>JAWDJD010000002.1:97206250-98565000 GCA_035047305.1 Bradypodion pumilum
TCTTGGTACACAAAACGAAGCAGGGAGAAGACTGAGAGTTCTGCCAAGAGAATGCACTGGTCATAGCAAACACTCTCTTCCAGCAACACAAGAGGTGACTTTACACATGGACATCACCAGATAGTCAACACCGAAACCAAATTGACTACATACTCTGCAGCCAAAGATGGAGAACCGCCATACAGTCAGCAAAAACAAGACCTGGAGCAGACTGTGGCTCAGATCACAACCTACTGATTGCAAAATTCAGGCTTAGACTAAAGAAAATAGGGAAAATAAGTAGGCCAGACAGATATCACCTAGACAACATCCCTAAAGAATACACGGTGGAGGTGATGAGCAGATTTAATGGCTTATATTCGATAGACAGAGTGCCAGAAGAATTATGGACAGAGATGCGGGATCTCATGCAGGAAGCAGCAAATAAAACCATACCAAAAGAAAAGAAGCATAAGAAAGCAAAGTGGTTGTCTGATGAGGCTCTTAAAATAGCAGAGGAAAGAAGGAACGCAAAAGTCAAGGGAGAAAGGAAAAAATACAATCACTTGAACACAGAATTTCAAACAAAAGCAAGGAGAGATAAGGAAAACTACCTAAAAGAACAGTGCAAAGAAATGGAGGAAAACAACAAAAGAGGCAGGACTAAGAGATCTTTTCAAAATAATCGGGGTAATCAAGGGAACCTTTAAAGCAAAAATGACCATCTTAAGTGACAAAGATGGAAAGGAGTTAGCTGAAGCAGAAGAGATCAAAAAGAGATGGCAAGAGTACACAGAGGAACTCTACAAAAAGGACATCAACACTCCTGATAATAACAATAATGAGAAATTTGAACATGAACCAGACATTCTGGAGAGTGAAGTCAGAAAGGCCCTAAAAAGCACTGCAAACAATAAAGCTAGAGGAAATGATTGTATCCCAGTTGAATTTTTCAAAGCCCTAAAAGATGATGGACTCAAAATACTGCATTCAATATGTCAGCAAATTTGGAAAACAAAACAGTGGCCACAAGATTGGAAAAGATCAGTGTACGCCCCAATCCCCAAAATAGGCAATGCCAAAGAATGCTCAAATTACTGAACAATTGCACTCATCCCACATGCCACCAAGGTGATGCTCAAGATAATACAGGATAGATTTCAGCAACATGTGGAGAGAGAACTACCAGAGGTGCAGGCCAGTTTCAGAAGAGGCAGGGGGACTAGAGACCACATTGCCAACATACGTTGGATCATACCAGAAACAAATATACTTTTGTTTTATTGACTACACCAAGGCTTTTGATTGTGTGGACCACAACAAAATGTGGCAAGTAATTAAAGAGATGGGAATACCAGAACACCTCATATGCTTCATGAGAAATCTGTACATGAACCAAGAAGCAACAGTTAGGACAGAGCACAGAATGACAGAGTGGTTTGGAATAGGAAAAGGAGTAAGACAAGGTTGCATTTTATCACCCTGCTTATTCAATCTATACACAGAGCACATAATGCGCAATGCAGGGATGGAGGAATCACAGTATGGGATCAAAATTGCAGGGAGAAATATCAACAATTTGAGATATGCAGACGATACCACCCTGATGGCAGAAAGTGAGGAAGACCTAAAGAACCTCTTGATTGGATTGAAGGAGGAAAGTGCAAAAGCTGGTTTGAGACTCAATATCAAGAAAACCAAGATAATGGCAACAGGTCCGATCAGTCCCTGGAAAATAGATGGGGAAGAGGTAGAAGCAGTGACAGATTTTACTTTCCTGGGATCTAGGATCACTGCAGATGGTGACTGTAGCCATGAAATAAAAAGACGACTGATTATGGGGAGACAAGCTATGAGAAACCTGGGGAATATAGTGAAAAGTAGAGACATCACCTTGAAAACAAAAATTCGCATAATCAAAGCAATGGTATTCACAGTTGTAATGTAATGTAATGTAATGTAATGTCACCTTCTCACCATTAGGAAAGCTGAATGCAGAAGAATAGATGCCTTTGAGATGTGGTGTTGGAGGAGAGTCCTGAGAGTCCCTTGGACAGCAAAGAGAACAAATAGGTCAATATTAAAAGAAATCAACCCTTACTGTTCATTGGAGGGACAAATAGTGAAGATGAAGCTAAAGTACTTTGGACATCAAATGAGAAGGGAGGACTCACTTGAGAAGGCTTTGATGCTGGGAAAGGTAGAGGGCAAGAGAAGAAGGGGCATCAAAAGATGAGATGGCTAGATGGTATTGTAGACACCATGGGCACAGAGCTGGGCGAGCTGAGGAGGATGGTGGAGGACAGAGGTGCCTGGAGGAAAATGGTCCATGGGGTCGCAAATGGTCGGAATCAACTGTGTGACTGAGCAACGATAAAGCTGTTGTGTCCTATAGTGTAACCTTCTACATGTGATATCAATGTATCTGAACCAATGTAACCTTGCCTATGAGTAACAATGTAACCTTCAGCTGTATCACATAAACCCTGAAATAGGACGCGAGCTAATGACCACCAGCTGGCAGCAGCGAGCGTCCAAGCTCTCTTGGTTCAAACCCATCAAAGACCGCAGCGCGGGAAGTTTTCCCGCCGCTACCTACACCTGGACAAGAAGGGCGTGACCAGCCATGACGTCACGCGGACCAGTAGCCAACGGGCTACCGTGGAGCCACATTCAAAGACGCTACTACCATATATATAGAGCTGTTCGTCCGCCATTACCTCATGTTCCCTCTGTCCACCATGCAATAAACCTGAGTTAACCCAGCCTTTGGCTGTGCCTTGTGTCTTGACTCTCATACACTAAATTGGCGACGAAGGTGGGATAATGGTTCCCCACAGAGCCAGGACACAGAGCGGGTTCAACATCACCAAACCGCAAGACTGGGAGCTTTTTGAGATGGACTTCCAGGCGGCACTGGTGGAGCTCAAAGTCAAAGAAGACGACGAGGAAAGGAAGAGGGCCATCCTCACCCGCATGCTTGGGATGGAAACCAAGCGGACGCTGGTGGGCATCCTTGCACCGAAGAAGATGAGCGATTTCAAAGCCGGTGACATCATGAAAATGCTGCGTGAGCGTTTCCGGCCCTCGAGGGCAATGTTTCCCGCTCGGAGTGCGTTTTGGAGGCGAGTTCAAGCGCCGGACGAGTCGGTAGAAGCCTTCGTAACGGCTATGAGGGTAGCCGCCGCCCCCTGCAAATGGGACCACATCCTAGAGATGGCCCTCAGGGACGGAGTGCTGTGTGGCCTGAAGGACAAGGAAGTACAGCGCAGCTTGATGAACAAGGAGCCACCACCCACACTGGAAGAGGTTGTAGAGGCCGCGGAAGCCGCGGAATCCACGAATGCTGGAGTAGACGAGGTGCACAAGTGGCGTGAGTGGCGTCCGAGGGCCGGCAAAGCGGAAAACTCGTCGCACGGGAAGTCCGGCCAGTCGGTGCATGCAACCCGACCGACCTCGAAATCGTCTTCAGAAAGCAGCGATGGCGAGGAGGTCCAGAAGGTCCGGAGAGGCGGGCGCCGCTGCGATGGTTGCGGAGCGGCCCATGAGCGCGTGAAGTGCCCATTCAGGAAAGCCGAGTGTTTCAACTGTGGACGTCGGGGGCACATCGCCAAGGCGTGCAGGAAATGGAAAGAGGGCCGGAGACAGTCGCAAGACCGTTCAGCCAGACCGGACCGTCCAGCAAGGTCCAAAGATGGCGCCCGGGCCACGAGGAAGCAGGATGGCGTGGGCCGCATCTCGGACGACAGCGAGGGCGACGCTCCTGTGTTCAACGTGTCTGCGGGACAGCCCCATTACTTTGTTGAGGTACTAGTACAAGGGACCCCCATTAGGATGGAAGTTGACTCGGGGTCCTCCTATTCTATAATTCCCCAGAGAGAGTTCTTGAAAATTGACCCCCACGTGCGGCCCAAACTTAAGGCGTTGAGAGCCACCCTACGGGACGTACAGGGGAACAGCATTCCGGTGTTGGGGGTCGGGACATTCCGGGTCCGTTTTAAGAGACATTCTGCGGAACTTCCCCTAGTGGTGCTAAAGGGGGGGAGTTGTAGCCTCCTCGGAACCCAGTGGTTTCAGCCCTTAGGTCTGTTCATAGGGGGGGTGCATGCCGTAGGCGAGGACCCAATACAAGCGGCGTGTGACGCACACCCCGCTGTGTTTAAAAGTGGACTGGGAAAGTTCAAGGGACCCCCTGTAGCCTTCGACTTAGACCCGGAGGTCCGCCCGATAAGACTTAAACCGCGCAGGGTACCGTTCGCGCTAAAGGACAAAATAGAGGCGGAACTGGACAAACTGGTGGGTCAAGGGATTCTTGTTCCTGTGGATTCCGCGGAGTGGGAGACTCCAATTGTAACAGCACTGAAGGCTAACGGGGAGGTGCGCATTTGCGCTGATTATAAGTGTACCATTAATAAGGCAATCCGCCCTAATGCATACCCGGTGCCAGTGGTCAGCCACCTTCTGGCCAGGCTGAATGGGGGAAAGTGTTTCGCTAAACTCGATTTAGCACAGGCCTACCAGCAACTCCCGGTAACCCCCGCCACAGCGGCGGCACAAACTATAGTCACACATAAGGGGGCGTTCCAGGGGTCGAGGTTACAGTTCGGCGTGAACTCGGCACCTGGCATTTTTCAGTCGCTAGTGGAATGCCTCCTGAAGGGGCTGGAGGGGGTGTTGCCATATTTTGATGACGTGTTGATAACGGGGGGGAGTAAGGCCGAGCTGGCCCACAGATTGGATAAGGTCCTGACCGTGTTCGAGAAAGCGGGGCTGCGACTGAGAAAAGACAAATGTGTATTTTTCGAAACAGAGGTTGAGTTTTTAGGGTTCCGTGTCACACCCGAGGGAATTAGGCTGTCCAAGTCTAAGGTAGCCGCCATTAAGAAAGCCCCTCGCCCCACTTCCAAAACCGAGCTACAGTCGTTTCTGGGGCTTCTCAATTTCTACCATACCTTCCTTCCACGGAAGGCGTCTGTTGCCGAACCGCTCCATCGGTTACTTAAAAAAGAGGAAAAGTGGCAGTGGGGTGACGAGCAAGAAAGAGCGTTCACAGAGTTAAAGCAACTCCTCACATCCGAGGCAATCCTGACGCATTTCGACCCCAAACGGCCCATAGTTTTAGTCTGCGATGCATCCCCGGTGGGGGTGGGGGCGGTGCTCTGCCACGTGTTGAACGACGGAAGGGAGGCCCCGATAGCGTTTTATTCAAGGTCCCTGTCCCAAGCGGAGCGGAATTACGCACAGACTGATAGGGAGGCATTAGCGATAGTAGCGGGAACCAAGAAATTTCACGACTTTCTGTATGGTCGGCCGTTCAAGGTCGTTACTGATCACAAGCCCCTGTTAGGAATATTCACTGCAAATAAGCCCACGCCACAGATCCTGTCCCCGAGGATGCTGCGGTGGGCTATTTTTCTTAACGCATATCAACATGAGTTAGAATACCGGCCAGGGAAGGAAATCTGCCATGCAGACGCGCTCTCACGGTCACCGTTACCCTTGTCGGACGACCAGAAAGCAGGGGCAAGAAGAGACCGTCAGGTATTATTAATAGAGGTCTTGGAGTCACCCCCGATAGTACCGGCCGACGTTGCCAGGGCGACCAGAAAGGATAGAACACTAGAGAAAGTATGCTCGTGGGTGCAGAAGGGGTGGCCGGCGTCATCCCCAGGCGCGGAATTCGACCCATTTTTCCGAAAGCGAGTAGAATTGTCTTTAGAGAGGGGGTGCCTTTTGTGGGGCCAACGGGTGGTGGTTCCTACGTCCCTGCGACCGAAGGTGCTAAAGCTGTTGCACGTCAGTCACCCGGGAATCGTCCGCTCCAAGGCGTTGGCCCGGAGTTACTTCTGGTGGCCCCAGCTGGACGCCGACATAGAGCATATGGTTGGCACTTGTGAGGCATGTCAGTGCTCCCGGCCGGAGGTGGCCCGCCTCCCGCACAGGGAATGGGACGCAGCAAGGGGACCGTGGTCCAGGGTACACGTAGATTTTGCTGGCCCGTTCCGAGGAACCATGTTTCTCCTGGTGGTGGATGCATACTCAAAGTGGCTGGAGGTCATCCCGGTAAAGAGCACATCCTCCGCCACTACCATTCGCCAGCTAAGGAGGGTCTTTTCCACGTTCGGTTTACCCGACACTTTGGTCAGCGATAACGCCAGTTGCTTCACGTCCGCTGAGTTCGCAGCATTCATGGAGGCAAATGCAATTCGGCATGTCACATCCGCACCGTTTCACCCGGCCACGAATGGCCAAGTGGAACGGTTGGTGCGCACCACAAAAGATGCGCTGCGGCGCATGGGCTCGGGGGATCTAAATCACCAAGTTTGTCAATTTCTATTAGCGTATAGAGTGACCCCCTTAGCGTCGGGATACTCGCCGGCGGAGCTGCTGATGCGGAGGAAACTGACCACGCTTCTGTCCAGGCTAGACCCGTCGAGGGTCGAGGACAAAGGGAAGAACATAGGGTTAGCGGTCTCGAAAGGTTTCGGCGTAGGCGATCCTGTACACTGCAGGAACTATGCCAACGCAGGCCCAGCCTGGGTGCCAGGGACGATAATAGAACAGACGGGGCCAGTGTCCTATCGGGTGGAAACTAGCACCGGCCTCCTCTGGAGGAGGCACGCTGACCAACTGAGGCACCGAGTGAGCGAGGGGCCGACCAGTGGGGCACAGCGACAGGATTCAGCGATAGGGTTCTCCCCCACCCGTTTAGCCCAAGGGGGAGACGAGGGGGAAAGCAGCGAGCCCGACTCATATCCTTTTGATACCCCAGTTCTATCCGAGCCCGGGGGGAGGGAAAAGGAGGGTGCGGCCGCCGCTGCCGCTTCCCCCGAATCCGATTTTGATTTTGATTTTGCTAGCCGGGGGGGTTTTTCGGAGTGTTCCCCCACCCATCCAAGCGAGAAGAGGGGTTTTTCGTTAGCCCCCAGTGCCCCCGGTTCTTCCTATACAAAGCACACACCTCCCAACAAAGCCGCAGAGCCGCGGCAAACCACTAACAAGTCATCCTCTCCGATTGCAGGGCAGGAAGCCAGGGAGCAAGGAGGAGGGAGCGAAGCCGGGGCAGGGCAGCCCGCGCCGAGACCCCAGCGTGTTCGAAATAAGCCATCTTGGCTGAGAGACTTCGTCTCATCCTAGGGGGGAGGAGTGTTGTGTCCTATAGTGTAACCTTCTACATGTGATATCAATGTATCTGAACCAATGTAACCTTGCCTATGAGTAACAATGTAACCTTCAGCTGTATCACATAAACCCTGAAATAGGACGCGAGCTAATGACCACCAGCTGGCAGCAGCGAGCGTCCAAGCTCTCTTGGTTCAAACCCATCAAAGACCGCAGCGCGGGAAGTTTTCCCGCCGCTACCTACACCTGGACAAGAAGGGCGTGACCAGCCATGACGTCACGCGGACCAGTAGCCAACGGGCTACCGTGGAGCCACATTCAAAGACGCTACTACCATATATATAGAGCTGTTCGTCCGCCATTACCTCATGTTCCCTCTGTCCACCATGCAATAAACCTGAGTTAACCCAGCCTTTGGCTGTGCCTTGTGTCTTGACTCTCATACACTAAAAAAGCACAGACAAATTTTGTTCTTGTAACATTATATTTTGAATGCAAAATATTTTGAAATATTATAATATCACCCTTAGTCTGATTTCTATATTCTTAAATAAAGTTACTTAAAACTTCCAATTTCCCTTGACTCAGGTGGAGCTGGAAAGTTAATGGGCAATAAGCCAGGTGCCTGACTTCTTGGAAGCTGCCTTTTGGGATGTTAATTTGTCTGTCCTGGCTACCCAAGAGCTATTGTTAAACTTGAAGCATAGAGTGGCATTAGAGTGATTTCTTTTAAAATAGGTAACTTTCAGTAAAACCTGCCTCTCTGTGTGCATGATTATTAACATTGAATGTTATATCTTATCATTTCAAGGAACAGTGCTGATAAATTCTGATAAAAGCATATATATATCAATGACCATACCCTGTGCTCTCAAGGAATTGTTGTCAAAGAAGGAGTCAACTACCATCATTCAGATATGGACAATTTGTTGCCATGGTTGCTTCTTATCCAGCCTTTTGTTTTACTCAAATCTCTAATTGTAACACTTGCAATAGCTATTTGGTTTCTGCTACATGAAAAATAATTGTAACTACATGAAGAATATTGTAAAATGACTCTGTATTTTCTGAATTCTCAAAATATTTCTTTTTCGTTAAAACTTGAAGTACATCAGGATAGTTGTTTATGCATGGGACAGGATGGAGGATTTCACAAGGAGGTGACACTGCTTTCATCCACAGATCAAAGACCACTATCTCAGGAAATGGGCTGTTTGGGAGGGGACTATGTAGATTTCTGTATTAAGATTTATAGTTATGCAATTTGGGGGTTTAGCCATTTGCTACTGATATCTTGGGTATCACTTCATGGAGGAGGGGACATGTCCATCATTCATTTACCATGTGATCCTGTTTGGACCAATTGAAATTGTCTGGATTTTTGAATTGTTTCATCTATAAAGGAAGGGTTTCTTGAGACTCTCGGCCTTCTGCACCTTCACCTTCTCGCTCCCTGATCCAGCGTGGTCAGGATGGCTCCCCCCTTTCTCTCTCTCTCTCTCTCTCACTCTTTCTCTACCTCCAGCAATCTTTTTCCTCCCTATCTCTTTCTTTTTCTTAGGCAAATCTTAAGCATGTGATTTCTAAGCAATCTTCTCTTCCTTTCCCCTGCTTCCAATTTTCTCTGCTTTTCTTTATTCTTTCCTTTCAAGGTTCATTCATTTCTAAGTAGGCCTTCTATCTTTAAGTAACTACATTGTTTTTATTTCAAAGTAACCTCTTTACCTTTAAGTAATTTCTATCTTTACGTAAGCTTTTCATTTATAGTAACTTCTTCATTTATTTTTATTCCTGAGTAACTCCATATGTCTAAGTATTTTTAAGCAATCTTCTGTATTTCTAAAGTGAACTCCATCTAACTGGATTTCTTATTTTTCTTATTTGGTACTTTATTTCCTTATTTGATTCATAAGTAAACATCTTTAAATTTGTATCAAAAAACTTTGTCTGTGAGTTTGTTCCTGATTCAACCCTGCCTGTGGATGGTCCCATAAAAGGTTGCCAGTTTTCAGGTAACATTCTATTTCAATAAGATGGCAGAATGGTAAACCAGGTTTCTGAATTTTAGTCAGAAATAAAACAAGTCAGAATTATCATTTTTTCTAATTATAGAATATCTGGAATCATCTAGATTTTACTAGCAGAGTTTTAGGCAGCCTTGAGATTGTTTGCAAAATGCCACTCAATAAAAATAGTAATTCTGACTGATGTCTAATCCGATTAATGGAACATAAACTAAATCGTAACTTTTGGTCCATTCCTCCCTGGTAAAAACAACAACTCCTGATTCTTGGGGTGTGTGTATGCATGTGCCAAGCTCATAGGTGTGTCCTTCCCCAAATAATCATGGCAGGAATGCTTCATTTACTAGGGAGAGTTTGGCCTTATGTTAAGGGACAGGTTTTTGGTTGGAATGGCACCTATAATACTAATGGATGCCTCAAAAACCTTGATGCTCTACTGATACAAGGACAGCAAGGAGAAAAGAAAGGGCAGGGACATACATGAGCAAGTGTTTCAGAGCCATTTAATGAGACAATCTGCATAAGAATAAGCTTTTTTGAAATAAGCACCATCTAAACTTTAGTGGCTACATGCAGAATTGATTCTCATTAATTTTTTAAGATTAATGATAAAATGGGTAAGCTGAATGTCATATGTATGACAGGGACATTGCAGCCAAAAGTATAAGTGTGCCAATTGGGAAGCAAGATTTTTAAAAATCAGCCATACAATTTAATGAAAATTCTCTTATGTGCATTCCAATTTTTTTCGGAATGGATTAATTGGTTTTCAATAGATTCCTATGGGAAACAACATTTTGGTTAACATTTTGGTTTTTAATGCATTCCTATAGGAAATTGCATGCAATGTATTCCTATGAGAAATTTGGTTTAAGTAATTTTCGCTTTAAGAAACGTCCCAGGGAATGCATTAATTATGTTAACCCAGGTTTTACTATATCAAAGATTCAATGGGTTAAATCAACGAGAGGTTTTCTGAACACCTCTGAATATTAAACCGGAAGAGGCAAGACTTGCCAAATGGATGAGTGCAGAATAGTGTCTCCCTGGGACCATTTGGGAGTCACTTAAGAGACTTTGAAGCAATAAACAATGAATAATCAAGTAAAATGGGGCTACTTGAATAGAAGAGAAATTTTCTACAAATGTGAAGAAATCTTATCAATGCAGCATTTATATGTACATAATTTATACCCCACCATGTATACCTTTATTTGTTGCATACATGTAATGTATTTTCCTCAATACTGTACATTCCTAGATGTCCTCCACAGTTTTGCTTCAACAATTCTGTGAGTTAGATCAGAGTGAGGAGTTTTACAGGGAATTTGCATTTGAACACAGATCTTCCAACTTCTAGACCACTAACCATTACACTTCATTCATGTTTTGTCAGAGCTATACATATAATCAAACTGGAAATATCGGTACTAGTTCGGAGAAAAAAGACTCTTCATTTCTAGTTAGTATAAAAGAGGAAAAAACAAAAAATATATTCAAACGGTCAGAAAACTATCCTATTACTTAAGGTCATGAGTTGCCCTAGTGCCAATGCCTAGAATAAGGGTTAAGCTCCATTAAATTGAACTTCTATAGAGGTTGAATTATATTCCATGAACCAGCTTTCCAAGTCTTACTGCAATCCAATTGATTTCATGAGAATTTGTGCTTGGGTAAGCAAATTTCAAAAGAGGTTGAAGGAGCATTTTAAAGAAGATATTTTTAAGTCCAGGAAAAGAAGGAGGATCACTTTTCAATGTTTCAGCAAATGGCTAATGTATTTGTTACAGCACCATTGGAAGGAAAAGCAAGCCGTGTCCATGAATGAAAACTGATCACAGTTATCTTCTATCTGATATAACATAAAATGTAACAACACTAGAGAAGCTGATCCATGATACAATAGCATTTTGGAAGTACTGAAACAAATTAGCAGCATTTGAACATTGTAGCTGTAAAAACCTACACATTACAAGGAGCATGCATTGGTTGCCTATTTAAAAATATATTGTTTGAAGTATGGGATATTGTACTGTACTTTCATATGACATGAGAAAGTAAAGTCTGGATGTGCCTTTAAAAGAATTTTATATGCACACAACCACATTATTCAATACATTTTCCATCTCATTTTCTGTCAGTAACACAATTAATAAGGCACCATTTTAAAAATACTACCAGAAAGAGGCCACATTCTTATCATTATTCATAGTAAAATATAAAAGTTAGTGAGATAATATTGTTTCAAATGTGTTTATTATGCTTCTTTAACTTTATTAGGTATATTCATTCTTCTTTCCCTTTCAAATTTCAAACATGAATTTCTATGTCAGTGTTGTATACCAACAGCTATATAATCATAGTGGGAACTTGATCCATTTTCCAAGATCTTGCTATCAGGGTTCTGGCAGGGATGATTAAATATATATATATAATACTTCGGTCCCAGCATTACTGCATTACTGCAGCTACAGCCAATTTATAAATTACTACTGCTATAGGAAATACTTGGGTTGTTATATTAATTCTGTATTTTTCTCATATATTTAACTATACTCCTTATTTCCTTATTTCAGGGGACTACGTTGGCTTAGTGGTTAAGATACTGAACTGAAAACAGAAAGGTAGGCAGGTCAGCAGTTTGAATCCTGAACACTGCGTGATGGAGTGAGCTTCTGTCTCTGACCCGGCTCCTGATAGCCTAGCAGTTTGAAAGCTAGAAATTGAAAGCAGATGAATCGGTACTACTTCGGTGGGAAGGTAAACAGCATTCTGTGTACTCCGGTGTCTAGGCATGTATGCCACATGTCCATGGAAATGTCTGCAAATGCAGACTGTGCTGGATCTTTGGCTTAAGCAGAGATGAGCACTGAACCCTAGAGTCAGATAAGACTGGCTTTCAAGCATGGGCAACCTTTACCTTTACCTTACTCCTTATTCCACTGCATTCAGCTGGATACAGCCAGAGTTTTTTCTTGCTACACTAGGGACTTTAACAGTACACCTGGTCATACCTATTCATCTTCCAATTTTGCATATTTCCATCCAACTCCATCCATTCCCACATAGCCATAAATATTGCTGCATGATAGTATTTACTTACACAGGGAACCACTAATCCTTCATGATCTTCTGTTTTTTAAAACCTGAATTATTTTTTGCATCCTCAAAGGAAACACAGAATATCATTATTATTTTTTATTTTTTCTATTATTATTAATGCCACTTGACAAAGTGTCAATAAAGGAAAAATACCCCCCAACAGAAAAAATCAACTTTAACAGTAAGAACAATAAATCCTGCTCTGCAAACATTTGGATCCCCCCCCCTCCGACAAATACAGAATGTCACTCTATTTGGAAAATGGCAAGGCTAGAAGTAAGTAGAAAAATAAAAATGAGATCAACATCATGATTGCTGCTATGTGACTTAACCATGGCATTTTATATCTGTCCATTTGTAATGCCAGTGATTTGATTCATCTGGCACCTTTTAAACATTTCTCTTTAATAAATTGGCTCCATTATCAGATAGCTGAATGCCTAAATATCTGATCCCAGAGGTCTTCCTATTAGCTCCCATTATGTCAAACAGTACTTTCTGTGTCTGAAAGTCAATGTTAATGTCCATCATTTCCTACTTATTTTTATAACCTGACTAGCATTTTTTGCCTTGCCTTGCCGGGCAGGTATATTTTGTGTGTTGGTGGTTGGGGCGCACACGCGCATGCGTGCACGCACAGATGCACACACACACACACACACACACACACACACACACACACACACACACACACACACACACACACACACACACGTCAGCCATCGTTCCTGAGGCCGCAGGAAGAAGAAGGGCTCCCCAACTTCCCTAGCAACCCCGCTGAAGCCGTGGCGAGGCTAGTGCTTCTGCCTTCATCACAGATGGTAGTGGCTCGCTTTCCTGGGTTGGGGCCACGCACGAAATCTTTCCCCCATGAGGGAAGTGGCTCACTTTCCTCGGTTGGTCCCCCCCAAAAAATCTTTTCCCCCAACCGATGGAAGCGATAGCTTCCCTTCATGAGGGAAGTGGCTTGCTTTCCTTGGTTGGGGCCCCCCTGAAATTGTTTTCCCCCACCAACCGATGGAAGTGATAGCTTTCCTCCGTGAGGGAAGTGGGGGAAGCGGCGAGGCTGGCGCCGACCTTTGTCACTGGGGTAGTGGGGAAAAGAGGGGCTCTCCCTCCTCCCCAGAACCCTGCCGAAGCCACAGCGAGGCCGGAGCACTCCGGCCTTCGTTGCCGGGGCGGTGGGGATGACTTACCTCGGCAGTTTTATTTACACGTGTGCCAGCTGCCCCACCTCCTCCACAATTGTGCCCTTCAGCTTGATTGGCTGAGGGGTTGCATGGCATGGAGGATGCTGGGAACCGTAGATTTTTTGTTCATTTTCGTGGGGCGGTTGCACCACACTTGGCATCTGGACCCTTGCGGCGATGCTCGCAGGTTCTTAAGGTAAGTTTGGGCAGCTCAGTACAGGATGGTTGGGCCGGGTGTGGCCGCTAATGCCAAACATGCATGGCCCAACCCTCTTTTTTATGAGTAAAGATATTCTGCTGCATTCCACTATGTGGTTTGGTAAATTCCAAGATGAAATGTTAGGTCTCCTGTATGTAAAAACTACATTATCAGCAAAACAACAACAACAACAGTACTGTATTCTATGTTTCTGTTCTCCAGTTTTCAGACTATCGGTGCTATCTAAAATATCAATTGCTAATATTTTTATTTACACATGATACTGCATAGGAGAGTGCGGACAACTTTGTAGCCTTTGTTGTTGTTAATTGATTATTATCTCTAATTTAGCTGTGGGTGTTCCTTAGTTTTAGCTTCTTAAATTTTGGCCCAAATGCAAATTCTTACAAGACAGTTCACAAGCAGAGTTGTCCTACATTTGCATATGAATGAGAGAGAGAGAGAGAGAAAGAATTAAAGAGCAGGCTAAATTTGACTACCTCTTCACAATAATTGCCTTATCATTTTTGTAATATCTTATACAGCAGTGACTGAAGTACATAGAAAACTCAATGCTGAACCCCCACCATTTGCAATTAGTCTGGGAAAGACTTCTATTTGATACCCTCCCTCCTTCTGCCCTGAAGGAGAGGTCATAAGAAAAATGATTCTTTGAAGTTGTTGTTCACTCTGGGAGGGAAACTCCTGCTGGCATTAATGAATTAGAGCATTGCACATCTGAAGGTTTTATGCTATAGCTCAATTTGAAATCTGCCCATCTGAAGGTTTAATCCTGCAGTTTAGTGGTATGCTTTGGAATACTATACCATCTCAGGTTCAGTTAGCCCTCTCCCTACCTCCATTTTGCAAACTTCTGAAGGCCGAGCTGTACAAGAAGGCATTTCAGTATATTCTGCCCCTTGTTGTTGTTCAGTCGCACAGTCAATTCTGCCCCTGCAATGACTCTTTTCCTCATGATTTGTTTTATTTTTCCATCTCTGTTGTGGCTTTAGATATGTTTCACAGGACTTTATTGATGGATTTCTTGACTTGGGATTGGATGTGTGGTTTATTTTCTTTTATTTGCCTGTCAACCACCCAGAGTAACTACACTGATAAGTGATATACAACTTGAATAAAGAAAGAAATGAATATAAATAAGACAGAACATGTACTTTGAGTGTCTTGTGTCCCAATCATAGCTTTGTTTTCTAGGGATGGGAAGGAATCCTGTCTAAAACTCTCAAAAAGCCACTTTTACCAAGTTTGTGCTACATCAGAGCAGGGAAATGTGTGGCTTCCCCAAAGTTGTTCAGTTAACAGTATAGCTAGTGATAAGGGATCTAATAATTAAAGTCCATATCATCAATGATGGTTCTAACCAATGTAGCCAATGATGAGTGAACATAGGAGTTAAAGTTATCAACATGTGAAGGACCATATGTTCTCCTATGTGAGATGGATCCATGCACTGCATCAGTACAATAGAGTATCCAATGTTTGTATTATTCCTATATTTATACATTTATCATGCTTAGCTTCAATTACATGTATACCTGCGTGATAGTAGATAGCTATATGCTATCAAGTTGATTCTGACTTATGGCTATATTTTCTTGAGGTTTATAGGCATAATCACTCAGAAGTGGTTTAGCAGCCCTTCCTTCTGTTGTGCTATGGGATTGTGTGGCTTGCCTAAAGCAACACATGCTGACTTTTCTTTCAGGAGACACAGTGAGGAATCAAGCGCCCAATCACCAACTCTACAGCTGGGGAATCCATCTCACTGTGCTATTTAGTTAACATACATGCTTAACTACATTTCTGCATATTTAACCTCTAATACTTCTGTTGCCTACCTGCCACAGTTCCTTTCCTCTCTCCTCATTGTTAAAATTCAGATGATAAATTGGGCAGAATTGTAATTTTGAACACACATTTCTGTCTATAGCACAGGTCCTCAACCTTTTAAAGCTGGGGGCCAGGTCACTCTCCTTCAGACTGTTGATGGCCAAGACTGGTGGTTTTCCAATGATGCCACCCCAAGCCCATCACACCCCAAAAAGCCCCATCCACCCTCACTGCTCCCCTACTTACCAACCTGGAGGAGCTGTGTCATGTGGGTGAAGGAAACGTGCCTGCAGCTGCCAGAAACACACCCACAGCTGCTGGAAATGCACCCACCACTTCCGCTTCTGCTGCTGCCCCCTCCTCCCCCTCCTCCTCTATCACCGGCTCAATCATTATCTCCTCCACTTGACGGCAGAAGCAGCAGCTGGAGCGAGGGCATTGGCTGGATGATTTGGTGCCATGGGCCAGATCTGTCCCACAAGCAATAGGTTGAGAATCCCTAGTCTATAACAGCATGTAGGTGGATGTCATTGAAGCTGTAAATAGCAACACTAACATGTGGTGTTTAAATATTAAGTTTCATTATATTACTGAGCTCCATGTACAAATAGTCCTACTAAATGTATCCTGCTAACAATGAAAGAATGTCTGATACCTGAAAACTGTATTAGACAGTCTGAGGTATTTGAGCAGTTAATGTTCTGCAGTATAAACCTGATACGGTTATAAAACTGGCCAATTAAAGTGGGATGATTGCACATGGAACCTGCATTTCCCAAATGTAAAGCATCTTTCTCCACTGGTTTAGCTCAAGGACCAATCACACAGGAATTTATTCTAAATAGTCCAAAACTGACAGTTTAATACAATCATTTATCTAGCTCAACATACAGAGTCTATTTGATCAGACTGTGGACAGTCAACCAGTTAAAATGGCAAATATAATACTGGAGTTCTTCAGAAAAACAATAAACCTTAACACCATTTCTGTGGGCTGTTTTGAATCAAGTGAAACCAGGGATGCTATTGTTGTCATAAACAGTGACAATGTCTGGCTTGAAAATGGGTTCATTACCATCTAACTTCTCAAAAGAGCTGAAGCTAATGAACTGGACACATGAATCATTCTACATTTCTTATAGAAGACTAGCATATTTGTGCCCGGCCAGCCAGGCAGTTTTTATTTGTGTGGTGTTTTTTTTGTTTGTTAAGGGTGGTTTGGGTAGGTGTGTTTTGCATTTGTGGTTTGTGACTTTTTATTTTATTTTTATATTTTATCAATATTTTTTATTAAATTTTTCAAACAAATACAAGATTTAGATTTATTTGTGATTTGGATTTATTTCTTAGTTTTCTGACTTGTTTTTACTCTTTTGGCCTCTAGGTGGGGCTGTTAGTAATAGTGTTGGATTCGCTTTCTGTTTGACTTGTTTTTTCTCTTCTGGCCTCTAGGTGGGGCTTCTTCTGGTAAGTAGTCTTTGTTTCTTCATTTCTGTTCCAGAGTCATGGAGGGAGGATGTGTGGTGATTCTCTGGGTTTTTTTAATCTGGGTTTTGTTTTTGTTTTTTTGGTGTTGGACTTGTAGGTGTTTCTGTTTCTTCTTTTTTGGTTTTTTTGGGTTTTAGATGTGTTTAATTGTTTTGTTTATTTCTGGTTGTTTTTTATGTTCCTGATTTCTTTTGTGATTATTTGTTTAATTTGTGGTATTTTTGTTGTTTGAGTTATGTATTTTTGTGGTTGTAGTTAGGTGTTTTTTCTGTGCTTTCATGGTATTTTGGGTGTTTTGTTTGTGGATTTTGTTGTTTATTGTTTTGTTGGTTAATGTGCTTATTTATTTATTTGTGTTTTATTATTTTCGGTACTTGGTGTTTTGGGTAAATGTTTGTTGTTGTTGTTGTTGTGCATTTTTGCGTGAAGAATGGGCTGCCTGTCGGTTCCTCTTCTCCCCATTGCTGCTTCGAATTTTGGTTTTGCTGCAGCAATGGGGAAAAAGAGGAGCCGGCGGTCAGCTGGCTCTTACCCCGGGAAGGTTTGTTAGGTAGGTCAGGGGAGAAGGAGGCAAAGAAGAGCTATCTGCCTGATGATGGTTTTCTCCTCTCTGTCTCCTTTTTCTCCTGGCTTACCTAACCGGAGATCGGCAGGCAGCGATACATAAGGGGTGGTGCTCTTCCTTGCGGATTGCTGGCTGCTGCTTTTGTATGACCTCTTTCGGAAGTACAAAGGCAGCAGCCAGTCATTAGCCAGGGAGGGTGCTTCCCCTGATGAACTGCTGCTTTCTGGTGGTTTTCCCCCCACCTTGGCTCAACTGACTTGAGGCCGGCGGTGCTCTTGCCGTGTCTTCGGTGGGGTAGCGGGGAGGAGAGGGACTCCCTCTTCTTTCTGTTGCTTCAGGAAAGAAGGGCAGTGGGTGTCTCACTGTGGTTGTTTGTGTGTGTTTGTTTGCGAGGCCATGAGGCACTGCATCCGGCTGTGGTGGACTTGCGCTCCCTTTGCGGGAGGCCGGTGTGATTTTATTTTATTTTTCATGCGCCGTCTTTTTCAGCATTCTGCATGCTCGCACCTTTCAGCCTGACTAGCTGAAGTGCTCATGGTATGTAGGATGCTGGGACTTGGAGTTTTATTTGTTTTGTTTGCATTCATGTGGTTTTTTTTCTGCAGTTCAATTTCAATTGAGTGTGCCGTGGTTCCCAATGTTCTTTTTGCTCACGCCTCTCAGCCTGATTGGCTGAGGTGCACCACGGCGCAGAGGACGTTGGGAATTGAAGTTGTTTCCCTTTGTTCCCATTTGTGGGGCTGCTGCCCCACTGGTGATGACCAAAACCCCGTGGCACTGAGAAGGCAGGGGTTATGTGGAATGTGGAAAGCTAGGTCGGGGATGGTTGGGCCTGGTGTGGGAGCCTTTGAATGAACCCAATGGTTAAGGCCTCTTTTTATAGGTATAGATATAAACACTTTCTCTGGTAGGTGTTTTCTTTGCCTGAAACAAATCTGGACCTTGTGAAACAATGTAGTTTGCTTGATTAAGAGGTTGTCTAAAATGTCCGGAAAATTTTCCAACTACTCATGTTCTTGCTGAAAGAATTTTTCATAATTAAAATTAAAATAAAAGCAGAACAAATTATGCATATATGGTAACATTTGGTGGCATAGGTTTTTGCTTTTTGGAATGTCAATGACCCCTTTACCAGTTGTATACCTTTAAATAGCCCATAGCACATCTGGAGACAAAGAGGCATATCTTTTCAAGACTAATAAGTATATGAAGTAAAATCAGTCCATTTGATTTCCTTCAAAGCAGGGCTGCCCTTTCATTAGGTAGAGGCTTTGAGGCACTTCACACAGCAGATTCCAAGTGTCACAAGGAGGCAGCACAGTTTTAGTAGGGATATGTAGTGTTTTTGGCAAGATGTGCAAATATGTATCAAATCTTGGGTATTCGTACAATTCCAGGTGACTTTGTGGTGGGGGCAAAGTTTCTAAAGGCTGGACGCCACCTAATTTATTCCAATTCCCCCAATTTGCTGAACTAAAGTATTTACTGAAGAGGAAAGAAATATCTCTGGCTAGTAATTCCACTGTCCCAGTAAACAAAGTATGTGATTGCTGTCTGGTGTATCATATTTGCCAACCATCCTGTCTGGAATGGAGACAAAAATGGAAAAAAAAAACGTTTAAAAACCCAGCAGCAGGCACTGAAAAGTAAAATACAAAATGACTGGGGAAGGTTTCTTAAATCCCATTCTTAATACAGTCTAATGTGACCTATCCCTTTCAAATTTTGCATGAGACACAAAGACATCTATGACAAATTCACACACAGAAATTCCAACAAGTAATTGTAGAATGAAATCTACAGCTACTTAGAAGAAAAGGAAAAAAAACCCTCTAGTGTACACTTACCCTACAGCAAATGGAAACAATGAAAATAAATTTTTCTATCATATCAACACTCTCTCCTCAACCTGTCAAGACATGAAAAGGCTGTCAACCATGAGAAATTTATCTAGCTAACTAGGAACTCCATGACTTGGGCTTCCAGCAGAGCTTGGACATTTCTATCTTCCTATGCTTTAAAACTCTTGATTTAGTAAACACATAACTTTTGTATTCCAAGTGAGACAGCAGGTTTTTTTTAAAAAAATCATCATTTTATATATTTTAATTTTATACCACTGAAGTGCTAAGGCATTTCCTGGAATTTTGTTGTTGTGACCTCATGCACTTTGGCTTACTGGGAAAAAGGACTTCTGCTGCTTTACCTCAGGCAGCAAAATGTCTTGGCTCAATGTGATGTCCTTACTTTGGAATTTGGTCTTAAAATACTTGATAGCAATTACAACATAAATACAACTTTATATTCCAGAAAAAAATCTCAGTTTTGCTTTCCATTTATGAAAATTAAAATTGTGGATTCTGCTAAATTCTTAGAAAGAAAATAAGATTAAATCTTCAGCCTTTTGTACTGGTGAAGTTCAAGAGATTCAGCTATTCTACTGTGAAGAGAGGATCCTTGGGAATAGCATCCAAGCTTGCTCTTGGACTGCCCTCACTCTCTGGCCAGGATGAAAGCTTTCTGATCTTCCCTTTCCCTTATACTCCTTCCAGCTCCTTTCTGCTCTGTGCCAGGAGCTTGTCCTCCAAAAAGGGAAGGACCAATAGGCCAGGTCTAGTATACACCTACCCTTCCTTCTTGGTAGCTGACCTGAGTGATAGCTGCTCTCCATCTGTGCTCAGATGTTTAGGAGTCAGGAGCTGGACTTAGCACCCCAGAACACCCAAATGAATGTCACAGCTCCAAAAATAGCTTTTAAAAACAACAGCTTTATTAACTTAAACAGGGGGAAAACAGAACAGTATGGTAAAAACAGGGTATCGCATACATACAAAAGAAAAGTACCTTCACACACAAATGGACATAAAATGGCCAAATTGAAAAGAGAGAAAGAAAGAACAAACTTTTCAGTCCACACACAAAATCTGCCCAACTCAAAAGGGAAGAAAGGAGTGGAATGTTAGGAGCCTTGTAGGGCTGATTACAACTCAGACTAGTACAACAGTCTTCCCCTTTGCTATCAGCTAAATTATTCTTCCTGCACTCCAGAAAACAACCCTTGTGGGAAGCTCCTCTGAAGATTGAGTCAGATGGCTGTTCTGACCCCTCAGCAATTCCTACAGGAAAGCCAAACCTGAACCACCTCCATGATGCTACATGATGTATTATACACATTCTCCCCTCACCTGATTTTACTCTGGGAAACTGGGATGCCAGAGCTGTAGTACAGTTTCTTGCTGGATAAAACATGCCCAGAACTTGTTGTGGTCCAGATGTCCCTCATCAATTATCACCAGCTGTAAAAAAAGTCACAAGGCAGGTTGGGGGCAGAAGAAAGAAGGAAGGCTGTTTCCTGATCCTCCCAGCTAGCTCCAATTTTTGTGCCTCCAAAGTCGAAGGTCTCTACTCTTTGTGCCCTTTAATACTAACTCTTGAGGGGCAAGTTCTTCACATTCACCATAGAGGGGGCATGTTGTACCTGCCTGATGGAGGAAAAGGTAAATAAATAGCAACAGCTCTACTTCAGTGCTACCATTAGTTAAAAAGAATTAAAAGAATTAAAAAGAGTTAAATTAAGAATTAACCAGAGTTAAATCAAGCCATTTCTCCTGGATGGAAAAATTGGCCAGCTTCAATTTTCTTCATGGTATTTACAGTATGTGTATGTGTTCTTAAAAACTCAATATATACATGCCATTTTTGAAGAAAAGTTTGCATTTAAGTAAATGCTTATTTCTAAAAATATTTATTTATTGGTTTATTATATTTATATACTGCCCATTTGGGTGGTATCCCACTCTGGGCAGTCAACAGACAGATAACAAATGACAATAAAACATACAACAGGTCAGGCAAACAACGAAAAAAGGTGTCACAAACTACTAAATTAAACTAAAATAAAATATTTGGCATCTGAGGGCATAGGGGTTCAACCAGACTGATAATTTATCTGTAAAGGGACAACACCCTGGAAAGCCTCCTTGAAAAAGCAGGTTTTTAATTGCTTCTTAATTGCTTCTTAATGAAATGAAATTCTTACCTATCTCTGCTCTCATGTTACTGCACAATATCACTCTGTGCCTTCTTTGAACCTTCCAGAGGTTCACCTTTAGCTGTCATATGTATTGATTTCAGAGTCTGGTCCAAAGTCAGGGAGTTATTTCAGTTCCAATTGATTGTTCACAGTCAGTGAAAGATAATTTCAGAGTAAAAATATGATGATCTGTGACCATACTTATTTGTTGTTCTTTGAATCTAAAAGTCTGTGATGTTTTTCTCCTCACCTATCTCTATAAATCTGGTAGGACCATCTTCCATGTGGCATGATTGCTATCCAATCCAATCGAATCCAATTTTAATTTATGCCCCACCTTTCTTGGCCAAGGCCAACTCAAGGCGGCAACAGCATATCCATATCAATATAATACAATGTAACATAATAATATAATGTAGAATGAAACTGGAAAAGAAACTATTCTTTAAAATATATCACTAGCTATTAAAACATCTCATTAAGAAGGAAGGATGACTTTAACTGTGCTCTCAGCAGAAAATAGAAGGTTACAGGAGTATGGGCACAGCTAGCAAACAACTGTTGTATTCCAGGGAGGGCAAAACACAGGCATCACAATATTATCAGGCACCAGAGGAATGACAACAAAACCTACAGTTATGTTGATTTGTGTTTTAACTGAAAAATAAGGGTCTATTCTCCTGTTCATGGTTGCTTATCAGTTTTACCAGACACCCTGCCTAATTGCTTAGCTTTGCATAAAATTAGAGGAGTTTTGCATGCAAGTATCCATCCTCATGACAATCATGTCTTGCTTTGAAATATATTGTACTGCTTACACTAAAGTGGGCAGATGTTGAGACCACTGAGGTGTAAGGCTTCTGTTTGTTTTCAAGAGCATCAGAGCTGCAGCACGCCATACATAGAAAAAAAAAGCCCATCATTTACAAATTGAACATCAGAAAGATTCATCTGTTGTCTTCTGATTACAGACTGCTGGGATGTCAAAATGGAATGGAGGGGGAGAAGCAAATATTTGCTATTCTTAAGTAGATTTTTCTGATTTTATAGTTTACTAGCATAGTTTGCCAGGCGTTGCCGGGTTGTTATAAACTGTTCAGCTTTTTTTGTGGATTAAAAAAAGAACAAAGGATGATATAATTGTTTCAGATTGTTTTATTTAACCAAATAATGTTTTAGTTTGTGATTTTTTTTGTTAATAGTTGTACTGTAGGCAATATTTTTAAAAATGTGAAAGTACATGTTTTTTACATTCAGTGTTTTTAAACTGTTTTAAGATGTTTTGGACTTTTATTTGAGTTAAAACTCAACACAGGATGTTATAAATCTTTTTATTTTATTTATTTAACATATGTTTGTTATTTGTGTAAACTTTTGATTTATTGTTGTTTTTGACTTGTTTTTACTCTTGTGGCCTCTAGGTGGAGCAGTTGTGTTTTTGACTTGTTTTTACTATTCTGCCCTGCAGGTGGGGCTGTTAGTGGTTTTGGTTTTGTTTCACATGTTTTTTCTCTCCTGGCCTCTAGGTGGGGCTTCTTCCGGTAAGAAGTCTTTGTTTCTTCATTTCTGGTTCCGGTTATCGTGGAGGGAGGACGTGCTGGTGAGTTCTCTGGTTTTCTTTCTTCTGGGGTTTTTCTTTGTTTTGTTTTTGTGCTGGTGGGCTGGGAGGTGTTTCTGTTTGTTCTTTTTTGTTTTGGTTGAGTTTTAGGTTTGTTTAATTGGTTTGGTTATTTCTGGTTTTGTTTAATTTTTCTTATTTCGTTGTTGTTTATTTGTGTAATTTGTGGTATTTTCGTGTTGTAGTTAGGTGTTTTGTATGTGCTTTTGTGGTATTGTGGATGTTTTTGTTTGTGTATTTTGTGTTTTACTTTTTTTATTAATGGCTTTTTTATTATTAATTTATTTTTGTTTTATTATTTTTGATTAATTTTGGTGTTTGTTTTTGGTGTTTACTTTAGCGTGAAGAATAGGCTGCCTGTCGGTTCCTCTTTTCCCCATTGCTGCTTCGAATTTTGGTTTCGATGCAGCAATGGGGGAAAGGAGGAGGAGGCAATCAGCCTGTTCTTCCTCTGGCTGGTAAGCTTCATTAGGTAGGTCGGGGGAGAAGGAGGAGGCAGAGAAGAGCTATCTTGGCCTAACAATGGTTCTCTCCTCTCTGTCTCCTTTTTCTCCTGGCTTACCTAATGGGAGATCGGCAGGCAGTGATCCATAAGGGGTGGTGCTCTTCCTTGCGGATTGCTGGCTGCTGCTTTTGTATTTGGAAGTACAAAGGCATCAGCCAGTCATCCGCCAGGGATGGTGCTTCCCCTGACGAACTGCTGCCTGTGGCTTTTTGTTTTTGTTTTTTCCACCTTGGCTCAACTTTCCTTGAGGTCAGCGGTGGTCTCGCAGTGTCTTTGGCAGGGTAGCATGGAGGAGAGAGAGTCCCTCTTCTCCCCATTGCACCAGGAAAGAAGGCCGGCGGGTGTCTCGTGGTGGAGTTTTGTGGCTTTTTGTTTTGTGCAGCTGTGAGGCGCTGTGTCCGCCTGTGGTGGACTTGCGTTTTTGTTGTGTTTTGTAATTTTTCACGTGCCAGCTTTCTCAGCATTCTGTGCACTCATGGCGCACAGGACACAGGGACTTGTATTTTTGCATTTGTGGTTTGTGTTTGTGTGGTTGTTTTTTCCTGCGGCTCGATTTTAATTGGCCAAGGTGCATTTCCCAACGTTCTTTTTGCTCGCGCCTCTCAGCCTGACTGGCTGTGGTGTGGCGCAGTGCAAAGAACATTGGGAATTGAGGTTCTTTCCCTTTGTTTGCATTCGTGGGGCTCTTGCCCCACTGGCACATTTCTCAATCCTGCAGTAACCTCCGGACCGGGTTCAGGCGAGTGCAGAAGGCTTGGTATGGGATAGGATGAATGGGTGCAGAAACATATAGCAAGTTCCAACAGTTATCCCTTGGATTTATAGGTATAGATAATAAAAGTAAAATAATTATATAAAAGGGGCTGGTGTCTTTACCCTACACTACACAACTTGGGGAGCTGTGGTTGGCTTCCTGGAGTGGTCTGACTTTCTGTCAGGCATGGGTGTGGAAAAGGGCCCCATCCTAGCAGCTGCTTGGAGACAAGCCTTTCCATAAATAACAAAATATCATCATCAGATAATAACAATAACAATAACAATAACAATAACAATAACAATAACAATAACAATAACAATAACAATAACAATAACAATAACAATAACAATAACAATAACAATAACAATAACAATAACAATAACAATAACAATAACAATAACAATAACAATAACAATAACAATAACAATAACAATAACAATAACAATAACAATAACAATAACAATAACAATAACAATAACAATAACAATAACAATAACAATAACAATAACAATAACAATAATGTGTCAGAAATTATTCTGAGTTGAAAGGATTTTTGCTGGAGAAACTCAACTCAGGGATTGTCCAAATGAGGCTCCTTTCATATCCCGAAGAGCTGGGACAGAGAAGGGCACTCAGTCCATCATGCAGTACCTGGGCTTTGAACTGCCGACTTGCCAGCCTTCCAGCTAACAAGGCGAACTTCTTAACCACTGAACCACTGGAGCTTATTTGCTTTTAATTGTATCTTGTATGGTATTTATTGAATAAACACCTCAAATACTAAAGCAGAAAATACTGAAAATAGTAGATTTCTTGCTGATTAATTTCATAGGGTCTCCAAAATTGCAGTGATCAATTTTGCTTTACATAGGTTTCTCAAATCTACCTAAGATAGGAAAACTGTGTAATTTCTTTTTATAAGACTAAGACCAAAATCTAGTTATAAGTCATAACTTGAATAGACCCATTGAATCTGATTCTTTAACCACGTCTTAAATTTCATTGATTTAATGGGCCTATGCCAGTTGCAATTTACTATTGGATTTCAGCCATAAACACAATCCTAATACACAGTTACTTAAGGTTTTTGGATTAAAACCTGAGTAGACATACATAGGGCTGCACTATTAACATTCCCAAATCTCGTTGTTTTAGAAGGCCTAAAAATGATTGAAATATTAATGAAAAATTGATATTTTCCTGCTTTCATCATTAATTTTTTTTCCAGCCAGCAAGATAGGCCTAGGAGGAATACTCAACAGAAACAGATGGCACTTCTAATTAGATTTGTTGGCTAATCTGGGCAATTTCAAATGCATCTTTCATTGCATTTTTTTCACAATATGTTTAAGGATTACTGTACCATTATGTCCAAGGACAGAGAAATTGGACAATTAGCATTTTTGGACAGATTGGCTGTCTGAAGTTTCTGTGTGTCAGGATTCACTACCAAGACCACAATCATCTTTTTATTGGAGTAGGAGAGGTAGAAGAGGCACAGTTGCTCAGTCAAATTATTTAGCTGGACCACAAAATCTGCCTCTACAGTTCAAAGGCAACAAAAATCATGGGGACAACTTTCCCCCCCAAAAAATCAGGAAGGGAACAGTTTTTAGAAACTCTGCAATGTGGTTTTGATTAGGAGCTGCCTCTTCCCATTATATGTAAGTTATTAATATGTAGAGGATGGCTCTGTCTACTTGATGTAATGTGTAGCTTGGCTTTGAAGCATGTATTTTTTGAAGTACAAAAAAAAAAAAGAAATCCCATATCAGAGAGTAAACAAAACAACAAAAGGACAAAAATGTTGTGATACTTTAGAGACTAACTGCTATATTTTAATGTTACTTTTGTTGACCAGGTCCACTTCATTAGACATGGGGGTGAGACTTCATGGCATAAATTTATAGTCATCAGGCACAGGGATTCAGAATGGTTAGCATAACAGATAGGTGGGATTTTTTTTACAACTTGTAAACCTGTTATTCAGATTAGAAGAGAAGCTTCCTTCTGTTGACTTGCAAATGGATGCAAGACAACCCTTACACATTTGCTAACGAGTTCACCCTTCAGGCCTAGCACTTGGTTCTTCCTTTGTTTATGAGAGGTAGTGGATGAGAATTCTATTGAAGTAGTGGTATAATATAACAACATATAATATACAACATATATAGCAGTGTGTAACACCCTGTTAGTTGTGGTGTGTCAAATTTGATAATTCTAGTGGTAGGCTTCAGCAGGTTTGGCTGGTTTGGGTGAACCGGTGGTAGACCTGGCTGGCCCCTCCCCGCCCTGCCCCTCCCCGCCCTGCCCCTCCTCCTCTCATCCCACTCTGGATACTTGAAGTTGCGGCCAGGAGTAGGGTGAGGCTGAGCCAGAAGCTTCCCTCATGTCCTACTGGTGCCTTCTTTCTTCATGTGGGCTTTGCAGTGATGGCGGCGGTCCCTGTTTTTGTGGGATGCCTGGATTAGCAAAGCAAACCAGGATGATGGAGCAGCCAGCATGCCTCAAGGATCTGATCTTCCACATTGGAGCTGCCCAGCCCCATGTAGCCAGAGTAAGAGATGGGAGAAGCATAGCTGGAGCAAGCCCAGGCCCCACGAAGAACCAGGAATGGAGCAGCAGCTCCAGCCGAATGGCTGGGAGAGAAGCTACTACATGGCTACTATCTCAAAAATTTTAAACAAATCCCATCTTTGTTAATCAGAACATTTGACAGATAGTTTTGCAGGTTAAACATTGCTGCTAGAGTGGCTTAATAATTGGAAAGGACAAGTCCACTTATGCCTAATAAGTGAATAGATGATGATTCCATAAGTTTATTACTGAGGAAAATTAAAACAAAGAACCTGCAGGTTGGTTTTAGAGGGATGCTGACACTAGTACTTTAAGAAGCTTTGATCTGTAGGCTTTTTCATAAACTTCTCACTCAGCATAATGTTCTTAAACTGATTTATATATATATATATATATATATATATATATATATATATATATATATATATATATATATATATATATATATATATATATATATATATATATATATATATATATATATATATATATATATATATATATATATATATATATATATATATATATATATATATATATACACACACACACACACACACACACACACACACACACACACACACACACACACACACACACACACACACACACACACACACACATATCCCCCTTGCTGGTCTTCTTTCTTTTTATCCAAATAGCAAAAAATAAAATAAAAATAATAAAAAGAAGAAGAAGAAAATGGAAAAAAGAGATTTATAGAGCATTATTTTTTTTAAAAATACTCTTGCTTGCCTGCAATTTTTATATTTGAAACTTTTAGTACACACACACACACACACACACACACACACACACACACATCTGTGACTTGATTCTAGGTATTATTTAATGGGATGCTAAAAGGGACTATTGCTGGTTTTCTTTATTTATTTTAGTAGAAAAAAGAACAAAGACATAGAATCAGTGGTGGTGCAAAGCTTTTATACTGCTTGAGGTGGCCATTCTCCTTTTTCACTGCCTTTTCTTCCATTGTAGCTGTTACCCTACTACCCACTATCACCCTCCTTAGTTGAGAGAGTGGGCTGAAATGATTTTGTAGAGAGTAGTATTAGCTGTACAAAATGGCTGATGTTGCTCTACAGTCAGCTGAGGCTAAATGGCTGGCTCCCTGGTATTCTGCTTCAGAGTCTGGCATTGGGGCAGGGAAGCACAAGAAGGACCCTCAGAGCCAGGATTTTGTGTATATACAGTTCTGTGGAGACCATATATTTGGGGACAGGCTATATGGGCTTTGTACAATGTTAGTCTGTTTACTGTTAGTTGAATATCTGAGTAGATAAGTGATGGATCTATATTGTCTGAGTGTATTTCTATGTATTGCTTAGGTGGACACACAATGTCAGTAGAAGGTTTCCTGCCTATCTTCCTTTGATATCTGCCTATTCTTTGAGTCTCTGAATTGGCTCTATTATATAAAAAAGATATTATATTATAAAATAAAATGTAGGCTTTGTTTTTTAAAAAGTCAAATTAAAGGCTGAGTCTGGCCAGGTTGTGCTGCTATGGTAATAGAGTAGACCATACTGCCAGCGACTCAACACAGAGTGTCAGGCGGCAGTTAATTGAGGACTAACAGCTTGGGTTCTGAAGTCCACAGGGAAAGGTGATGGTCCCCAAGTGGATTAAATCCCACTTGAATACATCTTGATGAAGGGCAGCAGCTTCATCAATACTGGCCTGGGGCTGATGAGGACTTCATGTGCCAAAAGGGCTCAGGACCAGGAAATGACTCATGGAACTGGATCAGTGTCATGGGTGTCATACTGCGGTGCAGAAGGCAGATGAAAGGCCACTGCATTATATTCTCAGGACAGTCTTCATGGCTGATCGCCATGAGGATCGCCAATATTTAGAGTAGGATATAGCAGAACAACAACAAGAAGAAAGGCAAATTACCTTCTGAATGTGGTTTCTGGCTTCCAAATCTAGTGTAAGACAGATGGATACACAATCAATAAAAATAACATTTAAAATATCTTAAGAGGCAGAGAAGCTGCAGTCATTCTGTAATCAACAGCAGGACCACATCTCTAGCAGAAGCATAATCTGAGGGCTGGTATTGAGCATGCTGAAGGTACACTGAATCCTGATCCCACCCAGCCTAGAGATATGTCTATTCCAAATCCATTTAGCTAGAATTTCTTAGGGAAAAACTCATATTACTCTGGTTTCATCTGTGTCATGTTAAAGGATGTGTAAAACCTTTAGTGTTTGGAAGATTGATCCTGTACATCATTATAATGCATGAGTTACCTAACTTCCTTTCCTGCCATTAAAATGTGCTTTGTTTGTGAGTGCCTAAAACTTTCCCTTAATTCAGTACAGAGAGACTGTTTCTCTCTTTCTCCAATGAATGAATATGTCTTGGGATTTTGCTTAGAGTCAATTTATAGTCTTATCACATAAGATGAACTAAAATTTGTAAGACAATACTAAACAAATCATTGGAGAAATCAAAGGAATGGTCTCTGTTCGAGTAGTGTCCTTGCAGCATTATTTTTTAATATTTACACAAATATTCAACCTGTGTTCCAATACTCTGGGACAGTCCAAGAGAAAACATTTGAGTCCCTTGAGCACAAGCTAACCTCTGCCTTAGAAGATCTTTCTTCATATTATAAAAAAAACTACCAGCTTAAAACAATTCCTTTAAAATATACATCTCTGCCTTCCACTTAAAAAAAACCAGAGAAACAGAAAGGAAGCTCTAAATTAGCTGGGAAGGCAAGATTTTAGAGTACTGCCCTACCCCAATGTATTTGGGCATCACTCTGGATTGAACCCTAACCTATAAAAAAACATCGCCTAAACCACACACTGAAAGCTGCTACCAGAAATAACTTTCTTAGGATACTGGGTGGTTCATACCTGGGTACATACTCAAAAATAATAAGAACAGCTTTGTCCCTGTGCTACTCCATCGCAGAATATGCTAGTGCTGTATGGTATATATCAACACATGCCAAAAAAGTGAATGTATTTGAGTAATGCATTACAGCAAAAGCAAAGCTTAATGCACTCTTTTGGCAGTTCACAAGTTAATTCACATTTTGTCCCCAACATGCTAGGTACTCATTTTACTGACCTCAGAAGAGTGGAAGGCTGAGTCATCCTTGAGCTATGGTCAGGATCAAACTCACAACCTTTTGGTTGCAGTACAGCAGTTTAACCACTGCACCACCAGGGCGCATTACGACTGGTTGCCAGAAACCTATCACCACAGAAGAAAGTCTATTTTCTGGCACTCCAGGTGGCACTCCAGGTGTTAGCAATTAATGAATGGAATAAGAAAATACAGTACCAAACTCATCCACTTCATGGGCATGAACCCCTTAGATGATGGCTAAAATCAAGCAAACATTTTCTCCACACCTCTCAAATTCTAAATATGAAACAAGAAGAGGCTAGGCTAAACCTATGAAGAGCAAACAACAACAAAAAACCTTGCCAAATGGATAAATGCTGAAGAGTACTTCCCACCAGGAAAAGATTCTAGCTCATCCATTTTGACTATGGGACTGAACAGTAACAACAACAACAACCACCATTTGAAGGTCACTTAATTGATGTTGAAGTGAAATAAGAAAATGAAAGAAAGCTATGCACATTTTCCCCTGAAGAAAGAGAGTAATCCAGAAATAGGAGGAGTAGGTAGGTGGCCCAAGTCATATGCAAATGACTTGCTTGTGGATATGCATGTAGTTTTAAAAGAATTTTCCTTGTGTCTCTGTCCTTTTAGTTCTCAATAGAAGACAAGAAAGTGGCAGTACTTCTACAGGTGATGAATGCAGATGTTACAAAAACATACTTAATGCTGTTTTCATTAGCCATTCAATTAGTTGCCCATTAAACCTTCTTGTGGGATCCCACCTTTGCTGAGATAGATGTTTCTCTGATTACACACTAGGCTCTTTATATCCAGTGCAAGAAATGTTTATGTCTAAGAGCTACTTAAAAGTTGCTGATCTACATGAAATGACAGGAAGGGTAACTCTCCAACTTCCTTCTTGTGTTCAGCTGTTTGGCATTGGTAGGTACGCTTATTCTTCTCAAAGTATGATGACTTTGAGTAGCGGTGAGCAGAGTACATTTGTCAATGTGAAGTTTTTTTGTGAAGTCATTAGTGTCATTATCCCTGTGTGACTCTCTAATTAGTAAGAGATATGCTAATTGATCAGTTTATAGTGGTCTGCCTTTGTCGACAGTAACACAACTTAAAGGATGAATAGTTGGAAATGGGAGTGTAAGTCCCTACTGAGAAGTCTGGTGTTACTGTATATGTCAGCACAAATCTCTAGACAGCCAACACTTAAAATTACTGCTCCAATTAATTTTTCAACGTAAGTGTCTTGTACTTGCATATTGTCCCCTTTTATAGATCTTTCTTTGACCTTTCAAAGTTTGCTGATGCTGAAATGGTTCGGCCAACGGAGAAAAAGAACGAAATAAGAAAAAAAAATTACACCGAATGCATCATTATTCAAGTTCAGCCAATCAGCTTCTAAACAAATGTGTATAACATTTCTACCCGCACCCTTGTCTAGTGAAAGACTGTTTTTCATTGAACCCACTGAACTTCTTGCAAATGAGTATCTGTTAGAAATTGTAGAAAGGGACAATAAAGTGCTACATTTCAAATATAATAAGGTTGCATTTTCCTTTAGAGAAATGCTCACCATAAAGAACAATAAATTAGCATTCTCCTGAAGCACAAATGCCATGCCAAAGTTACAATTAGCAGTTACTTCTACTAGGGAGAGAGAAAGGCACTTTGCAGGCGCACCCCCCAATAAAGGACTCAGACACCAATGAAAGTGGATAACGGCATTGGGCCACATTTATTGATTCATGCCCTAGTCCGAATTATAAATTTCTATTGGTAATTGACCAATCATAATTCTTAAGGCAAGCAGGCCGAAGTAACACTGGTAAGGTACCACCCAAAATTGCCAACGACAATTGCTACAATGTATCCATTTGTATCAATTTGTTTGGTGACCACAAACAAATTGTTGACCGTAGTCAATATCTAACTAATGACCCCACACTCTGACGCGTATCCGTAAAATCACGGGGTGATGCATGCTGTCTAGCTATAGCCATCACCCCATTGCCTAGTTCGTTGTTGACCGGACAACGTTTAACCAACTTATGCCTATCTAGTGTTGTCCAGTCAATTGCGAACTTGCCGGATACCTGTGGGTCATAATGTTTACCTTACCAGTGCTACCCGCCCATGTGACCAAAGTCAACAGCAGCAACAGAAAAACCCCTATGTCAAACCATAGCAACAGTGTGGGATGGGCGAAAAAACCAGGACCCGGAAGCCAATATGGGTCCCAGCCAAAAATTCCCACCCGGCCCCGAAGCGACCAAAATATCACACTGTTAACTAGGGAGGGGGTGGAGGGAAAAACTTCTCCGCTCCATCGCTTAGCAAAATGGCAGCTCGGTTGCCTCGTGGCCACCCCTTTTATAAGGGAGCTGGCCACGCCCCTAACTACCCGGATGCCTTCGTCCTGTGGGGGGGCTCCCGCAAAGAGCGCGGCGGCCATTTTGGCGCCGCGCTTGCATTGCAGGCACACCCCCCAATAAAGGACTCAGACACCAATGAAAGTGGATAACGGCATTGGGCCACATTTATTGATTCATGCCCTAGTCCGAATTATAAATTTCTATTGGTAATTGACCAATCATAATTCTTAAGGCAAGCAGGCCGAAGTAACACTGGTAAGGTACCACCCAAAATTGCCAACGGCAATTGCTACAATGCATCCATTTGTATCAATTTGTTTGTTGACCACAAACAAATTGTTGACCGTAGTCAATATCTAACTAATGACCCCACCCTCTGACGCGTATCCGTAAAATCACGGGGTGATGCATGCTGTCTAGCTATAGCCATCACCCCGTCGCCTAGTTCGTCGTTGACTGGACAACGTTTAACCAACTTATGCCTGTCTAGTGTTGTCCAGTCAATTGCGAACTTGCCGGATACCTGTGGGTCATAATGTTTACCTTACCAGTGCTACCCGCCACATGGAGGGGCTTCAAAGAAGGCTCGACGCCCCCCCCAGACCGTCAGCTCGGTCAACAGGCCTGCTCGCCAATCACCCAACAGGAGGTCCATACCTCCTCGCGACAGATGGGCCCCATCCCCTGCATACAAGTCATAACTTTGGAGGCTAATAGCGGGGTGACGACTGACCCTCCCCCAAGCCCTGTCGACAAGGAAACGCGCCACTGCCCTATTCACCATGCGTCTAGCGCGGTCAAGGGCCAGGAGGTGAACACCCCCTCTGTAGGAATGGCGCGGGACCATGTCCGACCAAACAAGGGTTGTGGTGGGCTAGACGTAATGCAGGTAGGCGAGGTCCTCGCAAATCGCATGCTTCAGCGACAAGCCGGTGACCTGGCCCAAATCATTGCCCCCCAGGTGTATGATCAGAATGTCAGGCGGGTCAGCATTCTGGCCTGAAAAAAGGAAAGGCAGCAGCTCCCTCCATAACATCCCGGGCTTACCATGCCATGTGAGACTTGCGTATGCACCCAGTCCCAGTCGGGGTCCCCACTCTGTCGCCGCAGCATAACGCGCTGCCCTGTGCACGTAGCTATGGCCCACCAGCCATACTGTCACCGGTGTAATACAACACCCCGGGTCTGTAAAGGAAAAAATGAGGGAAAGTAGGTAAGGTGACTGGGTTGGTACTCACGGCGGGAGTGGGCGCACATAAAATTGAAAACATTGCGAACCCCACCGTCCCATGCTACGTATGTCAGCCCCTGAGTACCCAAAAGCCGCAGCGGTCGAGGCCGCCCCTATACGGAACGAATGAGTGCCATAGCGGGCGCCTGGGAGGCCCACACTGGCCAGCGCTTTGCCCGTCACCTTCCAAAATTGAAATTTAGTAAGGGGAGACCCATCTTGGTGACAGAAAAACGGGCCATGGTGCGTGCCACGCAGTGCCAGGAATTCCTGTAGGGCACCAACCGGACAGATGTCTGCCAAAGAACACCGTAGCAGTCGCACACCACTGCCGACGCCATGCTGATCGGTCTTAGAGGAACGTATCCTCAACTGAGCCCAGTCTTTGGCTACACAGACATCCTCGAGTTCCAGTGCCCTACGACTTGCATCCGCCTTAGACAGCATCCCAAGCTCGCTGATGCGGAGCGCTCCAAAAAATGCCACCGTTGTGGCTGCATGGAACAGGGCTGCCTCATATGAATCAAAACAGAGGCAAGGCCAGCCCCGGGCCAACTGGGTAAGGACCCCTGGGGAAATCGGGTGGCGGTCATCCGGGCAACGCCCGCGCTCGCGCACCCACCCCTCCAAAACATGTCTCACACGGAAGTCAGAGGTGCTGTCCACATGACCCCCCACCTTGGCCATAAAAGCCAACGCTGAAAGCTTAGATGCTATGGTGCGAGGTGCAAGGCCCTGAGAATGCAGGTAAACCATGAACCGCAGCACATGGGTTACCGGGATCGGCCAGGTTCCTGGCAATTGAAATTGAGTACAGAATGCCATGAAAGAATTAATTGCGTGGTGATACACCTTACGGGTGCGTGGCGCTAGCGACAGGCCAATCGCCCGGTTCACCTCTCCTTGCCAATGCTCCACATCTCCTCCGGGAGTGGCGAGGGAAATTCCTCCGCATCCGGGGCCAAGGCACGGAACCGGGAGATCTGTAGGCGGGACAAAGCGTCAGCAATATCATTATTAACCCCTGGGACATGCCTGGCCCTGAACAGTACGTTGAGGCGCAGGCTGCGCAACACAAATTGGCGCACCAGATCCATAACCCTGGGCGATTTGGAAGTCTGTGCATTTACAATGTGGACCACAGCCGCATTGTCACACCAGAAATGCACGACCGAGTTGGACCACCCCTGGCCCCATAGCATCAAAGCACCCAGGATAGGGAAAAATTCCAGATATGTGCGATCACGCAGGCGACCCGTGCCTGCCCAGGCCGGTGGCCACCCACCATAGGCCCACTTCCCATTGAAGTACATCCCATAACCGAGGGCTCCCGAGGCATCAGACTGAATCTGAAATTGAGGGGAAGCCAGGAGGTCATGCCTCCAAAATGAGACCCCATTGAACTCCCTCAGGAACTGTAACCAGACAAGCATGTCTGCCCTGATACCCCGGGTAAGCCTGACCCTATGGTGAGGCCTGGATAATCCTGCCATAGCATCGCACAAGCGCCGGGCAAAAGCCCTGCCCGGTGCGACCACTCTGCAGGCGAAATTAAGGTGACCATGCAGCACCTGCAGTTCCCTCAGTGATGCCTTGCGCTTGGCCAACAAGTCCGAGATAAGGGCCACTATCCTTGACACCTTATCCCGCGGTAACCTAGACGCCTGCGCTATCGTGTCAATCTCCACCCCCAGGAAGACTAGCTGTGTAGATGGGCCCTCGGTCTTTTCGGGCGCTAAAGGGACACCGAGTTCCTCCATTAGCGTCTGAAATGTGTTGAGGAGACATGTACACGTGTCCCAGCCCCGTTCACCCCCGAATAAAAAGTCATCCAGGTAATGGGCTACAGACCGGGACCCTGACCTGCGGACGAAAGCCCACTCTAGGAAGGTACTGAAACGCTCGAAAGCTGAGCATGATATGGAACAGCCAAAAGGCATGGCCTTATCAAAATAATATTCGCCCCGAAATTTGAAACCCAGCAATTCGAAGTCGCCCGGGTGCACTGGCAAGAGGCGAAAAGCCGACTTAATGTCACACTTAGCCAGCAGCGCACCCGGGCCACATGAGCGCACCATGCGCAGCGCGTGGTGAAAAGATGTATACCTGACTGAGCAAAGGTCGTCAGGGATAGCATCGTTGACCGATCGGCCGGCTGGGTAGGACAAGTGATGGATAAGGCGAAACTCGCCTGGTGACTTCTTGGGAACCAAGCCCAGGGGCGATACCTTGAGGTTAGGGAACGGGGGTGCAGGGGAAGGACCAGCGACCCTGCCCGCATTGACCTCCTTATTAATGCTGGCGGCAGCCACCTCCTCCCTCCCCCTAAGGGACAAAAGGTTGGGGGCATCCTGAGGGGACCTATCACCCATGAAAGGAATACGGAACCGCTGTCTAAAGCCCCGAAGGAGATAATCTGCATCCTCCCCCTTCGGGTACAATGCGAGCCAACGCTCCAGCATGTCCACATTAATTGGGGAGGGAGCCTTTCGGTGAACCAGCTCCATCTGCGGCAGTCTTGCCAGCCCACTGTCCTCCCCTCCCTCTGCCCCACGTCCCTCCAGGCCTGGGACAGGCAGAGGCTGCATGGGGGCCCGCACAGGTGGGACACTCATGTCTGTACTTGCAATTCTTCTTATTGCATGAACCATTAGACGAGAAAGTCCAGCACAGCAGGCAGGCGGGCTGGAACCCCCTGCCCCGCCACTTGGCGGGGAACCTGTGCTGGAGCCACTCGCTGGACTGCATGTCCACAATGGTATCTTTCCCCTGGCGCGGGGCGCGTGGGCGTCATGTACAGAAGCCAAAGCCTCTGGCATGGCTCATCCCACCTCATCTCAGGGTGCAGGGGAATTCGCATACGGAATTCCTCGTCATAAGCCAACCACGACGGGCCCGGAAAATCAACCATCGCCCGATAGATATTGTCCAAATACTGGACCATCGGAATTGCCAGATCTGGCCGGGCCCTCAGGTACACTGCCATGTAGATGAGGTAAGCCGGCAGCCAGTTGGCCCACATTCGTGGTGGCTTGCGACGACGTGCCTGTTCCTTATCCTTCTCATCCTGCCCCTCCCTCTCTTCCTTGGTGGGCTCCCTGTTTAGGAGTGAGAAGATATCAACATACTCCCCTCGCCATATTTTCTCTCTGGTGGCCTGTGCCAAGTGGTCACCCAGTGGCAAGGAATAGCCCGCTGTCGGCAAGGCCGAGACAGGCACAGCAGAAACTGCGGGCATCTGGAAAGGGGCTTGGACCAGCCCAGCCACCCCCAAAACATTCCCCACAGGGTAGGAAATGCTCCCCACCCCGGGGCCCTGGGTGGTGGTTAACGTCGCCTGGTGGTGCGTCAGCGGCTGTACCGCCGCACCACCCATGCGAGGCCAAGGCCATTGGAAAGCCCCCCCCAACGTAGCCCCATGTGTAGGTGCACTAGTTTGTACCGCATACTCACATGCTGCACCCCCGCGGGCTGCCCCCACCGGGGGTTCCGGCCCACTGGGGGCGTCGGAGCTCACGACCGCCGTAGAGCTCGCCGCCGGGGCTTGACCCGCGCTGGCCTGTTGGTTGGGGAGCTGCGAGGCAGTGGCCGAAGTTGCGCCACACGCCTCAAGCTGCTCGACCCGTCCCGTCGCCTGCCGCTGCCCAGCAGACGACGCGTGAAAGTGCACCCCAAAAGGAGCCCCAGCGTGGCTGGCCCGAGCAAGGGAAGCCTCGAGTGCCGCCACGCGGGCCAGCAAGGCCTCCACACTGGCGTGGGGCCACGGGCCAGCCGGCCCGCCCATTACGGGCGTGGGTACAGGTCCTTGCACCCCGGGGCCCGAATATGGCCATGACCCCACACCCAGGCCCGGCAGGGCCGGCGTAGGCACCTGCCAAGGGAGGGGACCACCCTACCCCCCAAGGCTGGAAGGCCCTGGAGTGAGCTGCGCCCCGATAGAGGGAGGCGCAGTAGAATGAGCACCAGGAGCGGCGTCCGCCGCTTGCGGGCTGCGGGCCGCAGCCCATACTGGACCCCTGCTCGGGTCCCCAGCCTCCGGCCAGGGGGTAATAGACCCCATCCCACCGGTCCCGGTGGGAGCCGGCAAAGGCGGCTGGTGGGAAGGCGCAGCCGCAGTCCTCCGACCCGGATTGCGCCTCCGAACCGCCCGAGCCGCGCTCGCGGCCGCCTTCTTCTTCGAAGGCATCTCAGTCGGACCTAAGGGAAGCCGAAAAGAGGAAGGTCAGCAGCCAAAAGGCTTCCCGATCAAGGTAAAAGCGACGGAGTAAGAGGAAAAACTTCTCTGCTCCGTCGCTTCGCAAAATGGCAGCTCGGCTGCCTCGTGGCCACCCCTTTTATAAGGGAGCTGGCCACGCCCTAACTACCCGGATGCCTTCGTCCTGTGGGGGGGCTCCCGCAAAGAGCGCGGCGGCCATTTTGGCGCCGCGCTTGCATTCTGTCTAAATGAAGATACAATGTTTTCTACTCTGTAGGTCAACATAAATCATACTCGTCAAGTGCGGCTCTGGAAAATACAGGACCTGCGCAGAACCCTTCTGTGCAGAAGGGTTCTACACATATGCGCATGCACAGTAACTACTTTCCCCGCCAGTAAAATTATGGGATGGTGGTGGGAAAGTGGAGGAAGTGGCACAGAAATATGGGAAATCCCGGCCAATCTGGGATACTTGACAGGTATGACATAAATAAGATAATATGATATGGCAAAGTATTTATTGTGAGAGTTTTTCAAATTGATTCCAGGGTGGGCCTGATACTGGGGGATAAGACTTCATTATGAGACTTCATTATGACAGTCTTGTAGGTAAAACTACATAGGCCAGTTACATATTCCAGAAATCCAATAGGACATCCACAAGTTAGCTAGAAATGTTTGAAGACATTTAGACATACTCATCATCAGGTAGATTTTGCTTATAGAGCAAAATGGAATTTCTGTTCTGCATTTTAAAAAGCCTTTTTCTACATACTGGCTAAAATCCTGTGGTGCAGTTATGTCAGCAGAAGGGAAATGGCATAACTTGCAGTGACAACTTGCTGCTAATGAATGAGTCGCTGCTTGGATTCCTCATTACATGGCACCTGAGTGACTAGCAATTGAACCATGGACTTCTTAATTATTGGCAATTTGCCACAATACATTATGGCATTTCCCTTCCATTAGGGTAAATAGCCAACAAGGTTTGAGACACTGTTTGATAGACTACAGGAGCCATTTCTGTGTGGCATTTCCAATGCCTGTTTTTTATATGTTTATGTATAAGATAATTTGTGTGTGCACGCATACAAATCAAGCTCCAGTGTTAGTCCTATGGAAAGTAAAACCATTGTAATTAATTGAACCTCTTTGTCACCTATTGATTTCAATGGGTCTAGCCTAGCTTGGGTAGGACTACCACTGAATTTAGTGCACACACATACACGTGTAAAATAAAGGACATATATCATACAAAAAGACAGCTACTGAACTTTATTTCTGTTTTCTTGTTCTTTTCAGCTGCAGAGTTTTGTGTTCAATATAATGTGCTTAGACAGTTGTTTATATTCCATTATTGAAGCTATAAAACATGTGCTTGACGTGAACTCTTAATAGTATTCCCATGAGCTTGGTATGGCTAGAATCAGCCAACTTTGTCTTATGAATAGCAGTAATTAATATAATAAAATACAACTTTTAATATTTTGCTGCCTTTTTATTTAAAATATTATAATTTGGAAGAATAAATGGGACTGTAAACAGGTGAGCATAATTCATGCAAACCTGCTGAGAAAACACTATTCCAAGCTAGCTGAGAACAGCATAGAACATCTGTGATCTAATACATGGGAGCCCAGATGATTTCCAGAAATGATAGAGTATTCGTTTAAAAGGTTATATTCCAAACCATAATCAATACTACTGTGCACGAAGGATTAAAACAGCAGGTGCCCCGTTTGTAATATCTTTTAAAATAGCTAGCAATGACTTTTGAAGTATGCTTAATGTTCACTCTTGACGTGAGCGAAATATACTCTTCTTGATGCTGCTACGGCTCGTGAAAGAGGAAAAAGAGAGAGAGAAATTGCTGCAACAGCAAATGCACTAGAAACCCGGTCTTTTTCTTGCTGTGTTTATTTCCAGCCATTTAAAAAGCTTGTCACAACCTCAAGTCATTGAGAGTGTCAGAATGATCATCACTATTAATGTATCCCACTGATTTTAATGTCACTTAAAGTAGCATCTGCTCCGGTTATGAGCAAACCTTTAAATCATCAGCAACAGGAACAGTGGTGGGGGAGGGGGAGTTTATCTCCAGAATCATATTTTCTGTGTCACTGCAGGAAACTAGCCACAGTCGCTCCCTCCTCAGAAGAAAAAGGTGATATTATTTTATTCATCCATTCTGTGTGGATGGTACTGGTTTCCAGTTGTGTACTTGCAGTATGGATTGGTAGCTTCATCTGTAGGATGACTTCTGTTCCATGCTTTCCATATGTATTTTGCACCAAAGAAATCTAGGATTATGGTCTTCCACTCTTCCAGTGACATGCATCCAGTTCTAAGGCAGTAGCGAAGTTGGAATTAACCACAGCATTTTCTACATCCATATTGTCTAAGTTATGTGTCTTTAGAAGGCATTAGTGCTTAATAGGTGCAAATTCTTGGCTTTATGGCATTATGGAGCTTGTGTTCACCCAGACACATCACATTTTATTGACTTATTTTGGGCTTTTAATTGAATTTGTGATGATCTACTGCAGGTATTCTTAACCTATGGCCCACAGGCACAAAATCAACCAGCCCACCCCATTGCTCCAGCTGCCACTTCCACCATCACAGAAAGCGGCTGAGTTCCCGGCAGCTGCAGCCATGTTCCCGGCAGCCACGGAGGGATTTCTGGTGGCTGTGGTGGACATGTTCTTGGTGGCCACAGATGTATCAGCGGGTGCTGGAAATGCATCAGCAGGTGCCAGAAATGCATCAACGGGCGCTGGAAATGCATCAGTGGGTGCTGGAAATACACCAACAGGCACTGGAAGTGCATCAGTGGCTGCCTGAAACCCCCCCCTCCCCCCCCCAGGCAGCTACCAGGAATGCATCTGCAGCTGCTGGGAATGCATCCGTAGCCACCAGTAATGCCTCCATGGCCACCAGAAACGCATCCATGGCTGCCAGGAACACATCCAGGAACACACCTGCAGCAGCTGTGAGGGGTTTCCAGCACCCACTGATGTGTTTCCAGTGTCTGTGGAGGTGTTTCTGGTGGCTGCAGATGCCTTCCCATTGGCTGCAGGAGGGTTTCCTTCACCCACACCATGAAGCTCCTCTAAACTGGTAAGTAGGAAGCAGTAGGGGGGGAGTGGGGTTTTTTGGGGGTGTGGTGGGCTTAGGGTGGTAAAGGTGGTGGCAGCAGCAGTGGGGAGACACCAGTCTGGCCTGCAAACATTTGGAGGGGGACATGATCCAGTCCCCAGCTTTAAAAGGCTGAGAACCCCTGATCTACTGAAAGTCTCTGCATCTATTTTCATTATAAATCAGAATAATAGGCAACTATTTTAATATGCTGTTTGTCTTTAAGAAAACACAAAAATTGCAAAGATTTTTCAGTATATCCACCTATATATTCTTGATTATACAAAGTCAGGTTTATCTTCTATAAGGTTCATTTTTAAAAAAAATCTGTATCATATGCTTCTACACGTAGTGGAAAGGAAGTATGAAGACTCAGTATGATAAAAAGCTAGTAAATTATAGTTTAACTCTGGTTGCAGAAATGCCACGTTGTTGACAGTGATACCTTGGTTTGACCTTTACAATGGCTACTTCTGAATCCAAAATTGCTCATGCCATCCAGTTCCTTCAGAAAAGCTCATATGCAAATAAATCTCTACAAGAATAGCTTTTTTCCCTTTTGTTTGATTATGGGAAGTACCCTGAACAGTTTCCTGTGGCAGAAGTGACTGAGCTCAGAATTCTGTTGTCACTTAAAAAGACTGTGCCTAGTGTGGACTCTCCTCTACTCCCTTTACTCCTTTGGTAATTCTGTGAACTGAGTTCTTCTGCCTGGGAGATTTTTTGCCAAGTGCTTGCTTGCACTTAGCAAATAAATAAACAAACTATCAGCACTACATAATAGGCTTAGTCATAGTTGTAGCATTATTAATCTTAAATACAATAAAACCTCACAATGCAAGCGCGGCGCCAAAATGGCCGCCGCGCCCTTTGCGGGCTACCCCCACCGGACGAAGACATCCGGGTAGTTAGGGGGCGTGGCCAGCACCCTTATATAAGGGGCGGCCACGAGGCAGCCGAGCTGCCATTTTGCGAAGCGACGGAGCGGAGAAGTTTTTCTCTCTTACCTCCCTCGCTCTTGCCTTGCTCGGGGAAGCCTCTGGCTGCTGATTTTCTTGAGTTTTAGGCTTCCCATCGTTAGCTGCTATGCCCTCGAAGAAGAAGGAGACTGTGAACGCGGCTCGTTCTGTGCGGAGGCGCCAGCCGGGTTGGAGGACCGCGGCTGCGCCTCCCCAGCAGCCTCCTTTGCCTGAGCCCACCGGGACCGGTGGGATGGGGTTAATTACCCCTTGGCCCGAGGCCGGGGGTCTGCGTACCGGCCCAGCTGGGGCCGCGGCCCCTGGCCCGCAAGCAGTGGCCACTGCCTCTGGCACGGCCCATTCTGCGGGGCCTTCTTCCATGGGTCCGCAGCTTCCTGCGGGGGGTTTCAGCCATGGGGGGTGGCTGGGTTCCCTCCCCTGGCAGGGCACCCCCCTGGCCCTGCAGGGGCCGGGCCTGGGGTAGTGGCCGTATATGGGCCCCGGGGTCCAGGGCCATGGACCGGCGCCTGCACCCAGTGGGCCGGCTGGCCCTTTGCCCCCACTTGGCTTAGGGGGCTACGTTAGTGTTGAGGCCCTTCTGGCCCACGTTGCGGCCCTCGAGGCATCCCTCACGAGGGTTAACCACCCGGGGGTGCCTTTTGGGGTGCAGGTTGATCCGTTGTCTGCCGGTCAGCGGCAGGCGGCAGGACGGGTCGAGCTGTCCGAGGCGCGTGGGCCGGCTTCGGCCACTGCCTCGCAGCTCCCCACTCAACAGGCTGATGCTGGTCAGGCCCCGTCGACGAGCTCAATTGCGGTCGTGAGCTCCGACGCCCCCAGCGGGCCGGAACCCCCGGTGGGGGCGGCCCGCGGGGGTGCTGCATGTGAGTATGCGGTTCAATCTAGTGCACCCACACACCTACCCACGTTGGGGGGGCATTCCAGTGGCCGTGGCCTCGCATGGGTGGTGCGACGGTTCAGTCGCCGACGTCCCACCCGGCGACTTCACCGCTCACCCAGGGCCCAGTTGTGGGTGGTACCTCTTATTCAGTCGGGAATGTGTTAGGGGTGGCTGGGTTCGTCCAGGCTCGTTTTCAGATCCCCGTGGTTCCCACTGTGCCGGTGTCAGCATTGCCGACAGCGGGGTATTCCTTGCCCCTGGGGGACCATTTGGCCCAGGCCACCAAAGAGAAGATCTGGCGTGGGGAGTATGTCGACATCTTCTCCCTTCTTAACAGAGAGCCCACCAAAGAGGAGAGGGAGGGGCAGGATGAGAAGGATAAGGAACAGGCACGTCGTCGTAAGCCGCCACGTACGTGGGCCAATTGGTTGCCGGCGTACCTTATATACATGGCGGTCTACCTCAGGGCCCGGCCGGATTTGGCAATTCCGATGGTCCAGTATTTGGACAACATTTACCGGGCGATGGTCGACTTCCCGGGCCCGTCATGGTTGGCTTACGACGAGGAATTCCGTATGGGGATTCCCCTGCACCCTGAGATGAGGTGGGATGAGCCCTGCCAGAAGCTGTGGCTTCTGTATATGACTCCCACGCACCCCGCGCCTGGGGACAGATACCATTGTGGACATGCGGTCCAGCGAGCGGCCCCAGCACAGACACCCCGCCAGGTGGCGGGGCAGGGGGTTCCAGCCCACCTGCTGTGCTGGACTTTCTCGTCCAATGGTTCCTGCAGTAGGAAGAATTGCCGGTACAGGCATGAGTGTCCCTCTTGTGCTGGCCCCCATGCGGCCTCCGCCTGCCCCAGGCCTGGAGGGGTGCGGGGCAAAGGTAGGGGCGGACAAGGGGCTGGCAAGACTGCCGCAGAGGGAGCTGGTCCACCGAAAGGCCCCCTCCCCAATTAATGTGGACATGTTGGAGCGTTGGCTCGCATCGTACCCGAGGGGGGCAGATGCGGTTTACCTGCTTCAAGGTTTTCAACTGGGGTTCCGTATTCCTTTCCAGGGTGATAGGTTCCCCCCAAGATGCCCCCAACCTTTTGTCCCTTAAGGGGAGGGAGGAGGTGGCTGCCGCCAGCATTTCTAAGGAGGTTGATGCGGGCAGGGTCGCTGGCCCTTTCCCTGCACCCCCGTTCCCCAACCTTAAAGTGTCACCCTTGGGCTTGGTGCCCAAGAAGTCACCGGGCGAGTTCCGCCTGATCCATCACTTGTCCTACCCAGCCGGCCGATCGGTCAATGATGCTCTCCCTGATGACCTTTGCTCGGTCAGGTATACATCTTTTGACCAAGCGCTGCGCATGGTGCGCTCATGTGGCCCGGGTGCGCTGTTGGCTAAGTGCGACATTAAGTCTGCCTTTCGCCTCCTGCCGGTTCACCCGGGTGACTTTGAGTTGCTGGCTATTAAGTTCCGGGGTGAATATTATTTCGATAAGGCCATGCCTTTTGGCTGTTCCATATCGTGCTCGGCCTTTGAGCGTTTTAGCACCTTCCTACAGTGGGCTTTTGTCCGCAGGTCTGGGTCCCGGTCTGTAGCCCATTACCTGGATGATTTTTTATTCAGGGGTGAACGGGGCTGGGACACGTGCACACGTCTCCTCAACACATTTCAGACGCTAATGGAGGAACTGGGTGTCCCTTTAGCGCCCGAAAAGACCAAGGGCCCATCTACACAGCTAGTCTTCTTGGGGGTGGAGATTGACACGGTAGCGCAGGCTTCTAGGTTACCAGGGGATAAGGTTTCAAGGATAGTGGCCCTTATCTCGGACTTGCTTGCTAAACGCAAGGCATCACTGCGGGATCTGCAGGTGTTGCATGGTCATCTCAATTTCGCTTGCAGGGTGGTCGCACCGGGCAGGGCATTTGCCCGGCGCTTGTGCGACGCCATGACAGGCTTGTCCAGGCCCCACCATAGGGTCAGACTAACCCAGGGCATTAAGGCAGATATGCTTATCTGGCTCCAGTTCCTGAAGGAGTTCAATGGGGTGTCATTTTGGAGGTCTGACCTTCTGGCTTCCCCTCGTTTCCAGATACAGTCCGATGCCTCTGGGTCCCTGGGTTATGGTATGTACTTCAATGGGAAGTGGGCCTATGGTGGGTGGCCACCAGCCTGGTCAGGTACGGGGCGCCTGCGGGACCTCACGTACCTGGAATTTTTTCCCATTCTGGGGGCCTTGATGCTATGGGGTGATGAGTGGGCCAACTCGGTCATTCATTTCTGGTGTGACAATGCGGCCGTTGTCCACATTGTCAACTCACAGACTTCCAAATCACCCAGGGTGATGGACTTGGTGCGCCAGTTTGTATTGCGCAGCCTGCGCCTTAATGTACTGTTCCGGGCCAGGCATGTCCCAGGGGTCAATAATGATATCGCTGACGCTTTGTCCCACCTGCAGATCTCCCGGTTCCGCGCCTTTGCCCCGGATACAGAGGAATTTCCCTCACCACTCCCGGACGAGATATGGACCTTTGGCAGGGAGAGGTGAACTGGGCGATCGGCATGTCGCTAGCGCCACGCACGCGTAAGGCGTATCAACACGCATTCAATTCTTTCAGGGCGTTCTGTGCCCAATTCCGGCTGCCAGATACCTGGCCTATCCCGGTGGCCCATATACTTCAATTCTTGGTTGACCTGCATTCCCAGGGCCTTCCACCTCGAACCATAGCATCCAGGCTGTCAGCGCTGGCTTTTATGGCCAAAGTAGGCGGACATGCGGACAGTACCGCTGACTTCCGGGTGAGACACGTTTTGGAGGGGTGGGTGTGGGAGCGTGGGCGTAGCCCGGACGACCGCCACCCAATTTCCCCAGGGGTTCTTACCCAACTGGCACGGGGCTGGCAGGACCTATGTTTTGCTAGGTATGAGGCAGCCTTGTTTCATGCGGCTACAACGGTGGCCTTTTTTGGAGCGCTCCGCATCAGCGAGTTTGTGATGCTGTCTAAAGCGGATGCTAGTCGTAGGGCACAGGAACTCGAAGATGTCTATGTGGCCAAAGACTGGGCTCAGTTGAGGATACGCTCCTCTAAGACGGATCAGCATGGCGTAGGCAGTGGAATAAGACTGCTACGGTGTTCTTTGGCAGACATCTGTCCGGTTGGTGCCCTACGGGAGTTCCCGTTTTTTCTGTCACCAAGATGGGTCTCCCCTTACTAAATTTCAATTTTGGAGGGTGCCGGTAGGCACTAGCCAGTGTTGGCCTCCCTGGGGCTCATTGCGGCACCCATTCATTCAGGGTAGGGGCGGCTTCTACTGCAGCTGTTTTTGGGTACTCCGGGGCTGACATGCGCCGCATGGGAGGGTGGGGATCACAATGTTTTCAGTTTGTGTTCGCCCTCTTCAACTGTGAGTACCAGTTTAGTCACTGCACTGTTTCTCCCCCCCTTTTTTTCCTTGACAGACCCTGGGTGTCGTATTACACCGGTGACAGTGTGCCTGGTGGGCCATAGCCATGTGCACATGGCAGCGCATTACGCTGCACAGGGCAGCGTGTTACGCTGCACAGGGCAGCGCGTTACTCTGCATAGGGCAGCGCGTTACGCTGCGGTGACAGAGTGGGGACCCCGGCTGGGACTGGGTGCATCCGCACGTCTCAGGTGCTATGGTAAGCATGGCATGTTATGGCGGGAACTGTTGCCATTCCTTTTCTACATCAGGGATGCTGACTCGCCGGATGTCCTGGTTATGTACCTTGGGGGCGATGGCTTAGGGCGGGTCACTGGCCTATCGCGGAAGCTTGCGATTTGCAGTGACCTGCCCCACTCACGTTATGTGTGGCCTGCCACAACCCTCAATTGGTCGGACACGATGCCGCGGTACGCTTACAGGGGGGCGTGCGGCCTCGAGGCTCTTGGCCGAGCCGATGCTCCGTGAACGGGGCTATTGCCCGGTTCCTTTTCGACAAAGGTGGGGGACGTGTCATTCGCCTCCCTGACATCAGTCTGCAAAATTACGAGCTTTTACTCAGGGGATGGGGCCCATCTGTCGCAGGGAGGTATGGACCTCTTGTTAGTGGACTGGCGAGCAGGCCTGTTGACCGATCTGACGGTCTTGGGGGGGGCGGTGAGCCTTCTGGGAAGCCTCCCCGTGTGGCGGGTATCACTGGTAAGGTAAACATTTATGACCCACAGGTATCCGGCAGGTTCGCAATTGACTGGACAACACTAGACAGGTATAAGTTGGTTAAACATTGTCCGGTCAACGACGAACCAGGCGACGGGGTGATGGCTACAGCTAGACAGCATGCATCACCCCGTGATTTTACGGATACGCGTCAGAGGGTGGGGTCATTAGTTAGATATTGACTACGGTCAACAATTTGTTTGTTGTCAACAAACAAATTGATACAAATAGATACATTGTAACAATTGCCGTTGGCAATTTTGGGTGGTACCTTACCAGTGTTACTTCGGCCTGCTTGCCTTAAGAATTATAATTGGTCAATTACCAATAGAAATTTATAATTCGGACTAGGGCATGAATCAATAAATGTGGCCCAATGCCGTTATCCACTTTCATTGGTGTCTGAGTCCTTTATTGGGGGGTGCGCCTGCAATGCAAGCGCGGCGCCAAAATGGCCGCCGCGCCCTTTGCGGGGGGCCCCCACCGGACGAAGACATCCGGGTAGTTAGGGGGCGTGGTCAGCACCCTTATATAAGGGGCGGCCACGAGGCAGCCGAGCTGCCATTTTGCGAAGCGACGGAGCGGAGAAGTTTTTCCCCTCCACCCCCTCCCTAGTTAACAGTGTGATATTTTGGTCGCTTCGGGGCCTGTGGGAATGCATCTGGTTTCTGTCTTGCCTGTCTTCCTAGACACATTTTGTAAACAAAAGCCTCTTTGTCTGCATGAGAGATAACACTGGATTTTGGGCATGCGTAGAATATGAGAAGATTTCTCCCTTCTTTCTCCTTATTTGGGTTCTGACATTCTGATTGATTATGTAGGTTAAGTTTCGTTTCTGAGATACTCTGCTTGGAATAAAGAGAAGCCATTAGTATCCTTTGTTCAGCCAAAAGACCAGCGTGTGTGTTTGCTTTTCTCTCTATCTCTGTTTCCCTTCTTACTCCGTCTAATGAAGCTGGACTTCGTGGACTCTTAACTCCCTATCTTAAAAGATCTGATGATATAAACTGCTGCTTCATGAGACTGATTGAGACATGAATCAGATTTCTACAGGGGCCGGGTGGGAATTTTTGGCTGGGACTCACAATTGGCTCTTGGGTCCTGGTTTTTTTGCCCATCCCACACTGTTGCTATGGTTTGATATAGGGGTTTGTCTGTTGCTGCTGTTGACTTTGGTCACATGGGCGGGTAGCACTGGTAAGGTAAACATTTATGACCCACAGGTATCCGGCAGGTTCGCAATTGACTGGACAACACTAGACAGGTATAAGTTGGTTAAACGTTGTCCGGTCAACGACGAACCAGGCGACGGGGTGATGGCTACAGCTAGACAGCATGCATCACCCCGTGATTTTACGGATACGCGTCAGAGGGTGGGGTCATTAGTTAGATATTGACTACGGTCAACAATTTGTTTGTTGGCAACAAACAAATTGATACAAATAGATACATTGTAACAATTGCCGTTGGCAATTTTGGGTGGTACCTTACCAGTGTTACTTCGGCCTGCTTGCCTTAAGAATTATAATTGGTCAATTACCAATAGAAATTTATAATTCGGACTAGGGCATGAATCAATAAATGTGGCCCAATGCTGTTATCCACTTTCATTGGTGTCTGAGTCCTTTATTGGGGGGTGCGCCTGCAAAGTGCGTCTTGCTTAACAACTAAAAACAAACAAAAACTCGCTTAACAACTAAATTGGGGTTTGCAACCCACCCACCCCTCGAGAAGTCACAACCAGTCACTTACTATGGCAGTGGCAGCACTTTTTCCAAACGTTTCTCTTAAAGAGCTACTCGCTTAAAGAGCAATACCGTGGAACGCATTATGCTCTTTAAGCGAGGTACCATTGTACTAATTTTATTCCTCCTTAACTCTGAGCAGAAATGTTCCTTTTAAAATATATTTTAAATACCTTCTTCTCAACACATTTTTTGCTGTATCATGCTGGTCTTGGACCATAATAAAGATTGATTTCATTTGAGATTTGCCACGTGTGCCACAAAAGTTAGCCTTCGCCTTCTCGGATATGAAGATTGCTATGTCTGTGAAGTGCATCTGCTTCTAGACAGGTTAGAAGTCACGTGCTTCACCAAAAGACAATAAAAAAATTAACTGGCATCCTTTGGAGATAGACAACTGACTGTACATGAAGAATCTCCAACTAGGTGTACAAGTTTACTGTCTCAGTTTTGAGATTTAATTTTAACTAAACGCTATAGCTTGAACATCTGACGAGGTTGATTTTTTAAAAGTTTTCAGTCCTCATCCCATCTCATGCCCTGTAATATGCCTGAAGAAAATTTCTGCAGGCCCTACCTAGTTTACTACATAGTAAAGGGAAACCTTTACCTTTTTTACCTTACATAGTTTTGATATTTTAGTGGTTTAACACAGGTGTTACCCTCTTCAATGAGACTGTTAATCTTAAAGGTGCCACAAGAATGTTTATTTGTTATGTTTCCTGTTTGTTTGCTTATTTGTATAAATCCTCTTATGCTTAGAGTGCCAAATTTTCTGCTGCAACGAAAGATCCATGCATGCTGAGAAGGCAGCAAATTCCAGTTCTTTCTATGGTGTTGCTTTTTTAAAAAATTGCTTTGTTGACAGAATTATCACAATAAGCCTTCCTGTATGTCAAAATTACTTAAGACTCATGTCATATTTCTACATGTCGGTATCTGCAGCTTTGTAGCAGAAGAAAATAAGAAAGATCCAAACCTAAAACAAGGTAGTTTTAAAAATGCTCAGCAGAATAGTATCCTATGTCAATCTCAGGTAGAGGGGAAGCAGTAGCGGCTGATTTGATAAACAACTGGGAGAAAAATGAAAAGAGGAACAAAATAGCACAAGGCCACAACAGTGCTATCAGAATGAATTTTTAGTAACAGTATATTGGGCTCTAATTCTTTCCAAATCTATCATTTATATGTCTCATTTATTTCTGTGGGTTTTTCCCACACACTTTTGGCAAGCAACAGCCTATTCCTTGGGAAGTGGGAACCTCACAGTGGAATATGCTAATCAGAACATCACCCCAGTAAAGAAACAAATAGAAATTGGATTTAAAGAGATTCAAGGAGATCATTTTCTCTTAAAGTATTGCGGAGGGAGAATAAAAGAAGAGGAAAATGGGTATGGAAGACATGGTTACATGTAGACAGAAGCAGACTAAGATAAAATAAATAAATGTAAGGCAGATTGATGATAGGCAGAAATGAGGGAGGAACAAAGCAGAGAAGACAGGTGGGTGTAAGCAATGGGTCAAGGTGAATTGAATGTGAAACAGGTCAGTGCATCAGATTTTGTGGAAAATATACTCATTCAGAGCACTCTTACATTTATGGTTTAAGGGGATAGCCTGAGAATGGATTAAAAACAGCTCCTTCAGATATGAAATTGAAGTCAAAAGGTCACCACACTGTGATACCAACTATGAATTTTATCTGTCTAGATAATTAAAGCAGCATTGAATGAAACGCCAATATTGAAGTGTGGCATATATTAAAATTCAGCTTTAATGCATTCTTCATTATGCAGAGAAGTTGGAATCTCAGAAACTTTGTTCAAACTATGTTCCAAAATCCAGTAATTTTTAAAGTTATGTTATGCTTTCTGAGATGCTAAAAACCTGATTTCTAGATTTTTAATGTTTTGTTGAAGAAAGGGGGTGAAAACCTTCCTGAGCTAACATCCCCCCACCCCACCCAATGGTGCCAATGTTATATATGTGAGTGTGACATTGTTGCCCCTCCTGTAATTTTTTTTGCCCCTCCTGAATTTTCCCCCCCACACACAATCTAGAATCCTGGCTATGGCCCTGTTCCTTTTGTTGCCCTCTCCTGTCTCTTCCAGCTTTTGCAACACACTGGTGGGGACAAAACAGTGTTACTGGGGGAAAGTATACCATTTGGGTTTGAGGAGCATCCCAAATGGCATAATGACCCTATTTAGCTTCATCTAGCTTGCTCCAAAATGGATGTATAGACAAGCCTGTACTGTATATGCAAACTTCCAAGCTCTGTTTTCAGGCTAGACAGCTGAACTTCCATGGGCAAAATCAGTCTATGGGATGAAAGTTTCCTCATCTATGTTTTCTGTTTGGGGAATTTCCACACTGCAAAGTTCATTTTCCCTTCAATCATGTTGACCTCTATGACTTTATTAACCTAATGTATTTTTCCTCAAAATTAATAATTTTTTCAAAGATGCCTTTCACTGTTACTCTAAAGTCTAGTCCTTCGTATTGTCAACACAGTGACAAACCAGATGCCTCTATAAACATGAGCATTTGTGGCTAGTCTTCAGTAAGTAGTGTTCATGGGCCTTGGATTGTGGAAGGAGTATAAAGACATGACATCGGGTAACCATGGATAGCCTTATCCTTTATAAATGTGTGTGAAAAATGCTTTTGTGGAGGATTGACTTGGAATTTGGGCCAAAAATTTAATCATTATTTTATCATTTTGTATGTTCTAATTTGTTTTCATTCCTTCTTCAGACTTGTTATTTTAATTTTGTTTAGTGGACTCACAAATTCCTTTCCTACAGCATCTCAAACTTCTATAAACTGTAACTATTTGAAAGCATTAACATTTTAGTATGTATGAGGGCTCTTGTAGAATATTCTCCCTTGCAATTCTGAAATGTCTATTTCAGCATTTTCTAATTCAGTGGTAAGAAAAATACAACTGTAATAAGTTTTATAGCTATTGGCTTTGGCCATTTCGCCTCTCTTCTACAGCAGCTGCTGCTGAAGTATTGAAACGTTTATCAAAATATCATGAAGTGCTGGCAGATATTTATGGATTATTTTTCTATAGTACAGGTGGGCAATAATTCCTGGTCCCTCCATTCCATGAATGATTTGCTATTTAACTATGTTCAGTGGTTACTATACAAAGCAGACAATCTCCATGTATTTTGGACTATAATTTCTAATATCATCTGCTAGCATAGCCAGTGGTAAGAGAAGATGAGAGTTCAATTCCATTTCAAGAGTACTAGGGTGAGGAAGGGTTAGTACAGGACAAAATAATCCCTTTCCTCCTTTCCATCAGTGTATCCACACTTGTATTCTATATCACCAGAGAAAAACATACAAATAATACATAACATGTTCCTACGGTTCCTACTCTTTCATCATCAATCAATCTATATTGTATACATTAGTGTTTAATTTTCCTTTGGTAGACCTGTTCCCAGATCTGAATCTATCTCTTTCACAATGTCCAGTGATTCACTTCCAGTTCTTGTAGCCTTAGTTTCCAGGTTTAATCACATTTAGCTGGCTTTCAATGTTATTTTACACATTGAATGTGGTTCAAATATTGAACCAAATGTATAATTTCTCTCCCTTAGATTGTTAGTTTGTTTTTGCAAGTATACTGTACTTATTGGAACTGCAAAGCACAGTGAGACAATTATATCTGCAGGGTCTTAAAAAGCACATAAAATTGACTTGGTTTCACAGATTCCCCACTAGATCCTCCTTCATCAAGTAAGGTGTCCCAATATATGAAGGTGTTTAGTAGGCAATACCTGCTCAAATTGGCACCATATATTTATGAAAGAGTTTGAGTGGTAATCTCAAATTTAGTACCTGCAACAAAGTAAAAACAAGTCTTATCCAATGGTTCAAAACTGGGTAGAATATTCTTGTATACAAGAGAGAAGCTGCTGCCCTTTCATCATCTACCAGGGGATGCAGTGGCTGAATGGTTAAGAAGCTTGCCTTGTTACCTGGAAGGCTGGCAAATTGGCAGTTTAAGACCTAGGTACTGCATGGCAGAATGAGTGCCGGTGTCTGTCCCAGCTCCTGCCAACCTAGCAGAACGAAAGCAAGAAATTGCAAGTAGATATATAGGTACTGTGAGGAGGTTCACAGCACGATCGCTGCGGCTATTGGCACACCATGGTCATAAATCGTGGGTGATCGTTCTCCTTGCCTCATCTGTTTATACCGTAACTTAGAGGCCCCAGCTTGGGCCTCTAAGCATTACTCCAGGCCTTCTGGTCCTCCCTACCATGCCCAGGGATGGCACGCAGTCACTCAGCCAGCACGCAGCTTCTGTCCAATCAGCAAGGTGAGCACGAGGCAGGCATGCTGATATTTAGCCAATTAAGTAACCTTATGCTATCACAGGTAACCAATAAGGATATATTGCATACCCTTCTCTGGAATTTCTTTGTCCTGTTATTCCTAATAAACTCCGTCCGGGCTATCTTGCCCTATGCCTCTTCATGAATCAAGCCTCCGCTGTCTCCTTGATCCCAAAACACAACATCTGGCGTCCCGCGACGTGATTGCTGGATCCCAACTCCCCGACTCACCGGCTGGAATAGCCCCCTGGTGCACCTCTCAGCTTTCGAGCTCCCGATTGTGAGTCTGGGGGGGGGACTTTCTTTAGGGCAAAAGACCCATGCAAAAGAATTGCAGAAAATCATCAAGGAGAGCAGATGTCCAGACATCACGCTTAATAGTCTAGAAGACTTCATTAAGGAAGTCGAATGCCAATGTCCTTGGTACCCAGAAATTGGATCACTCAAACAGGATGATTGGCAAAGAATTGGAACAATTTTATTGGAAGAACCGAGGGCAGCGGTTCATCATTTATTGATTTGGCAAAGAGTTAATGAGGCAGTCAGGAAATTGGTACCAACAGAGGCATCCCTGACCAATCCTCTGACTCATCCGCCCGAGGACCCACCACCTCCTTATCCAAAAGTGCTGCCCGCTATTTTACCACCTACGGCACCATTGGTGCCGCCCATCCCGAGCCTGGTTCTCCAGGCGCCGCCTGCCTACCCTGGCGGTGTGATGGGAAATGTTCGCTCTGCTATACATCGAGCCAAGAGCGATGGGGTTTTGTCCCTGGAGGAGGCGGAAGAGTGGCAAGGAGAGAGTCCTTCTGCTTTTCCCATTACGGTTGAGATGGGGGTGGGGCGGATGGGAATCCAGAGGAACGTATCCATTGGCAAGCTCTGTCATATACAGTAATTAGGGAACTTAATAAAGCTGTTAGAGAGGCTGGTGTCCGATCAAATTTTGTGCAAGGGTTGCTTGAGGGAATTGGAAATGGGTACACTATGTTACCCCAAGACTGGAAAGATTTGTTTCGAATGATTTTGACTGCTTCACAGTATGTTGTTTGGGATAGTGAATTCTGAGCGGCTGCAGTGGCGGCTGGTACGCCACAAAACACCCCTGAGCAGATTTATGGAGCAGGTGCATTTGCTACCCTCCAACAGCAGATGCAACTCCCTCGGGAGTCTTTCCACCGCACCTTTATGTGCGTCATGAGAGCCTTTAAAAGGGTCCCCGTCTCTGGGAAACCCACACGCTCCTTTACTTCTACACGGCAGCAGCCCACTGAACCCTACTCACAGTTCATTGATAGATTGAAGGAAGCCATACAAAGACAGATAGACAACCCTGATGCCCAAGGAGAACTCCTGAAACAGCTGGCTTTTGAGCAGGCCAATGCCGATTGCAAGAAGATTTTGCAAAATGTCATTCACCGCCCTGAGTATAGTTTAGCTGACATGATTCAAGCCTGTATGGAGGTGGGCACTCAAACACATGCAATGGCCCTTTTGGCTGGAGCGCTTCGTGCCGGAAACAAGCCCACTGGCAATTGTTTCAACTGTCAGAAACCGGGACACTTCAAGAAAGACTGTCACGCCCCCGGAGGGGGAGCGCATAAGGGGGGTGGAAAGGATGTCAGGCGCCCCAGCAAGAAGTGCCCCCGGTGTGGCAAAGGCTACCATTGGGCTAGCCAGTGCAGAGTCAACCCCTCACCACAGGGAAACTAGATACCGGGCCCTCCCCGGGCCCCGGAAAAATAAAGGGGACACGGGTCAATCAGCGCAAGGCTGCTACTGCTGGCAGCGCTGGTCTCGATCTCGTTAACACACAGGACATGACAACTGCGTTGCCTGGGGAGCTTATCCTGATGCCTGCCGACCTTACTGGCCCCTTGCCAAAAGGGACCGTTGGTTTGGTACTGCCACGTTCATCAGCGGCCAAACATGGCATCATGATAGTTCCTGGCGTGATAGACGCAGTCTACACAGGCATCATTTATGTACAATGTTGGAGTCACCTCCCATTGCAACTGTGCAAGGGGGACTCCTGGGCATAATTGATCATTGTTTCTTATGAGACCCCAGGGGGAGCGGAGCCCGCCCTTCACAGAGGGGGGTTTGGTTCCACCCGTGCCGGGGCTGATGGAGACACCTATCATGCACAGGTTGCCGCCCTTCAAGAGCAGATAGGACAACAGAAGCCGACCCGTAAGTATTGGGTAAACGGTAAGTTGTTGGAAGGATTGTTGGATACGGGGGCGGATATTTCTGTGATAGCCGCTGGGCACTGGGATCCCTTGTGACCAACCGAAACTGCTCCCTCAGTTTGGGGCATCGGTGGTAGCCAGGCCTCCCGGAAAAGTGCTCAGTGGTTATCTGTCAGTCTCCAACCTGGCGGCCCTGAGATCGCTCGCATCAAGCCCTGTATTTTACAAATTGATCTCAACTTGTGGGGGAGGGATTTGCTGGCGCAAGTTGGCACCACCCTCATAACTCATGAATAGCCATCAACATTGTGCTCTTCCACTCTCGTGGAAGACCGATCAAGCCGTGTGGGTGGAGCAATGGCCACTTCCGCAAGAGAAGTTGACTGCGCTTAAGCAGCTCATTCAGGAACAACTGGACGCGGGTCACATTGAACCGACTAGTAGTCCGTTCAATACCCCGGTATTTGTCATCAAAAAGAAGTCCGGGAAGTGGCGGTTGCTCCATGACCTGCGGGAGATCAATAAGATAATTGAGCCGATGGGCTCGCTCCAGTGTGGAACCCCGAACCCAAATTTGATACCCCATGATTATGAGATGGCTGTCATTGACCTCAAGGATTGTTTTTATACCATTCCCCTTCAGGAAAAGGACTGGAAGTATTTTGCTTTCATGGTCCCAGTGTTGAATAACTCCCAGCCCACAGTCCGGTACCATTGGAAGGTATTGCCAATGGGAATGCTCAATAGCCCCACCATGTGTCAGTTTTATGTAAATGCAGCTCTCATGCTGTACAGAAAGGCTTACCCTAATTTGGTTATATATCATTACATGGCTGACATCTTGGTGGCCGGGACCTCCCTCCCAGAGGGGTGGCTCCCTCGCCTTCAGGAGACCCTGAGCCTTTATGGCCTAATAATCGCCCAGGAAAAGGTTCAGTTAGCCGAACCTTTCTCCTATCTTGGGCACCGCATGATGGCTGCGTATTCTATGCCAGCATTGCCGCGGATTGAAATTCCACCTACTGTCAGTTATGTCACCCTGCAGCAGATACTTGGTGCTGTCAATTGGCTCCGCCCTTATTTTAAGCTTACCACCGCTGCGCTCAGCCCCCTCTTTGACGCTCTTAGAGCAGGGAAGAATCCAGGAGATCTGATCACCCTTACCGCCCCGCAATGGGAGGTCCTTTCCATGGTTAACTCTGCCATGGCCAAGGTCTGGGTTGATAGGGCTGAGCCAAATTGCCCACCCAAGCTCCTTTGCTTGGGAGATGTGAAACAATTATATGCTGTCATACATCAGGAGCCTTCAGATGGGAAAATTCGTATTTTAGAATGGTTGTATCTTTCACACACCACAAAAAATACCATTACACCCTTTTTGAGCATGCTGGCACAGGTCGTCTCTAAAGGCCGCCGCCGCTGCCTCGCCCTGTTTGCCCTGGATCCCATGGAGATTGTGGTTCCCGTTCCCCTCGCAGTTTGGGAAGCGGGACTGCGCTCCTCCACCGAGCTGCAACTTGCTATGGCAGATTTTACAGGTCAGGTAGTGTACCACTCTCCTAAGGATCCTTGGCTCCAGGTTGTTTAGCATATACCTTTGAAGCTTTTCCACCTCCTCTCTCCCACGCCCCTTTTGCCGGCTCTCACTGTCTTCACTGATGGTAGCCCGAGCCGTGGGGTGGTTGCCTGGCAGGAGCAGGGGACATGGAAAAGTCAATTTACGCTGCCGCAGCGCTCGCCACAGCGCATAGAGCTTGTGGCGGTTGTCCTTGCCTTTAGTCTGTTTCAGGATCAGCCTGTTAACTTGATCTCTGATAGCCTGTATGTCACCAATGTCGTGTCCAACATTGTGGGAAGTTATGTGTCACCTTCAGTAGATAGCAACTTGCTGTCACTGTTCCTGTCTCTACAGATGCTGCTCCAATGGAGAACAGTACCCTTTTTCATTGCACACATTCGTAGTCATCAGCCATTCCCCGGCCCCTTGACCGAAGGGAATGACCGTGCAGATGGCACATTACGTGCCATGTATTGTTCCCCCATTGAAAGCCATGCTTTGCATCATCAGAATGCCAAAGCTCTTGCTAAAGAGTTTAACATTCCCCTTGCGGATGCAAGAGCCATAATTCAGCAGTGTCCACAATGCTCACAACAGCCCCAGAATCCTGCTGCAGGAGTAAATCCTCGCGGTCTGGGTGCTAACCAGCTTTGGCAGATGGATGTTACCCATTTTGCACCTTTTGCACCATGGAAATATTTACATGTTTGTGTTGACACCTACTCTGGCTATATCTGGGTCACGCCGCAGAAGGGAGAAAAGGTCAAACACGTTTGCAATCACCTTGTCCGCTGCTTCACGGTCATGGGAAAAACTGACCGTTTGAAGACCGATAACGCCCCTGCCTATTGTTCTACTGCCCTAGCAGAGTTTTGTACCCGCTGGCAGATTGTCCACACATTCGGCATCCCTTATAATTCTCAGGGACAGGCCGTGGTCGAGCGGGCCAATAAAACACTGAAAGAGGCACTGGATCGCCAAAAAAGGAAAGGGGGAACTATCCCCCTCTCACTTCCGGAAAAGGAGGAGTGGCTTGCTAGTGTACTGTTTACTCTAAACCACCTTAACTTGTCTCAATTTAATTCTCAATTTTTATCCAGGGCTCAGCGTCACTACCGCCAGCTTGAGGTTCTGCCTGCCCCCCAGGTCCAGTACAGACGCCTGCCGGACCCGGAGTGGAAAGGGCCTGTTCCCCTCATAACCTGGGGAAGGGGCTACGCCGCCGTGTCTACGCCAGAAGGTCCTCTTTGGGTCCCTGCCCAGTTTGTTCGACCGTGGAAACATGGCATGGCATCAGGGTCTCAGCAACCCCATTCCAAACTTCAACCTTCACCTGCACGAGCTCCCGGAGAAGAGATGGAACCGAGGGGGAAGGCGAAGGGGGCAGAACCCACCGATAACCTGGGGCCAGGTGAAAGCATTGTCGGATGAAGCCCAGTCCATGCTGGATGAAATTCGGGTGGAAAAGACTCCTGAGAACTTTGTTGTCGCTATCATAGCTTGTCTGAATGCTGATTCTATAATGATTCTTTGTTGCTACATGCTTCTCTTTCCAGGAGCGCTTGCCGTCCAAGATGAGCTGTCCCAACGCTTTGAGTATAACCTGTGGTATAAGCTTGCCCGCATTTCTAATCAAACTGAGTTTTGCCTTAAGCAAAGCGTTGACTCCTATCACCTGTTAAGCACCTGTCTCATTCCCATTTGCTACACTCCCCAAAACGTCAGTAGGTCAGTGTTGGGTTACGATATGGCCGACTTTAATGACAAGGTCAAAAACAAATATGCTCTTAGCCCCCTTTGGGGAAAGGCAACCAAAAGGCTGCCCATTGATGCCCTGTCTCTCTATACTCCTATTGTAGCTGTTAGTAATGCTAGTAAATGTGCCAGGGTTGTGAACTGTACTCAACATAAATCAAAGCCTCGCTGTTTCCCGCCCGGTCACGGCCTTAATTGCACCGGGAGAGAAACAGAGGACCTTCATTTTAACTTTCAGCACATTCTGTTGCCTTCTGGGTGGTTCTGGACCTGTGGGTCACGAACTTGGAACTATATTCCTGCTAACCTCTATAAAACCACTTGTTGCCTTAGTCGTATGATTGTTGCTTTGCCCAACCGCACTACGCTGGTCCGTCAGTGTCCCGCCCGCAAACGCATCACCCGGGGTATTGCCGCTGAGCAGTTACCCTCTGATTGCGATAGCACTGTTAAGGTGCTTTCCCAGGCCGAGTACACATCCTTGGCCATCAGTCTTGTTGGCGTGCCTGGCCTGGCGGCCGGGAATGCAAGGCAGCTTGGAAAGCTTGCTTGTGCATTTGTAAAAGCCGTTAATCACACTTCCCAAGCTATTAGCCTCCTGAACAGGGAGCAATTTCAGCTTCGCAACGCCAGTTTAGATAACCGCGCCGCGGTCGATTATTTGCTGATGTTGCACCATCAATGTTGTGAGTCTGTGCATAATATGTGTTGCTTTAACTTATCCGATAATTCTAATAAGGCACAAAACCAATTGGATTCTCTAACCAAAATTGTTTCTGATATTAAGCAAAATCCTCTGCCTTCATGGTGGAGCACTCTTTGGTCCTGGCTTCCCAATGGAGCCTGGGTACGGACCATTCTGCAGTATGGTTTAATTATTCTTGCCATTCTGATAACTGCCTGTTGCTTTATTCAATGCATACCTTCGTTGCTAGCCACCTGCCTGCAAGGATTTCGCTTCCGGCCTCGTGTACGCAAGGACCAAATTTATTATGCTTATAAGCTTCTTAAAAACAGAAGGGGGGAGATGTGAGGAGGTTCACAGCACGATCGCTGCGGCTATTAGCACACCATGGTCATAAATCGTGGGTGATCGTTCTCCTTGCCTCATCTGTTTATACCGTAACTTAGAGGCCCCAGCTTGGGCCTCTAAGCATTACTCCAGGCCTTCTGGTCCTCCCTACCATGCCCAGGGATGGCACGCAGTCACTCAGCCAGCACGCAACTTCTGTCCAATCAGCAAGGTGAGCACGAGGCAGGCATGCTGATATTTAGCCAATTAAGTAACCTTATGCTATCGCAGGTAACCAATAAGGATATATTGCATACCCTTCTCTGGAATTTCTTTGTCCTGTTATTTCTAATAAACTCCGTCCGGGCTATCTTGCTCTATGCCTCTTCATGAATCAAGCCTCCGCTGTCTCCTTGATCCCAAAACACAACAAGGTACCACTTCAGTTGGAAAAGATCTTGGGGACATGAAAGGAGACTCATTCGGGCATCCCCTGAGAAGAGTTTCTCCAGCAAAAATCCTTTCAACACAGAATAATTTCTGACATGAAATTATTATTATCATGTACCTACATGCAAACACCAGTGAATTTCTTTTCCATCCCTCTTCTAATCCTTTATGTTAGGGGATCCCAACTTAAGGCCCATGGGCCAGATCTGAGCCCCAGCACCATTTCATGTGGCCCCCTACCCCTCCAAGGACATTCGAGAAACAAAATAGCTGCCCGTTTGAAGCTGTTGGGAAAAATGGCTGTCCCCATCATACAGGCAGGGCAAAATGGCTGCCCAGCCCTTGAAGCTGACTGAGAGAGCATGACCTGGCCCCCTGCTTTCTGCTTTCAGTTTTTTTGCTCTAATAATTGTCGAACTAAACCAAATGAATTTATAAAACTCCTTACTAGGAACTCACATGGCCATAATGTTTTGCAGAGCCTCCAATATTGAGCATTCATTATAAGAAGACCTTCTTGCAGTGTGGAAATGCATATACAAACACTAGGTGAAGTAGGGGTGTGTTGGGCACCTTGGGAGGGTGGTGGACAGGAAGTGATGGGGATGCCTATTAGGGGGTTGGGGTAGAAATCCCATACATTCTCATTACCTCTGCCTATCTCGGGGGGGGGGGGGAGGGGGTGCACTGGGATGAGTCCCTGTATCCCTGTGGGCCAGCACACCACTGAGGTGAAGAATAGTCGCATCACATGTGTACAATCCTGGGAGTTTGTGGATACATAGTGGGATCCCATTCCAAGCTCATATATGGGTGTACATGCTTAGTTGGACACACTGTTAGCCTCAGGAGGTACTAAAATGGATGAATCCAATGTTTTGGTTGTACTTCTGTCTCAACAAATGTTGGGAAATGTATTGTGATGGTGCAAAATCATCTTTAAAAGCCACAAATCAATCTGCCACATTCTTCTTCTTTGTATGTGTCAGAAGCACTCTAACAGCTGGCAAGGATGTCCTGCTGTGTTCACAATTCTCACATTTTTCTGGAAGGCTCCTTAATAACATTACAGTGGAACCTCGGTTAACGTAATTAATGCATTCTCCGGGACGTTTCTTACAGTGAAAATTACTTTAACTGAATCTCCCATAGGAAGATTGGAAACCCAAATACTTCAACTGAAAAAAATTCCGTAAACTGAGCCACTATTTTTTTATGGATTTCCTTATGTTATGCGATGTTTATGTTAACCAAGCCATTTGTTAACTGAGGTTCCACTGTACTGGCTATTAACATATTATAAATAAATTAACATATTAATAGCAAATTAGCTTTGTATTTTCATACTCAATTGAAATGACTAAAAATTGCTATCTCACAGCATTATGGAAATAAAAAACAATAATTACCATGAAACATTAATTACTAATAAAAATGACCTTGTTAGCACTTTATGATTAAAAAGACAAACGTTTGCTCATTTCTTGAAATGTTAAAAAATTAAGGGTAACACATTAATTTCTAAAGGTTTATTTCCAAGTGCTGCATCTGTCTGTTGTTTTGTTAGGAGACCATGGGGTCTTCCTGTGCTCTCCTGGCTGCTATTGAGGACAACATTATTAGAACTCATGTTTAAAGAAAAGAAGATATGAGGCAGGAAAAGTTGACTCCTGTCTTCTTCACTCTGTTTCCCTTTGTACATCCCAGTATAGACTGTTACAGAGCAGCATTTTATTGCTCCTCCACAATCTGTATGGCAGGTAGAGTCTGGCCATGGAGAGCAATGAAAATCTTGCAGGACATTCTGGGATTAGATTTGGTCTACATCTGCCAGCTGTGGAGCCTGTTCTGAACCCATATTGTATGCTTTACCAGGTCTTGGACTTGGGTATCCTGGCGAGGAACCATAATTCACGACATAGGACCATGATAGCTAACCTCAGCACTCCAGGTGTTCTTGAACTTCAATTCCCAGAATCCCTGATCAGCAGGAGTGCTGACTTGGGCTTCTGGGAATTGAAGTCCAAGAACACCTGGAGTGCCAGAGTTAGCCATCACTGACATAGGATACAACATATATAACAAGTATCAACAACATACCATGGTTTCTCTGTTGCTGAGGTGAAAATCACTTTTAAAGTTATTAAACCTCCCCTTTTTAGGGACGGTTTTGGAGAAGGCAGTGGTGTGGCAGTTATAGGGGAGTTCTGGATGAAGCAGATTATCTGGACCCTTTTTAGTCAGGATTCAGGTCCAGATATGGTACCTAGACTGCACTGGTCACGTTGTTGGATGATCTCTGGTGGGAGCGGATGGAGGCCACTCCTCTGTCCTTGCTCTTCTTGACATCTCAGTGGCCTTCGGTACCGTCAACCATGGTATCCTTCTGAAATGTCTCTGAGGATTGGGGATCCAGGGCACTGTGTGGTCCTGGTTTGCCTCATTTCTGATGTGCCGGACCCAGTCAGTATGGTTGGAGGGTGGGATGTCCAGCCCTAGGCCTCTCCAATATGGGGTGCCTCAGGGCTCGGTGCTCTCACCCCTCCTATTTAACATCTACATGAAGCTGTTGTGGGAGATCATTCATTCCCACACGGTGAGGTATCATCAATATGCTGATGATTCTCAGCTGTGCATCTCAGCCCATGGTGATCAAAGTCGAAGTCCTATCCGGGTGTCTGGAGGCTGTTGGGGTCTGGTTGGGGGACAATGGGCTATAACTGAATCCCGGCAAGACTGAGTGCCTATGGGTTAGGGCACCCGCATTATTTTGGGAGCTACCATCTTTGGTTCTGGATGGGATTATTTTGCCCCAAACAGACCTGGTGCATAATCTGTGGGCCCTCCTCGACTCATGACTCCTGCTCGATGAGCAGGTGGCAGTCGTGGCTAGGAGGGCTTTTGCACAACTTCATGTCATATGCCAGTTACGTCCATTCCTAGATGGACTCCTTGCTCATGGTCACACATGGTCAGGTTGGCTCCAGACTGGACTATTGTAATGCACTCTACATGGGACTGTCCTTGATGACCATTTGGAGACTGCAACTGGTACAGGATGTGGCTGCACGAGTAGTGATGGGGTGTGGGCATTATGCCTGTGCCTCTCCACTGCTTAGGGAGCTGCACTGGTTACCAGTGTGCCTCAAGGTGCAATTCAAAGTGCTGGTAATGATCTTTAAAGTCCTACATGGTAGTGGGCCAGGATACGTAAGAGACCACATCACCCTGAAAACATCTGTGCATCCCACCAGAGAGGCTCACCTCTCTAGCACCAGAAGGAGGGCCTTCTCTGTGTCTGCTCCGGCCCTATGGATCCTCCTGCCAATTGAGTTATGACTCCAGATGGAGTTGCTGCCCTTCAGGAAAGAACTAAAAACCTGGCTGGCAAAGCAGGTGTGGGGCACCAGTGATGTGGCGACTCCCACCTGCTGGCTGATATAGCAATATCGCTCCCTCATTCTTTTAATTCTTGTAGTATTTTTAAATGGGTTTTAATGGGTTTTTAATGTTTTGGACTGTTTGTTGGTTTTAATATTGTGAGCCACCCACAGTCATTTAAAGTTTGGTGGCTATATAAGTTGGACAAATAAATAAATAAATAAATCTTACCTAATTCTTGTTTTCTGCTACATTATGTTAGACTTTGTGTTGTCTTCACATTTGTCTTCTTGACATGTAATGCAACATGAAAGCCTCCTAAAAGTTAAGGTTTTGGCTGCTTGTATTCCCAGTTGGAAGAAAAGGTTTCATCTCTGATTTCTTTAGCTTTATTTGACCCACACTGACTGGATAATTTGTCAGCAAAGAATTTGAAATTTCAGCTGAATATAGAGTTCAGGTTGGCATATAATCAAATTTGATTCATGCCACTGAGTTCTTAACATCATTACTACCTCTTCCAAGCAGATATGAAGTGATTCAAACTTTATCTGACTCCCACTTTGCCTCCTCTCTCTAAAATTGAGAGAAGTTATAAAGTTCAGTTGTTTTTACAAAGCATGGGAAATTTACAGCAACATAGTATCTGCTTAATTTTGAGTATATAAGTTGTTGTTTTTGAAAGTAGCCAATGTAGTCAAATATACCACAACTAATTCTTCCCAAACTCTCTGTATATGCCAGTCAAAGATGTGTAGGTTTTTGTCAAATTGGCTATCAAAGTCACCAATGCATAAGATTACTGAAATTACTGAGATGATAGATTACTTAGATGATACTGAGAAGATAGATAGTTATCCAGAGAGAGAAAGAAGCAGGAATAGACAGGCAGACAGAGACTGGTTGATTGATTGCCTAGCAGCAGTTGCACCAGGAATTTTTTACAGCGATAGGGTGAAGATGGAGACTTGCATTGGTGCTTGGATAACCTCTTGTGGTTTAGACGATTCCTTTCCTTCTTTGTTCTCTCCAACACCTTAGTTTACTAAACACTGTTGAACAACAGTGTTCCAAAAACTGCCATACATAGGGAAAATAGAATGTTATAGTTAAATATATGTTGCCTTAAAATATTTATAATTGAAGGAGGGATAAAAACTTGACTGCAACTTCACATTTATTTTTAAGAACAGAGCCTGGCAAACTCCAACATGTCACGGAAATTTGGACTTTCATTGATGATTTCCCTCCCTTGCATGCCTGAAGAAGTTATGTTGAATCATTAAAGCTTACAGTGATTTTTTTAATTTAGTGATCCAAAAAAGGTATCACCTTCTTTTTCTTCTACATTTGTTAAATATCTGTCGTTGTGTTTGGCAACTTTTTGAACACCCTATATTATGCTCAGAATGGATCATCTAAGAATGTTATCCTTAGCAGCCGTCTGTAGGTCCACAATTCAAAAGCTTTGATTTTCTTTTCAGATGCTTTAGTCCAGTGCTTCTCAACCTTTGGTTTTTGGACTGCAATTCCCAGAAGCCTAAGTCAATTCCCCAAAACACTGATCAGCCCAAGTACTGGTTTAGGCTTCTGGGAATTGGAGTCCAAAAACCAAAGGTTGAGAAGCACTGCTTTAGTCTATGGGTTTTCAACCTACAGCCCGGTGGCCAGATGCAGCCCGTGACACCATTTAATGTGGCCCCCACGACCTCTGCCACACCCAGAAGTGTCATGTGTGGCAGGCAGGGTAAAATGGCCATCCAGCCCCCTAAGCTGTCTGAGGGAGCATGACCCAGCCCTCAACTTGAAAAGGTTGAAAACCCCTGTTTTAGTAAATATCCAGGCTTTGACTCGATATAGCAACACTGGGAATTTGTAACATCTCACTATTCGTGACGTCATAGCAAATATTCTTCTACTAGTCTCTTCAAACTTTTGGGCTTTCCCATCTTCTGTCTCTCCCCTCCTACTCTTTCCCCCCTCTTGCTGCAAATAACAGCCAAGCAAATAGCACTTGGTTAAGGAGTGCCATGTTATCCTAGTGGCTAGAGTTTTATCTATGCAGGGTCCATGGGTGAGAGAGGGCTGGGAGTTAAAATATAGTAATTTGGAGATGACTGGGCTAAAGCTGAGGACTGTAACTGAGAACAGCACCTTGTTAATTAGAGGCAATTCACCACTACATTTTCCCTCTTCCCGCCCCCTCCTGTTTTATTAATTTCCCCATATTTTCCCTTATTTTTTTTTTAAATATCCTGACTGGAGCCCTCACAGGCGAAGCTGTAGTATTTTTTTCTGGCCACCAGATGTCGCTGTGTGGCAGGCTTTTCACTTGTGGAAGGGGAGAGAGAGAAGGGGGGGCGTTCTGTAGTTTTTCCTTTCTCTTTCCCTTTCCTGCCAGCCTCATGGTCCTGGAGGCTTCATTTTGGCTGCTGGGAGCAGGAGTCTACTCTAGGTGAGTGATATATTTCATATATGCAGAGGCAGCCTCATGCTTTATTGAGCTGTTTCTGCCCTGCCTCCTGGCTGGAAGATTTCATTTCTAGAGTTCTAGAGTTAACTTGGGATGGGGGGTGCTTGATAACTATATGAGAGAGAGGGGGGGAAATAATCCCTTGCTCCTCCACCCTAATTGGGGGTGGGTGTTGCCTGATCACTATATGAGAGAGAGGGGGAGGGGTTTCCCTTGCTCGAAAGCCAGTCGTATCCGACTCTAGGGTTCAGTGCTCATCTCTGTTTCTAAGCCAGCATTGTCTGTGTCTACAGGCATTTCCTGTTTTTTTTGCTAATAATTTTTTTATTGATTAATTTAAAAAAAATACAAACATATATATAATATGACATAACAAAAATACATAAGCTTCGTAAAAAATAATCGCATAAATGATAATTGCATTATTGTCTGTTATAATACACATACCATTTAATAAACACATTAAAAATTAACACAGTGCCAATAACCAATTCATAAAACCTTCCCACAGTACTATAACTTGTTTGCAACTATCAACTTTTAATTTTCAACTACACATCACCCAGTGTTTATTTACAATGCCCTGGAGAGCTCGGACTCAATGTTATCTCCAAAAACTACTCTGAGATGGTACAGGTCTGCTATATTCCATACCCATAAGGGAGTGATCAACAAAGGGCTTCCAGATATTCCAAAATCTATTTGCCTTCAGTTTATCTCTTTTTACTTTTATCTCCCATGTCAATTTATCATTCAATGCTAGATTCCACATTTCCTTATATCACTCCCCCAATTGTATAGTAACATCATTTGTCCAATTTCTAGCAATACATTGTCTACCCGTGGTTAACATAATTTCTAATAACTCTTTTTCCTCCTTATTTAAACACATACCCTCCACATCCGTTAACATAATGGTACCTGACACCAATTTGATTTTCTTACCCATTATTTCCCCTGCCTCATTTTCTATTCTTTTCCAAAAATCATTTATCATTTTACAGCTCCATCACATATGTTCATAGGTTCCAACAGTCTCTTTACATCTCCAACATAAATTATCCCTTTTATTATCAATCTGATGTAACCTCTGTGGTGTCAAGTACCATTGCCACAGCATTTTATAATTATGTTCCTTAATTCTTACTGACATAGTTCTCATTATCCTCTTTTTCCACTTATTTCTCCATTCATCATTGCCTAGCTTTATATTCAAATCCTGTTCCCACTTCAATTTCAAATCTTCCTGTGGATCACTCCCCTTATTTATTAAAACATAGAGTTTGCTTACTAGACCCTTAATGCTCTTATCTCCTTTTCGAATTTTCAAAACCAATTCTTCAAAATCCGTCATTTCCCTATCTATACATAATTCTCTTCCATATTTTTTGTTCCAATTATTAACCTTCAGTTTCTGAAACCAGTCCAATTTTAACTGCACAAACAATTGTTCTTTCTTGGTTTCATCTCCACAACTTCTTAACCATTCTTTCACCAGAGAAACTTCATTTTTATCCAATATTTCCTTAATTTTTTTATCTATTTTTATCGGAAAACGCAGCATATCTGCCAGTTCCAAAATTGGAGAGGCACACGGAGCCAAATCCTTCTTTAATTTTTTCCACACATTCATGAGTCCCCTCATCATAATATTACTAGAAACTGTCATTTTAACTTTATCCCCTAAAAAGATCATTTTACCAATTTTCCTATAATCATTCATCTCAATCTCCTCCCAAATTGCTTTTCCCCTCACCAAAATCTTCACAACATTCTTAATTTGAAATGCCCGGTAATTCGCTAACAAATTTGGCATTCCCAAACCCCCTTCTTTCTGAGGCAGGTACCAGAATTTCTTTGGCAATCTAGATTTTTTACCCCCATTACAAAAATTATTAAACATTTTTTGAAACTCACTAATCTCCTTTTCCTTCAATTGGATTGCAAGTGCATCAAATAAAAAATTAATCCTCGACAACAACATCATTTTGCACATTGCAATTCTCCCAAACCATGAGAACTTCAACTTTTGAAAACTGTATTTTAATCTTAAATTCTGCCTTCAGGCTGTCGTAGTTCAATCTTTTAAGTTCTTCCACTTTATTTGAAATAATTATCCCCAAATATTTCAAATTATCTTTAATTTGTATTTTAGATAGCCCCTCCATCCTTTCCTTCTCCTCTTCCCCCATATTACACAACATCATTTCCGATTTGTCCCAATTTATCATCAACCCTGTTATAGCCTCAAAGTCCTCGATTTGTGCTTTAATCCTATCCATTGCCCCCTCCGGATGCTTCACCATTAATAATGTATCATCTGCATACATACTTACTTTATTACCCATTATCCCTTCTATACTTAAATCCTCCCTTATATTTTTAGCCAAGATTTTCATTGCCATGATGAACAAGATAGGGGACAAGGGACAACCCTGTCTAGTACCAGCCTCCAGCTTTACCTCATCTGTAACCTCATCATTAACTCTAACCCTAGCAAACCCTTTCTGATATAACAAATCAATTACCCTTCTAAATCTATCCCCAAATCCATAGCCATTAACTATTTCCTTGATCGAAGACCATTGTAGCGAATCAAATGCCTTAAAAATATCGAAAGATATTAACCCCACCTTTTCCTTCGTTTGATTAACGTTGTCAATTAGATCTAACACCCTCCTAGTCAAATCAGCCATGTGCCTTCCTTTTAAAAAACCTACTTGATCAACATTTATATATTCTCCCATAAATTTATTTAAGCGATTAGCCAATATTGCTGTGAAGATTTTGGCATCTTGATTTATAAGAGAGATTGGTCTATAGGATTCCACTTTTTCCAAATTTTTCCCCACTTTTGGCAGCAGAACGATAATAGTGCTATACCACAAAGTCGGTATTTGTCCACCATCTAAAATGTAATTATATAGCTTTACCAACTTTGGCACCACAACATCTTTGAATTCCTTATAAAACTTGGACGAGAGTCCATCATCTCCCGGAGCTTTCCCCAGCTTCAGACCACTGATTACTTCCTTCACCTCTTTCTCTGAAACTTGTTCTTCCATTTTGTCCCAATGATCCTGCTTTATTCCACAATTAGCCTTTCCAAAATCCCTTTAAGCTTCTCCACATCTATCTCTTTTTTTGCATATAATGCTTGATAAAAATCCTTCACAATTTTGCATTTATCACTAGCTTTATTACACCTTATTCCTTGTTTGTTGACCAAAACCCCAATTTCCCTTTTTTCCTTTTTAACTTTGGCCGCTCTTGCTAGTAATCTTGAATTCTTATTGCTAAATTCAAAATACTCTCTTTTTAGATATATCAGATCTCTTTTTACTTTTTCTATATCCTTACCCAATAACTCTGCCTTCAATCTTTGTAATTTAGCAAAGATTTTTTTATCCTTGTTTTTGAATGTTCTTCCTGTAGTTGTTTTATTTCCTTTTCTTTTTCCTCCTGTGCTGCCTTATACAATCTGTATTTGTTACTTGCTAACTTTATACTTTCCCCTCTAAACACCGACTTCATGGCATCCCAAACCACATTAAAATTTACCTCCCCATTATCGTTCCACTGCCAACTTTCCATCCAACTTCCCATAATTTGATCTTTACATTTTTGGTCTTTGAATAAATTGGGATCATATCTCCAACTTCTTCCTCTCCTACTATCCTTTCGTATCCTCAGTTCCAAAAACACTTTAGCATGATCTGATTACTTAAAAATTCCTACTTCAATACCCTCGATACTTTTAACCAAATTTTCTGTTAAAAAATACGTAATCTATTCTGGAATAGGACCCATGAACATGTGAAAAATAAGAATATACCCTTTCCGACACCTTAACCTCTCTCCAAGAATCCTTCAGCCCCAGCGCAACCATCCAGTTATCGAGAACATTCCCTTTCATACCTACTCCACACCTTGCTAAGTTTGTACAATCTAAATTTGACCTAATAAAATTAAAATCTCCAGCCACAATCATCTTTGCCACTTTTTGTAAAACCACAATTTTACGAACTTTTTCTAAAAATTCCACTTGATGTTCATTTGGAGCATAAATATTCACCAAAAGTATTTCCTCATCATCAATTTTCCCTCTCACTATCAAATAACTGCCCTCCTGATCCACAATACTTTTTGTTATCTCAAATCCTAATCTCTTAGAAATCAAAGTTGCGACTCCTCTCGCTTTTGAAGTGCCAAATGCCATTTCATAGTGTTGCATCCACCCCAAAAAAAATCTTATTTGTATCCTTTGACTTTTGATGTGTTTCCTGTAAGAACACTATATCGGGTCTATCCTTCTTCAATGCCAACTGTAAGCTACGCCTCTTAAGAATGGAACCTGTACCTTTTACATTCCAGGTTAATACCTTGATACTACTCATAATCTGTTACCATTTCACCTTCTCTAATTTCCAAACTCTCCATTAGGCGTGCTACCACCAACCCCCTACCCCCCTTAAAGCCTGAAGCTGTCGCAGCCGCTGGAAAAAGGGCTTTTGTTTCGTTTGCCCTAAGAGTGGATTTACTTTTTTCTTTTTTACTCCTTCGCTGTGTGGATTATAGCTTTTAATTTTTCTTGGGAATTTTTCTCCTTTCCTTTCTCTCCCCTGCTGAGCTGATACAAGTGGATATATTGGGCATTTGCTCCCTGAAAATACTGGGTAGGTTTAGTGGCTGATTTTGGTGGTTGGCTCCGTTGGATTACAAATACTTACTGGTTGTTTGGTTCCTGCTTCCTGCTTCTTGTGGATTACAACAATTGATTTGCTGGCTCTTCTCCATTAACTAGGTTATACTATATTCAAAGGATTGCTGGCAGCTTTGGCTGCATTGGACCAGGCTCAATTGGAGTGTTTAATAACTATATAGTGCATTGCAGCATTAGAACTTTCAGTGGATGTTATCATGGATAAGGGCACAAGAGGAAAAGCAAAGGAGGAGGAGCCTGTAGTGAAATCAAAGAGAAAGGAATAACTACCAACGGAAGAGGTCCCCCCATCGTCATCACCACCACCTGAACCTTATGATCAAACCCAAATTATGGTGTAAATTGGTAAATTGTTTCAGAAGATGGAAAAGATGGAAGATGGAAGAGTGAAGGACAGAAATGAAATGTTGAAAAAACAAGATAAGGTGGTAGCATCTGTTATGGATTTAACAAAAAAAGTAGAATTAAATTTGCAAAAAATAGAAGGAAATGTGAAGTTGGTTCAAAATGAGGTGAAGGTTATGAGAAATGAAATAAAGGGGACTCAGGAGGGGGTGAGGGAGAATAAAGTGAAAATGGAGGACCAGGATAAAAGGATTGATGCTATGGAAGATATGCTGAGAAAACAGAATATTGTTATACATCACGTGGTTGAACGGACGCCAGACCTCTTAAGAGAGTGGGTGGTCCAGTGGTTAAACAATTTAAGTATGGGAAAGGAATTTGTACAGGAAGACATTGTGAGTGCATACAGGGTGGGCTCAAGAAGAGGGAAAGTGGTCCAAAGAAATGTTTTGGTTAAATTTGTAAATTGGGGTGACAAACCTAGAGTAATGGCTTTTTTAAAACAAGCAGGTTCTGGCGCCCTGAAAATTGATGGTTTTGATGTGGAAGTGTATAACGATATTTCTATTAAGGAAAGAGCTTGGAGGTATAAGATGAAACCGGTAACCAAACTGTTGATGATTAAAGGTGTAAGGTACAATTGGAGATTTCCACAGCAATTGTGGTGTTTTTTTTTTTGGAAAAAAGAATTCAAGTTATTGATGAGAGGACCGACCCATTGGAGTATTTGTGTCTGCTTGATTTGGTTAAAGCGAGTTCGGAGGAGTGGCTAACTCTCAGAAAAGATTTGCTGGATTCGGGGGCCATAAGAAGAGATTATGAGGGGGCGGATGCTGGTGGTGCTATGGGTGGGGCACAGCAGGGGAGAGAGGAGGAGAAGTTGTCATTGATCATGGTGGAGGAGGAGGCAAGTAAGGAGCAGTGAGCAATAAGTGTTGATGCAACAATTCTTTATATCTAAGATTGTAGAAAGATGTGGTGGCGCGATGCATTAACTCCTACGGTTGGTGGTCTGCAGACATTTCCATGGTCATGTGGCAGGCATGACTAGACACCAGAGCACATGGAACGCTGTTACCTTCCCACCAAAGTGGTCCCTATTTATCTACTTGCAATTTCTTGCTTTCGAACTGCTAGAATGGCAGGAGCTGGGACAAAGACGGGAGCTCATTCCGTCCTGCAGTACTCGGGAATCGAACTGCTGACCTTCTGCCTCCCAGTCAGCATCTTAGTCACTTAAGCCACTGAGTAAACAAGAAAGAAAACAAAACAAAAGTCCCCCAAGAAGATGGGGAACGGGTTCTTTGGCCCACACAGTTTTGTGCCCATTGCATCTACAATACCATCTAGCCATCTTATTTTTGGCCACCCCCTTCTTTTGTCCTCCACCTTTCCCAGCATCAAGGCTTTCTCAAGTGAATCCTCTCTTCTTATTTGATGTCCAAAGTACTTTAGCGTCATCGTTACTATTTGACCTTTAGTGAGCCGTCGTGGTTGATTTCTTCTAGGATTGACCTATTTCTAACACCACATTTCAAAGGCATCTATTTTTCTGTGCTCAGCTTTCCTAATGGTCCAGCTCTCACACCCATACATTACCACCAGAAATACCATTGCTTTGACTATGCAATTTTTTGTTTGCAAGGTGATGCGTCTACTTTTAACTATGTTCCCCAGGTTTCTCATAGCTTGTTTCCCAAGCATCAGTCGCCTTTTTATTTCATGACTGCAATCACCATCTGCAGCAATCTTTGATCCTAAGAAAGTAAAATCTGCCAGTTGTATCCAACTCTAGGGTGCAGTGCTCATCTCCATTTACAGCCAAAGAACCAGTGCTGTCTGTGTTTGCAGACATTTTCATGTCCATGTGGCAGGCATGACTAGAGCCCAGCAAGTCACATAGCTATATTTGGCTATGCCCACAGATTTGGCCACACCCACAGAGGGGTGTGCCCAAAATTTCCTTTATTTTCAAATCCAAAAGTTGACAGGTATGCCCCACACACACATACATGTATGTGCACTGCAAACATTTTTACTACCTACTCTGTGGGATGGCCAAATCTGTGGGCATGGCCAAACATCCTGCATTATGGGCTATGGAGGTGGATGTAGCCAACCAAGTGGGGGTGGTCTGGGGGAATTTCCACCACCGGTTCTGCAGAACCTGACAGAACCTGCTGCAGTGCATCACTGATGTACATGCATACACTGCAGCTAGAGAAAACTTCAAGAGAAAGAAGGCACAAACATTATACAGTAATATCTCATACAAAGTCTGCTTCGTACAAAATCGAATTCATACCACATTGTCTAATTCCTTGAAAAAAGTTGCCTCATACAAAGTTGCTGCAACTTTGTATGAGGCATTGGGGATTTTTCCAGGTTGTATTCTGCCTGGGCAGTATAATAGGCAGGACACATGCTCTTGTGGGTTTTGCACAAGGTGAAGAGTATTTAGGAGTGGTTTTGAGCGCGATTTTGGATTTATTTTTATTTTTTCATCAGCATTTTTAGAAGAATTCCTGGGATTTTTGCAGCATTCTTCAGGTTCTTGGACAATCAGGGTTGTTTGACATGTTTTTGTAATGTATTTAGTCTTTAGACAATTATTTCTTAAAGTTTTGTCAGTTTCCTGTCTGTTTCCTTGACTTTGCCCTGAAGTCTGTGGTGTTACAGTACAATGTATCTCTATGGAAACAACGTTGTACGTGGCATCGTGCAAGGATTTGGATGTCGTATGAGGCATCACGGCTAGGATTTTGCATGCCTCATACAAAGTCCAAATCCGTATAAAGTCCAAACTTGTGGAACCAAGTTTGGACATTGTATGAGGTATCACTGTAAACAAAACTTAAACTTAAACCCCTCTCTCTTCCTCTCAGAAAGAGACACAAATATTTTGTCAAGCATATGAAGAGATTTCTGAGGGGAGAATTCTACCAGTGAAACTGAGGAAGGTGGGAACGGAATGCCTCTAATGCAGGGTTTCTCAACCTTGGCCCCCCAGATGTTCTTGGACTTCAATTCCCAGAAGCCCAAGTCAGCACACCTACTGTTCAGGGCTTCTGGGAATTAAAGTCCAAGAAAATCTGGGGGGCCTAGGTGGAGAAATCCTGCTCTACCAAAAGGCAGTTAAGTGGGCAGGAAGGGGCATTAAAGATCAAAAGTGGAGCAAATTAGAGTGATTCAAAGAGCAGTGTAGACCCTTCTCATGGGATAAAAAAAGCTTAGGTATTGAAGGAAGTATTGTTCAAATGAGAAATAAAACAGATCACATTAAAGATAGGGACCTTTTATATGTGAATGAGATTGCTCTAAATTTGCCCATGTGGACCTTAGTTGTTTGTGCTTCATGGTAAACCTTCTCAATATAAATGACTTCTTCTCTTCGCTTTCTAGGTCTGTTTCCTGATGACTTCCTCAGAGAAGAGCAGGGTTTTTTTTGTTATTTTTTTTAAAAAAAACACAGCAACAAGGAGAACCCAAAATATATTAACAACAAAAGCAACAAAATCTGACTCAATTTTTTTTGGGGGGAAATGGAGGTGGCATCACTGGACAGCCTGACAGAAGGAGATCATCAGATTAAAATGTCTAGATATTGTTTTGGGAAATCTTCAGGCTACAAAGCAAGCATAATAACCAAATGCTTGTGAAATAAAAGACCACTGACCAGACATTCTGGTAAAGAAAGCATGAAAGTCCCATAGATATGTGCTCTTAAGAATTTTGTCAGAAAAACTTGATCATTCTCACAGATCTTTACCTACAGTTCCATTTTCACTAATCTCCCAATAAATGGTTGAAATTAAAGAAATATAGACTGGAATCCTATTGGTATTTGCATAAGGTTTGTATAATTTGTAATGGTCAAAAGTGACTTTATGCCAGGGTATGTCTGTCTCAGTTGTGCAGGTGTACAAACAGGCACACAACTAAGAATGCCTTGGTGACTCATTAATTAACCAGAATTTATGCAAACATTATATAAGAATCAGCAGGATTCTGTCCATACAATTTTAAGGCAGCATTAATAAACATAGTTATATTTTTTTACAGAAGTCTGGTCCAGTGATGCACTCCAATTTTTTTTATTACCACCTCTGTGGGCGGGCTCGAATCTGTGGGTGGGCCAAATCTGTGGGAATGGCCAAGAAAATGGGGTATGGAGGGGTGGGCATGGCTGGTCAAGTGGGCAGGGCCTTGGAGAATTTCCACTACCGGTTCTCCCGAACAGGGCAAGACCTACTTCAGTGAATCACTGGTCTGGTCCCCTAACAGCTCCCATTTCAATCTATTGGGGGGGGGGGCTGGGGGAGAGAGAGATAAAGACTGTCTCTCTGACTCTCGCCTCTCTCTGTGTGTGTCTATGAAGAGGAAATCTGTGGAGGTCACAGTGTCTCCTTTTCCCTAAACTCACATATCTTATATCAGGGGTTCCCAACCTTTTCAAGCCAGGGCCGGGTCATGTTCTCTCAGTCTGCTTCGAGAGCTGGATGGCCATTTTGTCTTGTCTGCATAATTGAGGTGTGATAGTAATGAAATAAATTAGAATTTTGTTAAAAATGATTATCTGCTTAAAATCATTCTCAGCTTCTGTGTATTAGAAGAAGGTAAAGTACTCCGATCATTCTGCTCCATGACAACGTGGATAAGTCAACAGAAATGGCTTGTGTCCACAAAGATAAGAGTTGTACTTTGTAAGAACAAACAGTATCTGCTTTGCTAGGACTGACATGTAATTTCTGTTACACACAGAATAAGAATGCTGATGAATGCTGATGAAAATGATTTATGATCTACATGACATGACAAATGTCATGTCATATATTAATAACTAATTGGCTGATGTCATTTTATAATTATTCATGGAATTACTTGTGGATACGTGGAAATCACCTTGTTTATTCTATGCTATATAAGGAATGCCTGAAAGTCTGTTCTGGGTTCAAGACTTGACTCGAGAGAGTGTCTTTGAACCTTGCGCAATAAAACTCTGATATCTGCTTTAGCCTGTGGGATGCTGTTTGTCTAGTTTCATTCTACAACAGAGGTAGCCATTTTTGTCAGAGGGGGTGGCAGTTTTGTTTCTTGAATGCCCTTGGAGGGGTGGGGGCACATGAAATGGCACTGGGGCCCAGATCAGGCCCATGGGTATTAGCTTGGGAACTGCTGGCTTATAAAGAGGAGGAGGTCAGTTTCTCCTCAGACACATTGGCAGGCATTTCCAGATAATACATATTCTATAGAAAATGTTGACCTTATTTTCATCCAGCTACATAGATTTTTCTCTGTGCTTTCCCTGTGTTTTCTTATCCATTTACTTCTGGCACAGAGGGCAGAGATAGCTTAATCAAAAAATTAGGTACAAGGTGAAAGTTAGTTGCATGACTATTCCTAGGCAGCTTTATATTTCATATTTTTATTACTTTCTAATCCAATTTTACTACAGAATTACCCTGGCTCTGACCTTGTCAGTAGCTATGGGATGAATTCAAGAAACATTGTTCAAATTCTGTATTGTTTTCTAGGAAGAGCTGGTCTTTGAATATTTTCACTCATATTTGCTGCTTTCACAAATCAGGGGTATAATTCATAAGGAACACAAATGATGTTGAAAACCTTCTCACAACAAATCAAAGTTCATAATTCCTTATTTTATAAGATGGTGAACTTCAAAATGGGATCATACTTAATGACATTGAGTTAACGCCTTGGTCTAAAGACATGAAATAACCTTTATCTTTAGCATACTCCTTATTCTGTAAAATTAATTGTGTAGCTATATGTTTGTCTATTTGCAAGTATCATAAAAATCTGAAATGAAATTATTATTACCTATATGTTGCTTATTTTTGTTTCCTGGCAGAAATTTTAAAATATTGTGTACAGTATTGTATTTTTCCCCCCAATGTTTACACTGAGCACTAGGATATCTGTCAATCAAGACAACTTGCTGGCCAACATGCTTGTAAACAATATAAGCAACATGCCTGTCTCTTTCCAGTTATTTCTGAATACTTGATTGAAAAGTTGTGCTCTTTGAGCAAGAAAGCCATGAAACATTTTTTTGTGTAGACTTTTCTGACGTGCATTACTGGCGATTGGCTCAATACCCTTCCCTTTTTTTGAGGATATGACAGGGTTTGTTTCCAAAGAATTGCTCATTAGCTGTTCAACATGCCTGGAGAATAAGGGAAGCCACATTGTTAAATCATGGCATGACTTTCTTTTTTAAAAAAATTATTACATTTTTGCAAAAATAAAATAAAAAAACATAACAAAATCATAAAAAAAACATATAAACACAGAAAAAGATAAAAATTGGAACAAATGAAAAAAGCACAAACACTAGTATTGGAAATAGGACTTAAAATAATATCATATTCCACATTAATAAAATCATCAATTGTTTTTACAATCTAAAATAAAAATCTAGTTTCTTACCATGTAAAGTAATAAATGTTTGTAAGAATACTCCAAACTCTTCTTAAATTCATCTTTCTATTTCAATACTAAAAACCAAAAAGAACAAGAAGATTTTTTTTTATGCTCAGTGTTATATATACATTGCCGGGGGTGGTGTGTGTGTGTGTTACGCTGCCTGTCTCATAGTTTTTCAATATTTCCAAAAACCCATTTGGTCTGGTACTGGCTTGCTACCTACACCCTTCCATAATGAATAATCCACAAATGGCTTCCAAATCATCCTAAATCTATTTTCTTTAATAATCCCATTCTTCACTCTTCAAATTTTGTCTTATCCCTTTCTAAACTAGATTCCAAAAAATATTTGTTATTCCAACTTCATTTCTGCATACAATCCTGCTTTTTTCACATCATCCTTATATGTTTGTATCTTGTCCTTCTACAGGAACACATCCTTATTAATCAGCACTGATCTTATCTTCTTGTCAATTTTAATTGGAAAACTTCCAATATCCTCAACCTCAATTAATGGAGATATATCCGGGGCTAATATTTTCTTAGTTTCCCCCCAGATTTCCCACATTGACTTTAACATATTATTTTTAATATAAACTTTTCCAATATTCCTGTCTAAAAAGGCCACCTTACCTATTTGTGCAAACTCCTCCATCTCAATATCATGGCATGACTTGTTTGGAAGCATGCTCCTCCATTCAGTTAAGGATGCTACAGTTGAAAACACGTGCCGTATATTAAATTGTTTGCTGAGACGTAATTTTTAAAAAAGAAATTTGCTACATTTTCTTAGTTTCAACAAATAGCAAATGGTCATAGCTGGAAGAAAAAACACAGCTGATGTGTTTGTTTGTTTGTTTAGTTGGTTGGTTGCTTCCTTATTATATTTCCATACCCTCCATCTGGTTAATATACCACTCTGGGTGGTTTACAGCTGAAAGGAATACAAAACAGAAAATAAAATAATACAAACTAATATCAATGCATAAATAAACTTAAGCAATCTAATAAAAATAAACAGCAGCAGCATGACAGTAGGGATTCATAACACATAAGGACAAAAAGCGATAGTCATGGTACTTATTAGCAGAGTACCTCTTTATAAGCTGCTCCAAATAACCCAGTTTTCAGGAACAATCTGATATTAATAATTCCCTCTTGGACAGCCAGTTACAGGGGCGGAGCCTGCCTGAAGAGAAATGTGTTTGTGAAAGGACAGGGTAGTTGGGGCTAGTCATTGGGAGTTCCAGAGTCTGGGAACAGTAACAGAGAAGGCCGTCTCTCATGTCCATTGTTCTTCTACCAGCTATTTTGTTTCTTGAGATAATTGGTTGTGGGAATAAAATTGGATGTCTAATTCTGGAAATTTGACAGGATTCACTGTAGGGTTTGTTAAAAATATCTTCCCAGGGAACATCAGGAGTTTCAAAAGTGAGTATGGATGAAAATCTTCCTGAGGAACTTGGAAAAGATGTTATTTTTGATGTTTTCTAAGGTATTTCATAGCAACCTTTGAAAGCCAAGGAACATACAGTTTAGCAACCGGAATGCTACATATTTAGAAATGCATCAACTAATTAAAGTTCATGGGTAACATGGTAAGTGATGAACAAGCACCACTGCTTCAAACATAGTAGAGAAAACAACAGAATTGTGTACCCTGGGACACTAGTGGTTATTTTCAAAGCTAAATGGTTAGAGTGCTACCAAATATACATATGGGTGCAGCTTTCACATTCTATTCACATAATGTTAATTTCCTCAAAGTTGTTAAGAATACGTTTGTTTTCCCCCAGCCCTCTGTATTAACTCATCTTTTGTCTACAAAGAAAGCATTTTTAAAATAAGAGAGAGTAGTTTTCCCCCAGTATTATGGATAGAAATTCTTACCATTCAGGTTCGCTCATATACAACATGATATTTCACATGTCCCCAAAATCCAATGACCAAAGAATATGTTTCACTAAATCAAGAACTATAATTAGGGCTTTTCATACAGAGCACAATTTTTCATCAAAGTCGGCATTAATATTACTGATGTTTTCCCCATCATCAATACAACATTCCTCTTTATTTGATAAGTTTAAGAAGTTTGTTTGTTTGTGAATATCCAGATCTTTTCATCTCTTAAATTTCTCAGTTTTTTTATTCTGAGGAAAGAGGTGGGGTTATCCCAAAACTTGGCTTGCTTGCATACCTTTTCTAGTTCTTGTTGGAAAGGATAATGGGGGAAAAGGAATCCATGACAATGATAAAGGAGGCTCTAATCTTGTTAAAAAAAATTCAATTGGGGGTTATCATTTTTGTTCTTGTTGATATTTATAATTTATTCAATTTGTTAATTTTTTATTGTAAATATTTTTAATATGTTGTAAGCCACCAAGAGTGGAAAAATATTCCAGACGGGTGGGATATGAAAGTAATAAATAAAATGAAATAAATAAATTATCTTACTGCAAATCACCAACCAACAGCCCAAAATTTACTTACTTACTTTCTTTCCTTCCTTCCAGAGGAAGCAAAGGAAGGGAAAGATGAGGTGAAAGCATTTTTCTTTGGAATATGACAATTTGCTATAAAATGGTGGCTCTCTTATCTTTGCCATGGTGCTGATATCAAGGGAGTGCAGCTTCTGCAAACAAAAATCCCTTCTCCATCCTAATGTTTTGCAGCAGGAATGTAAGAAGATGAGAATGCAAGCCAATTAGTTTGTCTGGAAAGCTTTCCACAGTTTATCCAGGTAGGGACATAATGAAGACATCAGTTTCTTCAAAAGGAAATGGATATTTCCCACCCTTTCTTTGTAGCTATGCCAGAGAAAGAGAAGGGGACATATCTAGATAATATGTAGACTGTGGTCTGAGTAGAGAAAGCACACCACTCCAAAAGGTTGAGGGGAAACCCAATACCACCATTAGAACAAAAGCTAATGCTGTTTTTAGCCAGCCCTCATGTCACTTACTAAACCATGATTTAGTGTGATGTATGAACCAGGCCATTTGATTGTACCAGATGCAGATATAGTTTATACTAGAGGAAAAGTTTGAACTGAAACTTCCTGTTGCCTAATTTGTACACAGATATTTATTGGAGACAATATATTAGTGGCGAGCAAGTTATAGTCTACTACATTAAGGAAGTGGTAGTAGTGCAAGTTCTTCTATCCAAGGTTTTTCAGTAGCCATCATGTGCAACGCCAGAAGCAGGATGCCTAAAAAATCAAGTGCAAAGATAAAGCAAAAAGCAAAGCAATCACACATATATACCTTCTTATAGTGCTTAGTGCACTCTCTGGGTGGTTCACAACGTAATTAGAATTTTGTCACCAACCTGCTGGGTACTCATTTTACCGATCTTGGAAGGCTGGAAGCCTGGGTCAACCTTGATCCCTATTCAGGACTGAACACACAACCTTTTGGTTGCAGTTTGGCAGTTTGGCAGTTTAATCACTGCACCACCAGGGCTCTTGGACATATATGCTTCCTGTACTAACATGCTGAATTTAACTACTGAAAATATAGCAATTCATTTGAAGCATGAATTGGAATTGTTTATTGAGGTTAGAACAGGGGAAAGTAGAATATGACTTGTTTAATATTTGTGAAAATTAACTGGGCAAAAATTCTGTTAGAATCATAGCATGATATAGCATAGAACAGTGATAGTGAACCTTGGCACTTAAGGTGTTCTGGAGCTTCAATTTCCAGAAGCCCTGATCAGCAGGTTTGGGCTTCTGGGAATTGAAGTCCAAGATTACCTGGAGTGCCAAGGTTCACCATCATGGGCATAGAATAACAGAACTGGGAGGGGTTCCTTAAGGCCATTAAGTCTAAAACCCTGTTCAATGCAGGAATCCAAATCAAAATATATCTAACAAGATGCAACTCTATGCAATAAATGAATGTTCTTCAGCGAGGGAGTTGAATGACTGTGTGTCTTCAACATTGTTCTTCTTCTTAAATGAGTGTGTTTGAACCTACTTAGAGAAAATTGTGGCAGCAAATTAAGGAAATAAAGGGGAGAAATCTCCATTAAATGCTTTACTTCATAACAATAAAAAAGAGCTTTATAGTTAGGCAGAATGGAGCGAGGCAAAAGTAGAGAGAGTCTAATTTCAGCCAGACGCTAAAGAATTGAGCAACCCTTTTAGAAATCTTGTTTTGTTTGGCAAAAAGATTCCAGAGTGTTCTGCTACTCATTTAGGCTTCTATAAATATTTATGAAATGTATAAATATTTGATTCATACCAAGACTTGATGGGAGAACAGAGGGTGCTGATAAAATGCAGCCACTCAGGAAGTACATTGCCGATCCCCTAACAGCCAGTTACTGTTTCATGTAATTGTTCCATGCATCCATGGCATTCTATTCTCCACACTGAAACCTGAACTACAAATCTCAAAACTCTTGACTTTCAGCTAGATTGTTCACAATACATGGTTGTGTTTATTTAGATTATTGTCAGATGTCTGTGTTGAGGTTGTAAAACATTTTTCTAAGTAATAATGTCTTTCTTAGACCTTGGAATGCTTATATTAGAACAGATGGCAACACTTTCCCAGCCATTTCATTCTAAAAGTAGGTTATGTTATCGGAAGAAAGTCTCAGAGAGTGGGGATTGTCATGTCTTCCGTTTAGTATAGCAGCAATAGTCTCTACTACAGAGTTCTTAAAATATATCCGGGGTGGCTTTGGGGTCCCAGTGCAATTTTCAGTAGCCCTAACTCATGGCACTAAACTGGCTGAATATTTAGAGAGCAAATATGCTTGTTAAAACAAAAGCTGGCGACTTCATGCTTGTAGCATCAGCTGCTCCACTGATATCCTATCAAAGTTTGCTGAAGATGTTAAAAGCATAGATTTAAGCTAGAGGAAACAAGCTAAAACCATGTCCCATAGTTTATGCTTCATAAGGCTGATTATATTCTTGGGTATGACAACTTTCCCCTTCTCTATGAAAGCCCTGGGACTCCTGTGGAATGTTTTTCATCATGAGGAAGTCACTGGAGGCTGCAGGATGTGGGGGGAGGTCTTCAATTTTCCCCAAAAATTGCTATCACCAGGATGGTTGGAAACAGGATTTCATTCCAGCACACCTTCAGGCCAATGGGAAAACACAAATGGCTAAACGTTGTGGTAGGAGTTAGATAATACCATCAGAATTGTTTCTGGCAGAATTATTTACCCAGCTTCATCCCCGAGAACACAAGAAAAAGAAAAGCAGAGATAAAGATTAGAAAATTGTGACTCGCCCTGTTTTTCTCCATAACAATATAATATTTTTTCCATTTAATATAAAACCTAGGGTTAAAGACTTCAAGGGTTTGTATGCAGCCTGGTCTTCCAAATGTGGACAGAGGAAGTGCTCCATATTTCTTCTCAGATTCTCTTTTCCCCAATTCATCCTAAACTGTCCACTTCATCCTGAATTTTGGATTTTTTTAAAGGTCATTTGAAAATGTATAGACATGCATGGGTTTCATGTTCTGGATGAACTGAACTGCATCAATTTTGCTTTCTGCCTCTATCTTAGGCTACATGGAGTCAAGGACAGAGCAAAGGTGGGGATTTAGAAATACCCCAGGTCTCTACCCAATCAGGATACACTCCACCTTACCTGAGAGGAGGGGTAGGAGCAGATCTCTCTGATTGGAGTCTCTTATCAGTGGTCAGGTTTCATTGGATAACCTTATCTAATGGGAGGTTAACTTTGATTGGTATCTCTTATCTGATATGGGTGTTGCCCTTTTTCATAGGTTACACTTATGTAGACCAAACCTCTGAGGAGGAGCAACTTTCCTATTTAAGGAGCTGTATCGAGCCACTCAAATGGGGCTCCTGACTAGAGACCTCACATTTCGTTAGGACTTTGCCCCTATCTTTAAGAAGAGACTAAATATCTGAGACACTAGTCCTGCCCGGGGCTATGCTAGAGTGAATCTTTGACTAACTCTGTATTTCTATGTTTTCTGTACTTTGTCTTTTTCAGATATATTGCTAAATAAAACTTTGCTGCTATATGGAAAGAGGGGAACTCAGTTCATCAGGCATACTCATTTGATATCCTGCTCTCTGTCTCCATGCTACCAATTTAAAATCGCATATTTCCTGGTTATTGGAATTCCACCCCAAGGCTAGAGGATAGGTAGAGAGAGACCTCAGTGAATGCTGCAGGAGGGAATTTGCATGCCAACTCAAACAGGTGCAGCTTACTGAACCAGCCCGGCCTCCTTACCACGGTCCCTGGTCACTGGTGGGTGTGATCATGGGAACATTTCCCAGTACATTCATTTTTATTCTAATGTACATATTTTTCAAACAATTTTTCTAATGGCACAACAAGCAATAGTATTTCAGTCTGCATTCCTTCCTCCATTCCAAATGAATTGAATACTATTATATAATGGAAACAATTATTCTGTAAATGGTAGACTCTCTTTAATAATGCTAAGTAATATTATGTTCTGTCACTTAAAACAAATCTCACAGATTTCAAGGTAAGTAAGATATTTAAGGAATGATTTTACAGATTCTCCTTCCTCAATGAGTTTTCATGGCCAAGCAAAGATTTGAATACAGATCTCCCGAGTCCTAGTCTATCATTTTACCCAATACACCATACTGGCTCTTAATGTTAATAGCACTAAGTACTTATTATAACCTTTACAATGAGGGACAGCTCATGGACTGAGCTGATGGAATGTCTCTCTCCAAAATTTCAGTTTCCTTTGCTCAGTAATGAACCACCTATTTGTATAATAATCTTGAAAAGCGGGTCAGTATTATTTACCTGATACAACAAATGGAATCCTGGAGCCTCATAAATGGAAACCTTGTGAATTTATATCTTTCTCAAAAATTGAACTGGTGGCTTCTTAATACTTTTATGACACAATCATGGTCATGTTTGTTCAGAAGTAACTTCCATTGAATGTAATAGATTTTATTCCCAGGTTATTATGTATAGTATTATGTCTCTAACCAGATTTAACCAGTTTTATAACATAGGTGATTTGGAGCACAACCCCACGTTTGTATATTTTTCTGGAATAAGTTATAGCATTTCCCTCTTGGAGCATCAAAATCATTAAACATGACTTTACTGCCATGATATTATACACCTAGGAAACCATGGAAAGGATTGCCATAGCTCAGAATCAACTTGGTAGCAAGAAATTAATTAATGCAATCAAAGTTAATGGAACATCATCACTTAAACTGTTCATTTTTATTCATTACTATTCTGAGCTAAGAAATGTTAGCCAGTAAGCTGTGTCATGGTTTCCACACGTGACCTTGTCTTGATTTTAGGGTGACATTTGATCCATGTAGTGTTAAGACACCTATTGTAGTTTTCTTAGGCTTAGAAAACCAACTCTCATTTTAAAGCATGTTGGAATGCCAGGCTGTTAGTATGACATGACAGGAATGCATAGTTAGAATAGTTGCCTCCTCAAAGGGAGGAGGGAAAAGTGAGTGTCCAGGACTGGACACATTCCAAGAAACACCTGTAGTCCCATGAGGTTACTGATTGACAGCTAGACCAGCTGACCACACCACGAGGGAGATGACGTCTCCACTCATGTCAATCAAACTCTAACTGCCAGGACACCTGCAAAATGGAATTTTTCCAGGGAATGCAAAGGTGGGGGCCACATGCCAAACAGATGGCACTTGCACCTGCAAACTGTCCATGAGGACAGCACGTCCCATTCCCATGGGAACACAGGTGCTTTCCCATTTAGATCACCACATTCCAAAGCACCTTTTCTCAATAAAAGGAGCCTAATCTGAGCACTCAAGGGGCATTTCTGGAGTAAGCGTGAAACCCTTGTCTCTGAACACCATGATCTTGATTTCAGTGGGAGCTTTTGTCCGGCAGCTCCTCAACATGACTCTTTGGGGCTAACACTCAGCCACGAGGGGCAGAACTGCCCCAAACCAAGAAGCTTAAGCCTGCTAGGGAGCTAGCAAGATTTTATTTCACTTATCTGTTTTATTAGCTTCTGTTTTATGTAGTGTAGATTAATTTAAGATCTGTATCCAGTATTGTGTTCCCTTTAATAAATCTTCAACACCGGAAGCCTTCCAGAAGTCGGTGAGAGGGATTGCTCTGTCTGTTAAGGGGAGGAAGGGAGTAGCAAGTTATAAGATGTGTGTCATAAGCCTCAGCACTAAGAAGCCTAGCTTCTGCCAAGTGATCAATATTACCTGCCATATGCAGAAGGCTACTCTGTCCCTGTACCCAGCGAATCGGGGTAGGGTGAGGAATGCTCATTAAGGCATAGCAGGATGTTGGATCGAAGGTCTGCCTTGCCAGATTTTAGTGTAAGGGACCAAAGACAATGAAACAGCCGAAGGGTTGGCTTAACACAGGTTTATTGCATGATGATCCGGGGGAACATGTGGTAATGGCGGATGGGTAGCTCAATATATACAGCTGGCTATACATTTGAATGTGGCTCGTTGACAGACTATTGGTTGCTGCCTGCGTGACGTCGTGGGAGGTCACGCCCTTCTTGACCAGGTGAGGAAGTCGCGGGGAATCTTCCCGCGCTGCTGAACGAGGTGGCTATGATCCATTAGAGCTGGACGCTCGCTACTGCCCTCTGGTGGTCACTAGCTCGCGTTCCCTTATTAGGCTTACATTGATACAGGTGATGGTTATAATGTTGCACACAGAAAGGTTACATTGATAACACATGGTAAAGGTACATTGTTAAAGGCACTGCTTTACAGAACACAACATCCCTCCCCCCTAGGATGAGACGAAGTCTCTCAGCCAAGATGGCTTGTTGCATGTGCGTTTGGGCCGTGAAGAGGGCTGCCCCCCCCCGGGGGCGTTATTGCTTCTTTGTTCCCTGGTCCCTTGTCCTGAAATGGGAGAGGGAGACTTGTTAGTGGCTTGCCGCTGTCTGGCGGTCTTAGGGGAAGGGAAAAACTCCATTGTGGGGAGACCGGGGGCCGTCGGGGCTAACGAAAAACCCCTCTTCTCGCTTGGACGGGTGGGGGACCACTCCGAACCCCCCCCCCGGTTCTGAAAATCAAAATCAAACTTGGTAGGGGTACCCGCATTTGTGGGGAATTTCCGCGAGATATGTATGGGGTCGGGTTCCTCCTCCTCGGAAAGATCCCCTAGGATATCTACGAGAACATCCTCCTCCCCCCTTGGTGGGGGCCCGCGGTCCCCTTTTCCTCCCCCTTGGGCTGAACGGGTGGGGGAGAACCCTAACGCTGACTTATTTCCTGCCTGATCAGTGCCCTGCTCATCGGAGACCCTGCGTCGGAGCTGGTCCGCATGCCGCCTCCATAGGAGCCCTGTGCTGGTTTCCACGCGGTACGACATGGGGCCGGTTTGTTCCACGACTACGCCTGGCACCCAGGCTGGGCCCGTGGTGGTGTAATTCCTGCAATGCACGGGGGCGCCTATGCTGAACCTCTTTGTAACCTCCAGCCCGATGTTCCTTCCTTTGTCCTCTATCCTCGTGGGGTCTAGCCTAGTGAGGATGGTGGTCAGCTTCCTGCGCATTAAGAGCTCTGCGGGGGAGTATCCTGACGCCAATGGGGTTACCCTGTACCCTAGCAGAAACTGACACACTTGCAGATTCAGATCCCCTGGGCCCATGCGCCGCAACGCGTCCTTCGTGGTGCGGACGAGGCGCTCTACTTGGCCGTTGGTGGCCGGGTGAAAAGGGGCGGAGGTGATATGCCGAACGGCGTTAATCTCCATGAATGCCCTAAACTCGGAGGACGTGAAACAACTAGCGTTGTCGCTAATTAACGTGTCGGGTATGCCGAACGTGGAAAAGAGCCTCCGCAAATGCCTAATGGTCTGGGCCGAGGAGGTGCTCGTGACTGGGATAACCTCCAACCATTTGGAGAAAGCGTCCACTACAAGGAGGAACAGGGTGCCTCTGAATGGGCCCGCGAAATCTACGTGCACCCGGGACCACGGCCCCTTAGCCGCGTCCCATTCCCTGTGGGGAAGGCGGGCCTCCTCCGGTCTGGAGCATTGGCAACTTTCACAAGTGCCGACCATGTGCTCGATGTCGGCGTCTAGCTGGGGCCACCAGAAGTAACTCCGGGCCAGCGCCTTGGATCACACGATGCCGGGGTGGCTGACGTGAAGCAGTTTGAGCACCCGCGGCCGAAGGGAAGTGGGAATCACCACCCGCTGCCCCCACAAGAGACACCCCCTCTCTAGGGACAGCTCTAGCTTTTTTCGGAAGAATGGAGCGAACTCCTCCGCTGGGGAGGATGCGGGCCATCCTTTCTGTAGCCAGGAGCTTACTGTCGCTAACGTTTTGTCTTTCTCTGTCGCTTTGGCAATGTCGGCGGGCACTACGGGGAGCGAATCCAGCACCTCTATCATGAGAACCTGATGGTCCCGCTCCCCCATGCTCACCTGGCTGGGCGTTAGGGGAAGGGGAGACCTAGGTAGGGCGTCCGCATGGCTGATCTCTTTCCCGGGCCGGTAGACTAGCGCGTGCTGATACGCGTTGAGAAAAATGGCCCACCTGAGCATCCTTGGGGACAGGATTTGAGGGGTGGGCTTATCCGCGGTAAAAATGCCTAGCAGGGGTTTGTGGTCCGACACAATGGTGAAGGGGCGGCCATACAGAAAATCGTGAAATTTTTTCGTTCCCGAGACTATCGCTAATGCCTCCCTGTCCGTCTGTGCGTAGTTTCTCTCTGTTTGGGACAGGGACCTGGAGTAAAATGCTATCAGGGCCTCCCTTCCGTTCTCCAGCACGTGGCACAGCACTGCCCCCACCCCCACTGGAGATGCATCACAGATCAGAACTACTGGGCGTTTGGGGTCGAAGTGGGTCAGTATGGCGTCGGACGCCAGGAGGCTTTTTAGCTCACTAAATGCCCTCTCTTGGTCATCGCCCCACTTCCATGCCTGTTCTTTCTTTAGCAGCTTGTGTAGCGGTTCAGCCACCGCTGCCTTCCGGGGAAGGAAGGAGTGGTAAAAGTTGAGCAGCCCTAGGAACGACTGCAACTCGGCCTTGGAGGTGGGGCGGGGGGCTTTCTTGATGGCTCCCACCTTAGACATGGATGGTTTTATCCCCTCAGGAGTCACACAAAACCCTAGGAATTCAACCTCGGTTGCGAAGAAGACGCATTTGTCCTTTCGCAACCTCAGCCCCGCCTTTTCGAATATCGTCAGGACCTTCCCCAACCTCTTGGCCAATTCAGCCCGACTCCCCCTGTTATTAACACGTCATCAAAATAAGGCAACACCCCCTCCAGTCCCTTCAGGAGGCGTTCCATGAGTGACTGGAAAATTCCTGGTGCCGAATTCACGCCGAATTGGAGGCGCGTCACCTGGAACGCCCCCTTATGGGTGACTATGGTCTGCGCAGCAGCTGCGGCAGGGGACACCGTAAGCTGCTGGTAGGCCTGTGCTAAGTCGAGCTTAGCGAAACATTTCCCCCCGTGTAACCTGGCCAGCAGATGGCTGACTACCGGCACCGGATATGCATTCGGGCAGATCGCCTTGTTGATGGTGCACTTGTAGTCGGCGCATATACGGACCTCCCCATTGGCTTTTAGAGCAGTTACAATTGGAGTTTCCCACTCCGCAGAGTCTACAGGCACAAGAATCCCCTGACCCACCAATTTGTCCAGTTCCGCCTCTATCTTGTCCTTAAGTGCGAACGGCACCCGGCGTGGTTTTAGGCGAACAGGGCGGACCTCCGGGTCCAGGTCGAAAGTCACTGGGGGCCCCTTGAATTTCCCCAGTCCCATTTTGAAGACTTCGGGGTGCGCCTCGCACACCTCCTGAATTGGATCAGTCCCAACAGCATGCATCCCCACGGCATGCACCCCCCCCCCCAATGAACAACCCCAGGGGCTGGAACCATTGAGTCCCGAGGAGGCTGCAATTTCCTCCCTTGAGCACGACCAGGGGAAGGGACGCGGCGTGCTCCTTGAATTTGACCTGAAATTCTCCAACCCAAAACACTGGAATACTGTTCCCTTGCACGTCCCGTAGCGTGGCCCTCAATGCTTTGAGCTTGGCCCGCTTTTGGGGGGCAATTCCGAAAAACTCCCTCTGGGAAATGATTGAATATGAGGACCCCGAGTCAATTTCCATCCTAATGGGCACCCCTTGGACTAGTACCTCAACAAAGTAGCGGGGGTGTCCCGTAGACACGCTGAACACTGGGGCGTCGTCCTCGCTGCCGTCGGCGATGCGGCCCACGCCGTCCTGCTTCCGCGTGGCCTGGGCGCCGTCTTTGGGTCTTGCTGGGCGGTCTCGTCCCGCGGAACGGTCTGGGGAGCTTCTCCGGGACTCGCGCTTCTTCCTGCACACCTTGGCGATGTGCCCACGGCGGCCGCAGTTGTGGCACTCGGCCTTCCGGAAGGGGCATTTCACGCGGTCGTGGGCCGCGCCACAGCCGTCGCATCGTCGGCTCTCCTTCCGGACCCTCTGTACGTCCTCGTCGTCGCTGCTCTCTGTAGATGACCTCGAAGTTCGCCGGGCCGCCTGTACCAGAGCCTCTGCTTTGCTCGACCTTGGCCGCCAGTCCTGGAGTTCTTGGACCCCGGCCTTCGTAGCTTCCGCGGCCTGGGCTGCTCTGACGACCTCCTGCAACGTGGGAGGCGGCTCTTGGTTCATTAATGTGCGCTGGGTTTCGGCGTCGTTCAGGCCGCACAGCACACAGTCTCGGAGGGTGATCTCGACGTTCTCCCACTTGCACGGGCCGGCTGCCATCCGCAGGGCCGCCACGAACGCGGCGACCGTCTCCCCGGGCGCTTGGACTCGCCTCCAAAACGCACTCTGAGCGGGAAACATCGCCGTGGCGGGCCGGACGTGCTCACGCAGCAACTGCATGAGTTCCTTGGCCTTGAATTCGCTCACCCTCCTCGGTGCAATCAGGTCCACCAAGGTCCTTTTTGTTTCTTGTCCGAGCATTCTGGTGAAGATGGCCCTTTTCTTCGCCTCTTCCGTAACTTCGGACTCGATCAGTGCGGCCTGGAAGTCCATCTCGAAGATCTCCCAGTCGCCCAGTTTCCTGATTTCAAAACCGGCGCATGTCTTGGTCCCGTGGGCTGCCATCCCACCTTCGTCGCCAATTTAATGTAAGGGACCAAAGACAATGAAACAGCCGAAGGGTTGGCTTAACACAGGTTTATTGCATGATGATCCGGGGGAACATGTGGTAATGGCGGATGGGTAGCTCAATATATACAGCTGGCTATACATTTGAATGTGGCTCGTTGACAGACTATTGGTTGCTGCCTGCGTGACGTCGTGGGAGGTCACGCCCTTCTTGACCAGGTGAGGAAGTCGCGGGGAATCTTCCCGCGCTGCTGAACGAGGTGGCTATGATCCATTAGAGCTGGACGCTCGCTACTGCCCTCTGGTGGTCACTAGCACGCGTTCCCTTATTAGGCTTACATTGATACAGGTGATGGTTATAATGTTGCACACAGAAAGGTTACATTGATAACACATGGTAAAGGTACATTGTTAAAGGCACTGCTTTACAGAACACAACACAGATGTTCCCAAAAAGAAATATTCTGGGTGCCCAACATAGCCTTTGTGAGGTATTTTCCTCCCCCTACGACTCTGATAAGCTGAAGTGGATAGATTTTCAAAGTAGAACTCAAGAGAAGAGGATCAAAATTCCTATTTGTGAATAGAATCTCACTTCTGTATGTGAGAGAGCAAGAGTGAGAGCAAGAGAGTGTGTTCTGAGTGTGTTTGATCTGAGTGTATTTGTTCTGAGTGTGTGTGTTCTGAGTGTGTCTGTGTGTTTTTTTTTACAGAGAGAGAGACTTGTAAAGCCTTCCTTAAATATCTCACATACTTCAGAAACCCTTCTAGGGTCCATATGAATTAGAACTGATTTGGTGGCACAAAACATAATCGCTCTTTTTTAAAAAAACAAAGTCCACTTTTCTTCTCAAAAATTGTAGGATTTAGTCAGATTTACTGAGACTCATGTCTACAAGCTGTCTCTCTTTCATGAAGGAGCTATGGAAATAATGAAGACACTGACCTTATCAGGAGGATGTAAATCCCCGTGAACACATGGAATTTTGCAGTGCTCAAGTTAACAGCTTGAAACTGACATGGTTTACTCCAAAGTAACCACCACTTAGTTCGGCGCAGTTTCATCACAAAGATGAGGTCATGCTAGGATGGAACTGCTTCCAGCTTCTGCTGCAGCTTCTCTTTCTTTACCACTTGGCACTGAGGACTTTTTCTTCCTTCCATCTTCTCCATTTTTCTATCTTAAAAAAGAAGAAGATTAGGAAGTGTCACAAATGAAATCATTTGCTCATAGCTTGACTGCAGATGTTGGGAACTTTGTTTAAAAAAGGAGGTGGTGGCAGAATGGAGTCAGGAGTTAAGGCAAGCTTCAAGCTGGGAAAGGAAGGTGCACAGGGAAAGCTGAGCTGTGTCAGTACTTGGCCCACCCTCTCTACACTGTTAATGCCATGGAAGGTTTTGTAGGATGTGTAGCAAGAGAATTCTGAAGCTGGGTCTCTCCCTCTAAGGTCTCTCCGTTTTCAGAATGGTACATCTAGTCCTCTGGTTCCCAACATGGGATACATGCCCCACAGGATGGCAATTTGATTTGGGGGTGTGTGATTCGAGAATTAGTTATTAACAGTGAATGGCCTTTTAGGCTTCCTCCACATGAAAAGCAGTTCACTTTTTGAATAATTAGAATTATATGTCATAGTGGAGGGCTTCAGGATTTTAGAGATGATTAAGTGGGGCATGGCCCAAAAAAGGTGAGAACCACTGATCTAGTCTATCTAATGGTCCCAAGACACCATACAAGGGACTATAAGGATTGTACCATTGGTTAACTGCTGTTGTTATATGCTATAAAGTTGCTTCCACCTTATGTCAACTCCATGAATGAGGGACGTCTCAAATGTCTTGTCGTCAACAGGCTTGCTCATTTCCTTTACTAAGTCAATCTATCTCCTTTCCTGCTGCCTTCAACTTTTCCTAGTATTTTTGTATTTTCAGCAAGTCTTTTCTTTCTTCCCAGATGTGCTTCTGTTTTGTCATTTTTAAAATAAAATGTTCAAGTTTTATCTATGTTTCACTTGTTTGTCCTTCTGGTGATCCATGGTATTCTTCAGCATCACAGTTTGCAGAAATCGAATTTTCCCTCTGTTAGATTTTTCACTGTCCAGTTATCCCATTTGTAAATAATAATTGGGAATATAGCTGTGTAAATGGCCTGGGTCTAGGTCTCCAGAAACACTTTCTTATACTTGATTATATTTTCCTGTTCTTATACAACTTTCCTTCGTGTCTCAGTCTCCTGGTTTCATGGCTGCTTTCTCCTTTTGAATTGATGCTTGGACCAAGTTATGTAAAACATTTAATGATTTCATTTCCTTCATTGGCAACATCACAGTTATGTTGTCCTTTTCTAGCCATGGTTTTTGTCCTTTTAAAATTCAGCTGCAGTCCTGCTTTTGCTTCTTTACTTTCACCAGGAATCATTTCAAGTCATTTCTTCTTTCTGCCAATATGATGGTGTCATTTGCATAGCTTAAATAATTGATTCCCCCCACTTGTTTCCCCACCTCCTTCATCTGAATCTAATTCAGCTTTCCATAGGATAGATTCTGCATACTAATTGAACATACAGGGAGATGAAATGCACCCCTGTCTTATACCTTTGCTCATGGAAAACCATTCTGTTTATCCATTTCATGGCTTAACAGAATCGGTAAACTAATTTATAACCTCTGGTTTTAGGATCAGTAGTGTTACACTGCTACAGGTACCCACAGGTGCCCGGGCACTGGTAGCGGAAATTCCCCCAGGCCATACACACTTGGCCGGCCACGCCCACCTCCCTACCCCAGGCCATGGTGTAGGGAGGCTAAGTGGGCATGGCCCACAGACTTAGCTATGCCCACAGACTTAGCCACACCCATGGTGGAGGTAGTAAACATTTTTGCAGTGCATCACTGAGGTTGTTGAGACTGAGACGTGGACCTCCTTCCCCAAGCTGTTGGGGGAGTGGTAGCTCCTACGACTGTTCTCCAGTGGACATGGGGGTCTTGCTATGTTGGGTTTGCTGTAGTATAATTATATTTATTGCATTTTTATGATCTAATTATGTAGTGTAGTTTTTGTATTATGATATTATGCTTATCTGGATTGTTGTCCATTTTGAACTTGTTGTTTCTCTGTATTATCTTTTTATTGTTACTTTGTTGGATTATGTTGTTAGCCGCCTCGAGTTGGTCTCGGCTGAGGAAGGCGGGATATAAATTAAACTGATTGATTGATTGATTGATCAGACTAGGTGGGACAGCAGCTTCCAGTTGGGAGCTGATGAAACCTTTTCCCCCTCCAATGTGGCAATTTCTTCAAGGCTTTGTGTCTGAATGATCCAACCTACATATGAACTGCATGTTTACTTTCTCATGACAAATCACAAAACTAAAGCAAGCTGACTTGCAACAGGTGGTGGTATGGGCTAGGATAGAGGAACATGTGGGCAAGGATAAAGGGATCCTTTCCATCTCTTGAGTTCTATTTCTAGTGACATGCTCAAATGGACAAATCACAGGTAAAAATCATGTTTTTGTTCAGTAAATCTACCTCTGGTGATACCCCTCCCCATTTTCCAGTTTTATTTGGAAAGAAATCACTTTGTAATAACAGGGAACTATGTTTCTTTCATAAGCAAAGCAATTAATATCTTCAAGGGAAAGAAACATTTTACTTGGTACAGCTCAGGTTATGACAGCTTAAAGAGCCATTCAAATTTGTCCCTTGGCAGTTAGTTGCACTTTGATTATCCATCCCATTACAGCTCCCCAAATTGCTATGCCTAGGAGTATCTATTAGCAAGCCTCACTGTAATTCAAAAATACCTTACATTTTTGTAGTCTTTAACATTTTACAAGGACAGTAGCATAGATTATATGAAACCTAAAATTATAGCAGGCTTTTTTAAATACAACTGTGGTGATTTCAAATAAGCCAGTAAAGTGAAAACTGAGTGAGTCACAGCTAACCCACATGACAAAACAGTTCTCAAGAAGAACTGTCTAGAAGTGGGGTACACAGAAAGAGCCTCCTCAAAGATTGTGGTATTTTTGAACTACAATCGGCATAACCTGTTTAATGGCAAACTTGTGTTGCCAGCTAATCTTTCTCATGCTAGGTCAGCTGAAAGGAACAGCAGATGAACTCACCAAAAGGTGCCTTCATTCTGGCAGTATCACGTTTGGCATAGACACGGAAGAAAAAGAAATCTAGAAGTGTACACCATCAATGGCCATGCTACAGCCATTTCATGGCAATGAAAAACTTACTGTTCTCCCTGCCCCAGGTCCTTAGGGACCCTACAGACCCCCTTCATCCAGGAAAAGACAGGCGATACAGAATGAATGTTTTAAAGCCAGAAAACCTCCACTGTCAAGACTGATGAAGGCCATTTTTAGGATTTAAAATGTTGACTACCCAATTCAGTGGTTCCTGAAGGCTTCCACAGGATGTAAGGGATCACTAAGTATCCCTGAAATTTGGGAAGTGTGGACTATGAAAGTTTTAATTGCTGAAAATAGGCACAATATGGCTGCATCTGATGGCATTTTCCAAGTGACATAGTGAACCTCCATCAACAGGATTTTGGGCTTTGAATACAATACTAACCACTAAGGTCATCATTAAAAACCCATGAAAAAAGCAGTAACCATTCTAATTCTGTGCAGACTATTTTAAATGCATGAACACATTAGTTGTGTTACACCTTTATTTTGTGCCATTTTCAGTGGTGGGAATCAGCTGGTTTGGTCTGGTTCAGCTGTACCAGTAGTAGTACCAGCTGGCCCTGCCCACATCCTCATCCTCCTCTCACCCCACTCTGGGCACCCAGACCCAGCAGTAAGGATGTTGGAGTCACAGCCAGGATGTGTGACAAGGAGCCAGGAATGCAGCAGCAGCTCCAGCTGGGCAGCTGGGAGAAAATGCTGCTGTTGAATGACTGGCTCCTCATCGTGCATCCTGGCCTTGACTCCAACATCCTTGCTGCTGGGTCGGAGTGCCTGGAGTGGGGTGAGTCTGAGCCAGCAGCCACCCTCATGCTGACTTCCTCCTCCTCCTCCTTTTCTCATAAGTTTTCTTCCACCAATTGTCCTGCCAGTGCCTCTTTTCTGTATGTGGGCTTCATGGCGGCGGTGGTAGCGGCAGCCCCCATTTCTGCAGGATGCTCAGATCGGCCAGCAGACCAGGATAATGAAGCAGCCGGTGCACCTCAAGTGTCTGATCTTTCCTGTTGCAGCCGCCCAGCCCATGTAGCCAGAGTAAGAGGCATGGATAAAGCAAGTCCAAGCCCCACGAGGAGCCAGAAATGCAGCAGCAGCAGCTCTGGCAGCTACAAAAGATGCTCTTCTCCACCGCCAAGGGTCACCACCGTCGTTCTGACTAGCAGCCAGCTGGTAAGAACATAAGAACATAAGAACAGCCTTGCTGGAACAGGCCACAGCCCATCCAGTCCAGCATTCTGTCTCACACAGTGGCTCACCATTTCCTTCAGGGTATTCCCAAGGAGATGCCTTCACCTGCTTAGGATTCCCTGGAAATGGCATTGAGAGATATCCTGCCTATCTCTCCAACCCGGAGGTTGTCCTTAGGTAGCCATAATTATAGCCATTGATAGCCTTGTCCTCCATGAACTTGTCTAATCCTTTCTTAAAGCTGTCAAGACTGACAGCTGTCACCACTTCTTCTGGCAGGGAGTTCCATAGACCAGTAATCCTCTGGGTGAAAAAGTACTTTCTCTTATTTGTTTGAGAACTAGTACCCAAAAGTTTCATGGAGTGTCCCCTAGTTCTAGTGTTGTGCGATAGGGAAAACAGTTTTTCCTTATCCACTTTGTCCACACCGTGCATGATTTTATAAACTTCAATCAGGTCACCTCTTAGACGCCGTCGTTCAAGAGTGAAAAGGCCCAACCGTTGCAGCCTCAGATGGTAAGGAAGGTGTTCCAGTCCCCTAATCATTCTGGTTGCCCTCCTCTGTACTTTCTCCAACTCCATAATATCCTTCTGGAGGTATGGCGACCAGAACTGTACACAGTATTCCAGATGGGGCCTCACCATAGATTTATAAAGAGGCAAAATGACACTTGCTGACTTATTTTCTATACCCTTCCTAATGATCCCTAACATTGAGTTTGCTTTTTTCACTGCTGAGGCACACTGGGTTGACACCTTCATTGAGCTGTCCACCAGGACACCAAGGTCCCTTTCCTGGTTTGTCGCAGAGAGTTCAGACCCCATCAGTTTATAAATGTAATTGGGGTTTTTTGCCCCAACATGCATCACTCTGCACTTACTGATGTTGAAGCTCATTTGCCACTGTTTTGCCCACTCCCCCAGTGTCAAGAGATCCCTCTGGAGCTCTTCACAATCTCTCACAGTTTTCACTACCCTGTATAATTTAGTATCGTCAGCAAATTTGGCTACCTTGCTTTTTACTCCTACCTCTAGATCATTTATGAAGAGGTTGAAAAGCAGGGGTCCCAGTACTGAACCTTGGGGGACCCCACTCTTTACTTCCCTCCACTTGGAGAAGTGTCCATTTAGTGCTACCCTCTGTTTCCTGTCCCTTAGCCAGTTGCTGATCCAGGACAAGACCTGTCCCTGGTAGAGATGAGCGGCACCTGGAGCCACTCCAGCAGCTACAAAAGTGCTCTTTTCCACCGGCGAAGGTCACCACCGCTGCTTCAACTGGCAGCCAGCCAGTAGAGATGAGCGGCACCTGGAGCCACTCCAGCGGCTACAAAATATGCTCTTCTCCACCACCGAGGGTCACCACTGCCGTTTCAACTGGCAGCCAGCCAGTAGAGATGAGCGGCACCTGGAGCTGCTCCGGCGGCTACAAAAGTTGCTCTTCCCCACCGCCGAGGGTCACCACCACCGTTTTGACCAGGTGCTTCATTCCCCACCATTGGTGAGGGTCACAGGTTCCTACCTTCCCCCCGGCTGATCCAGCGGGAGGAGAGATGGTGTGGTTGGAGAGAACTTCGACCTCAAGAGCCACAGCCAGTGCTCCTCTGGCTGTCACCAACTCGGTTCCTCCTCTGGCCTGGCCAGCTGTGGGAGGTAAAGGCATATTCGGTGGCTGGTTTCCGTGGCCCAGACTGTGTTCATCTCCAGTGCCATGAGCCCCACCGCTCAGCTGGGACTTGAAGGGCTGGAACAGCAGTTCGGTGGATGGTGGCTCCTATTGATTGTTGTTGTTCTTCTGATATATTCCTATTGAGTCTACACTGTATCCATGATGATTATTGCTTTATTGTGGTTTTTTGATTATATGAATTATGTTGTTTTTATATCTTGTATTTTTATGCTTTTTGTATGAATTATGTTATTTATATGTATTACTTTGCTTATGTAAACCGCTTTGAGTCAACCATCGTGGTCGTAAAAGCAGTATATAAATTAAACTTCGAATCAAATATGCTTGCAGACTAACACGGCTACCACTTCAAACATTTAATTGTTGTTGTTCAGTCACAGTCGATTCTGACTGGATTTAAAACATTAAATTGGGATTTTTTGTTTCAAAACGCCCACCCAGTCACATGGCCATGCCCACCCAGTCACATGGCCACATGGCCACGCCCACAGAGTAGGTAGTACAAAATTTTCAATCCCACCACTGCCCATTTTGCTTATTTCTCCCAACTATTGTTTTTTTTTAATGCTTGTTCTATGCTCTTGAAACTAGGGCAACAAAGTGTCTTCTAGGAGAGTGGAACAATTTTTCAGTTCCTCAAAGATTCAGCACAAGACAAGTAAGGATTTGCACTCCTACCCTGACCATCACCACCACCATCTTCCCCATCTAGTACTTCTGACTTTTATATGTTTAACATGTTTTTATATATTTTAACTGAGTTGGTTTTTTACCTGAGTGGGCGGCATAAAAATTGAAATAAATAAATAAAAAATCCTAGAAAACAATGAAACTGGAAACAAAAGCTGTGGACTAGAAACTCATAAACTGAGAAAACATAGAATGGCTGTCATAGCAAGTGCCCAATATTTTCAATCACTTTTCAACTAAACACTTTTCTTCCTGACTACACATTTTGTGTCCAAATGCATACTATAACCTCCCCCCATAAAACCCATGCACCTGTTGATAAGAAGAACTAGCAAAGATTGTTGAGGGTGTGAGTCTTTGCAAGGCATATTGTATCTGTGGTGCCTTTAAGACTCTGCAGCAAAGGCACACAGGTGTTGGGAGTTACCACTGAAGAACCCTGTAGACCAGTGTATATATGTCAAGGCTTTTTGGGCTTTTGCTCTGGGCTTCGTACTTTGGGAGCTACTGGGTTACACAGCAAGAATGCTCCAGCTATGATACTCCAACTACAATACTGTGGCTTCGATGCTTGACTTTTCTGTCAACACTCTGGATACGGACTACTTTGGGCTTCAGAATCAATTGCAAGAACTGAACCTTCATTACTGCTCTGAGGAATGGCACTTGCCTGTGTAGAGATGAGACTCACACATACATAAGGTTCAAGGCATGGGAGGAGATGATGATGGGGGATCACCATGCAGCCCTTTTATTCCTGACATTCCTTGGCTTGCAGGTGCCTACATGCAATCATGCGGCCATTACAAACTACAAGGAAGTAGGCTTACAACAATAGGGTATTGTGTACATCGGTTATACATTAGTGGATGCAGCTTGTGTATGTTCAAACAAAGGGTGACAAGCTGTCAAGGACTGGTAAGGAGTTTTATGGATTGGGGACTGTCCTGTGGGCCTGACAAAGACTTGCTGAGGCCAACATCGGCTGGTGGGCGCCCAGAGGAAGTTTCGCCCAGGCAATTGTCTTGCTGATGTGGCATGTAATGTTGCAGTTTGCCATTGCCTTTCAGAAACAGTTCATCCCTACATGCCTGATTTGCCATCCCTGTTTGCTGCAAGGAAAGACTACTCAGAGTAAGCTGTAAAGCTGCTTGACTTTGCTTTGTGACCACAGCTTGCCTTTGGACTACTGCTGAACTGTACAAACTTGTATATATGTTGCACAACTGAATCCTCTCAGTGAGACAGACTGAGAAACCCAAGAGACTGCATCTGATTTCTTTTGTAATTATTGCACAGTATATATTGCTGCAGCACTTGCTTCCTGAGTATACCTGTTTTGAGTTATCACCTGCACCAAGACCTGTTTGCCTGTTTGTTTCACAAGGAAGGGATGTACAAAGGGAAGGAGAACCATTTGTAGAAAATGAATAAATCCGTTGTGTTAACAAAATCTTCTTTTAATTAAATGAATTGTAGGTCTTATATTGTCTTGTTAAAATCTTGTATCAAATAAAAGTCTTGTTATGTGTATTGATATGTAAACATGTATTGACATGTAAACGTGTGTTCATGATTGTTTCAGTATATTAGGAACAGCAAAGTCCTTGTAAGTTTAACGTCACTAGGCACCAAAGAATTCACATGAGAGGCTGATACACACGTATAATAGGTATGTTTTGTTGACTTTCACAATTGCATTTTACTGAGGTTACCTCAAATGAGGTTCCTATCCTATATGGATTTATTGGTATGGTTTAATGTGTGTAAATTAATTATTATGAATAAGTATGGCTATATATCCATGAGGTATCGCTGATATTATTTTTTGTATTATAGAGTATGTTATTATTGTCTCAAGGAAGAAAGACAAAAAACCTTATACTAGAAGGGTTTGGGGACTATATCATAACTTCTTGAAGCACTGTAATAGGCATCTATAAGATCTATGTTTTTCATCATTTATAAGATTACACAAGAATTTGATAAGATAACAAGACTTTTATTTGATATAAGAATTTAACAAGGAAATATAAGACCTACAATTCATTTAATTAAAAGAAATTTTTGTTAACACAACAGATTTATTCATTTTCTACAAATGGTTCTCCTTCCCTTTGTACATTTCTTCACTGTTTGGCCATTTTTTGGTTTTCACAAGGAAGGGAAATACCTCGCCAGGTGCGCATCTTCTTCTTAGCCACTGCACACCACTCTGCTGTATCCTCAAAAAATCTTCTGTAGACTGTTTCTTTTGATGTAAGAACGCTGTAATGGCAGTTACAAATAGCTGAATGCTTTTACATGCCGTGATGTTTATATACATGTATTCATGTGTTGTCTCTAGTTTATTTTTCATCTCCTTAAAAATGGCTTTTCAATATTTGGTCTCTGAATATTAAAACATGCTGAGCTTTTAAAAGTCAATGAACATAATTTCACAGCATCTTGAGATGTGTCTCTCAGGTACAGGAATTCTAAGAAACAATACACAAATGAAGTTGACATATTTTTAGATTGCTGTTCTTATCATCTGACAGCTATCTGTATTTGATGAATATGCTAGGTACATATGATACCATTTTGTAGCAATTGTTACATGTGGGTCATTTCCTTGCTCAATCTCCTTTCCACAGAAGGAAAATATAATTTTTATTTACTGAATCCTATCCTTATTGAGAATAGTAAGGTTTGAGATTTTGTATGTGGAGCGTGTTAGAATAAGTAAGGGGAATGTAAAATATGCAGTCTTGAAAATGTACACTGTACTTGAAAAATGAGGTTTGAACATCAGTATGCTGAAAGGCACTGCAAAACAATCAGTTAGATCTCCATCCAAAACCATAATAAGGAACAGCAAGGTCAATGTAAAACAACATTTGCCTTGCAAACCAAGTAACTCAGGGGTGCCCAAACTTTGTGGGCCACGGGCCGGTCACGTGGTTTAACAGGCCAGTCATGTGGTTCCTCCCATCAGAAGCAGAAGTAAAATTTACCTGTGCATGCATAGAACACTGCCATAATGCACCTGCAGCTATCGTAAATGCATCCATGGCTGTCATAAATGCAGAACATACGTATGCCAGCATATTTTACTTCAATTTCTGGTAGCAGCACAGGCAGGATGAATTGGCATCAGGGGCCGGATCTGGTCTGCAGGCTGTATTTTGGTCACTCCTGAAGTAACTTAATACCAAAAAGATTCTCTTTTCTAAAAAGCTAATACTTGAGAATTGACATGTAAACATTGATACAGAAAATGAAAACATAGAAAAATGTTTTTGGCCATGTAGCTCTTTGAGTACTACATTGCAGTTGTAGCAAACTGTAACACTCTGAATTTCCTTTGTCAGCAATTTATATGCAATTAGCTCACATAGCAGTTTGCTGGGTATGCAAGTGTTCAAGGGAATAAGTCAAAATATAAACAAAGGATTTGTTTCATTACAAGTTGTCTTCCTTAGCAGAAGCACTGTAGATTTACATAGAAAATTTACAGGGCATGTTTTATACCAAAGCAAATTAGTTTGGTAGCAAATTGCTGATACATGGGAACCATTCCAGCTGGTAGTTAAAACAATACACAAATGAGAGAAATGTACACACACACACACACACACACACACACACACACACACACACACACACACACACACACACACACACACACACACACACACACACACACACACACACACACACACACAACCACCACCACCATCTAGTCTGGCCAGGTTATCCTGCTATGGTAATAGAGTAGACCCTACTGCCAGAGACTCAATGCCAAGTGCCAGGTTAACTAACCTGACAACCCTGAGGACTAATGGCTTGGGTGCTGAAGTCCATAGGGCAGGCCTGTAGCCAGGCCCACCCTGGGTTATCAGTTTGCCCACCCTGGCAAAGTGCAGTTTCTCTTAGGAATGCATTTAAAAGAGGTCTTGTTGCCCATCTTGAAAAAATATTTGCCCACCCACATCTAGAACCCTGGCTATGGCTCTGCTACAGGGGAAGGGTGATTAAATCCCACTTGAATCCATCTTGATGAAGGGGAACAGCTTCACCAAGATCGGCCTGGGGCCGATGAGGACTTTGTATGCCAAAAGGGCTCAGGACCAGAAAGTGACTCACGAAACTAGATCAGTGGTATGGGTGTCACACTATGATGCAGAAGGCAGATGAAAGGCCACTGCATTTTATTCTCAGGACAGTCTTCATGGCTGATCGCCATGATGATCGCCTATATTCGGATTTGGATATGTTTGGTGTATGCAAACCAAGACACAGGACACAGCCTCGGGCTGGGTTAACTCAGGTTTATTGCATCGTGGACAGAGGGAACATGAGGTAATGGCGGATCGATAGCTCTTTATATACGGTGGTAATACATTTGAACGTGGTGCCATGGTAGCCCATTGGCTACTGTCTGCGTGACGTCATTGCGGGTCACGCCCTTCTTGTCCAGGTGTAGATGGTGGCGGGAAAACTTCCCGCGCTGTTGCCTTTGATGAGTTCGGACCAAGAGAGCTTGGACGCTCGCTGCTGCCAGCTGGTGGTCATTAGCTCGCGTCCTATTACAGGGTTTATATGATACAGCTGAAGGTTACATTGGCTCAGATACATTGTAATCCATGTGTAAGATAAAACCATCAGAACACAACACCCCTCCCCCCTAGGACGAGACAAAGTCTCGAGCCCACACTTAAACACACTCCCCCCCTTAGGAGACAAAGTCTCTCAGCCAAGATGGCTTATTTCGAACACGCTGGGGTCTCGATGCGGGCTGCCTCTCCCCGGGTTTGCTACCTTCTCTTTGTCCCCTGGTTTCCTGTCCTGTAATTGGAGAGGGAGACTCGTTAGTGACTTGCCGCGGCTCCGCGGCGTTGTTGGGAGGTGTGCTCTTTCTTAGGGAGGAACCGGGGGCACTGGGGGCTAACGAAAAACCCCTCTTCTCGCTTGGATGGGTGGGGGAACACTCCTGAAAACCCCCCCGGCTCGCAAAATCAAAATCAAAATTACAATCGGGGGCAGCGGTCGCGAACTCCTCTCCCCCTTCCCCGGCCCCTGATAGGACTGGCGTATCAAAAGGGTATGAGTCGGGGCCGCTGCTTCCGCCTTCCCCCCTTGCTTGGGACTGTTGTCCACTGCTGTCTCCCCCTTGGGTTAAGCGGGTGGGGGAGAACCCTAAAAACTCGACCTCGGTTTCGAAAAAAACACATTTGTCCTTCCTCAATCTCAGCCCCGCTTTCTCGAACACGGTCAGTACTTTGTCCAACCTCTTTGCCAGTTCAGCCTCACTCCCCCCTGTTATCAACACGTCATCAAAATAAGGCAACACCCCCTCCAGTCCCTTCAGGAGGCGTTCCACAAGCGACTGAAAAAGGCCGGGTGCCGAGTTCACGCCAAACTGTAACCGCGACACCTGGAACGCTCCTTTATGTGTAACTATCGTTTGTGCCGCGGCCGTGGCGGGGGTCACAGGAAGTTGCTGATAGGCTTGTGCCAAATCGAGTTTAGCGAAACACTTTCCCCCATTCAGCCTGGCCAAAAGGTGGCTGATCACTGGCACCGGGTATGCATTAGGGCGGATCGCCTTGTTAATTGTACACTTATAATCAGCGCAAATGCGCACCTCCCCGTTAGCCTTTAGAGCCGTTACAATTGGAGTTTCCCACTCCGCGGAATCAACAGGAATAAGAATCCCCTGGCCCACCAGTTTGTCCAGTTCCGCCTCTATCTTGTCCTTGAGTGCGAACGGCACCCTGCGCGGTTTGAGTCTAATCGGGCGGACCTCCGGGTCTATGTCGAAAGCTACAGGGGGTCCCTTGAACTTTCCGAGTCCTTTCTTAAAAACGGCGGGATGCGCATCGCAAACCGCTTGTATTGGGTCCCCCCCCACGGTATGCACCCCCCCTATGAACAAACCTAAGGGCTGAAACCACTGTGTCCCTAGGAGGCTACAGCTTCCCCCCTTGAGGACAACTAGGGGCAGTTCCGCAGAATGTCTCTTAAAATTGACCCGAAATTTCCCGACCCCCAACACCGGAATGCTGTTTCCCTGTACGTCTCGTAGCGTGGACCTCAACGCTTTAAGTTTGGGCCGCACGTGGGGGTCGATTTTCAGGAACTCTTTCTGGGGAATTATGGAATAGGAGGACCCCGAGTCAATTTCCATCTTAATAGGGGCCCCTTGTACTAATACCTCAACGAAGTAATGGGACTGCCCCGCGGACACGCTGAACACTGGGGCGTCGTCCTCGCTGTCGTCCGAGACGCGGCCCACGCCGTCCTGCTTCCTCGTGGTCTGGGCGCCATCTTTGGGCCTCGCTGGACGGTCCGGTCTGGCCGCACGGTCTTGTGACTGCCTCCGGCCCTCTTTCCGTTTTCTGCATGCCTTGGCGATGTGCCCCCGACGGCCGCAGGTGTAACACTCGGCCTTCCTGAACGGGCATCTCGCGCGCTCGTGGGCCGCTCCGCAACCCTTGCAGCATCGACCACCCTTTCGGACCTTCTGGACCTCCTCGCCGTCGCTGCCTTCCGTAGACGACTTTGAGGCCCGTCGAATTTTCCGCCTTGCCGGCTCTAGGACGCCACTCACGCCACTGGTGCATCTCGTCCACTCCAGCATTCGTGGATTCTGCGGCTTCCGCGGCCTCTACGACCTCTGCCAGCGTGGGTGGCGGCTCCTTGTTCATCAAGCTGCGCTGTACCTCCTTGTCTTTCAGGCCACACAACACGCCGTCCCTGAGGGCCATCTCCAGGATGTCGCCCCATTTACAGGGGGCGGCGGCTATCCTCATGGCGGCCACGAATGCCTCAACCGACTCATCCGGCGCTTGGACTCGCCTCCAAAACGCGCTCCGAGCGGGAAACATTGCCCTCGAGGGGCAGAACCGCTCTCGCAGCAGCTTCATGATGTCGCCCGCCTTAAATTCGCTCACCTTCTTCGGAGCGATTATGCCCACCAGCGTCCGCTTGGTTTCCATCCCGAGCATTCTGGTGAGGATGGCCCTCTTCCTCTCCTCGTCGTCTCCTTTGACTCTGAGTTCCACCAGTGCCGCCTGGAAGTCCATCTCAAGCAGCTCCCAGTCTTGCGGTTTGGTGATGTTGAACCCGCTCTGTGCCCTGGCTGTTCCGTGGGGATCCATAATCCCACCTTCGTCGCCAATTTGGTGTATGCAAACCAAGACACAGGACACAGCCTCGGGCTGGGTTAACTCAGGTTTATTGCATCGTGGACAGAGGGAACATGAGGTAATGGCGGATCGATAGCTCTTTATATACGGTGGTAATACATTTGAACGTGGTGCCATGGTAGCCCATTGGCTACTGTCTGCGTGACGTCATTGCGGGTCACGCCCTTCTTGTCCAGGTGTAGATGGTGGCAGGAAAACTTCCCGCGCTGTTGCCTTTGATGAGTTCGGACCAAGAGAGCTTGGACGCTCGCTGCTGCCAGCTGGTGGTCATTAGCTCGCGTCCTATTACAGGGTTTATATGATACAGCTGAAGGTTACATTGGCTCAGATACATTGTAATCCATGTGTAAGATAAAACCATCAGAACACAACAATATGGAAGAAGAAGAAGATACCACCAGGCAACATGTAATGTAATAGGACAGCAATAGCAGCACCTCAGAACATAACAAAGATTACACAGATTTCCCTTGGTAGATTCAGAGTGTGCTCCCTGGCCTTGAGCAAGCTACATCTTTCTAGAACACCACCAGATGGAGGGAACATTAAACCACTTCTGAACACTTTATGCTTAGATAATCCTGGGAAAAATTGACAGCCAGAGTGGTTTGCTACTCCATGAACTTATCACATTTGTCAGAAATCCTATTAGGGTCAGCATATGTCACAAATGACAACAAGTAGCAGCAAATGCTTTTACACAGCTACTATAAATTGACAGGCCAGAACTTGCTAAAGCATTTTTTTCTGTTCTTTCTGAAACATTTTGCTCCTCAAGTAACAAAAATACATGAAATTAAGAGTTTTTAAGACCCAAATCTCCCCCATCTGCTGGGAATTCCTTGGGAGAATTATATATGTGCCTGAGATCAGCCTTGCATATCTCCTTTCTGGGGCTGGATTCAGACATACTTCTTGTGGGATTTCTTTCTCTGTTCTTCTTTCATCTCTCCAGAGCTGTTGTGACTAAATCCTGTGCTCACACAATGCAGGTTGTCCTTTGTGTATCAATTGAATGTCCTTTCTTTCTTTGTCCTGATATGAGCTGAACAATATAGAAACTTTAAATCGGGAGGATTCTGTCATATTTAAAATGGACCAAAAACAGCTATTCAGGGAAACCATTGACACTGCCAATAACAATAATCTTAATTTGAATAGTTCTATTTCTATATGCTTTACTTAGAAGTCTTTTTTTTAAAGCCCTAAATCCAATGCAGAGTTAAGTATTCCTAATCACATTGATTTCAAAGGGCTTAAGCATGTATAACTCTTTGCTGGCTATAAGCTATTGACATATCAAGCAAATATATTCTCCCAATGTAGCTCTTCAATCAACTCTAATTGAAAAGTGATTACAGCATTGTAGAAAGTTCAGGATTTTCTTCTTCTTCAGAAAAATGTGACACTCAAGGTTTTCAGTTTTTGTCCTTGCATCTATGCCTTTTCCCACAAGCTAGAGCAGGGTAGTAGATAGAGTGATGGATCAAATCTCCACTTAATCATGGAAATTCACTGGGAGGGAACTAGTGAAATCACTCTTTGAACATCTCACATATCTTGGAAAATCTGTTAGGGTCACTGTAGATCTGAAGCATCTCAATAACACATAACACACATGCATCATTTGCAGATGGTGACTGCAGCCATGAAATAAAAAGATGCAAGCTATGGCAAACCTAGGCAGCATAAGAAAAAGCAGAGACATCACCCTGCTGAGAAAAGTCCACATAGTTAAAGCGATTATCTTCCCAGGAATTATGTATGGCTGTCAGAGTTGGACCATAAGGAAGGCTGAGTGCAGAAGAATAGATGCCTTTGAACTGTGGTGCTGGAGAAGACTTTTGAGAGTCCCCTGGACTGCAAGGAGTTCAAATCAGTCAGTTGTAAGAGAAATCAACTGTGATCGCTCCTTGAAAGGACAGATACTGAAGCTGAAGCTGAAATAATTTGGCTACCAAATGAGAAGAGAGAACTCATTGGAGAAGGGCAGGAAATATTCAAGGCAAAAAGAGGGGGGTTGTTGCATAGGATGAGAGCATTAGACACAGTGGGTGTGGATGTAGGGGATAGCAGGTGTCAAAGGAGCCTGATGTGTTGTGGTCCGTGGGGTCGCAAAGGGTTGGACTTGAGTGTTCGATTGAACAACAACAAAATCTTAAAGTGAAGCAATACAATATCCCAGTGTATTTGCATGACCAAGTGAGGATTTGATTCCAGGCCCCATAGTTGTTAATATGTCTCTCTACTCCATTCTGGCTCTCAGAAAAAAGCATACACACAAACAACAAAAACCTAATACCTTGGGGTGTTACATTTTTTCTGAAGGAACTTTCTACAATGTTTTAATAGTTTTTCAATTCAGAGCTACACCAGGAGAAGTTAGGACTTTCTAGAATTTCTTTTACTGCACCCCATCAGTGCCAACCTGGTGGTGATTTTGGACTATTAAAGGCTCCCCTCTAGAGGCTTTCCCAGGGCAAAAGGGAACACCAAGGAGCCTGGAGACCTGAAAGGAAGGATAAAAAGCTTTCAATTAAATTAAATTTTAATAAAATAAATAAATTTTGTATCATAAATTACTCTGGATTGAAAGGATTTTTGCTGGAGAAACTCCACTCAGGGGATGCCTGAATGAGGCTCCTTTCTTGTCCCCAAGATCCATTGTGCAGCACTCAGGTATTGAAACCTGACCTTCCAGTCTCCAAGTTTAGCATCTTAGCCACTAAGCCACTGCAGTGCTGCATTAAATTTTAAAAATGTCAGATGATGACATTGCTTAGCTTCTATGGTGTATGGTTGGTTGCACAACAAGATTTTGCTCAAAGTTTTCTAATCTTAACATTCTGAGTATCAACACAATCCATTGCTATGTCTCAATATGTTTGGTGGAACTTATTCTGAGGCTATTTGATTACTGCCCAGTCCTTAATAGTTAGATATAAATTAGAACTGCAAGAAAACTTTCAGGTAAACAATTCTTCTTGAAACAAATGCTCTTATTCAGGGTTCCTACCAACCATTACCTATCAATAGGGTACTGTATTGATATTATTCTTCCCCCAGGTATCATTTTTTTCTTTTTCCTTTATATGCTGCAGTAGGATTCTCAGGTCAGCACCCTCAAAGTACTTGAGCTTCACAAGGAAAGCAGAAGACTAGGGTGAGATATTGTACTGTTACAGGAGCAGATTCCTGTGATGTTGCAGATGTGAGGTAAGACTCAGAGCAGAGCTAAAACTATGACCTCTCGGCCAGCTCTGACTATGGCTGTAGGCAAGGGGAGAATCTCATCAAATGAGTCCAGAATCCACTACAACTCAGCTTCTTCATCTTCTGTGTCTATGCCAGATGTGAAACTGCCAACCTGAAGCCATCTTTTGGTGAGTTCATTCTGCAGTTCCTTTTGCTCAATCTAGTGTGAGAAAGATTAGTTGTCACAAGGGGGATGTTGCCAAGGGTACTCATGATTATGGTTTAAAAATACCACAAACTTTGAGGAGACTCTTTCTGTGTACCCCTACAACTCAGCTAACCAGATAATCATTATGAATGGGCACAGATGGATGCTTAGATCTAAAGTCATCTCAGAAATAAAAAAATCACACTTTCTTGAGGGTTGCTTACCCTCATAGAGACCCAGAAACACCTAACATTTCCCATAGATTTCAGAAAACACTTTGATTATCTGGTACCCTTTCTGTGGCTACTGAATGTAGTTAGGTGGATAGGATTGCTCCATTAAAAAAAAACATATTTATCCCAAATAAATGGACACATCTTTCTAATTTTGTCCAAAGCCTTGCCAGCCTCATCCCTTATGTTTCCTATTAGAAGGAGAGTAATATATCAGTCAATCCTCAACATTTATTCTCATTTTGTTTAAATTAGGTTACATTCTGGGATGACCAAGACACAAGATTTAGGACAGGGCTGTGCAGAATGGGACAGCTTATTTCTTAATGGCTTATGTAATTAAGAGCAGAATGCAATTTCAGGCTACACTCTAATGGTAAATTCCTTTGATATAAATTAAGGACTGCTCTAAGAGAATATTATCTAATTCAAAATTTAATGGTTATAAATACTGCTCCCATTAATTAGTTCATCTCTAGCTCAGAAAAAAATGTTTATGCTACTGCATATTAGGTTGGAAGACAATAATGATCTTAATTTTACTAAGACATAATTTTATGGTAAAGATGAAAACTTCACTTGTGAAAATGTTCTAGCAGTAAACAAGTTTTACGTTCCCCACAACTTTACAGATTAACTTATTTTAATGTATGAGCTGAGCTAGTTGTATGCTTTTATCGGAGTGGCCTTCTGGCCAAAAAAGGCAATATATAAATGAAACAAATAATGTTGCTCTAGGTGCTGCAGTGGCTCAAGTGGCTAAAACGCTGACTGGGAAGCGGAAGGTCAGCAGTTCGATTCCCGAGTACTGCAGGACGGAAATGAGCTCCCGTCTCCATCCCAGCTCCTGCCAACCTAGCAGTTCGAAAACAAGAAATTGCAAGTAGATAAATAGGGACTACTTCAGTGGGAAGGTAAACAGCATTCCGTGTGCTCCAGTGTCTAGTCATGCCTGCCACATGACCACGGAAACGTCTGCGGAGGCAGACAGCGCTGGCTCTTCGGCTTAGAAACAGAGATGAGCACTGCACCCTAGAGTCGGATACTACTGGCTTTCGAGCAAGGGAAACCTTTACCTTTACCTATGTAAATCAAACTTTTGCCAGCCTGTTCCATTGTTTATTATAGACTAAACATCCTAGTCTAACAGTAATGCTTTTGAGGGCTGTGCTGTTGGAAACTGTATTTTGTTTGTTTGTGTATATCATTATTATTCTGCCCATTATTATTCTGCCTGTATGATTTGAGCTAAGCAAGTGCAGTGCCTTCACAGAAATGTCTCAAAATAAACCAAGTCAGTAGTTTTCATATGATTCTCAGGTGATGGTGAATTACATAGTAATTACATGGTCAGGGGAATTTACCTTTTCAATCTGACCTTCTCCAAAGCTCCATGATTGGAGTTTCAAGAAAACCTTGGTTTTATATTGCCACTTGAGTTATCAGTCTCTTTCTTCTTTGGGCTTCCTGATTCTGTTAAAGTATTACTTTCATTTTCCAAGTGATACTCAATGGTGCCCAGTCCCCCTTCCACAAGAGTATAACATTTTTAGTGTCTGGATATTTGAAGAAAAACTCAGCACTTCAGAAAATCCCAAATTGATCTGAGCACCATTTCAGACTTCCCCAGTTCACTTTGGATTGGCCCAGAAATGAAAAAATACCCCTGCTTTTCTCCATTTTCTGAATAAGTACCAAGTTCACATCACATCTCTGCTGGTGATACAGTTTTAAAGATGGGGAATCTAAGCACTCGGTTTTCTTTTGTCCCATGTTGATTGTTTAAAATCAAATTAATAGAAATGTAAGCTTTTTTGGGGGGGGGGAGTTCATATTTTTTTAAAAAAACTACATAAAATTATCTCCCATTCATTGATTTCATGTGTGCTTCTCAATACTAGGCATTGGGGACAAACAATATGGAGTGATTTGTTTTCTTTTCATCTTGTTTGATCCAAATAGACTCATGGAATAGTTGAATGGATACTATAGGACTTTTTGTACTCTACAGTTATCTGCATTGATTAAAGTCTGTTTGCATATGCTCTCAACTTGGGCACAACTCCTCTATTTAAAGTGTCCTATATATCCTGCCATCTATTCTTCAGACTTTGCTTTAATTCCAGCATCTCCATTGGCTACATTCCCAAATGATTCTCTTAAATGGCAAATTCAAAGAAACAAAACAATTCCCCCCGCCCCCGCCATCCAATTTCCCATGATATTATTAAATGAGCAGACCCACTTTTTTGTATATTCTGTTGTGCTGGTAAAGTTACACACATATATAATAAGAAGAAGAAATGTTTACAAGCACTTGTTGTAAATGAACACAGTGAGTATCTTTAATCGTAAAGTTTCTTCAGTAATTTCATTACAAATGATTTTTAAACAAAAGTTAGCATGTGTTGCATTTAATAAGGGACAGATATTGCAGAATTGAGTCAGAACAATGAAGAGTTTATTTCTTACATTATACTTGATTTCAAGTAGCTTGCCAATGTTTAATTTGGTTTGGGAGTTGTAAATCTTATGAAAGAAGAAATCTTTATTCTCAAAATAAATAGAATGCAAGCGCGGTGCCAAAATGGCCGCCGCGCTCTTTGCGGGCCCCCCCCCACCGGACGAAGGCATCCGGGTAGTTAGGGGCGTGGCCAGCTCCCTTATAAAAGGGGTGGCCACGAGGCAGCCAAGCTGCCATTTTGCGAAGCGACGGAGCGGAGAAGTTTTTCCCTCTTACCTCCGTCGCTTTTGCCTTGACTGGGAAGCCTTTTGGCTGCTGATTTTCTTCTTTCGGCTTCCCTTAGGTTGGCTGAGATGCCTTCGAAGAAGAAGGCGGCCGCGAGCACGGCTCGCGCGGTTCGGAGGCGCAATCCGGGTCGGAGGACCGCGGCTGCGCCTCCCCAGCAGCTGCCTTTGCCTGCACCCACCGGGACCGGTGGGATGGGGTCTATTCCATTAATTACATAAGCCATTAAGAAATAAGCTGTCCCATTCTGCAAATGTTCATTCATTTCACTTGAAAGGTGAAACAAGTGTATGGGATGTGCTCGCTGCATGCAGGGCGAGAGATGTCATGCCTTGATTGGTTGTAGTTGTGATGATCATGGCATACAATGTACATGAGATTATGTGATGATTATGGGGTACATGAGATGGGGGGGTTGGGGTTTTCATAAAGTGTAAACCATGAGCATCAATATTATAACAAAGTAAGGGTTGAACTATCTCGCATTGCATGCGGTGAGTTTGTCTCGTGTATTTGTTTCACATTTTAAATTGCATTACTGAACTGAATGAACATTTGCACGATATTCTGGTTTTCTGAGTTTCACCTGTAAATCATCGGGACTCATCCCTGCATGGGCAAGCCAGTTCCTTGCAAGGCCTATAGCAGGAGTTCTCAACCTTTTAAAGTCAGGGGCCGGGTCATGCTCCCTCAGACAGCTTTGGGGGCCGGATGGCCATTTTGCCCTTCCTCTACCACATGGCACTTCCTGGTGTGATGAAGGCAGTGGATACCACATGAAATGGTGTCATGGGCATCTGGCCCACGGGCCACAGGTTGAGAACCCCTGGCTTATAGAGTCAGTGAATTAATAATAATTCTTAGGTGATTGCCAAATCTGGGTCAGGCCTTTTGCAGAGAGTAGACGTTGACCTGAGAGCCCCTAGAAATCAGTGTGGTACGTCCACATGTGCTAGTTTTGTCTCTGTCCGAGCGGCATCATCACATAGTTTGATATTTTGACTTGTTTACTGATATATTGTATTACTGTAGATTTTATTGTAAATGAATATGTTGTTAACCGCTTTGAGTTTGTCGTTGACAAAGGAAAGCGGTATATAAGTTCAAATATAATAATAATAATAATAATAATAATAATAATATTCCCCCTTGGCCGGAGGCTGGGGTCCCAAGCATGGGTCCAGCAAGGGCTGCGGCCCGCGGCCCGCAAGCGGTGGACACCGCTCCTGGTGCCCATTCTACTGGGCCTTCTTCTATAGGGGCGCAGCTCACTCCGGGGCCTTCCAGCCTTGGGGGGTGGTGTGGTCCGCTTCCCTGGCAGGTGCCTACATCGGCCCTACCGGGCCTGGGTGTGGGGTCATGGCCCTATTCGGGCCCCGGGGTACAAGGACCTGTAGCAGGCGGGCCGGCTGGCCCTTGGCCCCACGTCAGTGTGGAGGCCTTACTGGCCCGCGTTGCAGCCCTCGAGGCTTCCCTGGCTCGGGCCAGCCACGCTGGGGCTCCCTTTGGGGTTCATTTTGACGCGTCGTCTGCTGGGCAGCGGCAGGCGACGGGACGGGTTGAGCAGCTTGAGGCGCGTGGCGCGACTTCGGCCACTGCCTCGCAGCTCCCCAACCAACAGGCCAGTGCGGGTCGGGCCCCAGCGACGAGCTCTACGGCGGTCGTGAGCTCCGACGCCCCCGGTGGGCTGGAACCCCCGGTGGGGGCGGCCCGCGGGGGTGCAGCATGTGAGTATGCGGTCCAAACTAGTGCACCTACACATGTGTCCACGTGGGGGGGGGCTTTCCAATGGCCTTGGCCTCGCGTGGGTGGTGCGGCGGTACAGCCGCTGACGCCCCACCTGGCGGCGACAACCACCACCCAGGGCCCCGGGGTGGGGGTGTTTCCTACCCTGTGGGGAATGTTTTGGGGGTGGCTGGGCTAGTCCAAGCCCTTTTCCAGATGCCCGCAGTTTCTGCGGTGCCTGTCTCGGCCTTGCCGACAGCGGGGTATTCCTTACCACTGGGTGACCACTTGGCACAGGCCACCAAAGAGAAAATATGGCGGGGGGAGTATGTAGATATCTTCTCACTCCTAAACAGGGAGCCCACCAAGGAAGAGAGGGAGGGGCAGGATGAGAAGGATAAGGAGCAGGCACGTCGTCACAAGCCACCACGTACGTGGGCCAACTGGCTGCCGGCCTACCTCATCTACATGGCGGTGTACCTGAGGGCCCGGCCGGATTTGGCAATTCCGATGGTCCAGTATTTGGACAACATCTATCAGGCGATGGTTGACTTTCCGGGCCCGTCGTGGTTGGCTTATGACGAGGAATTCCGTATGCGGATTCCCCTGCACCCTGAGATGAGGTGGGATGAGCCATGCCAGGCAGGGGGTTCCAGCCCGCCTGCTGTGCTGGACTTTCTCGTCTAATGGTTCCTGCAATAAGAAGAATTGCAAGTAGAGACATGAGTGTCCCTCCTGTGCGGGCCCCCACGCAGCCTCTGCCTGTCCCAGGCCTGGAGGGACGCGGGGCAGAGGGAGGGGCGGACAGTGGGCTGGCAAGACTGCCGCAGATGGAGCTGGTTCACCGAAAGGCTCCCTCCCCAATTAATGTGGATATGTTGGAGCGTTGGCTCACATTGTACCCGAAAGGGGAGGATGTGGATTATCTCCTTCAGGGCTTTAGGCAGGGGTTCCGTATCCCTTTCATGGGTGATAGGTCCCCTCAGGATGCCCCCAACCTTTTGTCCCTTAGGGGGAGGGAGGAGGTGGCTGCTGCTAGCATTAATAAGGAGGTCGATGCGGGCAGGGTCGCTGGCCCTTTCCCTGCACCCCCGTTCCCCAACCTTAAGGTATCGCCCCTGGGCTTGGTTCCCAAAAAGTCCCCAGGCGAGTTTCGCCTTATCCATCACTTGTCCTACCCAGCCGGCCGATCGGTCAATGATGCTATCCCTGATGACCTTTGCTCGGTCAGGTATACATCTTTTGACCACGCGCTGCGCATGGTGCGCTCATGTGGCCCGGGCGCGCTGCTGGCTAAGTGCGACATTAAGTCGGCTTGTCGCCTCTTGCCGGTGCACCCGGGCGACTTTGAATTGCTGGGTTTCAAATTTCGGGGCGAATATTACTTTGATAAGGCCATGCCTTTTGGCTGTTCCATATCATGCTCGGCTTTCGAGCGTTTCAGTACCTTCCTAGAGTGGGCTTTCGTCCGCAGGTCAGGGTCCCGGTCTGTAGCCCATTACCTGGATGACTTTTTATTCAGGGGTGAACGGGGCTGGGACACGTGTACACGTCTCCTCAACACATTTCAGACGCTAATGGAGGAACTCAGTGTCCCTTTAGCGCCCGAAAAGACCGAGGGCCCATCTACCCAGCTAGTCTTCCTGGGGGTGGAGATTGACACGATAGCGCAGGCGTCTAGGTTACCGCAGGATAAGGTGTCAAGGATAGTGGCCCTTATCTCGGACTTGCTGGCCAAGCGCAAGGCATCACTGAGAGAACTGCAGGTGCTACATGGTCACCTTAATTTCGCTTGCAGGGTGGTCGCACCGGGCAGGGCTTTTGCCTGGCGCCTGTGCGGCGCCATGGCAGGATTATCCAGGCCTCACCATAGGGTTCGGCTTACCTGGGGTATCAGGGCAGACATGCTTGTCTGGTTACAGTTCCCGAGGGAGTTCAATGGGGTCTCATTTTGGAGGGATGACCTCCTGGCTTCCCCTCGTTTTCAGATTCAGTCTGATGCCTCGGGATCCCTGGGTTATGGGATGTACTTCAATGGGAAGTGGGCCTATGGTGGGTGGCCACCGGCCTGGGCAGGCACGGGTCGCTTGCGTGATCTCACATATCTGGAGTTTTTCCCTATCCTGGGTGCTTTGATGCTATGGGGCCAGGAGTGGGCCAACTCGGTCGTGCATTTCTGGTGTGACAACGCGGCTGTGGTCCACATTGTAAATGCACAGACTTCTAAATCGCCCAGGGTTATGGACCTAGTGCGCCAGTTTGTATTGTGCAGCCTGCGCCTCAATGTCCTGTTCAGGGCCAGGCATGTCCCAGGGGTTAATAATGATATTGCTGACGCTTTGTCCCGCCTACAGATCCCCCGGTTCCGTGCCTTGGCCCCGGATGTGGAGGAATTTTCCTCGCCACTCCCGGAGGAGATATGGACCTTTGGCAAGGAGAGGTGAACCGGGCGATTGGCCTGTCGCTAGCGCCACGCACGCGTAAGGCGTATCACCACACAATTAATTCTTTCAGGGCATTCTGTACCCAATTTCAACTGCCAGGAACCTGGCCGATCCCGGTAACCCATGTTCTGCGGTTCATGGTTTACCTGCATGCTCAGGGCCTTGCACCTCGCACCATAGCATCTAAGCTTTCAGCGTTGGCTTTTATGGCCAAAGTGGGAGGTCATGTGGACAGCACTTCTGACTTCCGTGTGAGACATGTTTTGGAGGGGTGGGTGCGCGAGCGCGGGCGTTGCCCGGACGACCGCCACCCGATTTCCCCAGGGGTTCTTACCCAGTTGGCCCGAGGCTGGCCTTGCCTCTGTTTTGATACATATGAGGCAGCCCTATTTCATGCAGCCACAACGGTGGCATTTTTTGGAGCGCTCCACATCAGCGAGCTTGTGATGCTGTCTAAGGCGGATGCAAGTCGTAGGGCACTGGAACTCGAGGATGTCTGTGTTGCCAAAGACTGGGCTCAGTTGAGGATACGCTCCTCTAAGACGGATCAGCATGGCGTAGGCAGTGGTGTGCGACTGCTACGGTGTTCTTTGGCAGCCATCTGTCCGGTTGGTGCCCTACAGGAGTTCCTGGCACTGCGTGGAACGCACCATGGCCCGTTTTTCTGTCACCAAGATGGGTCTCCCCTTACTAAATTTCAATTTTGGAAGGTGACGGGCAAACCGCTGGCCAGTGTGGGCCTCCCAGGTGCCCGCTATGGCACCCATTCATTCCGTATAGGGGCGGCCTCAACCGCAGCTGCTTTTGGGTACTCCGGGGCTGACATACGCAGCATGGGAAGGTGGGGTTCGCAGTGTTTTCAGTTTTATGTGCGCCCACTTCCGCCGTGAGTACCAATTCAGTCACCTTACCTTCTTTTCCACATTTTTCTTTACAGACCCGGGGTGTCGTATTACACCGGTGACAGTATGGCTGGTGGGCCATAGCTACGTGCACAGGGCAGCGCGTTACGCTGCGGCGACAGAGTGGGGACCCCGACTGGGACTGGGTGCATACGCAAGTCTCACATGGCATGGTAAGCCTGGGATGTTATGGCGGGAGCTGCTGCCTTTCCTTTTTTCAGGCCAGAATGCTGACCCGCCTGACATTCTGATCATACATCTGGGGGGCAATGATTTGGGCCAGGTCACCGGCTTATCGCTGAAGCATGCGATTTGCGAGGACCTCGCCTACCTGCATTACGTCTGGCCCGCCACAACCCTTGTTTGGTCGGACATGGTCCCGCGCCATTCCTACAGAGGGGGTGTTGACCTCCTGGCCCTTGACCGTGCTAGACACATGGTGAATAGGGCAGTGGCGCGGTTCCTTGTCGACAGGGCTTGGGGGAGGGTCAGTCGTCACCCCGCTATTAGCCTCCAAAGTCATGACTTGTATGCAGGGGATGGGGCCCATCTGTCGCGAGGAGGTATGGACCTCCTGTTGGGTGATTGGCAAGCAGGCCTGTTGACCGAGCTGACGGTCTGGGGGGGGGCGTCGAGCCTTCTTTGAAGCCCCTCCGTGTGGCGGGTAGCACTGGTAAGGTAAACATTATGACCCACAGGTATCCGGCAAGTTCGCAATTGACTGGACAACACTAGACAGGCATAAGTTGGTTAAACGTTGTCCGGTCAACGACGAACTAGGCGACGGGGTGATGGCTATAGCTAGACAGCATGCATCACCCCGTGATTTTACGGATACGCGTCAGAGGGTGGGGTCATTAGTTAGATATTGACTACGGTCAACAATTTGTTTGTTGTCAACAAACAAATTGATACAAATGGATACATTGTAGCAATTGCCATTGGCAATTTTGGGTGGTACCTTACCAGTGTTACTTCGGCCTGCTTGCCTTAAGAATTATGATTGGTCAATTACCAATAGAAATTTATAATTCGGACTAGGGCATGAATCAATAAATGTGGCCCAATGCCGTTATCCACTTTTATCAGTGTCTGAGTCCTTTATTGGGGGGTGCGCCTGCAAAATGCTTTTAGCTTGAGAAAGGTTCTTTGAAATCAAATCAGAAGCCTTCCATCTTTTCATCAGAATTTGAAACTGAAATCCAAAATGTCAGGGTTCAAATGTGGGATATGATTTATTCTGGCTCTTTTTTGTTTTGGTCGTGTGGCAATCTTTACCTATAAGGAGGGACGTTAACCATTGGAATGTCACAAAGGCTCCCGCACCCATCCCTACTATCCCCTACCAAGCCACATGTAACTCACCTTTACCCGGCCCGACCATCGCTGCAAGGGTCCGGCAGTTGCCAGTGGGGCAGCTGCCCCACGAAGTCAAAAAATAAAAATAAAACTGTTTCCCAGCTTCCTTTGCACCACACCACCCCTCAGCCAATGAGGCTGAAGGGTGCAAGCATGGAGGAGGCTGGGCAGTCGGCACGGCGGTTTAAAAATAAAAACCATGCCAAGAGGAAAAAACTTACACAGACCCATCTGGCAAAAAGTAAGTGTGGTCAGTGGGGGTTGGGTGGAGGCACAGCCCCTGTAACCATTCCTCCCCCCCCACCCCACTACCTTGCTCCCCAACTCCCTAACCCCCACCGACCGCACTTACTTTTCGCCAGCAGGGTCCTTCTCCACAACATGCAGCCTTCTGCATTGGGAGGCACACCGGCATTTTCTTTCATCCCTGCAGGTGTTGAGGACTCAACGCCCACAGGGATGAAGAACAGGCCATTGCGCCTCCCAATGCAGAAGGCTGCACCTTGTGGGGAAAGACCCAGCTGGGCCAGTTGGCAAAAGGTAAGTGAGATCGGTGGGGGTTATGGAGTGTGTGTGTGTGTGGGGGGAGGCATGGCCCCGCTATCCATACCCACCACCCCACCACCTTGTCCCCCAATCTCTGCCCTTTACCTTTTGCCGACTGGTCCGTTAGCCCACGGAGGAGACCATGGCCGAATCCTTCAGCCATGAGTCCTCCACAGGCAGCGGAAAATGCAATGGTGCCAAAGGCACCCACAGTGCACTCCCTGTCTACCCAGGAATGCAGGGCCGAAGGACCTGGCCACTGCCTCTTCCACGGGCAGTGGGGAACGCAAGGGCGCCAAAGGCGCCCACAGCGAACTTCCCATTTGCTCGAGGAGGAGACAGTGGTCGGGTCCTTCAGCCCTGCATCCACCCCAGGCACCAGCCAAACAGCCCTACCCTAGCAGAAACACCCAAACTAAAAAAACTCAAATAAATAAACAAACAAAACAAGTAAACAAAAACAATCAACCACAAACACAACAAAACACATCCAAAATACAAAAAGCAAATGAAAAAACCTGAAAAACTCACTAAAACCACCTATCTACAACAAAACACCACCACAAAAAACCCTCACTAAAAATCGAAAAACAACACAATGAAAAAAATAAATACTAACAAATTCAAAATAAGAAATAACCAGAAAGATAAAAATCAAAAAACCCATAAAAATCCAAAAAAACAAAAAAACAAGCAAAAACCCTAAATTAAACAAACAAACAATCTAATTAAATGCCCCCAGCCCAACATCCCAAATTCAAAACAAAATCAAAATAGAATACAAACTCAAGAGCACTTACCAAACACGTCCTACCTCCATGCCTCTGGAACAGAACTGAACAAAGAAAGACAATCACATTACTCTTATTCACAGCCCAACCTAGAGGACGGAAAAGTAAAAAACAGTCAAAAAATATTTTAAAAATTTATAATAAAAAAATAAATTCAAAAACCATAAATTCAAATCACCACCACCCAAACTGCCCCTAACAACACACACACACACACACACACACACACACACACACACACACACACACACACACTAAAACTGCCCGGCACGGCCAGGCAAAATATGCTAGTATTTAGATAATACACTGGAATTAAAATGGTCCAAAAAGCTTGGAATGTTGATGCCCTTTGTGACAATAATGGGTTGCACATTTCTGTACATAAAATATGAACTGTACTTCTCTCTCTTAAACTACATGATCTCAAAGATGTCAACTTACACCTAACATTATGTAGTCACCTTCAAACTAAATCATACCTTTTAGTCTGAATTCACATTTCCCAGGTCTTTTCAGTCACATGAAATCCAATACTACTACTACTACTACTACTACTACTACTACTACTACTACTACTACTACTACTACTACTACTACTACTACTACTACTACTAATAATAATAATAATAATAATAATAATAATAATAATAATAATAATAATAATAATAATAATAATAATAATAATTTATTTGTACCCCGCTCTTCTAGTGCATGCACCACTCAGAGAGGCTTCCAACAGTAAATAATAAACAATATACAGTACAACATAATAAGAACACAATACATATAAGCATAATATCAAACATAAGATTACAATTCAAAAAATCACATCAAGAAAATAGCATATACATTATAAAAAATTACAAAAATTAACCTCAACCACCCAGCAGCCACAAAGGCACCCCATGGTTCAAATGTCCATAAGGGCAGCTGCGTTGGCAGCAATGGCTCCCACCCGTCTCTCCCCCCGCAGAGCCGGTGGTGTGGGCTCCCGGGGTGAGACAGGGAGCTTCCCGTGGCAGCGGGTGATGGATTCATTTACTGCTCTCCAGGCGGGCCATCCTGGAGAGCAAGGGCAGCTGTGTCAGCTGTATTTAGGATCTGTGGGCCCCTAGGCTGAACCTGTGGCATGGGCCCTACTGGGGAAAGTATTTTTTAAAAATTAACCTACAAAAACCGCATTTTCAGCAATTATCCAATTAAAAACTGAAAAATAAACGTCATTGCGCTCTGTGTTTTCTGATTTTAAAAATTGACTTAGAATCACATGGTGTGGGCCCCCTTTTGTGCTGCAGGCCCATAGGCTGAAGCCTAGGTAGCCTATGCTTAAATCCGGCCTTGTGCATTGGTGGCAAAAATGGTTAAGCATGCAAGTAGAAGAAGTGCTTAGTCATACCTCTATGTATGTGGAAGAGGAGTGTGAAGAAAAGAGCCTTTTGAATCCACATATGAATAAAAACTGATTTCCCAAGGTTGAGTAGCTACCAAGGGTACAGTAATTTCTCCCCTTCATATGTATTACTCACAATGCTTACAAAATGCTTACAATGGGACAAAAGGTTCCATTTCAAGTCTGAACATGACCAACAGGATAGTCAAGAGGCTCCCAATCTCCTGAAAGAGATTAACATATATTCTCCTATAAATAGCTAGGAAATCATGAGTACCATTCATACTCAGAAAGAGGAAGTGATATTAGCATTTATTAGGGAAGGGGATTAAATATTTATTGAGCTGTCACCCTCCATGGAAAAATCTGTCAGAGTAAGCATTCATGCCAAAATGGCAGAGGAAGGTGGAGGAGGAACTTGGAAGCTTGACAATCCTCACCCTATTTGCTAAAGCTGCCTCCAATGAGGTGCCAAATGGCTGCTGAGGCAGGGAGCATTGCCTCCCCTCCCCCCAGATCAAACCATAGGCAAAGCAGCAATTGGGGCATGCCACCTAGCTGGGGTGGAGGAGAGAGCCTGGAGCCCCTTTTAGGCTGCTTCCTCACCTTCCCTGACCTTTCTGGAAGCTGGGACTGAAGACAGAGTAAAATACAGAGGTTATTACAATAGATAATACAGTGGACCAAAAATTGGGCTTCGTGGAGAAACTGCATAGAGTGGGACCCAAATGAGAGAGATGGATGTCCCGCAAAGATAGTGTGATAGTGTTGTGTATGTAACAATATTACTTTAAGAATGTATGAATGTAACCTGACAACGATTACAATGTAACCCAGCTGTTTAAGGAACGCGAGTAAGCTGCCCATAGAGGGCAGCTGCGAGCATTCAGCTCACATGGTTCACATTCCCCAAATCACCGGCAGCCGCGGGAATCTTTCCCTTTCACCTGGAGAAGATGGGCGTGACTCAGAATGACGTCACGCCGGTAGCAGCCAATGAGCTACCGTGCAACGATATTCAAATGTATTTACTGTAGTATAAAATGAGCTGTACCTCCGCCATTACCACATGTTCATCCTGACCATCATGAAATAAACCTGTGTTTTAGCCCCCACTGCGGCTCCTTCTTTGTCTTCCGTGCAAGACACTAAAGATATATTTTGCAAACTTCTATAAGAAACAAATGTTGCTGATGTTATCAAATGGTGACTTGGAGGCACAACATGAAGCTAAGTGCTACAATATTAGCAAAGAACAGCCTAAAATATTTTTGAGGATTCCAGGGATTTTTTAAAAGTTAATATGCCAGAAAATTTCATAAAATAATAAAGATTAAATCCTCTCCATGATTGGGGTCAGCTGAGTAAGCAACAACTGGAAAAAGAGAGAACCAAATTGGATGGGCAACTGCTTTATTTGTCGACTTTAGTACTGTGTTAGGTTTCTCAACCTTGGGCCTCCAGGTGTTCTTGGACTTCAGTTCCCAGAAGCCCAAGTCAGCACATGTGCTGATCAGGGCTTCTGGGAATTTAAGTCCAAGTATATCTGGGGAACCAAGGTTGAAAAACCCTGGTAGTGCTTTGGAAGGAAAAATTCAGATGGAGCTAAAGTAGGTGAAAATCTCTTTGGTCAGTATAATATATCGGGGGGGGGGGGTACTGAACTTGAAAAGAGCCCACGAGGTCAAGAGAATGTAAAGAATATGTATTTTAACACTAATTGATAGTGGTTGCTTCAGGACTGCTGGTCAGTGGTCAGGTATAGATTTGCTAGAAGAGAGTTTATAGTTTCAGGAATACTGGTAAGAGGTAATTTGGACACCGTTGTGAGAAAGATTTAAAGAAGACATAATATGAACACTATAGAGAGTGGTTTTATGTAAAAAAAGTATTTTATTTAAAAAGTATGATGGAAGTACTGTATAAATTTTTGTTAACAAAAATGCTATAGTAATAGGAATTCCAGGGGAAAATTGATATTAAAAAGGAAATAAAGTATGAGAAAAGAGATGTTAATTGGTAAATTAAAGTTACGTAGTTGCAGAGTTCTACCTTAAAAGGAGGCTATTATGGGAAACAAAGGGGAGAAGAAAGAGATTAGACAAAGAGAGCTCTAAAATATAAGAGAGGAAGTAACTCCTGATAAAGCGAACTAAGGAAGGTAAAGTGTATAATAGCATATGGAGAGTTAGAGGGTGTACAGAAGATAAGATGATTATTTTTCCTTTTGTGACTTTCCATGTCAATTCTAGCTTCTTTTACATAGGGATATTTTTCTTTCCTGGATCCATTTGGGCCTTTGCAAAATGTTCTCCCTCTTAATTTGGAAAAGATAAGATAAAGAAAAATACTTATCCTGTCATCTTCTCCATGGGGTACACAGAAATAGCCTCCTCAAATATTGTGGTATTTTTGAACCACAATCAGGCATACCTTGGTAACGGTAACCTTGTGTTGCAGGCTAATCTTTCTCACACTTGTCAGGCAAACAGAATTGCAGAATGAACTCACCAAGAGGTGCCTTTATTTTAGAAGTTTCATGTTTGGCCTAGACACGGAAAAAGAAGAAGCATCAGGGGGGGGGGTCTCATGGGGTGTCTACCCAACTATTTCACCTCCCCTTCCTGGTGCCCCTAAGATTGGGGCTGAAGGGAAGCCCCCCACTCAGTATCCTCATTTCCCATACATAGGACTCTTCCCCCTTCCCACCTTCTTCTTTCCTCCCAGCCATGAGGAAAATACATCAGGACAGGAGGTGGAGGTTCAACAGATGGGGAGAAGAGGCATCCCAATCATTCCCTCATCCACCTGGAGCATTAATTAAAATATCTAGCCTCACCTGGCTTGCCTCCACCCTTCTCTGAGGTTGGCTGAAAAGTGCCTCAGCTGTTTCTGCCACCTGAGGCCTGGCCAGCAACCTTCTCTCAGGACTCTCCTTCTCACTCCTCACAACCGAAGGGAGGCACTTTGCAAATCTCTTCCATGGGGCAATCTCTGGGGCACTTGGACTCTTCTTACACATCTCTGTCCCAACTTCTGCCAACCTAGCAGTTCAAAAGCAAGAAATTGCAAGTAGATAAATAGGGACCACTTCAGTCGGAAGGTAAATAGTGTTCCGTGCACTCAGGTGTTGAGGCATGTCTGCCACATGTCCACAGAAATGTCTGCAAAACACAGAAACCCAGTAACCCCTGCGCACATGCGCAGTAACTCAGTAACCCCTGCACACATCACAGTAACCCCTTTCCTGGTCAGCACCTGGAAACTACAGGTATGCCCCTGAGTAGAGTTTCTCCAGCAAAAATCCTTTCAACTCTTTGAGTGGTTCTGACATGATTAAAAGAAAAAACAACTGCCTCATAGGGATACACAGAAAGAGCCTCCTCAAATATTTTTTGGAATAGTAGCCGTGTTAGTCTGTGTTTCAGGCATATCAGAGAACAAACAAAACAAAAATGCTGCAGCACTTTAAAGACTAACTGTTATATTCAGTGTGAGGTTTCGTGGATCATGTAAACTTGTCTGATAAAGTGGACTTGATCCACAAAAACTCACATTGAAATATAACAGTTAGTCTTTAAAGTGCTGCTGTCTTTTTGTTTTTTTTTTAATTCTCTGATATTGTGCCATTTTTGAACCACAAACGGGTGTACCCTGGTGGCAACCTTGTGTTGCGGGCTAATCTTTCACACACTGGCAAAAGGAACTGCAGAATGAACTCATCGAAAGGTGCCTTCATTTTGGCAGTTTAATGTCTGACCTAGACATGGAAGAAAAACCACCTCATTGCACCTAGTGCACTCCATGGGCAGTTCACAAAGTAATTGGCATTTTTGCCCCCCAACATGGGGTCCTGGTTTTACCATCTTGAGAAGGATGCAAGGGTTAGTCTCATTTGTATCCCCATCATGATTGAACACACAATGTTTGGGCTGCAGTACAGAGGTATTAACTATTTTGCCACCAGGGCTCTTCTCTTTATTCCTGGCCCCCTATCCTCCTCAACCAAGCCCCGAGCCGTGCCAGGTCGCCTCCTTCCACCACATCCCTGTGAGCAGCCGAATAGCAGGTGATGTAAAGAGGTAGGCAGGGGGCCGCCTTCCCTGTTCTCCCTCCCCCTGCTTCTGTTCTCTCCCTCCCTTCAGGTTGGAGGACCACACGCACCCTTGCCCTCACTGCCCTTGCCCAGCCCCTCCCCCTCCTTGGGCAGGGTGCAAAGCCCTTCCCTTTCTTCTTAGGATAGGTAAAGGTTTCCCTTGCTCAAAAGCCAGTAGTATCCGACTCTAGGGTTCAGTGCTCATCTCTGTTTCAAAGCTGAAGAGCCAGCAATGTCTGCTTCTGCAGATGTTTCCATGGTCATGTGGCAGGCATGACTAGACACCGGAGCACACAGAACGCTGTTACTTTCCCACCAAAGTGGTCCCTATTTATCTACTTGCAATTTCTTGCTTTCGAACTGCTAGGTTGGCAGGAGCTGGGACAAAGACGGGACCTCATTCCGTCCTGCAGTCCTCGGGAATCGAACTGCTGACCTTCCGCCTCCCAGTCAGTGTCTTAGCCACTTGAGCCACTGCAGACTTCTTAGGATAGAGCATTGTCTTGCTGTACGATCTGGGATCAGTTCGATCCTGTTGTCCCTGATGAAGTGGACAGGCTCCTTGCAGCTGTTCGTGCCACTACATGTCCTTTGGATCCCTGTCCTACTTGGTTGGTGAAAGCCTCCAAGGAGGTAACAGGTGGCTGGATAGGGGGGATAATAAATGCCTCTTTGCGGGAGGGGGTATTTCCTGCACAGCTAAAACATGCTTTGGTGCGCCCCCTCCTGAAGAAATTGTCCCTCGACCCAGCTGTCCTTAACAACTACAGGCCAGTTTCCAACCTGCCCTTTTTGGGTAAGGTTTTGGAAAAGGCGGTGGCGCGTCAGCTGCAGAGTGTCCTGGAGGAAGCGGATTATCTAGACCCCTTTCAATCAGGGTTCAGGCCCGGATATGGAACGGAGACGGCATTGGTCGCACTGATGGATGATCTCTGGCGGGAGCGGGACGGGGGTTGTCCATCCGTCCTTGCTCTTCTTGACCTCTCAGCGGCTTTTGATACCGTCGACCACGGTATCCTTCTGGAACGGCTCGAAGGACTGGGGATCCAGGGCACTGTGTTGTCCTGGTTTTCCTCATTTCTGAAGGGCCGTACCCAGTCGGTATGGTTAGAGAGTGAGAGGTCCAGTCCTAGGCCCCTCAAATATGGGGTGCCTCAGGGCTCTGTGCTCTCTCCTCTCTTATTTAACATCTACATGAAGCCGCTGGGTGAGATCATTCGTTCCCACGGGGTGCGGTACCATCAGTACGCGGATGATACACAGTTGTACATCTCGGCTCGTGGGGACCCCAGTGATGCTGTTGAAATCCTATCCGGATGCCTAGAGGCCATTGGGGTCTGGATGGGGGCCAATGGGCTTCGGCTGAATCCCAGCAAGACAGAGTGGCTGTGGATAGGGGGCCCCGCGTTATCCAGGGAGTTACCATCTTTGGTACTGAATGGGGCCGTTCTGCCCCAGACAGACCCAGTGCGCAACTTGGGGGTTCTTCTGGACTCGCGGCTGCTGCTGGAAGAACAAGTGGCGGCTGTGGCCAGGAGGGCTTTTGCCCAACTTCGGGTGATTCGCCAATTGCGCACACTCCTGGACCGGGGCTCCTTGCTTATGGTCAGCCATGCTCTGGTTACTTCCCGACTAGACTATTGTAATGCGCTCTACATGGGGCTGCCCTTGACGACCATTCGGAGGCTGCAGCTGGTCCAGAATGCGGCGGCCCGGGTGGTGATGGGGTGTGGGCGATATGCCCATGCCTCTCCCCTACTTCGGGAGCTGCACTGGTTACCAGTTTGTCTCCGGGTGCAATTTAAGGTGCTGGTTTTGACCTTTAAAGCCCTACATGGCAGGGGGCCGGGATACCTTAGAGACCGCATCGTCCCAAGAGTGTCTGCCCGTCCAACCAGAGCGGACAGGAGGGGTTCCCTAGTGGTGCCACCGGCTAGGGATGCACATTTGTCTAGCACCCGAAGGAGGGCCTTCTCTGTGTCCGCACCAACTCTCTGGAACCTCCTGCCAATAGACCTAAGACTCCAAAGTGAACTGCTGCCCTTCAGGAAAGGAGTGAAGACCTGGCTGGCAGGGCAGGTGTGGGGCCCGAATGGGACTATGGTGCCCGCCTGCTGGCTTGTATAAGAACTTTCTCCTCCTCCTTTGTATAGTGGGTGGGTGGGACATAGGGGTTTTTAAAGGGGGTGGGTTGGGGTTTTTTTTTAATAATTATGTTTTATAATTGTTTTTATGTCTTTTGTGAATTGTTGTGATGCCGCCCTGAGTCGGGTTCTGCCTGAGCGGGCGGCATATACAAATTTGACTATAAATAAATAAAATAAATAAATAGACACTCCTAAAACATAGTCCCTGTCCTGCACCCTTTCCATTTACCCAACATGGGCCTGGATTTAGTTTCCAGTTTCAAATTACTAATTGAAAGGCATTGTTGGTGAAAATTACCATTCTTGACCTATGTATCAACAATAGGTGCTTCTGTGAACTCAGTAGAGACTACATTCTAAATTTTTTGTTTTTAAATTTGGGTAATGTCAGACAGTGTTGGAGTGATATGGAGAGACCTTTAACCCCTTCAACTTTTCTCCCAAAGAAAGTCACAGTACAGACAAATATGATGTTAAACATAGCCAAATCCTTGGCCATTGGCTGAAAATCCTAGATTGAATAAAGGTTGACGTATGGATCATTTGGAAAGCACTCCAGAATTCTCTAACTGTATGTTGCCAATAGGTTCAATTCTCAGTGATGGCGATATGTTGATATACCAACTAGCATAGTTTTGACCAGTGAACAGGGATACCCCTTGATTATACAATACATTAATTGCCAGGGTTTTTTTCCTATATGGAGTCATCTTGGCAAAAAACATTGATGGCATATATGTCATCATTTCTCAGAACTATATGAATATGAAATATTTAGAGAAACTTGGAAAAGTTACATTTTGACCATACTAATTTTTGGTGTTCTGAGAATGGTAGACTATGAAATCAAATCCTTCAAGCTCTAGGAAAGATGTTGATTAAGCAGCCTGAACTTCTCCACAATATAAACAGCTACCCATTAAATACCATAATGTTTTTGTCTTCTTTTTTGTTTTTACTTATGTTTGTTTTTTGTCTGAGACAATTTCTTCATAATTATTAACAGAGATTAATACCACCATCTTCATTATTTCAATTTCATTTCTTTCTCTACCGATGAGGGACTTAAGTTTGGCCAATAACAAAGCCAAGAAAGTGGCTTCATTTTGGCAATCTGGGGTTTGATCAGGACATTAAAAAAGAATAATTTTTTTCTCTTTCCAGTCTCCCCTTCTGCTCCTCCCCCAGGTGTTGTATAAGGTTAAGGGTGAGGTGAATGGATCAAAGGTTATCTGGTTGTTTTATTATATGTTGTTGTTTGTTTTATTGTGTTATTTTGTTATTTGTATGTGCACTGCCCAGAGTGGGAAATATCCCAAATGGGTGGTATAAAAATACAATAGATAGATAGATAGAAATGAGAATGAGTAAAGTTGGGCCAAGACTGAGTGCTGAATGAGAATGAGGCTGTATCCTAAACTTTTTGTGAAGATTAAACCAGAAGTCAAATAGAATATATATGACTAACTAGTTTTTATTTTTTTAAATAAACTTTCATGCATCCAGACACACTTCTTCAGATGTTGTCATACTGTTTCTGCAAACACCATTAATGTTTAATTAATAGGTTTTTTTTATAGAAAGTGGAGTGGAAGGGGAACAGAAATATTAATAAGGATGTTTTTAAAAGGTTTCTGAACTTAATGTTCAAAATGTTAAAGCAAGAGGTTTTAAATTCCACCTTTGACTCTGTCAGAAAATTAAGATTGGCATTAATTATAGGTAGCATTAATTTGCCTCCCACAGAGCAACCTACAAATATTCATGATTAGTAAATTGAATTTGTTGTTCAGTGGGCTTGAGCCTTTGAAGCAATTTGAGGAGGTCAACCATCTAGTAGTACATCATTCATTTGATCTATTTTACCCATAAACACACTTGTTTGGCTCATCATACTATTACTTATGTAAAACTCTCCTATCAGTTTAAGCCAATATGATTTGTGTAATGAGCTTGGGAGTTTTGTGCTGCGACAACAGTCACTCTGAGCATTCAGTATTCATGTTGAACATGTTGATTTCTCAAGCATTCTCCAGTTTATACTGAGAGTGTGAAGAGACAACATTTGTATGATCATATTGGATCATGCTCAGACGAGTCCCTTTGCCAGGTGTAATCTCTTTTAAAGCAACTCTTCAGGTCCACATTCTAGTCCCAATTGCTTCAGACCAGCTCCAAAAAAGATTAGCCCTATCAATTGACCAACAACGTCAGATTGGGCATGAAGCAGGGTCAGGCTGGTTTGCAATCTCCCGTATATAATCTGGTTATCAGAAAATAAATTGAACCTGATTGTGCCATCAGTCATCCAAAAAGCAAGCTTGAGTCAGAAAATAGTGCTGGTTTTTCATTTTACATGATGCTGTGTTTTGCTAGATTTTGTCTCTGTTCTTTCCCTTCTGTACCAACATAGAATATCAATGTATGAATGTATAAGAATAAAGTGAGCTATCTTTCATTCCCCATATTTTTCCTATTCACCTGCTTCACAAGAATCCTAAAAGTTGCTTTGATGCTGCAGTTCATAAGCTTGACACTATCGATCCTGTTGAATCATTTCTTTAATAGCCAAATCTTGGAAGTTGCTGAGCAACACTCTGGAAGTACTGAGTTCTCTAGTTTCCAAGGTGTGCAGTAATTCATGGTGTAGGGTTCTTTAGAGAATAAAATGTTGGACTGCACATAGTATATTAAAGATAGCACTGAGCACTAAATTGTAAGAAATATATTCTATTTGATCAATATTTCTGTAACATAAGAGGCTAATCTAATATTAAAAGGATATTTAGACTGACTCATAAGAACCTACAAGTTTGTAATACAAATCTTTAAGTCCCTTAGTAGAATTACAAAAAGATGGTGTTAGTCCTTACGTAAAGAACTTTCAGCATTGCTGATTAAATAGCAACATTATAGTGTAACGGTTTTTAATTCATCATATTTTTTACTTTTAACAACATAGAAAAAATATAATAATAAATATGAAAATGCATTTACAAGTCTAATAAATAATAATGATAATAATGTTGTATTTATATTTGATATTGTAATATATGTTGCCCCATGGTATGTTAGCCACTCTTAGTTGCTAACTATCTTGGTTATAGAGCTATATTATGCAACTATTTGGGAATAGTAGTGGCTAGATTGTCATGTCTGAACATGAGAAAATCTGGTTCTTCTCTTCATTTTGCTGCCCTATTCTTTTCCAGTCACTGAGCAATTTTCAATCTATCTCAGCAGTTGGGAATTTTGGGGAGGACAAAACCAGAAGCGACTGAGGGAGTCAATCTAGCTGAATGAGCTTGAGTGCAGTCTTTGCCACTCCATCCCTGAACAGATACAAGGACATCACGGTGGGAGTTTAACTAAAGGACCATAACTTTATTAACTGTTAACTTCAACTGAACACACACACACACACCTCTTCCTGCAGTGGGGCCTATATAGTGCAGGTTCCTGGGATGGAGCCAGGGGATTCCTCCTTACCCTCTCTTCTTGTTCCCCACAAGGTGAGTTCCAAAGCACTGAGTGGCCACTCGGTTCAAACTTGACCAACATCCCTCTCCCAAAACCTCAGGACTTTAGATGGGCAGTGCTATCATCCAGTCAGCCTGTGCACCCCCTGTCCCCGAACCAAATCTTTGGATCCTGGTATCCCAGATGTTGGGCACCCTGTGGCCCATTCCTGAGATATCCTGGGAACTCACCAAACTACATTTGGCTCCCACTATTCACCAGGTGTGACCTGTTTAATACATCTCTCTGGATTAGCCTACATGACCCTTAAAGAACAGTGAGGGATAGATGAAACAACACCTACCCCTTGGCCAATTTAGGGTGAGTGCAAAAATTCCTATCTGGCCCTGAGACAACCAGCTAGTCTCACATAGTTACCTGAGGGCAGGCAGGACAGATGTTTGTGCCTTCTATCTAAGACTGGGGTGGGTGGGGTGGCACCACCTCTTAAACCCCTCATTCTCACTCCTTCCCACCTCCATTTGTCATGTGCCCATTGTATATGCCTATGGGTTTGAAAGCAAGAGATTTATTAAACTTTCTATCCCACTTCCCTCACTCAAGAGTGACCCAAAGCGGCTCACAAATGTAATTAAAAACAACAATAAAAACAATTTAACAGAACCCATTAAAAACTATGTTAAAACCACCTAGAAAACCCTCCCCTCCCTGCACAGTTAAAAAATATCAGGACAAGCCAGTATAGGCTAAATAAGCCAGCGGGACTGGGAAGTTGATGCATCCATGCCCCATGCCCGCTTGAATAGCCAAGTTATCAATTGTTTTCTAAAGGGGAGCAGCTCCGTCTGGAGGCATAGTTCGAGTGGCAAGAGGTTCCAAAAGGCCAGGGCTGACATGGAGAAGGCCCTCCTCCTGGTCCCTGCAAGATGGGCTTCTTTTGCTGAAGGGACCATAACCAAACCCCTCCGGTCTGCCCTCGTAGGACGGGTATAACACCTTGGGGTGATGCAAAAAGGTTAAGGGGGAAAATTACTTTTGTGCAAATCTATTCTTTTCCCATAGTTACTTGCTGGATGTTTTTTATTTGTCTGAAAGGGATACATATAATAATATTTTTCAAAGTTTAGCAAATGCCAAATACTTTTCATGACAAAGTTAAATATAATTATTTTGTATATTTGACTTTTAAACTTAAACTTAAACTTGAAAGAGTAAGCAAGCAGGCACTTAAATTTGAGGTTCAGGTACCAACTGCTCCTATTTATGTGACAAGGGAACCACTCACTGTGGATTTGTGCCAGAAGAGTGAAATAGTTTTTTTTAAAAAAAAATCTGTACTTGGTGCAGGATCACAGTGGAAGGAGAAAGCTAATTCAATACTGAAATGGAAAGCACTTTGAATTGAAGCAGTAAAATGTCATATTTGAACTGAAAGTCTATTATCCTTCCATTAGAACTGTAAATTATTATGAAGTTATTAGGGAGAAGAAGAGTACAATATGACCCTTAGCATAAAGACAGTTTGAGCTCATTATAGCTGAGATGGATAAAAACCACTTTCAGGGCAAGGTAATATTTGATGCTTCTGGATTAAGAAGTAATATCTCTGTTTCAGTTGCTTAATGCACTCTGCATTTGGATATTTGTTTTACTAATGGAACAGCAAGCATCTTTCCCTTCATAAATTATTTTGGGTGAATACATGAAAGAATCAAGCAAGGGTTCATGACAGGCTATTTAATGTCACCCATAAGTAAAATATAAATTCATCTGGGTCTGGCATATGTTATCAGTCAGTCCCTCAGGACAATTCCATATCTCATTTCTTTCTCCTCTTGGATAGAAGGTTATGGCACCTGGATTCCATTATCAAATACTAGAGACCAGAAGAGTTTTGGACTGTACTATTTTACTTTTTCAATTGTTTAAATTCTATCAATAATAAAAGACAATGAAGAAATATACAGTAAAATATCACATAAAGAGTGCCTCGCTTAGAGACTAACTCGCTTAAAGAGCAGAATTTTCTCAGAATGGTGGCTCTCACTTAACAACTAAAACCAACCAATAACTCGCTTAACAATTAAATTGGGGTTCACAATCCCCCCCCCCGCCAGAAGTCACAATCAGTCACTTAAACAACGGCAGCGGTGGCGCTTTATCCAAGTGTTATGCTTAAAGAGCAACTCGCTTAAAGAGCAATCCCATGGAACGCATTTTGCTCTTTAAGTGAGGTATCACTGTAGAGAACCTGCATTTATGGGCTTTGCTTATGGGAACATTAAAACAACAACAACATAATCTCATTTGTTTGAGCAGGAGTCTTTTAAAGGCATGGCTTTACAGAAATTTATAGATAGCCTTGGGTGCTTTTAGTACTGAGACCATCCATAAATATTAAGAAAAACAATAAACAAAATAGACTCCATGACATCTCTTGTCTTTATTTTAAGACATAATAAAACAGATACAAAAAAGATTGTGCTTCTGTAATTTTTTTTAAAAATGGACTAGCATTGTAAAGGAAGATATTTGTTTGAGTTTTTTTTTTAAAAAAAAAGCATATGAAAACATTCTTGGTTTCCACATCCCCTTGTATTAGGCCTGGAACAAAAATTGAGGAGAGTGTGTCAAGTGAACAGTGAATAACAAATATTTTTTGGGTTTGCAACTGCCTCCACATAGGCAGAGAAATTACTGGGGGAAATGCTGAAGCTGCATACTATTTGCAACATTTGATAACAATGTTTAACTGTTTAAAAGCTTGCAAGTCATTTTGGATACAGTCAAAGTCAACCCACTATCTTTGTTCTGTTTCTGTTACTAAGAGTTTAACACTGGAGTTCTCAACCTTTTAAAGCCAGGGGTCACGCTCCCTCAGACAGCTTCAGGGTCTGGATGGCCATTTTGCCCTTCCTCCATAAGAACAGCCTTCCTGGAACAGGCCACAGCCCATCCAGTCCAGCACTCTGTCTCACACAGTGACTCACCATTTGCTTCAGGGTATTCCCAAGCAGATGCCTTCACCTGCTTAGGATTCCCTGGAAATGGCATTGAGAGATATCCTGCCTATCTCTCCAACCCAGAGGTTTTCCTTAGGTATCCATAATTATAACCATTGATACCCTTGTGCTCCATGAACTTGTCTAATCCTTTCTTAAAGCTGTCAAGACTGACAGCTGTCACCACTTCTTCTGGCAGGGAGTTCCATAGACCAGTGATCCTCTGGGTGAAAAAGTACTTTCTCTTATTTGTTTGGGAACTAGTACCCAAAAGTTTCATGGAGTGCCCCATAGTTCTAGTGTTGTGCAATAGGAAAAGGTTTTTCCTTATCTTCTTTGTCCACACTGTGGATGATTTTATAAACTTCAATCAGGTCACCTCTTAGGCCTCCATCATGTGGCACTTCCTGGTGTAGTGGAGGTGGTGGTGGGGGCCACGTGAAATGGTGCCGTGGGCTGCAGAATGAGAATCCCTGGTTTAACAGTTGCATAACAGTTTAAACTAAATTAACTGAATGTTGTTATTGTTAGCTCTTCCAGCATGGAATTCCAAGTCCTTTTGCATACATACTTTCACTTTGGCCCCGATCTTCTTTATTTTATTTAGAGAATTTATACCCTGTCCATTTGGTAGAAAACCACTCTGACATTTTTGCAGTCTTTTTTAGTCCTTATATAGAAAAGCGAGCCTGTTGATGTAAAATTTTGAAATGTCCCTGTTTCCAGGAAGATAGCCATGGAACTCCACTCTGCCTAATGAATGGAGTGTGTGAAAGACTAAGGATTGTTTGTGTGTGTGACATATATCCTGTCCTTTTGGTAATATTTAAGTTGCCAGCCTGCCCTAATTTTCAAGTTCAAATTCCTAGAATGAGAATGGCCAAGGGATCTTCTAAATTAGTGAGGAATGTGACATGGAAAGACTGTACCTTCTATTCATATTCTCACCCTGTTTTATTGTTAAGGAACTGTGCTGAGCTGGCACATGCTCACACTGTCATGGCATTTAATATGATCACCAAATTGTCAGAAGAGGAAGAGGCTGCTATATCCCATAGCCTAGGGGCTCCCAAACTACAGCCCATGGGCTCAGTTAGGCCCCTGCATATCATTAATGCAGCCCATGGCAAGCACCAAGGCTCATCGCAGACTGTGCCCCACCCCCACTGCCTAATGTCAGCAGCTGTGGTGGCAGTGGCGGTGATTGCGCTTAGTCCTGGCTGCTCTGAGCAGCCGCTTGCTTGGTTCCATCCCCTCTGCAGCCTTTGACAAAGCTGATCGCTGCATTGGGGAAATCTTCAGAGCCTCCTTTGTTTCAAAATCTGCAGTCCTAGGAGAGCCCCCTGGCATGCCAGGGATGACATCACGGCACCGCACCAGGTTTACCCTTCCAGCACAGCGGATTTTGAAACAGAGGAGGCTCCGAAGATTTCCCCAATGCGGTGATTGGCTTTGGCAAAGGCTGCAGAGGGGATGGGACCAAACCAGAGGCTGCTCGGAGAAACCTGGACAAAGCATGATCACCACCATCACCACTTCTGACATCAAAACTGTCAGCAGCAGGAGCAGTCCACCTCCAGCCCCCGCAGCTGGATGTCAGAGGTGGGACTGGCCCGTGGAAAAAAGTTTGGGCCATAGCCTCTCTATGTGAACTAGATCACACAAAATTGAGTTTCTGGCTAATCAGGATTAGCATGCCTCATTCCCTCAATGAGTGTGGACTTCATATGCTTACAGAATTATGGAAAAGGCCTCTTTGCCCTCTAGAGTCAAGCCAACCAATATCCTGCTATTAGTAAACAATGAAGTGCATTCAAGTAGACATATAAACTCAAGAATATCTGAGAAACTCCAAGAGAAATTATATTTATTCATAGAAACAGTTGGTGAATCATATCCCTTAGTCTGCACTTATGCTTTTCCTTCTAATTGCCTTGGCAGTCTTAAGTAAGCATTCTTTCTTGACAATGAAATATAAAACTGTTTCGAATAGTGGACAAATTATTTTATTGTTGTTGGAAGTTTGTGTAGCTTTTTGGGAGTGAATGCTTCTGTAGTCTATCATTTAAATTGTGGCATCCACCCTATGAGAATAGAAACTGTCTGATCTGCACATCTGTGTTAATAGTAGCACATCTGCTAGGATTTGTATAATGCTAACTCGGCAATAAACCTCAGAAATTGTAAAGCAAATTGTGTCACAGCTTGAAAGTAAATAAAAAGGAAAATGTAGTGAAGTACAAAGCAAAACTCAAAAAATGTAAGACCAAGGTTTTACATTTCACCTTATTTTTTTAAATTGTACATCATGATTCATTTCTTGGTGTTATGTTTTTAGAACTTCCCATCTTACTGAAAAGTCAGCTTTTCAGCTTCTCCTCAGTAGTCACTCAATCTATATAGGTTGACTGTTGGTGCCAGCAAAAGGAGGCACCTTATCCCCAAAGTGAAATCTCATCTCGGGTAAGACTACAAGCCACCCATGCCCCTCATACTATGGACAAAAGATATATTGGAAGCAGCAGAAGTCCATCAACGCACATAATAATATCATTTTGGGGGCTTCTCCTTCTGAACTGCACTCCTTCCATAATAGGATCATCCACTTCCAGCGGCATTGCTTAGGCACATGAGTACAAGTAAACTCCCTGTTAGCGACATTTCTTGGTTCCCAATGTTGCATCGCTAACCGGGAAACATCATTAACTGGGAAACAGAAATCTGCAGCATACAAAGGGGTTTACCCCGGGGTTTCTGCTTGCAGCATCATCAGAGAAGGTCTGGTGGGGTTGGAAACAGCTTGGATCGCCTCCCCCAGCCTCCCAGGGGTGGCAGGGGTGGTGGGAACAAAAAAAACTCAAACAAAATGGCAGCTGCAACTATAATCAGCTGTTGGGTGGCACAGGGAGCACCTCCACAACTTATAATTCTTATTATTCAAAAAGTGAACTCCTATTCACATGGAAGAAGCCTAAAATGCCATTCACTGTTAATGATACATTCTCAAATTGCCCCCCTTAAAAATAAAATTGCCCCCCTGTGGGGTTGGGAACCATCGGTTTAGAGGACATTGAGGGTTATTCTCTTACCTATGAGCTGGCAAACTTGAGGTTCATCCATTCAGAGGGTGTTGAGGGTTGTTCTCTTACTTAGTTCTCTCAGATTCCGCTGCTACTTCTCTTCTTATCACATGTGGAGCAATATCAACAAGGGGATATATTTTCTCAAGTGGTGTAGATTTGAGGCATCCTGTCACTGTACACATGGTTCATTAACAGTGATGTCAACTTCCTTTGCATGTGTCAAGTAATAATATTAAATTAATAATATCATAATACAAGGCATTGGAAGAAATCTCCTGAAAGTGCATAAATACAAAAAATGAGACAGATTCATCCAGCCACACAAAAGCATCTGTTTAAATAATTCAAAGGATGAACTTGCATCTATTTTGATTATTCTTTAAAAGCATGCTTTTTTTAAAACAAAAAACTCCTTCCTCATAAATAATAAAATATACAGTCCGGTTGCCCTCAGTTAACCCAACTTAATTTGTAGCAAAAATCAATTTTGTAATTAATGTTTTCTCCTGCATAGAGAAGCTCTCATTTTGCAACCTGTGCTTCCATATTGTTTTATGTTGCTTAGATGATGATTTTGATAATATCTGAATTAAAGTATGAACTCTCACAAGATTTGGAAATTTCCTCTACCTTCAAATTTTTTGCAAATTACTCTGGATTGTACCCTGGCCTACAAAACGTGTTGTCTGAACACTAAACAGAAAATTGCCACCGGACATAATATACTTCAGAAACTGGCTAGCTCAGACAGAGTTCATATCCACAAATAGTAAGAACTACAGCTTTGTCCCTGTGCTATTCCATAGCTGAATATGCTGGCATAAATAAGCACATGCTAAACTAGTAGATGTAGGTCTTTAAAAATCATGCAGGATTATAACTGGCTGAAACGTACCCCACTGAGAAAGACTGTTATTTGACTGGTATTGCCCCTCTAGAAAAAGTCAAGAAATGTAAACAAATAAAGAACTAAGAAGGCACTACAGCACCAGACCCATCCACTCCATAGATAGATAAAGGTGTCCCTTGCTTGAAAATCAGTTGTGTCCAACTCTAGGGAGCGATCCTCATCTCTATTTACAGTCAAAGAACCAGCACTATCTGTGTCTGCAGACATTTCTGTGGTCATGTGGCAAGCATGACTAGATACCAGATTGCACAGGATGCTTTTACCTTTCATGTCAAAGCAGTACCTATTTGTCTACTTTCAATTTCTTGCTTTTGAACTGCTAGGTTGGCAGGAGCTGGGGACAGATGATGGGAGCTCATACAGAACTTGGGTCTTGAACTGCTGACATGCCAACCTTCCAGTTGTCAAGCTTGTTGTCTTAACCAATAAGGAAAAGCTTTCTGTGTACCATTCAAACTCTAAATATTAAACAAAACAAAAAAGCTAGGCCATGCCTATAGGCAGCAAAAATAATGCATCTTTTTAAATGAATGAATGCCAAAGAGTGTCTCCCACCAGGACAAGATTCTGGCAGGATTTTCTGGAAGTCATTTAATAGAATTTGAAGTTCTTTCTTTATTCGTGTCAGAGGTATCACAGCATATAATAACATACAAAGCTAAAATTAACACATCCGAAAACAAAATACTGTAGAATTAAAAATAATTGAAAAAGGCTAGATGACATCTGCCCAATATTGGACCACTTCAACAGCATTTCCTCTTCACAACATAAGGTCCCATACCTGTCAAGTATCCAGTTTTCCTGGGAAAACCCCTTATTTTTACCCCTCTTCCCACCTCCTCCCGTTTTATTAATTTCCCTGTAATATCTCTTATTTTTTTAAAAAAAATCCTAACCAGAGTCCTCACAGGCGATGCTGCATTATGTTTTCCTGCCACCAGAGACTGCTGTGGCTTTTTGCTTGTGGAAGGGGAGAGAGAAGGTGGTGGTGGGTGGGGCCACCTTCTCTTTCATTTCCTTCCCTGCCACATGGTCATGGAGGCTTCGGTTTTGCTGCTTCTGGCCGGAGCCACCATGGGATGGAAGTCTACTCTAGGTGAGCGATATTTCATATATGCAGGGGCAAATCAGCTCTTGGACTGGGGAAGAGACTTCTCTCTCACTCTCATAGTTTATTGAGCTGTTTCTTCCTTGCCTCCTGGATGCTTTCGTTTCTGTTCTAGAGTTAACTTGGGAGGGGGGATGTTGCTTGATCACTATATGAGAGAGAGAGAGAGAGAGAGAGCTGAGGTTTATTTTCTTGCAGTTGCCTGGCTGTATTCCTTTTACAGTAGGAAAAGCTGCTGCCGAAGGTTTCCCCACCCTGCCCAACAGGCACACACACCCTTCTAACAAACCATCTGGAGGGAGATTAACTCCTCAGCTGCTGGGAGGCTTGGAAACTACAGAGGTTGCTTTTTACTTTACTAATTCCCTTCCTTAAGCTGGATCCAACATTCTCAGGTGTTGGTGCTTCAATTGGTTGCAGTGAGGAACAAATAGATTGGTTAATTTGGGGGAATTAATCCCTTTCTCCTCCACCCTAATGGGGGGGGGAGTGTCTAGCCATGTGCAGGGCTAGTTCGTTAAAGCCAAGTTGCTTACAAGCAGTTGGTAACACTAGGGGGGTGGTTTACTATTCTGCACTTTGCTTCCCAGGAAAAAATAATAATAAAAAATGAGTAAACAAGAAAGAAAACAAAACAAAAGTCCCCAAGAAGATGGGGAAAGGGTTCTTTGGCCCACACAGCTTTGTGCTCATTGCATCTACAATACCATCTAGCCATCTTATTTTTGGCCACCCCCTTCTTTTGTCTTCCACCTTTCCCAGCATCAAGGCTTTCTCAAGTGAATCCTCTCTTCTCATTTGATGTCCAAAGTACTTTAGCATCATCTTTACTATTTGACCATTAATGAGCAGTCATGGTTGATTTCTTCTAGGATTGACTTATTTCTAACACCACATTTCAAAGGCATCTATTTTTCTGCGCTCAGCTTTCCTAATGGTACAGCTCTCATGCCCATACATTACCACCGGGAATACCATTGCTTTGACTATGCAATTTTTTGTTTACAAGGTGATGTCTCTACTTTTAACTATGTTCCCCAGGTTTCTCATAGCTTGTTTCCCAAGCATCAGTCGCCTTTTTATTTCATGGCTGCAATCACCATCTGCAGCAATCTTTGATCCTAAGAAAGTAAAATCTGCCAGTCGAATCCAACTCTAGGGTGCAGTGCTTGACAGGTATGTAAGGTCCACCTCAGTGCATGTTGAAGGGCATCGTGTGCATTGTAACACATGGGAGATAGTTTGTGCTTCACCACATTCACACAGGCTGTCATCTACAGGGAAACCCCACTTTCTCAGATTAGCCCTTGATCTTCCTACCCCTGTATGCAGTCTATTTAAAGCTTTCCACACAGGCCATGGTTATTCTTGGCCAGGTGGTATAAAGTCATGTGGTTCTGCCCAGTTATCTGGTAGCTCCTTGCTTGTCTTCCATAGTTCTAAGGCAGTCTGCGGGGGCTGGTTGTTCAGAGGGGAAAAGTTTGTGCAGAAGCTATGCCTTGATTTCAGTCTCTGCTTTGGTGGTTGGTGATCAAATAGCAGGTGTGTTTCTGAGGAATTTGCTTTGACCCACTCTTTCTGAGCAGCACTTTCTCAACGGAATTTGAGGGAGGGAGCCAGCTAAGTAATGTACTTTTTGTATTGGGGTTGATTTTAAGCATCCTGTGACCAATCTTGGTGTTTCATTTAGGGACACATCCAGATGCCTTTCATGCTTTGATCTGTACCACACTGGACTAGCATACTCTCCTGCCATATGCAATTTGATATGAGGGTACACATGACTGGTGGATACAAGGTATGCTGCAGAGAAGTAGCACTTCACACTTAAATGAGGGAAAGTGAATATCCTTATAGCTCTCAGAGAATCCAAACAAAAGTTCCAATAGTTTGTTCTGAAATGCACACCTAACTTGGTAAAGTTTCTCTTATATGTTTGATGGCATGTGGGGGATATCAATCAACTGAGAGCAACATGTTCACACATTGATCCAAGCAGCTTAAAGGAAACACCATAACCAGCTGACATTAAAAGAGTGCAACAATAATTACAGGAAAAATAATAAATGGGGCTGAGGAAAGAGGAAAGTATTAAACACCAATTGCTGATTATGTGCCAGTTCTAAACAGGCAGCCAACAGCGAAGACAGAGCAGCATGGTGCCAATGAAGAATGAACCCTCCTATATTTACTCTTGATTGTGACTGCATATGCTGTGAATAATGAAGGCCACTAGGCCAGTGACATAATGAAAGCCTCTCTGTATGAGAACATGTAATGGGAAACGCCTGCAGAGTCACTGAAGAAATCCAGACATTAAAGTTAGTAAGTCTTTGACTTAGATCATTCATCCTGCTGATCAAACTGCAGACAAACAGGGAGACCTTCCACAGCTGATAGATAGGGAACACTTACTAACAGAAGACAACTACAGACAATTATTGCCTTTACAAATGTTTGCCCATTCATGTTTTTAAGTTTCCTGCTTAATGTTGGAGAGCATACCTAAAACAGATTAACTCACTTTTGGCATTGCTGTGTCATGTGTGCCAAAATACCCTTAAAGGTAAAGGTTTCCCTTGCTTGAATGCCAGTTGTATCCGACTCTAGGGTTCAGTGCTCATCTCTATTTCAAAGCTGAAGAACCAGCACTGTCTGCTTCTGCAGACGTCTCTGTGGTCATGTGGCAGGCATGACAAGACACCGGAGTGCATGGAATGCTGTTTACCTTCCCACCAAAGTGGTCCCTATTTATCTACTTGCAATTTCTTGCTTTTGAACTGTTAGGTTGGCTGGAGCTGGGACAAAGACGGGAGTTCATTCCGTCCTGCAGTACTCGGGAAGCGAACTGCTGACCTGCCGCCAAGTACCATTTTCATATGATGTTATTGTTGTGCCTTGGATACCTTGGAATCGTTATTCAGTGAGGAGTCTGCACATTTGTAGATGTCTCTGTGATGGCATTCTGCACATGCAAATAGACCTGAGAAATCAAGACCATTTGCGTGTGGTTTTTTAGCCATTTGGATATCACGTCACCCGCTGACTAGGTGGACCATGATGTGTGCACTCCACTATCACCTTGCAAGATACTAGCAAGATACTGGCTGAAATGTTACCTATGCATTTTCTGCTTGAGATCCATCCAATATGGCATAAGCAATAGTGCCGGATCAGCCATATAGCAGGAGTAGCAAATGCTACGGGCCAAGAATCTTTGGGCAGCTCCGCCCCCACACCTATGCTGGCATATCTGACTTCCAGGGATCTTGCACGGCACCATAGCTCTCTTGCCTAGAAAACAGCTGCTCAGCCCAGGTTCTTCCCTCCCTCTCCACCGTGACCTCCCCCTGCTGTCAGTGTGTGTGTGTGTGTGTGTGTGTGTGTGTGTGTGTGTGTGTGTGTGTGTGTGTGTGTGTGTGTGTGTGTGTGTGTGTGTGTGTGTGTGTGTGTGTGTGTGTGTGTGTGTGTACAGATCTGGACCCTGCAAGCAGAGATGGGAAGGGGGTACCTTTGGGGTGGGGAGGGAGAACCCCCTTTTCTAATCCCCCCCCCTTTTACAGTGAAGGGAAGGTGAGGGGGCAGTCATGTCCACACATTCCAGGGGGCAGAAGGTTGGTCTCTTTCCTCAAAGGAAAGTGATCCCCTACCTGGAAAGGAAGGGGGTCATCTTTGCTCGTCTGCCTGTCTTCCTCTCCACAGGTCCAGTTACCTCTCTCCCTCTCCCATTTATCTGCTTCCAATTTCTTGCTTTCAAACTGCTAGGTTGGCAGCAGCTGGGACAGCACTTGGGTCCGGAACTGTTGACCTGCCAACCTACCAGTCACACTCAGCGCCTTATCCTCGAAGTCAGTGATGGTGAACCTGAACATGACAGAGGCAAGCAACAAGGAATGTTCTCAAGATGCATACAGCTGAGGTCTACATAACTGTATGCTCTTTTTTACCTAGAGCAGTGATGGCGAATCTTGGCACTCCAGGTGTTCTAGAACTTCAATTCCCAGAAGCCCTGATCAGCAGGAGTGCTGACTTGGGCTTCTGGGAATTGAAGTCCAAGAAAAATTGGAGTGCCAAGGTTCGCCATCACTACACTAAGGTTAGTAGATGGATGCAAAACAACTTTTGTGGCATTACATATTTGCTAATGAGTTTATCCTTCAGACTTAACATCTAATGATCATGCTGTGTAAAAGTAAACAATAGTATGAGTAATCCAGCATGTGTGCATTGCAGGCGCACCCCCCAATAAAGGACTCAGACACCGATGAAAGTGGATAACGGCATTGTGCCACATTTATTGATTCATGCCCTAGTCCGAATTATAAATTTCTATTGGTAATTGACCAATTATAATTCTTAAGGCAAGCAGGCCGAAGTAACACTGGTAAGGTACCACCCAAAATTGCCAACGGCAATTGTTACAATGTATCTATTTGTATCAATTTGCTTGTTGACAACAAACAAATTGTTGACCGTAGTCAATATCTAACTAATGACCCCACCCTCTGACGCGTATCCGTAAAATCACAGGGTGATGCATGCTGTCTAGCTGTAGCCATCACCCCATCGCCTGGTTCGTCGTTGACCGGACAACGTTTAACCAACTTATACCTGTCTAATGTTGTCCAGTCAATTGCGAACCTGCCGGATACCTGTGGGTCATAAATGTTTACCTTACCAGTGCTACCCGCCACACGGAGGGGCTTCAACGAAGGCTCGACGCCCCACCCCAGACCGTCAGCTCGGTCAACAGGCCTGCTCGCCAATCACCCAACAGGAGGTCCATACCTCCTCGCGACAGATGGACCCCATCCCCTGCATACAGGCCATAATTTTGCAGACTAATGGCGGGGTGACGACTGACCCGCCCCCAACCCCTGCTGACAATGAACCGGGCAACAGCCCTGTTTACCATGCGTCTAGCCCGGTCCAGGGCCTGGAGGTCTAACCCTCCCCGATACGCGTGCCGCGGCACCATGTCTGACCAAACGAGGGTTGTGGCAGGCCACACGTAATGCAGGTAGGCGAGGTCGCCGCAAATCGCATGCTTCAGCGATAGGCCGGTGACCTGACCTAAATCATTGGCCCCAAGGTGTATGATCAGGATGTCAGGCAGGTCAGCACTCCGGCCCAAGAAAAGGAATGGCAACAGCTCCCTCCACAACATCCCGGGCTTACCATACCATGTGAGACTTGCGTATGCACCCAGTCCCAGTTGGGGTCCCCACTCTGTCGCCGCAGCGTAACGCGCTGCCCTGTGCACGTAGCTATGGCCCACCAGCCATACTGTCACCAGCGTAATACGACAACCAGGGTCTGTCAAGGAAAAAACGAGTAAGAGAAAAGGTGTGGTGACTCGACTGGTACTCACGGTGAAAGAGGGCGGACATAAAATTGAAAACATTGCGATCCCCACCTCCCCATATGGCGTATCTCAGCCCCAGAGTACCCAAAAGCAGCCGCCGTGGAAGCCGCCCCTATTCTGAATGAATGGGTGCCGTAACGGGCCCCTGGGAGGCCAACACCGGCCAGCGCTTTGCCGGTCACCTTCCAAAATTGAAATTTAGTAAGGGGAGACCCATCTTGGTGACAGAAAAACGGGCCATGGTGCGTGCCATGCAGTGCAAGGAACTCCTGTAGGGCACCAATCGGACAGATGTCTGCCAAAGAACACCGTAGCAGTCTTACTCCACTGCCTACGCCATGCTGATCCGTCTTAGAGGAGCGTATCCTCAACTGAGCCCAGTCTTTGGCCACATAGACATCTTCGAGTTCCAGTGCCCTACGACTAGCATCCACCTTAGACAGCATCACAAGCTCGCTGATCGGGAGCGCTCCAAAAAAGGCCACCGTTGTAGCCACATGAAAAAGGGCTGCCTCATACCTATCAAAACATAGGTCCTGCCAGCCCCATGCCAGTTGGGTAAGAACCCCTGGGGAAATTGGGTGGCGGTCATCCGGGCTACGCCCACGCTCCTGCACCCACCCCTCCAAAACATGTCTCACACGGAAGTCAGCGGTACTGTCCGCATGTCCACCTACTTTGGCCATAAAAGCCAGCACTGACAGCCTGGATGCTATGGTTCGAGGTGCAAGGCCCTGGGAATGCAGGTCAACCATGAATTGAAGTATATGGGCCACCGGGATCGGCCAGGTATCTGGCAGCCGGAATTGGGCACAGAATGCCCTGAAAGAATTGAATGCGTGTTTATACGCCTTACGCGTGCGTGGCGCTAGCGACATGCCGATCGCCCTGTTCACCTCTCCTTGCCAAAGGTCCATATCTCATCCGGGAGTGGCGAGGGAAATTCCTCCGCATCCGGGGCCAAGGCGCAGAACCGGGAGATCTGCAGGCGGGACAAAGCGTCAGCGATATCATTATTGACCCCCGGGACATGCCTGGCCCGGAACAGTTGCATTGTCACACCAGAAATGAACGACCGAGTTGGCCCACTCCTCACCCCATAGCATCAAGGCCCCCAGGATGGGAAAAAATTCGAGATACGTAAGATCCCGCAGGCGCCCCGTACCTGACCAGGCTGGTGGCCACCCACCATAGGCCCACTTCCCATTGAAGTACATCCCATAACCCAGGGACCCAGAGGCATCGGACTGTATCTGGAAACGAGGGGAAGCCAGAAGGTCAGACCTCCAAAATGACACCCCATTGAACTCCCTCAGGAACTGGAGCCAGATAAGCATATCTGCCTTAATGCCCTGGGTTAGTCTCACCCTATGGTGGGGCCTGGATAAGCCTGTCATGGCGTCGCACAAGCGCCGAGCAAATGCCCTGCCCGGTGCGACCACCCTGCAAGCGAAATTGAGATGACCATGCAGCACCTGCAGTTCCCGCAGTGATGCCTTGCGTTTAGCAAGCAAGTCCGAGATAAGGGCCACTATCCTTGACACCTTATCCCCTGGTAACCTAGAAGCCTGCGCTACCGTGTCAATCTCCACCCCCAGGAAGACTAGCTGTGTAGATGGGCCCTCGGTCTTTTCGGGCACTAAAGGGACACCCAGTTCCTCCATTAGCGTCTGAAATGTATTGAGGAGATGTGTGCACGTGTCCCAGCCCCGTTCACCCCCGAATAAAAATCATCCAGGTAATGGGCTACAGACCGGGACCCAGACCTGCAGACAAAAGCCCACTGTAGGAAGGTGCTAAAATGCTCGAAGGCCGAGCACGATATGGAACAGCCAAAAGGCATGGCCTTATCGAAATAATATTCACCCCGGAACTTAAAACCCAGCAACTCAAAGTCACCCGGGTGAACCGGCTGGAGGCGAAATGCAGACTTAATGTCGCACTTAGCCAACAGCGCACCCGGGCCACATGAGCGCACCATGCGCAGCGCTTGGTCAAAAGATGTATACCTGACCGAGCAAAGGTCATCAGGGATAGCATCATTGACCGATCGGCCGGCTGGGTAGGACAAGTGATGGATCAGGCAGAACTCGCCCGGTGACTTCTTGGGCACCAAGCCCAAGGGTGACACTTTAAGGTTGGGGAATGGGGGTGCAGGGAAAGGGCCAGCGACCCTGCCCGCATCAACCTCCTTAGAAATGCTGGCGGCAGCCACCTCCTCCCTCCCCTTAAGGGACAAAAGGTTGGGGGCATCTTGGGGGACCTATCACCCTGGAAAGGAATACGGAACCCCAGTCGATCAACCTGCACCCCAAAAGGCACCCTCGGGTGGTTAACCCTCGCGAGGGATGCCTCAAGGGCCGCAACGCAGGCCAGAAGGGCCTCAACACTAACGTAGCCCCCTAAGCCAAGTGGGGGCAAAGGGCCAGCCGGCCCACTGGCTGCAGGCGCCGGTCCAGGTCCCTGGACACCGGGGCCCATATACGGCCACGACCCCTGGCCCGGCCCCTGCAGGGCCGGGGGGGTACCCTGCCAGGGGAGGGAACCCAGCCACCCCCCATGGCTGAAAACCCCCGCAGGAAGCTGCGCACCAATGGAAGAAGGCCCCGCAGAATGGGCCATGCCAGAGGCAGTGGCCACTGCTTGTGGGCCAGGGGCCGCGGCCCCAGCTGGGCCGGTACGCGGACACCCCGACTCGGGCCAAGGGGCAATTAACCCCATCCCACCGGTCCCGGTGGGCTCAGGCAAAGGAGGCTGCTGGGAAGGCGCAGCCGCGGTCCTCCGACCCGTGCAGAACGAGCCGCGTTCGCAGTCGCCTTCTTCTTAGAGGGCATAGCAGCTAAACGATGGGAAGCCGGAAAAGTTAAGAAAATCAGCAGCCAGAGGCTTCCCTAAGAAAGGCAAGAGCGACGGAGGTAAGAGGGAAAAACTTCTCCGCTCCGTCGCTTCGCAAAATGGCAGCTCGGCTGCCTCGTGGCCGCCCCTTATATAAGGGTGCTGGCCACGCCCCCTAACTACCCAGATGTCTTCGTCCAGTGGGGGGGCCCCCGCAAAGAGCGTGGCGGCCATTTTGGCACCGCGCTTGCATATTTGAATTCTCTGCTCTTATGTCCGACGAAGAGGACTTGTTCCATGAAAGCTAACATTAAAATACTGTACAGCAGTTAGTGTTTTTGTTTTGTTTACTCTCTTGTTGTGTTTGGAATATTGTGTCTTTAAGAATGTAACACTCGGATGAGTGGATATAATAATCACCAGCTGTAACACTGTAACCTTCTGTATCAGGACGTGAGCTAGTGACCACTAGGGGCAATAGCGAGCGCCCAGCTCACATGGTTCCAATTCCCCAAATACCTACAGCGCGGGAAGATTCCCGCCATCACCTCACCTGGACAAGAAGGGCGTGACGGGGAATGACGTCACGCAGACAGTAGCCAATGGGTTATCGAAGAGCCACATTCAAATGTATAGCCACAGTATATATTGAGCTGTTCATCCGCCATTACCACATGTTCCCCCGGACCATCATGCAATAAAGATGTGTTAAGCCAACCTTTCGGCTGTTCTATTGTCTTGGTTCTCATACACTAAATTGGCGACGAGGATGGGATAATGGATCCCCACGGAATCAAGACAACGCAGGCCGGTTTCAACATCAACAAACCGGAAGAATGGGAGCTGTTCGAGATGGACTTCCAAAGCGCACTGATGGTGTCCGACATCTCAGACGAGGGGAAGAAGAGGGCCATTCTCATCAGGATGCTCGGGTTTCCCGCCATGAAGGTATTGGTGGACCTGGTGTCTCCGAAGAGGGTGAACGAAGTGCCGGTCAAGCAGCTCCTGAAAGTGATGCGCGACCATTTCCAGCCCTCGGTTTCAATGTTTTCGGCTCGGGACGCATTCTGGAAGAGAGCCCAAGCGCCTGGTGAGTCCGTGGCTGCCTTCGCAGCGGCCCTCCATTTGGCCGCCGGCCCATGCAAGTGGGAGAACCTGGAAATCGCCCTCAGGGACCGCATGCTGTGCGGCCTGTGGGACGAAGAGGTTCAGCGAAAGCTGATGAACAAGGAGCCGCCCCCCGACGCTGCAAGAGGTCGTGAAGGAGGCGCAGGCAGCGGAAGCCACGAGGGCCGGGGTTAAGGGGTTCAGAGCAAGGCCCCCACAACCCGACAAGGCAGCGGGCTCGGTGCAAGCGGCCAGGCGGGCACCACACTCCTCCATGGAGAGCAGCGAGGATGAGGACATCCGGAAGGTGCGGAAGGATGGCCGGCGTTGCGATGGCTGCAGGGCTCTCCATGACCGCATCAAGTGCCCTTTCAGGAAGGCCGAGTGCCACAACTGCGGGCGCGAGGCCACATAGCCAAAGTCTGCAGACGGCAGCGCAGAGACCAGAGAGGCTCAACAGACCGCCCACCGAAAGGCCAGGAAGGCGTCCGGCCCTCGAGGAAACAGGACGGCGTGGGCCGCATCTCAACGACAGCGACAACGACATGGCAGTCCACAGCGTGTCCTTAGGACACCCACGATATTTTGTTGAGGTACTGGTGCAAGGGGTCCCTGTTAAGATGGAGATAGACTCGGGTTCCTCATATTCCATCATTTCCCAGAGGGAGTTTTTGGGAATTTCCCCCAACGTGCGGCCCAAGCTCAAAGCACTGAGGTCTACGCTGCGGGACGTGCAGGGGAATAGCATTCCGGTGTTGGGGGTTGGAAAGTTCAAGGTTCAATACAAGCAGCACACCGCAGAACTTCCCCTGGTTGTTCTCAAAGGGGGGAGTTGTTGCCTCCTCGGGACTCAATGGTTTAAGCCCCTGGGTTTGTTCATTGGGGGGGGGTGCATGCCGTTGGGACTGACCCAATTCAGGAGGTGTGTAACGCGCATCCCGAAGTGTTCAAGAAGGGACTCGGAAAATTCAAGGGGCCCCCAGTCGCGTTCGACCTGGATCCGGAGGTCTGCCCAATAAGACTCAAACCGTGAAGGGTGCCTTTTGCACTTAAGGACAAAATAGAGGCGAAACTGGACAAATTGGTGGGCCAGGGGATCCTTGTTCCTGTTGATTCCGCGGAGTGGGAAACTCCGATTGTAACTGCGCTTAAGGCCAACGGGGAGGTTCGAATATGCGCTGATTACAAATGTACCATTAATAAGGCGATACGCCCAAATGTGTATCCGGTGCCGGTAGTCAGCCACCTTTTGGCCAGGTTACATGGGGGAAAGTGTTTCGCAAAGCTTGACCTGGCGCAGGCTTATCAGCAGCTCTCGGTAACCCCAGCTGCAGCTGCTGCACAGACGATAGTCACTCATAAGGGGGCGTTTCAGGTGACGCGCCTGCAATTTGGCGTGAACTCGGCACCAGGTATCTTCCAATCGCTCGTGGAACGCCTCTTAAAGGGTCTGGAGGGGGTCTTGCCATACTTTGATGACGTATTGATAATGGGGGAGAATGAGTCAGAACTGGCTGAGAGACTGGACAAAGTACTGACGGTATTTGAAAAGGCGGGGTTAAGGTTGCGGAAAGACAAATGCATCTTCTTCGCAAAAGAGGTTGAGTTCCTGGGTTTCCGGGTAACCCCTGCGGGCATTAAACCCTCCGAATCAAAGGTGGCCACCGTTCAAAATGCTCCTCGCCCCACCTCCAAGCCCGAACTGCAGTCATTCCTAGGGCTCTTAAACTTCTACCATTCCTTCCTGCCTAGGAAGGCGTCGGTAGCAGAGCCACTTCATAAGTTGCTAAAAAAGGACGAGGCGTGGAAATGGGACGAGAGCCAGGAGAGGGCATTCAATGAGCTGAAACAACTCTTATCCTCAGACGCCATATTAACCCATTTTGACCCCAAGAAACCAGTGGTTCTGATATGTGATGCATCTCCAGTGTGGGTGGGGGCGGTCCTGTGCCACATGTTGGAGAACGGGCGGGAGGCCCCGGTGGCGTTCTACTCCAGGTCCCTGTCTAAGGTAGAGCGTAACTACGCACAGACAGACAGGGAGGCATTAGCGATAATTGCTGGGACGAAGAAGTTCCACGATTTCCTCTATGGCCGCCCCTTTACCATCGTGACTGACCACAAGCCCCTGCTAGGCATTTTTACCGCAGACAAGCCCATGCCACAGATTCTGTCCCCTTGGATGCTCAGGTGGGCCATTTTTTTAAATGCGTACCAGAACGCGCTGGTGTATCGCCCTGGAAAGGACATAAGCCACGCGGATGCCCTGTTGAGGTCTCCCCTCCCCCACACAGGCAGCCACATGTGCGAGGTGGAACAAGACCACCAAGTGCTCATGATAGAGGTCCTAGATTCACCCCCCGTAGTGCCCGCAGAGATCGCCAAGGCGACGGGCAGGGACAAGACGTTGGCCCTGGTTAGTTCATGGGTGCAGAAAGGGTGGCCAACGTCCTCCCTGGCGGCGGAATTTGCCCCGTGTTTCAGGAAAAAGTTAGAACTGTCCATGGAGAGGGGTTGCCTCCTGTGGGGCCAGCGGGTGGTCATCCCTGAGTCCCTGAGAGCAAGAGTGCTAAAGCTGCTGCACGTCAGCCACCCTGGAATTGTCCGCTCCAAGGCTCTGGCCAGGAGCTACTTCTGGTGGCCCCAGTTGGACGCCGATATCGAGCACATGGTGGGCACTTGCGAGAGTTGCCAGAGCTCCCGGCCCGAAGAGGCTCGACTTCCGCACAGTGAATGGGATGCGGCAAAGGGGCCGTGGTCCCGCGTGCACATTGACTTCGCGGGCCCCTTCAGAGGATCTCTTTTTCTCCTGATAGAGGATGCTTACTCCAAGTGGTTGGAGGTCATCCCGGTTGCGAGCACCTCCTCAGCCGCAACAATTAAACAATTGCGCAGGTTGTTCAGCTCGTTCGGCATACCCAACACGCTCATTAGCGATAACGCTTGTTGCTTCATGTCCGCCGAATTCAGGGCATTCACCGAAATCAACGCCATCCGGCACATCACCTCCGCGCCATTCCACCCGGCGACAAATGGCCAAGTAGAACGCCTCGTGCGTACCACCAAAGACGCGCTGAGGCACATGGGCCCCGGGGATTTAAATCTGCAGTTGTGCCAGTTTTTGCTGGGAGATAGGGTGACCCCCCTAGCGTCAGGATACTCGCCCGCAGAGCTCCTAATGCGTAGAAAACTGACCACGGTACTGACCAGGCTAGACCCTTCGAGGGTGGAAGACACTTGGAGGAACATTGGGTTAGCGGGCACAAAGAGTTTCGAAATAGGTGCCCCGGTCCATTGCAGAAACTATGCTAGCGCAGGGCCAGCCTGGGTGCCGGGCGTAGTCATTGGGCAAATGGGTCCCGTGTCGTACTGCGTCGAGACCAGCACAGGTCTACTCTGGAGGCAACACGCGGACCAACTCCGGCGTTGGGTTTCCGGAAACCAGAGCGCGGACAGCGCGGAACAGGATTCAATGTTAGGGTTCTCCCCCACCCGTTTAGCCCAAGGGGGAGGAGAGGGGGGTCAGTGGTCCCCACCAAGGGAGGAAGGGAATAAGTTTGTCCCCGCAGATATCCTGAGGGATACCCCTACAGATACCCCAGAAGATGATTTTGATTTTGAGTTACAAAACCGGGGGGGGTTCGGAGTTGTCCCCTACCCATCCAAGCGAGAAGCGGGGTTTTTCGTTAGCCCCCAGTGCCCCCGGTTTTCCCACAATGTAGTTTACCCCTACCCCGAAAGCTGCAGAGCCGCGGCAAGTCACTAATGAGTCTCCCTCTCCCATTGCAGGACAAGAGCCCAGGGAACACAGAAGTGATAGCGCCCCCGGGACAAACCAGCCAGCCTTGCACCCAAAACGTGCTTGCAATAAACCATATTGGATGACAGACTTCGTCTCATCCTAGGGGGGAGGGATGTTGTGTTTGGAATATTGTGCCTTTAAGACTGTAACACTCGGATGAGTGGATATAATAATCACCAGCTGTAACACTGTAACCTTCTGTATCAGGACGCGAGCTAGTGACCACTAGGGGCAATAGCGAGCACCCAGCTCACATGGTTCCAATTCCCCAAATACCTACAGCATGGGAAGATTCCCGCCATCACCTCACCTGGACAAGAAGGGCGTGACGGGGAATGACGTCATGCAGACAGTAGCCAATGGGCTATCGAGGAGCCACATTCAAATGTATAGCCACAGTATATATTGAACTGTTCATCCGCCATTACCACATGTTCCCCCGGACCATCATGCAATAAGATGTGTTAAGCCAACCTTTTGGCTGTTCTATTGTCTTGGTTCTCATACACTAAATCTCTGATATCCATTTTTCATTTCAGCACCTCCAACGCCCTCCCCCGGTCAGTTGGGCCGGGGGGGCGGAGAGAAACACCTGGGTCAAGGCCGGCGGGCTTTTTAAAATAACTTTCTTCACCACTGCTGCCAGCTCCTCCAACGCCCTCCCGCTGGTCAGTTGGGCAGGGGGGAAAGAGAAACACCTGGGTCGAGGCTGGTGGGCGGTTTAAAAGAACTTTCTTTGCCGCCACCGCCAGCGCCTCCAACACCCTCCCGCTGGTCAGTCAGGTGGGGGAGGGAGAGAAACACCTGGGTTGAGGCTGGCAGGCAGTTTAAAAGAACTTTATTCGCCGCCACTGCAGCCACGTTTCCGCGCACCCTTGCCCTCTCCACCAGTGGGGAGAGGATAAGGGGAGCCCCTGAGACCACAGGGTGCTCAGAAAATGCTGATGCCACAAGGCTGTGCCCTCCCGCCACCCCCACCAGCAGAGGGAGGATAGAGGGAGCCCCCATGGCCATGGGGTGCTCCGAAAATGCGACCGCTGTGGACACCGTGATGCTGCGCCCTCCCTGGTCCTGTTTACTGGACTTTGTTTGGGACTCCTGGATGAGGTTTCCCTTTCATTTTTTTTCTTGAAATGTTTTTAACTGTATTCTATTTCTGATATTTTGTATCGCTGCTTGCCTCTGTTTGATGGGGTTATACTGTTGCCTATTGTAATTGAATTTCTATTATGTATGATTGATTAATTGAACTATGTAACTGTGTATTTGTAATATTTGTTTTGTCATTTCATACCGCCTTGAGTTGGCCATTGGTCTGAGAAAGGCGGTATAAAAATCTTAAATGAAATGAAATGAAAATGAAAACCCATAGGAAAACTTAATTTTTTATGTAACTTGAAACAAACTCATAGGAAAAATGAAAATTTTATGTAAATTGAAGCAAACCCATAGGGAAAAGAATATTTATGTAACTCGAAGCAAACCCATACGAAATTGTATAAATTGGGACATGGTTTTAGCACAAAATCGTTATGTAAGATGAATTTTATGTAACTCGAGGCATATGTAAGTTGGGGTTTTACTTTATATAAACTGTGCTGGCACTTGGTGTTTTATTTTATAGGTACAGTATCCTAAATCTAAACAAGGGCCCCTTGAAATGATTTGCTACAGGCCACATGCTGGCTTAATCCGGCACTGATAAGCGAAGATCCACTGATGAAGCAGACTAATTTAAACTGCTGTTTTTAACTTACAAAGTGCCAAACAGCTTGAATCCAATCTATGTGAAGGGCAGCATCTCCCTACACCAGATGTATATGTACTTGAAGGGGAGTTTCCATCTAGAACAATGTTGGTTTTCACAGGAGAGATTTGTTGGGAGTACAGGCTAAGAGTAAACTCTTCCTTGAATATAATGGACCAGCATGATATAGATATTGTAGGCAATGTCTGGTGCTCTTCATTAATCTTTTTTGCAATTACAAAAGCTGCTGCTCAAGCTGCAAGTGCCAATCTGAGTGTTGATGCTATCCATGTTCTTCTCTGGCGTGTCAGTTCTCTGGGAGAAAAGTGCCTTTCATACCTCCTCTTTAGGGCCCCTGCCCTGCCCTGTGCTTACCTGTCAAGTATCCCGTATTGGCCAGGATGTCCCATTTTTCAGCACTTGTTCCTCCCCTTCCCCTCCCATGCATCCATGCATGCACAGTAATTTCTGCTTTTTGCTGCTTTTTCATAGTTTCAGTGCTGAACAAGGCAGCAAGATGACAGATTTTGTTTGGTGGGTTAATAATATCAGCTGTTGCCCCCCCCCCTCCTCTCAGCAGAAGCTGCTGCAATGGGTGCAGGTAGTATTCCTGCAGCCTTTTCTAAAGGCCTACTACTGCTTCCACACCATGTTTCATACTGCCTATAGACACTAGGCCCCCTCCTGGAGAAAACTCTTGCAAACTCAAACAGGTAAACTGAGTTCTCTGCCCTTATTATTCTTGGTGCCTGAGTGTCAGAAGAATTTAAGTTTCATTCCTCACAGAATCACTCCAGGATGTCTGAAATATATATATATATATATATATATATATATATATATATATATATATATATATATATATATATATATATATATATATATATATATATATATATATATATATATATATATATATATATATATATATATATATATATATATATATATATATATATATATATATATATATATATATATATATATATTACATTCACTCCTTACTCTCCTTACAGAAACCTGGCCTTTTACTAAAGGAGTAAATGGGACTCTGAATATCAGGAATTGTTGTTATAGATGTTCAGAACCTAAGATTCAGACATGCTTCAAATTATTAATTTATCGCACTTTTGTATTTTAGTCCTTGGATGACAGAAGAGCCTTCCATACTGTGGTCCATGGGGTTGCAAAGAGCCGGAGTCAACTGTGTGACTGAACAACAAAAAAATTAGTCCTTAAAGAGATGGAAGTACCAAACTACCTCACCTGTCTTCTGAGAAACCTATATGCAGGTCAAGAAGTGACAGTTAGGACCGGAACTGATTGGTTTAGAATAGGAAAAAAAAGAGCATGACAAGGCTGTATATTGTCACCCTGCTTATTTAATTTACATTCAGAGTACATCATGTGTAATGGAGGGCTGGATGAAGTGCAAATGGAATTAAGGTTGCTGGGAGAAATATCAACAACCTGAGATACATAGATGATGCTACCTTAATGGCAGAAAGTGAAGAAGACCTAAAGAGCCTCTTGATGAGGGTGAAAGAGGAGAGTGCAAAATATGGCTTGAAACTCAACATGAAAACCCCCAAGATCATGGCATCTAGCCCCATCACTCCCTGCCAAATAGAAGGGCAAGAAATGGAAACAGTGACAGGCTTTACCTTCTTGGTATCTAAGATCGCTGTAGACTGTTACTGCAGCCATGAAATAAAAAGATGCTTACTCCTTGGTAGGCAAGCTATGGCAAACCTAGGTGGCATAATAAAAAGTAGAGACATCATCCTGAGAACAAAAGTCTACATAGTTAAAGCAATGACTTTCCCAGTAGTAATGCATGGCTATGAGAGCTAGAATAGATGCCTTCAAACTGTGGTGTTGGAAAAGATTCTTGAGTGTCCCCAGGACTGCAAGGAGATCAAATTAGTCAATCCTAAAGGAAATCAATCCTGACTGCTCCTTGGAAAGACAAATACTGAAGCTGAAACTCAAATACTTTGGCCACCAAATGAGAAGAGAGGGCTCATTTGAGAAACCCCTTATGCTAGGAAAGATCAAAAGCAAAAGGAGAAGAGGGCAGCAGAGGATGAGATGGCTAGTCTGGCGTGCATTGGTCCACGGGTCGGGCCGCAAAGGACCAGACTCAAATATATAACTCAACAACATTTTAGGTGTTTGCAAGGTCAGGGGATTGTCTTTGCAATTGATGTGCCTCTGGGGTATCTAAAATTCTATTTTGTTCTTTTAGGGCTTTGACAGGTTGAGATTCTGGGTCACGTCAGAAAATTTATATCCCTTTGAAAGGTCAATGCTGGCCTCCCCTCCCCCATAATGTATATAAAACACTGTCAGAACAGAAGCACATTAGTTATGGGGTATTCCACATTTTTCTTCCACAATACCAGTTCATATTTTTTTACAGTAGTTGAGGTAGGGACTAAGTTTTTCCCCAATGCCATGTTCCCATGTCATAAATGGCAGTGGTGGAAGTAATAGCTTTGCTGTAAGGGACTGGACCTTGCTGCTCACAGACTATAAATAATGTCTCTGTGCAGGAGGTAAGGATATATACCTCCAAAGAAATAAAGCATAATTAAACAAAAGATAGATTTTTAAAAAAAGACTTACATTGCAGTGCAATATCTGGGAAAGAGAGATAGATAGATTTAAACCACACACACACACACACACGCAAATGAATTGCTCTGTGCAAAGAACAGAAGGAGTCAGTGTCAGTGTGATCTCTCCTATGCCTTCAAGCAGGAAGAGAGAAGTAGCAGTGGACACTGGGAGAACTAGGCAAGAGAATGACCCTTGACATCCTCTGAATGTATATGTGCTTCAAGTCCACCGACTCAGATCCATGAAGAGCTGTGTTGGATTGGGGCCGTGAAGCGGCCCTTGAGGTCCCGGAGGAGACTGGTCAAGTACGACACGAGACAGGATGGAGCGAAGACCAGTGGTTTATTGAGGGAAAATCATCATCATATATAGGAATTCAAAGCAGCGTGTGATAGAATCGTCATCTGACAGAAAATCATATCACCTGTTTACCCGGGTTAATTGGGAATCTCTCTTGGGGAAGTTAATTAACTAAGGCAAATACTGACAGGGGAAATCCATTGTTCATGGCTTGCACAAGAGTAAACATGGCCACTATTTAGAGGGTAGCACTAAATGGACACTTCTCCAAGTGGAGGGAAGTAAAGAGTGGGGTCCCCCAAGGTTCAGTACTGGGACCCCTGCTTTTCAACCTCTTCATAAATGATCTAGAGGTAGGAGTAAAAAGCAAGGTAGCCAAATTTGCTGACGACACTAAATTATACAGGGTAGTGAAAACTGTGAGAGATTGTGAGGAGCTCCAGAGGGATCTCTCGACACTGGGGGAGTGGGCAAAACAGTGGCAAATGAGTTTCAACATTAGTAAGTGCAGAGTGATGCATGTTGGGGCAAAGAACCCCAATTACATTTATAAACTGATGGGGTCTGAACTCTCTGCGACAAACCAGGAAAGGGACCTTGGTGTCCTGGTGGACAACTCAATGAAGGTGTCAACCCAGTGTGCCTCAGCAGTGAAAAAAGCAAACTCAATGCTAGGGATCATTAGGAAGGGTATAGAAAATAAGTCAGCAAGTGTCATTTTGCCTCTTTATAAATCTATGGTGAGGCCACATCTGGAATACTGTGTACAGTTCTGGTCGCCATACCTCCAGAAGGATATGATGGAGCTGGAAAAAGTGCAGAGGAGGGCAACCAGAATGATTAGGGGACAGGAACACCTTCCTTACCATCTGAGGCTGCAACGGTTGGGCCTCTTCACTCTTGAACGACGACGTCTAAGAGGTGACCTGATTGAAGTTTATAAAATCGTGCACGGTGTGGACAAAGTAGATAAGGAAAAACTGTTTTCCCTATCGCATAACACTAGAACTAGGGGACACTCCATGAAACTTTTGGGTACTAGTTCTCAAACAAATAAGAGAAAGTACTTTTTCACCCAGAGGATTACTGGTCTATGGAACTCCCTGCCAGAAGAAGTGGTGACAGCTGTCAGTCTTGACAGCTTTAAGAAAGGATTAGACAAGTTCATGGAGGACAAGAGTATCAATGGCTATAATTATGGATACTTAAGGACAACCTCCGGGTTGGAGAGATAGGCAGGATATCTCTCAACATCATTTCCAGGGAATCCTAAGCAGGTGAAGGCATCTGCTTGGGAATACCCTGAAGGAAATGGTGAGCCACTGTGTGAGACAGAATGCTGGACTGGATGGGCTGTGGCCTGTTCCAGCAAGGCTGTTCTTGTGTTCTTATGTTCTTATTTGCGCTCGGTCTTGGGCTAATCTGCAAGTGTGGAATTACCTAATTCCTAACTAGAGTTAGTTATTCAGCTTCCCCCTGCAGAACTGCCGGTCAGGTCAGATATGGGTGAATCAATCTTATGACTATTAATCCGCTCCCCAATTTCTGTACCCGCGGAGGTCAGAGGCTAGGGGTCTGCCTCGCCCGGTGTAACCTCTGTCAGGGACAGTTATGCCAATTGTGCTTGCGGATACCACACTCCCCCTTTTCTTGTTATTTTTGGACCTGACAGATGGCCCTGCGCAGGAGGGGCATCAGCTGGTGTGGGGGGATGACGTTTCGGGGTTCCTTCCATGTGGGACATCTCGATATCAGTGAGGGAATACATTGCACGAAACAACACACTGTTGTGCCCAGTATTACCACCCCCACAATCACCTTGAGTGTCGTCTGAAGCCAACCGCATGAGAACCACGACCACAACGAATCCCACCACCCCCACGAAGCATCCTCCTTGATGTTCTTGACTAGGGTGTGGAGGTCCGTGAGCTGGCTCTGTATTTTGTGCGTGTTGTCTGTAAGATTAAAGCACCACATGTCGTGGACAGACTCGCAGCCCAAATGATGTAACAACAAAAGGTAATCGATAGCTGCTCGATTGTCTAGGATGGCGTGGCGAAGCTCTTCCTGCTCCTGATTGAGCAGCGCTATCGCCGAGGAGGTATGGTTGATGGCTTTTGCTAGACCGCAAGCTAATTGACCAATTCTCCGAGCGTTGCCGACGGCTAAGCCTGGCACGCCAAGGATGCTGACTACCAACGAGACGTATTCGGCTTGACTCAGGACCCTAATGTTGCTATCACAAGAGCTATCTAGCTGGGTGGCGTGAGTGCGCCGTATGGGTGAGGAAACATTTGTGCTTGGAACAATCATATCCCTAGTGGGGAGTAACAATGTCAAGTGACTGATACAGCATATGGAATCTGATACATTTGCGGGGATGTAATTCCAGGTGTACTGATTGCATGTGAAGAACCAACCTGAGGGCAGGGTAACATGAGCATACATTGAACCAAGTGTCTCTGGGTTATCACAAGTCCAATTGCTGTTGCCGGTGTCGAGGCAACGGCGCTGAGTGCAGCCGACTGCGGAGCAGCCGGTCATTCGAGCACAAGTAGAGTTCGGGCTGACTGCCACTCGATGGGTGTGGAGAGTGGCTGCATCAGCCGGCAAAGTCATGGTTAACTGCATTCCCCAGCGAGCGTATGCTGAGAAACTCGTTGAGAGGAACAGACCGAAGATATGCTTCACCAGCCAATCACCGTTCCTGATGCGCGCGTCTGGAGCGTGGCACACCCGGATGAGGCAGGTGCTCAAAATTGAGGCAGAACCGGCGTTCTGCTTCAGGCAAAAATCGGACTGGTTGACGAGATTCGCCAACCTTTCCCATAGGTTGTAGTGCATCCGGGCAGAGAGGTCCCCGTCCGGCATCAGGTCGCTGGCCTTCAGTGAAGCTGCCTGAACGCCTCCTCCGGCCAGTAGGGAGAGGGTCAGGATGATGGTGACTGCCACGGTGTTGGCGGTGATCAGGGCGAAGACTGCAGCCGCGAAGTTCTCCAGTGTCGGTCCCCCGTCCTTGTGTTGGATGACGTCCTGGGCCTCATTGCAAAGGGCCTTGACCATCCCCCAGGTAACCTTCGGCGCTGTCATCGGCTGTCGCCACCTCCTCCGCCGGGTCCCCTCGGTCAGGGTGAGGTCCTCCATCTCCGGGATCGGACTCGGGTCAGTCTGGGTCCATGCCATGTGGCTCCAAGTGGGGCTTGACGCACCGGGCTGGAATCCAGATGACATCTGTAGGAGACATAACTGCAGCATACCCTCTTCCCCAGGTTACGAGTGGCGCCGGGCCCCTCCAAGAAGGATCCGGTGGCACTCGGTAACGCACCATCAGCCGCGGGAGAGCTTCCTAGCAGCGGAAGTGCTTCTCCTGCGGCGTGCAATCGGAAAAAACATTAAGGTGATTGTACGTGAACAACACCTTGTTCAGACAATGCTGTGCCTGACCCTGAGACTTGGGGAGGGCTGGTGGTTCCCCCCTTTCTGTTTGTTTGTCAATGTAGGACTTGAGTGTCCGATTGACTCGTTCCACAATCGCTTGCCCCTGCGGGTTGTATTGGAACGCCAAAGGTATGCTTGATATCCCAGGTGGCCATGAAGTCGGCCAGCTGCCTAGAGCTGTAGGCTGGGGCGTTATCGGTTTTCACATGCCGTGGTTTGCCCATCGCCGCGAAGCAGGAAAGGAGGTGCTGCTCCATGTGGGAGGCTGTCTCCCCTTTTTGTGCCATTGCCCAAACGAATTGTGAAAAAGTATCAATGCAAACGTGCATGTACTGCCATCTGCCAAACTGCGGGGCATGTGTGACGTCCATTTGCCACACCTGGTTAGCCTCTGTCCCTCGTGGGTTGACCCCCCACGAGGGCCCCCCCGGCGCCCCGGCGCAATGCTGACAAGAGCGAACTATGCCTTGGGCTTGAGAAAGTGGCAGGTTAAACTGTCTGGCGAGCGCTTTGGCATTCTGATGGAAGAATGCATGACTCTGAATTGGAGTAGTGAAAACACCTAACACTGACCATTGCTGAATTTCCTTTGCGGCCGCATCCACTCTGCTATTGCCCGCAGAAATCGGACCAGGTAGGTCCTGGTGACTTCGGATGTGGGCAATATAGAGCGCCTCTGTGCGGTTCCGCAAGTGAAATTGAGCTGTGAGGAACAAACTCAGCAAATTTTTGTCTATCGCGGGAGTGATGTATGCTCCCGGTAGACTGTGAAGCAAATTCCTAACGTACTGGCTGTCAGTAATAATGTTGAGGTGTTCTTTGGCGAAGGTGCGCAAGGCAAGGTTCACTGCTGCCAACTCTGCCCGCTGCGCGGACTTCTGTGGAAGAGTTAGAAGCGTGCGCCTAGCCTGGCCCTCCTGCCAAGTTAAGACACCATATGTGCGACCCCCATCAGTGAAGACTGTTCTGGCCCCCTGAAGTGGAACCAGCGAGATCAACTCATATAAGCTGACTGTCTGCGTTTGAAGCGAGACGAGTCTGGGGTCCTTTGGCAAGTGGTATGCCAAGCATCCAGTGAATCCCTCCAAGGCAATTGGAAGCGAGTCACCAAGCTGCATCAGCTGCTGAACTTGCTCTTTGGTGAATGGGATCACGATTTTGGCTAGGCCGTGCCCTGAAATGTCCCTAGCTCTCAGCCTTCCGCGGTGGACCACCGCGGAGACCAACTCTTTTGGGGGAACGATGTTTCGGGAAGAGGTGTTCCGTAAGTACACCCATTCCACGATACTCGCTCCTCTCTCGGAGTCCACTCCTAGGGCTCCAGTGAACATGGATCCGGCCCGAACGATGTACAAGTTCAGGATCGGGGCATATGGCCCCTGAGTAATCCTGTCCACCCACCTTTGACTGAGAATTTGGTTGACTTTCTCGAGAGTCAGACGTGCCTCTCGAGGAATTTGTATCCGGTCTGCCGGCTGCTTACCTAGCGTTAGCAGCGAGAAGAGCGGCTTTAGAAGATCCGTATCCAATCTGAAATACGGTCTGGCCCAATTAATGTTACCCAAAACTTGCTGCAATTCTACCAATGTGACTGAGTCTTTTAAGTTGACCTGGGGCAAAACTGGGGCTGCGAAAGAGCGGAGAAGCCGATGACCCTAGTATGAGAAGGGCTCGGTTCTCTGTACTTTCTCTGGGGGCGATGAGTAACCCTTTTCCCCCCAGGCTGGCCTGGAGGTCTTTAAACATTTCGCTGCCGAGTTGCGGCGCTGCGACCAAGATATCGTCCATGAAATGGCATACTAAGACTGTGGGGTGAAGGTTTCGAAACTTTGCCAGTGCGTTGTGAACATAAATTTGGCACAGGGTGGGTGAATTGAGCATCCTCTGTGGCAAATACTTCCACGCGTAACGCTGCGTGGGCTCGCTGTGGTTCACAACCGTAAAGGCGAACCTTTCCCGATCCCTCGGATCCAGGGGAATGGTATAAAAACAATTCTTAAGGTCTACGACCAGGATCTCCCAACCCTCGGGGATCATATTTGGATTCGGGATGCCGCATTGAAGTGGACCCATTGGCTGAATACATTTATTGATCTCCCTGAGATCGTGGAGGAGTTGCCACTTCCCCGACTTTTTCTTAATGACAAAGATGGGCGAATTCCAAGGACTAGTGGACTGCTCTATATGCCCTGCGTCTAGTTGTTCTTTAACCAGGTGTTTTAGGGCAACTAATTTCTCCCCCACTACCGGCCATTGCTCTACCCATACTGGCGTGTTGGTAAGAAATTTAAGTGGCAGAGCCATTACCCGAAGGTAAGAGTGGCCCGGTATTGCTGCAAAATGTCTCGCCCCCAAAGGTTGATGTGCACGTCCAGAATGTGCGGCCGAATGACCGCCGTGCCGTCAGCCTTAGGGATCGTGACTTCCACCCACTCCCGTCTCCTAAACACTTCTTGGACGCCGCCTATCCCCCACACATCGGAGACTGGCTCAATAGTCCATTCCTTCGGCCACTGACTTCGGCTGATGATGCTGACGTCAGCTCCGGTATCCAGCAACCCTGAGAATGATTTTTTATTCAAAAATACCTCAATAACTGGCCGCTGTTTCCATTCTATGTTGGTCTCCACTGTCGCTAAGACCTGGTATCCTTGCACTGCCTCACTTGCACTCGAGCGGTCTGCTGACCCGGGCTCTGAGCTGTCCCTGAGCCTTCCCTGGCTATCTGCTGGCGAGTTACAAGGAACCATAATCAATTGCGCTAGTGTGTCTCCCTTGTGAATGGTCTGGGGTAGGTGCGTCCAGAGTTGAACTTGGAGAACACCCAAAAAATTGGAGTCAATGACTCCTGGAATTACAAGAATTCCGCGTGCTCCTGCGACACTACGAGGCAAAACTAAGCCTATGAAGCCTTTGGGTAGGGGTCCCATGTACTGGGAATCCACCAGATAGAGTGCGCCTGGCAAGTCGCATGTGATGTCTGCCTGGCAAGTCAAGTCTAGCCCTGTGCTACCCTTGGGGCTGGCCTGCGCCTTCGCGATGCCTGGAATGTGATTGGAATCTAATCCAGCTCTGGCTCGCCCAGAGCGAGGGAGGCCTCTGTTTGGACCGGGGCCAGAGACGTGCCCGCACTCTGGTTTCCCGAGTTCAGACAATTCCTGGCCCAGTGAAGGCCCTTGTTGCATTTTGGACATGGGGTGGTTGGAGCCTTGGGACGGCCGGTGCACTGGCCGCTGCCTCTGGATCGGCATTCCTTAGCGAAGTGACCAATCTTGCCACGATTGTGGCATGCTCCCTTGGTCCGGGGTCTCCTGCCTCCCTGCACCGCCGCTGCCAACAGACCTATTTTGTAGGAATCTGTGCCAACGCCAGCACATGCCCTAATCATATCTGTGAGTGTCAGGTCGGGACGATTCCCCAGGGACTGCAAGATCTTACGGCAGTCGAGGTTGGCGTTGTCTTTGGCCAATTTCATCATGAGCTCTTGTTGGGCTTGCTCATTATCGATCTGTCTACTGATCGCTTCCTCTAATCGATTGATAAAGTCCATGTAGGACTCCTGGGATCCCTGCTTGACCGCTGTGTAATTTTTGGCTGCTTTGCCAGCTGCCGGGACTTTGAGATAAGCCTTAAAGGCTGTCTCCGCTGCAATGTGGAGCGTGGCGAGTGGCAGGGCGACTTGCGCGTCAACGGATTCGAACGGACCTGAACCATATAACTGGTCAGGAATTACTGCTCCGCCCATCCTGGCGGCCCTAGCCTGCGCTTCAAGACGATACTCGCTGTCCCATAGCAGATACTGGCTGGGGTTGAGCATCATTCGCATGACGGCTTTCCAGTCGTATGGAATGAGCATCATGGTTTCGCACACTTGCTGAAGCGTGCCCCTAGTAAATCGGCTCTGGAGTCCTGTCTCTGTAATGGCTTTCCGTATGGCCATGAGCAGCTTATACGGAACTGGCGAGTGAACTGCTTGCTGCTGGCCCGTGAGGGCATTTACCTCTATGCGAACTGGGCATAGCTGCCTAAGCTCAGCTATATTTTCTCCTGGCAATTCCCCCTTGCTGATTTCTGCCTCAGCCATGCGCTGAACAGCACTCTTGGTAGCTAGGGAACTCGAAACTGTCAGTGAAGCACCAGCCCTTCCCATCTCATGCATTCCGTCGGTGACATCTGCAGCTGTCACCGAGGGAAAGCTCCCTACGCTACCCTGCTTGAGCTGGAGTGACGGATAGAGAGCCGTTGGGGCTGATGGCTCTGCCTGCACTGGGGGTTCCTGGGTCTCTATCCAGAATGGGTCGTCCTCTGCTAAGAGTTTCCTACATTTGCTCCATGTGCCTATTATGCTGTCTGGAGCCTTTGGTGCTTGCCGAATGCAGGCTCCTATCCGATCCCAAAGTGTGAGGTCAAGCACGCCCACTTTTGGATAAAGCGGACAATTGGCCTCCAGGTACGCTAAGAGTTCCGCTAACTTCCCGCTGTGAAGGCATAATTTATATACCCTGGCCAGGGCCTTGAATTCCATTATATGAATTCTCTGGTTAGCGGATGGACATTGCCGCTGAGGACAAGTCCCCATATTACCTGCCAGGTCCTTCAAAGGGCTTCTTCTCATGACAATTTTGACGCGTCCTTTTAGGCAATAGGTCTCAGCGTGATGAATCTCTGGGATGGAGCTCGGAGTGTGGTCTCCTGCCACGGGCCCTCGGTGGCCTCTGCGCTGGAATCGGGGTTTCACAGCCTGCCCCTGAGCGGAACGCGTTTCTGCGATGCTAGCCGTAGGATGCCTCTCTGGAGTGCCTCGCCGCGTAGCTGTCACCCCGGCCGGATGGCTTTCTGACCAGAGCTGCCGCGCTGTCCTTCGGGATGAATCGGACACGGTTCTAGCATCGAACCGGACCGCGTAGATCGCTTACTCTCGAGTAGGATCACGTCGGGGTCACCAGATGTTGGATTGGGGCCGTGAAGCGGCCCTTGAGGTCCCGGAGGAGACTGGTCGAGTAACGACACGAGACAAGATGGAGCGAAGACCAGTGGTTTATTGAGGGAAAATCATCATCATTATATATAGGAATTCAAGGCAGCGTGTGATAGAATCGTCATCTGACAGAAAATCATATCACCTGTTTACCTGGGTTAATTGGGAATCTCTCTTGGGGAAGTTAATTAACTAAGGCAAATACTGACAGGGGAAATCCATTGTTCATGGCTTGCACAAGAGTAAACATGGCCACTATTTGCGCTCGGGCTTGGGCTAATCTGCAAGTGTGGAATTACCTAATTCCTAACAAGAGTTAGTTATTCAGCTTCCCCCTGCAGAACTGCCGGTCAGGTCAGATATGGGTGAATCAATCTTATGACTATTAATCTGCTCCCCAATTTCTGTACCCGTGGAGGTCAGAGGCCAGGGGTCTGCCTCCCCCGGTGTAACCTCTGCCAGGGACAGTTATGCCAATTGTGCTCGTGGATACCACAGAGCTGTTTGGCAAGAACAAACACTCTTGAGGGTACATAAGACCTGAATAGGAAAGACCAACATGCTCAAGTGGCTGCTGCTGACAACAACATGCTGTATAAATGGAGAGATACAGAATCCAGCTGATTTCTCCAGAAACATGTACTGATTAGGATTTAATTTTGGCCAAGGATGAAACCAAAGAAGGTGGCTTTATTTTGACAGTTCAAAGTTGTTTGATCTGGAGATGAAAGAAGAATAAGGCAGGAGGAGGAAACTGGTCCAGCATCACCATCCCTTGCACAAGTGCAGATAGAGGAAATAAAGAAGAGAAGGAGTCTGGTAGCAGTCGTAGCAGAGTCTGTTTTATTTTAGTGAACCAGCAGTTCATTAGCATGGATGTTCTTAGTCTGGCTCTTTTATTTTTATTTTTTTATTTGGGGGGGGGATTCTTGAATTCAAGGGTCTTTGGGACAAGGTCATTGTGTAAGAGGTAGCCAAACAAAATCTTCTGTGTCACTGTACTGATGATTTGATGATTTCCCATCCTTTTCACTCTTCCCACAATGCTTTGATAGCAAGGTGCCATGGGTACCTGAAGCCAGGCACTCATCAGTCAGCCAAAAAAAGGTGGCCAACCACTGGAGGAAGCAGTTGAGTGAGAGAACGGTGAAGCATAATTGGCAATCAACTTAGGTGGTGGCTGCTTTTCAGAGTGCTGCTTTTCAGAGTGGTATATGCTGGTCATGGACTGTAAACAAAATTGAATTTGAATTTGAATTTATTTAAGCTATCCTGCTGTGCTGTTCTTAAATGTACCCTTTATTGATTTTAAGGTTTTTAATGCAATTACTTGGTTTTAATAACTTTTATTATGAGGTTAGTTTTACTTAATGTTATGATTTAATGCAGGAGTGCCCAAACTTTTCCCATCAGGGGCCTGACCACGCCCCCTCAGACAGCTGGTTCCTCCCGCTGGCGGCAGCAGTGGCACATAAATTCACCACATATTTTCAGACATTTTACCACCTCCACCACTTCTCATTGCAGCAAGAGCGAGGGCGGCACATTTTTGCCACACTTCTGAAATTTTTCACAGCATTTTCACAGCGTTTCAGTGTGTTTTTAGTGCAATTTCACAACTTCCAGCAGCAGTGGATCACTTCCAGTGTCGGTGGCAATCTGGCCCTTGGGCTGTAGTTTGGGCACCCCTGATTTAATGGTTTTGATTGTTTTTATAAAGTTTGTAAGCTGCCTTGACACCATTTTATAGGTGGATGGTGGAGCTTAAATATGCTAGATATATAAATGCGCTACAGTGGCTCAAGTGGCTAAGACACTGACTGGGAGGTGGAAGGGCAGCAGTTTGGTTCCCGAGTACTGCAGGACGGAATGAGTTCCCATCTTTGTCCCAGCTCCTGCCAACCTAGCAGTTCAAAAGCAAGAAATTGCAAGTCGATAAATAGGGACCAGTTTGATGGGAAGGTAACAGTGTTCCATGCACTCCAGTGTCTAGTCATGCCAGCCACATGACCACAGAAATGTCTGTAGAAGCAGACAGCACTGGCTCTTCAGCTTTGAAACAGAGATTAGTACTGAACCCTAGAGTCAGATACGACTGGCTTTTGAGCAAGGGAAACCTTTACCTTCACACACAGACACACACACACACACAGAGATATACTGTAGGTAGTAGGATGTATAGCATTATGTTGTTGTTTCCCAAGGGTCCGGCCATTTCAGGATGATAATCCAAAGTACAGTAGTTCCCTGATCTCAAAGCAAATGATTTCTATCCTGAAATCAGGATGCCACTGGTGGAAGTGTTGGGCAGAGAGCAACTGTCACTAACTATGAATGGACCAGTTTAAGTTATTCTGGAACAGCGTAGGCAGCAGCCTGCAGAGTTTTCAAAAGAAGGAGCAATTAGGGAATCTAGACTCCCTTGCATGATATCATGGAGTGAGAGTTACTGCTGGGTCAAAAATCTCATTCACCATTCACATGGAGAAGAGCAATTCAGTTCTTAATAGCTGCTAAAGTTGAATGTAAAGTTGTGACAAGTGTAAAGAGGAATTTCTTAGCAAAAAGAACTGAGAACAAAATATGAGGTAAAAAAGAAAAGTTTAAAAAAATTGACATTTTACATGAAGATGGAGCACTACTAGGGAGTTTTTTTAAATTTCGGGCTGTGGGCTGGTCACGTGGTTCAGTGGGCCAGTCACATGGTTCCTCCCACTGGAAGCAGAAGTAAAATGTGTACATGCATGCGCATGCACACACGCAAAACACGGCCTTAAATGCACCCGCAGCTGTCATAAACTTCCACTTCCAGGAACAGTGCAGGTAGTGTGGTCTGGATTATTAGTCGCCATGGGCCGGATCCAGCCCACAGACCATAGTTTAGGCGCCCCTGCTTTAATGAATGGATGACCATTTATCCCGGGCTATTAGTGAGAAGATATGGTGTGGGGAATATATTCACATTTCCCCCCTCCTGCAACGTGAACCCACTGAGGAGGAGATGGAGGGGCAGGACGAGAGGGACAAGGAGTTGTACCATCGCAGTAAGCTGCCATGCAATGGGGCCAATTGGTTACCGGCCTATTTGGTATCCATGGCAGGATATATGAGGGCCCATTCTGATTTGGCCATCCCAATGGTCCAGTACTTGGACAATATTTACTGGGCCGTGGTTGATTTCCCTGGCCCGCCATGGTTGGCCTATGACGAAGAATTTAGGATTGGGGTGGCCCTTCACCCTGAGATGCGGAGCGACGAGCCCTGCTAGCAGTTGCGGCTAATATATATGACTCCTATGTGGCCAGCACCTATGCTCCGTACGAAGAGACTATTTCCAGGCTACTACCTCCGTGGCTTCTTTGGGGCTCACAGATTAAGTGAGCTGGTACCATTTTCAACAGGGGACATGTTCTGCAGGGCACTGGAACTGGAAGATGTGTCGCTCGACCAGGAGTGGGCTCTGGGGAGGATTCGCTCCTCTAGGGCCGGTCAGCGGGGAAAGGGTAGTAGCATGGTGCTGCCACATGTCCGGTTGGTCCCCCACATGTGTTTGTGGCAGCCCGTGGTTCACGCCCTGGCCTGTTGTTCTGCTACCAAGACGGGTGTCCCCTTACTTAATTACAATTTGTACCCGTTCATTCCGGATAGGCACTGCATCAACTGCGGCTGCATTAGGGTACTCGTAGCCTGACATACGTTGCATGGGCAAGTGGCGATTCGCGCCTTTTTCTCCGTCTGTTCGTCCCCTCACTGCACGAGTGCCTTGTTCTGCCCTCAACTTTCTCTCCTTATCTTACAGACCCTGTGTGTTTCCACATACTGGTGGCAGTGTGGCTTGTGGCCACAATTTATGTGCACTGGGCAGCACAGTATGCGGCTTCATCAGAATGGGGACCCCATCTCGGGCTACATGTAACCGCGCGTATGCAGTGGTACAGTGTGCACGGCATATAGGTGGTGGGAACTGTTCCCATTCCTGATGTCCATTGGGGATGCTGGACTGCCAGATGTTTTAATTCTGCACCTCAGAGGCGATGATCTTCCACAATCGCTAGCCTGGACTTAAAGACTTCCAAGTGCAGTGACCTGGCATTTATTTACCATTTATGGCCGTTTACACGGTTGCTATGGTCATACATCGTGCCGAGGCACTATTATTGGGGAGGCATTGACCCCCGCGGTTGGACCGCGCCCGGTGGTCAGTGAACAGGGCTGTTGCCTGGTTCCTTATCCAGAATGGCTTGGGGGACAGCCATTCGTCAGGGATAGGGTTACAGGAATTTAGCCTGTATTCTGGAGATGGGGTTCACCTGTCAGCAAGAGGATGGACCTCTTTTGAATGACGTACAAGAGGGCCTGGTGACCAGATTGTCAGTCAAGGTGGGTGGATCTCTGATACGATTTTGGCAATGTTCGCCAAGTGTAAGGTGCATCCCCATGAGTTGCAGGTGATTCACGGCCACCTCTACTTCGCCTGCAGAGTGGTAACGCCAGGCAGAGCCTTCGCCAGGCGTCTGGGTCTTTATAAACGACACCGCAGGGTACGGCTGACTAGGGGTTTATGAGCAGACCTGTCGGTTTGGCTCACATTCCTGCAGGACTTTAATGTCGTCTCCTTTTGGAGATCTGAGCTTATGGTCAGCCCCAGTTCCAAGTACAGTTGAGTGTCTCCGGCTCCCTGGGGTATGGGATTTATTTTCAAGGACAGTGTGCCTATGGCCAATGGCCCCAGAGATGACAAGGTCACGGATCGCTTACGTGATCTTACGTTCCTGGAGTTTTTCAATTTTGGGTCCCCTTTATGCTCTGGGGGGACAGGTAGGCTAATTCTGTGGTTCACTTTTGGCGTGACAATGCTGCGGTGGTGCACATTGTCGATGCCCAAACGTCTAAATCCCCCAGAGTCATGGCCTTTGTTTGCCAATTGTTATTAGGTCCGTGCGCTTTAATGGGCTCCTTAGGGCCAGACATGTGCCAGGCATTAATAACGATATTGCCGATGCTTTATCCCGCCTGCAGATCTCCCGGTTCCGTGCCTTGGCTCCAGACGCAGAGGAACTTCCCTCTACACTCCCAGCTGAGATATGGACATTTAGCAAGGAGAGGTGAACCGGGCGATCGGCATGTCTTTGGCACCTCGCACGCGTAAAGTGTATCAGCATACACTCCTTCACTTTAGGACCTTTTGTAGGAAAAGGCAGTTGTCTGAAATGTGGCCGATACCGGTCGACCAGGTTTTCCAGTATATGGTGCACCTTCATGATCTGGGGTTGGCCCCACGCACCATCGCCACCAGGCTTTATGCTGTGGCATCCATGGCCAAGGCATGGGGCTTTACTGACTGTGTGAGTGACTTCCGCATATGCCATGTATTGGAAGGGTGGACACATGGACGTGGCAGCCGCCCAGACACAAATCGCCCTGTCGCCCTGTTTTACCAGGTATTCTGACCCACCTTGCACGAGGCTGGCTTAGACTGTGTTACAGTAGGTAGGAGGAGTCTCTTTTTCATGCAGCTACCACCGTAGCTTTCTCTGGAGCTCTGCGAATCAGCGAGCTGGTCCCATGGTCAAAGAGGGATGTGTCTCGTAGGGGACTGGAACTCAACGATGTGTCTATCAACCAGGAGTGGGCCCAGTTGAGTATTCGTTCCTCAAAGGCCGATCAGCATGGAGTAGGCAGTGGTGTTATACTGCTACGATGTACATTTGCTGACATCTGTCCGGTTGGTGCCCTACATGCAATTCTGGCAGTGCCTGCTGCTCACCCTGGCCTGTTTTTCTGCCACTAGGATTGGTCTTCCCTTAAAAAATTTCAGTTCTGGAGGGTGACCGGTACTGCACTTCACAGTGTGGGGCTCGTTATGGCTCCCATTCATTCAGGATAGGTGCCGCATTGACTGCAGCTGCATTTGGGTACTCTGAGGCTGATATATGTTGGATGGGCAGGAGGTATATGTACGTCCCCTCACTGTACGAGTACCTAGTTATGTCCTTAATTCCTTTTCCTCCTTTTACAGACCCTGTGTGTCCACGCACACCGGTGGCAGCGGGGCTGGTGGGCCACAGCTATGTACACTGGGCGGCACAGTATGCTGCGGCGACAGAGTGGGGACCCCATCTCGGGCTGCGTGGAGCCGCACGTATGCGTTGGTATGGTATGTGCGTCATGAGATGGCGGGAACTGTTGCCATTCCTGATGTCCATCAGGGATGCTGGACCGCCTGATGTTCTGATTCTGCACCTCGGCGGCAATGATCTCGCACGGGTCAATGGCCTTTTCTTAAAATGTCGGGGTGCAGTGACCTGGTGTTTTTACATCATTTATGGCCATACACACGGTTGCCATGGTCTGACATCATGCCGAGACACTGTTTTAGAGGAGACATGGATCTCCGTGGTTTGGACCGTGCCCGGCAGTCAGTGAATAGGTCTTTTGCCCAGTTTCTCGTTGAGAATGGCTTGGGGACAGCCATTCAACACCCGGGAAAAGGGTTGCAGGATTTTAGCCTGTATGCAGGAGATGGGGTCCACCTGTCGGCCAGAGGTATGAACCTCTTTCTGGAAGATGTGCAAGCAGGTCTGGTGACCAAGCTGACGGTCTGGGGGGGGGGGGTGAGTCATCATGGACGCCTCCCCGTGTGGCGGGTAGCACTGGTAAGGTAAAGATTTATGACCCATAGGTATCCGGCAGGTTCGCAATTGACTGTCCAACACGTAGATATGTACAGGGGAAACAGGATTGGCCGGTCAAGGGTGAACCATGAAAGGGGTGATGTCAGGAGCTTCACAGCCTGCATCACCTTGATATTGAATGGATACACGTCATATGGTGGGGTCAGTAGATAGTATATTGACTCCGGTCAACAATTTGTTTGTGTCAATTTGTTTGGTCTGAGTCTGTATTTGGGTGGGTGCGCCTGCAATGCAAGCGCGGTGCCAAAATGGCCACCACGCTCTTTGCGGGGGCCCCCACCCAGACACAGACATCCGGGCTAGTTAGGGGGCGTGGCCACCCCTCTATAAAAGGGGTGGCCATGAGGCAGCCGCGCTGCCATTTTACGAGAAGTAACGGAGCGGAGAAGTTTTCCCCTCCACCCCCTCCCTAGTGGACAGTGTGATTTTCTGGTCGCTTCGAGGCCGGGTGGGAATTTCTGCTTGAACCTGCAATTGGCTCTTTGGTTCTTGGCTTTTTCGCCCATCCCACACTGTCGCTAGTGATTGAGATATGGGGTAAGTTGACTTGGTCACTTTTGGCGGGTAGGACTGGTAAGGTAAAGATTTATGACCCAGAGGTATCCAGCAGGTTCGCAATTGACTGGCCAACACGTAGATAGGTATAGGGGAAACAGGTTTGGCCAGTCAAGGGCGAACTATGAAAGGGGTGATGTCAGGAGCTTCACAGCCTGCATCACCTTGATATTTGAATGGATACACGTCATAGGGTGGGGTCAGTAGATAATATATTGACTCCGGTCAACAATTTGTTTGTGTCAACAAACAGATTGATACAAATTGATACATGTAGCCAATTTCCATTGGCATTTAGGGTGGAACCTTACCAGTGCTACTGCGGCCTGCTTGCCTTAAAGAATTGGATGATACACCAATTGAAAGTGAGAATTCAGACAAGGGCATTATTCAATAAAAGTGGCCCGATGCCTTTAATCCAATACCGGTGTCTTAGTCTTTATTTGGGTGGGTGCGCCTGCAAAGAAAAATATCATTTACTCACAAAATGAGGTCTGAAGATACATGTGCTCAGGAATCCTGGTAAAGTTGCATCAGGTTAATAATGAAGGCAGGAATTTCAGTTGAGTTATTTTAGAAAGAAGAAAGTAAAGGTGGCCTTTCTTCCAGCCATGTTGCCTCAAAAATGGAGGCACTCAGAAGGACATCTTTTCTCTTCAAAAGGCAAAAAGCAAAGGAGAGAAGGCCAGAACAAACAAAGACCTTAAGACATGCAAATAGAATCAGGTGACCTCAGAGGCATGAAAGAACCATTTTAAATTTATTTAGAGGCAAACAATGCAAAACAACTTTCTTTAGGTCAGGCTAGCCTTTCCTGTCTCTGTGGTTAGTGTGTTAGTAATCACTGCATGCTGGGGTTCTACTGGCATACTCAACAGTTACCACATTTTTCAGTCAGTACATTCATCTTTCTGTACTTGTTTCCCCATTTATTTTACCTTGAATAATCAGCCTTTCATTTCTCCACACTTGAATGTTCTTGCTTCCTGCAACTTGTGTCCCACGACTTCTCAATGTTTATTCATTCACTTTTATATAACTTCATTTAACACTCTCTTTATCCAGGGAATTCAATTTAATTTATTCCTCTGCAGCTTCTCTTAGCAATCTGGCACACCTTAACTGCTTTCATCTTATTCAAAAAAGTAGCATTTTTTTATCTCTAGTAATAATTGGCTGCTGATGTCTTATGAAGAAACCTATCAAATGCCCATTAGTGTAGCTTCAGGATACTGATCACCTCTTCAGATGGCATCCCCCTCCCCTTTGAGCCCTCTTTTTATCCTTTTATATCAAAAACATAAACGTTCAGACTTGAAATATCTGTATCATAGTTTGCTAATTCAGTCTGGTATAACTGCAGCCTATTGTGACTATTTCTGTTTGTCTGTTTCCTTGCCATAAAGCAGGGGTTCTCAACCTTTTCAAGTCAGGGTCGGGGCCATGCTCCCTCAAACAGTTGAGGGGGCAGTGCTGATTGTCCCCCCCCCTATTTACAGCCATAATAAATGAGTCCGCAACTGTCATAAATGTGTTTATGATGACCGTGGGCTCATTTACAGCTGTTGTAAATGTGTTTATGAAGGCCATAAATGAGTCTGTGGATGGTGGCAGTGGCAGCTGGAGCAAGGGCAGGGGCCAGATTATTTGGTGTTGTGGGCTGGATTCAGCCCATGGGCATAGGTTGAGAACCCCTGCCATAAACTGTTATTTTCATGCTAAATTCACTTACTGTTCTCATCTAGAAAAGACCAATTCAGTCATCGGTGGTTACCTAAGTGCAAACATATAAGAGTGATGTTAATTCAATAGGTCTATTTTAATCTGACAAACAATAGGATTTAGGCAGTCAAGTATGTCACAACTTTCATTTGAACGTTTTTCAAAGGTGATGCTTCACTTATCAAAAGAGTGTCCATCCTTGATGGTACTTTAAAGTGTTGAACTCTTTAGGTATGTTGTCTCTGCAATAGCTTTCATTCCATGCTGCTACAGTTTCATACAGGCATGATTCAAAATATTTTGGTACTGGAGGTGTGGCACCCAAGGATTCCCACAAGAGGCAGGCAGATTTTTTTGGTGGGTGACATGCTACCTTAGGAATTCTGGGAATTGTAATCAGAAGTCACAAATTGACAGACCTTTAGTTTCCACACAACTCAAGGGACATCATACGGAAAGTATGTGAAATTATTTAGGCATGTGAAATAGAAATCTCACATGCAACTCTTTGTCTCTCCAGCAATATGAAACCCAATAGTAACAAATTAAATCATTAACAAATTTGTCTGTACTTTCATGGTCCTCAAAATGTACTTCTTTGGGTAGATACATCATACTAACTGATGACAAGCCAGCTCTGGGAACATACAGTATGGCGATGCTTGATTTTGCATGTATTTCTGCAATTATAAGATCATAAAGTCACAGAAAGGCTATGCTACATATTATTGTATTTCCAGCTATTGAAGTGGATTTGCATGTAAATACTAGTTCATTTTCTAAAATAAATGTTGCCTTCTCTGGGAGACCATGACTAGCCAATGCCCCCAGCTGGGATGACAGTGAATAAGACTGGAGAAAGGATAGAAGTACCATAAGAACATAAGAACATAAGAACAGCCTTGCTGGAACAGGCCACAGCCCATCCAGTCCAGCATTCTGTCTCACACAGTGGCTCACCATTTCCTTCAGGGTATTCCCAAGCAGATGCCTTCACCTGCTTAGGATTCCCTGGAAATGATATTGAGAGATATCCTGCCTATCTCTCCAACCCGGAGGTTGTCCTTAAGTATCCATAATTATAGCCATTGATACTCTTGTCCTCCATGAACTTGTCTAATCCTTTCTTAAAGCTGTCAAGACTGACAGCTGTCACCACTTCTTCTGGCAGGGAGTTCCATAGACCAGTAATCCTCTGGGTGAAAAAGTACTTTCTCTTATTTGTTTGAGAACTAGTACCCAAAAGTTTCATGGAGTGTCCCCTAGTTCTAGTGTTATGCGATAGGGAAAACAGTTTTTCCTTATCTACTTTGTCCACACCGTGCATGATTTTATAAACTTCAATCAGGTCACCTCTTAGACGTCGTCGTTCAAGAGTGAAGAGGCCCAACCGTTGCAGCCTCAGATGGTAAGGAAGGTGTTCCAGTCCCAAAATCATTCTGGTTGCCCTCCTCTGCACTTTTTCCAGCTCCATAATATCCTTCTGGAGGTATGGCGACCAGAACTGTACACAGTATTCCAGATGGGGCCTCACCATAGATTTATAAAGAGGCAAAATGACACTTGCTGACATTTTCTATACCCTTCCTAATGATCCCTAGCATTGAGTTTGCTTTTTTCACTGCTGAGGCACACTGGGTTGACACCTTCATTGAGTTGTCCACCAGGACACCAAGGTCCCTTTCCTGGTTTGTCGCAGAGAGTTCAGACCCCATCAGTTTATAAATGTAATTGGGGTTCTTTGCCCCAACATGCATCACTCTGCACTTACTAATGTTGAAACTCATTTGCCACTGTTTTGCCCACTCCCCCAGTGTCGAGAGATCCCTCTGGAGCTCTTCACAATCTCTCACAGTTTTCACTACCCTGTATAATTTAGTGTCGTCAGCAAATTTGGCTACCTTGCTTTTTACTCCTACCTCTAGATCATTTATGAAGAGGTTGAAAAGCAGGGGTCCCAGTACTGAACCTTGGGGGACCCCACTCTTTACTTCCCTCCACTTGGAGAAGTGTCCATTTAGCGCTACCCTCGGTTTCCTGTCCCTTAGCCAGTTGCTGATCCAGGACAAGACCTGTCCCTTTATTCCATGACTGGTAAGTTTATTCAAGAGCCTTTGGTGTGGGACCTTGTCAAAAGCCTTCTGAAAGTCCAGATAAACAATTTCAACTGGATCCCCCTTATCCACATGCTTGTTGACACTCTCAAAAAATTCCAACAGATTAGTGAGGCATGATTTGCCCTTGCAAAAGCCATGTTGGCTCTCCTTTAGCAGCGCCTTCTCTTCTATGTGCCTATTAATTCTATCTTTTAGGATGGTTTCCATCACTTTACCTGGGACACATGTCAAACTGACAGGTCGGTAATTTCCTGGATCACCCCTGGATCCTTTTTTGAAAACTGGTGTTACATTCGCTACCTTCCAGTCATCAGGCACAAAGCCTGATTTGAGGGAAAGATTATATATTTTGGCTAGGAGATCAGCAATTTCATCTTTAAGTTCCCTGAGAACTCATGGATGGATTCCATCTGGTCCTGGTGATTTGTTAGTGTTTAGTTTAACAAGACATGCAAGGACCTCCTCCCTGGTTATTTCTATCTGGCTTAATTCTTTGGTTTCCCTCCCTACAAAGATAGGCTCTGTTTTGGGCATGTGGCCTCTGTCTTCTTCAGTGAATACTGAAGCAAAGAATTCATTGAGTCTCTCTGCAATCTCTGTTTCCTCTTTAATAACCCCTTGCCTCCCATTGTCATCTAATGGTCCAATGGCCTTCCTAGTTGGGTTCTTACTTCTAATGTACTTAAAGAAGTCTTTGTTATTTCTCTGAGTATTTTTAGCTATAAGCTCCTCAAAGTCTTGCTTTGCTTTCCTGATTGTTGCCTTGCATTTGTTCTGCCAGAATTTATGTTTCTGCCTGCTGTCCTCATTCTGACAAGCCTTCCATCTTCTAAATGAGCTTTTCTTGCTCTTGATCACTTCCCGAACAGCTCCTGTAAGCCACATCGGAGTCCTCTTGGACCTGGCAGTGCCCTTTTTCCTTTTGGGTATGCATTCCAATTGAGCCTCTGTTATTGTTTTTGTAAACAGCCTCCATGCCTCTTGGAGTGTTTGGACTCTCTCAATTTTCCCTTTCAGCTTCTTTTTTACTAGTTTCCTCAACTTTGGGAAATTTCCTTTTTGAAAATGTAAGGTCTCTGTGTTAGATTTTATCAGTGACTTGCGGTCTATGATCAAGTTAAACATAATTGAGTTGTGGTCACTGTTCCCTATTGGATCAGTCACATTAACATCTTGCACCAGATCCTGAGTATTACTCAGGATCAAGTCAAGGATTCTTGTACCTCTAGTTGGGTCTTCAACCATCTGTCCCAGGGAACAATCATTTAGCATATCTAGGAACTTTATCTCTTTATCATGTGCTGAACAACAGTTCACCCAGTCTATGTGAGGGTAATTGAAGTCCCCCATTATAACCAGGCTTCCCTTCTTGGATGCCTCCTTTACAACATTCTCCAACTGCCAGTCTCCCTCAAGAGTTTGGGTCGGAGGCCGATAGTATATGCCTACTGTTAGACCATCCTTGTGGCCTGGTACTCTTTAGTGTAAGGGACCAAAGACAATAAAACAGCCGAAGAGTTGGCTTAACACAGGTTTATTGCATGATGATCCGGAGGAACATGTGGTAATGGCGGATGAGTAGCTCAATATATACAGCTGGCTATACATTTGAATGTGGCTCGTCGATAGACTATTGGTTGCTGCCTGCGTGACGTCGTGGAAGGTCACGCCCTTCTTGACCAGGTGAAGAGGTGGCGGGGAATCTTCCCGCGCTGCTGAACCAGGTGAATCTGAGCCATGAGAGCTGGACGCTTGCTATTGCCATCTAGTGGTCACTAGCTCGCGTCCCCTTATCAGGTTTACATTGATACAGCTGATGGTTATAATGTTGCACACAGAAAGGTTACATTGTTAACACATGGCAAAGGTACATTGTTAAAGGCACAGCTTTACAGAACACAACATCCCTCCCCCTAGGATGAGACGAAGTCTCTCAGCCAAGATGGCTTGTTGCATGTGCGTTTGGGCCGTGAAGAGGGCTGACCCCCCCGGGGGCGCTACTGCTTCTTTGTTCCCTGTTGCCGCTGTCTGGCAGCCTTAGGGGAAGGGAAAAACTCGCCGAACTGGAGGCGCGTCACCTGGAACGCCCCCTTATGGGTGACTATGGTCTGCGCAGCAGCTGCGGCAGGGGACACCGTAAGCTGCTGGTAGGCCTGTGCTAAGTCGAGCTTAGCGAAACACTTTCCCCCGTGTAACCTGGCCAGCAGATGGCTGACTACCGGCACCGGATATGCATTCGGGCGGATCGCCTTGTTGATGGTGCACTTGTAGTCGGCGCATATGCGGACCTCCCCATTGGCCTTTAGTGCAGTTACAATTGGAGTTTCCCACTCCGCGGAATCAACAGGCACAAGGATTCCCTGGCCCACCAATTTGTCCAGTTCCGCCTCTATCTTGTCCTTAAGTGCGAACGGCACCCGGCATGGTTTAAGACGAATTGGGCGGACCTCCGGGTCCAGGTCGAATGTCACTGGGGGCCCCTTGAATTTCCCCAGTCCTTTTTTGAAAACTTCGGGGTGCGCCTCGCACACCTCCAGAATTGGATCAGTCCCAACGGCGTGCATCCCAACGGCGTGCACCCCCCCAATAAACTAACCCAGGGGCTGGAACCATTGAGTCCCGAGGAGGCTGCAATCTCCCCCTTTGAGCACGACTAGGGGAAGGGACGCGGCGTGCTTCTTGAATTTAACCTGAAATTCTCCAACCCCCAACACTGGAATGCTGTTCCCTTGCACGTCCCGTAGTGTGGACCTCAGTGCTTTGAGCTTGGGTCGCTTGTGGGGGGCAAATCCCAAAAACTCCCTCTGGGAAATGATTGACTATGAGGACCCCGAGTCAATTTCCATCCTAATGGGAACCCCTTGGACTAGTACCTCAACAAAATAGCGGGGGTGTCCTGCAGACACGCTGAACACTGGGGCGTCGTCCTCGCTGCCGTCGGAGATGCGGCCCACGCCGTCCTGCTTCCGCGTGGCCTGGGCGCCGTCCTTGGATCTCATTGAGCGGTCTTGTCCCGCGGAACGGTCTGCGGAGCTCCTCCGGGTCTCGCGCTTCTTTCTGCACACCTTGGCGATGTGCCCGCGGCGGCCGCAGTTGTGGCACTCGGCCTTCCGGAACGGGCACTTTACGCGGTCGTGGGTCGCTCCACAGCCGTCGCACCGCCGGCTCTCCTTCCGGACCCTCCGGACGTCCTCGTCGTCGCTGCTCTCTGTGGACGACCTCGAAGTTCACCGGGCCGCCTGTACCGGAGTCTCTGCCTTGCTCGACTTCGGCTGCCAGTCCTGGAGTTCTTGGACCCCGGCCTTTGTAGCTTCTGCGGCCTGGGCCGCTCTGACGACCTCCTGCAACGTGGGAGGCAGCTCTTGGTTCATTAATGTGCGCTGGGTTTCGGCGTCGTTCAGGCCGCACAGCACACAGTCCCGGAGGGTGATTTCGGCATTCTCCCATTTGCACGGGCCGGCCGCCAGCCGCAGGGCCGCCACGAATGCGGCGACCATCTCCCCGGGCGCTTGGACTCGCCTCCAGAACGCACTCCGAGCGGGAAACATCGCCGTGGCGGGCCGGACGTGCTCACGCAGCATCTGCATGAGTTCCTTGGCCTTGAATTCGCTCACCCTCCTCGGTGCAATCAGGTCCACCAAGGTCCTTTTGGTTTCTTGTCCGAGCATCCTGGTGAAGATGGCCCTTTTCTTTGCCTCTTCCGTGACTTCGGACTCAATCAGTGCTGCCTGGAAGTCCATCTCGAAGATCTCCCAGTCGCCCGGTTTCCTGATTTCGAAACCGGCGCATGTCTTGGTCCCGTGGGCTGCCATATCCCACCTTCGTCGCCAATTTAGTGTAAGGGACCAAAGACAATAAAACAGCCGAAGAGTTGGCTTAACACAGGTTTATTGCATGATGATCCGGAGGAACATGTGGTAATGGCGGATGAGTAGCTCAATATATACAGCTGGCTATACATTTGAATGTGGCTCGTCGACAGACTATTGGTTGCTGCCTGCGTGACGTCGTGGAAGGTCACGCCCTTCTTGACCAGGTGAAGAGGTGGCGGGGAATCTTCCCGCGCTGCTGAACCAGGTGTATCTGAGCCATGAGAGCTGGATGCTCGCTATTGCCATCTAGTGGTCACTAGCTCGTGTCCCCTTATCAGGTTTACATTGATACAGCTGATGGTTATAATGTTGCACACAGAAAGGTTACATTGTTAACACATGGCAAAGGTACATTGTTAAAGGCACAGCTTTACAGAACACAACATACTCTTACCCACAGAGTTTCTAATGGTGACTCCAAATCACCTAGATATTCCAATTCATACGATTTTATCACTTCTTTGACATACAAGGCTACACCACCTCCCGTTTGCCCCTTCCTATCCTTCCTGTACAGTTTGTAGCCTGGGATAACTGTATCCCATTGGTTATCATCCGTCCACCAGGTTTCAGTGATACCAGTAATATCAATATTCTTATCTATTGCTAAGTATTCCAGCTCCCCTATTTTGTTCCGGAGGCTTCTGGCATTTGTATACAAGCATTTATATATGCTTTTCTGACACAGTCTTTTGTGTCCAGTTGCATTGTTAGACTGCCTCTTGCATCCTTCTGCTAGAATGCTAGTGACTAGCTCCTCGCTCTGCTCAGTAATTTTTGCATCCTCCTCATTACCCAAGTACACACTTTCCCGAACCGGATGCTGCCCGGCTCCTGTTGGCTTTCCCCCAGTTATCAGTTTAAAAGCTGCTCTGCAGCCTTTTTGATGTTGAGTGCCAGCAATCTGGTCCCATCATGGTTCAAATGCAACCCATCCCTCCTGAACAGATTTGGCTGTGATAATGACCACGATAATACCATGATAATGACCATATGCCAAAGGCCATAGAATCATATAGTACTTTGCACAACACCACGTTCTGGATACTATCTGATGGGGGCAGGGGAAACCACTACAAAAATTTGCCCCATTGCCCAATTCTGTCAGACAACCAGGTAGAGAAAGCTATGGATCAGTCTAGGACAGGGGTTCTCAATCTGCCTGCGGTACCATTCCATCTGACCCAAACCAGCACCATCCTTGTCACCTCCACCAGGCTTTGTGTGTCCCTAATGCTGCTCCATATTAGGGAGGATGTAATAAGGCTTACAACATCCACCCTGCTATGAAATGGCATTAGGGGCACACCAAACCAGGCAGAGGTGACAAGGATGGCAGTGACAGTGGAAGCGGAATTGGCAGATGCCCATGGCCACCTGTCATTTCCCGGGGGTCACTCTGGTTGAGCATGGGCAAGGACAGGCAGGACCCCTCCTTCACCCATGGCAGGCTGATAAGCAGGGAAGTGGCGGCGGTAGCGGCATGGGAGTGTTGGTGGGCTGGACTGGTGCCGTGGGGGGGGAGTGTTGGCGGTGGTGGCTGTGTGTGTGGGAGTGTTGGTGGGTTGTACTAGTGCTGAGTGTGGGGGAAATGTTGGTGGCGTTGATGGCAGTGGCGGCAGCTGTTGTATGGGGGAGAGTGTTAGTGGGCCAGCTTCAAAAGGTTGAGAACCCCTGGTCTAGGAGAACAAAGAGTGACAGCGGGGACAACTCTTTTTAAAAAGTAAAAACAGAGTAAAATGCTATATGCTTTTTTTAAATGTAAAAAAAATGATTTGTGTAGCTGGATATCAGCTTTTATGACAGTGAAATAATTCTGGGGAATTGAACCTAAGTTTATAATAAACAGTTTCTTATAAACTGCTTTATTGTTCAAAGACTGCTTATGCTCTGTGTGGAACAGCTTTGAACTATCTTTCCATGCCTTTATAGCTGAATCTTAAACATCTGAAGGAAGAGAAGAAAGAACAAACAGACTCTTTAACTCTCCTAAAACATGAGCAAGCCCCAAGAGCCAATTTTAATTGAAGACAAAGAGCAAAAATGTCCTGGGACCTTCACACATCTCATTATTTCTTTAACAGACTGATTTAATAAGTGTCAAGTTAAATCTCTCTATCTCATTATTTTAAATTTTTACTGAATCTGCACACAAGAAAGAACTCAAAACAGTCAGTTGGTGAACTGTATTCCATCCATTTTCTGTATTTTCAAAATCAAGACCTTTCTACAAAAAATTCAGAAAATTAAATTCCTGAAGAGCACAATGTATCCATGAATAATATCAATATGTATTTTACTAAAGTGATCAGTCCTTTAGTTTTTAAAACTCATTGGTATATGAGGCACTTTGTGGACAAAGCATTACAAGCTTATCTATGCTAAAGATGAAATATAATTTTGTTAAATCTTACAATCTTCATGAAACTTGTCTTTTCCCACCTTTTGAAACTTACCTCTTCTTGAGAACACTCACAGTTGTAAGGTTTAAGTGGTGTTTTTCAGAAACAAAATATGCACAAAAGAAATCTAAATTTTAAAAAATGCACTCAGGTAAGAACATGTATGGGTAAAAATCACACACAAACACACTTTAGACAATAGAGGAAGAAAACTGTGAATGTAACACAGAACGTGTAAATGAATGCATTGCACACATTTAGCAAAATGTGTATATACATGTGCACATTGGGAAAACTGTATTTTAATTATGTATGATTTCTTGTAGGAAGAAAATATTGCAACCCCATATGAAAGAAGGGAAGAAATTGCCATGATAAAGTCTAAATTTATATATTAAGCAAAAATGACCACGATAAAAGACAAAGATGGCAAGGAGTTAGTGGATGCAGAAGAGATAAAGAAAAGATGGAAAGAGTACACAGAGGAACTCTACAAAAAAGACCTAAACACCCCGGATAATAACAATGAGGGGAAAATTGAACTTGAACCAGACATCCTAGAGAGTGAAGTCAGAAAGGCCCTAAAAAGCACTGCAAATAACAAAGCCAGTGGAGATGATGGTATCCCAGTTGAACTGTTCAAAGCCCTAAAAGATGATGGAATCAAGCTATTACATGCTATATGCCAGCAGATTTGGAAAACAAAACAGTGGCCACAGGATTGGAAAATATCAGTATACGTCCGAATCCCAAAAAAGGGAAATGCCAAAGAATGTTCAACTTATCGAACAATTGCGCTCATCCCACAAGCTAGTAAAGTGATGCTGAAGATAATACAGAATAGACTGCAGCAGCATGTAGAAAGAGAACTACCAGATGTGCAGGCTAGGTTCAGAAGAGGCAGGGGGACCAGATACCACATTGCCAACATACGTTGGATCATGGAGAAAACAAAGGAATATCAGAAACAAGTTTACTTCTGCTTCATTAACTACACCAACGCCTTTGATTGTGTGGAACACAACAACATTAAAGAGATGGGAATACCAGAACACCTTATATGCCTCATGAGAAATCTATATATGAGTCAAGAAACAATAGTTAGGACAGAGTATGGAATGACGAAGTGGTTTGGAATAGGAAAAGGAGTAAGACAAGGCTGCATTCTGTCCTACAGCTTATTCAACTTATACACAGAGCACATAATGTGCAATGCAGGGATGGAGGAATCACAATATGGGATCAAAATTGCTGGGAGAAACATCAACAATTTGAGATATGCAGATGATACCACCCTAATGGCAGAAAGTGAGGAAGACCTAAAGAAGCTGCTGATTAGGTTGAAAGAAGAGAGTGCAAAAGCTGGCCTGGGGAAGAAGTAGAAGCAGTGATGGGCTTTACTTTTTTAGGATCAAATATTACTGCAGATGGAGATTGAAGCGATGAAATAAAAAGGTGACTGATTCTTGGGAGACAAGCTATGAAAAACCTGGGGAGAGACATCTCACTGCAAACAAAGGTCCGCATAGTCAAAGCAATGGTATTTCTGGTGGTAATGTATGGCTGTGAGAGCTGCACCATTAGAAAGGCTATGCGAAGAAAAATAGATGCCTTTGAGATGTGGTGCTGGAGGAGAGTTTTGAGAGTCCCCTAGACAGCAAGGAGAACAAATATGTCAATATTAGAAGAGATTAGCCCTGAGTGCTCCTTAGAAGGACAAATAACAAAGATGAAGATGAAGTATTTTGGACATCAAATGAGAAGAGAGGATTCACTTGAGAAGGCCTTGATGCTGGAGAAGGTGGAGGGCAAAAGAAATAGGGGACGGCCAAAGATGAGATGGCTAGATGGTATTGTAGACACAATTGGCACAGGGCTGTGCAGACTACAGGATGGTGGGGGACAGGAGTGCCTGGAGAGCAATGGTCCATGGGGTCACAAAGAATCGGAGTTGACTGTGGAACTGAACAACAACAACATATTAAAACATGGCCCTTCATATAGTCTAGGAGTCCTTTATATGTGTCAATGTTCAGTTCACAGGTGTTGAAAGTGGACAAATTTACAATTAGACTATTTCATACTGACAAAATTATTGCCTGACTATGCAACTAAAAGGGAATTAGTAATATACAAATGCTGATTGTATTCATTCATTGGGTAAATTTTCCTAGAAGAAAACTTTATTGATTCCATGAGCAACATTGAAAACAAAGTTGCAACGTCAAATCAAGGTTGAACTCTATTTAGAAGCAACAATGGTTAAACTGAGCCTATTGTATTTTTAACAGTCACGAGAAGATAAAGTTTACTGGAAAGAACAATAGGGGGAAAGTTGAACACAGCAGGAAAACAGGAAGATGAAATATGATGTAGAGTGACTGAATAAAGGAAGCAGAGCCGTAATTATGCAAGATTTGAGCATGATTGTTAATGACAAGACTTTTAAAAGTCACAAATTCTAAGAGCTGCCATACTTTTGAATAAAAGCATCAGTAAAGCTCTAATGAATGTTACAATTACCGTGATTATGGTTGTTCAGGCATTCTTAATCAGGAAAGTGGGTTGTACTTTTGTTATAAAAGATATTTCCAATTACCTGTTTCTTTGTTTTCTTCTTGTTGGCATCCTATATATCACAGTCTCCAAGTTTAGTAAAGGTAAAGATACAGTAAAACCCCGATTAACATTTGCACAGCACAATGTTAAAACTGGATAACAAAGGGAAATCTGAGAGAAAATTTGCATTGCACAACGTTAATTTAATGTTGAGTTGTGCATCCATTTTCCACCAGATTTCCTCCAGAGATCTCTGCCCCAAAGCCTGCAGGTCTGTTCTCCCTCTGCTCTCCCCCTGGGACACGCCTTCCCAGGGGGAGATCAGCCCAGCCGGCTTTGTGGCAGAGACCTCTGAGGTGCCCTCACTGTTTTGAGGAGATCCAAGCTCCAAAGCCTGCAAGGCTGGTCTCTGTCTGGGAAGGAAATTCCCAGGTGGAGAGCAGCCCTGCTGACTTTGGGGCTTGGATCTCCTCTTGCCTGCCTCCTCAGAAAGGGAACTGGGGATTGGATACTCCACTGCCCTGTTCCCTTTCCGAAGAGGCAGGCGACCCACTCGGCTCCAGGCGAGGCTTTTCTTGGAAGGGAACAGGCCAAGTGCTTGGCCCCTTCCCTTCTAGAACAGGCTGCGTGTGAGTGCAGGTGCACCCGCTGCTCCTCCTGGAAGGGATCAGGCCAAGCGCTTGGCCCCCTTCCTCTCTTCCAGGATGGGCTCAGGTGAGTGTGCACACACCCGCAGCTCATCTGGGAAGGGATCGGGCCAAGCACTTGGCCCTCTCCTTCCCTTCCTATATGGGCTGCTGGTTAGTGCAGACACACCCCAGCTCCTCCGGGAAGGGATCGGGCCAAGCGCTTGGCCCCCTCACTCCCTTCCAGGATGAGCTGCATGTGTATGCAGACACACACCCGCAGCTTGCCCTGGAAATAAAAGGGCCAGGTGCTTGTCTCCTTCTCCTTCAGGACAGGCTGCGGGTGTGTGCAGACACACACACCTGCAGCACATCCTGGAAGGGAACAGGCCAAGAACTTGGCTCCTTCCCTGCCAGGATGGGACAGCTACGGACCAGATAATGCTAAGACTTGTGGAACCAAGTTTTAGTGTTATTCGAGGTATTACTGTATGTTTGATGTGGAAACATGTGGAAGCCGTGTTAGTCTGTGCAAGTTTATCTGAGAATAAATAAAACAGTACCAAAAAAAGACAAAAAAATTGTGTCACCTTAAATGTGAGCTTTCGTGGACCATGTCCTTCCATGAAAGCTCACACTTAAATACAGGAATTAGTCTTTAAGGTGCCACAACATTTTTTGTCTTTTTTTGCTGTTCTGTTTTATTTACTCTCAGATAAGATTGACATAAATTTAGAAGTGAGTCTAGACTGAAGTGTTTTTTCTGCATAAATAGATATAATAAACAGATAAACATAAGTAATCAGCAGGGCCAGGACATGAGAGGTGTTCTGATGTCCACATGGAAATCCAGAGACATAGAAGCCACCCAATTCATAGCAACATAACTGAATATTCTGGGGAGATGGGAAGTATGGGTTATTCCTGCTCTGACATGAATGGAATTGTCCCACCTATTATTTATTTATTTAATTCATTAAATTCTACTCCATCTTGCACCCAAGATATCTTTCCATGTAGATTTAAAAATAAATAAGACTTTAAATTCCTTCACTCCAGAGTAAATTAGTTTATTAAAACACCAATGAATACATCATCCCACGAAAACAAACAGGAAAGTAAACAATATAAAAGACACATAGGCACACAGAGAAAAAGAGATACAACATCTTCTATTACAAGGACCTTTCTTATCAAACCAAAGGGCTGCCTAAACAAAAACTACATTTGTCTACATATGTGGCACACTTGAGAAGCCTTGGGCTGGGATATCTTCCTCCATTACTGGATTGAGCCAAGCACATTGGTCTTTACTGTCAATACTCTTTTCACCGTATAAATAATAAATGGCCTGAAATGGAATTTAAATCTGTAGGGACTGACTTTTTTCTCTTTTGATAAATAATAAGATAAAGTGTTTTTATTTCATAACCTTTTATTGATCTTTCCCTTTCTTTTAATGCCTCTGAGTCTCTGATTAGGGTGAACAAAAAATCTTCAAGAACTTTTAATTAAAAGCACTCTAAATAATTATAGTCCAGTTGAAAGCCACATTTCTGAGAAATACAGAATGCTTTGAAAGGCAGACAACTGTAGCAAAACATATCTGACACATATTTGAACAGTTTTCCTGAAGGTTCCTCTATAGACATCTGTATATAGATACAGCCGTCTAGAAAACAAAATGTATGTAATTTTCACTTGGAAACTGTAGTTGTATCAAATAATATAATTTATTGTGACTTTAGGTATAGTGTTACTTCATGGTGTGGCAAATAATCTATATAATTGGCAGAAGGAGATTGGGTTTAAAAATACTGGGGTTCCTTTATTTTGGGGATTACACTGTAACCAATTCAGAGTAGAACTTCTGGTGCTAAGATATACAGACTCGTTATAAGTATTTGTCTGCTGTGTGTGTGGACTGGGGGGGAACAGTAATGTGCAAACTCTGATATGTGGTTGACTTTGGAAATTGGCTAAAAGCAACCTACTGCATTTCTCCCCACATAACTGTACAATTTAAGAGTTCAAGTGAAATAAACTGATAGTCAATGCATGGGAAAAAATGCATTTCTATTTGTATTTGACCAAAGCATATCCATTTTGCAAGATATAGGTATATGCATAAATCTGAAATATGTACATGCGAAAAGTTGTTTATATTGTGTCCTAGCTACTTTATCTACAAACCTCTGAAACAAGTATCTCTTGTGCAGAGGGCAAAGAAGTACCTTAATCTGTTTCATGGCAATCCATATATTTGATGTGAAGCTATCTCTTCCCCCAATTCCTTTCTGGTCCCATTCGATTATGCAGTTAATTAGATTATATATATTCTTATAAGCCTCTCCTATCACTTTATTGAAAGATCTTTTAAAAAGCAAAAGTGCAACACTTTCTCCTAAGCTGTGCTCATACACTGTCATAGTCTGGTTAAATTTCTAATGCAAACGTATGACTGCAAAATAAGGCTACTTAGGAATGTCTCAAGAATAAATACATTTAGAGACAAAATCAAGAAGAAAGTGTAATAAAATGAATACACAGGGGGGAAAGGAAAAATGCATTGTTGTATGTTGGTTAATATTCATTCATATCAAAAGATCTTTGGAAATCAATGAGTATTATGTTTTATGATTCCCAACTACAATATTTCTTATTTATTTGTTCTAGTCATATCTATTAAATTGTCATCTTAAAATGCCTACTGCTTTGCTACAGTTGGTATTTATTTTGAAAACAGAAAGAGAACTCAATAAATTCATGAGCAAATTGGCTGTAAACGGAAATGAATCCTAGAGTCAGATAAGACTGGGTTTTGAGCAAGACCATAGAGATAAATATGGTTAAATCTATACCTATAAAAGGAGAATGTACGTTTGATAGTCCTCTATGCGTGTCTACACCCCTTAACCATCCAGCCTGACAAATTCCATGAACCTACCTTACATCACCATCTTTCAAAAGAGGGGGGTCCGGAAGCCCGGGGTGGGGTGCCAGCCCCACAAGAGACAAATGAAAAAAGCACCCACATACAAACTGGGCGACAAAGCTGAAGGGCGGGTGCACTTGCGCGTGACAACACGCAAGCATCACCAACTCTCCTCCGAGCGCAGGTGTACAGCAAGGCCACCACAGGCAGCCACTGCATCCTCCCTGACTGCCCGGAAACACAAGGGTGCTGAAGCCGCCCGATGCACCCTGCCCTTCTGCCCGGGACAGATGCAGTGGCTGGGTCCATCAGCCCTGTGCATCCTCCCCGACCACCCAGAAATGGAAGGGTGCCAAAGCCACCTGAAGCACCCTGCCCTTCCACCCGAGACAGATGCGGTGGCCGGGTCCATCAGCCCTGTGTGTCCTCCCCGCCTGCCCGCCCAGAAATGCAAGGGTGCCAAAGCTGCCCGATGTGCCCTGCCCTTCCACCCAGGACAGACGCAGTGGCCGGGTTTGTTGGCCCTGCACATCATCCCCGGCCAGTGGGAAACGCAAGGGCACTAAAGATGCCTGATGCATCCTGCCCGTCTGCCCGGGGAATGCAGGGCCGACCAACCTGGCCACTGCATCCTCCCCAGCTGGTGGGGAATGCAAGGGCACCGAAGACACACGATGCATCCTGCCCACCCACCCGGGGAATGCAGGGCCAATGGACCCAGCCACTGCGTCTTTCCCAGGAGGCGGGGAACGCAAGGGCAGCAAAGGCACCCGGTGTGTCCTGCTCGTCTGTCCAAGGTGGACACAGTGGCTGGATCTGTCAGCACTGCTTCCTCTCCGCCCTATGCGTTCTGCACCTTCGCCCAGAGAACGCAGAGCTGACTGACCCGACCACTGCATCCACCCTGGGCAGAGTGGAAAAACCCAGGGTAAAGCCCAGACAAATATGCTAGTTTCCTATACATTTGCATAAGAAACCTTTTTAAAACTTTTGCATGGTACGTCCAACTTCCAATGTACAGTATATACAGGATTTTCTTTCTTAAGTTATGTATTTTCTTTAACAACTATTTAATCACACCTAATTATTTGATTACTCAAGCTGAGGTGCTATAGACTGACTTTTAAATTGCATTAAACTTTCCTTGTCCTATAAATTGTTTCTCCAATTATGTCTCTTGCTACCTGCCATGCTTGCTACATTTGGATAAATAAGCATATTCTCATGAGATCCAGTATCATAACATTTGGGCTGTTTGACCAGCAGTGTTGTGGTTACTATGTTGTCTCTCCAAATAAATCTAAGCACTTCACAAAGTCCTTACCAGCCTTGCAAACACACTAATTATCTTCCAAGATAGCTTGGAGTACAGGCCATAGCAAAGTCTATTAGGGATCAAATTAGACAGACATTAAGGATAATGGGTATTCTTTTCAATTAACCTGTCATTCCTCTAGCAATGGGATTTCCTCAGAGATGTGTGCCTGAGCAGTCAATCTTGTAAATTGTACCCAATGTTATTTTCCAGTGACCTATCACAAAGAAAAGTATGATAAATGCATAGAAGTGGAGAAATATTCACTGTAGCTTTAGGTCTGCTGTTCTGAATACATGTTAAACATATCACTTAATCTGTCCCTCAGGAATATGGGCTAATGGGTCGATTTTATTGTTTATCTTGGAGTAGAGCTGTAGTTGTATGGTTGTATAAATACTAACAGTATTTTAACTGGGAGATCCCACCTGTGCAAACATTGCCAAATCCTATCCTTAACTTCAACCATAATCCTAACACTAACCTTAAACCTTGCAGAAAAATATTGTAAACATTTAAACTTCTTTTAATAATATGCATTCATTTAACTTCTTTGTAACATGCCTTATGCAGAAAAAACCTGTTTTGGAGGGCATAAAAACGTATTGCTTGTAAACATTGCTAGAACTCTTTGATAAGAATGGAGAACCTTTCTCTTTGCTGGATTTTGTGTTTTCTTACATCTGTTTACTTATAGCTAAATAGAGATGGCTCTTCTTTAAGCTTCTAATCTAAAATACAGACTTTTGGGTTTTCTTCCACAATAAGTTACTAGTGTAAAAATTGCCATATTTGCTGGTGTATAAGAGACATCAGAGTATAAGATGCACCCCATTATTACCAAAATAGGCCACTATAGGCCACTATATACAGTACAAGACACACTTCATTTTTCCAGTGTACTTTAAAGTGGGTCTTATATGCCAGCAAATACAGTAATCATACTATCTTATTCCATAGCTTACTCTGTACAGTGATACCTCATACAATGTCCAAACTTGGTTCCACAAGTTTGGACTTTACACGGATTTGGACTTTGTATGAGGCATGCAAAATCCTAGCCGCGATGCCTCATACAACGTCCAAATTCTTGCTGCGATGCCTCGTACAACGTTGTTTCCATAGAGATTCATTGTACTGTAACAGCATAGACTTCAAGGCAAAGTCAAGGAAACAGACAAGAAACTGACAGAACTTTAAGAAATCATTGTCTAAAGGCTAAATACATTACAAAAACATGTCAAACAACCCTGATTGTCCAAGAATCTGAAGAGTGCTGCAAAAATCCCAGGAATTCTTTTTAAAATTCTGACAAAAAAATTCAAAACATCCAAAATCGTGCTCAGAACCACTCCTAAACACTCTTTGCCTCACGCAAAACCCACAAGAGCAATGCACGCATGTGTCCTGCCTTTTATTCTGCCCAGGCACAATGCAACCTAGGAAAAACCCTAATGCCTCATACAAAGTCGCAGTGACTTTGTATGAGGCAACTTATTTCAAGGAATTAGGTGATGATGTATGAATTCGATGTTGTATGAAGCAGACTTGTATGAGGTATTACTCTACTGCAACAGATCAAGCCATAAACCTGGTGCATAGATGGCAGGAGTAGCATAGGAATAAACAAAAAGGGGGATGGTAGGTGCTGAACAAGAAAATAGAGGTGGGGATTGTCTATCTGTGGAAGCAGGCAGACTTTGCAGGCGCACCCCCCAATAAAGGACTCAGACACCAATGAAAGTGGATAACGGCATTGGGCCACATTTATTGATTCATGCCCTAGTCCGAATTATAAATTTCTATTGGTAATTGACCAATTATAATTCTTAAGGCAAGCAGGCCGAAGTAAGACTGGTAAGGTACCACCCAAAATTGCCAACGGCAATTGTTACAATGTATCTATTTGTATCAATTTGTTTGTTGACAACAAACAAATTGTTGACCGTAGTCAATATCTAACTAATGACCCCACCCTCTGACGCGTATCTGTAAAATCACGGGGCGATGCATGCTGTCTAGCTGTAGCCATCACCCCGTCGCCTGGTTCGTCGTTGACCAACTTATACCTGTCTAGTGGTGTCCAGTCAATTGCGAACCTGCCGGATACCTGTGGGTCAGAAATGTTTACCTTACCAGTGCTACCCGCCACACGGAGGGGCTTCAAAGAAGGCTCGACGCCCCCCCCCAGACCGTCAGCTCGGTCAACAGGCCTGCTCGCCAATCACTCAACAGGAGGTCCATACCTCCACGCAACAGATGGACCCCATCCCCTGCATACAGGCCATAATTTTGCAGACTAATGGAGGGGTGACGACTGACCCGCCCCCAACCCCTGCTGACAATAAACCGGGCAACAGCCCTGTTTACCATGCGTCTAGCCCGGTCCAGGGCCTGGAGGTCGAACCCTCCCCTATACGCGTGCCGCGGCACCATGTCTGACCAAACGAGGGTTGTGGCGGGCCACACGTAATGGAGGTAGGCGAGGTCACCGCAAATCGCATGCTTCAGTGATAGGCCGGTGACCTGACCTAAATCATTGCCCCCAAGGTGTATGATCAGGATGTCAGGCGGGTCAGCCCTCCGGCCCGAGAAAAGGAATGGCAACAGCTCCCTCCACAACATCCCGGGCTTACCATACCATGTGAGACTTGCATATGCACCCAGTCCCAGTCGGGGTCCCCACTCTGTCGCCGCAGTGTAACGCGCTGCCCTGTGCACGTAGCTATGGCCCACCAGCCATACTGTCACTGGCGTAATACGACACCCAAGGTCTGTCAAGGAAAAAACGAGTAGAGAAAAGGTACGGTGACTCGACTGGTACTCACAGTGAAAGAGGGCGGACATAAAATTGAAAACATTGCGATCCCCACCGCCCCATACGGCGTATCTCAGCCCTGGAGTACCCAAAAGCAGCCGCCGTGGAAGCCGCCCCTATTCTGAATGAATGGGTGCCGTAACGGGCCCCTGGGAGGCCAACACCGGCCAGCGCTTTGCCGGTCACCTTCCAAAATTGAAATTTAGTAAGGGGAGACCCATCTTGGTGACAGAAAAACGGGCCATGGTGCGTGCCACGCAGTGCAAGGAACTCCTGTAGGGCACCAACCGGACAGATGTCTGCCAAAGAACACCGTAGCAGTCTTACTCCACTGCCTACGCCATGCTGATCCGTCTTAGAGGAGCGTATCCTCAACTGAGCCCAGTCTTTGGCCACATAGACATCTTCGAGTTCCAGTGCCCTACGACTAGCATCCGCCTTAGACAGCATCACAAGCTCGCTGATGCGGAGCGCTCCAAAAAAGGCCACCGTTGTAGCCGCATGAAAAAGGGCTGCCTCATACCTATCAAAACATAGGTCCTGCCAGCCCCGTGCCAGTTGGGTAAGAACCCCTGGGGAAATTGGGTGGCGGTCGTCCGGGCTACGCCCATGCTCCTGCACCCACCCCTCCAAAACGTGTCTCACATGGAAGTCAGCGGTACTGTCCGCATGTCCGCCTACTTTGGCCATAAAAGCCAGCGCTGACAGCCTGGATGCTATGGTTCGAGGTGCAAGGCCCTGGGAATGCAGGTAAACCATGAATTGAAGTATATGGGCCACCGGGATCGGCCAGGTATCTGGCAGCCGGAATTGGGCACAGAATGCCCTAAAACAATTGAATGCGTGTTGATACGCCTTATGCGTGGGTGGCGCTAACGACATGCCGATTGCCCGGTTCACCTTTCCTTGCCAAAGGTCCATATCTCGTCCGGGAGTGGCGAGGGAAATTCCTCTGCATCCGGGGCCAAGGCGCGGAACTGGGAGATCTGCAGGCGGGACAAAGCGTCAGCGATATCATTATTGACCCCCGGGACAAGCCTGGCCCGGAACAGTACATTAAGGCGCAGGCTGCGCAATACAAACTGGCGCACCAGGTCCATTACCCTGGGTGATTTGGAAGTCTGTGAGTTGACAATGTGGACAACGGCCACATTGTCACACCAGAAATGAACGACCGAGTTGGCCCACTCATCACCCCATAGCATCAAGGCCCCCAGGATGGGAAAAAATTCCAGGTACGTGAGGTCCCGCAGGCGCCCCGTACCTGACCAGGCTGGTGGCCACCCACCATAGGCCCACTTCCCATTGAAGTACATCCCATAACCCAGGGACCCAGAGGCATCAGACTGTATCTGGAAACGAGGGGAAGCCAGAAGGTCAGACCTCCAAAATGACACCCCATTGAACTCCTTCACGAACTGGAGCCAGATAAGCATACCTGCCTTAATGCCCTGGGTTAGTCTGACCCTATGGTGGGGCCTGGACAAGCCTGTCATAGCGTCGCACAAGCGCCGGGCAAATGCCCTGCCCGGTGCGACCACCCTGCAAGCGAAATTGAGATGACCATGCAACACCTGCAGGTCCCGCAGTGATGCCTTGTGTTTAGCAAGCAAGTCCGAGATAAGGGCCACTATCCTTGACACCTTATCCCCTGGTAACCTAGAAGCCTGCGCTACCGTGTCAATCTCCACCCCCAGGAAGACTAGCTGTGTAGATGGGCCCTCGGTCTTTTCAGGTGCTAAAGGGACACCCAGTTCCTCCATTAGCGTCTGAAATGTGTTGAGGAGACGTGTGCACGTGTCCCAGCCCCGTTCACCCCCGAATAAAAAATCATCCAGGTAATGGGCTACAGACCGGGACCCTGACCTGCGGACGAAAGCCCACTGTAGGAAGGTGCTAAAACGCTCGAAGGCCGAGCACGATATGGAACAGCCAAAAGGCATGGCCTTATCGAAATAATATTCACCCCGGAACTTAAAACCCAGCAACTCAAAGTCACCCGGGTGAACCGGCAGGAGGCGAAAGGCAGACTTAATGCCGCACTTAGCCAACAGCGCACCCGGGCCACATGAGCGCACCATGCGCAGCGCTTGCTCAAAAGATGTATACCTGACCGAGCAAAGGTCATCAGGGATAGCATCATTGACCAATCGGCCGGCTGGGTAGGACAAGTGATGGATCAGGTGGAACTCGCCAGGTGACTTCTTGGGCACCAAGCCCAAGGGTGACACTTTAAGGTTGGGGAACGGGGGTGCAGGGAAAGGGCCAGCGACCCTGCCCGCATCAACCTCCTTAGAAATGCTGGCGGCAGCCACCTCCTCCCTCCCCTTAAGGGACAAAAGGTTGGGGGCATCTTGGGGGGACCTATCACCCTGGAAAGGAATACGGAACCGCAGTCGAAAACCTTGAAGCAGGTAAACCGCATCTGCCCCCCTCGGGTACGATGCGAGCCAATGCTCCAGCATGTCCACATTAATTGGGGAGGGGGCCTTTCGGTGGACCAGCTCCCTCTGCGGCAGTCTTGCCAGCTCCTTGTCTGCCCCTACCTTTGCCCCGCACCCCTCCAGGCCTGGGGCAGGTGGAGGCCGCATGGGGGCCAGCGCAAGAGGGACACTCATGACTGTACCGGCAATTCTTCCTACTGCAGGAACCATTGGACGAGAAAGTCCAGCACAGCAGGCGGGCTGGAACCCCCTGCCCCGCCACCTGGCAGGGTGTCTGTGCTGGGGCCGCTCGCTGGACCGCATGTCCACAATGGTATCTGTCCCCAGGCGCAGGGCGCGTGGGAGTCATATACAGAAGCCACAGCTTCTGGCAGGGCTCATCCCACCTCATCTCAGGGTGCAGGGGAATCCGCATACGGAATTCCTCATCGTAAGCCAACCATGACGGGCCCGGGAAGTCGACCATCGCCCGGTAAATGTTGTCCAAATACTGGACCATCAGAATTGCCAAATCCGGCTGGGCCCTGAGGTAGACCGCCATGTATATAAGGTATGCCGGCAACCAATTGGCCCACGTACGTGGCGGCTTATGACGACGTGCCTGTTCCTTATCCTTCTCATCCTGCCCCTCCCTCTCCTCTTTGGTGGGCTCTCTGTTAAGAAGGGAGAAGATGTCGACATACTCCCCACGCCAGATCTTCTCTTTGGTGGACTGGGCCAAATGGTCCCCCAGGGGCAAGAAATACCCCGCTGTCAGCAATGCTGACACTGGCACAGTGGGAACCACGGGGATCTGAAAAGGACCCTGGACCAACCCAGCCACCCCTAACACATTCCCAACTGAATAAGAGGTACCACCCAAAACTGGGCCCTGGGTGAGCGGTGAAGTCGCCGGGTAGGATGTCGGCGACTGAACCGTCGTGCCACCCATGCGAGGCCACGGCCACTGGAATGCCCCCCCCCAACGTGGGTAGGTGCGTGGGTGCACTAGATTGAACCGCATACTCACATGCAGCACCCCCGCGGGCCGCCCCCACCGGGGGTTCCGGCCCGCTGGGGGCGTCGGAGCTCACGACCGCAATTGAGCTCGTCGACGGGGCCTGACCAGCATCAGCCTGTTGAGTGGGGAGCTGTGCGGCAGTGGCCGAAGCCGGCCCACGCGCCTCGGGCAGCTCGACCCGTCCTGCCGCCTGCCGCTGACCGGCAGACAATGGATCAACCTGCACCCCAAAAGGCACCCCCGGGTGGTTAACCCTCGCGAGGGATGCCTCGAGGGCTGCAACGCGGGCCAGAAGGGCCTCAACACTAACGTAGCCCCCTAAGCCAAGTGGGGGCAAAGGGCCAGCCAGCCCACTGGGTGCAGGCGCCGGTCCAGGTCCCTGGACCCCGGGGCCCATATACGGCCACGACCCCAGGCCCGGCCCCTGCAGGGCCGGGGGGGGGGTACCCTGCCAGGGGAGGGAACCCAGCCACCCCCCATGGCTGAAACCCCCCGCAGGAAGCTGCGGAACCATGGAAGAAGGCCCCGCAGAATGGGCCGTGCCAGAGGCAGTGGCCACTGCTTGCAGGCCAGAGGCCGCGGCCCCAGCTGAGCCGGTACGCAGACCCCCTGCCTCGGGCCAAGGGGTAATTAACCCCATCCCACCGGTCCCGGTGGGCTCAGGCAAAGGAGGCTGCTGGGGAGGCGCAGCTGCAGTCCTCCGACCCGGCTGGCGCCTCCGCGCAGAACGAGCCGCGTTCGCAGTCGCCTTCTTCTTCGAGGGCATAGCAGCTAAACGATGGGAAGCCTAAAAGTCAAGAAAATCAGCAGCCAGAGGCTTCCCTGAGCAAGGCAAGAGCGACGGAGGTAAGAGAGAAAAACTTCTCCGCTCCGTCGCTTCGCAAAATGGCAGCTCGGCTGCCTCGTGGCCGCCCCTTATATAAGGGTGCTGGCCACGCCCCCTAACTACCCGGATGTCTTCGTCCGGTGGGGGGGTGCGCAAAGAGCGTGGCGGCCATTTTGGCGCCGCGCTTGCATAGTTATTAAAGGAGAACAATGCCAATTTATTCAGGCAGGAATATATTCTTTAAACATACTGCATTATAGTTAGCAAAGGTAAAGGTCTCCCTTGCTCAAAAACCAATCATATCCAACTCTAGGGGACAGTGCTCATTCTGCTGGAACTTATTAACAAGATTTTACTTTTAGGGGACAGGAGTAAATTGAGCAGAAAGTTAGTAGACATATGGACTGGACTGGCCTGTGGGCTGGATTATCAATCTGAGAAATGGGCTGGTTGTGGAATGGCATTGAAGAAATCTCTAGTTTGTTTCATAAACACCATGGTTGACTGTTTTCTACTGGCAATAAGGGCCAAGGTTTTCTCCTCATCTGGACATTGCAGGCGCACCCCCCCAAAGAAAGACTCAGACACCGGTATATGGATAAAGGCATTGGGCCACTTTTATTGAATAATGCCCTAGTCCGAATTATAACTTTCAATTGGTGTATTCATCCAATTGTAATTCTTAAGGCAAGCAGGCCGCAGTAACACTGGTAAGGTTCCTCCCAAAATTGCCAAGGGCAATTGGCTACAATGTATCCATTTGTATCAATTTGTTTGTTGATACAAACAAATTGTTGACCGGAGTCAATAAACTATCTACTGACCCCACCCTATGACGTGTATCCGTCAAATCACGGGGTGATGCATGCTGAAAAGCTCCTGCCATCACCCCTTGCCTGGTTCGTCGTTGACCGGTCAAAGCTATTACACCTGTACCTATCTAAGTGTTCGCCAGTCAATTGTGAACCTGCCGGATACCTATGGGTCATAAATCTTTACCTTACCAGTGCTACCCGCCACACAGGGAGGCGTCCATGATGACTCACCACCCCCTCTAGACCGTCAGCTCGGTCGCCAGGCCTGCTTGCACCACACCCAGAAAGAGGTACATACCTCCAGCCGACAGGTGGACCCCTTCTCCTGCCTACCAGCAAAATTTTTGTAAGCCTATCCGCAGGTGTCCAAGGGCTGTCTCCCAGGCATGCCCAGCAAGGGACCGAGCAACAGCCCTGTCCACTGACTGCCGGAACAGTCCAAACCACGGAGGTCCACGTCTCCCCTAAATTGGTGTCTCGGCACGATGTTAGACCATAGCGACCGTGTGTAAGCCATACATGATATAAAACGGCAGGTCACTGCCCCTCGACAGTTTAGGAATAGCAGTGATCCATATAAGATCATTGCCGCCGAGGTGCCTATTAAGAACATTGAGCGGTCCAGCATTCCTGATGGACATCAGGAATGGCCACAGTTCCCGCCCCCTTGTGCCACGCATACCATACCATTGCATACGTGCGGATGCACACAGGCCAAGTTGGGGTCCACTCTCTGTCGCCGCAGCATATACTGCTGCCCAGTGTACATAGCTGCGGCCCACCAGCCCCACTGCCACCGGTGTGCAGAGACGCACAGGATCTGTAAAAGAGGAGAAGAGGTGAAGGACATAACTAGGTACTCATGCAGTGAGGGGACGTACATATAAGAAATTGCGCGTACACGCATATCCGCCTCCGAGTACCCCAAATGTAGCCGCGATCAACGCGACGCCTATCCTAAATAAATGGGTGCCAAAACGGGCCCCACACCGCGAAGCGCGGCACCGGTCACCCTCAGTAACTTTACTTTGGTAAGGGTAGACCTATCTTGGTGGCAGAAAAACAGGCTGGGGTGCGCAGCAGGCACTGCCGAAAATTCATGTAGGGCACCAACCGGACAGATGTCTCCAATAAAACTTCGTAGCAGTCAGACTCCACTGCCTACGCCGTGCTGAACAACCTTTGAGGACCGTATCCCCCAATTGAGCCCACTCATGTGTGACAGAGACATCGTCGAGTTCCAGGGCCCTATGAGACACATCCGCCTTACACAGATGGTACCAACTCTGGCACCCACTCACTGATGCTGAGCGCTCCAAAAAGGCTACCGTGGTAGCTGCGTGACCAAGAGCCACTTCACACCTATCCGAACATAAGTAATGCCAGCCTCGTGCAAGGTGGGTCAGAAACTCTGGCGAACTGGGGTGACGCATGTCCGGGCGGCGGACACGTTCACGTGTCCACCCCTCCAAGACACGACGCATACGGAAGTAACTCATGCAGTCATTGAACCCCCCCACGTTGGCCATAAATGCCAGTGCCAAAAGCCTGAAGGCTATAGTACGGGGGGCCAAACCCTGACTGCGAAGATAAATTGCATTGTAAAAACTGGTCCACAGATATTGACCACACTTGAGGTAACTGTAGTTACTCGCAAAAAGTTCTAAATAGCATGAACGCATGGTGATACGCCTGACACGTGCGAGGTGCCAATGACATGCCCGGTTCACCTCTCCTCGCCAAACGTCCAAATATTGGCTGGGAGTGGTGAGTGGAATTCATCTGCTTCCGGAGTGAGGCACGGAACCGGGGGATCTGCAGGCGGGATAAAGCAGCAGCAATGTCGTTATTAATACCTGGAACATGTCTGGCCCTGAACAGCACATTTAGGCGTAGGCTTCTCAAAAAGAATAGACAAACTAATGTCATGACCCTGGGGGATTTGCATGTCTGGGTGTTGACAATGTGCACCACTGCCGCATTATCACACCAAAAATGGACCACTGAGTAGGCCCACTCATCGCCCCATAGCATCAGTGCTCCCCAAATTGGGAAGAAACTCAAGGAAGGTAAGATCGCGGAGGCGATCCGTGCCAAGCCATGCGTGATGCCATCGGCCGTAAGTCCACCTACCCTCAGAGTAAACCCCCCATAAGTCAGGAGCCAGAGGCATCCGACCATACTTGAAATCTAGGGCAGACCATAAGGTCTGATCTCCAGGAAGAGACCCCGTTAAAACCCAGGAGTAATTTGAGCCAGACCGAAAGGTCTACCCGTATGCCCCTGATCAGCCGGACCCTGTGGTGACATTTGAACAGGCCAGCCATGGCGTCACACAGGCGCCTGGCCAATGCTCTGCCGGGTGGAACCACCCTGCAGGCAAAGTTAAGGTGGCCATGAAGTAACTGCAGCTCATGAGGGAACACTTTATGTTTGGCAATCAATGCCAAAATCGCCGCGGAGATCCGAGCCACCTTATTCATGGTTAACCCGGATGCCTGTGCGACAGAGTCAATTTAGAAATGTGAGCTTAGTAGCTGGGCCCTCGGTCTTTTCAGGTGCCAAGGGGACACCCAGTTCCCACCTGAGTGTCTGAAATGTAGTGAGGAGACGCGTGCACGTGTCCGAGCCCCGTTCACCCCCGAACCAAAAGTCGTCGAGGTAATGGGCTAGAGACCGAGACCCCGACCTGCGAGCAAAGGCCCACTGAATGAAAGTACCGAATCGTTCGAATGCCGAACATGAAATAACTCAGTCAGAAGGGGTTGGCCTCATCTAAGTAAAATTCCCCTTGGAACCTAAAAAACCCAATAGCTCAAAATCCATTGAGTGCACTGGCAGTAATCGGAAAGCCGAGTGCATATCACACTGTGCCAGGAAAGCACCGGGACCGCATGAGCATACCACCCATAGGGGCTGAACAAACTACGTGTACCTGACTGAACAAGGTCATCGGGAATGGCATCCCTGACCGGAGAATCCACAGGGTAAGCTAAATGGAGGATTAAACGACATTCACCCTGGTTCTACCTCGGTACTAGTCCCATAGGGGAGACTTTCAAATTAGGAAAGGTGGTTCCAAGAAGGGGCCCGCTACTCTCATAGCCTCAACTCCCTTAGCTGTGCTCAGTGGAGCAACCTCTTCGTTACCTTTCAAGGGAACTAGATTAGTATCATCTTGGGGGCCCTAACACCACCGAATGGAATGCAAAAGCCCCATTGGAAACCCTCCAGCAGGCACCCCGCATCATCCCTTTCTGGATGAGCTGAGTGCCATCGCTCCAGCATAAGTACACTAATTGGGGAGGGGGGGCTTTGACAAGGCTAGTTCCGTCAGATGGAGCTCTGATCGACCCCTGTGCACCCCTACCTCTGCCCCGTAACCCACCAACCCGCGGGCACGCAGAGGCGGCGTAGGGGCCAGTGTAAAAGGGGACACCCAAGTCGGTAACGACACAGGTGCTTATTACACATCGCTAGCTGAGCAGGTCCAACAGCAGGCGGGCTGGAACCCCCTGCCCCACCAGTTAGCATGGAGCCTGTGTCTGAGCAGCCCGCTGCACAGCATGACCACAATGGTACCTATCACCAGGCGCCAGTCACGTGGAAGTCATGTACACGAGCACAATTGCTGATAGGGCTCATCCCACCTCATCTGAGGATGTAAGGGCCACCCTCATCCAAATTCCTCATCGTAAGCCAACTGTGATGGGCCCATCAATCAACCATCGCCCAGTAAATATTATCAAGGGCTTGAACATTGGGATGGCCCAATCAGGCCGGGCCCTGAGGCATACCACCATATATATAAGGTATGCTGGCCACCAGTTGGCCCAGGTGCGTGGTGGCTTACGACAATGGGACAGCTCTTTGTCTCTGTCGTTCAGTCCCTCTCTCTCTTCCTCAGTGGTCTCACAGTTCAATAGGGAGAACATCCACGTACTCCCCTCCAGATCTTATCCCTCATGACCTGCGACAAATGATCACCCAGGGGCAAGGAATAACCAGCCGTCGGCAAAGCCATCGACGGCACATTCTGTATAAAGTGAAAGAGGAAAAACCGATTGAGGCTATATTGGGTCACCAACAATGTTTTTTTATACTGATTGCAGTCATATCTTCAGTAAATAATAATATCTGTGTAGACTTCAAAAAGTTTATTCATGAGTTTTTTGTCTTCAAAGAGTTTATTCAAGAGTTAAAAAGTCCTCCGGATTAGAAACTTTTTTCGAGTACATTCTTCATCAGAACAATATTGACTGTAAATACAAAAGTGAAGAAAATGATGTACCAAGTATTTTTAAAAAGACTGCATGAGACAATAATGGTGATAAAACCCATAGAGATACATGACTGAAACATATTAAGGTATATACAAATATGTTATAATGCTTACACATGCAATACATATATTCTTTATTCTAGGCTTCTGGGATATATACATTTATTTTTATTATTATTAATATTAATATTAATATTAGTTTGAGTGCATTCCTTGCCTCCCTCAACTTATCACAAGTTTCATGCCTCTCTATAGCTTTACTCTTATTGTGCTAAGGAACTAATTCAGTTTTCAGGCTAAAGAACTGCACTAACTAATGTTCCTGATAAAGTACCACATAAAGCCCATAAAAATACTACACCAAGACATGTTGAATAATGTTTACAAAGTTTATAGATATATACATTTATTTTATTATATTAATAATAATTATTATTATTAGTTTGAGTGCATTCCTTCCCTCTCTCAACTTATCTCAAGTTCCATGCCTCTCTATAGCTTTACTCTTATTGTGCTAAGGAACTAATTCAGTTTTCAGGCTAAAGAACTGCACTAACTAATGTTCCTGATAAAGTACCACATAAAGCCCATAAAAATACTACACAAAGACATGTTGATTAATGTTTACAAAGTTTATAGATATATACATTTATTTTATTATATTAATAATTATTATTATTAGTTTGAGTGCATTCCTTCCCTCTCTCAACTTATCTCAAGTTCCAAGCCTCTCTATAGCTTTACTCTTATTGTGCTAAGGAACTAATTCAGTTTTCAGGCTAAAGAACTGCACTAACTAATGTTCCTCATAAAGTACCACATGAAGCCCATAAAGATACTACACAAAGACATTCTGAATAATGTTTACAAAGTTTATAGTTTAATAACAAGCCAAGTATCATATGTGAAATACAGCTGCTAACTCCTACTGCTTGTCTAAATTGACAGAATAACATACCTTAGTTATTTTCTAAAATTGTTTACATTCAATTGCTTTCCATGCCTATCTCAGCTTGTTCTCTTATCAGGCTGAATGACTAGAATTACTATCTGAAACTCTTATATAGAGTGTTCACAAAAGGAGAAGTTACCCTTAAAGGAGACAGACCACATTGCTGAAAAAACCCTAAGAGTCTAATACATAGGTCCTACAGAATAATCTTCTCAATCTTGTATATGATGAACTTCTTCATAACATAGTAGATATTGAATCCAACTCCTTTCCAATGATTGAAACTGTAGTTTGGTACTTTTGCCTGGAGAGTCTCAAGTTGCAGGAATGACTGTTTGGGTTAGCAATAAGGTCATAACATTAATAATCAGTTGTATGGGAGAAGCAGCTGTGTGAAATGCCATGAAGCCAAGAAATCTAGTAAAAGTCAATAAGGATGTGGCCAACCGGTATGTAACAAGTGAAAGAGGAAAAACCGATTGAGGCTATATTGGGTCACCAACAATGTTTTTTTATACTGATTGCAGTCATATCTTCAGTAAATAATAATATCTGTGTAGACTTCAAAAAGTTTATTCATGAGTTTTTTGTCTTCAAAGAGTTTATTCAAGAGTTAAAAAGTCCTCCGGATTAGAAACTTTTTTCGAGTACATTCTTCATCAGAACAATATTGACTGTAAATACAAAAGTGAAGAAAATGATGTACCAAGTATTTTTAAAAAGACTGCATGAGACAATAATGGTGATAAAACCCATAGAGATACATGACTGAAACATATTAAGGTATATACAAATATGTTATAATGCTTAAACATGCAATACATATATTCTTTATTCTAGGCTTCTGGGATATATACATTTATTTTTATTATTATTAATATTAATATTAATATTAGTTTGAGTGCATTCCTTGCCTCCCTCAACTTATCACAAGTTTCATGCCTCTCTATAGCTTTACTCTTATTGTGCTAAGGAACTAATTCAGTTTTCAGGCTAAAGAACTGCACTAACTAATGTTCCTGATAAAGTACCGCATAAAGCCCATAAAAATACTACACCAAGACATGTTGAATAATGTTTACAAAGTTTATAGATATATACATTTATTTTATTATATTAATAATAATTATTATTATTAGTTTGAGTGCATTCCTTCCCTCTCTCAACTTATCTCAAGTTCCATGCCTCTCTATAGCTTTACTCTTATTGTGCTAAGGAACTAATTCAGTTTTCAGGCTAAAGAACTGCACTAACTAATGTTCCTGATAAAGTACCACATAAAGCCCATAAAAATACTACACAAAGACATGTTGATTAATGTTTACAAAGTTTATAGATATATACATTTATTTTATTATATTAATAATTATTATTATTAGTTTGAGTGCATTCCTTCCCTCTCTCAACTTATCTCAAGTTCCAAGCCTCTCTATAGCTTTACTCTTATTGTGCTAAGGAACTAATTCAGTTTTCAGGCTAAAGAACTGCACTAACTAATGTTCCTCATAAAGTACCACATGAAGCCCATAAAGATACTACACAAAGACATTCTGAATAATGTTTACAAAGTTTATAGTTTAATAACAAGCCAAGTATCATATGTGAAATACAGCTGCTAACTCCTACTGCTTGTCTAAATTGACAGAATAACATACCTTAGTTATTTTCTAAAATTGTTTACATTCAATTGCTTTCCATGCCTATCTCAGCTTGTTCTCTTATCAGGCTGAATGACTAGAATTACTATCTGAAACTCTTATATAGAGTGTTCACAAAAGGAGAAGTTACCCTTAAAGGAGACAGACCACATTGCTGAAAAAACCCTAAGAGTCTAATACATAGGTCCTACAGAATAATCTTCTCAATCTTGTATATGATGAACTTCTTCATAACATAGTAGATATTGAATCCAACTCCTTTCCAATGATTGAAACTGTAGTTTGGTACTTTTGCCTGGAGAGTCTCAAGTTGCAGGAATGACTGTTAGGGTTAGCAATAAGGTCATAACATTAATAATCAGTTGTATGGGAGAAGCAGCTGTGTGAAATGCCATGAAGCCAAGAAATCTAGTAAAAGTCAATAAGGATGTGGCCAACCGGTATGTAACAAGTGAAAGAGGAAAAACCGATTGAGGCTATATTGGGTCACCAACAATGTTTTTTTATACTGATTGCAGTCATATCTTCAGTAAATAATAATATCTGTGTAGACTTCAAAAAGTTTATTCATGAGTTTTTTGTTATTATTATTTACTGAAGATATGACTGCAATCAGTATAAAAAAACATTGTTGGTGACCCAATATAGCCTCAATCGGTTTTTCCTTTTTCACTTGTTACATTCTGTATAAAGGGCATACGCAGCAGGACCTGGACAGCCCCTGCGATGCTCGGCACTGCCCCAGGGGCGGACACCCCTGCCCTTAACGAGGGACCATTTAGAAACCATGGGATACTGGGATAAGATGGTAGCTGATGCCCGCTCGCATCAACTTGACGAGGCCAGGGCCACTGAACCCCGCCACTGTAAGTGGGCTGTGGTGTTGGTGCACTTAAATTGAACCTGATACTCACTAGGTGCACCCCCGTGAGCCGCCCCCACTGGGGGTTCCGGCCCAGGGTGGGCGTCGGAGCTCGCGACCGGAATCGAGCTCTGGGATCACCCCCGACTGCTCCCAGCCTGGACATCAGGTAGAACGGGGAGTTGTGAGACACCAGCTGGGCCGGCCGGACCGTCTCACGCAGCTCGACCCGGTTGGCCGCCCGCTGAAGCATAGCGGCCGGCAAGGTAGCCAGGGTCGACGAAGGGGCCCCTGTCGAAGAAAGAGAAGCACCCCCCCTCCACAGGCGGCTGTGCAATGCCCAAGGGTGCTTCCAGCACTGCTAAACGTGCTAACAGAGGATCCACTGCCACAGAGCCCCCAGCATAAGGCGGGTCGGGTGGGCCGGACGGCCCACTAGGCAGTTGAAAGGCGAGCCAGGGCCATAAAGGGCCATGCCCAAAACTCCGGCCCATGAGGGGCCAGAGGAGGAACGAGTTGTGCGCCCGCCCCAGGCCCTCCCCCGCTGTCCTGAGCCATGTCCGGTAAAGGCGGGCCGAGGGCCGAAGCCCCTGAGGGGCTGGCCTGTGGCTGGCCAGCCAAGCCCGGCTGCCAAGTGCCAGCCTGAATTGCCCCACCGGTATCGGTGGGCAAAGCATAGTGCCCTGCAGCAGGGGCGCAGCCCTGGTCCTCCGACCCTTGGCTGTCCCTGTCCTGCGCAGGGCCAGGAAAAAGTAGGATCCCTTTGAGGGATCAAAACCTAGCGCCAAAGCACACAGTAGCCAAGCGAACCAAGGCTCTGCGTGCTCGAATCCTCCTTTCCCAGCCGGGAAAGGCTCAAGGGCTAAACAGCCGAAGACTGGAGAGCAAACTGCGATGGAGAAAACTCCTCTCCGTCGCTATTTCTAAAATGGCAGCTCGTCTGCCTCGTGGCCACCCCTTTTATAGAGGGGTGGCCATGCCCCCTAACTCACCCGGATGTCTGAGTCCGGGTGGGGTGGGGGCCCGCAAAGAGCGCGGCAGCCATTTTGGTGCCGCACTTTCATTTGCACAATGGAATGATGTAAAAGAGAGATACAGGATTGCAGTGATAACAAGGCTGTGGCTGAGCTGGAAGACAAAGGAACATTATGGACAGGTGATGAAATTGGATACTTTCAGTGGCTCAAGGCCCAGAGTGTACACTAATAAAATGCTATGCTCTCATCATGTGCTGCAGGACAAACAGATGTGATTTAGCCTCTGGGAATAAAAAAATAATGATGGTGCAGTGCAGTTTTTCTCTCAACTTGCCATCTACCAATACAGAACTGAATGTTAGGGGTGAAATTAAATAGGAGGAAAATTAGAGGTAAATAGAACAAGACACCCTTGATACTTGGGACAACACACTCAGAGACACACTCATTCATGCACATGTGCTCTCTTTTTCTCTTATTTTTTTTAGATTTTATGTACTCTGAAGCTTTTGAAGCCTTAGTTTGCAGTAGTTTTGAGAGAAGTTTCACTTTTACAGTGGGCTAGATTACACCTTACACACACACACACACACACACACACACACACACACACACACACACACACACACACACACACCACCCCAGTGAATTCATTACTTTATTTTTATTTTGGATTTTCTCCATCTGGATTCTCCTGGATCAACTCTCCTGCACATAGGTCAGCAAGGTACTGTATCTTCTTTCAAACAGTAAGTTTTAAAACCATGTGTTTCCAAGCACATTCATTCTCTAACTTTGATTTTGTTCAAGAAGGTAAAATTAGTGCAGGACAAGAAAGTGACAAGCAGATACTGCTCATTCTTTATTAGCAAAGAACATGAGAATGTTCTCATTCATCAGTGGTGGGCATCAGCAGGTTCGCACCAGTTCGCCAGAACCGGTAGCAGAAATTCTGACTGGCCCGGCCCATCCAAGTTTTGAAATAAAGTAGTCCTAATTTGGGTGCAACTCACGCTTTCCCCATTGGCCACGCCCACCATACCACACCCACAGTGTGGTAGTATTTTTTTTTGAGCCTACCACTACCATTCATCATTCACTTGAACCAGGAATTCCAGATCACATACATGTCTTTTTAAATAATAATAATAATAATAATAATATTTTATTTCACACACTTATACATTACATATTACAAAACAACACAACGACATAATACAAGACAATCACCATGTGATATTTACATTGCCATAGGGGATAAAGATACCTCTTTCCTACTTATTTCATATCCAAAATGAACGCTGATCAGGCATTGGTTTCTGACCTTGATCACTATTCAAAGTGTATTCTAGGAAACAACTCCACATGTCCTGAAATTTACTTTCTTTTATTAATCCTTTTCTTAAATTTAGTTCCCAGGTAAGTTTATCATTCAATGTGATGCTCCATATCTCATTGTACCATTCTCCGATTTTTGGAATAACCTAATTTTTCCAGTATCTCGCTATACAGTGTCTAGCACTTGATAACATAACAGCCATTAATTCCCTTTTACAACTGTCCACCTTATCTACATTCGTTAGTAATACTGTAGCTACATCTAATTTGACCTTTACATTCAATATTTTTCTAATTTCATGCTCTATATCCGTCCAAAATGGCTTCAGTTTCTTACACTCCCACCACATGTGCACATATGTTCCTATGTCTTCCTCACACCTCCAACATCCACTTGATTTTGTCTCATTGAATAAATGCAACCGCACGGGAGTCATATACCATTTCCATAATTGCTTGTAGTTATGCTCCTTAATTCTTACAGATAAAGTTTTCATTATCCTTTTTTCCCACTTTCCATTCCAACATTCATCTGTAATTTTAATATTTAGATCTTGTTCCCACATTAATTTTAAAGCTCTCTGAGACTCCTCTGAATCATCTAATATTTTATATATTTTACTCACTAGACCTTTGATTTCTATTTGGCCAATTGTTAACTTATATACTAACTCCTCAAACGTTGTCATATCTCTATCTAAATCTTTCTCAATACTAATGTCCTAATGCAGCCAAGCCATCTATAACATTCCTTTTACTGGCAATCAGAAACCTGGAAGAAGTTAAATGACATTTGGTAGCACATAACATAAAACAGTCTTCACCTACTATTTCGATACAACTCCTCTTGTACTTTGTATCATTTTGGCCTCTAGATGTTGAGCTTATATAAAACTTCCAGCTTCTTTTCTAGAAGGGCTTTGCTTTCACCAATAGCTATTATACAGGAAGAAACGGATGAAAAATGGTTACTATGCTTGATTTCTGAAGGAAAAAAGGTGAACTGCCCATGAAGAAATAGTTCACTGACAACCAAATGCTGATTCAAATGTATCTGTGTTATCTGTTATCATCTTGTGACATTATAAACATCTTACAGCAGTTCAGTGGTATATTTTAGGTTTAAGACCTAAGCTGTGGGGAAAAACCTAAGCTGTGGGCAAACAGAAGATGTGCTTTGAGTGTCCAATTAATTAATTAAAAAGAAATAGCTTTATTGTTCAATTAAGATCAGACAGATTGTACATTTATCATAATTAGGGAGCTGGCAGTTTGCTCTTAGACTTGATTCTGTGCAAATGGACTGCATTCAATCAGCCAGAGGCTCCCATTTAAGTGTACAAAGAGGACAACCTTGTCTTAAAGCTGCCTGTTGAATTATTTTTGATCATTCACTGCATACTGTTCAACTCTAAAAGGAGTATGCTGTACCTGCTGATTACTTTGAAATTATATTTTGAAGTGTTACTTTCTTACCTGCTGTAGTTGTAGTATCTCCTTTAATGCTGACACCTCTTGGCAGCTCAAATGTCTCAAATGTCAAAGTGTGCAAATGTTGAAAGTGCCTCTCTTCTCTGTGAAGGTAAATTTCAAGACTGCTGTAAGCATTTCAGAGAAATGGCAAAGGAAGAAGCATGAATGGTCTCAAGAGGGTTAATGACAGTTGAAACTAGAGTTGTATCCTGGTATTCTCCACAATCTATGTCATGAAAGTAAGACTGCAATTACTAAACATACTGCTTACCTCCTCAATGTCTGTATGTTTGGTTTTCCTAAAGGCTTGGATCCTGCAAGTATGGGGATCCTGCTGACTTTTATAGGTTGATGGACATAGGTTCTCCAATGCAGACCTGCTGAATGTGTAGAAGTCAGGAGATAGAGCCATTGTAGAATGGTGACACTAAGACAAAATGAGAAATATATGGGTAGAACGGTATTATTAATGAGAATATATATCCACAGGATCCGTTCCAAAATAATGAGAAATAGTTCTTGTAATAAACTGTATTTAATTTTTCTTTCCAAACTATTAACTTAAATAACTTCTCTTCAGTAAACACAAATAACTTCCTTCAGTGAACATAAATTAGGTAAGTATCCAAACATAGGCAACTTTTTCCCCCAGTAAATAAGGTAAGTAACAAAGACTTTAAGTCAATTTCATTTGTTTTTCTTCAGTCCAAAAATATCCTGCAATCTATTGTTTCTTCTTTCAGGATAATCAATGAGCAAAGCTTAAGAAAATGGCACTAAGACAAAGACATAGAGGACACAAAGTTCCTCTTCCCTCTATAGGTAAACAAACAAAGGGAAACAGAGGGAGGTAACAAACTCCTCCAACCTATCTTTCTGTTGAGAGGTGGTTTCCAATTGATTTGCTTAAGGATACATTTGCATCATGTGGAAAGATATTCTGAAAAATAGCTTTCCATGGCATTCATTTACAGGAAGAGGAGAATATAAGAATACATCTGAATATTACTCAACATTTTATAATATTTTAAGCTTATTGAATTAGTCCAAAAGAAAAGGTACTTAACTACAGCACTTCATCAAGAAACATTAATGATTGTGCTTTTTCAATCAAAGTGAGCGCTTATAGCAGAAATGGATTCATAGAGGTTCTTCATTATCTATAACTTTAATCTGGTTTGCAAAATTCAATAGTTTGATGAATATGAATCTCCACCTAGCTAGATAAAAAAAATTAAAAACACAGGAAATCATTTAGAATAGTATGGCAAATGGTATTTAAATCTATTTTTCCCCCTTTCTTTGAAAGGAAAGATTCAATATGTCCCCATGTATTGAAAACCTCTTTAAAGCCTTTAACAATGATTTCAGCAAATGAATGCTGGAAAGTTCCCAAATTGTGGTCTTAGTACTGAATGAACTTTCTTGGTATTTTTTCTCTTCCCTATTTCATAATTTTGCTCAGTTGAACTGTATTAAAAGGGGGAAGATAACAATTTACTTGCATTCTTCTATGCAGTAATAAACCACCAGTGGCAGAATAATTGAGGATTGTAACAGTTAGTCAAAAGTAATAAAAAAGCTATTAAAGGGTGTGAAAATATTATATAAAATGAGAATTAGAGTTGGGTGTCATAATAAAATCCTGGGAAACATCTACATTATGGTGGGTCATTTATGACAAAATTCTGCACATGCGTGGGCATGTTTAGTGCCCATGCATGTAAATTTTACTTCTGCTTCCAGGTGAGAGGAACCATGTGATCAGCATGCTTGACCATGTGACTGGCCTGTGGCCCGAAAGGTTTTGGCACCCCTGGGTTAGAGAAACAACTCAGCCACTATTTCAGGAAAGGCTAGCAAAAAAGCACAGTGAGAGATACAACTAAGGTCAAAAGCAAGTCAGCTCATCATTTTCAAGCAAGGGATTCCAAGCAAAGGTCAAAAAATGTCAATAAGTCAGCAGAGCAAAATGACAGCAAAACAGAATTCCACAGCAAATTGATACATACTGTACTCAAGTTTCATACATGGCAGAATATTCATAATAATTAGAGATGTGTGTGTATTCACTAGCTCCTGGAAGTGCAGAGACTCAAGCAGATTTTGTAGCTAATATGACTGAGCCCTGTTCAGAGTTCAGCTGTAGGTTCCTCAGAATAGGGTCTGTGCAGGAAGGGGGGGGGGGTTCTCCTGTCAACAGGACCTCTACTTCTGAGAGCACCTATCATTTGTTGAAGCTTTCCTGGAAGAAGTATCTGTCTCACCTTCTCACTCTAGACTAGTTCTCTATGCTTCAGGAAGGGTTTCCATGATATCTATGATAGCCTGAGATCTTCAGAGACAATCTGTTCTCTGTGGCATGCAGCACCATTTCATGTGGCCCTCCACTGCCACCACCACACCAGGAAGTGCCATGTGGTGGAGGAAAGGCAAAATGGCTGTCTGGCCCCCAAAACTGTCTGAGAGAGCATCACCCTCCCCTCAGTTTAAAAAGGTTGAGAACTCCTGCTGTATGCCATTGAACCCAGGAAGCTCTGGATCTCCTGTGAAAAAAACAATCCCTCAAAATAGGACATAACACAAAAGGTTCAGAAGAACCTTCAGGGAAATATACCATCTTTATAGTAGATTGTCCACAAAGGTGACCAAACCTATTTTTGCTGCTTACCATTTCTGAAGATAGACTGAAATGACTCTGGATCAATGATGGGACAATGTGGCCTAGAGGAGGCAAATTCATTTTTTTGCAGCATTGAAATCCCTCTTTAACAATCTGCCATACTTTCTCTTTCTGGAAACTTCACAGAGTCATGGTTTTACAATAAACAGAGCAGGAGTTCTCAGCCTTTTTAAGCCAGGGGCTGGGCCACGCTCCCTCAGACAGCTTCAAGGGCCGGACGGCCATTTTGCCCTTCCTCCACCACATGGCACTTCCAGGTGTGGTGGAGGTGGTGGTGGTGGGGCCCACAAGAAATGATGTCACAGGCCACATCCTCCCCATGGGCCACAGGTTGAGAATCCCTGGAATCAACCCCTCCAATCTCCCAAGCCCACAAAAATGAAGCTGGAAGTGGAATTCCAACAATATTCTGTTACATTTTTGTGCCATTCTTTAGGTGTGGGCTAGTGTATTCCTAGTAGGTTATGTCCACAGAAAAATGACCCCAGGACACCGCAAGTCGGCTATTTCCCAGAACATGATTGTCTTTAGGACAGTGATGGTGAACCTTGGCACGCCAGGTGTTCTTAGACTTCAATTACCAGAAGCCCAAGTCCTCCTCCTGCTGATCAGGGCTTCTGAAATTTGAAGTTCAAGAACAGCTGGAGTGCCAAGGTTCACCATCACTGGTCTAGGAGCTAGGACATCATTTTGACCCAGAATGGAATATTGGAAATTGTGTAGTGATTATTCAACATGGGTTTAAGTTTGGCAAGGGAATTAACATCTCCTTTAATTGTGTAGAGACCCCAGCTTGCTTCATGATAGTAATCACCACTTCCCTTACCCATTTGGCCAATTCTTCCAGACTATTTTTCTGAGCTAGGAAAGGCAAGGCCCATGAAAATAGTGTTCTCTGTGAGGCAAGATAATTTACTGCTGAATTATGGGTTGCCCTTGGGAATAATTGGCCAAACCTTTCCCCAGGGGGTTTACTCGGCCTTCGACAGATCCGGGGATCAACCAAGCTTGGCAGGAAAGGCAATTGGGGTGTGGCTAGTTAGCTAGTTTGGGGGTGAATCATAAAGCCTTGGCTGATGGCTACAGTAGAAATGGGGTAAAAATCAAGATGATGACTCTAGTAGAAAGACACAATCCTCAGCTGCTGGCTACAAATTAAGCTGGGCAAACAAGCCAAGCCAGACAGTGGACAAAGCTAGGCACCCGGAGTCAATACACATAAGGCTCCGAGATAGGGCAGGAACAATGGGTTTCGCCAGCCCAGACCTTAATTAGTTACGGGCTGTCCATTAACCACAGGGCAATGTCCAAGAGCAGGTATTGTCCTGACCACCAGAAAATGCCACATTTGCAAGCCTTTTATATTAGGGGGTCATGCGCATCCTGTGCACGTATCACCCCAAGGCAGGGTAATAAATACGAATCCCCGACTTCATTCGGGGCTGAACTTCACTGCACGATTGTCTCGCGTGTCTTCCTTGTGGCCAGCCATTCCTACATTCCTACACTGAATAGCAACTGAGAATTTGATAACCTCACTGTAGAACATTATAAGGCGCTGATAAGAAGAAGACCACTTGATCAACGCAAGGGACCTAATATTGTTCCCAAATTACTAGTAATATTTAGCACAGGCTGTTGATATTGTGCTATCTATAGCAATTCCACGTATATATCACCCCATAGTGCTTAGTGTACTCTCTGGGAAGCTCACACGTTAATCAGCATTTTGTCCCCAACATGTTGGGTACTCCTTTTACCAGCCTTGGAAGGATGGAAGACTGAGTCTACCTTGATCCCCAAAAGGATTGAACTCACAGTGTCAGCAGCAGTTTGGGCTGTAGTACAGCAGTTTAACCACTGCACCACCAGGAAGGATATGGCCTTCTTAAATGTTGCTAACCATTTAGCAATAAGTGCTCACACAATACTGACATAGCAGCATGTGATGATGTTCACCACTGCCACATAGTATTGGCCCCTTACTTCCCAGGGCACCACATTACAAGACACTGCCATTATCAACAGAAGCTCTAAAATCCGTGGTCTCTTATTATGCTTCACCATCGGGATGGGGATAATAGGAACTACAGGGCAGCAACATCTGGAAAGCCAGCCTTGCTTTACACCAAACATTTCCTTCAGGAAGATGGCCAAGTCCTGTTCTACAGAGCATTACATAGGGTGTTCACATTCTCATTTCCACTTCTGTGTAAGTAAGTCTTCCAGCTGTTACAGAGCACTAAAACACATACATTTCAGCTATATCAACTTCATTGTTATCATTTTAAAACATCTGGGCAGAAGGAATGGCTATAAGTTTGGTTACTCCTGCTCTATGACTGCTTAGAGCAAGAGGAGCCAAAAATAGAGCCATTCCTCCTACCTGGCTGTCTGAGATTGTTAATGAAATGGATTGTTTTGAAAGGGAATTTTAAAAAGGACAACATACTGAATTTTAGCTGAATTTTAGGAGACGGGAAGAAACATGGAGAAGAAAGAGGAAGGGAAGAATATAAAGACATAGGATTCAGGTTGCTGATAGATTAACACTGCATCACAAAAAAAAATTGTCTGCTACTTGGTCTAATCCATGTGTCCTATACTAAATCAAGTGCACTGAATCTAATTCTGGAGTCCAATTCTGCCTAGAATGTCAGGATCTTAAGTTAATGACATGTATAGATGTGATTGTCTGTTTTAGCTCAAAACAGATTCACTATGGCCTAGCTGTACTATCCAATAAGATGGTTTCACACTAGAGACAAGCTCTTGGTCCATCTCACCTTATATACCTATTTCTAACATCAGCTCACTGACTTGCCCAGACATACTTGGACACTGCTGGAGCATGCATGCCACCAGGGGACGTGATTCACATTACCCAATTATCGACCATTTGAACAACTATAGCATGCCTATAATTTAAAATCTGTTACATGATAAGCAGATTCTGAGTTCAGATTTGGAATCAGCACAGGCGATGTCATGTAAATCATGTAATTTCCAATAGCAAAATCGTTGTGCAGAATTGACCCAACCTGCCAGCAGTTTTCAATCAGCATAATGTTCTGACTATAGAAAGCAGCATTCACTTGGACTGGTTGTTCCCTGCTCCAGAGAAATGGCCTCCTCTCACAGGACAGTGTCATGGCCATCTGGGAAGCAAAGGACCTATGCCTGAAGAGTATTTTTATTTTAATGATGTCAAACCATTACTTGTCTAACCTGACTGGATAAATGCCAGTTTATACATTTTCAAAACAAAACGAACAAGATAAGCAAATGTATTCATCTCTTTGAGACAAAAAAGTTTCTAAAGTGCTTGTAACAAAGAGGGTTGGGGAGTGTTCTGCTTTTTCAGTCCCCTTGAGAGTTTGTTGAGAATAAAAAGGATTTCAGTTACTTTAAGATACAATTTGACACATGGGAGATAATCTTCACCTTTCAAATGCAATTAACACTGTCTGGGTGAACATAGAAGAGTGTGAAATGGGATTTAGTAAAACAAATGATTTTTTTATAACTACTAGAAGAGCTATTGAATTAAGTACCCATTCAGTATTGTTCTCATTATATGTGTTTTCATAAAGTCCTCAGCTCCCTGTTATCCTGTATAGAGAACTAACAGAGCCAAACCTATCTATGCCAGATATGAAAAAGCAGTTAAACAAAGGCTGAGTTAAAGTAGCAGTGAAATGAAAATGCTCCTGCACCAAATGGTCAGATATGACCACTGGCTGGTATTGTATGCAGCATCAGAGATGCAACATGTCACTATAATACTAATACTAATACTAATACTAATACTAATACTAATACTAATACTAATACTAATACTAATACTAATACTAATACTTATTATTATTATTATTATTATTATTATTATTATTATTATTATTATTATTATTATTATTATTATTATTATTATTATTATTTCATGTCAGAAATTCTTCTGGGTTGAAAGGATTTTTGCTGGAAAATGAGGCTCCTTTCATGTCCCCAAGATCTTTTCCCACCAAAGTGGCTCATTGTCTCTTCCCTTTAACAACCTCTTTCCCAGGAGAGAGAGGGCTTCAAGTATATTTGCATACATCATAAAGAGGATATTTCCGTGGTTTTCTCTTAAACACAGAGTTTTAAAAAATGAAATTGAGGCACACAAGGCTAAGACAATTAAATGATGTAAGTGTAAAAAACAGTTCCATGAAAAATCACCATAATATGAAATGCTGTCACCATAATATGAAATGCAGCAGAGAATGGGGAAAGAGATTTAAAATAGAATTATCACAGTAAAGGCTGGCCTGTTTCCTTGTTCTCCATGAGGGGAAGCAGTAGTGCTAATGGCAGTGCCTGGGGGTGCTTCCTCCTCCACTAGGGGGAGCCCAACACTCCTCTCTGGCTCTGGTATGAGGAACATTTATTTATTTATTTGAACTTATAGCCCACCCTCTTGCTCTAGGGCAACTCAGGGTGGCACACAATCACATAAAAATATTTTAAAACCCCCATAAAACAGCAATAAAAGACTCTTTAAAAACCATCCCATATCTGAAAAGACCCTCCCCTCCCCACACTCAGTAAGAGGGACATATAACTCTAACAGAGCCAAATAGTGGGAGTCAACACCCCCTCGGCCGCCCAGACTTGCCCTGCCAGCCAGGTTTTCAACCCTTTCCTAAAAGGCAGCAATACTGACTGTAGCCTTAATTCTGCCAGCAGGAGGTTCCACAGGGTTGGGGCAGACATGGAGAAGGGCCTCCTCCTTGTGCTAGACAGGTGAGCCCCTCTAGCTGATGGAACACTGACGGAGCCCCTCCGGTCCACCCTGGTAGGACGGGCAGACTCTCTTAGGGCAATGCGGTCTCTTAGGTAACCTGACCCACTACCATGAAGGGCTTTAAAGGTCATTACCAGCACCTTGAATTGCACCCAGAGACAAACTGGTAACCAGTGCAACTCCCAGAGCAGAGGCGAGGCACGGGCATCTTTTCCTAACTAACTCAGGAAATTGCTCACTTAAATAGGCTAAGCAAATAAGTAATGTGTCAGCAAATTATTCTATTCCCTAGTTAACATCCATTTATCTCATCTCCAACTGTCACTCAGAGCATTCTTGATTTCCTTCATAGCTGAACTCAAGTACTGTATTACTATTTATAGTGGTTCTAGTGGTTAAGATGCTGAACTTGCTGACTACAAGGTCAGAGGTCGATTCCCGGGTGCTGTATGATGGAGTGAGCTCCCGTCTCTGTCCCAGCTCCTGCCAACCTAGCAGGTCGAAAGCAAGAAATTGCAAGTAGATAAATAGGGACTACTTCTGTAGGAAGGTAAACAGTGTTCCATGTACCTCATCAATAAAGATATAATAATACAATAATATACGGGAGATCTACATGCCCTCTGGATTTTTTGAAAAATACGGGAGATTATTAAAAATACGTGATGGCAGGAAAGAGGGCTAAATTATGGGGTTTTCCCAGGCAAAACGGGATACTTGACACATATGCCCCAACATCATTGGGGAACAACTCCCACCCTTTTAGCACCACTTACGGCAACCACTCATTACTATCCCTCAATAGTTTTTCTCATTCTATCAGCTGAAATTAATTGAGCCAACAAATTTTCCAGCACATCCCACACAAATCAATTCATACTAATATGACTCATTGAAATCTTATTTCAGGCAGTTGAAATTAGAATCAGTTCCATTTAAAACAATATGTTATTTCTATTTCTCTCACTCTTTCTCTAAAGGCCAATGTTTTAGTGTAACTGCCATGGATTATAGGTTTAGCCAAGTGGATGAGGAAACCTTTTCCTTGGAGAGATTGTGAGAGATTGTGAGGAGCTCCAGAGGGATCTCTTGATACTGGGAGAGTGGGCAAAACAGTGGCAAATGAGCTTCAACATTAGTAAGTGCAGAGTGATGCATGTTGGGGCAAAAAAACCCAATTACATTTATAAACTGATGGGTTCTGAACTCTCTGTGACAAACCAGGAAAGGGACCTTGGTGTCCTGGTGGACAGCTCAATGAAGGTGTCAACCCAGTGTGTCTCAGCAGTGAAAAAAGCAAACTCATTGCTAGGGATCATTAGGAAGAGTATAGAAAATAAGTCAGCAAGTGTCATCTTGCCTCTTTATAAATCTATGGTGAGGCCCCATATGGAATACTGTGTACAGTTCTGGTCGCCATACCTCCAGAAGGATATTATGGAGCTGGAAAAAGTGCAGAGGAGGGCAACCAAAATGATTAGGGGACTGGAACACCTTCTTTACCATCTGAGGCTGCAACGGTTGGGCCTTTTCACTCTTGAACGACGGCGTCTAAGAGGTGACCTGATTGAAGTTTATAAAATCATGCACGGTGTGGACAAAGTAGATAAGGAAAAACTGTTTTCCCTGTCGCAAAACACTAGAACTAGGGGACACTCCATGAAACTTTTGGGTACTAGTTCTCAAACAAATAAGAGAAAGTACTTTTTCACCCAGAGGATTACTGGTCTATGGAACTCCCTGTCAGAAGAAGTGGTGACAGCTGTCAGTCTTGACAGCTCTAAGAAAGGATTAGACAAGTTCATGGAGGACAAAGGTATCAATGGCTATAATTATGGATACTTAAGGACAACCTCGGGGTTGGAGAGATAGGCAGGATATCTCTCAATGCCATTTCCAGGGAATCCTAAACAGGTGAAGGCATCTGCTTGGGAATACCCTGAAGCAAATGGTGAGCCACTGTGTGAGATAGAATGCTGGACTGGATGGGTTGTGGCCTGTTTCAGCAAGGCTGTTCTTATGTTCTGATGTTCTTATGGAGTGAGTGAGTGGGTCTGTGTTTGTAAAGTTGTAGTTTACATAGATAGAGAGCTGGAGAAGAAAGGATCTTCTTTTCTCTAGGGCCATGAATTAAACCTTTTATAGCAAATTCCTTGATTAAGATACCAGAATTTCAATGGAATCCTTTAAAATCTGTGTAACTAGTCTTGATGACTTCTCCTTCTGCATCTTCTACAACTATCTCTTTTAGTGTCAAGAGAGATACAAAGTTCTTGCTCTGGCACTTCTAGAGGCCTCCACTGGTGTTATTTCATGTTCTTGTAACATTTCTTTGATGTTAGCTCTTTGCTGGTACAATTTATTGTTGTTGTTCAGTTGCATAGTCAATTCAGACCCTGTGCAACCCCATGGACCACCAAATGGCAGGCACCACTATCCTCCACCGTCCTCCTCAGCCCTCCCAGCTTTGTGCCCATTGCATCAACAATGCCATCTAGCCATCTCATTCTCTGCCACCCCTTCTTCTTTTGCCCTCAACTTTTCCCAGCATCAAAGCTTTCTCAAGTTAATCCTCTTTTCTCATTTGATGTCCAAAGTACTTTAACTTCATCTTCAATATTTGACCTTCCAAGGAGCAGTTGGGGTTGATTTCTTTTAAGAACAACCTATTTGCAGGCGCACCCCCCCAATAACGGACTCAGACACCATTGAAAGTGGATAACGGCATTGGGCCACATTTATTGATTCATGCCCTAGTCCGAATTATAAATTTGTATTGGTAAAACGACCAATCATAATTCTTAAGGCAAGCAGGCCGAAGTAACACTGGTAAGGTACCACCCAAAATTGCCAACGGCAATTGGTTACAATGTATCAATTTGTATCAATTTGTTTGTTGACAACAAACAAATTGTTGACCGTAGTCAATATCTAACTCATGACCCCACCCTCTGACTCGTATCCGTGAAATCACGGGGTGATGCATGCTGGCTAGCTGTCGCCATCACCCCATCGCCTGGTTCGTCGTTGACCGCACAACGTTTAACTAATTTATTCCTATCTAGTGTTGTCCAGTCAATTGCGAACCTGCCGGATACCTGTGGATCATAACTGTTTACCTTACCAGTGCTACCCGCCCATGTGACCAAAGTCAACAGTAGTCGTAGCAGAACCCCTATATCAAACCATAGCAACAGTGTGGGATGGGCAAAAAAGCCGGGACCCGGAAGCCAATGTGGGTCCCAGCCAAAAATTCCCACCCGGCCCCGAAGCGACCAGAATATCACACTGTTAACTAGGGAGGGGGTGGAGGGGAAAAAGCTTCTCCGCTCCGTCGCTTAGCTAAAATGGCAGCTCGGCTGCCTCGTGGCCACCCCTTTTATGAGGGAGCTGGCCACGCCCTAAACTACCCGGATCATTCGTCCTGTGGGGGGGGCCGCAAAGAGCGCGGCGGCCATTTTGGCGCCGCGCTTGCATTGCAGGCGCACCCCCAATAACGGACTCAGACACCATTGAAAGTGGATAACGGCATTGGGCCACATTTATTGATTCATGCCCTAGTCCGAATTATAAATTTGTATTGGTAAAACGACCAATCATAATTCTTAAGGCAAGCAGGCCGAAGTAACACTGGTAAGGTACCACCCAAAATTGCCAACGGCAATTGGTTACAATGTATCAATTTGTATCAATTTGTTTGTTGACAACAAACAAATTGTTGACCGTAGTCAATATCTAACTCATGATCCCACCCTCTGACTCGTATCCATGAAATCACGGGGTGATGCATGCTGGCTAGCTGTCGCCATCACCCCATCGCCTGGTTCGTCGTTGACCGGACAACGTTTAACTAATTTATTCCTATCTAGTGTTGTCCAGTCAATTGCGAACCTGCCGGATACCTGTGGGTCATAACTGTTTACCTTACCAGTGCTACCCGCCACACGGAGGGGCTTCAAAGAAGGCCTGACGCCCCCCCCCCCCAGACCGTCAGCTCGGTCAACAGGCCTGCTCGCCAATCACCCAACAGGAGATCCATACCTCCTCGCGACAGATGGACCCCATCCCCTGCATACAAATCATAATTTTCTAGTCCAATAGCGGGGTGACGACTGACCCGTCCCCAAGCCTTGTCGGCAAGGAACCGCGCCACCGCCTTATTGACCGCGCGCCTAGCGCGGTCAATGGCCAAGAGGTCAACTCCTCCTCTGTAAGAATGGCGCGGGACAATGTCCGACCAAACCAGGGTTGCGGGAGGCCAGACGTAGTGCAAGTAGGCGAGGTCCTCGCAAATCGCATGTTTGAGCGACAAGCCGGTGACCTGACCCAAATCGTTGCCCCCCAGGTGCATGATGAGAATGTCAGGCGGGGCAGCACTTCTGCCTGAAAACAGAAAAGGCAGCAGCTCCCGCCACAACATCCCAGGCTTACCATGCCATGTGAGACTGGCGTGTTCACCCAGTCCCAGTCGGGGTCCCCACTCTGTCGCCGCAGCGTAACGCGCTGCCCTTTGCACGTAGCTGTGGCCCACCAGCCATACTGTCACCGGTGTAATACAACACCCAGGGTCTGTAAGAAAAAATTGAGGGAAATGATGTAAGGTGACTGGGTTGGTACTCACGGCGGGAGCGGGCGCACATAAAACTGAAAACATTGTGAACCCCACCTTCCCATGCGGCGTATGTCAGCCCCGGAGTACCCAAAAGCAGCTGCTGTAGAGGCTGCCCCAATACGGAATGAATGTGTGCCATAACGGGCACCTGGTAGGCCCACCCTGGCGAGCGCTCTGCCTGTCACCTTCCAAAACTGAAATTTAGTGAGGGGAGACCCATCCTGGTGACAGAAAAACGGGCCATGGTGCGTGCCACGCAGTGCCAGGAACTCCTGTAGGGCACCAACCGGACAGATGTCTGCCAAAGAACACCGTAGCAGTCTTACACCACTGCCTACGCCCTGCTGATCAGTCTTAGAGGAGCGTATCCTCAACTGGGCCCAGTCTTTGGCAACATAGACATCTTCGAGTTCCAGTGCCCTACAACTTGCATCCGCCTTAGACAGCATCACAAGTTCGCTGATGCGGAGCGCTCCAAAAAATGCCACCGTTGTGGCTGCATGAAAAAGGGCTGCCTCATAATGATCAAAACAGAGGCCTGGCCAGCCCCGGGCCAACTGGGTAAGAACCCCTGGGGAAATAGGGTGCCGGTCGTCCGGGCAACGCCCGCGCTCGTGCACCCACCCCTCCAAAACATGTCTCACACGGAAGTCAGAGGTGCTGTCCACATGACCCCCCACCTTGGCCATGAAAGCCAGCGCCGAGAGCTTGGATGCTATGGTGCGAGGTGCGAGGCCCTGGGAATGCAGGTGAACCATGAACCGCAGAACATGATCCACCGGGATAGGCCAGGTCTCTGGCAGGTGAAACTGGGCAGAAAATGCCCTATAAGAATTAAAAGCTTGTTGATACGCCTTACGCGTGCGGGGCGCCAGTGACAGGCCGATCGCCCGGTTCACCTCTCCCTGCCAATGGTCCATATCTCGTCCGGGAGTGGCGAGGGAAATTCCTCCGCATCCGGGGCCAAGGCACGGAACCGGGAGATCTGCAGGCGGGACAAAGCGTCGGCAATATCATTATTAACCCCTGGGACGTGCCTAGCCCTGAACAAAACATTGAGGCGCAGGCAGCGCAGCACAAACTGGCGCACTAGGTCCATAACCCTGGGTGATTTGGAAGTCTGTGCATTGACAATGTGGACAACCGCAGCGTTGTCACACCAGAAATGCACGACCGAGTTGGCCCATTCCTCGCCCCACAGCATCAAAGCCCCCAGGATAGGAAAAAATTCAAGGTATGTGAGATCACGCAGGCGACCAGTGCCTGCCCATGCCGGTGGCCACCCACCATAGGCCCACTTCCCATTGAAGTACATCCCATAACCCAGGGATCCTGAGGCATCAGACTGGACCTGAAAATTTGGGGAAGCCAGGAGGTCAGACCTCCAAAATGAGACCCCATTGAACTCCCTCAGGAACTGTAACCAGACGAACATGTCTGCCCTGATACCCCTGGTAATCCTGACTCTATGGTGGGGCCTGGACAACCCTGCCATGACGTCGCATAAGCGCCGGGCAAAAGCCCTGCCCGGTGCGACCACCCTGCAGGCAAAATTAAGGTGACCATGTAACACTTGGAGTTCCCTCAGCGATGCCTTGCGCTTGGCAAGCAAATCCGAGATGAGGGCCACTAGCCGGGACACCTTATCCCCCTGTAACCTAGACGCCTGCGCTACTGTGTCGATCTCCACCCCCAGGAATACTAGCTTGTTAGATGGGCCCTCGGTCTTTTCGGGCGCTAAAGGGACACTGAGTTCCTCCATTAGCGTCTGAAATGTATTGAGGAAACGTGTGCACGTGTCCCAGCCCCGTTCACCCCCGAATAAAAAGTCATCCAGGTAATGGGCTACAGACCGGGACCCTGACCTGTGGACGAAAGCCCACTCCAGGAAGGTACTGAAACGCTCGAATGCCGAGCAGGATATGGAACAGCCAAAAGGCATGGCCTTATCAAAATAATATTCACCCCGGAATTTGAAACCCAGCAATTCAAAGTCGCCCGGGTGCACTGGCAAGAGGCGAAAAGCCGACTTAACGTCGCACTTAGCCAGCAGCGCACCCGGGCCACATGAGCGCACCATGCGCAGCGCACGGTCAAAAGATGTATACCTGACTGAACAAAGGTCATCAGGGATAGCATCATTGACCGATCGGCCGGCTGGGTAGGACAAGTGATGGATAAGGCGAAACTCGCCTGGAGATTTCTTGGGAACCAAGCCCAGGGGCGATACCTTAAGGTTGGGGAACGGGGGTGCAGGGAAAGGGCCGGCGACCCTGCCCGTATCGACCTCCTTATTAATGCTGGCAGCAGCCACCTCCTCCCTCCCCCTGAGGGACAAAAGGTTGGGGGCATCCTGAGGGGACCTATCACCCATGAAAGGGATACGGAACCCCTGCCTAAAGCCCTGAAGTAGATAATCTGCATCCTCCCCCTTCGGGTACAATGCGAGCCAACGCTCCAACATGTCCACATTAATTGGGGAGGGAGCCTTTCGGTGAACCAGCTCCATCTGCGGCAGGCTTGCCAGTCCACTGTCCGCCCTTCCCTCTGCCCGCGTCCCTCCAGGCCTGGGACAGGCAGAGGCTGCGTGGGGGCCCACACAGGTGGGACACTCATGTCTGTACCTGCAATTTTTCCTATTGCAGGAACCATTGGACGAGAAAGTCCAGCACAGCAGGCGGGCTGGAACCCCCTGCCCCGCCACCTGGCGGAGAACCTGAGCTGGAGCCGCTCGCTGGACCGCATGTCCACAATGGTATCTCTCCCCTGGCGCTGGGCGCGTGGGCGTCATGTACAGAAGCCAAAGCCTCTGGCACGGCTCGTCCCACCTCATCTCGGGGTGCAGGGGAATCCGCATGCGAAATTCCTCGTCATAAGCCAACCACGAGGGGCCCGGAAAGTCGACCATCGCCCTATAGATGTTGTCCAAATACTGGACCATCGGAATAGCCAAATCTGGCTGCGCTCTCAAGTACACTGCCATGTAGATTAAATAAGCCGGCAGCCAGTTGGCCCAGGTACGTGGTGGCTTGCGACGACGTGCCTGCTCCTTATCCTTCTCGTCCTGCCCCTCCCTCTCCTCCTTGGTGGGCTCTCTGTTCAAGAGTGAGAAGATATCTACATACTCCCCCCGCCATATCTTTTCTCTGGTGGCTTGCGCTAGGTGGTCACCCAGTGGCAAAGAATATCCCGCCGTTGGCAAGGCCGAAACCGGGACCGCAGCCAACGCGGGCATCTGAAAAGGGGCCTGTGCTGGCCCCGCCACCCCCAATACATTCCCGGCAGGGTAGGGAACACCTGCAACCCCAGCGAGCTGGGTAGCAGTCGTCATCGCTGGGTGGGGCGCCGGCAACTGGGCCACCGCACCACCCGCGCGAGGCCAAGGCCATTGAAAGGCCCCCCCCCCGTAGTGGCAATGTGTGTAGGTGTATTGGCTTGTACCGCATACTCACATGTCGCACCCCCGCATGCCGCCCCCACCGGGGGTTCCGGCCCACCAGGGGCATCGGAGCTCACGACCGCCGTAGAGCTCATCATCGGGGCCTGACCCACACCTGCTTGCTGGCCAGGGAGCTGCGAGGCAGTGGCTGAAGTTGCGCCACGCGCCTGCAGCAGCTCGACCCGTCCCGTCGCCTGCTGCTGCCCGACCGACGGCGCCTCAAAACTAACCCCACAAGTAGCCCCAGCATGGCTGGCCCGAGCCAAGGAGGCCTCGAGGGCTGCCACACGGGCCAGTAAGGCCGCCACACTAACCTGGGGCCAAGGGCCGGCCGGCCCGCCTGTGAGAGGCGCGGGTACAGGGCCCTGTACCCCAGGACCCGAGTAGGGCCATTGCCCCGCACCGAAGCCCGGAAGGGTCGGTGCCGGCACCTGCCAAGGCAGGGGGCCACACCACCCCCCAAGGCTAGAAGGCCCCGGGGGGAGCTGCGCCACCGCTGGTGCAGGCCCAGCAGAATGAGCAGATCCAGGAGCGGTGTCCACCGCATGTGGGGCGCGGGCCGCAGCCCTCACCGAGCCCATGCTCAGGTCTCCCGCTTCCGGCCAAGGGGTGATCGACCCCATCCCGCCGGTCCCGGCGGGTGCCGGCAAAGGCGGCTGCTGGGGAGGCGCCACCATGGTCCTCCGACCCGGATTGCGCCTCCTGGTCGTGCGAGCCGCATTCGATAGCGCCTTCTTCTTCGAAGGCATCTCACCCAAGGCAAAAGGAAGCCGAAAGTGAAGATTCGCCGCCAAAAAAGGCTTCCACACAAGGTAAGGAGCGACGGAGACACAGAGGGAAAAAACTTCTCCGCTCCGTCGCTTAGCTAAAATGGCAGCTCGGCTGCCTCGTGGCCACCCCTTTTATGAGGGAGCTGGCCACGCCCTAAACTACCCGGATCATTCGTCCTGTGGGGGGGGGGCCGCAAAGAGCGCGGCGGCCATTTTGGCGCCGCGCTTGCATTGTTCTCTTTGCTGTCCAGGGTACTCTCAGAATTCTCCTCCAACACCACATCTCAAAGGCTTCTATTCTTCTGTGTTGAGCTTTCTTTATGATCCACCTATCACAACCTAGCAGTTCGAAAGCAAGAAATTGCAAGTAGATAAATAGGGACCACTTCGGTGGGAAGGTAACAGCGTTCCGTGCACTCCGGTGTCTAGTCATGCCTGCCACATGACCACGGAAATGTCTGCAGAAGCAGACAGCGCTGGCTCTTCGGCTTAGAAACAGAGATGAGCACTGCACCCTAGAGTCGGATACGACTGGCTTTCAAGCAAGGGAAACCTTTACCTTTATCACAACCATACATTACTACTGGAAATACCATTGCTTTGACTATGCGGACTTTTGTTTGCAAGGTGATGTCTCTACTATGTCCAACTATGCACAATTTATAATGGAGGCTATATACTTGAGTAGCATCCAGTGTACGCTATTTTTGTAATATTGCTGTTATCTTTTGTTACTTGATTTAACATTTTCAGTTCCTCAAAAGTTAATTCTGTTTGCAATTTCAAAAGAGAGAGCCAAGGAAGAGGCGTGTCAGCTGACTGTCTTGTAGATTTTTGTCCCTTATTATCAGAACGATGTGGTCTCAATTTATATCCTAAAGAACATATGGGGAAATGCCAGATTTTCAAATGGGTGTCTCTGGTCCTCTTCTTTTTTGTTTCCTCTTTTACACCATCAGAAGTCAAGGGAGATGCAAGGTTCTTGCTCTGGCACTTCTCTGGATGGTAGTGTTTCTGTGTTTTTATTTTTACAACAATCTAAGGCACAAAGCTAAATGGTTATCTCCACCTTTCTCTGGGTCTGGCACATGGTCTTTGTCTTTCTCCTCTTTCCACATATGCCTTGTAAGGTATGGAATTCCAAGGCCTTCTCTCCAAATGGGCACACCACTTTATTTGTTGTCTCTGTTTGTAGTGCAAGATTGGTTCTGTTTCAATTCATTTCCTTATAACCTTATTCCTGATTGTATTCCTTCTAGTCACTCTGGCAGCCTTCCTCAGACATCTCATTTCCATGGTGACCAACGTTTGCTTATGTTTTGTTGAAAGTGTCTATGTTTGGAACTGTTAACATACAGTGGGAATGAATATGCTTAGTATGAAGTATTTCTTTGTATTGGTTGGTATTGCCTTGTGTTATAAAAACAGAGCTAACTGTCCCAATTTTGCCTTACTGCACCATGTGTTAATTTCTTCATCAATTTTGCCATTTTCAGTAAATGTTGTTCCTAGGTATTTGAGCTCTGTCACTTCTTTTATACTTGTTCCCTCTATCTTGATATCTAGAGTATGCTGTTTCCTTCCTATTGCCATTACCTCAATCTTCTCTTTATTGATTCTCATTTTATTTATCTTACAATCTTGGTTCATGGCTGTAAGGTGTTGATGTACTTCCTTAGCTGTATTTGTTATCAGTGTCTGATTATCTGCAAAAAGTAATTGATATTGTTTCCATTTGCTTATGCTATCTATGTAGGTGATGATTAATAGTGGTGATAGCACTCATCCCTGTCTCACTCCAGATGTTACTGCAAAGGGTTCTGATATTCCTTGACTTGTTCTAACTACACTTCTTCAGTCCATCCGTTCTTCTGCTAGTTGCAATTCTATAACTGGTTTTATTCTTGTTTCTATTATTTTGCCATACATTTTCCTTGTATGGCTTAAAAGTGAGATGCCTCAGTATTGTGTGCATTCTTGTTTGCTCCATTGTTTTCCACAGTGGAATTATTATTGCTTCTTGCCAATCAGTGGGTGCAGTTAATTGTGTCCATGCTGCACTGAAGATTCTGTGTAGCCATCTGGTGCTTCTTTCCCCTGCTGCTTGGATTATTTCTGTTGCTAGTCTATCTATTCCTGGTGCTTTGTGTTTAGGTGATTGTTTAACGACTCTTGCTACTTCTTCAATTAATATATCCAGGTCTAATGCTGTTGTTTTGTATACTTGTGTTGTTCTACTGTGGCACTCTGCTATGGGGTTAAGGAGTTCTTTAAAGTGTTCTCTCCACCATTCTGTAACTTCTGGGGGAGCTATTAGTGGTGTTCCATTCTTGGAACGGCAATCCATGCATGCAATGGTGTACCAGCAAATCTACTTGTTGCCCACTTTTCCAAGGATCATGCTTGGAAAACTCTGAAGTCTCAGGTAAGTTGATTGCCAAAATAGCAAGGGAGATACATTAATATTAAACATTTCATTGAAAATATCTATTCTCATCCAAATGTTTTCTGGATCTCTAAACTTCCCTTGACTATTGCTTCTCCAATGGATTTCTAGGGTTGCTAAACAGAGAATCTTGTTCTCACTTGATGCTGTGAGCTAGACTGCAGTGGGTCAATGGTTAAGAAGTCTGCCTTGTTAGCTGGAAGGCTGGCAAGTTGGCAGTTCGAGACCCGGGTACTGCATGATGGATTGAGCACCTGTCTCTGTCCCAGCTCTTGAGGAAATGAAAGGAGCCTCATTTGGGTGTCCCCTGAGCGGAGTTTCTCCAGCAAAAATCTTCTTAACCCAGACTAATTTCTGACACAAAATTATTATTGTTACTATGTAAGAAATGTACCTTAAACTTGCATTTCTGACTAAAGTTTACTACAAAATTGTAGAAAAGATTTACAAAGCTAGAGTGGGAGTATGCATACGAGCTGTAGAGAAAGAATCTGAAATATAGGTAATGCTGACAAATCTTATGAGCATGTTACTTTTTTATAGGGGCATCATAGGACATTAAAAGGCAACCCTGTATATTGGAATGCACAATTTAGAGAAGTTAAATGCATCAGACCACTATAAAAATTTCAGTAACACTCAACAATTAATGACCTACACATTAATTCCTGTAGTGTTCATATAGTGACATTAATCATGATGAGTGCACATTGGCATTAATGGGAATTTATGAAAATGATTTCTTTGCATGTTTTATAGAGCCAGTATACATTTAATATTTTCTAACTCACTGTATTCATTTCTTGGACTTAGAGTGAAAAGACCTTTAAGATTACCTCATACTTTGTGCTTTAACAGGTACCAAAAATTGAAAGCAGACATTTCAATATCTGGAACATGCTTTTCCCAGTTTTATTTTAAGAAACTCATTTTGCCCATAGCTTGTATATCTGTAGGTAAAGAAAAATATTATAGAATATAGAATCTTTGAATTCCAGGACTGAAAAGTTCATGGAGATCATCTCATTCAGCTTTCTGCTCAATGTTGGATATATAATACATGCTGCTGCTGCAAAATCCCTGGTAGGCATTTATGCTCTGGTTAACTGCTTCAAATGAAGAAGAAACAACCACTTGTCATGACCTATTGAAAAATTCTTTCTTAGAGAAGGATCTCAAGGGTGATGTGCCTCACAGGGGAACGAATATCATAAAGAAGGAAGTCTAGCCATCAGATTGCCAGCCTTTTATGAGCCTATCAGATGCTCAAGCAGAGCCAGACTGTTGAGAAGTAAAGCAGAAGATTCATCATCTCCAGATGAGAAGGTTACAGAGCTACCTCTATGCCCAGGGCAAAATGGTCTCCTAATGTACAATATCACAAATGGGAGAAGGGCAGAATGGTGAATGCCCTTCTCCATGAGGGGCTCCGTCAGTGTTCCATCAGCTAGAGGGGCTCACCTGTCTAGCACAAGGAGGAGGCCCTTCTCCATGTCCGCCCCAACCCTGTGGAACCTCCTGCTGGCAGAATTAAGGCTACAGTCAGTATTGCTGCCTTTTAGGAAAGGGTTGAAAACCTGGCTGGCAGGGCAAGTCTGGGCGGCCGAGGGGGTGTTGACTCCCACTATTTGGCTCTGTTAGAGTTATATGTCCCTCTTACTGAGTGTGGGGAGGGGAGGGTCTTTTCAGATATGGGATGGTTTTTAAAGAGTCTTTTATTGCTGTTTTATGGGGGTTTTAAAATATTTTTATGTGATTGTGTGCCACCCTGAGTGGTGAATGGAATACAATGTGCAAAAACAACCGTTCAGAAAAATCTGTTGTGCAAAAAATTAAGTATTCAAAGTCTAAGTTTATTCCAACAGTTCAACAACAACAAAAAAATCATTCATGTACGAACATTTAAAGCAAAAAGGCATTACTTCATGTATACTGTAGTGTAATCCAAAAAGTAAAAGAATGCTCCAACTGGGGAAAAATCAATAGTGTAATATACCACTGGTTCTATGATCCATAATAAATTCTATAATCCATACAAATATCCAAAACCCTTCCGGATAATTTTGATGTTTTTCGCAATAGCTTCTTCAGGGATCTGTTAAAGAAGTATAATTCATGTGTTTATACAAGTTATCTCAATTTAATTCTGCGTCATGAGCCTCTGTGCGTTACTCTTTTATGCTCTTAGACGTACTTATACTTCTTTAACATATTTTTGATTTTTGCCCGGTTGGAGCATTCTTTTATTTTTTGGATTACACTACAGTATACATGAAGTAATGCCTTTTTGCTTTGAATTTTCGTACATAAATGAATGATTTTTTGTTGAACTGTTGGAATAAACTTAGACTTTGAATACTTAATTTTTGGGATGACAGATTTTCTGAATGGTTGTTTTTGCACGTTGTACTCCTAATGTACAAGACATCAGATTCAGGCCAAGAAGAATTGCAAGAATCTGAAAGAAGATAACATGGGTGTAAGGTTTTCTTACCAGCTGCAGATCTGAGAGCATATCCTCCAGTTCCAGCTATACAAGAAATCCTTTTGCCTTCAGAAAAGATGCTGAAAATAAAACCCTCCATTCCTTGAATTTTGCACTGTGCATCATTAATGTTATCTGGAGATGCTTACCAATTGTCTCAAAGGACTGATACAGGCCATCACACAAGACAAAATGATATAAATGAAAAAGTTGTGGAAATACACAAGAGAATATACCACACATTTACACTAGATGATCAGATCTACTCACAGCTAGCACTAAGGTTGTGTTGTTAACAGAATAAACACTGAAAGAAACCATGAGAAACACAGAACAAACAGGAGGACCAATAACAATATAGTCACTTCCTGAGGCATTTGGAACCAGAGAACCTGACTCCATTTCCCAAGGAGACAATTCCAATGTCCAAAGGGCTTAGTGTGTTCTCCTGAAATTCCTTGCTGTTTCATCTCAGTGGTCCTTTTCCTGCAGGATAATGCTTCAGATAATCCAAAAACATCTCCCAGTCATTATCCTCCTTACTTTAAAAAATGCATACTTTTAAAACCCCTTAAACAGACCTGGCTAGTCCTCAAATGAGAACTTGTTGAGTATATTCTCTTTCTTTGGTATCCATATTCCCAAATCAGTCCCAACATTGTTTCCATTTAAATATTACCCATTATTGTTGAGCCTTTTCATATGCAAGATTGAATATTGTCTTTCTGAGGGAAATGTGAGGATGATTGTACTGAGAAAGTTTGAGCATGTGGCTAGATACCTTTTCACATGTTCTGTGTTCTTGCCCTTTTTATGCAACTATGTGAGAAATTTTTTTATTAAATCTTGATTTACTGGAAATACAATTCTCTGAAGACCTTGTTTCTACAAAATTAGAAGATAAAAATCCTTATTCCCTGAACCAGTTGTTAAATTTGTTGTTGCTATTCAGTCCTCCAACATAATTGAATCACCTGTGTGAATGTGGAGAAGTACAAACTATGTCCTATATGATACAATGCACACGCCCCTCAATGTGCACTGAGGGAGGACCTTATGTTGGCAAAAGGAAATGCTGTTGATGTGGCCTGATATTGGGCGGATGTCATCTAGACTTTTTAAATTCTATTTTGTTTTTAGGTGTTAATTTTAGCTTTGTATGTTATATGCTGGTGGCACATCTGACATGGATAAAAGGGGTTTTATCTGTGGTTTTTTGCTGCTGAAGAGGTGTTCATAAGTTTTCTAAGAGAGGAAATGAAAAACTGGGCTGTAAATCAAAGCCCCTACTCATCTCTTTGCCTTTAAGCAGCAGCCCTTCTTCAGTGTGGGAGCCATCTACAGGCTTCCCAAGTTGAAGCTGAAGGGAGATTTAATTCTGAAGATTGAATAATAATAGAGTTGGAAGGGGTTTCTAAGACCCTTTGCTCAATGCAGGAGTCCAGGTTAAAGCATTTCTGACAGAATCCAGATCAAAGCATATCAGAAAATAAAATCCAGGTTAAAGCTTATCTGACATATCACTTCACATAGATGTCTTTGCACTTCTAGCTGAAAAAGCCAAAATTGTAAATGACAATGGGAGCTGAGGCTGCACAGAATGACTGATCACAGAACTGCTGACCTTAAAGATTGGCTCATGGTCCAAATGGAGGGAAGTATCTCACTCTTCACCCCAAAATTTTGAAATAATTACAAAACACCACAGTTATAATAGAAGCTTGTTCTTGACTGTGTTATTTTGGGAAAGTTGGTTGTTTTGCTTTTTAGACTTTTTGGGAGCAGTTTGAGGGAAAGTGCAGTGAGGGAGGGTGTATAAAGACATTCTTTTCCAGAAATAGCGGCTCATTCTGATTAAACAAGCAGATGAGTAGGAGCTTTGGTTTTAATTTTAAAGGGCTTTTCTCTCATTAGGAATTGTGTCTTTTATCTCCATCTGACAAACTGAAAAGCCAACATTTTAATCCCTCACAGGTGTTCTCTTTGGATGAACAGAAATTAGTCTAAAATGGAGATGAGCAAGGGACCCTATTTTGGTTCAGAACACAGTTGGATGGTACATATTTGTCCTCTGTTAGGACTAGAACAAAATCCAGAAATTCAGATCTTTGTCTGCCCAACTGATGTGGGAAACAAAAAATGGCCTCACATACATGCATGATGTATGTATGGTGGAGGACAGAGGTGCCTGGAGGACAATGGTCTATAGAGTTGCAAAGGGTCAGAATCGACTGTGTGACTGAACAACAACAAAACATGCATGAAAACTGTAACCCCTTCAGAGGTAAACATACCTGCCATATCTTGGACTTAGAAGCATAGTAATTTTTGTGCAACTCTCCTTTAAAATTTGTTAAGCTATAGCTATAACATTTTCTGTTTTTTAGAATATTAAATATGAAACACAGTACAGTACTCCCTTTGAGGAGATTTAACCTGTCAGATTTCAGAGAGAAAGGACTAGAATTTATTGCTTTACTTATAGATCAGGTGTGGCCAAACTTTTCAAGCCATGGGCTGGTCTTGTGGTTCCTCCTACCATAAAATGCATCCATGGTTGCCATAAACATGTTTGCAACAGTCACAGGTGCATTTATGGCAACATTTTGCATATGCACAGGGCGTGTCCACTTCCGGTAGCGGTGAGGGTGGTGCAGGCTGGATGATTTGGCACTAAAGGCCAGATCCGGCCCATGGGCCGTAACTACCTCTGCTATGGCATCCGTGACCCTGGCCTGAATAGCACTAGTTCTACTTGCAATTCAGAAAAGTTCCTTGTATTGACCACAGCATGCCATCAGCCACATTGGCCATTGGATTCTAGAAGTTGGAGTCAAAGAGGTAACTAAGCAGATTGGAGACCATTAAGCTTAGCTCTTCCAAGATGACTTGGGTTTACCAAATATTTCCCCGATTGAGCATGTATGTGAATATTTTAATGGTACATTTTTAGTTGTTAGCTTAAAATGTACACAATTATTTGCATACCAAATATACTATAATGGTGCAGGTTGGTCAATAATAGAGGCAAGTTGTGTTCTCTTTCATGTTTCATGAAATGCAAATGTAGATAATCTTAAAGCCACCTCATCTTTAAAAGTAACAAGTACATTACTGTAATTGTATGCTTAACCCAGGTAGCTTTATGAGAAGCATATTTTGCATGTGACTACCTGTTACAGTACACACCTTGACAAAAGCAGCATCATTGCTGGGAAGCGTATGGAAAGTCTCTATTACAGTTTTGAAGGAAAAGTCCCAGATTTCTTGCATTATCACCTCATCCATTTATCAGTTCATTCATTAATTTATGTTTGGTCTCCATTTGTTCTTGTGGGCATTTTTTTCTGTGAGATAAGACTTCACTTGGCATTAAAGTAGCCATCTCACAGTTTTACCCAGCAGTACTTTATCCCAATCTTCCCTGCAACTGAACTAAATGAGAAATAAACTCTGCTTGTGTAGCCAGTTTGTTTGGGTTTGCCAACTTTGCTTAGAATCTCCTTTTAATGTGCTTTAATGTGCTTTCAATCCATCCAAAAATGTGCACAATACCAAAGACTGAACACCATATGTTAATTATGTGTTTTAAACTCTAGTTTTATAGCTTCAACATAGCAAATGGACATTTTTACAGGTAAGCATATGTCATTTATTTCTCTCTCAAAAAACCCTGTATTAGCTAAATCTATTTTATACATGTGCATTTTAAACTTTTGTGACCAGTGCATTTTACAATTGTCTATAATAAGTTTTATTCTGAAAGCCAGCAAACCCAGTTATATCTTATGATTCAAGTCCTTTGTATTTTTATTTCAGCTTGCTCTAACATTATAGTTCATCTTAAATTTATATTATCCATAAATTGAAGTTACTGAAGATGCTTCCTCCTCTTTCTTTTCCACATCCCTCCCTCTCTTTATAACTGCTTAATGTGCTGCATGAAACCAGAGAAAGAAGAAACCTGGGCTTAACCAATAATGGGGAGCCTGAAAAAAGTACTCTTTTGAATTACAACACCCATACACTAAATAAAAGAACTTAATATCCAGAATTCACCAGCTTCTTGGACTTGCTGTCCAAAAAGGTAATTTTTCCAAGTTCTGAGGCAGATGAACTCATTATCCAGGTGATCTAATATGAGGATGCCCATCTCGTGTGGGTTTTGGCAACCGTAGTTCAGAAACATTAACACCATTAGGTATATTCAACAAGTTTAAAATAACAGTGTTAAATATATCATACTCTAAGTTTGGTGGAAAATGATCACTCCTGAAGCATAGCTCATGTTCATTGGCCAGTAACAATAATGACTGCTGATAGTCATGTGATTTGATGTGAAACGACCCAGAGCTCCACAATGCCAGCTCACCTGTTTATTGGCTGAAGGTTACAAAGCAGAAAACAGAGTGAAACTCAGTAATAGAACAATAAAACCATTGCTGGTAAAATTGGTATGTTGTGTGTGTTTTTTGTTTTTGTTTTTTTTTGGGGGGGGCAGTAGGAACAAAGGAAGATCTAATAAGAGTTTGGTTGACTCAGTAAAGGAATGCACAGCTATTAGTTTCCAAAACTTGCTAGAAACAGCAACATTGCTAGGAAGAGAGAGTAGTAAGAAGAAAGAAAAACTTAATATGAGATGCTGTTGCTTTGCAACACTTGAGCAGAGCTGTTAATAAAAGGATGTTTTGGAAGTCATTAATTCATATATGCTCCATACATTAGAAGTGACTTGATGGTACCTAACATATTTTGAAGTTGTTTTTACCGTAATTACCAAGCAATTGTATAGTGACAAGATGGGGAGAATGCAGGCTATGACAGGAGACTAGAATAAGATATAGGCACCAAAGCTCTACTAACATCAAGGCCATTCCCAGCCAGAGGGAGAAAAAAAACCCAGAGCTTTCATAGATTAAATGAGTGAACTTCTGAATATTTGTTGCATATTCTTTTTTAATGTATACTTTTAAATGTTTCCATTATTATTATTATTATTATTATTATTATTATTATTATTATTATTATTATTATTATTATTATTATTATTATTATTATTATTATTATTATTATTATTATTATTATTATTCTCTGTTTTTACAACTGTGGGTTCCGCGAGCTCAATTGGTACACTGTCCCTGACAGAACCCCGGTGATGAAGATCACCTCGTTGCCACGGGTTCCTGAGGGGACAGAAATTGGGGGAGCAGAATATTAGATATCGTTTAATTCATCAATAGCTGATCTGACAGGCAGCTCAGACAATGGAGAGCTAATGACTAACTTGCTAGGCATGCAATAGGTAATCTCGAGTCTGCGGATTCCTTAAAGCCCTAGAGTCAATGTTGGCCACTTGTTTATTCCCGATAACAAGGAACAATGTATGTCCCCACTAGTTAATTAAGTTAGATAATGAACTTCCCCTGTGTAGACTTCCCCAATTAACTTGTGTAAACATGATGTGTGAAGTCAGGTTTCGCACTGTATCGCTATGCATGTGCGTGCAGCCAGAACCGCATAAATGCTTCTGATTTGTGATCATTAAACACTGGTCTTTGCTCCATTTTACCTCGAGTGTCCTTGCTTGACCAGTCTCCTCCGAGACCCACTGGCCGCTTCGCAGCCCCGATCCAGCTTGCGCAACCTGCTTCACGGCAAAGATCCAACATACAACCAGACACAGAATTCCCTTGTGAAAAACTGGGCTAAGAATCAACTAAATGGATCCTGATTGCCTGCAGAGTGGAGTTGATTTCCCATTTTAAAACCTATGTGAGGAGAATGTTTGGTCTCAGAAATCCTGAGAAAATATTTCTAAAAAGTGCTAGAACAAAACACAACTACAAGCTGTATGTGAAATACTTTTAATATGTCTGACAAAATCATATGCTACTTCCCTGAAGATAATGTACCTCTCTCTGTAGGACTGTCACAACATTGCTTTCTTTAAAGCAAATACAATTTGTGTTCCTCTTTAAAGAAAATATTTTAACTCAGTTTTTCTGACCTTATATTGCCTACAGCTCTGCAAACATCTCCCTTCCCTGTCTATGAAGTTGCAACAATAATCTATATTGTGTCCTAGTGTCCCAGTGGTTAAACTGCTGTACTGCAATCAAAAGATTGTGAGTTCGATCCAAAACAAGAGTCAAAGTTGACTCAACTTTCTACCTGTTGTATTTGGAATATTGTGCCTTTAAGAATGTAACACTCGAATGAGTGGATATAATAATCACCAGCTGTAACACTGTAACCTTCTGTATCAGGACGCGAGCTAGTGACCACTAGGGGCAATAGTGAGTGCCCAGCTCACATGGTTCCAATTCCCCAAATACCTACAGCGCGGAAAGATTCCCGCCATCACCTCACCTGGACAAGAAGGGCGTGACGGGGAATGATGTCACGCAGACAGTAGCCAATGGGCTATCGAGGAGCCACATTCAAATGTATAGCCACAGTATATATTGAGCTGTTCATCCGCCATTACCACATGTTCCCTCGGACCATCATGCAATAAAGATGTGTTAAGCCAACCTTTCGGCTGTTCTATTGTCTTGGTTCTCATACACTAAATTGGTGACGAGGATGGGATGATGGATCCCCACGGAATCAAGACAACGCAGGCCGGTTTCAACATCAACAAACCGGAAGAATGGGAGCTGTTCGAGATGGACTTCCAAAGCGCACTGATGGTGTCCGACATCTCAGACGAGGGGAAGAAGAGGGCCATCCTCATCAGGATGCTCGGGTTTCCCGCCATGAAGGTATTGGTGGACCTGGTGTCTCCGAAGAAGGTGAACGAAGTGCCGGTCAAGCAGCTCCTGAAAGCGATGCGTGACCATTTCCAGCCCTCAGTTTCAATGTTTTCGGCTCGGGACGTGTTCTGGAAGAGAGTCCAGGCGCCTGGTGAGTCCGTGGCTGCCTTTGCAGCGGCCCTCCGTTTGGCCGCCGGCCCATGCAAATGGGAGAACCTGGAAATCGCCCTCAGGGACCGCATGCTGTGCGGCCTGTGGGACGAGGAGGTCCAGCGAAAGCTGATGAACAAGGAGCCGCCTCCGGCGCTGCAAGAGGTCGTGAAGGAGGCGCAGGCGGTGGAAGCCACGAGGGCCGGGGTTAAGGAGTTTAGAGCAAGGCCCCCACAACCCGACAAGGCAGCGGGCTCGGTGCAGGCGGCCAGGCGGGCACCACACTCCTCCATGGAGAGCAGTGAGGACAAGGACATCCGGAAGGTGCGGAAGGATGGCCGGCGTTGTGATGGCTGCGGGGCGCTCCATGACCGCATCAAGTGCCCGTTCAGGAAGGCTGAGTGCCACAACTGCGGGCGCCGAGGCCACATAGCCAAGGTCTGCAGACGGCGGCGCAGAGACCAGAGAGGCTCAACAGACCGCTCACTGAAAGGCCAGGAAGGCGTCCAGCCCTCGAGGAAGCAAGACGGCGTGGGCCGCATCTCCGACGACAGTGATGACGACACGGCAGTCCACAGTGTGTCCTTAGGACACCCACGATATTTTGTTGAGGTACTGGTGCAAGGGGTCCCTGTTAAGATGGAGATAGACTCGGGTTCCTCATATTCCATCATTTCCCAGAGGGAGTTTTTGGGAATTTCCCCCAACGTGCGGCCCAAGCTCAAAGCACTGAGGTCTACGCTGCGGGACGTGCAGGGGAATAGCATTCCGGTGTTGGGGGTTGGAAAATTCAAGGTCCAATACAAGCAACACGCCGCGGAACTTCTCCTGGTTGTTCTCAAAGGGGGGAGTTTTTGCCTCCTCGGGACTCAATGGTTTAAGCCCCTGGGTTTGTTCATTGGGGGGGGCATGCCGTTGGGACTGACCCAATTCAGGAGGTGTGTAACGCGCATCCCAAAGTGTTCAAGAAGGGATTTGGAAAATTCAAGGGGCCCCCAGTCGTGTTCGACCTGGATCCGGAGGTCCGCCCAATAAGACTCAAACCGCGAAGGGTGCCTTTTGCACTTAAGGACAAAATAGCGGCGGAACTGGACAAATTGGTGGGCCAGGGGATCCTTGTTCCTGTTGATTCCGCGGAGTGGGAAACTCCGATTGTAACAGCGCTTAAGGCCAACGGGGAGGTTCGAATATGCGCTGATTACAAATGTACCATTAATAAGGCGATACGCCCAAATGCGTATCCGGTGCCGGTAGTCAGCCACCTGTTGGCCAGGTTACTCGGGGGAAAGTGTTTCGCAAAGCTTGACCTGGCGCAGGCTTATCAGCAGCTCTCAGTAACCCCAGCTGCAGCTGCTGCGCAGACGATAGTCACTAATAAGGGGGCGTTCCAGGTGACGCGCCTACAGTTTGGCGTGAACTCGGCACCAGGTATCTTCCAATCGCTCGTGGAACGCCTCTTAAAGGGTCTGGAGGGGGTCTTGCCATACTTTGATGACGTATTGATAACGGGGGGGGGGAGTGAGTCAGAACTGGCTGAGAGACTGGACAAAGTACTGACGGTATTTGAAAAGGCGGGGTTGAGGTTGCGGAAAGACAAATGCGTCTTCTTCGCAAAAGAGGTTGAGTTCCTGGGTTTTCGGGTAACTCCTGCAGGCATTAAACCCTCCAAATCAAAGGTGGCCACCATTCAAAATGCTCCTCGCCCCACCTCCAAGCCCGAACTGCAGTCGTTCCTAGGGCTCTTAAACTTCTACCATTCCTTCCTGCCTAGGAAGGCGTCGGTAGCAGAGCCGCTTCATAAGTTACTGAAAAAGGACGAGGCGTGGAAATGGGGCGAGAGCCAGGAGAGGGCATTCAATGAGCTGAAACAACTCTTATCCTCGGACGCCATATTAACCCATTTTGACCCCAAGAAACCAGTGGTTCTGATATGTGATGCATCTCCAGTGGGGGTGGGGGCGGTCCTGTGCCACGTGTTGGAGAACGGGCAGGAGGCCCCGGTGGCATTCTACTCCAGGTCCCTGTCTAAGGCAGAGCGTAACTACGCACAGACAGACAGGGAGGCATTAGCGATAATTGCTGGAACAAAGAAGTTCCACGATTTCCTCTATGGCCAGGAGCTACTTCTGGTGGCCCCAGTTGGATGCCGATATCGAGCACATGGTGGGCACTTGCGAGAGTTGCCAGAGCTCCAGCCCGAAGAGGCTCGACTTCCGCACAGGGAATGGGATGTGGCAAAGGGGCCGTGGTTCCGCGTGCACATTGACTTCGCGGGCCCTTTCAGAGGATCGCTTTTTGCAGGCGCACCCCCAATAAAGGACTCAGACACTGGTAAAAGTGGATAACGGCATTGGGCCACATTTATTGATTCATGCCCTAGTCCGAATTATAAATTCGTATTGGTAAAACGACCAATCATAATTCTTAAGGCAAGCAGGCCGAAGTAACACTGGTAAGGTACCACCCCAAAATTGCCAATGGCAATTGGTTACAATGTATCTATTTGTATCAATTTGTTTGTTGACAACAAACAAATTGTTGACCGTAGTCAATATCTAACTAATGACCCCACCCTCTGACGCGTATCCGTGAAATCACGGGGTGATGCATGCTGTCTAGCTATCGCCATCACCCCGTCGCCTAGTTCGTCGTTGACCGGACGACGTTTAACCAACTTATGCCTATCTAGTGTTGTCCAGTCAATTGCGAACCTGCCGGATACCTGTGGGTCATAAATGCTTACCTTACCAGTGATACCCGCCCATGTGACCAAAGTCAACAGCAGCAACAGAAACCCCTATATCAAACCATAGCAACAGTGTGGGATGGGCGAAAAAACCAGGACCCGAGAGCCAATTGTGGGTCCCAGCCAAAAATTCCCACCCAGCCCCGAAGCGACCAAAATATCACACTGTTAACTAGGGAGGGGGTGGAGGGGAAAAACTTCTCTGCTCCGTCGCTTCTGCAAAATGGCAGCTTGGCTGCCTCATGGCCACCCCTTTTATAAGGGAGCTGGCCACGCCCCCTAAATACCCGGATGCCTTCGTCCTATGGGGGGCCCCGCAAAGGGCGCAGCGGCCATTTTGGCGCCGCGCTTGCATTGCAGGCGCACCCCCCAATAAAGGACTCAGACACTGGTAAAAGTGGATAACGGCATTGGGCCACATTTATTGATTCATGCCCTAGTCCGAATTATAAATTTCTATTGGTAAAACGACCAATCATAATTCTTAAGGCAAGCAGGCCGAAGTAACACTGGTAAGGTACCACCCCAATATTGCCAATGGCAATTGGTTACAATGTATCTATTTGTATCAATTTGTTTGTTGACAACAAACAAATTGTTGACCGTAGTCAATATCTAACTAATGACCCCACCCTCTGACGCGTATCCGTGAAATCACGGGGTGATGCATGCTGTCTAGCTATCGCCATCACCCCGTCGCCTAGTTCGTCGTTGACCGGACAACGTTTAACCAACTTATGCCTATCTAGTGTTGTCCAGTCAATTGCGAACCTGCCGGATACCTGTGGGTCATAAATGTTTACCTTACCAGTGATACCCGCCACATGGGGAGGCTTCCAAAAGGCTCACCGCCCCCCCCCCCCCAAGACCGTTAGCTCGATCGACAGGCCTGCTCGCCAGTCCACTAATCCAGAGGTCCATACCTCCCTGCGACAGATGGGCCCCATCCCCTGAGTAAAGCTCGTAATTTGCAGACTGATGGCGGGGAGGCTAATGACGCGTCCCCCGCCCTTATCAAAAAGGAACCGGGCAATAGCCCCGTTCACGGAGCGTCGGCTCAGTGAAGAGCCTCAAGGCCGAACACCCCCCTGTAAGCGTACCGCAGTATCGTGTCCGACCAATTGAGGGATGTGGCAGGCCACACATGATGTGAGTAGGGCAGGTCACTGCAAACCGCAAGCTTCTGCGATAGGCCAGTGACCTGCCCCAAGCCATCGCCCCCAAGGTACATAACCAGGACATCGGGCGAGTCAGCATCCCTGATGTAGAAAAGGAATGGCAACAGTTCCCGCCATAACATGCCGTGCTTACCATACTACCAGAGACGTGCGGCTGCACCCAGTCCCAGTCGGAGTCCCCACTCTGTCGCCGCAGCGTAACGCGCTGCCCTGTGCAGCGTAACGCGCTGCCCTGTGCACGTGGCTACGGCCCACCAGCCATACTGTCACCGGTGTAAAACGACACCCAGGGTCTGTCAAGGAAAAAAAAAGGGGGGGTGAGAAACAGTGCAGTGACTAAACTGGTACTCACGGTTGAAGAGGGCGAACACAAAACTGAAAACATTGTGATCCCCACCCTCCCGTGCGGCGTATTTCAGCCCCGGAGTACCCAAAAACAACTGCAGTAGAAGCCGCCCCTATCCTGAATGAATGGGTGCCGCAACGAGCCCCGGAGGGGCCAACACTGTCTAGTGCCTTCCCGGCACCCTCCAAATTGAAATTTAGTAAGAGAAGACCCACCTTGGTGACAGAAAAACGGGCCATGGTGCGTGCCACACAGTGCAAGGAAATCCTGTAGGGCACCAACCGGACAGATGTCTGCCGAGGAACATCGTAGCAGTCTACTCCACTGCCTACGCCGTGCTGATACGTTTTAGAGGAGCGTATCCCCCAACTGAGCCCAATATTGTTCACACAGACATCTTCGAGTTCCAGTGCCCTACGACTTGCATCCGCCTTATACAGCATCTCAAACTCGCCGATGCGGAGCACTCCAAAAAAGGCCACCGTTGTAGCCGCATGAAATGGGCTGCCTCATCTTTATCAAAACAGAGGCCAGGCCAGCCCCGGGCCAATTGGGTAAAAACCCCTGGGGAAATCAGGTGGCGGTCGTCCGGGCAACGCCCACGCGCGTGCACCAACCCCTACAAAACATGTCTCACACGGAAGTGAGTGGTGCTGTCCATGACTTGCATCTGCCTTATACAGCATCTCAAGCTCGCCGATGCGGAGCACTCCAAAAAAGGCCACCGTTGTAGCCGCATGAAATGGGCTGCCTCATCTTATCAAAACAGAGGCCAGGCCAGCCCCGGGCCAATTAGGTAAAAAACCCCTGGGGAAATCGGGTGGCGGTCGTCCGGGCAACGCCCACGCGCGCGCACCCACCCCCCAAAACATGTCTCACATGGAAGTCAGCGGTGCTGTCCACGTGACCTCCCACTTTGGCCATAAAAACCAACGCTGACAGCCTAGATGCTATGGTGCGAGGTGCAAGGCCCTGGGCATGCAGGTAAACCATGAACCGCAGAACATGGGTTACCGGGATCGGCCAGGTTCCTGGCATTTGAAATTGGGTACAGAATGCTCTGAAAGAATTAAATGCATGGTGATACGCCTTACGCGTGCGTGGCGCTAGTGACAGGCCAATTGCCCGGTTCACCTCTCCTTGCCAATGTTCCATATCTCGTCCGGGAGTGGCGAGGGAAATTCCTCCGCATCCGGGGCCAAGGCACGGAACCGGGAGATCTGCAGGCGGGACAAAGCGTCAGCAATATCATTAGTAACCCCTGGGACATGCCTTTCCCTGAAAAGAACGTTGAGGCGCAGGCTGCGCAACGCAAACTGGCGCACTAGGTCCATAACCCTGGGTGATTTAGAGGTCTGTGCATTGACAATGTGGACAACAGCCGCATTGTCACACCAAAATGGACAACCGAGTTGGGCCACTCCTCGCCCCATAGCATCAAAGCACCCAGGATAGGGAAAATTCCAGATACGTGAGACCACGCAGGCCTGCCCAGGATGTTGGCCACCCACCATAGGCCCACTTCCAATTGAAGTACATCCCACAACTCAGGGATCCCGAGGCATCGGACTGTATCTTAAAGCGAGGGGAAGCCAGGAGCTCAGACCTCCAAAATGACACCCCATCGAAATCCCTCAGGATCTGTAGCCAGACAAGCACGTCTACCCTGATACCCCGGGTAAGTCTAACCCTATGGTGGGGCCTGGATAATCCTGCCATGGCGTCGCGCAAGCGCCGAGCAAATGCCCTGCCCGGTGCGACGACCCTGCCAGCGAAATGGAGGTGACCATGTAGCACCAGCAGTTCCCTCAGTGATGCCATGCACTTGGCCATCAAGTCCGAGATAAGGGCCACTAGCTTTTACACCTTATCCCGCTGCAACCTAGAAGCCTGTGCTACCGTGTCAATCTCCACCCCCAGGAATACTAGCTGTGTAGGTGGGCCCTCGGTCTTTTCGGGCGCTAAAGGGACACCAAGTTCCTCCATTAGCGTCTCAAATGTGTTGAGGAGACGTGTGGACGTGTCCCAGCCCCGTTCAGCCCCGAATAAAATCATCCAGGGAATGGGCTACAGACCGGGACCCTGATCTGCGAACAAAAGCCCACTCTAGGAAGGTGGTGAAACGCTCGAATGCCGAGCCCGAATTGGAACAGCCAAAAGGCATGGCATCATTGAAATAATATGCTCCCCGGGACGGGGGCGCAGGGACAGGGCCAACGACCCTGCCCGCATAGATCTCCTTATCATTGCTGGCAGCAGCCACCTCCTCCCTCCCCCTAAGGGATAAAGATTGGGGGCATCCTGAGGGGACCTATCACCCATGAAAGGGATACGTAACCCCTGCCTAAAACCCTGAAGGAGATATCCGCATCCTCTCCCTTCGGGTACAATGTGAGCCAGCGCTCCAACATGTCCACATTAATTGGGGAGGGAGCCCTTCGGTGAACTAGATCCATCTGCGGCAGTCTTGCCAGCCCCCTGTCCACCCCTCCCTCTGCCCCGCATCCCTCCAGGCCTGGGACAGGCAGAGGCCGCATGGGGGCCAGCACAGGGGGGACACTAATGTCTGTATTTACCATTCTTCCTATTGCAGGAACCATTGGACGAGAAAGTCCAGCACAGCAGGCGGGCTGGAAACCCCCTGCCCCGCCCCCTGGCAGTGGACCTGTGCTGGGGCCGCCCGCTGGACCGCATGTCCACAATGGTATCTCTCCCCGGGCGCGGGGCGCGTGGGCGTCATGTACAAAAAGCCACAGCCTCTGGCATGGCTCAACCCACCTAATCTCGGGGTGCCGGGGATTCCGCATATGGAATTACACGTCATCAGCCAACCACGATGGGCCCGGAAAGTCAACCATCGCCCGGTAGATGTTGTCCAAATACTGGACCATCGGAATTGCCAAATCCAGCCGGGCCCTAAGGTACACCGCCATGTATATGAGGTAGGCCGGCAACCAGTCGGCCCACGTACGTGGTGGCTTGCGACGACGTGCCTGCTCCTTATCCTTCTCATCCTGCCCCCCCTACTCCTTGGTGGGCCCTCTGTTGAGGAGTGAGAAGATATCCAGATATCCACCTACTCCCCCCGCCAGATCTTCTCTTTGATGGTCTGTGCCAAATGGTCACCCAACGGTAAGGAATACCCCGCCGTCAGCAAGGCAGACACAGGCACAACAGGAACTGCTGGCATCTGAAAGGGGGCCTGTACTAACCCAGCCACCCCCCAAAACATTCCCCACAGGGTAGAAAACACCCCCCACCACGGGGCCCTGGGTGGTAGTTGTCATCGCCAGGTGGGGCGTCAGCAGCTGGACCGCCGCCCCACCCGCGCGAGGCCAAGGCCATTGGAAACCCCCCCAACGTGGCCACGTGTGTAGGTGCACTAGCTTGGACCGCATACTCACATGCTGCATCCCCGTAGGCCGCCCCCACCGGGGGTTCCGGCCCACTGGGGGCGTCGGAGCTCACAACCGCCATCGAGCTCATCGATGGGGCCTGACCCGCACCGGTCTGTTGAATGGGGAGCTGCGAGGCAGTGGCCCAGGTCGTGCCACGCGCCTCAAGCAGCTCGACCCGTCCCGTCGCCTGCCGCTGCCCAGCAGACGACGCGTCAAAACGAACCCCAAAGGGAGCCCAAGAGTGGCTAGCCCGGGCCAGGGATGCCTCGAGGGCCGCAACGCGGGCCAATAAGGCTTCCACGCTGACATGGGGCAAAGGGCCAGCCGGCCCGCCTACTACAGGCATGGGTACAGGTCCCTGCACCCCGGGGCCCGAATAGGGCCACAACCCCACACCCGGGCCCGTTAGGGCCGATGTAGCAACCTGCCAGGGAAGGGGACCGGACCACCCCCCAAGGGGAAGGCCTCGGAGCGAGCTGCGCTCCTATAAAGGAAGGCCCAGCGAATGGGCAACACCAGGAGAGGTGTCCACCGCTTGCGGGCCGAGGGCCGCAGCCCCTACTGGCCCCGTGCGTGGGCCACCATTCTCTGGCCAGGGGGAATAGACCCCATTCCACCGGTCCCGGTAGGTGCAGGCAAAGGCGGCTGCTGGGGAGGCGCAGCTGTGGTCCTCCGACCCAGATTGCGCCTCCGAACCGCACGAGCCGCGCTCGCAGCCGCCTTCTTCTTCGCGGGCCTCTCAGCCAATCGATGGGAAGCCGAAAACTAGAGAATTCAGCAGCCAAAAGGCTTCCCGGTAAAAGCAAAAGCGACGGAGGGAAGAGGGAAAAACTTCTCCGCTCCGTCGCTTCGCAAAATGGCAGCTCGGCTGCCTCATGGCCACCCCTTTTATAAGGGAGCTGGCCATGCCCCCTAACTACCCGGATGCCTTCGTCCTATGGGGGGGCCGCAAAGGGCGCGGCGGCCATTTTGGCGCCGCGCTTGCATTCTCCTCATAGTGGATGCTTACTCCAAGTGGTTGGAGGTTATCCCAGTTGCGAGCACCTCCTCAGCCGCAACAATTAAACAATTGCGCAGGGTGTTCAGCTCGTTCGGCATACCCGACACGCTCATTAGCGATAACGCTAGTTGCTTCACGTCCGCCGAATTCAGGGCATTCACCGAAATCAACGCCATCCGGCACATCACCTCCGCACCTTTCCACCCGGCGACGAATGGCCAAGTAGAACGCCTCGTGTGTACCACCAAAGACGCGCTGAGGCGCATGGGCCCCAGGGATTTAAACCTGCAGTTGTGCCAGTTTTTGCTGGGATATAGGGTGACCCCCCTAGCATCAGGATGCTCGCCCGCAGAGCTCCTAATGCCTGATTCTGCTTCCCTGGCCCTCTCAGGCCCAGTAGTTCAGGCTTTTCCTAAAAGCTTGCCCTCTCACTCCTGACCTAAATCTTGGTAGTGAACAAAGGGTGTTCATGAAATTAGTGTAGATTCAGGTAACTTGAGCCATGTAAACACTCTAGTCTCCTTCAAGTATTTTAAAAGTATATTGAAATCAAACTAAGGTACAGAATAAAGTTCATCAGAAACTTAGAAAGCATTTCAAAATAAAGGAATACAGAAAGCTGTTATCTGGGGAAAATCTAGTGTGCCCCCCCTGTCTAAATCAGCTACATGATTGCAGTGTGTTTTTCTGGCACCCCTTCTTCTGGGTTTTATCTCCTGCTTTAGGGTCCACCTTCTTGCCAATCCCCTAAAGGATTCCAGCCAATGAGCTTACAGCATGACATGTCCATCAGACATTAGGTTTCATTTCTCCCAACTCATGAGACTAACATGTTTACATTCCAATCTCTCTGGTATGTGTCCTCAAAGGTCTCCCCCAGATTGAAATCTCCACCTTGGATGGGCTAAAACACATGGTAATTTGGTGGGTAAAATCTCAGGAAAAAGACCAACACAACTGGACAGAACCATTTATAAAGAGAAAGGATTTCCTGGAGGTGAAGCCAGATTTGTTGTTATGGTTGAAGGCTAGCCAGGACACCTTTGAACATGTAAACTTGAGCTAAAAGCCTTATGGTTCTATGTGAAGGCTTACCGTTGAGGATGAAATATACCAAATGCTTCCCCACACTTTGCCTTGTATCTACAGAAATTCAGCTCTTACTTAAGTTATCTTTTTGCAGTTCTATTGCTGGTGTTAGGTTTGCTATAGTCGAGCTGGCCAGGAAGAGGGAACTTGTGTTGTCCTTCATATGCGATAATGCAGGTACTAGCTAATACAAAGACGATTCATTATTATAGAAAGGCCAGTGCCCTACCTTGAAATTTTGAGTGACTTCTTCCCCACCCAAGATCATGGGTTGTTCATGCTCTAATTGTTACCTAAAGGAAAAACACAGAAAACTGCTTTATACAACTCAGATCTAGGATATGTTGGTGTGAATGAGAGAGGGTATTTTTACAACTAGAGTCTCCCAGCCAACATGGCCAGAAACAAAAAGTAAATTTCTGAGATGTCAAACATATAAGTCATCTAGTCTACTATTTTCTACATTGGTTGGCTATAGCTGTTCAAAATATTACATAAAGAGCAGTATCATATTTAATATTTACAAATGCACAGAGCTCCATCTGCAGAAACTGCCATAGTGATCTAATGAGATGCCGGTTGCTCATGAAAGGCATATAATTGGCATCAGCTCTGATTGCCACAGAATATTTTGGCAGCTGGAGTTGCACCCCTGTAAATACTGAACAGTGTTTTTTTTTATTATAACCACATCCTTCTAAGCACCAGAAATCACAGATAACCTATGAGCTAGAGAATAGCATTTCAATGTCACAGCAGCATATTGTAGCTTGCAAGCTGGAAAAATATATACCACAAAGAAAAAATTCTTCTTTATGGTAAAGAGTTCTTTTCTCTTGAGAAATACACAGCTTTCAGAATGCTCCAGTGAGGTCAACTGGAAAATTTCAAATGATCTAAAACTGGGGCCAACATCAAACATGGGGTTTTGACACATCTCTTTTATTTACTCAGTTAAAACAAATGCACTTCAAAGTCAGGTGAATTTCCAGAATGGCAGAGGGGAAATTATCTCCTAGCGTTTGTATTGTGTTGCACTGTGGTATTGCCCCCTTATGACATGATGTAAAGAAAAGAATTCTTAATATGGATGCACTAGAGTTGTTCCTTTAAGATGTCATTTTCATTATGTTGCTGGATTGCCTCTAGCCACTGTTTCATATCAGATAAGGAACCCCAACAGCCTCTTAAAGGTGGTGGAATTATAATCAGAATGTCAAGTCCGCATGCCCACATCTAATCTCCCAAATACCCCTTGTTGAATAAGAAAAGCTCATGACTTCGTCTTAAATGTTACATAGGAGGGAATATAAAGATGTGTGATGAAATCTGCTTCTAGTATTATTATTTTTCAGTATAACAATGTTACCCATAAAGCTGGACAGATAAGTCAAAATGATGGAGCGAACCTCTTCTATGAGTAAATGCTACTCTGTGTGATTGAAGGTTGCCAAATTATTCCCTGGAGGAAAACCTTCAAGCAGGATGCATACTATGAACAGCAAACACATTTGATCAAAACCCAATTAACTTGTCATATAATCTTTTCTTTAGCTCATTCTCATTATTGATGATGGACCAAATGTTCTGTTTGCAAGCAGAAACTGTTTTCCTATGAGACTTTCATACCTGATTTATTTAATAATACCAAACTGTGGTTATACTCCCTATACCTTCAGATAAAACTTGAATTGTGATAATCTAAAATAGGGATGCAAAATTTCCTAATCTATTCACAAAACAAATCTAGGGATTTTGAACTATCTTCTAGCCTTGGAATTGCTGATGTTTCCTTGGTGTTCTGTGAGCCCCTTCTCTTTATATACTTCACTGTTGTGACCTTGGGCATTTCATCACTTCCAGACATGAAGCCCTTTTGTTTGGTAAGTGACAATAAATACCTGTAGAGATGAACAGCAAGGACATGGATAGAGGGGTGAGATACCTGTCAAGTATTGGTTGGGATTTCCTGTAATTTAGTGCCGCTTTTCCTCCTTTCCTACCCAGAGCCACTGCCATCCCGTAATTTGATGGTGGGGAAAAGTAGTTACTGCGCATCCCTTTCTGCACAGGTCCCTTCTACGCATGCGTAGAACCTTTCTACGCATGCGTAGAACCTTTCTACGCATGCGTAGAACCTTTCTATGCATGTGTAGAACCCTTCTACGCATGCATAGAAGGGTTCTGTGCAGAAGAAGATGTGAAGAAGGCTTCTTCGCATGCATAGAAGGGACCTGTGCAGAACGGTTCTGCCCAGGTCCCGTATTGTCCGGAGCCACACTTGACAGGTATGGTGAGAAATCATGACACAATACTTTCTCCTGAGATCATTTACCACACTGAAATCCTGAGGATGTCACAACCCTATCCACTGTTATTGTATAACTTGGCAGTTCCAGATCAAAGTGAGGGAAATGTTTTCTCCTGAATAGAATTTTGGATTAAACTGGTTTCTTGGAAATAATTCCACTGTAAAGCCTTTTCCCCATTTGAAACAAGGGATTACAGACCAAATGAAAGTTATCTTCTCATGATGTCTTGTGAAACATTGCTTGGTCCAAGACAGTGAATGAGGTGTTTGGTTTGCATCCATCAAGTAAACTTCAAACATGTTAATAACTGACAATGTGTTCACCAGTAGTAACATCACCAGGGGTAGAATGGGGTGGGTGGGACATAGTATTTTGCATTGACAGGACTCTGTACTGGCACACAAAACATTTATGAGAAATACACAGCTTTTAACTCATAGTTCAATGGATCTAATCTAGTGTGAAGATCATGCTTGGAACAACAGTGAGGCTCTGTATTTTGTTATCACAATGCTCATTCTTAGAGTTGTTTATGTGGTGATGTCATGGAACCAGGTCTAAGTGAAGGAAACAGCTTTTCTCAAAATTACTTCACAATTACACCAGTCACTCCTCTGTCTCTGGAATATCACTGAAAGTGGGAGGCAGCTTTTACAAAGTAAGAATAGTTTCGCTAAAAATATTCCTATTTCAGACCAATGCTAACTAAAGGAGGCTGAGTGTCAAATCTTATGTTAAGGCACTTGCATATGTATTTCTCTTACAACGTCCATACAAGTTCAGCATTTTTTCAGTTATGTGTCTCAGATATCACACATTCAGACAAAGTTATATTATCTCCCAGCTCATCGAGTACAAAGCAAAAAGTGGGCTAATTTGTCAAATACCATGGCAAAAATAAAAAATAATGCCAATTTGACTATAGTTTATTTTAAAATACACAGGGTCCCCCCCCCCATCATTTCTAGGGTACATTTCTTCTAGACTTTAGATCAGTGTCAGACACCTTCCTGAAATCCATGTAAAAATGCATGTTAAGACAAATGTAATCAGTCTTGAGGCTGACTGTAACCTGGTTTGTGTGTTCCAGTTGGTTAGTGGCTGCTATGTGGAGAATCTCACATATGAGGAGGGGATTGCCTATCACTGTTCAATTCTTGCTGCCACAGTTATTTTGCAGGTTTTTTTTAAAAAAAATAGGTATGTAGCTAGCAAGGCGGAGCTTGTCCACTCACATATTTTGAAGTGGGCTCAATCTGGCTAAATAGAGGCACTAGCAGGTCTGGTATGCCATTTGATGGATTATTTACCTCAAGTGACCTTATCTGGCTCACTGTCAATTTGCTCATATCATGAAGTGGCCTTAGAAGACAGCCAAGGACATGTTTTTCTTTAAAAAAAAATGTATTAGGGCGCCACATATGAACTGCCTCATTATTTTTGAAAAATAAAAGCTATATTGGAAAATTCCTCTTGGAAGAAGGAAAAGGCAGGAAGGACAACAAGGGGAATTTTTGTTTGCTTTTCTCTTCCAGTTACGAACCAGTCAAAAAAAAAAAAGGGGGGGGGAGACTTCTCATTGTCCCTTCTTCCTTGGCCACATCACTATAATGACAATTGAAACAAAGGCTCACTTTTGATTTGTTTGCAATGGACAGCAGAAAGGTACAGCTGAGACTGCTCTTGGAGCACACAGGATTGCTTCAGTGAAGATGCTGTCTTTTTGTAGACTTCAGGAGTGAACCAGCCTGTCCCTGCAGTGGACCACTGAGTTGCACCATAATTTGCCAGCCAGGATTTTGTTGAGGATGATGGATGCAGCATGAGCACTTCAACTTTTAAAACAAAAAAGGTGTCCAGCAGAGTTTGGAAGTAAAAGATTGAGTCATAATGTGGGACTAAAATCATTTTACATTCTCATTGAGCAAGAAGCACTGAGTTTGGCCGGGGGTGGGTGGGGGAGGAGGATGCTTTAGAGTCAAAGTCACTTCTTTTAAAATGTTTCTCTCTATGCTAATCACTAATCTCCCCATGATAGACAGTAATAACTTTTATTTGTAGTATTTGTTATCAAAACTGCTTTCTCATACTACATATGGTGTATCATTGTGGGTGTGCACGACTTTGAATTTTTTTGATGCCTCTACCAGATTATCGAAGTACGTAGAGGATTAGAGCATTGCCTATTAACATGACTTAACTATCTCACCAATTTGTTTACATTAAATTCAGAGACAGACAGTTGTATGCAGCTGCTCCATTATGCTCAACAGTCTTCTTTAAACATGCAGGAGTGATGTTTTTATTCTGACTATTTTAATTCTATATATCACAGATATGCTCTGTTATGAAACATTGCATCCTCTGAAATATTTGTGCAAAATACAACTGCATCGGGTGATGCATTCACAGACTACATCCATGGATTTATCCAATACCTCTTTGTGCACAGCCTGAAATACTGCAGACTTCCATTTGTCTCTGTGCTTATATCAATAATATCAAAGTCTGAGGCATAGGAGCAAATGGTGTCAGTTAAGGAATCCAGGCTGTCTATTTGTTTGGGCACGCACCTGAAATGCAATTATTCATAAGCTCCCTTCCTAATTCTTGGAAGTATAAATCCAATCATGAAAAATAAAAGAGCTAAGCACTCCCCCCCCACACACACACACACAATTTATCCAACAAAATTTCCTTGTGGAACCTGGGGGGTGGGGGTGGGGGCAAAAACTGCAAAATTCTAGCATTCTTCTCAGTTTTTTGATTATATCTTCTAAAGTTTTTTGATTATATCTTCTAAACCATGAGTTTTGTTTGTACTACATGTAATTAGAAAGTTGTAGAGATTAAATTTCCTTCAATTATCATTATTCAAACTTATTTTTTTACCCCATAGGTACCAAGATACAGGGCTTTGAAAAAGTGCTAAATTTCTCAAATTTGTAAAAAAAAAAAAACTGCTAAAAAAGCTTCATGCAAGATCGACCCAAAAGACATCCTGTTTCTTCACGCAGTCAGCGGTTATGACACCACTTCAACCCCCTTTGGACAAGGGAAGAAGAAAGTGTGCAAGCTGTCTGAGAAGTACAGTTCCCTATACTTTTTGGCTGCTGCTTTTAAAGACTTGAAAGCCACCCACTCCCAGATTTCTGAGGCAGGGGAGAAGTTTCTGGTAGCGCTGTATGGGGGGGAACATGGACAACCTTCGGTACCAACTGTTTACCAAGTCGATGGCCAAACCCACATTCCAGTTGTCCAGACTCCCTCCTACCAAAGACGCTGCCACCCACCATATTTTTCGCACATACTTCCAAGTCCAGGTCTGGCTAGGTAAGGACGACATCATACCATCAGTTTGGGGGTGGTCACTGACAAGAGAAGGTGTTGTCCCCATCAGAGCCATTCGAAATGCAGCCCCTGACAACATCTTCAATATAATTTCCTGTAAATGCAAGAAAGGGTACAGCACTGCATGTTGCAGCTGCAAGAAAGCAGGACTGCGGTGTTCCACCCTTTGCAAGAACTGCGTGGGGAATGGTTGTGAAAATTCCCCCGAGCCTGACCTCCAGAAGGAAGAAGTGGGGGACTGCAATGAGCAGAGCATGATGGATGTAGTGCTGGATATGGATGAGGAAGGAGAAGAAGAGGAAGAGCCGTATGGTGCAAAATGCCAAAAATATTAAATGTATGCTTCTCAATGCTTCGTTTTACTTTATGTACATACATATTGCTTCCCGTTTTTTATTGCATTTTACTGTACATAACTACTAATAATTTCATAAGAAATACCTGTGTTTTTTAGTCTTTATTAACCTAAAGAACATCTTATAAAGGTCACTCAGGATAAAGCCATGTCATTGTGAGGGGTGGGGTGGGGTCAAATTTTCCAAACTGAAAGATAAACTTGGTTTTCATGCTCTTTGAACCTTAGATGTACACTGTAAGTATGAACATCCTACAGAGGAGGGGGTAGTGGGAGGGGGGAGAAGGGGGAGGGGGATGTAGTTGAATGTTTGAAAATTGAAGTAGAATCCAAAATTCCATTAATTATGTTGTGAAATGGAAGATACATAGCAAATACCAGCCTTTTTAGCAGTTTTTTTTTTACAAATTTGAGAAATTTAGCACTTTTCAAAGCCCTGTATCTCAGTACCTATGGGGTTAAAAATAAGTTTGACAATGATAATTGAAGGAAATTTAGTACACAAAAATGCATGGTTTAGAAGATATAATAGAAAAATTGAGAAGAGTGCTAAAATTTTTGCAGTTTTTGCCCCCCACCCCCCAAGGTTGCACAAGGAAATTTTGTTGGATAAATTGAGTGTAGCTCCACTGGGTACCCATACATAACATCCCAAAGTTTCATTAACTTGGGAATTTTTGCAAGGTACCCCTCCCCAAAGTTGGACATATGGTGACTGGGCTAATAAATTATATATATAAATTGTGGTTTTATCAGTTGCAACCCACCACTGACTTTCTATGACTGAGTAGGCTTCCTGAATCCTAATCCATCACTCTGTCCACCATGCTACACTAGATTTCTTATAGAAGCTGCCAAATTTCTGGGTTTATTAGCAAGAGCATAGTATAATGCTTAGAGTGGGATTTGGTAGATCCAAATACAAGTCCCCACTCAACCATGAAACTCAAGGAATGATGTTAGAAAAACAACCTTCATTCTGCCTGATTCAAGTCACAAACTGCAATGAACCCAGGGAATTAATCCACTGAGTTTGTCTGGAGAAGGACCCCACAACCCAGAATCCAGAACTCATCTTCTGAAGCTAGCCTAAAGCCTTTGCAGTTTCAGAATATGTGAAATCTCCTCTACATTTTCCTGTCTCTTTTTGCCAGAGACAAAGTTCTTCCCCGGTTGGCACTTCACAACAGCCAGACCATGTGATCACAGTCCAAAACAATGAATATAGCATAACATCAGGCCTTTAGTCTTAGTAAAGTAAAGGTTAATGTTTCCCTTGCGTGAAAGCCAGTCATATCCAACTCTAGGGTTCAGTGCTCATCTCTGTTTCAAAGCCGAAGAGCCAGTGCTGTTTGCTTCTGCAGACGTTTCCATGGTCATGTGGTACGCATGACTAGACACCAGAGCGCATGGAGCACTGCTACCTTCCCACTGATGTGGTCCCTATTTATCTACTTGCAATTTCTTGCTTTCTAACTGCTAGGTTGGCAGAAACTAGAACAAAGACGGGAGCTTATACTGTACTGCAGTACTTGGGAATCGAACTGCTGACCGTCTGCCTCCCAGTCAGCATCTTAAAGTACCTTACTTTTACCATTCAAAGTTCTCTTTCACATGGGAATGAAAAATGTCCAATTTGAGTGGAATGGACCCTCAGTGCTTTGTTGTGTCTTTTTTCACCTCCCATCTTTGGATCTTTCACACCAGCTCAGGCCTTATCAAACATCTGTGAAGACAAGTTAGAAAAACATGTTTTCTCCTTTTATTCTGATGTTAACTTTTTCCTGGGGAAGTAGATAGCCCTGCAGCCATTTTAAGAGAAGGTCTGAATTACTAGAGCATTACACAAGGTTGTGATTAAGATTAATGGTATATATTTATACTGCCTTATGCTTATTGGAGGAAAGGCAGGCAATTATTATAATTAATAACATAATATTTTAACAAATGGCTGTTGTTCCTGAAACACAATTTTGAAGATAATACCTAAGGTTAACAAGTTTTATGTAGTATAGTTTTCCATGATCTGCATCTGATGTATCTGATAAAGCAGGGGTTCCCAACCTTTTTATGCTGCGGGCCTGACCATGCCCCTTGGACAGCTGAGCGGGCCTCACCATGCCCGCCTGAAGCAAAAGTGGGTGCATTTACAGCTGTTGTAAATGCACCCACTTCCACATTTATGACAACCACAGGTGCGGTTACACATGTGCGGGTGTGTTTTAAGGCTGACATAAATGCATCCGCTTCCACTTTCAAGTGCAGCAGCAGCAGCACAGGCCACATGAAATGGTGCCATGGGTCGTGTCCAGCTCGCGGGCCGTAGGTTTGGAACCCCTGTGATAAAGTATATCTGACAGAATCGGTTATGTCAAAATAAAACCAGTCAGTCTTTAAAGTGTCACAAGATCATTGTTGCTTTTTTAGATTAACACAGCTGTTCGTTGCTTAGAATTTTTTAATGGCAAGTTACTTCTCTTGAATGTTTTCTTTAGTCTGCTTATTTCATTAAATGTTTATTCTATAAAAGTTCATACATCTACCTCTTTAAAACTTCATTCTTGTGAAGACTAGTGGCTGAGATTTCAAACATGTTGCCACCTAAAGCTGCAGCTCAACAGCAACCGGTGCCAATTAGCTCATTATCCGAGCATGCTTTGTCAAAATAAGAGCTCATTTGCTCATGCCACACAAGTCGAAATGGAACAGCTGGAGTAATTAGCATTAGTGTATAATTATTTCTTCTGCCTCCTGAACTCCTCTGCTTAATGCGTTAGATTTCCTCTATTTAGATAAGACAATGATATGAGACTCGGGGTGACTATTTTTAGAACTAGTCACTTGACAATGCATCAGCCATGGTGGAACATCTTGTCAAAATATGGATCAGGATCAATGTGAGCTATCAAATATTTTCATCTTGAATGATTATAGCTGCCCTCCCCCTCTAAATACTTCATAATTTTCAGCAGCTGTAGATTTTAGTCATGCCATCTTTTCTGGACTTGCTTCCTTCTGTACCAAGGGAACAACAGTTGGAGCAGCAGGAGGTTGATGCAGAAGGAAGGAAAACCACATCCCTCTCTTTTTTTCTTCTGTCCCCTCCACTATTTTCAAACTAAATATTTGATAGTGTGTCCACTTTCTTTTTTAAAAAAGTGATTTTTAGGTGTTACGAAAAGAGTTAAAATAAAAATAACATGAGAAGATAGTGGACTGGTTCTGCTTCTTCTGATATCTCTGCCCCTGTGTGGACAGGGCCCTAAAGAATTGCCACTTTTTAATTTTTTGTTTGTATGTTCGTTTTATATTTGTTTGCATGCCACATTTAGTAGAGTTAGGCCAGGGTTTCCTAACCTTGGGCCCCCAGGAATTCTTGGACTTCAATTACCAGAAGCCCAAGTCAACAAACCTGCTGATCAGGGCTTCTGGGAATTGAAGTCCAAGAACATCTGGGCGACCAAGGTTGAGAACCCCTGACTTAGGCTATTTATCATAAGGGATACAATCTAGTAGAAAGAGGTATGTGCTCTTCTGTGGGGACAGTATCCTATTCTGAGTGGCCAGAAGAGCCTTATGGACTCAGCTGGGTAATCAGCTAGGCCTGGAAGCTCAAGCTATGCTATAGTGCAGGTGGAATAGCCTTTAATCCACACTGTTTGGTGAAATATGTCTGGTGCCCCATGGTGTACTGGCGGTGCATCTAGGTGGGAGTGATATTGGCACCATAAAAGGTAAAGCCCTGGTGGTCCAGGCACTTCACGACCTACAGAGTCCAAAGGAAAGTTGGTTGGAAGTGGTCATTGTAATGAAATAGGAGTGAAAGAATTAAGATATTAATTAAAATATTCTCTCTGCTAAAAAGCAGAAATCAGCTCTCAGCTATTCTGAAATGATAAACAGGTCATAAGAGGACCCCCAATCGATCAAGTGACATGACATCTATAGGACTTAGAACTCTTCTCTGAAAGAGAAGAGTCAACAGAAGCCGAACAAACAAGCCGAACAAACATGTAGTGTAAACACAGGAGAATAGAAATGCTGTAGAATATTTCTGTTAAATGATATTATGTAACATGACACATGATATTTTCCTAAATGACCTAAATGATCTAAATAACAATTACTGAATGTCCTGATCTGAATTACAATGTCATCAATTAATAATTTGGCTTATGCCATTATGATGTAACCTGTAGCAATTTCTTGTTTATCATATGGTATAAAAGTAGGCTCTGAAAATATATTAGTTGTTGAGGGATCTGGCTTGCTAAAGCAATCTTTGAACCTATTTGGCCAAATAATAAAACTCCTTATCTGTCTTAGCCTGGAATGTGGTTTGTCTCATTTTCATTCCGCAACAGTAAGGTCAGACATTTTGTCTTGGCACATTTGGAGAGGGGAAGGACATCCCCATTGCTTGGACAGGGCATGCCAAGGAGTGAATTGGGAGCTCAAGGAATGGGTCCTTAGGAACAGGTGATTTTATCTGGACCACCAGTCAGTTTGGACACCCGAATTGTTCAGAGGAGATGGGATTTGTTTCTCTGATGCAGGAGCTGACATTTATTTGGCAGACCTGTTTGAGGGCATTTAAACTATCCTGGAAGGCAATTGTGGTGAGAGGAGCCAAGCATACGCTAGCCCTCTCTAGGGCATACCCGTCAAACTCTGCTCCAGAAAATATGGGAACTGCTCCAGCCCAGGTGCGCATGCACAGGAAAATATCTATTGTGCATGCACAGAACAAGTTTGTGCATGTGCAGATGGGTTCTGTGCATGCACGCAGTAACCTCTTTCCCCACCATTCTAAATACAGGACGGCACCGGGAAAGGGGAGGAACTCTATGGTGAGGCCCCATCTGGAATACTGTGTACAGTTCTGGTCGCCATACCTCCAGAAGGATATTATGGAGCTGGAAAAAGTGCAGAGGAGGGCAACGAGAATGATTAGGGGACTGGAACACCTTCCTTACCATCTGAGGCTGCAACGGTTGGGCCTCTTCACTCTTGAACGACGACGTCTAAGAGGTGACCTGATTGAAGTTTATAAAATCATGCACGGTGTGGACAAAGTAGATAAGGAAAAACTGTTTTCCCTATCGCATAACACTAGAACTAGGGGACACTCCATGAAACTTTTGGGTACTAGTTCTCAAACAAATAAGAGAAAGTACTTTTTCACCCAGAGGATTACTGGCCTATGGAACTCCCTGCCAGAAGAAGTAGTGACAGCTGTCAGTCTTGACAGCTTTAAGAAAGGATTAGACAAATTAATGGAGGACAAGAGTATCAATGGCTATAATTATGGACAATTAAGGACAACCTCCGGGTTGGAGAGATAGGCAGGATATCTCTCAATATCATTTCTAGGGAATCCTAAGCAGGTGAAGGCATCTTCTTGGGAATACCCTGAAGGAAATGGTGAGCCACTGTGTGAGACAGAATGCTGGACTGGATGGGCTGTGGCCTGTTCCAGCAAGGCTGTTCTTATGTTCTTATGTGTGCCAAAATACGAGATTTCCAGGCAAATCCAGGATACTTGACAGGTATGCTCTAGAGGCAGGTAGTGCTGGGTTAGGGTGGCAGTGAAGAATTCCAGGGCATGTTTGGCCATGGTGAATACTGTTTGCCTGACACAATTCATAGGAATTATTGGGACAGTGCTGTGAAACAACCAAATCTGTTCTGGGGAACAGAGTTGGAAACACCCGCAGTGATGTTATGTATGCAAAAGCGCTGATGTTTCAGGATTCTGCATGGTGTATTTATAAGCCACAGATACACTTGTTGTTGTTGTTCAGTCGCACAGTCGATTCCAACCCTTTGCGACCCCATGGACCATTTTCCTCCAGGCACCTCTATCCTCCACCATTCTCCTCAGTCCACCAAGCTCTGTGCCCATTGTGTCTACAATACCATCTATCCATCTCATTTTTGGACTCCCCCATCTTCTCTTGCCCTCCACCTTTCCCAGCATCAAGGCCTTCTCAAGTGAGTCCTCCCTTCTCATTTGATGTCCAAAGTACTTTAGCTTCATCTTCACTATTTGTCCCTCCAATGAACAGTCAGGATTGATTTCTTCCAATACTGACCTATTTGTTCTCTTTGCTGTCCAAGGGACTCTCAGGACTCTCCTCCAACACCACATCTCAAAGGCATCTATTCTTCTGCACTCAGCCTTCCTAATGGTCCAGCTCTCACACCCATACATTACCACTGGGAATACCATTGCTTTGACTATGCGAATTTTTGTTTTCAAGGTGATGTCTCTGCTTTTCACTATATTCCCCAGGTTTCTCATTGCTTGTCTCCCCATAATCAGTCGTCTTTGTATTTCATGGCTACAGTCGCCATCTGCAGTGATCTTAGATCCCAGGAAAGTAAAATCTGTCACTGCTTCTACTTCTTCCCCATCTATTTTCCAGGGACTGATTGGACCTGTTGCCATTATCTTGGTTTTCTTGATATTAAGTCTCAAGCCAGCTTTTGAACTCTCCTCCTTCAATCCAATCAAGAGGTTCTTTAGGTCTTCCTCATTTTCTGCCATTAGGGTGGTATTGTCTGCATATCTCAAATTGTTGATGTTTCTCCCAGCAATTTTGATCCCATATTGTGATTCCTCCATCCCTGCATTGCGCATTATGTGCTTCATGTATAGATTTAATAAGCAGGGTGATAAAATGCAGCCTTGTCTTACTCCTTTTCCTATTCCAAACCACTCTGTCATTCCATGTTCTGTCCTAACTGTTGCTTCTTGGTTCGTGTACAGATTTCTCATGAGGCATATGAGGTGTTCTGGTATTCCCATCTCTTTAATTACTTGCCACATTTTGTTGTGGTCCACACAGTCAAAAGCCTTGGTGTAGTCAATAAAACAAAAGTAGACTTGTTTCTGGTATTCTTTTGTTTTCTCCATGATCCAACGTATGTTGGCAATGTGGTCTCTACTCCCCCTGCCTCTTCTGAAACTGGCCTGCACCTCTGGTAGTTCTCTCTCCACATGTTGTTGAAGTGTATCCTGTATTATCTTGAGCATCACCTTGCTGGCATGTGGGATGAGAGTAATTGTTCGGTAATTTGAGCATTCTTTGGCATTGCCTTTTTTGGGGATTGGAATGTACACTGATCTTTTCCAATCCTGTGGCCACTGTTTTGTTTTCCAAATTTGCTGGCATATTGGATGCAGTAGTTTGATTCCATCATCTTTTAGGGCTTTGAAAATTCAACTGGGATGCCATCATTTCCACTAGCTTTATTGTTTGCAGTGCTTTTTAGGGCCTTTCTGACTTCACTCTCCAGAATGTCTGGTTCAAGTTCAAATTTCTCATTATTGTTATTATCAGGAGTGTTGAGGTCCTTTTTGTAGAGTTCCTCTGTGTACTCTTGCCATCTTTTTTGATCTCTTCTGCTCCAGCTAACTCTTTTCCATCTTTGTCCCTTATCATGTTCATTTTTGCTTTAAATGTTCCCTTGATTTCCCCATTTTTTTGAATAGATCTCTAGTCCTGCCTCTTTTGTTGTTTTCCTCCATTTCTTTGCACTGTTTGTTCAGGTATTTTTCCTTATCTCTCCTTGCTTTTCTTTGAAATTCTGTATTCAGGTGGTTGTATTTTTTCCTTTCTCCTTGGACTTTTGCATGCCTTCTTTCCTCTGCTATTTTAAGAGCCTCATTAGACAACCACTTTGCTTTCTTATGCTTCTTTTCTTTTGGTATGGTTTCTCTTGCTGCCTCCTGCATGATGTCCCGTGTCTCTGTCCATAATTCTTCTGGTACTCTATCAGGTACAGGACATTAAATCTGTTCATGACCTCCACCGTGTATTCTTTAGGGATGTTGTGTAGGTAATATCTGTCTGGTCTAATTGTTTTCCCCATTTTCTTTAGTTTAAGCCTGAATTTTGCGATCAATAGGTTGTGATCTGAGCCACAATCTGCTCCAGTTCTTGTTTTTGCTGACTGAATGGAGGTTCTCCATCTTTGACTGCAGAGTATGTAATCAATCTGATTTCGATGCTGGCCATCTGGTGATGTCCATGTGTAAAGTCGCCTCTTGTGTTGCTGGAAGAGGGTGTTTGCTATGACTAGTGCATTCTCTTGGCAGAACTCTATCAATATTTGCCCTGCTTCATTCTGTGTTCCAAGACCGAACTTGCCTGTTATTCCATTTACTTTTTGATTTCCTACTTTGGCATTCCAATCTCCTAAGATAATGTGGACATCATTTCTTGGTGTCTGCTCTATGAGGTGTTGTAGGTCCTCATAGAACTGGTCAACTGTGGCTTGATCTGCACTAGTGGTTGGTGCATAGACTTGGATTACAGTGATATTGAAAGGTTTGCCTTGGATTCTGACTGACATCATTCTATCATTTTTGATGTTGTATCCTATTACTGCTTTCCTCACTCTTTTGTTGACAATTATGACTACTCCGTTTTTTCTGAGGTTTTCTTGCCCACAGTAGTAGATATGATGGTTTCCACAGATGAATTCACCCATCCCTGTCCATTTTAATTCACTGATGCCCAGAATGTCAATGCTTATTTTTTCCATCTCGTTTTTAACCACTTCCAGTTTTCCTTGATTCATAGAACTCACATTCCATGTCCCTATGCAGTTTTGTTCCCTGCAACACTGTATTTCTCCTCCCCCTTTCATATCCCTCCCCCTTTTCAGATCTGCTATGCTGAGCATCCCCTTGTTTTGCCTTTTGCTTTGGTCCATAGGGTACACTTAGAAGATCATAATACTTTTCTCACCTTTGAGGCCATTTCTATGCGTTATTGGGGTAATTATGCACAGGCAACTTCAGTGGAGAAGTTTGAAATTTTTGTTTTCAAAAGATCACTACAGTGAACGACACCATCAGCCTTAGGTAGCATAACTTTTGGAACAGGATTTTGACTATTTTCTTTTCAACTGAAAAGTTTCCCCATACTTTCTGGTGACCAAAAACATTTTAATATTATAATTATGAGCCTGCTGTGAAGAAGGGATGCTGGAGAGGCCTTAAAGTATGGCAAGCTGCCCATTGAGAAGACTGTTTAGCCAAATTTCTTTTTTAAAAAAAATTGGGTTGGCATATGGCTTTGTAAGGTCTTAGCACCCTGAGCCCCACACTTGAGGACCAGAGGGAGGTTCTTTGAAGTCCTCAGAAGTCCTCTATGAGACCCTCTCCTGATAAAAACAAAGAAATAACCAAGGACAGCAATGAATTCCACCTGTAGACCTGGGCTTTGAGAGGGGCACCAACCAGATTAACCAGAAAACCCACAACAGCCTCCCAGAAACCAATTAGATCAAGAAGACTGCAACATGGCTGCTTTCTTCTCATAAAATGTTAACATTAATGGTTTCCAACTGTTGGCTTCATGTTTATCAATTTCTACTTTGGAAGCCACCTGTCTTTAGTTATGTTAAAAGGTGGGTTGCAAATTTTGACATCAAAAAGAACCTCTACTCTCCAGAACAGATGCTTGAGAACTGCAAAATAATAATGAAATTGATTTCAGGGAGCATTTATTAAACAAATGTGTTAATTCACACCAGGCTCATTTATTATCATTTTAAAATTGCATTTACTATGTAGTACAAAGTGAAGCATTCTAACAGTCTGCTCATAGAAGGATACATGGAATCTACAAGCCCCCCAATTGCTCATAAACATCTGCTACTTTGCTGTATTCAAAGTAAAAGTTCTTTACAGCAGCAATAGAAACAGCTGTTGCTATTCCCCATAAGCTTGATGTTGCAAAGAATTTTACTGTCCCCCCCTACAATACTTATGATAAATAGGAGTTTTTGCAACCTTATGGTATACATTTCCCTTTTAAATAATTTACACAATAGCTTGGTTAATGTTGAAACACACTGTGAAAGCACACACAAATAAATCACTTACTGGCAAACAAATACAAAGCATGTTCCTATTTTTCACCTTGCTTTCAGAAGGAAGATTCAGTATGGTAAAGTCTGGACTCCAGTGGGACAAATATCTAATGCATTTGAAACTATTTTGCACAGATGAAACAGACATTTTCACCATTTTCTTTTGAATCAATGTCCCTGAGACCAGTTACATATTTTTGCATGCCATCTGTCTTCCAAACCAGCATTCATAGGAATTGTTATTCTATTTTTGTATAATTATGTAACATACATAAAATGAATTTACAAGCAAACAACAATTCAGTAACAAAAATGCTTGGATAAGTAATTCTATCTCTGTATCATCTCTATCTCTATCTTGCTGCCATGCATATACTACTACCATTCACCTTTCTCTCAGTATAAATAGGTAAATGTAAAGGTTTCCCTTGCTCGAAAGCCAGTCGTATCCGACTCTAGGGTGCAGTGCTCATCTCGTTTTCAAAGCCGAAGAGCCAGCGCTGTCTGCTGCTGCAGATGTTTCCATGGACATGTGGCAGGCATGACTAGACACCAAAGCACATGGAATGCTGTTACCTTCCCACCAAAGTGGTCCCTATTTATCTACTTGAAATTTCTTGCTATCGAACTGCTAGGTTGGCAGGAGCTGGGACAAAGACGGGAGCTCATTCCGTCCTGCAGTACTCGGGAATAGAACTGCTGACCTTCCGCTTTCCAGTCAGCCTCTTAGGCGCTTGAGCCAAGGAAAGGGAAAACTTCAGGTTTTCTTTATCTTCCATTGAGTTTTAAACAATTCTGATTATGTAGGAATTTGTTAATTTCAACTAGTTATTCCAAAATGGACTCAGATTAAATTCTCATTCATCTGCACCAGCCATGCTGAATAGCTACAGCAATTCCCAAATTGGAAAAGATGGTGTTATATTTTCCTGACATCCTGCCTGTAATAAAGATGTCAACCTGTCCTGAACTGTAACAGCAATGGAAACCTTGGACAAGAGCAAAGGATTACTGTTCTTTGTGTTAAATAGATTTACAGTCCATGTTTCAATGTAGAAACCATTGCTAGGCAGATTGCAACTGTTAAAGCCACAGCATGCACAATTGAATCTTAAGAACAATATGCAAGTCTGAAGGAAATCAATCATCAATTGCTTGTTTTAATAAACTTTTAACAGCTACATTTGTAAGAGAAAAGCTAACTGCTATGCAGACCCAGGATGTGGTCTTATCTAACTAATGTACCTGCATAGCCAGGGAGGATAGACAAGAGCTTGGAGAATAACCAGATATGGGCAGTCATTAATGCGATATACACATTTTGTATTAGAAAAAAGCATCTTTTGACTATTCATTCTATCTTGTTTTTCTTGTTTTAAAGAATGAAAGCGCGGTGCCAAAATGGCTGCCGCACTCTTTGCGTCCCCCCCCAACTGGACTCAGACATCCGGGTGAGTTAGGAGGCGTGGCCACCCCTCTATAAAAGGGGTGGCCACGAGGCAGACGAGAGCTGCCATTTTAGAAATAGCGACAGAGAGGAGAAGTTTTCTCCGTCACTGTTTGTCCGTACTCTTCGGCTCTTTAGCCCTTGATCCTTCCCGGCTGGGAAGGGAGGATTAGCACAGAGCCTTAGCTCTGCTCTGTGTTTTTGGCGCTAGGTTTTGATCCCTGGAAAGGGATCCTGCTATTTCTTTGAAGATATGCCTCCCAAACGGAAGGCCCCGGCGATGAAACTGTGGCCGAAGGGGAGGACCTTTGCGGGCCCTGCGCAGGACGGGGGGCAGCCTTCAGGTCGGAAGACCAGGGCTGTGCTCCCGCGGCAGGGCACTATCCCAGCCTTGCCCACCGATACCGGTGGGGTGATTCAGGCTGGTACTTGGCAGCCGGCCTTGGCTGGCCAGCCTCTGGCTGGCCCCTCAGGGGCTCCGGCCCTCGGCCCGCAGTTGCCGGCCATGGGTCAGGACAGCGGGGGAGGGCCTGGTGCGGGCGTGCAACCCGTTCCTCCTCCGGCCCCTCATGGGCCGGAGTTCTGGGCATGGCCCTATTCTGGCCCAGGCTCTCACTTCGGTGTTCCTTTTCAAATGCCTAGTGGGCCTTACGGCCCACCCGGCCCGTCTTATGCTGGGGGATCTGTAGCAGTGGATGCTTTACTAGCACGTTTAGCAGTGCTAGAGGCATCCTTGGGGATTGCACAGCCCCCTATGGGAGGGGGCCCTTCTCTCTCTGCCGGGGGCCCTTCGTGTCCACCGGCTACCTCGACGGCTGCCGCACTGCACCAGGCAGCCAGCCGGGTTGAGCTGCTTGAGACGCTCCAGCCTGCGCCTGCCGGTGTCTCGCAGCTCCCTGTTCGTCCAGAGCTGCAGACAGGGAGCAGTCAGGTGTGGCCCCAGAGCTCGATTCCGGTCGCGAGCTCCGACGCCCGCCATGGGCCGGAACCCCCAGTGGGGGCGGCTCACGGGTGTGCACCTAGTGAGTATCAGGTTCAAATTAGTGCACCTACATCACAGCCCACTTCCAGTGGTGGGGTTCAATGGCCCTGGCCTCATCAAGTTGAGGCGAGTGGGCATCAGTTGCCAGTCTATCCCAGTGCCCCTTGGTTTCAAAATGGCACCTCATTGAGGGTGGGGGTTTCCGCCCCCGGGGCAGTGCTGGGCACCGCAGGGGCTGTCCAGGTCCCGCTGCGTATGCCCCATATACCTAATGTGCCAGTGACGGCTTTGCCAACGGCTGGTTATTCCTTGCCCCTTGGTGATCATTTGTCCCAGGTCACGAGGGAAAAGATTTGGCGGGGGGAGTACGTGGATATATTCTCCCTATTGAACTGTGAGCCCACTAAGGAGGAGAGAGAGGGACAGGACGACAGAGACAAAGAGCTGTCCCGTGGTCATAAGCCACCGCGCACCTGGGCCAACTGGTTGCCGGCATATCTTATTTATATGGCGGTATACCTTAGGGCCCGGCCTGATCTGGCCATTCCTATGGTCCAATATTTGGACAATATTTACAGGGCGATGGTGGATTTCCCTGGCCCATCGTGGTTGGCTTACGATGAGGAATTTCGAATGAGAGTGCCCCTGCACCCAGAGATGAGGTGGGATGAGCCCTGTCAGAAGCTGTGGCTTTTGTATATGACCCCCACGCGCCCGGCACCTGGGGAGAGGTACCATTGTGGACATGCGGTCCAGCGAGCTGCTCCAACTCAGGCCCCCCGCCAGCTGGCGGGACAGGGGGTTCCAGCCCGCCTGCTGTGTTGGAGCTTCTCGGCCAATGGTGCATGTAATAGAAAACAGTGCCGATACAAGCACGAGTGTCCCTCTTGCGCTGGCCCCCATGCCACTGCCGCGTGCCCGCGTGCCGGTGGGTCAAGGGGCAGAGGTAGAGGTGGACAGGGAGCGGGCAGAGCTTCTGCTGATGGAACTAGCCAGTCAAAAGGCCCCCTCCCCAGTTAATGTGTATATGTTGGAGCGATGGCTCTCAACTTATCCAAGGAGGGAGGACGCGAGGTACCTCCTGGAGGGTTTTCAGTGGGGCTTCCGTATCCCATTCAAAGGAGTGTGGGGACCCCAAGATGTCCCCAATTTACTTTCTCTGAAGGGTAGGGAGGAGGTGGCTGCCCTGAGTATTGCCAAGGAGGTAGAGGCCAAGAGGGTAGCAGGCCCCTTTTCTGTACCACCCTTCCCCAACCTGAAGGTTTCCCCTCTGGGGCTAGTACCCAAAAAGGCCCCGGGGGAATTTTGTTTAATCCACCATCTATCGTACCCGGCGGGTTCCTCTGTTAATGATGCTATTCCTGATGACCTTTGTTCGGTCAGGTATACGTCTTTTGACCAAGCCCTACGGATGGTGCGCTCTTGTGGTCCTGGTGCCCTCCTGGCAAAATGTGACATTAAATCGGCATTCCGATTACTGCCAGTGCACCCTGGTGACTTTGAGCTATTGGGTTTTAGATTCCAAGGGAAGTTCTATGTAGATAAGGCCATGCCTTTTGGCTGCTCTATTTCATGTTCAGCATTTGAACGTTTTAGCACCTTCCTTCAGTGGGCCTTTGTTCGCAGGTCTGGGTCTCGGTCTGTAGCCCAGTACCTCGACTTTTTGTTCGGGGGTGAACGGGGCTCGGACATGTGCACGCGTCTCCTCACTACATTTCAGACACTAATGCGGGAACTGGGTGTCCCTTTAGCACCCGAAAAGACCGAGGGCCCAACCACTATGCTCACATTTCTGGGTATTGAAATTGACACGGTCACACAGGCATCCCGGTTACCCATTGACATGGTCACCCGGATCTCCGCGATGATTTTGGCCTTGCTGGCCAAATGTAAAGTGTCACTTCGTGAGCTTCAGGTACTTCATGGCCATCTTAACTTTGCCTGCAGGGTGGTCATGCCCGGCAGAGCATTTGCGCGGCGCCTATGCGACGCCATGTCTGGCCTGTCAAAGCACCATCATAGGGTCCGACTGACCAGGGGCATGAGGGCTGACCTTTTGGTTTGGCTTAAATTCCTGCGGGAATTCAATGGGGTCTCCTTTTGGAGATCCGACCTTTTAGTTTCCCCTAGGTTCAAAGTACAGTCGGATGCCTCCGGCTCCCTGGGATATGGGATTTACTTTGAGGGGAGGTGGGCTTATGGCCAATGGCCTCCAGCATGGCGGGGCACGGATCGCCTCCGCGATCTTACATTCCTTGAGTTCTTTCCAATCCTGGGAGCTTTGATGCTATGGGGCGAGGAGTGGGCTGACTCAGTGGTCCATTTCTGGTGTGACAATGCTGCGGTAGTGCACATTGTCAACGCTCAGACATCTAAGTCACCTAGAGTGATGGCGTTGGTCCGCCAGTTTGTGTTACGCAGCCTACGCCTGAATGTGCTTTTTAAGGCCATACATGTACCAGGTATTAATAATTATATTGCTGATGCTTTATCCCGCCTGCAGATCCCCCGGTTCCGTGCCTTGGCTCCGGAAGCAGAGGAATTCCCCTCACCACTCCCGGCCGAGATTTGGACATTTGGCAAGGAGAGGTGAACCAGGCGATCAGCATGTCTTTGGCACCCCGCACGCGTAAGGCGTATCACCATGCTTTCGTTCAATTTAGAACCTTTTGTGTGCAACTTCAGTTGCCCGAAGTGTGGCCCATTCCAGTTGAACAAGTTTTGCAATTTATGGTTTATTTACACAGTCAGGGCCTAGCTCCTCGCACTATAGCATCCAGGCTGTCGGCACTGGCATTTATGGCCAAGGTGAGGGGTTTTGCTGACTGCGTGAATGATTTCCGCATACGACATGTTTTGGAGGGGTGGACACGGGAACGTGGCCGCCGCCCGGACACTCGCCACCCAATTTCACCGGGGGTGCTTACCCACCTTGCACGAGGCTGGCATAACCTGTGTTTTGACAGGTGTGAGGCGGCTCTTTTTCACGCGGCTACCACGGTGGCCTTCTTTGGAGCGCTCCGCATCAGTGAGTTGGTACTACTGTCTAAGGCGGATGCGACTCATAGGGCACTGGAACTCGATGATGTCTATGTCTCTAATGAGTGGGCTCAGTTGAGGATACGGTCCTCAAAAGTTGATCAGCACGGCGTAGGCAGTGGAGTTAGACTGCTACGATGTTCCATTGCAGACATCTGTCCGGTTGGTGCCCTACATGAGTTTTTGGCAGTGCGTGGCACGCTCCCTGGCCCGTTTTTCTGCCACCAGGATGGGTCTCCCCTTACTAAATTTCAATTTTGGAAGGTGACCGGTATGGCACTATCCAGTGTTGGCCTCCCTGGGGCTCGTTACGGCACCCATTCATTTAGGATAGGTGCTGCATCCACTGCGGCTGCATTTGGGTACTCTGAGGCTGATATACGCCGTATGGGAAGATGGGGATCTATGCGTTTTGCATTATATGTTCACCCTCTTCAGGTATGAGTACCAGTTAAGTCACTGTTCTCTTTCTTCTTTTACAGACCCTGTGTGTCCCCGCACACTGGTGGCAGTATGGCTGGTGGGCCACAGTTACGTGCACTGGGCAGCGCAGTATGCTGCAGCGACAGAGTGGGGACCCCAGCTTGGACCGCATGCAACCGCACACATACGGTGGTACGGTAAGCGCGGAATGAGATGGCGGGAACTGTTGCCATTCCTGTTTTCCATCAGGGATGCTGAACCGCCTGATGTCCTTGTACTGCACCTCGGGGGCAATGACCTCGCCCAGGTCACTGGCCTTTCTTTAAAATTCATGATTTGCAGTGACCTAGCTTATTTGCATTATGTGTGGCCGTCCACAAGGCTGCTATGGTCGGACATCATACCGCGTCATTCTTACAGGGGAGGTATTGACCTCCGTGCCCTTGACCGCGCTCGCTGCTTGGTGAACAGGGCTGTTGCCCGGTTCTTGGCAGACAAGGGTTTGGGGATGGTCATCCGACACCCCACCATTAGTTTACAAAATTATGATCTTTATGCAGGGGTTGGGGTCCACCTGTCGGCTAGAGGTATGAACCTCTTTTTGGAAGATTTGCAAGCAGGCCTGTTGACCAAGCTGACGGTCTGGGGCGGCGGCGGTGAGTCTTCATTGAAGCCTCCCTGTGTGGCGGGTAGCACTGGTAAGGTAAATATTTATGACCCATAGGTATCCGGCAGGTTCGCAATTGACTGGCCAACACTTAGACAGGTGCTGGTGTAATAACGTTGACCGGTCAACGACGAACCAGGCAAGGGGTGATGGCAGGAGCTTTTCAGCATGTATCACCCCGTGTTTTGACGGATACACGTCAGAGGGTGGGGTCAATAGATAGTTTATTGACTTCGGTCAACAATTTGTTTGTGTCAACAAACAAATTGATACAAATGGATACATTGTAGCCAATTGCCATTGGCAATTTTTGGGAGGAACTTTACCAGTGTTACTGCGGCCTGCTTGCCTTAAGAATTACAATTGGATGAATACAAATTGAAAGTTATAATTCGGACTAGGGCATTATTCAATAAAAGTGGCCCAATGCCTTTATCCATATACCGGTGTTTGAGTCTTTCTTTGGGGGGTGCGTCTGCAAAGTAAAGGGTTTATCCTAATATAAGAGGGATAAGTAATTTACTTACTGTACTCCTAATATGGTTAACAACTTAATACCTGAGAAGGTTGATCTTAAAATATGATTGGAAAGAAAAAGACCTGATGTGTCTGTGATTGTTCAAAACAAATTATTGTTACACAAGAGGAGGGCCTCTTTCTTTCACTCTTTTGCTCCTGCTTTTCTTCCTCTCTCTTGCTTATATCAACCTCTCTCTTGGTGTTCTATCTGCTATACTGTACTTTGAATAAAGGATGTTTTAAAAACCACTCTACCTAAGTGTTGCTCTAATTTCTCTGATTTCCACTGAGCCAAAATCAAGGAAATGTGGGATATTTTTTCCAACTTAAACCATTAAAGCAACTACTAAAAAAAATGAAAACAGTGGAAATGGCAGATATACCTAATGAAAGAAAGAGGGAATGTATAAACCCAACACATAATACGCATAGGAATCATTCTCACAATTATTTCTCATACATTTCTCCAGGGAAGAAGGCCTTTGATTCTGATCATAGAGGCTTCACATACCTGTCTGGGTTTAGGTCAGTGAAGGGTAAAATGCAGCTCACATTGAAATGACAAATTCCTCCAAAGGTTTTGGGAGCATGGGTTTGTCAGAAATGGAAGTCATCACTGTGAGATGCAAGGGCATACAGAAGAGCAGACATTGGATCAGATCATTACCTTGATAGAGAAGAAATCAAGCTTAAACTCAGAAACCAAAGAAAATCTATACCAGAAAGACCATTTGCAACAGCAAATCTCAAAGACTATACAATTGCCAACTCATTTGCAGTAGAGCTGCAAAATCATTTTGACATGTCTGAGGATGTGATGGATGTGGAAGGCCTCTGCCACAAACTTAGAAACACTACCACAGAAGGAATGGTGGACCCAGGATAGAACATGGAAGCTGACCGATGAAAGAAAAACCACAACATTAAAATGGAACCAGGACAAAGATACAGAAGAAGCAATGGAAATGAGCTGAAGATATACAGAACTCAACCAGATGGTGAAGGAAAGCTGCCAGAAAGATAAGAAAAAAAATGTTGGAACAGAAAGGCACTGAAGTAGAAGAGGCAGCCAATCAAAATGATGCTAAAACTCTTTACCATATTGTCAATTGATTGGAACAAGAAACTGTTCCAGTGTTCCAATCAAGGATAAAAGTGGGAAGCTCCTAACTACCCAAGAAGAGCAGAAAAAAGGGAGTTTTAATATTTCCAGGAAACTCTTAACTAGCCAGATCCAACCATTACACATAGTTTTAAGGACGAGCGTAGCCAGCGCGAGCTCCAAGTAAATACTAGTAAGATCACCATAGAAGAGAAAAAGGCTCCTCGATTGTATTATTTTTACACCACAATAAGACATACCCTGGTAATGGCAAACTTGTGTTGCTGGCAAATCTTTCTCACACTAGGCCAGGTGAAATAAACTGCCGAATTAATTCACCATAAGGTGCCTTCATTTTGGCAGTTTCATGTCTGGCCTAGACATGGAAGAAGAACTCTAGAAGAAGTAGAGGTCGCTATTAAAAGCCTTAAAAGCAACAAGGCAGCTGGTTTGGATGAAATACCCACAGAGATCTTAAAACACAGTGGTCAGGCTATGGTGAAAGAGTTAAAAAACTGTTTGGTAGATGTTGGCAAAGTGACATAGTCCCAGGAGACAGGCAAAAAGGGGCAATCATCAAAGTCCTTAAGAAAGGTATTCGTCTTGTGTATTGTTTATCATATTTTGTTTATCATATGAAAGCCAATAAAAATATTTTTAAAAAAGAAAGGTAATATCTCTGAATGCACCAACTGGCAAGACATTACCCTCTTCTCTGTGCCTGGGAAGGCTATTTGTGTAGTTCTCCTTAGGCGGCAGTTGGGCCTGGTCTTTCTCTGCCTCTTTCTTCCTTGCACCCAGGTTTTAGGATGGGGTGGGAGGGAGGGGCCGATTCTTCACTCACCTCCCTCCAAGGCTTCTGGATGGTTTCTGGGCAGCTGGGCCTGGTCTTTCTCTGCCTCTTTCTTCCTTGCACCCAGGTTTTAGGATGGGGTGGAAGGGAGGGGCCGATTCTTCACTCACCTCCCTCCAAGGCTTCTGGATGGTTTCTGGGCAGTTGGGCCTGGTCTTTCTCTGCCTCTTTCTTCCTTGCACCCAGAAGCCTTGGAGGGAGGTGAGTGAAGAATCGGCCCCTCCCTTCCACCCCATCCTGAAACCTGGGTGCAAGGAAGAAAGAGGCAGAGAAAGACCATGCACAACTGCCCAGAAACCATCCAGAAGCCTTGGAGGGAGGTGAGTGAAGAATCGGCCCCTCCCTTCCACCCCATCCTGAAACCTGGGTGCAAGGAAGAAAGAGGCAGAGAAAGACCAGGCCCAACTGCCCAGAAACCATCCAGAAGCCTTGGAGGGAGGTGAGTGAAGAATCGGCCCCTCCCTTCCACCCCATCCTAAAACCTGGGTGCAAGGAAGAAAGAGGCAGAGAAAGACCAGGCCCCAACTGCCCAGAAACCATCCAGAAGCCTTGGAGGGAGGTGAGTGAAGAATCGGCCCCTCCCTTCCACCCCATCCTGAAACCTGGGTGCAAGGAAGAAAGAGGCAGAGAAAGACCAGGCCCAACTGCCCAGAAACCATCCAGAAGCCTTGGAGGGAGGTGAGTGAAGAATCGGCCCCTCCCTTCCACCCCATCCTAAAACCTGGGTGCAAGGAAGAAAGAGGCAGAGAAAGACCAGGCCCCAATTGCCCAGAAACCATCCAGAGGCCTGGGAGGGAGAAGGTCACCATCCACCACTGCAGCCAGAGGCAGAGGAAGAGGAACAGCTGAGACACAGGGAAAACATCCACTGCCCGCCACTGCGATGCCCCTGGAGCAAGGGACCCAGAGACAACAACCCCACTTGGGGAGTGAGGACACAAGGATAAGTAGCTGATGTGAAAAATGTAGCTGAATTAATATAGAGACTGACATAGAGACTTCATACTGACTTAATATAGCAAGTAACATAGAGACTGTGTTTTAGAGTGTGATAATTATGCATGACAATATGTAGTGTAAACTGTTCTAAACTTTTAAAACTGTGATATGATGTATGATGCGAGGAAAAAAATGGCGTAGAAACCGGCAAACCACGCCACAAAGCTTGCCAAGAGAACCCTATGGACCAAAACAAAAGGCAAAACAAAAGGGCAGGCTAGGTGATACAGGATGCTTAACACCTCAGAGGGGAGAAAGGGGATGGACAGGAAAGGGGGAGGGGAAATGCAATGTTGTAAGGAGCAATACTGTATAGGGACATGGAATGTGAGATCAATGAACCAAGGTAAACTGGAAGTGGTAAAAAATGAGATGGAAAGAATAAGCATTGACATCTTGGGAATCAGTGAGCTCAAATGGACAGGGATGGGCGAATTCAGCTCTGGAAACCATCACATCTACTACTGTGGACAAGAAAACTTTAGAAGACATGGAGTAGCCATAATTGTCAATAAAAGAGTGAGAAGAGCAGTAATGGGATACAACCTCAAAAATGACAGAATGATGTCAGTAAGAATTCAGGGCAAACCCTTCAATGTTACTGTGATCCAAATATACGCACCAACCACGGGTGCAGATGAAGCCACAGTGGACCAGTTCTATGAGGACTTACAACACCTCATAGAACAAACACCAAGAAATGATGTTCAAATTATTCTAGGAGACTGGAATGCCAAAGTAGGCAATCAAAAAGTGGAGGGAATAACAGGCAGGTTCGGTCTTGGAACACAGAATGAAGCAGGACAAAGATTGATAGAGTTCTGCCAAGAGAACGCACTGGTCATAGCAAACACCCTCTTCCAGCAACACAAGAGGCGACTTTACACATGGACATCACCAGATGGCCAACACCGAAACCAGATTGACTACATACTCTGCAGCCAAAGATGGAGAACCTCCATACAGTCAGCAAAAACAAGACCTGGAGCAGATTGTGGCTCAGATCACAACCTACTGATTGCAAAATTCAGGCTTAGACTAAAGAAAATAGGGAAAACAAAGAGACCAGACAGATATCACCTAGACAGCATCCCTAAAGAATACACGGTGGAGGTGATGAACAGATTCAATGGCTTAGACTCAATAGATAGAGAGCCAGAAGAATTATGGACAGAGATGAGGGACATCATGCAGGAAGCAGCAAAGAAAACCATACCAAAAGAAAAGAAGAGTAAGAAAGCAAAGTGGTTGTCTGATGAGGCTCTTAAAATAGCAGAGGAAAGAAGGAACGCAAAAGTCAAAGGAGAAAGGAAAAAATACAATCATCTGAACACAGAATTTCAAAGAAAAGCAAGGAGAGATAAGGAAAACTATCTAAAAGAACAGTGCAAAGAAATGGAAGAAAACAACAAAAAAGGCAGAACCAGAGATCTTTTCAAAAAAATCCGGGAAATCAAGGGAACATTTAAAGCAAAAATGACCATGATAAGGGACAAAGACGGAAAGGAGCTAGCTGATGCAGAAGAGATTAAGAAAAGATGGAAAGAGTACACAGAGGAACTCTACAAAAAGGAACTCAACACTCCTGATAGTCACAATGATGAAGAAATTGAACCTGAGCCAGACATCCTGGAGAGTGAAGTCAGAAAGGCCCTAAAGAGCACTGCAAACAACAAAGCTAGTGGAGATGATGGTATCCCAGTTGAATTTTTCAAAGCTCTAAAAGATGATGGCATCAAATTACTGCATTCAATATGCCAGCAGATTTGGAAAACAAAACAGTGGCCACAGGACTGGAAAAGATCAGTATATGTTCCAATCCCAAAAAAGGGCAATGCCAAAGAATGTTCAAACTATCGAACAATCGCGCTCATCCCACACGCCAGCAAGGTGATGCTCAAGATAATACAGGATAGACTTCAGCAGCATGTGGAAAGAGAATTACCAGAGGTGCAGGCTGGTTTCAGAAGAGGCAGGGGGACTAGAGACCACATTGCCAACATACGTTGGATCATGGAGAAAACAAAGGAATACCAGAAACAAGTTTATTTTTGCTTTATTGACTACACTAAGGCATTTGATTGTGTGGATCACAACAAGATGTGGCAAGTGATTAAAGAGATGGGAATACCAGAACACCTCATATGCCTCCTGAGAAATCTGTACATGAACCAAGAAGCAACAGTTAGGACAGAACACGGAATGACCGAGTGGTTTGGAATAGGAAAAGGAGTAAGACAAGGCTGCATTTTGTCACCCTGCTTATTCAACTTATACACAGAGCACATAATGCGCAATGCAGGGATGGAGGAATCACAATATGGGATCAAAATTGCTGGGAGAAACATCAACAATCTGAGATATGCAGACGACACCACCCTAATGGCAGAAAGTGAGGAAGACCTAAAGAATCTCTTGATCGGTTTGAAGGAAGAGAGTGCAAAAGCTGGCTTGAGACTCAATATCAAGAAAACCAAGATAATGGCAACAGGCCCGATCAGTTCCTGGAAAATAGACGGGGAAGAAGTAGAAGCAGTGACAGATTTCACTTTCTTAGGATCTAAGATCACTGCAGATGGAGATTGCAGCCATGAAATAAAGAGGCGGCTGATTCTAGGGAGACAAGCCATGAGAAACCTGGGGAACATAGTGAAAAGCAGAGACATCACCTTGAAAACAAAAATTAGAATAGTCAAAGCAATGGTATTCCCAGTGGTAATGTACGGATGTGAGAGCTGGACAATTAGGAAAGCTGAACGCAGAAGAATAGATGCCTTTGAAATGTGGTGTTGGAGGAGAGTTTTGAGGGTACCTTGGACAGCGAGGAGAACAAATAGGTCAATCTTAGAAGAAATCAACACTGACTGCTCATTGGAAGGTCAAATAGTAAAGATGAGGCTAAAGTACTTTGGGCATCAAATGAGAAGGGAGGATTCACTTGAGAAGGCCGTGATGTTGGGAAAGGTGGAGGGCAAAAGAAGAAGGGGGAGGCCAAGGATGAGATGGATAGATGGTATTGTAGACACAATGGGCACAAAACTGGGAGGACTGAGGGGGATGGTGGAGGACAGAGGCGCCTGGAGAACGATGGTCCATAGGGTCGCAAAGGGTCGGAATCGACTGTGCGACTGAACAACAAAAACCTTAGGCGGCTGCAAAGTGCCTTAAACCAACGCCTGAGAGAGGAGTAAGCCAGATTCTGCAGTGGAAGGTCCTGCAGTTAACAAATCGTCACCTTATGGAGCATCATAGAACAGTGTATTGAATATTGACATCCACTGGTGATTAATTTCATTGATTTCAAGAAAGCATTTGATAGTGTCCAGCAAGAGTATCTCTGGCAGATTCTGCATCTATACGGCATGCCAGCAAACTTCATTATCATCTTTAAAGACTTATACCTATGATCAAACTTCTGTGTTAAGACCAAGAATGGTCATACAGACTTTTTTGAGATTACTACTGACTGCTGTGGCTCAAGTGGCTAAGACACTGACTGGGAGGCAGAAGGTCAGCAGTTCGATTCCCGAGTATTGCAGGACAGAATGAGTTCCCGTCTTTGTCCCAGCTCCTGCCAACCTAGCAGTTCGAAAGCAAAAAATTGCAAGTAGATAAATAGGGACCACTTTGGTGGGAAGGTAAACAGCATTCCATGCACCCCCAGTGTCAATGCATGCCTGCCACATGTCCATGGAAATGTCTGCAGAAGCAGACAGCGCTGGCTCTTCGGCTTTGAAACAGAAATGAGCACTGAACCCTAGATCAGTTAGGACTGGCTTTCAAGCAAGGGAAACCTTTACCTTTACTGGGATTAGGCAAGCCTATGTTCTATCTCTGTTCCTCTTCCTTGTGGCCCTTGACTACATTATATGATAAGCAGCATGTAATGGGACAAGCATCCTAAATTGCCTTAGTGACCTAGATTTTGTGGATGACATTGCTTTGCTCAAGGAAAATAAGATGAAACTACAACAGGTGACAACTGCCCTGGAGAGAGAAGCTAAGAAAATAGGTCTGAAGAGAAATGCTGAGAAATCAAAGGTTATGCATGTGAACTCCACAACCAGGATGCAGGGAATCATACTCAGGTCACAGCTGCAAGAGAAAGTGCGGGAGATTACTTATTTGGGCAGTGTGATTGCTCAAAAAGGAGACGTAGAGATGGATGTCAAATGGCATCTTGGAAAAGCAACATATCACTGAAAATTAAACTCCATTTGCTCACCACCATAGTGATCCTGATAGCCATCTATGCCAGCAAGACTTGGAAGGCATCAGCAAGTATCAACAAGAGACGTGATGTCTTCCAGCAGAGTTGCCTCTGCCAAATTTTAAAGATTCACTATATTGACCACATTACCAATGAGGAGGTGCTTCAAAGGAGTGACTCGTGCAAATTACATAACATCATCGCACAAAGAAGATTCCAAATAGCAGGCCATATTTTCCGTATGGAGAAAAACAGGATCCTTAAGGTGGCAATTGGTTGGACCACTCATAATGCCAAATGATGAGGATGACCTTGAAATACATGGTGAAGAACTTTCATGGGAGACTTGAAGACCCTGGGTAACAATAGGCATAATCCAGAGAAGACAAATAGTTTTTACATATTGATCTAGTCAGTTGTATTGAAGAAATTTATATACTCAGAATATGTGAAAATAAACAAGAAAATCATTATTCAGTCTGTGTACAAGTCTAACAATGACTGCAGAATTAAGAAGTACAGAAAAATACTGAATTTAGGATCAATCTGTTTAGCCAAATTATATTGTGGATAGATGGATAGGGTTGTGGGCTAAGGCGTTAATATCAATTACATAAACTGTAGAGACAGATTATATCAATATATAAAATCTGGATATTCTATTCAATTTCTACTCCTACACAATACCTTGAGTTAAAAGACAAAATTTATGATGAAGTTATACTAAATAAATGGGGATGCTTTTTGATGTTAATCAATCACCTCCAATTTCACATGTATTTTTTTTAGACTTTCTTGATGTTTTTAATAAAAAGTTTCTGAAACCAATCCTATCCTACTTCATATGTCTTTATATTTAATGTGGTGGTGGTGAGTTTGAATGGACTGATGTCTTAGAATAACCAACCTTATTTGAAATAATTTTTGGAGGATGCCAGATATTTGGTTAATTTGATAGCTGTTTTGTCATCGTTGTTGACTGCAACTCGTATCCGAAAATGCATTTCCCCCCCTGAAGCAGAAAAAATGTCACTGATGCGAATTTGTTTAAGGTGGATCCCATCTTGCCATGAAGTGACCCACACACTATGATCTTGGAGCCATCACCCACGGTACACATGAAGCGCGACATGCAGGATTTAACACCGGGGATAGCTGTTTAATATCAATAAAAAGAGAGAGCTGCTTATACTCATGTTTTAGGAGTATATTTTCATGAACACAATTGTGAGTTCCTTGCAATTCTTTGATTTTTAGTAGTTTATTAATCCATACAACCCTCCCCATTGAATTATCCTGAGAACTAGCAGTAGCTTCTAGGGTTAATTCATTCATTAATCTTAATTCAGACTGCTCATTTTGGTATGGCTATATCGGTCAGAAAACTGTTGGTTCATGGGAAGAATGATGAGCCATCCAGCGTGCTCCCCCCCCCCCAATCCATAAGGGAACCAACCCTTTCAGTCTAAATGAACACTTCCAGTGATAGCTTGAAAACAGTAAGAGGAAGGGAACTTTTTTTTTTACATCTGCTAGATTATCACTAATACAATGTATCACTTCTTTCCAATTTTTTAAAAAATTCTTTTTCTGCATATTGTCAATTGAGAAACCAGTTGCAGCCATGGTTTCAACTGATAATTGAAAATATAAAAATACAGAAATACAGATTTTTTTAAAAAAGAATAAACAAAGTGGTGCATCATGACAGCAATTGTCTAGCAGTGTAAATATATACACTGGGGAAGAGGACTGGGCCCACTCCAGGGAATGGTGTGAGAAAGATTATCTCGCAATACAAGGTTGCCACTTTCCCAGGGTATGCCCGATTGTATCCACAATCTTTGAGGAGGCTCTTTATGTGTACCCTGACCATAGGCTGAAATATGTGTATATATTTATGTTGCAAGCATTCTATGTCATACAGGAAAGCAGAAGGGATTTTTTTCTCACTTTCTCAAATCCTGCCATCACAATTTATGTCAGACAAATGCTGCCTAGATTTTTAGATTTACTGGATAGAATATGCTAGCAAAAGTAAACGGGGGTCCATTTATATAAGAGCTCCTGCTACATTAAAAATAGATTGTAATAGTAATGATGAAAACAGTAAAATTCCTACCTCTTTGAAAAGTTCATTCTCTCTTACTCATTGATCTTGCCTCTCCTTTATCATAAGAGCTGTCTTTCATCTACCTGGCATTATCCAGATACACTGGCTTGAATAGCAATCCCCACAATTCATCCTTTGCATAATAGAGAAAATCTCCCTAGTTGCCATCTTTCACTTCCCCTTTGTTGATTGTTGAAAATAATTAATAGCCTCTTTCTTACAGGTTACTTTGCCTTCAAATTTCATACTTTGAGCTCCTTTAGTAACACCTGATTGGAGGGTTCTTATCACACAATCCCCTCCCTTGATTCCACAGGGATTAAAATTGGTGCTTTTATGTATGAAATACCTCATCTTTTGGAAACCTTGGAATGTCTCTGGTGATCTGTGCAAAAACCAACAACAAGATTTATCTTTTCTCTAAAAGACAGATTACACTAGGGGCTAGGATATTTATAAAGTTATTGTTTTTATTCCTTTTGGTGGTTTTCCAGCAATATAAATTAACAGGAAATAAATCCTAATGAGGTCAAATATCCAGAGCTTCACAGAAAACATGATTTTTCCCCCACCACCACATTGCAAGGTAGAGAGATTTGTCTATTTTTTCAGGTTTTATTTCTGGAGAACTTTGTGCATTTCACAGGTTATTTTGTTTCATGTAGGTATTAAAATATGCAGTGGTGGAAAATGTAATGTTGTCTTTGTGATCTGTATATTATTAGTGCACTAAGTTGAGGGACATTTTACAGGAAAAATATCTAAGAACGCAAATTACTTTTATTTTTAACTTTAGGACAAATTGTGAAAGTTCTAAAAAGAAGATGATAACTCCCCCACCACCTGCTACTTCCTCAGACTACTTGGTTTCATGTCAGAGCAGAGAATTCTCAGCCAAGTCAATGATCACAACACAGTTTTGTCAGCCAAGACAGCCCATACCTGTCAAGTTTTGGATTTGAAAACAAGGGAAATTTTGGCCACACCCCTCTGTGGGTGTGGCCAAATCTGTGGGCATGGCCAAATATACCCATGTGACTTGCTGGGCTCTAGTCATGCCTGTCCACATGGCCATGAAAATGTCTGCAAACACAGACAGCACTGGCTCTTTGGCTGTAAATGGAGATGAGCACTGCACCCTAGAGTTGGATAAGACTGGCAGATTTTACTTTCTTAGGATCAAAGATCACTGCAGATGGTGATTGCAGCCATGAAATAAAAAGGCGACTGATGCTTGGGAAACAAGCTATGAGAAACCTGGGGAAACACAGTTAAAAGTAGAGACATCACCTTGCAAACAAAAAATTGCATAGTCAAAGCAATGGTATTCCCAGTGGTAATGTATGGGTGTGAGAGCTGGACTATTAGGAAAGCTGAGTGCAGAAAAATAGATGCCTTCGAAATGTGGTGTTAGAAATAGGTCGATCCTAGAAGAAATAAACCATGACTGCTCATTAAAGGTCAAATAGTAAAGATGACACTAAAGTACTTTGGACATCAAATGAGAAGAGAGGATTCACTTGAGAAGGCCTTGATGCTGGGAAAGGTGGAGGACAAAAGAAGGGGGTGGCCAAAAATAAGATGGCTAGATGGTATTGTAGATGCAATGGGCACAAAGCTGTGTGGGCCAAAGAACCCTTTCCCCATCTTCTTGGGGGACTTTTGTTTTATTTTCTTTCTTGTTTACTCATTTTTAATTATTATTTTTTTCCTGGGAAGCAAAGAAAGTGCAGAATAGTAAACCAGCCCCCTAGGGTTACCAACTGCTTGTAAGCAGCTTGGCTTTAATGAACTAGCCCTGCACATGGCTAGACACTCCCCCCATTAGGGTGGAGGAGCAAGGGATTAATTTCCCCAAATTAACCAATCTATTTGTTCCTCACTGCAACCAATTGAAGCACCAACACCTGAGAATGTCGGATCCAGTTTAAGGAAGGGGATTAGTAAAGTAAAAAGCAACTTCTAGTTTCCAAGCCTCCCAGCAGCTGAGGAGTTAATCTTCCTCCAGATGGTTTGTTAGAAGGTGGGGTGCTCTCTCTCTCTCTCATATAGTGATCAAGCAACATCCCCACCCCACCGCCCCAAGTTAACTCTAGAACAGAAACCAAAGTCTCCAGCCAGGAGGCAGTGCAGAAACAGCTCAATAAACCATGAGAGTGAGAGAGAAGTCTCTACCCCAGACCAAGAGCTGATTGGCTCTGACCAGCAGTAGCAAAAATGAAGCCTCCATGACCATGTGGCAGGGAAATGAAAGAGAAACTACAGGGGCCCCACCACCTTCTCTCTCCCCTTCCACAAGTGAAAAGCCACACAGCAGCCTCTGGTGGCAGGAAAAACATACTGCAGCTTCAACTGTGAGGGCTCTGGTCAGGATTTTTTTTAAAAAAGGGATATTACGGGGAAATTAATAAAATGAAAGGGGTGGGAAGAGGGGTAAAAAAGGGGGTTTTCCTGGGGGAAAATGGATACTTGACAGGTATGAGACATCTGGAGAGTGCCGACATCTGGAGAGTGGCGAGTGGCAAGTTGATCTGCGTATCGATGGATTCGAAGGCCCCTGAACCATATAACTGGTCAGGAATTACTGCGCCTCCCATCCTGGCAGCCCTAGTTTGAGCTTCAAGGCGAAACTCACTGTCCCAAATCAGGTACTGGCTAGGGTTGAGCATCATCCTCATGACGGCTTTCCAGTCATGTGGAATGAACATGGTGTTCTCGCACACTTGCTGAAGCGTGCTCCTAGTAAATCGGCTTTGGAGCCCTGTCTCCTGAATGGCCTTCCGTATAGCCATGAGCAGCTTATACGGGACTGGTGAATGAACTATCTGCTGGGCCCCTGTGAGGGCATCCATCTCCATGCGGATTGGACATATCTGACTAAGCTCAGCTAGTTCTTCCGCTGGCAACTCCCCCTTCCTGATCTCTTCTTCCACTGTGCGCTGAAGGGCACTCTTGGTAACCAGGGAACCTGGAACTGTCAGAGAAGCGCCTGCGCTCCCCAGACCTGGCATTCCGTCGGTGACGTCTGCAGCTGTCACCGAGGGAAAGTTCCCTACGCTACTCTGCCTAAATTGCAATGACAGATAGAGCGCCGTAGGCGCCGTTGGCTCGGCTGGCATGACTGGCAGCTGTGGGTGTTCTCTGGCCTCTACCCGGACTGGTTCTATCTCCGCTAAGAGTTTCCTACATTTGTCCCATGAGCGAATTACGCCTCCTGGAGCTTTTGGGGGTTGCTGAATGCAGTCTCCTATCTGATCCCAGAGCTCAAGGGTTAACGTACCTACTTCTGGGTATAGCAGGCAGTGTTCCCTTAGGTACGCCAAAAGTCTCGGTAGCTCTCTACTGTGAAACTTTAACTGATATATCCTGGCCAGGAATCTGAACTCTTCTTCACGAGTTCTTTGGCTAGCGGACGGATGCTGTCGCTGAGGACAGGTCCCCATATTACCTGCGATGGGTCCTCCGAAGTTTCCTCCTCGGGACAGGTCGACGCGTCTTGGGCAAGTAATAGGTTCTGGCGACGATTCTCTGGGTAGAGCTCGGAGCGTGGTCCCCTACCACGGGCCCTCGGTGGCCTCTGCGCTGTCAGGGATTCACAGCTGTCCCTGCGGAATGCGTTTTTCTGTAACCTGCAAGCCGCCGCGAAAGGCAGGAGCAAACTGTAGGAAACCTCTCGGTAATGCCTCGCCGCGTAGGCCTTTCTCCCGACCGGCTGGTTTACCGGCCGGGCTGCCGCGCTGTCCTCCGGGACGAACGGACGCGGTTCAAGCGTAGAACCGGACCATGCTGCTTGTTTACTCTGAGGTAGACTGCTCGGGGTCGCTTACTCATGAGTAAATCACGTCGGCGTCACCAGGTATAGGAATCGGGGCCGCTGAGGGCCGGAGGTCCCGGAGGAGACTGATCAAGAAACGATACGAGGCAATATGGAGCGTGATCAGATCAGTGGTTTATTGGGGAAAAGGCATCATCATATATAGGAGTAAAAGCGCAACGGTGGCAAAAACAGTCATCTGACAGAAATCACATCACCTGTTTACTCGGGTTAATTGGGAATCTCTCGGAGGGAAGTTAATTAACTTGGCCAAACACAGACCGGGGAAAACACCATTGTTTGGGGATTAGGCAGGGGTAAACATGGCCTCTGTTTACACCCGGGGTAAAGTTGAGCTTGGAGATGAGTGATTACTCTAATGGGTAACTGGGTTAGCTATTCGCTCTCTCAGCAGATCCGCTGGTCAGGTCAAGGAATTTGGGTGAATCAAACCCTATCATTTATCCACCCCCCTTAATTTCTCTGCCCGCAGAGCCCACGCCTCAAGGAGCGTTCTCCCGAAGTGGCCTCTGCGCGGGCCGTTCCATGCCCCTGGGGCATGGGGAAACCACAATAGATGACCTGTCATTTGAGGAAAGATTAAGTTTCTAGCCAAATGATTATCAATTTGGGTGAAATAAGCCAGTTGGCAAATGTATAAATCAGTGTTTCCCAATCTTTGGTTTTGGGACTTCAATTCCCAGAAGCCTAAGTCAATTTCCCAAAGTGCTGATCAGCCAGTGTACTGACTTAGACTTCTGTGAATTGAAGTCCACCAGTGTTCTGCAGAACATAGTTTGGGAAATGCTGCATAAGTAATGTCATATATCTGGTTTGTTTCAGGATCCATTTGTTCATAAGCTCCTTCTCATGGATCCTGGTTTGGTCCCCTTCAAACAGTTTGTGTACTTTTTCACGTTTCTTTCATCGTCTCACATTAACTTTGTAGATGAATGCTTATTCATCAAATACTTTATGATGCAGCTGTTAAAAAAAGGAAAAATCCCATCTCAATATCTAATTGCCAGAACACTCCTTAAGGCAAATTCTTTAAAGTGAGGAATGTTTACTAAAAGCTGTTAATATAAGTGGCAAGTTAATAAAGAGAAGGGGTGGAAACTTGTAACTATCCAATTTGTAGTTTCAAATTCTAGCTGATGGTACCATTATCATTAAGAAATGGAATGTAGCATTACATGACTGGCATTGGCTTCTCCCTTCTCCTTTTAACATAGTATTGTATTTTTCTTATTGAAGACAATTAATATCTGTCCAGTTTGAATTCTGCCTGCATCTAGAAGCATCATGTTCAAAGCAATACATTCATTGCTGCAATACAACAGCATTCTAGTTGTGTCAAATGGATAACATTTTATTATTATTATTTTTCATTGGGAAGGAAAGATCTGTTAATGAACTAAAATAGTGTTCCATTGGAACCTATTATTTTTAGGGATGCAAATCCTGGCCTGTCTCATCATTATATGCAAGGAGGAGGAAATATGGCACTCCTCTATTAAATAGCAAAGATGACAATAAATTTCCTAAAAATCTATCAAACATTCTCTCATCTGGAAGAATAATGCTTTGTACAAAACAAACTAATTTTTTTTCCATAGAATTGCATGAATTGCTCAAAAGTAGAATGACTTCTGGCTTAAAATTTCGAAGCACTGGATAGGTTGTTTCCTTCTTTTTTCCTTCCACTTTCAGCTGGAAGTAAAGGATTGTGTAATGTTTCCAAACTCCCTGTTGAGGTTGCTGTAATGTCAAGTCAAACTAAAACAAACAAAAATATGATATCAGTAATTATTATTTCTGTCCTTAATGATGAATTATGTGGTGCTGCCCTTGAGGTTGATACAGACTCCAGGGAGTGCAAAATGCAGCAGCCAGATTGATTGTGGGTATTGGTCACTTTGATCATATTACTCTGCTCTTGGTTAGCCTGCTTTGGCTACCCATTGAATATCATGCCAAGTTCAAGGTTCTAGTGTTAACATAGCCCAATATAGTTCTGGGGCACCTCTTCTTAAGAAATCATACTAGAGCATCCACATGATGAAGTTAAGGGCAGCCACACCGAAAGAAGTAAGGAAGGTTTCTACCAAAGAATGAGTGATTTTAGGCAGTGGCACCCAAGGCTCTAGAATGATCTGCCATCTGAAATCAGAGGTGTCTCCAGTCTACTAGTGTTTGAGAAGTTGATGAAAATTTTCCTATGCCATTAGCCATTTTCTTCTTCGACCTCCTATATCAATGTTACATCTCATGCTTTGAGCTAATATTATTTGCTATATTGTGATTAACAAGATCAATTGTAATCGAGCATCATTAGGTTTGTATCATTTACTTGTGTGTGTGTGTGTGTGTGTAATTTTGCTGGGTATTTTGTATTTTTGTATTATGTTATGTTTATATTTTATTATTTGTGTTTTTATTGTTTATTCTGTGACTGTTCTGTTAGTTACTATTTTGGTTGTTGTTAGTGGGATATAAAGCCAATCAACAAGAGGAGGTGTGACAGATGCTTCAAAAGATTATATAACTCATTCTATCAGTATTTTATGTTTCAAGTACATAAATCCACCACAGATTATGATGGCAGCTCAATGACAAGCTGATGCATGAAGAAGAATGAAGTTTGGACCAATGGCCACAATCCTATCGGTCTTTTAGTAAGAGTTGTGAGATGCAAACATTGGCATGTTTGCTTGCTTGTTTATTATACTTATGGCATTCCTCTCTTTAAAAATACCCAGAACAATGCAGAGCAAAAATGATAACAAAAAAGTACTTCAGACAAATAATAAAATATGATAAAAACCTAGCAACAACATAAATATTTACATATAAATATACAAGCTATATAAATGGCAGAATAGCTATTCTTTGCCTCTGAAGGTTATCAATCAACACGTTGAACTGAACTTGGGGGAGAGGAGGCAATCTGGTGTAAAATGGGTGTTATATGATCATAAGAGAAAGCAGTCATTAATAGCCCTAGCTGCCATGTGTTGTATGAGTTGTAGATTCCAAGTTGATTATGAGGGTAGCCACACATAGAGTGAATGACAACAATCTAATTTTAAGGTTGCAGTTCTACGTCTCAGCAAGATCAGATCAGTCTTCTCCACGTAAAGAAAAAGTTTCCCAACCAGGACAGATAATAAAATGCTACTCTGGCCACAGTTTCCACCTGTTTTCCCAGGAGGAATTTTTCTACATCAAACATTAAAGAAGTGACAGCTGGATTTATCAGGGGCCAAATCACCTATGTCTTGCCTGGATTTAGCTGAAGTTGTTGACATTTCTGGGTCAAGTCAGAGATTTCTATGTTTCTAGTGTAGATATGTTTGTTCTGGCTTGGATTGACTCCAATATATGTGTTAGCTGGAACCAATACAAAGTAAGTCCAGTTTGTACTTACCAATATTGTCCTGGAGCAACTCACCATCAAACTGCTTGCAAAGGCAGCAATTTGAAATCCTGTGTAACTTCCTGTGCTGATATATTGTATAGCCTTCAGTTGAATTACAAGTTGTCCCATTGAGAAGAAGTTCTATAAATGAAACAAATGAACAAACTAGGATGCTTATATTGCAGGGGTGGACAAACTTTTGAGGCCATGGGCCGGTCATGTGGTTGAGCAGGCCGGTCACCTGGTTTCTCCCACCCGAAGTGGAAGTAAAATGTGCCCATGCATGCGCAAAATGCTGTGCAAATGTGGAAGTAAAACACTGGTGCATTTTACTTCAGCTTCTGGGAGAAGTGTGGGAGATATGGGCCAGATAGAATGTTGACGTGGGCTGTACTTTGGCCACCCCTGTTGACACATAGGCTACATGGCATTGACATTAAACTGATTTTTAAAAAAGAAGAAGTCAACTCCTGATTTATTTCAACAGTGTAGACAAGTCCTCCCTCCCTCCCTTACTGAGGAATCATACAATTTACTTATATTTTACTAATAAAAATGTTTGTTGAAATGAGAAGAAATATCCCTGATTAACAGGTTTGCTGCCACACTAGTTAAGTGTTTGTTGTGTACCATATCTGGAACACAAGTAAGCACAGAAAAAAGGTAAAATGTTGGGGAAACATAAGCTATAGGCAAAAAAAGATAAAGTACAAATGATGGATGGGAGACGGGACAGAAAGGTTCTATTAATAATGGCAATGTGGCATCCTGCACTTGAATTTCATATGGAAAATTCATTCACACACATACAGTACAGTAAAACCTCATATAAAGAGTGCCTTGCTTAGAGACTAATTCACTTAAAGAGCAGAATTTTATCTGAATGGTCGCCTTGCTTAACAATTAAAACCAACCAGGATCTTGCTTAACAACTAAATCGGGGTTCACAATTCCCCACACACACACCAGAAGTCACAATTGGTCACTTGCAACGGTGTTTCGTTTAAAGAGCAAACTCACTTAAAGAGCAATCCCATGGAACACATTATGCTCTTTAAGCAAGGTACCACTGTATATACATACACACTCAATTGACCAAATTCAAAAATGTGATGAAAAAAGAGCTGCAACTTCTGAAAAGATAGCAAACTCCAATACACTCGTACCCTATTGAAAATGTAAATTATGCAAATCCATTCTCTAACAGCCTAATGCCCTGTCAAGACGAAAAATGTCCAACAGTCACAAGGGAAAGATATTTATCTCTTTGATCTGAACCTTCTTGGTGGCTCCATGATTGGTATTCCCAGGAGAGCCTGGACTTTTCTTTGTCACCTGCACTGTCAGTCTTCTTTTGCTTTGGGCTTCCTGATTCTGTTAAAGTATTATTTTTCATTTTCAGGGCTGTAGAGAACCACGGTTCTACTTTGGGCTTCCTCACTTCACTTTAGAGTGCTTCACAAAATGACAAACATTCCTTCTTTGCTTCAGATCCCAAATAATTTCCAACTCTGAAATACATTCCTGTTCTGAAAGAGGTTCAAGGGGATATTGCTGGCTTGCTGTAGGTCAGCACACACCTTCGTTTCTGCTTCCCTGTGGGATTTGTTGGCAGCAGAATTTTGTGTGCATGTGTGCATTCACACTCACACACGCACGCGCGTGCACGCACACACACACATACGTGTACAGGAGCCCTTTAATGGAGCCAAGTCATTGCACTTCTTACTTCTTCCTCCTTTCCCAGGTCTATGAAAGCGTATGGTCCTAGCTGCATACTCTGTTCATTCATCCTCATTAGTGGACTAGGATGAGGTACACAAGAAAATCCTCCTCAAAGATTGTATTTTTGAACCACAATCAGGCATACCCTGGGAACCACAACCTACAATTGTTGGTTAATCTTTCTCACACTAGGTCAAGTGAAAGGAACTGCAGAATGAACTCACCAAAAGATGCCTTCATTTTGGCAGTTTTACATCAGCCGAAGATCAACCACTTTGGCACCAAACCATCTCTGCTGCTACCAATTACTTCGAAGGAGAATGCCACAGACATGAAGAGGCTAAGCGGCAAACACAAAAGCTTCGCCAAACTCAACTGCACCCTCCACCATCTTTGTACTGTGTGTGGCCGCATGTTCCGTGGCAAGGTCAATTTATGGAGTCACTAGAGACACACCCATCAACTGAGAAAATGACTTCCAGGAAAAATGTATGCTCGGATATGAGTAGCAGCTGATGTCAATGACAACATCTGGCCTATAGATGGAGGAAGAAGTGGACTAGGATCAGAAAAGAGGACAAATAACACCTACTCCATATATCCTGCTAAACTGACTCATAATCTACATGCAGCATGTTTTTTATTCTCTTTGTCATTGTTAGTGCTTCATTAGTACTTTGGAAACTAAGCTGGGGTAGAGGGAGAGAGTAAAATGTGTTGGTGCATTTAATGCAGAGAATATATCATTAACTTCCAGTTCAAACATACTTTGAAAGGATGATTTAGATCAAAAAGGTAAAATGGGTAAAAATACCAAATAAGTCTCCTGATTTAAATGAATGATGGCTGCAGTACTTTGGAGTCTTTCCTTTGATTATTATATTTGACATGTCTGAATCTCCATAGAATAGCCTGACCTATTTGCTCTTCTATCCCCTTTCTGTTGAACTTATATCAGTAATTGAATTAGGCATACATTTCATATTTTTATATGCTGATTGGAACAATACTTGCTGTAGCAGGATTTTTAAAAAGAACCGACAATGACCTAATTCAGTTCCTCATTTTGTGCTTTCAGTACTAAAGAGGAAAATTTAAATCAGTTGTTTCCACAGCTCAGTTAAATGAAGCATTTTCAATGTGTTAATTTTATTTTGTTTTTAAGGGAGGTAAAAGTATTTTTAATCATTATTTTTAACAGCTACATAACAAACATTTAAGATGATTTTTTCCTGATTTCTCATTCACCTTACAGCTGATGATGTAATAATTAAGGGAAAAGTTCTAAGTTCTAAGTTCTCCTAAATAACATTGCCACATTTACCGTAGCAAGCTCTAGCTACCATTGGTAAGCAACTGGTTTTTTTTTGTGACGGAAAGAACCATGTGCTTCTGAGCTTTAACTAAGACACATTGCATGTGTTGAGTGATACGGCTTTCCAAAGATTCTTATATACACATATTTCCTGCCAAGAGCATGTTGATTCTATACTGCCTTTCTTTCCTAGAAGGCCAGATTTTGTTTTTTAGGTTTTTAGGGAAAACATTCTGAACCCAAAAGTACATCTCCCCTCTTCTTTTTTTATAGAGAAAGGAGATAATGAAGGCAGAGTTATTTTAAGCATCTGCTTTGTGAAGGAACTCTACAACCTTTTCATCAAATGAAGTCTACCATCTGCCTTCTTTCCTTTCTTCCAGCAGACTGAGGGCCTTTCAACATACAGCAACTCATGGTCCAAAGACGAAGGGGTCTCATATCAAAATTTAGTCATGAGCCACTTACCTTTTAACACCTGTTCAGTGTTGATACTTAGCATCTCATATAGTAGCACTCAACATCATGTGTTTGACTTACATCTTTCTTAGCTAGGCTTAACCAATTCAAATGCTTTCACACTCTGGGCCAATTTCAAGGGTAATACTGTACTCTACCAATGTTGAAGAGGGCTTTAAAGCCAGAAGTCACATATATTATCATGGGAACTTCTCAAGTGTGTCAGGATTTGCAACTGCTCCTCTAAGTTCTCCAGGGCTGGAGCCCTCACTCTCCTGCAGCTGCTAAGCCCCACACGAGAGCCCTGGCTCTGGTTCTGGACCTTCAAAGGCTCCTGATTCCTGCTCCAGAAGATCTCCTGCCTTGTTTTTGCTCCTGAAGATTCTCTGCCCTGTTTTTGTGGACTGTTGCTGCCCCTTGTCTGGATCCCTGCTCCTGGAATTCCATCTTCAACTTGCTCCAGCCCCTGAGGGTTCTCTGATGTGTCTGTTCTCCTTGTCGCCTTACATCTGACTCATTTGGACTATGCTTTAATTATCTGGAGTAATCTTGCATCTCTGGTTTCACTTGGAGTCAGGATTCAGTTATTATTTGACCAGTTACCTGGGTGTCCTGGGTTCTGGTGTTCATGTTGCCTGCTAGCTGCCCACACCTTGGACTCTGATGAAGTAGCTTGTCCTATGTCTGGATAGTTTGGTTTGCATTCCTGTCAAAACATCTGTCAAATAATCCTTTGCATAATTTGTCTGATTTAAAAAAATGAGAAATATCTGTAAATACTTTTAGCTAACAATGCAGTCCCCTTATTTAGCACTCATTTTAACTGTCCCTAATGTGATTGAATTAGTTTATTTTTACTACTCCTGCATCCTTCATACCAACTTTGAAGAAGTTATATGACATTTTCCAGAATGAACATGAAGTGGAATATGCATGTATTCACAGAGTTGGAACAAAGGCAACAATCACTCAGTAGCTTGCGTTGTTGTTTCCATGCAGTGGCTCAAGTTGCTAAGACGCTGACTGGGAGGTGAAAGGTCAGCAGTTCAATTCCTGAGTACTGCAGGATGGAATGAGCTCTTGTCTTTGTCCCAGCTCCTGCGAACCTAGCAGTTCAAAATCAAGAAATTGCAAGTAGATAAATAGGGACCACTTTGGTGGGAAGGTAACAGCACCACATGCGCTCCAGTGTCTTGTCATGCCTGCCACATGACCACAGAAACATCTGCAGCAGCAGACAGCGCTGGCTCTTCGGCTTTGAAACAGAGATGAGCATTACACCCTAGAGTCGGATACGACTGGCTTTCGAGCAAAAGGAATCCTTTACCTTTTACTAATTTCATTTCAAAATAAACCAAAACTTCAGTTGATTGTCCAACTTCACCCTTACCTATATAAGAAATATCTCGCAACTATGGTTGACTCATTGGTAATCTTTAAAAAAATTACTACTGTAATACACTCTATGTCAGGCTGCTCTTGAAAACAGTAAGGAAATGTCAGCATGTCCAAAATACAGGTATATTTACCAGACTAAGTCCTGGGAGTGTTAAATTTGATCATACATCCCTAGTCATAGCATACCTTCACTATCATTTTCCATGCTCAATTCAAGGTATTGGTTATGACATAAAGCTCTTAATAGTTTAGGACCTTGATATTTATTGGAATATTCCTCTTAGAAGTCAGTTACCATTTTACCCACTTCTCTCAATCCACAATGCTAAAAGTAGCCACCTTGAGAAAGGCCAAATAGGTGCCAACAAAGAATTGGACCTTTTCAGGGTGGCCCCTGGTCTCTAGAATCTATACCTATAAAATGGTGCATTAACCATTGGAATGTGACAAAGGATGTTACACCAGGCCCCACTAGCCCCGTCCGAGCCTTTGTGCACTCGCCCGAACGGGGTTCGCAGGTAACTGTCGGGTTGAAATTTTCAGCCCAGGGGCAGGAGCCCCCTGGACGCAAACAAAAAAAGGGAACTTCAATTCCCAACATTCCTTGCGCCGCGCCACACCAGAGCCAATCAGGCTGAGCGGCGTGGCAAAAGGAACATTTGGAAACACACCGTGGCCAATAAAAAAAAGCCACAGGAAAAAAACCGCTGCAGTAACCAAACACGCGCAGCCAAAACTACAAGCCCCAGCATCCTGCACGCCATGAGTGCGCAGAACGCTGAGGCAGCCGGTGCGTGAAAAGTAAAAGAATAAAAAAAACCACTGCTGCTGCGCTTCATTCCCACGGGCCACCTAGCATGGCCCATGGAAATTAAAGGCACCCCCGCCGCCACTGCGCTTCATTCCCACGGGCCACCCAGCATGGCCCGTGAAAACGAAAGGCACCCCCGCAGCCGCTGCGCTTCGTTCCCACGGGCCACCCAGCATGGCCCATGAACACGAAAGCCCCACCCTAAAAAAGTAAGCACAAAAACACAAACCAAAAACACTCAAAAACACAAATCAAAAATAGAAAAAGCAAACACAAAAACAGCCAAAAACAAAAACAAAAAAAACACTGACCCCCCCCCCAAAAAACACTCAACCCCCCCCAAAATAAAACCAGAGAGCCTACCATGAGACATCTTGACTTCATGACGACCGCAACTCAAATGAGCAAAGAAAGGAAACACTTACCGGAAGCACCCAGAGGACAGAAGAGAAGAATTGTAGAGAGGAAGCAAAGCTCACCATCCCCACCCAGAGGCCACAGGAGAAAAAACATTCAAAAATATTTAAAATTAAAAGATTAATTCCCAAACAAATCAAATAAGTTAGCAAAAAATTCAAAAATATTCACACTAATCTCAAAAAATACCAAAAAAACCAGAAATCACTTTTCACTCAAAAAACCAAAACATCAAAACAAAAAATTAACATGCGTAAAAATAAAGATTTAAAAAACAAAATTAAATTTTAAATTAAAAAAATAATTTAAATTAAATAAATTAAAATAAAATTTGCATAAACCAAAATTAAATTTTAAATTTAAAAAATTAAAATAAAAAAATTAAAATAAAATTTGCATTAACAAAAAACAAAAACCTTCAAAAACCAATTTAAAGAGCCCGGCACTGAGGAAGCCAGTGCAAAAAATAGAAAAATAAAACACACACTGGGAGCGCAAGTCTGCCACAGGCGGACACAGCACCTCAAAGCCACAAAATCACAAAACCTTTCAACACCATTTAAAACAGCCCAGCACCATTTGTACAAGAAAAACAAAACAAAACCTTTTACTATCCAACACAATTTAAAATAGCCGGGCACCGCCGGGCAAAATATGCTAGTAACCTATTAGCTTAGATATGCCAATTGCTTTCCCTTCTTAGGTTCATAAACAGGTAAAAACAAAAATATTCAAAGCTGTCTTCAACAATTGCATTCCGTGGGTGCTGATATTTTTTGTTTGTTTTTCTTTTCTTTTTTTTTTGGGGGGGGGGGAGTTTTGGACTTTATATTTGTGTATTGCCATATTGTTGACTGCATGTTATGTAAAATCACGTGGGGTTTTAAGTTTTAATTTGTAAACCACCCAGAGTAGTGGTAGAAAATTCTTTATTGGGGTAGTAAATATATCAAATAAATAAATGCATACATTTTTTTATTTCTTATAACAAAATTAATATAACATGGTGCTATAGCAAATTTTATGGCAATACAACCTACCCATGTCTTTCTTATCTGAGCCTGTAATTAAACCTAAGAATATATAACCAAAATAACAATATATTGTACCTTTTATAGATCTACTTCAATTTTCCTCACTTTCTTGTTTTGTTTTCACTCTCATATTGAATTTTAGAGCATTGATGTAGAATCATCATCATTTTCTTCGGCTTCAACAAAAGCCAGAGCAATAACATTGAGCAGTAAGTCTGCCAGAGACTTGTTATTCCTTAGTAGCAGCAGCAATAGCAATTACGTTTATATACCAATTCATAGCACTTAGTGTACTTTCTGTACTTTCAGTAAACAAGTGTACGTTCAGTAAACAAGTTAACATTTTGCCCCCAACCTTGGAAGGATGGAAGACTGAGTCAATCTTGAGCCTGGTCAGCATTGAATTTACAATATCAGCAGTTTTGGCTATAATACAGCAATTTAACCACATTATTTCTATTGCAGAAATGAAATTGCACTCAGAAGGTCAACTTGTGACTAGACTTTCTGGTTTAGTTATTATACTAACAGGATACAGTACTTTTGCATCTGCATCTGTTAAAACAGGGCAGAGGATCCTGTGGCCCTCGAGAGACTTTTTTGGTGTCCTGTCTTTCATAATTTGTCACAACATTGGCCATTCTAATTAGGCCGATGGGAAGTGGAACCCCTTGAAATGGTCTTAAATCCCCAGCCTTTATTAAAAAAAAAAAAGAACAAAGAGTCCGCAACTGCAAAACACCCCTAAAAATAGTAAACCCGTTTTTTTAAAATCAATCTTCTTTCATGAGTTGAGGAGATATAATACTATCTCTAAACATCTCTGTGAAACAAAATAAATTTTTAAAAATCAATGTTGCTGAAACATTTTAAGGGGAATTCTTCTAACATGGCATATTTTTGCAGTATTAAAATAAATGGAAACCGATCAAAATATAAAATATGCCAGCTGTGTTGAAGAGTTGGCAAGAAACAAACATTGCTTTCAACAAGTGTATCACGAGATGTAGGTAGTTGTTCTGTGGTATTGATTTTTGACTTGTGATGAGATGGGAATGCTGACAAATACAGTGGGATTTATTTGGCCCAGAGCAATAAAAAAAAAAGATTGGCGTCTATAAATTTAAAGTTGTTTCCTATTAGAGCACTTTACCCTTACCTTTCTCCACCAAGAAAACTGTCATTTCAAGTAGAATTTACTTAGCAATAGATCCCTAAGAAATTCTGTTTTAAACAAGAAAACACAAGATTAAGCCATTAAACAGATTAAGCCATTAAACAGATTTGTTTTTTTAAAAAAATCCAATATAAAACCTGGATTTTTTAAAATTAGCAATTTTGAAAACTGCGTGTAGAAAAAGTGGATTATATGTAAACATAGGATCATTATGAGCAAATTTGTTTTCTTCAACTGTGGAGAATGAATTAAGATTATAAAATGCTGGTTCCTACTGAGTCCATATAGACCAGTTTAGAGGTGTGCAGTTTTTGGATTAGTACAAAACCACAAATTTGCATGTCTATACAGCCCATACAGTTAAGTTGTCCTCCAGAGATTTATCATGCTTGGGACTGAACATGAGACCTTCTATGTCAAAGTGTGTGTACTTTCACTGAACTACAGCCCTCCCACCATGGTTATGCAGGAAAGTCTTCCAGTGAAGATTAACTGAAACTCATAGATACCCAAACCAGTGAGCTATTTAGCCAGCTTCTTCCAAATTCTTCAGCAAAAATTCATCTAGGGCAGTGATGGCTAACCTTGGCACTCCATGTGTTCTTGTACTTCAATTCCTAGAAGCCCAAGTCAGCACTCCTGCTGATCAGGACTTCTGGGAACTGAAGTCCAAGAATACCTGGAGTGTCAAAGTTGGCCATCTAGGGGATTTGCTCCCACCCCCCTTGACATCTTAGAATTATTTATGGAATTATTTATGCAATTTTACCCCGTGTGGTGTAGAGGAGAGAATGATGTATTAGGATACTGGAGATAGGGGTTCAAATCCCCACTCACACAGGGAAATTTATTGGGATGACAATGTTTAGCTCCTTGCTGATTTTTTCCCAAACGTGGATATGGGATTACAGTAAAACCCCGATTTACATATGCCTCGAGTTACATAAAATTTAATTGACATAATGATTTTTGTACTAAAACCATGTCCTGATTTAGATAAATGTCCCAATTTACATAACACAATTTCCTATGGGTTTGCTTCGAGTTATGTAACAAACCGATTTTCATAAAAGCTTATGGAACAGACTTTTTACGTAAGTAGGGGTTTTACTATTGTTGAGAACCAATAAAATATTGTTAGATTATCAGATGGCAATCTGCGTTGGTGTAGCAGAGTGGCCAGGGGGGACACACAGCAGAAGGTGTGAGTTTTCCCGGTCAACGCAGCAAAAGAAGCTTGTTCAGTGTGTTCAGTGCAAAAGGAAATACTTTACTGAAGGTGTAAACGGAAGACTTCAAATATATACAGTAATACCTCATACAAAGTCTACTTCATACAACATAGATTTCATACAACATTGCCTAATTCCTTGGAAAAAGTTGCCTCATACAAAGTCGCTGCAACTTTGTACAAGGCATTGGGGTTTTTCCCAGGTTGCATTGTGCCTGGGCAGTATAAAAGGCAGGACACATGCGTGCTTTGCTCTTGTGGGTTTTGCACGAGGCGAAGAGTGTTTAGGAGTGGTTTTGAGTGCGATTTTGGATTTTTAGAAGCATTCCTGGGATTTTTGCAGCATTCTTCAGGTTCTTGAACAATCAGGGTTGTTTGACATGTTTTTGTAATGTATTTAGCCTTTAGACAATGATTTCTTAAAGTTCTGTCAGTTTCCTGTCTGTTTCCTTGACTTTGCCATGAAGTCTGTGCTGTTACACTACAATGTATCTCTATGGAAACGACATTGTACGAGGCATCGTGGCAAGGATTTGGACGTTGTATGAGGCATTGTGGCTAGGATTTTGCATGCCTCATACTGTCAGATATAATATCACACTGCCCTGAACTACATGTACCGTAATGCTTTGCTCATGTAACCCTACTCCTCCGACCCCTGTTCCTCTGACCTCACCTAACCCTATTAAAGGACCCTCACTTACCTCTGACCCTTCTTCCATCCCTGACCCTTGAGACAGCCACTGACCGCCATGTGGGCAGTGGGAATAAAGGACTTTGATTATAAAAGACTGACTTTGGAGTTACTGGGCCGAACCACCTAAAACGCTCTAACAAAATGGTAGCAGAGGTTTGGTTTGCCCATAAACAACTCCAAAACAAATGACCAAATGAAAGACCCAGCTGAACAAAGGAGGGTCCAGGACACGAGCCAGACCCACTGGACCCAAAGGAGGACCTGAAACTCCAGAACAGGCAACCGCATGACCCCAATCGGTAATGGACCATCGCGGTGATGGACCCAGATGGCCAGATGGAGGCCGGAACCAGAGGGGCACCCACCAAAAGGGCCGACCAAGAGGAAAACCTGGCAACCAAAATCTACAAGGCAATAGCCGGAAGAGGGACGATCCCCATGGCAGAGCTACTGGCTTTGATGAGCAAAGGAGATGAACCCCACACCAATGGCGTGGTAAGCTCCACCTCGGGATCCTCCATAGCGGGAACCCCAAGCACCACGCCGAGTTTGAATCTAGCCAAGATGGCCGACCAATTACAAGCGGCGGCCCTAGATTCAAACACACCGGTGGGAAACCTCATTGGGCAAACAATGCCCAAAGATGACCTGCGCGCCCCAGCCACACAAAGGAAAGAAAAGGCCCTGGGACCCTGGGGGGTGGATGCACAGGCCCTAGAAATGGGGGGCATGCCAACCCTCAGCCCCCAGGAACCAGAAGGGAGCAGGGACCCCCAAACAGATGACAAACTCCTGAGAGGAGCATTACCGATGACCAGACCAAACTTTCCCAATGGGCAGAGGCCCCCTTCGCAACCAGAAGCCGAAGGGGACATGACCTCTCCCTGGAAGAAAGCCACCGCAGGCGAAGGGAATGCGGCAGATTCCCCGAGACAAACCACCACAAACCCTTCTCAATCAAAAGCCGAAGGGGACACAGCCCCCCTCCAGAAACACGCGCCCACACAAAAGGACCGGAGACGCATGCCAAGATGAATAAAGAAAGGGAGGCCTACCGTGACTCATCGCCTGTCCAACCCAGCTGCAGGGGAGGCTCAAATGAGGAAGCTGGCCTCCGCGCAAGGCCACAGCCCAAAGAACCGGAGCTCTGGCAACATCGATCCAGCAGAAGTGGCAACCTCCTCGCAAAGACACCACAGAATCCTCCGACGAAGAAAGCAGCTCCAGCGATGAGGACGACCTCCCGGCGATGCTCCAGCCCAAAGCAACAGGACCTCCAGAGCAGTGGCCCACTCACCTCAGCAGCCAGCGAAGAATGAGACTCACGCAGGTGCAGGAGGAGCAGGAGAGCTCCTTCTCCGGCGAAGAGGAGGAAATGCAGGTCACGCCAGGTCTCTCGATGGATAGGTCAGCGAGCTCCCCCTGCAGGCGACCAGAAAAACAACAAGTGGGACATTCAAAGGCAAAAATCTGTGTTCTCCTCCCTTACTGTCAATTTAAGGACAGCCCAGGACACCAGGCCAGCTCCAGCAAAGGAAGCAATACCGACCAGCATAGCCAACTACCACACAACTTCCCAATCCTTTGCATGACTGGGGAGAACCTCATGTACTGGGCTCAACAATTCCAGGTAATCTTGATGAGGGAGGGGGCTTTGTACCTGTTACAAGAACCACCAAGGAAACCATGGACCCTAAAGGTGGACAGACTACATCACAAAGTATTCTGTCTGCTTCTAAGTTTCATTGACATTTAAATGTATGGGAGTATTCCGGACGGGCTAACAGTGCATGATGTCTGGGGATGTTGTACGATATGTTTTATTGCAGTGACAGGACCACCTGCTTGCTATTGAGAGAGTTATTTGCATACAAAAATAGGGATGGAACAACGATGAGCGAACACTTAATGAAACTAAACAACATGAGATCCGACCTCAAAAGAAGGCATGAAATCGTGACAGAGCAACACCTGATTAGCATTATTTACAACTCTCTCAATTCAAGCTGGGACTATTTCCTGACTCAATTAGACAATTTGGGAAGTGACAATGGCACATTGAGATATATCACTAGAAAGCTCAAGGCTGAAGATAACCTTAGAAGAGACAGGGCCACCTCACGCAGAGAAGACAGGCCATGAAAGAAAGTCAGTTTCACTGAACAAGCGAGCTCAACCCCCGAGTGTTACACGTGCGGATCAAGAAAGCACAACAGAAGAGTCTGCCCAAGATACTATAGAGATAAGAAGGCCACAGAGCACAACTCTTCACGTGATCAAACGCGCCGTGAGGGCACTCCAAGCCTAGACATGGGTCACAGGATGAGTACCCGCACAGGCACAGAGGTGACAGCAATAGGGGAGACAGGTGATGGAGATCACCTAGCCCAGGAAAGGAGCCTAAACCGCAGAGAGAGCAAGACAAGCACAAACCAGATTCAGTGAACATAGTCAAACACGGCAAAGGGGCCAGTTGCTACGGCGCGGACAAGCCCACAAACACTCACCTGCAACGATGGCTGATCGACTCTGGGGCGACCACCCACACATCATGCCACAGGGAGATATTCAGTTCCTTTGAGGAAGACTTCTTCAGAATCAAAGTTGCCAACCAGAAACATGCAGAAGTAACCGGCAGGGGCAACGTACTTATCCCTGGGATTGGACTAGCCAAAGACGTCCTTTACTCCCCAGAAATTCCGTACAACATCCTGGCCACCACCAAGCTCACAGAGGACCCAAGCCTGAGGATAGTCTTCAGAAACAAGAAGGCATCCATTGAAAGAAGGGGAGAAGAAATAGAGAGAGTGGAACTCATAGGTGGCCTACCATACTTCATTGCCCAGGAAACCAACGACGGACAAGCCACGGTGGGGTTACTTGATGGCAATGATGATGAAGCAATGCAAGGATGCACCACAGATGACCCCAGAGAAAGTGGAGATGAGAGCCCAGAAGGGGAGAACGACGACTACCATAGTACCACGAGAAATGAAGGGGTCAGCAGTACGAAGCAAAGAAAGCCAAGAATATCCATAGGAAAGCAAACACGTGATATACGTCAAGGCACCTCCCGGCTTTGGGTGCAACAGAGGAGAGACATGGCTGCTCAGTAAGAGCCTCTACGGCCTCAAACAGTCTAGTAGAAGATGGTACAAGTGCCTGGTCGAGGCAATGAAAAAGTTGAACTTTTCCCCAGTCAAGGATGCCAAGTGTGTATTTCTAAGGAAATCACCAGAGGGTGTGGAAAAGGTCCTAGTCTATGTTGATGACCTGTTGTATTTTGGGAAGAGCAAGCCCGGGTGTGATGAGTTCACCCAACGCCTACAAAGCGAGTTGTCTCTGAAAAGCCTAGGAGAGGTAAACAAATACCTAGGGGTACAGGTCTCAAGAGTACCTAATGGGTTCGCCATCTCTCATAAAGAAAAGATAGCCGAACTACTTGACAGATGTAACATGTCCGACGTTCATCCATGCGGGACACCCATGCAAACAGATTTCATGAAAAATGCTTATGAAGGGGGAGAACCCTTCGATGACATCAGCCTCTACAGATCTGCTATCGGATCACTGTTACACATCACCAACTGGACCAGGCCGGACATCTCGCTGGTGGTGAACCTTGTCTCATGTCATTCGGGGAACCTGAAGATCCACCATTGGACAGCTATCAAGAGGCTACTAAGATACCTAAAAGGTACCATGGACGCAAAACTGCTACTCACTCCTCAAGTAGGCAACGAGATCAACCTTTCATGCTACACAGATGCTGATTGGGGCGGATGCTCAAGAACCAGAAAGAGCACATCTGGCTACGTAGTAATGCTAAAGAGCAGCTCCATATACTGGCGCACCGAGAAACAGAAACTGGTCTCCACCTCAACAGCAGAGGCAGAGTATGTTTGTATGTCCAATGCCGCTTGTGACTTAATCTGGATAAACGAACTGTTGAATGAATGAATGAAATATTAATTTATATACCGCAATTCTCAGCCCAAGGACCGACTCAATGCGGTTTACAAGTTAGACATACAACATAATAATACAGCATAATAATGTCACAATAATCCCACCAAAAATACAATATATCACAATACATTACAATATATTCAATACAATTCATTAAACAGTTACACCAAATGCAAAGTTCAAAAGCAAATACAAATATAAATTATACAAAATACCATTAAATACAGTACTGAATCCCAAGAACAATTGCCCAAACCCTCAGATCCCTCCCGTCCATGAGAAAAAACCCCTGGCTTCGAAACATTCTCACCGAAGCCCTAAAGCCCCCACTATTGGGAAAACAGTCCCAGCTGTGCTCCCACCTTCCCTGACCGGGCGGGCCAGGGAAGGGAGCCGAAGATGTAGCGTGGCTCTCAGGGCTCGGTGGCGGCGGCTATTCATAGCCCCGCGTCCGGCAAGCAGTCCCAGCTGTGCTCCCACCTTCCCTGACCGGGCGGGCCAGGGAAGGGAGCCGAAGATGTGGCGTGGCTCTCGGGGCTCGGTGGCGGCGGCTATTCATAGCCCCGCGTCCGGCAAGCAGTCCCAGCTGTGCTCCCACCTTCCCTGACCGGGCGGGCCAGGGAAGGGAGCCGAAGATGTGGCATGGCTCTCGGGGCTCGGTGGCGGCGGCTATTCATAGCCCCGCGTCCGGCAAGCAGTCCCAGCTGTGCTCCCACCTTCCCTGACCGGGCAGGCCAGGGAAGGGAGCCGAAGATGTAGGGAGAAACCTAAACTTCCCATCACCATTCACGAAGATAGCCAAGCAGCCATAGACATAGTGAAGGGAGATTCTGTGAAGCGAAAATCCCGATACATAGACATCAAGTGTATGAATGTGAGGGAACTGATAGAAAAGGATTTTATAGAACTGACACACTCGATACGAAGGAACAGATGGCAGACATTCTGACCAAGCCACTTCCATTAACTCAGCACGAATATCTATTTGGTAACCTATGTTTTAGTGAATAAGGAACAACCAATCCTACCCACATTGTATTTAGTCTGTATGATATTAGAAGGGGTTTTGTCAGATGTAATATCACACTGCCCTGAACTACATGTACCGTAATGCTTTGCTCATGTAACCCTACTCCTCCGACCCCTGTTCCTCTGACCTCACCTAACCCTATTAAAGGACCCTCGCTTACCTCTGACCCTTCTTCCATCCCTGACCCTTGAGACAGCCACTGACCGCCATGCAGGCAGTGGGAATAAAAGACTTTGATTATAAAAGACCGACTTTGGAGTTACTGGGCCGAACCACCTAAAACCCTCTAACACATACAAAGCCCAAATCCATATAAAGTCCAAACTTGTGGAACCAAGTTTGGATGTTGTATGAGGTATCACTGTACAAGATAACAGTAACATAAGCAAGATAACTTCTCTGTAAAGCACGCAGTTGAGTTCACTGTGGCATTCAGTAAAACAAACACAAAGTCTGTAACTCACAAGTTACGTTGCTCAGCTAAAAGGTAGCAGTCTCTGGACGAGCAGTTGAAAAGGTCTGTCGGTATGCTGGTCAAGTGATGAGTCAGCAGACACAGTTACGAAGTAGCATCAAAGGTTGCTGTTCTTTCTTCCAGTCAAATTTCTTACCACACAGACAGTTCTTTGTGAAGAAGTTTCAGAGGGCATCAAGGCAGCATTCAGAGCATAGCCCTCAGCAGGCACACGGGCAGCAAGCACACAGGCTCTGACGATCCCACAGACAGCATGAGCAGCATACAGCTTCTGATGAGCAGAATGGTTGAAGGTGTGTGAACAGGTGCCATACTTATACACAGGACCTTGGGTTGCAGAAGTGAATAGGCAACACCTGTGTTTCCCAGACAAAAGCCTTTTTACTTACTCGCTAACAATCTGTTGTTTAACAAACCAGTATACAGTATAGTGAAAGATTCCTATGAAAATGCAGCCATTAATAGACAAATGCAGCAAAAAAATGAAGGAAGACTTCATACATGTGCTGTAGAGGTAGTTGGTAACATTTTAAATCTGCTTCTCTTAGCATGAATTCTACCACAAAAACCTTCAGTCTACAGATTTGGTTTTAGCTTCCTGCTGAGTGCACAGACAGTCATGAAATGTGTATGAGTATTACTGACTTGTGGCATTAATCATTTGTGCTGTATTATTCTGAATTTGTTTTAAAATGTGTAAAACAAATTGGAGCTGTACATCAGAAATGGTGTGTGTGTTTAGCATGGAATGGAAAAACCTTTGTTCTTAAGATTGTAATACCTGTATTTGCACTTCATATGCAAGCAGTTGGGAGGGAAGTTGTGTTGCTATCATGCTAAGATTACTATCTTCAAGAAACCCTTTGTGGGTCTCTGGAATAAACTCTTTCAAACTGGCAGCATCACTAAGCTTCAAAGCCTCTTGTTGAAATGAATGTCACCAATGAGAATATACATATAAATGAACAAGAAAGTAGAGGGTGGAAAGAAACTCATTTATAATCCCCCAGCATTTTCTTAGATGTTAATTAAAATTATTTTTAAACACTTGAGATATAATTAAGAAGAAAGCAACAAATACTTCAGCTCTGCAAAGATTATCTGTGACATAATCTGCTGCAACTAAATGTGCATTGTTTAAGAAAGGAAGGAGGGAAGCAAAAAATAAAATAAAGAAGTTTAGATTTTTAGAAGGTTGTTGCCTTGCATGAAAAAAGGGAGTCTGACACCATTTATGTAGGTTAGCAATTTACATTAATTTAGGAAGGATACACGTCTCTAATTTCAAGCCACAAATGACAAATAATCATGTGGAAATGAGGAATCTGAATCAATCAATACAGTTTGTGCGGTAATATAATTATACAGTTGGTTATGTAATATAAAGGTAAATGACAGAGACCATGTCTGGCATAACATGTAGTGGCAGTTGTTGAGAAATGAGCAATGGTTGTTGCCCTCATGTGCTGCTTGTGGGCCATCCAAGATGTGGCCCATCTGATGTGGGAAGAAGGATGCATGGCTAACTGGGCCTTTGGCTGGAGTCAGCTGGGATTTCTTATTCCTTTTCCCCCTTTTTTTACTATCAAAAATCAGATTATTGTTATTGTTATTGTTATTGTTATTGTTATTGTTATTGTTATTGTTATTGTTATTGTTATTGTTATTGTTATTGTTATTGTTACTGTTATTGTTACTGTTACTGTTACTGTTACTGTTACTGTTACTGTTATTGTTATTGTTATTGTTATTGTTATTGTTATTGTTATTGTTATTGTTATTGTTATTGTTATTGTTATTGTTATTGTTATTGTTATATTTCAAACTTGTATGTCGCCCCACTCGCAATGTGACTCTGGGCATCTAACAAAGTATCAACTACAGTTTACAGTTACAAAATATCACATTAACACAATATCACCGAGGGAGAAAAATCCAGTAATGATGGCGATGGTGCTCCCAAGGCCATCCACCCATGCCACACAACTGCTTCTCATCTCCCTCAAGGCTGGGGCTGTCCGAGGGAGGAAGTCCAGTGTGGGCTGTGGGAAGAGGCGATGAAGTTCTCCGTCCCATAGCTGCAGCATCTTTTGAACCCTCCAGCCAGGCAGGGCCAGGAGGGCAGTGGCCACAGCTGTTCATCATCTGCAGCCGATGGTGTTGGCTGCAGAAAGAGGCGTCAAAGTCCTCCTGGCCAGGAACAGGCCTCGGGAGCAGCTGTGTTGGCGGTGGTAGTCTTTGGGCCAGCCGCAACCCTGGTGGCTTTTCCCCCCTTCCGGACAGGGAGGGGCTGGCCTTTGGAGCAGCTGTGGTGGCGGTGGTGGTCTTTGGGCTGGTCGTGAACCCAGTAGCTTTTCTCCCCTCCTGGACAGGGAGGGGCTGGCCCCAGGAACAGCTGTGACGGTGGTGGTGGTCTTATGATTAATTAATTAATTAAATCAGGAATACATTGCAATTTTTATTTTAGTTCACCTCTCTGGCTGCTTCACATCTTCACAGAATATATCTCCCTTTATGGAAAGTGTGAAAATTGTGTGTAGGTAAGACTGTGGTGGCTTAGTGGTTAAGGCACTGAACTTGACAACTGGAAGGTCAGCAGGTTGAGACCCGAGTACTGCATGACAGAGTGAGCTCCCGTCTTTGTCTCAGCTCCTGCCAACCTAGTAGTTCAAAAGCAAGAAATTGCAATTAGATAAACAGGTACCACTTTAGTGGGAAGGTAAACAGTGTTCTGTGTCTAGCCATGTCTGCCACATGTCCATGGAAACATCTGCAAACGGAGACAGCACTGGCTCTTTGGCTGTAAACAGAGACGAGCACTGAATCCTAGAGTTGGATATGACTGGCTTTCGAACAAGGGTGACCTTGACCTTTAAGACATAATGGTGTTGCAGCAATATTAGAATAGTATTGAATAATTCAGAATGATAAATGTGATATAAAATATAGTAGCACTAGCAGGGGTACCTGGTTTTGCCTGGGTGGGGGACCCAACCTGTGCAGAAGATAGACCCTGGCATGGACCCCCCACCCCAGTGATGCCACCTCATGTCCTGTGTGCGTTGCCTTCATGATGGTCCATGTATGGCTGGCCAAGGGATTCCCTGGTCCCGCATTGCTGAGGTGGTTGCTGCCTTGGATGTCTCATGGTGGGTGCTGTCTCAGACACCTGTGGGTGGAGAAGGAAGCGCATTGTGGCAGTCAGGCCTTATTTTTAATGTGGCCTACCTGGGTGTGTGGCAGAGTGTTGCGGGTTTTGGCGCTAGTGCCTGTGTGGGTGTGGTTGGCAGTGTGGCTGATGGGTGGTTGTGGTGCAGGTGTGCATGTGTGCTTAGTGGAAGAGTGTGCTGACTGGAAGAGTGGGTTGGGTGTTGTTGGTTTTGTGTGTGGTGGTATCTGGGTGTGGGGAAGAGTGCTGCGTGTATTGTGGCTGTTGCCTGTGTTGGTGGTGTGGGCTGTGTGGCTGACGGGTGCGTGTGTCGTTACTGGTGGGAAAATGTGTTATGTATTGGGGAAAAGCCCCCAGCCCCCCCCTTGGCCACCCTCCCCTGCCCCCTGGCCATGGTATGTTTCTGTGTGGTGTCCGCAAGGCAGTCCTCCTGCTCAGCCTCTCCCCCTCACTCCCTGACCACCCGCAATGGCCTCCCCCATCCCTGGTGTTTGGTCTCTGCCCCCATTTTCTGTACGTGGCATGTGTCCGCGTGGTGAGGCCCGAATATCACTTGCACCCCCATGCGGCACCCGATTCTGCTCCCCTGGGTCTTGTCACCCAATGGGAAGCTCCGGGCGAGCCTCGGCATGCCTGCATTAACCCCCCCCATCAGAAATCCTACCTGTCGGTCATTTTCTCTGGCGCACCCATGCCTCATTCCAAATGTTGCCAGCATGTCCCTTGTTCGGGCCGCCTCCTCTGGTGCCCACAACCCAGCGTGGCGCCGTGGCATGGGCTTGGCGGCCGAAACACCAGCTCATGTTTGCCTTGCCACTTGGCCAAAGCCCCAAGCTGCGGCTCTCGGAACCGTGCCTTCCTGCGCCCTCCTCGCCGCTGTGGAAGGCGGCCAGGAAAATGCCTGCACCTTCCTGCGGCCGGCTCTCCACTGTGACGTCCGGCTGAAACACCGGAATTCCAGGTTGCAGTAAGCTTCCGTGTGGGTGTGCACTCTTGGACATGCACATCCTCTTGAGCATGCATGTACTATCACGTTTGCACATACTCTCACATGTACTCTTTCGTTTGTGTGTACTCTCGCAATCCTTCTCCGTCGGTCTCTGTGTCAGTTGGGTCGCCCCCTTGTGCCCCCTTTTTGGTTGCAAGGAACCCGAGGTGGGCTGCCGGTCCCCCACGCCAGACTTCTCAGGCATCCCAGGTAGACATGCGCGCAGTCTCCTGTGCGATCGGTGCTGGGGTGTCAGTTTGTATGAAGAAAATACAACACGGCACCTCTGTTTTATACATATAGATTGTCTCATGTAAACTAGATGATGTTATTTCCTAATGCCCTGAGAAACATATGTTATCTATTGTAGCAGATATCCCATTAGCAATTCCATGAGTTCATGTGTGTGGAGAAAAACAGGAAGCAATGTAAACAAAAGTGTAACAATGGGCATTGTATTGTCAAAAGAAATGGGATTTATGGTTGTAGATGTTTTCTGTGTGGAAACATCTTTGCATGAGAAATATTAGTCTGGAATTTTACTAGACACTGAGTCTTGTTTCATACTAATCCTATAAAAGGTGTTTGATTTTTTTGCACTATTATCACACATTACCTCAGAGAGATCTGTGTATTTGCCCAGATCTTGGCAAAAAAAAACTGAGCTGCTTTCCAAACCTCTGATCCAGAATCTTCATTGGGAAATGTTGATTTGGGTCTAAAATATGCTCCAACAATGGGATAGAGATGTATTTCCCTTCACTGCCTGAAAAACAATTTTTTCTGCAACTGTGCTATGTGTACATTATATATGTGCAATTAAAAACAGACTAATGTTGAGATGCTAGCATGTTCATAGCATATGATCAAAGGGATTTGTGTTACAAGGCTGCCAGAAAGTTTAAAAATACTTTTGCCCATGCTGGCTGGAGGATTTGGGATGTTTTAGTCTTTAAAAGTAATTTCATCAAGTTCGTAGGAATACAGAGAACTCTGGTGTAAACTTGCCCACTTTATTAAATGTACTTGCAGGCTCCAACATAATCCCTGGAAGCATTGCCATTATTCTGATGATATTCACCATAATGGCATGACAACTACAGAAAGAGAAAACAGTTTTTTTTTAAAAAAAAAACACCCCCAAGGGCTTAGGCCAGTGAAGGCATACCTTGGCACTCCAGCTGTTCTTGAACTTCAATTCCCAGAAACCCTGATCAGCAGGAGTGCTGACTTGGACTTAAATGAAGTCCAAGAACACCTGGAGTGCCAAGGTTGACCATCATGGGCCTTGACCTAGAGTATTTATACCGGCATTTAGAGTTCTGTTGAAACAAAGGTAGACCAACTTTTCAAACTGGAGTTCTGGATGATGGTCTCTCAGGAATATCTATGTGTGGTTTTTTCTTTTGTTTTTTTATTCGCATTATTTTTAACTCTTTCTGCACAAAAGTTCTTTGCAGGCGCACCCCCCCCCCCCAAATAAAGACACAGACACCGGTATTGGATTTAAAACATTGGGCCACTTTTATTGAATAATGCCCTAGTCCGAATTATAACTTTAATTGGTGTTTGATCCAATTGTAAAATATTTAAGGCAAGCAGGCCGCAGTAGCACTGGTAAGGTCCCACCCAGAATTGCCAATGACAATTGGCTATCATGTATCAACTTGTATCAATTTGTTTGTTGACACAAACAAATTGTTGACTGAAGTCAATATGCTATCTGTTGACCCCACCCTCTGACGTGTATCCGGTAAAATATCAAGGTGATGCAGGCTGTCTAGCTCCTAGCATCACCCCGTTCATGGTTCACCCTTGACCGGCCAAGCCTGTTTCCCCTGTACCTATCCTCGTGTTGGCCAATCAGTTACGAACCTGCCAGATACCTATGGGTCATCAAGTTTACCCCCGACCGTCAATTCAGTCACCAGGCCCGCTTGCACATCATCCAAAAAGAGGTCCAAACCTCTTGCTGACAGGTGAACCCCATCTCCATAATACAGGCTGTAGTCCTGTAACCCTATCCCTGGATGCCAAATGGCTGTCCTCAAACCATCCTCAATAAGGAACCGAGCAACAGCCCTGTTCACTGACCGCCGGGCATGGTCCAAACCACGAGGATCAAGTCCTCCCCTATAGTGGTGTCTCGGTATGATGTCTGACCATAGCAACCGTGTGTGGTCACTGCACACGGAAGTCTTTAATGCAAGGCTGGTGATCTGTGCCAGATCATTGCCTCCGAGGTGCATAATTAAAATATCTGGAGGTCCGGCGTCCCTGATGGACATCAGGAATGGTAACAGTTTCCGCCACCTCATGCCGCGGCACACCATACCACTGCATTCGCGCGGTTGCACATAGCCCGAGATGGGGTCCCCATTCCAATGATGCTGCATACTGTGCCGCCCAGTGCACGTAACTGTGGCCCACCAGCCAGACTGCCACTGGTGTGCGGAAACACACAGGGTCTGCAAGAAAAGAAAAGAAAGTGAGGGCAGGGAAGGCACTCATGCGGTGAGAGGACAAACATACAGAGAGAAACGTGCAGATCCCCACCTGCCCATCCGACGTATGTTGGCCTCTGAGTACCCGAATGCAGCTGCCGTTGATGCGGCACCTATCCGAAATGAGTGGGTACCATAACGAGCCCCAGGGACCCCCAAACTGCAAAGTGCCATCCCGGTAACCCTCCAGAATTAGAATTTGGTAAGCGGGGACCCATCCTGGTGGCAAAACAACAGGCCAGGGCATGAACCATGCGCTGCCACAAATGCATGTAGGGCACCAACCGGACAGATATCAGCAAATGTACATCGTAGAAGCATCACGCTACTACCCTTCCCTTGCTGATTGGCCTTTGAGAAGCGAATCCTCAACTGAGCCCATTCCTGGTTGAGAGAAACATCCTCCAGTTCCAGTGCCCTATGGAACATGTCCCTTTTGGAAAGTGGGACCAGCTCACTGATTCGAAGAGCCCCAAAGAAAGCCATGGTGGTAGCTGCGTGGAAAAGAGACTCTTCGTACCAATCATAGCAAAGGCTATTCCAACCTCTGGCAAGGCTTGCCAGCAGAAAAGGGGAAACAGGTTGATGTGTGTCCGGGCAGTGGCTGCGTTCACGTGTCCACCCCTCCAAGACATGGTGTATTCGAAAGTCACCCATGTGGTCAGCATAACCCTGTGCCTTAGCCATAAATGCCAAAGCAGAAAGCCTGGTGGCAATGGTGCATGGGGCTAAGCCTTGACCATGAAGGTGCACCATATACTGCAAAACATGTTCAACTGGGATTGGCCACACGTCAGGCAGTTGCACCTCCCTACAGAAAGCCCTAAATTGAAGGAATATGTGCTGATACACCTTACGCGTGCGTTGGGCCAAAGACATGCCGATCGCCTGGTTCATTTCTCCTCGCCAAAGGTCCACATCTCGCTCAGAAGTGGAGAGGGAAGTTCCTCTGCATCTGGCGCCAAGGCACGGAACTGGGAGATCTGCAGGCGAGATAAAGCATAGGCAATATCATTGTTGATGCTTGGCACATGTCTAGCCCTGAAGAGCACATTAAGGCGCAGGGACCTGAGGACAAACTGTCTAACCAAGGCCATAACCCTGGGGGACTTAGATGTTTGGGTGTTGACAATATGCACCATAGCACCATTGTCGCACCAAAAGTGAACTACGGAATTAGCCCACATGTCCCCCCAGAGCATAAGCGCACCCAAAATAAAAAAAACTCAAGGAACGTGAGATCGCGTAGGCGCTCAGTACCTTGCCATTCCTGAGGCCACCTCCCATAGGCCCACCTACTGTTAAAATAAATCCCATAGCCAAGGGAACCTGAGGCATCCGACTGTACTTGAAAGTGGGGGGTGGCAATGTGCTCGGCCCGCCAAAAGGAAATCCCATTGAAGCCCTGCAGGAATGTGAGCCAGACAGATAGGTCGGCCCGCAAACCCCTCGTAAGGCGGACCCTGTGGTGCTTTTTGGAAAGACCCACCATAGCATCACAAAGATGCCTGGCAAAAGCCCTACCCAGTGTTACCACCCTGCAGGCAAAGTTGAGGTGCCCGTGGAGCACCTGCAACTCGTGGAGAGACACCTTGTGTTTGGCTAGCATACCCAAAATCTCATCTGAGATTCAAGTCACCTTCTCTATTGGAAACCTGGATGTTTGTGTGATGGTGTCAATGTCTATGCCTAGAAAGGTGAGGGTGGTGGCCGGGCCTTCAGTCTTTTCAGGGGCAAGGGGAACACCAAGTTCCACCATGAGCCCCTGAAATGTAGCAATCAGCTGTCCACATGTGCCCGAGTCGTGTTCACCCCCGAACAAAAAATCATCGAGGTAGTGTGCCACGGCCCGAGATCCCGACCTTTGAATGAAAGCCCAATGAAGAAAGGTGCTAAAACATTCAAAGGCTGAGCACGAAATGGAGCAGCTGAAGGGCATAGCTTTGTCCACATAAAACTTGCCCTGAAAACAAAAAGCTCAAAGTCATCAGGGTGCACTGGCAACAATTGGAATGCCGATTTAATATCACATTTTGCCAGTAATGCCCCGCGACCGCATGAGCTTACCATCTGCAAGGCTTGGTCGAAGGATGTATACCGGACTGAGCAAAGGTCATCCGGTATAGCGTCATTAACCAAGGAGCCCGCAGCGTTGGAAAGATGGTGAATCAAGCGAAATTCACCTGAAGATTTTTTAGGCACTAAGCTGAGAGGGGAGACTTTTAAATTTGAGTATGGGGGGCTATCAAACGGGCCAGCAACCCTACCATCTCTCACTTCTTTGGCTATCTTTTCTGCAGCAATGCCCTCCTTACCCCTGAGGGACTGTAAATTTGGGGCATCCTGGGGTGCACGAACACCCCTGAATGGGATGCGGAAACAATAAGTAAAATCCTCTAAGAGATAAACCGCATCATCCTTCCTAGGATAGACACGCAACCACCTCTCAAGCATCCTGAGGTTAATTGGGGAGGGGGCCTTTGGAATGTGTGGCGGCATCAGATGCCACTCTAGCCGGCCCCTGGTATCCCCTGCCCCTGCCACATGACCCGCCGGCCCGCGGGCATGTGGAAGCAGCATGCGGTCCAGCACAGGTAGGGCACTCATGCTTGAATTTGCATTGCCGCCTGGTGCACACTCCATTAGAGGAGTAACTCCAACACAGCAGGAGGGCTGGAACCCCCTGCCCCACCGGCTGGCGGGGAGCCTGTGTACTGGCGGGCCGCTGGATCGCATGGCCGCAGTGGTACCAGTCACCTGGTGCTGGCCATGTGGGGGTCATATAAAGGAGCCACAATTGCTGTCAGGGTTCGTCCCACTTCATTTCAGGGTGAAGGGCGGCTCTCATTCTGAATTCCTCATCATAGGCTAACCATGACGGGCCAGGGAAATCCATGACAGCACGGTAAATGTTGTCCAAATACTGCACCATCAGGATAGCCAAATCAGGACGAGCCCTTAGATAAACAGCCATATAGATCAAGTAGGCTGGTAGCCAGTTAGCCCACATCCATGGGGGCTTGCGACGATGGGACAATTCCTTGTCCCTGTCATCTTGCCCCTCTTTTCCCTCCTTGGTTGGTTCCCTGTTAAGGAGAGTAAAGATGTCAACATACTCCCCCTGCCATATCTTCTCCCTGGTGGCTTGAGACAAGTGGTCACCCAGGGGAAGCGAGTAGCTGGCTGTTGGCATGGCCTGAGTCGGCACAGAGCGAAGTGCGGGAGCGGAGAGCGGGCCATATGGCCCAATAGACAATGACATTAGTGAGGACGGGGCAGACATCCCCAGCAAACCCTGTGAATAGGGAGCTCCCTAAGTAGCAAGAGAGGGCGGGGCAGTAGGCTGCCACGCCGTAGTAGCCTGCTGAGGCCAGGGCCATTGCACCCCTGTGGTCGTATGTGGCAGTGTGAATGGTGTGCTAATTTGACCACCATACTCACATGGTGCACCCCCCTGGGCCGCCCCCACCAGGGGTTCTGGCTTCTGGGGGGCATCGGAGCTTGCAATGGAAGTTGAGCTCTGAGCCGTCGTAGGTCCAGGCCAGGCTGCACCAGGCACCAGCGGAACGCCCCGCCAGGGCGGCCGCACGGGGAGCTGCGGAGCACCAACAGGCGTGGGCCTGATGGCCTCCAGCAGCTTGACCCGGCTAAGGGCTTGCTGCGGAGCATCAGCAGGCAAAGGGGCAGCGGCCGGCTGTGGCCCTGCCCCAGAGTCCTGAGGTGGTGAAGCAGTTCCCATGGAGACTTCTAAGGCAGCAATGCGTGCCAGAAGCGAATGATTGATCGTGCCCACTGAAATAATGTGAGCCGGATACGCCAGATGGCCCCATGGGCGGTCTGTACCCAGGAAGGGGCCATGGGCTTTGCCCAAGCCCAGGGCCACCCGCAGGTGGGTGGGCGGGGCTGCGTGCCAGGCCATGGCCGCAGTAGGGCCAGGCCAAGTAATCTGGCCCATGGGGTGGAGGGGCAAGGGCGGGACGCGATCCCACGCCAGGCCACATTGGGCCACCTTGCCCCATGCTGGGTCCCAGGGATGATCCTGGGCCCATACTGGATGGTCCAATGTCCATGGGGCTTGAAGCTCCCGGGGAGCCAGGCTGCACAGCCGCCATCTGAGTCCTCCGGCTGGGCATGGGGGGAAGTCCTGACTGCATTCATTGGTGGCAGTGGGGGGGGGAGAACCCCGGTGCCAGTCCTCCCTGGCGCTCCCGTTCGAGCCCTTCAGCCCGAGGGGACAGCAGGGTGAACTGGGTGGGGGGGTCGGGTGAGCCCATCCCCTAGCGTGGGGCCACGCGGCTGCTGCGCTCTTCCTTTTGGGTGGCATGGCCACCCCATGAATGGTGGTGTCCCGAGGGGGACACAGAGGCGAACCGGCGGAGAGGATTCTCCCACTCCGTCGGTCGCAAGCTTCAAGCACTTGCATTTCCTTGCTTTCAGGCAAGGAGCAAGGGAAAAGGCAGGGGAAAAGAGCAGCAGAGCGTACTTCTCCGCTCCGTTGCTCTAACAAAATGGTGGCGAGCCGCCTCGTGGCCACCCCTTTTATGTAGGGGTGGCCACGCCCCCTGAAGACCCGGATGTCTGCATCCGGGGGTGGGGGGGCTGCAAAGAGTGTGGCGGCCATATTGGCGCCGCGCTTGCCTTCTGCACCAGAGAAACATAATGCTACTCAGCTTGAAAGGAAAATTTCTATGAGTTAATAATTGAAAAATGGACAAACCACATACAACCTTTAAATGCTTAATTTGCCCATGTCCCTATAAAAATCATTTTACAGTAAATCCTCGGATAACAACTGCATCACATAACACTAAAATTGGATAATGATCTCATATTTTTTGGGGGAAAGTTGCATCACATAATGCTAAAATCCTATGGGATGCATCGGATAACATTCGCTAAAGCCTGTGCATCTCTATGGAGTTTTGACATTTTCCGATGCATGCACTAAAAATCGGATAACACTAAGACTTGTGGAACCAAGTTTTAGCATTATCTGAGGTATTACTGTATATGTTTCATTTTGTTGTGCTTTTATACACCATTAAAATACAATAGAATTTTAGATGCCACATGTGGCCAAGATGGGTTTGTGCATGAGTTCTTGCCAACATTCCTAATTAGTTTTTACATTAGTTAGCTGTATTATATTGAAGGGCAAGTCTGGAAATTCTGCAGCTTTGAGGCCTTTCAAGGTAAGATTTTCAGCTTTATGTGTTGTCTTCAGATAACTTTTGTGCTCCATTGTTACTTGAATAAATTTAATTCTAGAAGTCATATTTTCAAACATATGGTAAGAAAAACTGAAAATCAGCTAGAGACCAGAGTAGATCTCTTTCCCAGGCAGCTGAGTGCAAAAGCAGCTGCCTTCTATATTCTGTATTCATCCTAAAATGCATGGCCGTGGATGTACCAGATGTGTTGGTGCTATTGCATCCCTTACAGCCCTTGCCAAAATTTATGGCATTTACACAGAGCCCAACCTCACAGAAGTACATGAAAGAGCAGTCTGCTTGCTGATAGTCTTTACACTTCAGCCAAAGAAGAATGTTACTGCAATGAGAAGCATGTAACCTGCCAGTATCACCTCTATGTGACTAGGTCTGTAGTAAAGGACTGTGTGTCAGAACTATGAAGGAGATTAATTGAGAAAGAGAGAGTTGCACTAAAGGCAACATGACATGTCATATTCCAGGGCTGCCAATTAGCATGCAGCTGAAAGTGCGGGAGATGTCTCTATAAAAGGCAGCCATCTGCTGTTTCTCCTGGGATAACCCTACACACTCAAATGCACAGTGGGACCTGCATTGACAAGGTCTACGCAGTGATTATCTCCATGTAGGGAAGAAGCAAATGTTACAGGAGATTGTCAGGAATGGAGAGTCAATTTATGTAATCAGCCAGTAGTAGAATTTCCCCAGATGGCCACTTCACATTACTGGTGTTGTATGACTGCGTGCAAAAGAGTAAGAGGGAGACAGTGAGGATGCAAATGTTCATTCATTTTATTCTCATAGGTGAAGATATTTTTTTGGGAAAAAATCTTCCTGCTGGGAAAGACTAAAATGTGTCTTAATCTTTTCTTTTCTTCATACTAGCACATATTTGAAGAAGAAAAAAAAGATTTATTTATTTATTGCATACAGAAATCACATGCAAGTTAATATGTACGAAAACAACAACACATTCCCCCTCAATCATCCTTCTTTCATTTTTCCAGCCAGTCTAAACTTCTGCGCTAGATCGAATGAGTTGTGCACTGGAAGTTAAACACTTGGAAGACTTATTCGGGCTTTCTAAAAATGCAAATACAACAAAGGGAGCATGCTAACTTTAGCTGCTCTTTTTCAGTTTGTACAGAAAAAAGGAACAGTCTGATGAAGAATAGGTTGCTGTACTTCTTTTGGCTTTCCATGACACAAAAAGATGGGATTTTGGCTCACACAGAGACCCTGTACAGAGATACTGGGTGATAGAGCAACTCCAAGGCGCTCGTATTGTTATCCTATGTGCTCTCTACAAGCTTCTTGAATGCCTGAATAGGCTAATGTTTGAAGTGGTAGCCATGTTGTGCAAACATATCAGAGAGTGTTGTGTTCTGTAAAGCTGTGCCTTTAACAATGTACCTTAGCCATGTGGTAACAATGTAACCTTTCCGTGTGCAACATTATAACCTTCAGCTGTATCAATGTAAACCTGATAAGGGGACGCGAGCTAGTGACCACTAGATGGCAATAGCGAGCGTCCAGCTCTCATGGCTCAGATTCACCTGGATCAGCAGCGTGGGAAGATTCCCGCCACCTCTTCACCTGAACAAGAAGGGCGTGACCTTCTACGACGTCATGCAGGCAGCAACCAATAGTCTGTCGACGAGCCACTTTCAAATGTATAGCCAGCTGTATATATTGAGCTACCCATCCGCCATTACCACATGTTCCTCCGGATCATCATGCAATAAACCTGTGTTAAGCCAACCCTTCGGCTGTTTCATTGTCTTTGGTCCCTTACACTAAAGAGAGTAAACAAAACAGCAAAAAAAAAAAAAGAGAGAAAAATGTTGTGGCACCTGAAAGACTAACTCCTGTATTTAAATGTGAGCTTTAAATGTGATCCACAGCAGATCACATTTAAGTACAGGAGTTAGTGTTTAAAGTGCCACAACATTTTTTGCCTTTGTTTTGCTTACTCTCTGATATGAATAGGGCTAGAATCACAAGCAACTCAGTTGGCTCATGTTATGTCTTGTTGAAAAGAGGCAACAAGTTTGCAAAACTCTGTGTAAGAATTAGAGCTATGCCAAAAAATGTCTTCCTTGAGAAATTTGACCATTTTTCATTTTGATGGGAAAGAAATTCCATTCCAAAAGAATTTCAGCGAAGGAGAAATGTCAGAGAAATTTGCTTTCCTTATGAAGTGGGTGGTGATGGGTGCAAATGTCTTGTCTTTCACTGTACTGTACTGTCATTTGTGTGATATCTGGCAGCTTGCTCTGCTTCCCTCAATTTAGTTAAGTCCCATAAGGCTAACTCCTCTCACAAGCCAATAGGAGTAGGCAGCTACACTGTAATTAAGAGGTGTTTAACAAAGGAAAATATAGTACATTTGGTCACCTTGCAATGTTATGGTAAACTCAACAAAAATAATTAATCACCAAAAGAAATTCCCTTGTTGGGAAAGAATTAAAAAAAATAGGAAAGTCTCTTTATGGTGAAATAAAACTTCCAAGAAATTGGAGGACAAATTATGGCATCACCTCCCCCCACCCCCCACCCTTTGTTGAACACAATACTATCCTTCTTTATGCTACAGAGATTGTGGGGAAGGAGCTCTGTTTTGAACACCTGCCATAAAAGCAAAATGGATCTTGAATAATTATTTTTATTTTATTTATTTATAATTACATAGCCACCCAACTCACAAAGACTCTGGGTGGCATACAATCTTAAAACCCTTAAATCAAGAACAACCCCATTTAAACAAATTACCCCGCTAAAACCCCCACACATTAAAAAGTGGAAGATTACTTTGATATTAAACCAACCAGCAGGTAGGGGTCACGACATCTTCAGGACCCCACACCTGCCCCACCAGCCATGTTTTCAGATCTTTCCTGAAGGGCAGCAATTCCATCTGCAGCCTTAGTTCCACTGGCAGGAGGTTCCATATAGCCGGAGCAGACACAGAGAAGGCCCTCCTTCATGTGCTAGAGAGACGGTCCCCTCTAGCAGATGGTACAAGCAGAGAGCCCCTCCGGTCTGCTCTGGTTAGATGGACAGATGTTCTTAGGGTTGCCGGGGGTGGGCTAGCTTAACAGGCCCTGACTCCCTACGATGAAACATCACCCCCAGAAAGTCTAGAGTCACCAGAAAGTGATCTGACCATGGCACAGGTGTTATGTCTAATTTCTGAGTGATCTACTCAGCCACTGCTCCGACAAAAAAGCTAAATCCAGCGTGTGGCCACTGCCCCTGGTCAGGCCCTGAATTACCTGAGTCAAGCCCATGGCTGCCATGGAAGCCATAAACTCCTGTGCGACCTCAGAGCCAGTCCCCAGCAAAGGCAAATTGACCATCAGCCTAGGGAACTCCAATGCCAATAATGAGATGGCCTCGAGATGCTCAGGCAGGGAGTTCCTTACCCTGCAAGGGGGCAGGTACAGGAGTAAGACTCCCAACTGACCCTTAGGGCCCAACTGCAGGAGCAGGGCCTCACAACCCGGAACTTGTGGAGCAGCAGCCCTAGCAATTCCCAGAGACTCCCTGGCTACAATGGCGATGCCACCAACCTTCCCCTCCTCCCTAGGCTGGTGCCAAATACCGAACCCGGCTGGACATATTTCTGACAGAGGTACACCATCCTCCGGTCTCAGCCAGATTTTGGTGATGCATACCAGGTCAGCCCGCACCTCCTGAATAGAATCTTGGATCAGAGGGGCCTTGTTGCAGACCAACCTGGCCTTCATCAACAGCAGCCTAAGGGCAAGGTCACTCTGGATCAGCTGCTCAGGACCTAGAGGTGTAACCAAGGGGCCGGAATGAGGGACAGATAACAAGCATCAGTCCCATGTTTGCCGGGTGCGGCCCACCCCTTGTTACCTGCCATATCACCCCAAGCCCATCATAACTCCAATTTGGGCCCCAGGAACCTCCCTGCCTATTTCAGATGGAGCGCTGCCCCACCTTCCCAGCTGGTGAGGCTGGCTCTCACTCACTCACTCCCCCCTCTCTCCCTCCCCTCCCCACTTAAAATCCCCAAAAACCAGAGAAGTGGCTATTGGTATGGCCATTGAGCCATGAAACAGCCTCAGGTGCTGCCTCATTGGGGAAGCAAGGCTGGGTCCAGCTCCAGCAGCGGACGCAAAAGTGGCGACATTGGGGGCATATTGGTCTGCCCAGCTGCAGGTCCATGGCTGGTTTGCGAGCCTGACTCTGGCGGTGGTGAAATCCGCTCCTTTGTAGCTTTTGTGGGTTGCCCAGCTGGAAGCATTCCCCTTGTTGGGAAAGCAAGACTTGGTCCGGCTCCGACAGCAGCGGCTGCCACAGAAGTGTTGATGTTGGTGGCATGTTGGGCCACACCACCAACATCCAAACTGGATCTGGGGAAGAATCTAAACCTCAATGAAGGACAACTAATACTGAGCCACATTTTCTCAAATACAAATTCTCTTGTCAGTACCTTTCTTCTGAGGGGTGCCTTGGGACTGTGCAGCTTGTCCAAGGCTACAGAGGTTGAGTCTTCTCTTAGGAGGCATAGTGGGGAATCCAAGTCTCAACCTCTCGCACAGCAGCCAAATAAATGATCCCTTATATTCTACTCTTCTTTCCAGTGCCTGCAATTCCCAGGCACTCCAACCAAAAAAATAATATTTCCAAACTCTGATTTTTTTTCCTCAACTGATAAAACTGACACATTTTCTAGGCATTCTCTGAGCTGTGTTGCTTCCTTAGTATTCTTTCATGTCTCCTTTTATTACTCACTGCCTCTGCAGTTTTGGTCATGTATGTCACTAAGCAGAAATACCCAAATATGTTGATGCTGTTTCTATTCTCTCCTTTTCTCATTCCCCCAAGTTCTGTGTCTCTATGAATGTGGCTTTTTTAATGGCAAAAAAATCTGAACATATGTTTATGTACCTGTTGGAAATAGCTGTGTGAATGAGGGTGTGTCCTCATTGAATAACCCATGTTCATGTGCATTTTAAACATTTACACTGTGGGATCCCTCCCTCCTAGATTTTTAAAATATGCACATGTTTTCACATTTTTAAAAATTTAATAGAATATGTCATAGACCCAGAAATGTGTGGATTGCTGATTGCAAATTGCATCCATTTCTCTTGTTAATTCAGAAAGTACAGACTGGATACATTCAGGGGGAAGGGAACCAAAAACACAAAAATAAAACTCCTTAATGGAGTAGATTTCTCACACAGGGAATGTAATATTGATTGCATTACTAGCAATGTGTGAGAAATTTACTCATCCCTAGCAGTGCAGGATATGTCATGAGAAGCAGCAGACAGAGAAGGAAGTTGACAGAAAACTGCAGTTCTTCCTCATGTGTGAACAACAGAGCAGCTCTAGATGTGAGTTCCCTCTGACCAGCATGTAATAAAGTTGTGTTAAGCCAGCTCTTCGGCTGTCCTGGTGTCTTTGGTCCCATACACTAAATTGGCGACGAGGATGGGATAATGGCTGCCCACGGGACCAAGACATACGCCGGTTTCGACATCAAGAAACCGCAAGATTGGGAACTCTTCGAAATGGACTTCCAAGGTGCGCTGGTGGAGTTCGAGGTGACGGACGAGGCAAAGAAGAGAGCCATCCTCACCAGAATGCTCAGGCACGACGGAAAGAGAGTACTGATTGACCTCATCGCACCCAGAAAGGCGGCTGAATTCAAGGCAAAAGAGCTCCTGACGGTGCTGAGAGACCATTTCCGGCCCTCGGTAGCGATGTTTCCCGCTCGGAGCGCGTTTTGGAGGCGAGTCCAAGCGCCTGATGAGTCGGTCGCCGCTTTTGTAGCGGCCCTGCACCTGGCTGCCGGCCCGTGCAAATGGGAGAATTTGGAAGTCACCCTCAGGGACTGCGTGCTATGCGGCCTGAAGGACGCCGAGATTCAGCGCACGCTAATGAATCAGGAACCGCCCCCCACGTTGCAGGAGGTCCTGAAAGCGGCACAGGCCACAGAAGCCACGAAGGCAGGGGTGCAAGAGCTCCAGGACTGGCGGCCGAAGGCAGAGAGTTCGGTGCATGCAGCCCGACGAACTTCGAAATCGTCCGCCGAAAGCAGTGACGATGAGGACGTCCTGAAGGTCCGAAAGGAGGGCCGGTGTTGCGGTGGCTGCGGGGCGGCTCATGACCGTGCCAGATGCCCTTTCAGAAAGGCCGAGTGCCACAACTGCGGGCGACGTGGGCACATAGCCAAAGTCTGCAGACAACGACGCAAGGACCAGAGGAGCTCGCCCGACCGCCCAGCGAGGGACCGGAGGAGCTCGCCCGACCGCCAAACGAGGCCAGACCGCTCGACGAGACTAAAGGATGGCGCCCGGCTCACGAGGAAGCAGGACGGAGTGGGCCGCATCTCCGACGACAGCGACGACGACGCTCCGGTGCAAGGGGCCCCTGTTAGGATGGAGATTGACTCTGGCTCCTCTTACTCCCTTATTTCCCAGAGGGAGTTTTTGAGAATCGCCCCCGCGTACGGCCCAAGCTCAAAGCGTTGAGGTCCACGCTTCGGGACGTGCAAGGGAACAGTATCCCGGTGTTGGGGGTTGGGAATTTCCAGGTTCAGTACAAGTGGCACGCCGCGGAACTCCCCCTAGTCATTCTTAAGGGAGGTACTTGTAGCCTCCTCGGGACTCAATGGTTTCAGCCCCTGGGTCTGTTCATTGGGGGGGTGCACGCCGTTGGGTCTGACCCGATACAGGAGGTGTGCGACGCGCACCCCGAAGTCTTCAAGAAGGGACTTGGGAAATTCAATGGACCCCCAGTAACGTTCGACCTGGACCCGGAGGTCCGCCCAATCAGACTTAAACCGCGCAGGGTGCCTTTTGCACTCAAGGACAAAATAGAGGCGGAACTGGACAAATTAGTGGGCCAGGGGATTCTTGTTCCTGTTGATTCCGCGGAGTGGGAAACTCCAATTGTCACAGCATTGAAGGCCAATGGGGAGGTTCGCATTTGCGCCGATTATAAGTGCACCATTAATAAGACAATCCGCCCTAATGCATACCCGGTGCCGGTGGTCAGCCATTTGCTAGCCAGGTTACATGGGGAAAAGTGTTTTGCCAAGCTCGACCTGGCTCAGGCCTATCAGCAACTCATGGTAACCCCTGCCGCAGCTGCTGCATAGACCATAATCACGCATAAGGGGGCGTTCCAGGTGACGCGCCTCCAATTCGGCGTGAACTCGGCGCCTGGAATTTTCCAGTCGCTCGTGGAACGCCTCCTCAAAGGGCTGGACGGCGTTTTACCATATTTTGACGACGTGTTGATAATGGGGGGGAGTGAGGTTGAGTTGGCTAAAAGGCTAAACAAGGTCCTGGCGGCGTTCGAACGGGCGGGGTTGAGGTTGCGAAAAGACAAATGCGTCTTCTTCGCGAAGGAGGTTGAGTTCTTAGGGTTCCGAGTAACTCCCGAGGGGATCAAACCGTCCAAATCCAAGGTTGCCGCCATCAAGAAAGCCCCTCGCCCCACATCCAAGCCCGAGCTGCAGTCGTTCCTAGGGCTCTTAAATTTCTACCACTCCTTCCTTCCACGGAAGGCTGCGGTGGCCGAGCCGCTTCACAAGTTGCTCAAGAAAGATGCGGCATGGATGTGGGGCGATGACCAGGAGAGGGCATTCACGGAACTGAAACAACTCCTGGCGTCTGACGCCATTCTGACCCATTTCGACCCCAAACGGCCGGTGGTACTGATCTGTGATGCATCCCCGGTGGGGGTGGGGGCAGTGTTAGGCCACGTGTTGGAAAACGGGAGGGAGGCCCCAATAGCGTTCTACTCCAGGTCCCTGTCCCAAGCGGAGAGAAACTACGCCCAAACAGACAGGGAGGCGCTGGCGATAGTTGCGGGGACCAAAAAATTTCACGATTTTCTGTACGGCCATCGTGACCGACCACAAGCCCCTGCTAGGCATTTTTACCGCAGATAAGCCCACGCCACAGATCCTGTCCCCGAGAATGCTTAGGTGGGCCATTTTTCTCAACGCCTACCAGCACGCGTTGGTGTACCGGCCCGGGAAAGAGATCAGCCATGCGGACGCTCTATCGAGGTCCCCCCTCCCCCTGACGCCCAGCCAGGTGAGCAAGGGGGAGCGGGACCATCAGGTTCTCATGATAGAGGTGCTGGATTCGCCCCCCGTAGTGCCCGCCGACATTGCCACAGCGACAAGAAAGGACAAGACCTTGGCGGCGGTTTGCTCCTGGGTACAGAAAGGGTGGCCGGCGTCCTCCCCAGCAGAGGAATTCACCCCATTTTTTAGGAAGAAGCTGGAACTGTCCCTAGAGAGGGGGTGCCTCTTGTGGGGGCAGCGGGTGGTGGTCCCTACATCCCTTCGACCGCGGGTGCTTAAACTGCTGCACGTCAGCCACCCCGGAATCGTGCGCTCCAAAGCGCTGGCCCGAAGCTACTTTTGGTGGCCCCAGTTAGACGCCGACATCGAGCACATGGTCGGCACTTGTGAGAGTTGCCAATGCTCCAGACCAGAGGAGGCCCGTCTTCCCCACAGGGAGTGGGACGCGGCTAAGGGGCCGTGGTCCCGGATACACATAGACTTCGCGGGCCCGTTCCAAGGAACCCTGTTTCTCCTTGTTGTGGAACCTTCTCCAAGTGGTTGGAGGTCATCCCAGTCACGAGCACCTCCTCGGCCGCGACAATTAAGCATTTGCGGAGAATTTTTTCCACGTTCGGCATACCCGACACCCTAATTAGCGATAACGCTAGTTGTTTCACGTCCGCTGAGTTCAGGGCATTCACAGAGATTAATGCCATCCGGCACATCACCTCCGCCCCTTTCCACCCGGCCACCAATGGCCAAGTGGAGCGCCTCGTACGCACCACGAAGGACGCGCTGCGACGCATGGGCCCCGGGGACCTCAACCTGCAAGTGTGTCAGTTTCTGCTAGGGTACAGGGTGACCCCGCTAGTGTCAGGCTACTCCCCTGCAGAGCTTCTAATGCGCAGGAAGTTGACCACCATACTCACTAGACTAGATCCCACGAGAGTTGAGGACATGGGGAGGAACATAGGGTTAGAAGCCACCAAGAGTTTCGGCGTGGGTGCCCCGGTACATTGCAGGAACTACGCCAGCGCGGGGCCAGCCTGGGTGCCGGGGGTGGTCGTGGAACAAACCGGTCCCGTTTTGTACCGCGTGGAGACCAACACGGGTCTACTTTGGCGGCGGCACGCGGACCAGCTCCGGAGCCGGGCCCCAGGAAATCAGGCCGCCGAAAAAACAGATACAAATTCAGCGTTAGGGTTCTTCCCCACCCGTTTAGCCCAAGGGGGAGGAGAGGGGGGTCCAGAGTCCCCACCAAGGGGGGAGGAGAAGGAATTTGTCCTCGTAGATATCCCGCGGGATCCCCCAACAGAGTTTGATTTTGATTTTCAGAACCGGGGGGGTTTTTTGGAGTGGTCCCCCACCCATCCAAGCGAGAAGAGGGGTTTTACATTAGCCCCTGGTGCCCCCGGTTCAACCACAACGGAATCTACCCTTTCCCCTAAAACTGCAAAACCGCAGCAAGCCGCTAACAAGTCTCCCTCTCCCATTACAGGACAAGGGTCCAGGGAACAAGGAAGCGGGAGCGGCCCCCGGGTGGGCCAACCCACATCGCGGCCCAAACGCGAGTGCAATAAACCATCTTGGCTAAGAGACTTCGTCTCATCCTAGGGGGGAGGGGTGTTGTGTCCTAAAGCCTGTGCCTTTAAACAATGTACCTATCCATGTGTATCCAATGTAACCTCTTCTATGTGTAACATTGTAACCTCCAGCTGAATCACTGTAACCTTAATAGGACGCGAGCTAGTGACCACTAGATGGCAATAGCGAGCGTCCAAGCTCATTGGTCCAAGAGTCACCTAGAACAACAGCGCGGGAAGATTCCTGCCACTACCTTCACCTGGACAAGAAGGGCGTGACCTGCAATGACGTCACGCAGCCTGTAGCCAATAGGCTATCAAGGAGCCACATTCAAATGTATAGCCACTGTATATATTGAGCTGTTCATCCGCCATTACCTCATGTTCCCTCTGACCAGCATGTAATGAAGTTGTGTTAAGCCAGCTCTTCGGCTGTCCTGGTGTCTTTGGTCCCATACACTAAAGTGAGCCACCACAGGCCAGGATCCTATGTTATGTCAGTGTAAGGTCAATACTCTAAATTGCAGTGTTGTTTTTCCCCAATATGTTGTTTTTAAGACTGTATTTTAGATAGGGGCTTTATGTAATGTTTTTCCTTGTGTTGTAAGCTGACCTGAGTGGTGCTCGCACCAAGAGGGCTGGGTATAAATAAATAAAATAAATAATAAATAAATAAATGATGAGGAATTGCTTAAAATGTAACAATAACTCCATAGCAGAGATGAAACAAAAGGCTTGGAATTTCTCTCCCCATTCATTGTTATCCAAAAAATGTAAAGGTGCTCTATGTGTCTATCACTAACATCTTTTTAAATAACATATTGCACAGCACACTAGATGACAAGCTATAAATAGGCAAATACTCCAGAGGAATTAGTGTTCATCAGAATTCTACTGTACAAGCAAAAAACACACCAAAGAAAGTAACCATTTCTCTCCCCTCACCTCAATAGATAAAGCATGCCAGATGGCAAACATGATATCCTTTTAGCAATATGACATGTTTCAGATTAGAAAGGAGGGAATGTTGTGACTTTCAGGCATGACACTTTCCAAACCTCCAAAATGTTCCACGTGACAAAATCGGATCTCTGCACATTGTGTCATATTCAATGATGGCCCTGAGCAGTTCTGTAACTTAAGTCAGGAAAAGCACTGCCACTGCCTCCAACTTAACACAGTTCCTCTCTCATATCGTCTCACCTCACAACCACAGCTGAAATGGCTGCTACTCATCATTGCTGCTGAAGCTGGTTGGATCATGGTGGATCAGTTCCAGATACCGAGCCCTTTTTTAGATCTTTGTTCAATGGAAGCACTATGCACAGTAAAGATAATGGGCACATTCTTGTGCAGAAGGAGTACCCTATCAACCCAAACCCTTTTTGGTCATGGGGATTCTCAGACATTAAATAAGTTCCAGTTTGGCAGGTGACATCTCAGGCTGGCATTGTTTGCTGGCGTTTTGGGACACATTTCTTCTGCATTGGAGCCATCTTTACAGCAGCGGAACTGGACTACCATGGGGAGAAAGTACTATGGTTCTCAGACGAATTACAGGCTTATGAATGGCCCCTTCCAAAGTGAATGGATTCCTGCTGGCAGTTGTTTGTCCTTTTTCAGGTTTGATGTTGCCTGAGCAGCATTGGTGGTTCCAGGTTGTTGGCCTCAGCTTTGTTTATTGTGCATCTAGGTCAGGGGTGCCCAAAATACAGCCCAGGGGCCGGATCCAGCCCCTAATGCCAACTCATCCATCCCACAAAACCCTTGTCACTCCCAGAAATGGAAGTAAAATGTGCCCATACAGGCATGTTTTACTTCTGTTTCCAGGAGTGACGAGAGCTTTGTGGGCTGGATGAATTGGTGTTGGGGGATGGATCTGGCCCCTGGGCCATAGTGACCAGCTCCCTGAATCATGTGACAAGCCCATACCTGTCAACCCACGGCTCTGGAAAAACGGGACCTGCGCACATCGCTTGCGCGCAGGTCACTTTCCACGCATGCGTGGAAGGGTTTTACCCCTTCCCGCATGCGCGGAAGTGCTACGCCGCTTGTGCAGCCTCTATGCAAGCGGCATAGCGCTTCCGCGCATCCATGGAAAGAGTAAAACCTTTCCACGCATGCGCAGAAGTGCTACGCTGCTTGCGTAGGGGCTGCGCAAGCAGCGTAGCGCTTCTGCGCATGCGTGGAAAGCATTTCCCCCGCTGCCAAATTACGGGGTTTTGGCAGCGTGGGGCGGGTTATGACATCAATGGACGTCAAATTACGGGGTTTTCCCAGCCAAATTGGGAAGGTTGACAAGTATGGACCAGCCCACAGCCCAAAATGTTTGGGCACCATGATCTAGGGACTCTGGCAAGTTAGCATGGGGCCCAAACATCAGGCTTGAAGCATGGGCCTTGCTTGAATGGATGGGCAAGCAAGTCATGCTGTGGAATGAGTAGCTCTGTGTGGTGTGGCATGCCAATGTGCAAGAGCATTTGGAAAGGCAAGTAATTGATCCTCCAGATTTTGAATGCTATTCATACTGTGAAACACTGATGGCCAAGCATGCGAGTGGTGTGGTCCACTATGCTGCCCAGACTGGATTGGAGCCATGGTTGTTATCCCAGAGCCATTAACAGAGCTCAAAAGGGTGTGCACTGTGAGATTAAAAGGACCCTGCAAGGAGGCCTGGTTTCTGTCATCTTGCACCCAGATAGTAATGTTGATCATGAGGAGCTATATAGGTGGGATGGTGTTCACCTTTCTGATTTAGGTTATGCCATTTTTCTTCATGCCTAGCTGAGTGGCATGGTGGGGGGCTATGTGCTTAAATAGGTTTAGACCATTGCCACAGCAGGTAGTGTGTGTTGAGGGAGTAGTTTGGTGAGTTCCCAACTTAATTGGGAGGGCAAAAGCCAGTCGTATCCAACTCTAGAGTGCAGTGCTCATCTCTGTTTCAAAGTCAAAGAGCCAGCGCTTTCTTGCTCTGCAGAAGTTTTCATGATCATGTGGCAAGCGCACGGAACACTGTTTACCTTCCCCCTGAAGTGGTCCCTATTTATCTACTTTCAATTTCTTGCTTTCGAACTGCTAAGTTTGCAGGAGCTGGACAAAGATGGGAGCTCATTCCGTCCTGCAGTATTCAGGTATTGAACTGCTGACCTGCCGCCTGCCAGTCAGTGTCTTAGCCACTTGAGCAGGCATAACTAAGGTGCAAAGATCATTTTTCAGCAATTGGTTAAATCTTTTGGAATAATCATATATTTTCCTCCATGTTATAAATTCCAGATCCCTCCAGTTTTAAAAACAAAACTGTCCATTGTCCAAGCTGCTGCCGCCGCGGCTGTGGCTGCTGCTACAGACGCTGGCTGCTGGTGCATCAATTATGGTAAGCAACGGGTTTAAGGATCTTTGTATAATGATGATGATTTATCACATGTAAAAGTTATTCTTTATATTCTTTGTACTTTAGAATTATGTTTGTCATTTTTCAGAAACATATTCGTTACTCCTGAGGAAGATTATCATCAAAAAATTGAATACCGGATCATATTTTGAGTTGCTCTATATATGCAATATTTGAGTTGTTCTATATATGCAATATTTTTGAGAAGCAAACAAAATACAAGATACAAGATCTTCGGCCTCCTCCTTTGGCCCAGCCGGTCAGGGGAGGCGAGAGGAGCCCAGCTGAGCCTCGTCTCCATGGCGGGGCTTGAAAAAGCCACTGCCAGTGCTCCGGAGCCCCCCGCACCATCTTTGGCCCCCTCCTCTGGCCCAGCCAGTCAGGGGAGGGGGAAAGAGCCCAGCTGAGCCTCGTCTTCGCCGCGAGGCTTGAATCAATGGGGAGGCCACGGAAGGGACATTTCTTTTCCTCAGCCGGACTCGTTTCTTCTCTTGGCCCCGTTATGGACTTGTGAGTCAGGGGTACCATTCATTGATGTTTTTCATATTTAATATTGTATTTTTTATTGATTTGTAATTTTGTAACTCGATGATATTCTTGTATTATTATTGTATTATTGACTGTATTGAGTTATATTTACTTGTGTTACTATATTATTGTGATTGTGTACACCACTTTGAGTCACCCGCTGGGTCGAGTAAAGCGGTATAGAAATTAAATATGAAATGAAAAAAAACTTTTTTGAGTTGTGCTATATATGCAATATTTTTGAGAAGCCAACAAGGTACAAGATTTTTCATGCTGATACACTTACATTATCCACTTTTTGTGAAGTTAACAAGAGATATTTATTTTGTTTTCCTAGTTGACAGACTTTATATATTTTCGTTATTGTCTGTGAAGTTAACAAGAGTGAAATACTTTTTGTTGAATTTATTGGTCTATTGCAAATTATTTAAGAGACAATCAGTGACTTATACATTTGTTATAATAAAATGATAAGAAGGTTTACTCTGGAAGTAAACATTTTTCCAGTGCCTCAAACGGTCTCTGACATATTTTACTGTTTGGCCCTAGGTTTTTGGTGCATCAATAGAAGCACTGCTCTAAGGCGGCAAGAAAAAGGCATGTTTTTTTCTCTTTTGCTGCTGCTGCGACTGCATGGCTGCTGCTACAGATGCCACCTGCTGGTGCTTCAATAGAGGCACTGCTCTAAGGTGGCAAGAAAAAGGTGCAATTTTTTTCCTTCAAACCATTGAAAACCAGGAGTTTCCAATGTTTTTTTTGGGGGGGGGTTGGAACCGGGCCGGGACAGTTATAACCCGGGAAATTCCCAGTTTTCTGTGACGTATGGCAACCCTATGCTACTCTGCATCACTTTATTTTGCTGGTAATGAGACTTTGGGACTTGCCCATGGGGGCTGGGCCTATGTTAGTCTCTGCTGCAGGGAGAGGTGGTTTCCATTTAACAGTTAATAAAGTTGTTGCCCTGGTTCAATCCACTAGTTTAATGGTATCTGTGTGTTTATTCCTAGCTGCGGGTGCGTGTGTGTGTGTGGCGGGGGGGGGGGAGGTCAACCCAAGATATGCTGCTGTTTGATGCCAAAGGCAGAATAGATGTCTTCCACCATTCCATATAAAGAAGCCATTTGGATCAGCAGTTTCAGTGGCTTCTTCACCACACCTGAAGGTAGCAAACTATTTTAGGGGATGAAAAATACCTATATGGACTCTAAGGAATATAAAACCCAGGCATTCAGAAGAAATAGCTGTGGCTGTAAATTCTCCCACTATCTCTCGTCAACCGTTACCTCAGGAAGTTGCCTCATTCAGCTGGGAACTGCAGCAGGACAGAATAGAATATCTGCTTCCAAGCGGAAATTAAAGATATTCTGGAAATTTTGCTTCAAAGCCAAAGCTCCTGTGTTAGTGGTATAATACTAGAATGAGCCATTGTTTGTGTCATGGAAAGAATGGCCATGGGAAATATATAATCTTAATAATATGCCTTGATTTACACTATAAAGGGGAAAAAAATTTGTGCCAAGAGTTTTTAAGGCAACTTCAAAGACAGAAAATTGCCTTTAATCCTGCCTGAAAACGAGAAAGGGTTTCTGCTATGTCGCAGCACATCCAGTCTTTTTAAAAATATTCAAAAGAAGGCTAGGTCTGAACCTATCGATGAATAATTTATTTTATTTTATTTTTATTTTATATTCAAATTTATATGCCGCCCAATCAGGTAAACCCGACTCTGGGCGGCTCACAACAAGTTAAAACACACATAAAACAGTACAACCAATTAAAACCAATTAAAACCCAACATACCCACCCACCTACCCCATTCCTCTTAAAACCCACATAAACCCACATTAAAAAAAGACAATTAAAAGAAATGGGGGCTTAATTTATAAGCCAACAGGCGGGGGCCACTCTTCCATCTGGGCCCCACACCTGTCCTGCCAACTAGGTTTTTAGGTCTTTTCTGAAAGGTAGCAGCTCCATCTGCTCCCGCAACTCTACAGGCAGGAGGTTCTACAAGGCCGGTGCGGACACAGAAAAGGCCCTCTTTCGTGTGCCAGAGAGACGAGCCCCTCTGGCAGATGGAACAATCAGGGAGCCCCTCCGATCCACTCAGGTTGGATGGGCGGACACTCTTGGGACAATGCGGTCTCTAAGGTATCCTGGCCCACTACCATGAAGGGCTTTAAAGGTCAAAACCAGCACCTTGAACTGCACCCGGAGGCAAACTGGTAGCCAGTGCAGCTCCTGAAGTAATGGTGAGGCACAAGCATAACTCCCGTGCCCCATCACCACCCGGGCTGCCGCATTCTGGACCAACTGCAGCCTCCGAATGGTTGACAAGGGCAGCCCCATGTAGAGCGCATTGCAATAATCTAGCCTGGAGGTGACCAGAGCATGTGTGACCCTGAGCAGGGAGTCCCAGTCCAGGAGCAAACACAATTGACCGATGACGCGAAGCTGTGAGAAAGCCCTCCTGGCCACAGCCGCCACCTGATCAGCTAGTAGCAGCCCCGAGTCCAGGAGGACCCCTAAGTTGCGTACCGGGTCTGTCTGGGGCAAAGCAGCCCCATCCAAGACCAAAGTTGGCAGCTCCCTGGATAATGCGGGACCCCCTATCCAAAGCCACTCAGTCTTGGAGGGATTCAATTGTAGCCCGTTGTCCCCCCATCCAGACCCCAACCGCTTCCAGACATCTGGATAGGACATTGACTGCATCACATAATTGTTAGAGACTAAAGAAAACTTCAACATTACAGGACTTTTCCCAGAAAGTACAAAATCTGAACAATTATAACACTGTAGTGTTTACATAACAATGTGTTGAATGTCCAGAGTAGGGTTTACAGGTCTCATGCTCATTGAAATGTTTCTTTCAGGGTCTCCAAGGGAGAGACCAATTTTGAAGACAAATATTGCTGAGTCCACAATCACTGGTGTGTGTGTGTGTGTGTGTGTGAGAGGGGCCATGGTGGCTTAGTAGTTAAGATACTGAGCTTAATGACCAAAAGTTAAGACACTGAGCTTAATGATCAGAAGCTCAGCAGTTTGAGACCATAGTGCTGAATTACAGAGTGAGCTCCTGTCATCTCCTGCCAACCTAGCAGTTTGAAAGTAAGTAATTGCACATAGATGAATAGGTACCACTTTTGTTGGAAAGGTAATAGTGTTTTGTGCACTTCAGCATTTAGTCATGCCTGGCACATGACCACAGAAATGTCTGTAGATGCAGACAGCACTGGCTCTTTGGCTGGATGTTCACCACCCCCTAAAGTCAGAAACAACTGGCTTTCGAGCAAGGGAGATCTTTTCCTTTACCTATATATGCATTAAGCAGTTCGATTAGATAACAGTGCTCCGTGCACTCTGGTGTCTAGTCATGCCTCCCACATGACCATGGAAAACGTCTGCAGAAGCAGACAGTGCTAGCTCTACGGCTTTGAAACAGAGATGAGCACTGCACCCTAGAGTCGGATACGACTGTCTTTCAAGCAAGTGAAACCTTTAACTATATTGTATAGTGTCTGGTCATTAACAGACCTCTTGAAGTCTTACAAACTTAAAGGTGTGATTTCTTTAACTTAGACAATCAATCTCATATTCTGTCTTGTTTTCCTTCTGTTTTCCCCAACATCACTGTCTTTTCCAATAAGCTTTTCTTCTCAAGATGCATCCAAGTTTAACAATCTCTTTTTAGCCATTTTGCTTCTAGAGAGAGGTAAGGCTTGATTTGGTATGGAATGTATTTACTGTTTTTTCTGGCAGTCTATTGTATCTGTAAACACCATATTTCAGATTAATCAATACTGTTTTGGCAGATAGTTTTAAAAATCAATTCTATAATTTACATTAAAACACTTATTTCTTTTAAAGTAATACAATATTTGTGCAATATTGCTAAAATGGAAGAAGCATATGAATTTAATGTTTTTAACATCCTGTCTTTCTAATGGCACATTCTTTTGTCAACATGTTTACTTATATTTCTAACAAAATTATGGTAAAATACTTTTCAGGACACGTTATAAAAATTTAAAGATTCATAAAACAACACTTATTTGGAAAATTATTTAATGTAAAATTAAAACCTGATTTTAAAAAAGCATCCTGCTAAAATAGCCATCTTCTTCACTTCTCTGCCCATGTGACCAAATCACAGTTATTAAAACTGAGAAAACACAGCCAGATATATCACATACAAAATGCTATGATTTTGGTATATGAAGATCCATTTCAGTATTGCTTGTAGTTTAAACCAAGAAGCAAAGTGGGTAGCACTAAAATCACTAGTGTGGGTGTATCTCTTGCATGGGCTTTGCAGAATAATTTGTCATAAAATGTGTAACTTGAGTAATTGTAGAATGCAATTTCCTTTAACAAACTGCTGCCAAAAGAAAGTTTGCTGCCTGAGATGGATCAGCAAATGCTACCCCTGGTTAAGATGTATTATATCAAGTTATGCCACTATCCAAAGTAGAAAAGGCAACAAGAGACTCTCTCCTCTTAGCAACAGGATACAACAATTGGAAATTAAATATGTTTTTGAAACTGCTGGTCATTTATAGCACTTGAAATCAGCTGGCTGGAATAGCTATCTGCCTGCCCAATGATAGGGTAGACCCTTTTGTTCTGTGGATTAGAAAGGATTAAGCCCATATCCAGCATAGCCATGCTTGACTTGTGAATCACATGGCATGATTGCAAATGAGTCCTGGCATTAATCTGCTAGATATCAAGGAGAATGGACATCAGCAAATACAAGGTGGTACAAGGAAAGAAACAGAGGTAACTTTCCAACCTCTGTCCATTTTACCCATGTGATATGAACAGTAATCCTCAGGTGCTCATTAAAGTTATATAGTATAAGATAGTAGAAATCAAATGCAATGTTCATGCAATGCAAAAATCAGAATGTTTACTGACTTCAGAAGAAAGATCATTTCAGCCAAAAGTGTAATGCTCTTTTAAAAAACACAAAGCCTCTTCTACTAGTACTGCTGTCTTTCCATGATAGAATCATAGAATAGCTGAGTTGGAAGGGGCTTTTTAGGCCATTGGGTCCAACCCCCTGCTCAATTCAGGAATCTGAATCATAGCAGATACAAACATTTCCAGTGTTGGAGCACTCACCACCCCTCAAGACTGTTGGTTCCACATATTCAGCCTATATCTGGCTTCTTGTGGTTTCAGCCATTATTACATGTCCTGCACTCTGGGATGATGGAGAACATGTCCTTTCCTTCTACTTTACGATTGTCTTTCAGGTATTTGGAGTGCTATCATATCCCTCCTCAGTCCCTTTTCTGAAGGCTAAACATGTCCCAAAAATGTGTTTCATTTTAGATGTCCTGTCATTTGGACAAAAAACAAATAAACAGATAATGCAAACAACAGTGCACAGAAACAAAATACCTGGGTGTGTTTCCATTCAAGTCGAAAATACGAACAATGAAATGACTTGGAGGAAATGTCTTTATGGGTGACTTCAAGGTTAAAAGCAAATGATGAAATATTCATAATTTGGTCAACTCACGGCAGTCCTATTTTTCTGAGGCTTGTTCATATAATCACAACAAACTTCTAAAACAAGGAACTTGGTGCTTTGCTAAATCACTCATATTTATTTTCAAGTATGCTCTCAACGTGTTTGTTCTCTCCTCGAATGCTTCCTGATTGCAGGCATAGATATCAAATTAGCAGGCTGTTTATGACTGGGATGAAGTAATCTTTTACTATTCATTGCTCCAGACAGGGAAGAAGTCAGAGTTGAATCTTTCTCTTTAGAAGAAAATGGATATTTTGCTTTCATGGCACCACTACTGACATTAGGCATTGATAATTTACGGACTTCCCAAGATAAACGACATCAATTTATCACAATCATAAATAATCCAGGAGGCATTGCTTTTAACATTAAAACTGAAAACATGGTGATGAATTACAGCAATTCAGATTTTAATGCATAAGCCTGTATAGTAGAGGGATATGCAAAACTTACCTCATGGTTTTTAATTTTTAAAGAATAGGAAAAAATAGAGAGGGAAAGAACTTTCTGCAGAAGCTTGATTGTTTCATATACAGTTACCTCATAATTCAATTGTTTCATATACAGTTACCTCATAATTCAACAGTATCCTATAGCTTGGATTTTCATGGAAACTTTGGTGGATAAATGGCTGAGCCCTGCCCCACCTCAACAGTGAAGCCCACATATTCTATACTGTGCAGTACATAGTGCAGACTTAGAAATCAGTGTAGACTCAGATTTAAAATAATCTGACATCTCTCTTGTTCCAAAGCATTTCCTCTGTAGAGTGTGTCTGGAGGCCCAGATTTGAGTTTGGGTTAAATATAAGTATGGCTGAACATGGGGACTATGGGAGGTGAAAGTATCAGTCCTGAAGCAGACAAAGAGAGCTGTGTACTAGTGTAGCTCTTCTCAGTCATGTGTTTTAGGGACCAGTATGCAAAACAATTATTTTAAAGGATGATATTTCCTCCCTCTCTCTCTTACTCTCACTCTCTCTCTTCCCCCCACACCCCCTTATAGGTATGTCTGTCTGCCTTTTATCTGAAATCTTTTATTACAGTCATAAAAGACTATATTTCTGTCATAAAAGACCTATATTTACAAACATTAACAGATTAAATCTTAACAACACCTGAGGAAAATTGCTACCATACATAATGCATGACTAATACATTCTCTGTTGGCTACTCTCCTGGTGAGTTCAAATAGAAGTTTAGAATACTAAACCACAGCCACATTTAGCAAATGAGAAACTTACAGGTAGTAGAGCAAATGTCTTCTGCACTCATTATGGTACCATACATAAAGAGAAAATAATTCACAAACCACCCAAGCTCATCATTGTGGTCTGCAATCCCCACCGTGCTTATACATTGTGTTATACTGCTTTGATGTGCGATAATTGCATGATTGGCTTCTGTATCTGTTTTCTATTTTTGATGTTCAGGGACCAACACAGTAGCAACTCTCCATAGTCTTATAAAGTTATACTTAAGAGGATGAATCACCATCTCCTTTGAACAGGGAACAGCTGGCAGTGAAAAATAATAATAAAGAACTTCAAATGGGATGGATAGCTATACATTCTCTTGCACCATGGAAATTCAGATCAAACACAGTACTTCTAAAAATTCCACTCTTTTTCAAACACTTCTGATAGCAATAGTGAAATCTGATGGTTTTTCATCACATCTGCCACACAATCAAGCAAAGTGTATCTGTGTGTGTGTGTGTGTGTGTGTGTGTGTGTGTGTCTGTAGAGAAACAATGTATCCTGCTCAAATTAAGTATCTTTAAATTGAAATTGCTTTAAATTTTACTTTTTGTAAATATTTACATTGTTATCAGCTGCAGGGGTTTTTCGACTTACCATTTCAATTCAGAAAAGAGATACAGTAATGTATTTAATATTGGCAGGTTTTTTTATTTAAAAAATCCAACTAGCTGCATGGTGATTTTTCCCTTCTATAAAGCTCTCACACAGTTAATACACTATATTTTAAATACATAAAATAAATGTGAACAAATAAGTCTGAATAAATATTACAATATGAGAGCAGAATACAGGTTGGTGGAGACTAAGAAGTATTGTTATATTTACTTTGCAAATTGAAAATGTAATAGAAAAATCTTTTTATAAGCCAACAGCAATTAAATATTGAATATGCACCAACATCCTTACTAGACACAGTTGAATGACTGTTTATTATGAAAATAAACATTTATTCTATCATTTCAGGAAAAAAGTAAATAAGTAGATTAATCCCATTTATACAGTAACACATTGAATGATCGGTAAATCTTCAGAGAATTGTGAAAAATATTCCCCAGTTTCATCCTTTTTCTAAGTGCTGATGTAACACTCAGATTCCATAGACTATTAATATTAAATGAGTATTAAAGTTCACAAAACTTTTGCTATATATCCTTATATTGCAAGCAACAACAATGGTGACATAACAAAACTGGATGCCACATCTTCTGCATACTGAGTTGTTGTTACTAGCAGAGAGAGAGTAATTTGAAGAATTAAAGAATTTAAATGTCTCTTTGAAATCAAATGAGGGAAAAGTCCAATATATTTTTCAACACAAGTAAGACATCCACAACAAAGAAAAATTGGCTCCATATATACAGTCTCTTAAAATGCTAAAATGAAAGGTACAAACATATTGAAATTCTATTACCTAAACCAGGGGTTCCCAAACTTTTCATGCTGTGGGCTGGTCACATGGTTGAGCAGGCCAGTCATGTGGATCCTCCACCAGAAGCAGAAGTAAAATGCATCACACATGCGCAAAAAACTGTCATAAATGCACCCGCAGCTGTCATAAATGTGTTTACAACAGCTGCAGATGCTTTTACGGCAACCTTTTGTGCATGTGCAGGCACATTTTACTTCTGCTTCTGGGAGCAATGAGGGCAGCGCAGGCCGGATTATTTGGTGCCACAGGCCAGATCCGGCTCAGATCCGGTTCAGGAACACTTGACTTAAACCAAGGTGATTAGGGCCTTATCCTCTTCTGTGGGAACAGTTGTTCAATAACAGCTCCTACATGGGTTACGGCCCCTATACATATAAGGGTGATATTCAATATGAATATTCAATATGGGCACTAACCAAATAGGGGTGCAGTATTCTGCTGCAGAATAAACTAGACTTAGTGCAAAAGTTTGTAAAGTTTGTAAGATTTATACAAATTTAATATTATGCATATTATACCAATTAATCAGATATTCATATATTATGTTTTAGCTTTGTCCTCATTTATATTGTAACCATTGAGCTGAGAAAGCATGGTATAACAAAGTACAGTGTAGGAATAGGGACTTGGAGACTGAATTTCAAACCTCAGCTTAGTCACAAAACTTTTTTTCGTACCCCAGTAAGATTGTTGTCGTCATAAAATGGGATAGAGTTAATGGTATAAAGTAACAATCCATATTGGTGGTATATGTATAAAAATGATGTTTTGACATACACACATCTCATAATATACACATACACACATAACAAGGTTTTTATTTCTTAGCTTTTGCTGGTGGCAAAAATTTCCAAAAGATACACAAAATACTAAAGGAATCCTGTCAACTGGCACTCTGTCAAGTGATTTTCAAGATAAATGCAGGGGAAAATGAGGGCAAATTGTAGAAATGTGTGTGTGTGTGTGTGTGTGTGTGTGTGTGTGTGTGTGTGTGTGTGTGTGTGTGTGTGTGTGTGTGTGTGTGTGTGTGTGTGTGTGTGTATTCCTAGAGTGTTATTTACCCAGAGACACAGATTATTATTTCATTAAGCAGGTTGCCCCCAATATCCATGGTCTGGTATTTGTGGTTTCACTTCATTGTTGGTGGCTGTGGCTGTTATGCGTATAGAAATATACATTTTATTTTCCTGGAAGCCATTTTGGAAGAATGACAAGCAGGAAAGATGCCACTGATATGAATTTGTTTAAGGTGGATCCCGGCTTGCCATGACGTGTCTCATACACTATGATCAAGGGGCCATCTCCTGTGGCATGTATGAAATGAGACATGCAGGATTTGATACCAGGACTGCAATGGACTGCCACAGCCTTGAGGATATTAACAAGGTGAGCCTTCACAGTCAGTCCATCTAGCATGGTCTCTTCTGCCTCCATAACGTATCATTGGGCTACGGTGGCTCAGTGGTTTTAGTGTTTGAGAACCAAGACAATAGAAACAGCCGAAAGCCTGGCTTAATGCATCTTTATTGCATGATGGTCAGGGGGAACATGTGGTAATGGTGGACGAACAGCTCAATATATACAGTGGCTATACATTTGAATGTGGCTCCTCGGTAGCCCATTGGCTACTGTCTGCGTGATGTCACTCTCCATCACGCCCTTCTTGTCCAGGTGAGGTAGTGGCGGGAATCTTCCCGCGGATGTAGGTATTTGGGGAATTGGAACCATGTGAGCTAGGCGCTCGCTATTGCTCCTAGTGGTCACTAGCTCGCGTCCTCATACAGAAGGTTACAGTGTTACAGTTGGTGATTGTTACATCCACTCATTCAAGTGTTACATTACTTAAAGGCACATTACTCCAAACACAACATCCCTCCCCCCTAGGATGAGATGAAGTCTCTCATCCAATATGGTTTATTGCAAGAGCGTTTTGGGCGCAAGGCTGGCTGGCTTGTCCCGGGGGCGCTATCACTTCTGTGTTCCCTGGTCTCTTGTCCTGCGATGGGAGAGGGAGACTCGTTAGCGACTCGCCGTGGCTCTGCGGTTTTCGGGGTAGGGGTAAACTCCATTGTGGGAAAACTGGGGGCATTGGGGGCTAACGAAAAACCCCGCTTCTCGCTTGGATGGGTGGGGGACCACTCCAACCCCCCCTGGTTTTGTAACTCAAAGTCAAAATCATCTTCTGGGATATCTGTGGGGGCATCCTCCAGGATATCTGCGGGGACAAACTTATTCCCTTCCCCCCTGGGTGGGGACCACTGGCCCCCCTCTCCTCCCCCTTGGGCTGAACGGGTGGGGGAGAACCCTAACGCTGAGTCCTGTTTCGCTGTTTCCCCGCCCTGGTTACCGGGAACCCGGCGTCGGAGTTGGTCCGCATGCCGCCTCCAGAGTAGACCTGTGCTGGTCTCTACGCAGTACGACACAGGTCCCGTTTGCCCAATGACTACTCCTGGAACCCAGGCCGGCCCTGAGCTAGCGTAGTTTCTGCAATGGACCGGGGCACCTATTTCGAAACTCTTTGTGCCCGCTATCCCGATGTTCCTCCCAGTGTCTTCCACTCCCATGGGGTCTAGCCTTGTCAGTACTGTAGTCAGCTTCCTGCGCATTAGGAGCTCTGAAGCCGAATAGCCTGACGCCAGGGGGGTCATCCTATACCCCAGCAAGAATTGGCATAACTGCAGGTTCAGGTCCCCAGGCCCATGCGCCTTAGCGCATCTTTGGTGGTACGCACGAGGCGTTCTACCTGGCCGTTCGTCGCCGGGTGAAAGGGCGCGGAGGTGATGTGCCGGATGGCGTTAATGTCAATGAACGCCCGGAATTCGGCGGATGTGAAACAACTTGCGTTATCACTCACAAGTGTATCAGGTATGCCGAACGAACTGAACACCTTGCGCAACTGTTTAATGGTTGCGGCTGAGGAGGTGTTTGCCACTGGAATAACCTCTAACCACTTGGAATAAGCATCCACTATAAGGAGAAAGAGCGAACCTTTAAAAGGGCCCGCGAAGTCAATGTGCACGCGGGACCATGGCCCCTTTGCCGCGTCCCATTCCCAGTGCAGAAGTCGGGCCTTCTCAGGCCGGGAGCTTTGGCAACTCTCGCAAGTGCCCACCATGTGCTCAATGTCAGCGTCCAACTGGGGCCACCAGAAATAGCTCCTGGCCAATGCCTTGGAGCGGACAATCCCTGGATGGCTGACGTGCAGCAGCTTGAGCACTCTTGCTCTCAGGGATTCAGGGACGACCACCCGCTGGCCCCACAGGAGGCAACCCCTCTCCATGGACAGTTCCAAACTTTTCCTTAAAAACGGGGCAAATTCTGCCGCTGGGGAAGACGTTGGCCACCCTTTTTGCACCCATGAACTAACCAGGGCCAACGTCTTATCTCTACCCGTCGCCTTGGCGATCTCCGCGGGCACGATGGGGGGTGAATCCAGGACCTCTATCATGAGCACTTGGTGGTCTTGTTCCACCTCACACACGGGGCTGCCCATATGGGGCAGGGGTGACCTTGATAGGGCGTCCGCATGGCTTATGTCCTTTCCAGGGTGATAAACTAGCGCGTTCTGGTACACGTTCAAAAAAATGGCCCACCTTAGCATTCTAGGGGACAGGATATGCGGTGTGGGCTTGTCTGTGGTAAAAATGCCTAGCAGGGGCTTGTGGTCAGTCACGATGGTGAAGGGGCGGCCATAGAGGAAATCGTGAAACTTCTTCATCCCAGCAATTATCGCTAGTGCCTCCCTGTCTGTCTGTGCATAGTTACGCTCTGCCTTAGACAGGGACCTGGAGTAGAATGCCACCGGGGCTTCCTGCCCGTTTTCCAACACGTGGCACAGGACTGCCCCCACCCCCACTGGAGACGCATCACATACCAGAACCACTGGTTTCTTGGGGTCGAAATGGGTTAGTATGGCGTCTGAGGATAAGAGTTGTTTCAGCTCAGTGAATGCCCTCTCCTGATTCTCGCCCCATCGCCATGCCTCGTATTTTTTTAACAATTTATGAAGCGGCTCTGCTACCGACGCCTTCCTAGGCAGGAAGGAATGGTAGAAGTTTAGGAGTCCCAGGAACGATTGCAACTCCAGCTTGGAGGTGGGGCAAGGGGCATTCTGAACGGCGGCCACCTTTGATTTGGAGGGTTTTATGCCAACAGGGGTTACCCGGAAACCCAGGAACTCAACCTCTTTTGCGAAGAAGACACATTTGTCTTTCCGCAGCCTCAACCCCGCTTTTTCAAATACCGTCAGTACTTTGTCTAACCTTTCAGGCAATTCTGACTCACTCCCCCCTGTTATCAATATGTCATCAAAATATGGCAAGACCCCCTCCAAACCCTTCAGCAGACGCTCCACTAATGATTGGAAAATGCCTGGCGCCGAGTTCACGCCAAACTGTAGGCGCATCACCTGGAATGCCCCTTTGTGGGTGACTATCGTCTGCGCAGCTGCTGCAGCTGGGGTTACCGAGAGTTGCTGATAAGCCTGCGCCAGGTCCAGCTTCGCAAAACACTTTCCCCCGTGTAACCTGGCCAACAGGTGGCTGACTACCGGCACCGGATACGCATTTGGGCGTATCGCCTTATTAATGGTACATTTGTAATCAGCGCATATTCGAACCTCCCCGTTGGCCTTTAGCGCTGTTACAATCGGAGTTTCCCACTCCGCAGAATCTACAGGAACTAGAATGCCCTGGCCCACCAATTTGTCCAGTTCCGCCTCTATTTTGTCCTTAAGTGCAAAAGGCACCCTTCGCAGTTTGGGTCTTATTGGGCGGATCTCCGGGTCCAGGTCAAACGCAACTGGCGCCTCCTTGAATTTTCCGAGTCCCTTCTTGAACACCTTGGGATGCGCATTACACACCTCCTGTATTGGGTCAGTTCCAAAGGTATGCACCCTCCCAATGAACAAACCCAGGGGCTTAAACCATTGTGTCCCGAGGAGGCAACAGTCCCCCCCCCTTGAGAACAACCAGAGGGAGGTCCGAGGTGTGTTGTTTGTATTGGACCTTGAATTTTCCCACCCCCAACACCGGAATGCTATTTCCCTGTACGTCCCGCAGCGTAGACCTCAGTGCTTTGAGCTTGGGCCGCACGTTGGGGGAAATCCTCAAAAACTCTCTCTGGGAAATGATGGAATAGGAGGAACCCGAGTCTATCTCCATCTTAACGGGGACCCCTTGCACCAGTACCTCTACAAAATAACGTGGGTGTCCTAAGGACATGCTGTGGACTGCTGTGTCATCGTCGCTGTCGTCGGAGATGCGGCCCACGCCGTCCTGCTTCTTTGAGGACCGGACGGCCTCCTGCTTCTTCGGTGAGTGGTCTGTCGAGCCTTCCGGTCTTTGCGCCGTCGCCTGCAAACCTTGGCTATGTGGCCCCGGCGCCCGCAGTTATGGCACTCCGCCTCCCTGAACGGACACTTACTGCGGTCATGGGACGCCCCGCAGCCATCGCAACGCCGGCCGTCCTTCCGCACCTTCCGGATGTCCTCGTCCTCGCTGCTCTCCATGGAGGAGTGTGGTGCCCGCCTGGCCACTTGCACCGAGCCTGCTGCCTTGTCGAGTTGTGGGGGCCTTGTCCTGAACCCCTTAACCCCGGCCCTCGTGACTTCTGCCGCCTGCGCCTCCTTTACGACCTCTTGTAACATTGGGGGCGGCTCTTTGTTCATCAGCTTTCACTGGATCTCCTCGTCCCACAGGCCACACAGCATGCGGTCCCTGAGGGCGATTTCCAGGTTCTCCCATTTGCATGGGCCGGCGGCCAAATTGAGGGCTGCTGCAAAGGCAGCCACGGACTCACCAGGCGACTGGACTCTCTTCCAGAATGTGTCCCGAGCCAAAAACATTGAGACCGAGGGCTGGAAATGGTCCCGCATCGCTTTTAGGAGCTGCTTGACCGGAACCTCGCCCACCTTCCTTGGAGACACCAGGTCCACCAAAACCTTCATGGCCAGGAACCCGAACATCCTGATGAGGATGGCCCTTTTCTTCCCCTCGTCCGAGATGTCAGACACCATCAGTGCGCTTTGGAAATCCATCTTGAACAGTTCCCATTCCTCCGGTTTGTTGATGTTGAAACCGGCCTGTGTTGTCTTGATTCCGTGGGGATCCATTATCCCACCTTCATCGCCAATTTAGTGTTTGAGAACCAAGACAATAGAAACAGCCAAAAGGTTGGCTTAACACATCTTTATTGCATGATGGTCAGGGGGAACATGTGGTAATGGCGGACGAACAGCTCAATATATACAGTGGCTATACATTTGAATGTGGCTCCTCGGTAGCCCATTGGCTACTGTCTGTGTGACGTCACTCTCCGTCACGCCCTTCTTGTCCAGGTGAGGTAGTGGCGGGAATCTTCCCACGGCTGTAGGTATTTGGGGAATTGGAACCATGTGAGCTAGGCGCTCGCTATTGCCCCTAGTGGTCACTAGCTCGTGTCCTCATACAGAAGGTTACAGTGTTACAGTTGGTGATTGTTACATCCACTCATTCAAGTGTTACATTACTTAAAGGCACATTACTCCAAACACAACAGTGGTTAAGAAACTCGCCTTTATGACTGGAAGGCCAGCAATTTGGCAGTTCAGGACCGGGTACTGCATGACAGTTTGAGCACCCATCTCTGTCCCAGCTCCTGCCAACATAGCAGTTTAAAAGCAAGAAATTGCAAATAGATCAATAGGGACCACTTTGGTGGGGAAAGATCTTGGGGACATGAAAGGAGCCTCGCTTGGGTATCTCCAGCAAAAATCTTCTCAACCCAGAATAATTTCTGAATCAAAATTATTATTACTTATCAGTGGGCCAAAAATACTCAGTAAAAATCCTTCAAATAAGCTACATTACCAAAGCTGGCCACTAGACACTACCATCTACAATGTAATGTTGAGACAGAATGGTGTTTTTATAATGTTGTTTTCACCTGAACCATTTCCTGAGCACCTGGTATAGAACAAAGGGAAGTGTTTCCACCCCACCTCCCACTTGTATGACTCACATATATCCATTATAATACACTGGTTTCAGAAGATTCATGCATACATGGAAGATCTTATGAAGTATCACCAAAGGATACAGCGGGTGATCTGCAACTGCAAAATATCCTAGGTTAATTGCTTTCTTCCCCATATTTGACTTTTATTCACTATATATTAATGTGTGTGTATATGAGTAGTTTAAGTGCCTGGCTTTTGGCCAAGGGTGGGGGGCTTAGTTCTTCATCTTCCCTTTCTTATTTTTGAAAGTAGAAACAAGCTAGAAATGGCAGCAATAGAGATAAATAACAGGAAAGTTGTTCTGCAGACTTAGGTTGCTATGTGTATGTTTCAGGATGCTGTCCTGGGAATTCCTAGAGAACTGTAGTGATTGCAGTCTAAAATATATAAAAAAAATACTCTAAATTATATGTCTACTTGTCTGATAATTTTTTATCCAGTAATATTGTGAGGGCTATTGTAATGGTAACCTTTCTTCCATGCTTTGTCTGAAAAATCACCTAATACTTTCAATTAATGGCATCATGAGGATTATAGCAAAGATGGCAACCAATGAAGGCTGTCTGTCATCAGTTAATCTCGGAAACATTTTTTAGTCCCTAGAAGGGCCTGAAGATTTTTCTTGTTTAGCGATTTATTGTGGATTACTGTGCTGAGTTCCTCCTGGTGCCCTCCATCTTGGATTGCTGCCTACCTCTCAATTATTATTTTTTGCCTTTTTTGGGGGAGGGGGGGGAGAGGATTCCACACACACCCCCCAAAAATATTTTGATTATTTATCCTGCTGCCAAAGAGAGCTTTCCTGTGCCAGTGTGACTCTGAGATTTTTAAAATCCCTTTCCCAAATTTCCTTGGTTATTTTCTCCTCTTTGATCCCCGCCCACCTTATTTTCTTTCTTGAATTATATTTTGCTGCAGTGCTACCTGAGCCTGGTTTGGCTACATTTTTCTTCTGGACTCACAGAATATATGAGCAAGTATCAAGCTGTGGTGGGGAAAAAAGTCTTCCAAATTCTAGTAGATTTGTTTTTTTTTTCATGTGGGGGAGGAGATTATTTGACCATATTTTGTCTTTAATTGTTTGCTTGGTTTTCTTTCTTTCTTTCTTTTGGAAGGGAGGACTTCCTGAATGATTTTTATTTTCTTATCCTGCCTGGACCATCATGTGTGAGGGCCAACTGGGATGTTTTCTTGTATAAGTTTTTTTAAAAAAAATATATATCATATTTCTTTAATTTACTTTGTATTTATTCAGTGAAAGGCACATACTTTGGTGTGCTTTTTTATAGTGTTTTGTTTGCATGTACTGATATCTAGTTCTAGTGTAAGTCGATTCCCTGTTTCCTTTCCTTTTTTTGTGTGAGTAATTTTTAAAGGTTTTGTATGGCTTTTGGAATACCAGCAGCATGGATAAAAAACCAAGAAGAACATGAAAGCAGCTTCCCCTTTGATATAACACTTTAAAAGTTTGCTTGTGCAACTGAACAACAAAAATACAGTAATGAAAGAGGCAACCCCAAAAGAACTGCAAATGAAAGAAATATGAATGGTCTACCCAAATGAAATGAACTATAGAGACTGGATGTATTAAATAAATATGTGTTTGACATCTTTCTTTAAAAATTACAGTTATTACTCACTAATATGACAATTTTATCTATATGTCCTGCCTCCTTCTGAAAGCCTACTTGTGCTTTTCACCCAAGTGATCAATATAAAGTGGCAACGATGGGGTGTATTTAGCTGTTTGTTTGTTTTTACATTTCCCAGCAGGTTTCAGAGGAACATCTCTGATTCTACAATGTATTTCTTGGAGAAAAGGTTTGAGGAGAAAGCTTAGAACTTGCATATTTCTAGGACTTCAGCCCCCAGAATTCTGGTAAACCGAAGGTTAGCTAAGAAATCAAAGTTCTCATGGAGTTTTCAATTTTTCACAGGTGGGGATATTTTTTTTCTTCCTGTGAAGAAGACATAGGAAATGAGTAGAGATGGCCAAGCATCATGGGTGCTGGAAAGAATTCATAGACTAGGTTCTCTCTGCCTATTTGTATGGGTGCCACTAACACACACGCACACACCCTAACAATCCCTTAATCTTTCACAACTCCCATAGTGCTTAGCCACTTCCATCCATTTTCTCTGTCTTCTGCACAGGGAAAATAGCTGACAGGATCTTCATTCCCTACCAGTGTGTGTTTGAAAACTCCTGTGAGGACGTCCTGGTGAATTCTGGGGACTGACATTCAAAAATCACAAGTTTCGTGCATATTGAGCAGTACACCAGCATCCTATGGAGGGAGCAGTGGTTGATGTAGAATCTGTCTCTTTAAGAGTTAGCCATAAATAAAAATATCCTCTCTTCCTCTGTACCAGTCCATTTGGAACTATTTGGCATAGATGTTAGGTTTGTATAATAGGTTCATAGTTGATTGTTTATTTACTCTTATGATGACTTTTTCCTCAACAGAAAATAATCCATCACTCTTCTTACAGTCTTCCTTCTCTCACTGTTATTATATTTCTTTTTGGTTTATGGCATCTTGTTAAGCAGACTGGCCCCTGTTAACTTTTCACCTTGTGGACTTGGCTAAGATGAAGGTCAACTACTCTTTCTTAAAGTGCTTCCTCATATTTGGCTTCTTTCCCAGGTTTAAGAAGAACAGAATACAAAATAGCTCCTATACCACTCTAGATTTTAAATAAAACACACAGAAAGTTCCATTTGCCTGTTTTTCATATATATATTTGGGGAGCTATCTAATCTATAACAGTAATTAAAATAATCTATTATCAAGAACATAGGCATTTCACACACTGTTTATCTCTGAGCACTTTTCTTGTTCTGCTACCTCAAACGACTTTCAGGCCTTACAGATCAAATGAAGATTATTGAATCTCTCTACAGGCCATTAGTAGCTTCTTATTTATCCTAAGCTTTCTGTATACTAAACCAAATTACTGAGCAATGCACAATGCTGAATGTTGTCAATACTGTTGGGAGGATTTTCACAGCCAAGCTCTTATCTGCCTGATCTAGAAACCATATGGATTAATCCTAAAAGAGTGGTTATGTGTTATCCTTTTGCTCTCAGAAAATAAATCTGAATATTTCCAGAAACATTTTTGTCATTTACATACTCCATGATGACACACAAAAGAAGGCTATGCAAAGAGGCCCTAGATTCAAGGAATGGCATTTGTTGAGTCTCCGTTAAACTGGTTTTAACTAATGTTGGGAAGCTTTGTTGGAAATTGAGTACCAGCAGATGTAGTGAGCAAATGTATAAACTAGGGGTTCTCAATGGGTGGTATAGAAATAAAATACAATGAATAAATAAATAAATAAATAAATAAATAAATAAATAATTTTTTCAGCTGCAGGATGGATCATGCCCCCTCAGACATCTGAGTGTGCTTGACTGGTGGTTCCCACTCTGAAAATGCTGCCGTAAACTGCATCAGTGGCTTTCATAAATGCATTTAAACAGCCACAAACTCATTTATGGCTGTAATAAACACATTTACGATGGCCACAAACTCATTTACAGCTGTTGTAAGTGTGTTTACAATGGCCGTAAAAGTGTCCATGGCCAATTCTGCCACCACAGGCAGTGGCTGGAACAAGGTCAGGGGCTGAATTATTTGGCACCATGGGCCGCATCCGGCCCGTGGGCCTTAGGTTAAGCATCCCTGGAATAAACAGTAGAGCAGAGGATGATGGATGAAGTCAAGAGTTAGACAAGTCCAGCTGGTTGCCTTCCTTTTTTCTAAAAGTCTATCCCAACTCTCCCCCGCACCTTCTTTTGTAAGAATCTACCAGACTATTTCTCTTAGACATCTTTCCCCCCCTCCTGAGGTCAATTCCTATCTCATTGATTTTGGTTGGAGGGAACAGTGTGGCTTGGAGATGTTATAGAAGTAGGAATAGACTGAGCAGCTTCCTTATGATAAATAATTTAATATACAGTACAACCATACCTGTCAACCCACGGCTCCAGAAAAACGGGACCTGCGCACATTGCTTGTGCACAGGTCGCATTCCACGCATGCATGGAAAGGTTTTACCCCTTCCACACATGCGCGGTAGCGCTACGCTGTTTGTGCAGCCCTTATGCAAGCAACATAGAGCTTCCGCGCATGCGTGGAAGGGGTAAAACCCTACTGTGCATGCGCGGAAAGCATTTCCCCCGCTGCCAAATTACAGGGTTTTGGTAGCGGGGGCCGGGTTATGACGTCAATCGACATCAATTTACGGGGTAATCCTGGCCAATTCGGGAAGGTTGACAGGTATGAGTACAACAAAAGCTTTAAGTTAGCCTTGAAGACATGTATTTGTGGTGTTTTGTATTCTTTGTTCTGCTGTATGGCAGGGAAAGATGGACTCTCGTACAGGCAGCTATTATAAACACAAAAGTATCCAACAAGTATATTTATTGAAAGATGCTAAGAATTTTCTGAGTCAAGAGGCTTTCAAGTTAAGAAGTATCAAAGCAAAACTATAAAGATCAAGAACTCATAATGCACAATGTACAAGGAATTGCTGGCAACAGCATGTTTCTCTGAACAATGCCTGGAAAACATCACATTGTAGCACATCAACAACCAACCAGAGAAGAGGAAGAGGTTTAAAAAGTTGAAACTGACAGCCTAACTAGCAAACATAGTGATAGTATGGCCATAGAAGTGGGCAGTTAGAGCTCAGAGTATTGCAATCAGAAAGGAAATTATGCAGGCTGCTCTCTAAGTCTCCTCCAGTGGAATAAAAGACACTAGAAGGAACTAGAGGTGCTGTAGAAAGAGGTATTAAAATAAGGTAGCCCATTCCAAAATGGACTGGTATTTAGAGATTCGTTCTTCAGTTGAAAATCTGGTGGTGCTAATGGATTCTGAACTACCAGCTTTGACTTTTTGTACCTATTGTGAAATAAATAATGTATCTTTAAATAAAATTCAAATCTTTAAAAACCTCTGGTTTATGCATGTGGGATAGTGTGCATCTTTATCTACAATTGCACAATATCATGCCTGAGTTGTGGTCAAATACTTAATCTTCAGCAACACATTGAGGATGGATTCAAAAGAAAGCTAATTATGGGAGTGGCTTTCATTGACCTAACCATACCTGTCAAGTATCCCATTTTTCCAGGAAAACCCCTTATTTTTACCCCTCTTCCTGCCCCCTCCCGTTTTATTACTTTCCCCGTAATATCCCTTTTTTAAAAAAAAATCCTGACTGGAGCCCTCACAGGCAAAACTGCAGTATGTTTTTCCTGGCACCAGAGGTCGCTGTGTGGCTTTTCGCTTGTGGAAGGAGAGAGAGAGAAGGTGGTGGTGGTGGGGGGCTTCTGTAGTTTCTCTTTCATTTCCCTTCCCTGCCACATGGTCACGGAGGTTTCATTTTTGCTGCTGCTGCTGGTCAGAGCCACCATGCTGGGACAGGAGTCTACTCTAGGTGAGCGATATTTCATATATGCAGGGGCAAATCAGCTCTTGGTCTGGAGTAGAGATTTCTCTCTCACTCTCATGGTTTATTGAGCTGTTTCTGCCCTGCCTCCTGGCTGGAGGCTTTGGTTTCTGATCTAGAGTTAACTTGGGGCGGTGGGGTGGGGATGTTGCTTGATCACTATATGAGAGAGAGAGAGAGAGCACCCCACCTTCTAACAAACCATCTGGAGGGAGATTAACTCCTCAGCTGCTGGGAGGCTTGGAAACTACAGAGGTTGCTTTTTACTTCTTTACTCATTCCCTTCCTTAAGCTGGATCCGACATTCTCAGGTGTTGGTGCTTCAATTGGTTGCAGTGAGGAACAAATAGATTGGTTAATTTGGGGGAATTAATCCCTTGCTCCTCCACCCTAATGGTGTGTGTATGTGTGTGTGGAGTGTCTAGCCATGTGCAGGGCTAGTTCATTAAAGCCAAACTGCTTACAAGCAGTTGGTAACCCTAAGGGGGTGGTTTACTATTCTGCACTTTTTTTGATTCCCAGGGAAAAAAATAATTTAAAATGAGTAAGGTAAAGGTAAAGGTTTCCCTTGCTCGAAAGCTAGTCGTATCCGACTCTAGGGTTCAGTGCTCATCTCTGTTTCCAAGCCGAAGAGCCAGCGTTGTCTGCATCTGCAGACATTTCCATGGTCATGTGGCAGGAATGACTAGACACCAGAGCACATGGAATGCTGTTACCTTCCCACCAAAGTGGTCCCTATTTATCTACTTGCAATTTCTTGTATTCAGACTGCTAGGATGGCAGGAGTTGGAACAAAGAAGGGAGCTCATTCTGTCCTGCAGTACTTGGGAATCAAACTACTGACCTTCTGCCTCCCAGTCAGCATCTTAGTCACTTAAGCCACTGAGTAAACAAGAAAGAAAACAAAACAAAAGTCCCCCAAGAAGAAGGGGAAAGGGTTCTTTGGCCCACACAGCTTTGTGCCCATTGCATCTACAATACCATCTAGGCATCTTATTTTTGGCCACCCCCTTCTTTTGTCCTCTACCTTTCCCAGCATCAAGGCCTTCTCAAGTGAATCCTCTCTTCTCATTTGAGAAGAGCAGTCATGGTTGATTTCTTCTAGGAACGCCCTATTTCTAACACCACATTTCAAAGGCATCTATTCTTCTGCGCTCAGCTTTCCTAATGGTCCAGCTCTCACACCCATACATTACCACCGGGAATACCATTGCTTTGACTATGCAATTTTTTGTTTGCAAGGTGAGGTCTCTACTTTTAACTGTGTTCCCCAGGTTTCTCATAGCTTGTTTCCCAAGCATCAGTTGCCTTTTTATTTCATGGCTGCAATCACCATGTGCAGCTATCTTTGATCCTAAGAAAGTAATATCTGCCAGTCGTATCCAACTCTAGGGTGCAGTGCTCATCTCCATTTACAGCCAAAGAGCCAGTGCTGTCAGTGTTTGCAGACATTTTCATGGCAATGTGGCAGGCATGACTAGAGCCCAGCAAGTCACATGGCTATATTTGACCACGCTCACAGATTTCCCTTATTTTCATATCCAAAACTTGACAGGTATTGACCTAACTGCAGCATATGATACTGTCAATCATAGGATTCTGCTCCATAAAATAAATAATTTTACCTAAATATAATTTAGAGATAAAAAGCTTACTAGGATCATTGGCAGCTTCCTTTAGAACTGGACATTCTATGTGATGAAGAACAACACACACAAATGATCAACCAGGTTCTGAATATACAAAATTGTTCACCTACAGATGACACAGCAATGGCCATACTAGGATCAAGCTTTTATAAGTAGCTGGGAAATTTACTGGAGCACTTGAAGAATTAGAACAGTATTAGAACATCAACCATTCGAAGCCTAATCCAAGCAAGACTCAAGTGTGTGTTTTCCACCTTGGGAATCAAGAGGCAAGTGTTGAGTTGGATATTACTTGACAAGGGAACTGATTACAGCATTGTTCAGCACCAAAATACCTCTGCATGACACTTGACAGGGCACACTCTTTTAAGCAGCACTGCCTGAATACCAAAGCCAAAGTTAGCACAAGAAACAGCATGGTATGCTGCTACATTATGGAGTGTATCCACATATGCAAAAGAAGTTACATCATTGTTAATAAAGCCATTTGTATAGTGACAGGATGTCTCATACCTACACCAGCTGAGAAAATATACCCTCTTGTTGGTATCGATCCAGCTAAGATAAAAACAAGAAATATTAGATGGCAAAACAAGGTTGCCATTACCAGGGTACATACCCAACTGTGGTTCAAAACAATCTTTGTGGAGGCTCTTTCTGTGTACCCCAGCAAGTCTACTCATGAACTCATACAAAGTCAGTGTGGGATGAGTTGCAGTAAGGTCATTGTTTCCAAATTGGGGAGTGTACGTGTGTATTTCTTTCAAACATAATTTATCCTTTCAGCATAATTTACTACTGAGTTCAAATGATTGCAGCCTTACATTCACTGATGTGTCATCTAGAGGTGCACTGTCATTTAATTTGTCTGCTAATCCATCTTTATCCGTAATCTTTGCTTCCTATTATGGGTTTTATAATAGGCTCAATTTCTTATTAAAAAGTGATCTGACTAGTAAGGGTGACATGCCTTGATTTTTAGCACTAAGCTCAAGACAGGAAAGATAGAAGCATTTTTCCTAAGTAAAATAACAGTTTCACAGTCATCATTAACACTCAGAAATTATACAGCTTTTGAAAAATCAATAAAATATGTTTAATACTACATGGAAATGAAAATAATATTTGATTTAAAAAACCTTTGCTTGCATTCTTTTATTATGATAGAATTCTCTATGCCTCACATCAAAAAAAAATTGGTATATATTTGAAAGACTCTAATCCAAAGGTTGAATAAAGGTACAGTTGGAAGTTTCACCTGAAGCAAGATAGCATTTGAAAGCAGCCTACTCTTTAATCTCTACTCAGAATGCCTCTAGCAAAGTTATACAAGAGAATCCAAATGGCATGGTATCTACTTTATTTCAATAGTTAAATAGAGCCTTTTGTTATAACTTGTAGGTTGCCCGTGTGAATAATTGGCCAAACGTTTCCCAATGGGTTCGCCCGGCCTTCAACAGATCCAGGGACCAACCGGACTTTGCTGGAAAGGCAATTGGGGTGCGGGCTAGTAAGCTAGTGTGTGGGGCAAATCATAAAGCCTTGGCTGATGGATACGATAGAAACAGGGCAAGAACCAAAGATGATGACTCTAAAGGAAATACACAATCCTCCGCTTCTGGCTGCAGATTAAGTTGGGCAAACAAGCCACACCAGACAGCAGAACAATTAGGTACCCGGATTCAATACACATAGACTCCGAGATTAGGGCAGGAACAATGGGTTTTGCCAGCCCAAGGTAATTAGGTGCGAGTTGTCCCTTAACCCCAGGGTAATTTCCAAGAGTTGGCATTGTAGCTAGACCACCGGAAAATGCCACGTATACGAGACCCCACCCCCACCCCAAAGCAGCTGGGATGAAATCAGGTAATGAAGCTTCTGTAATGTATTTATTGTATGATTATTTATCTACATTAATATTGATATCCAGCTTGTGTAATGATTGTGTGTGTGTGTGTGTGTGATGAGCTCACATCTCAGTCCCAGCTTCTGCCAACCAAGCAGTTCGAAAGGCTTGTATACGTATTAGGGGGTCACGCGCATCCTAGGCGCACATCACCCCAAGGCAGGGTAATAAATACGTGCCACCCAACCCAGATCAGAGCTGGACTTCACTGCATGATTGTCTCGCGTGTTTTCCTTGCGGCCAACCACTCCAACACCTGGGAGCCATTGCAACAATAACTACTCCCTAGTATGCAAGAGGAGACAACATGAAATATGCAGATTCTAAAAATGGTCCTTGATCAGTTCTCAAATGCTCCCGTATGTTGAGAACACATATCAAGAGAAAAGGAAGCATTTAGAGCTAATCTGAATAACAACCAGAGATCATCTGCTGCTGCCAGCTGCAAGAAGCTGTATTGATTTGCCAAATTGTAGGAGAGACATAGCAAGAGATTCTGAGAGAACTAAGCAAGGGAATGATCCTCAACACCCTCTGAACAGATATGAACCTCAAGTCTGCCAGCTCAGATCCAGGAAGATCTTTATGGCAAGAACAAACATTCTTGAGTGTACACAAGAGCAAAACCAAATTAGAAGATGGAAGAAGGAGCTCACTGGGAAAGGAACAACATTGTTGTTCAGTCGCACAGTCGATTCCGACCCTTTGCGACCCCATGGACCATTTTCCTCCAGGCACCTCTGTCCTCCACCATTCTCCTCAGCCCACCAAGCTCTGTGCCCATTGTGTCCACAATACCATCTATCCATCTCATTATAACAACATTAAAGGTGGATATAGCTGAAGATCTCAATCCCCCAATGTCACCTGGAGGGCCCTGAATAGGCTGAGGGTTGGAGTCCCTAAATGTTCAAGTTAGATCTGTGTCAATATATGCATTATAGTGAGGCAATGAGCAGAGATAATAAGGTCAGGCTAAGGTCAGTTAACAAGGAACAGGTGCAAGCAATCATCTAGCTCAGCTCTGCTGTGATTGACAGCTAATAAGATACATTGTAACCTTAAGTGCTTTGCTTCCTGTATAAATAGAAGTTGCTTGCAAAGCTTGTTTTGCAAGGCTTGTAGAGCAGAAGTACAAACTGCACAGAAGCTGCAGAACAGATCAGAGCTGAATGTAATGTTTATTTACTTGGACTGTAAATGTTAATATACCAGTTTGATTTAAACTAAATCTGGTGTATAGTCTTCTTTCTTGGACCTATTGCAGCTCAGACTGCTACAACACTCACTCAAAAACCAACAAACTGCTGGTAGACAACAGCACAAAGTGTGAATGTGGAGACACACAAATTCCAGCCCATTTGCTGCCAGAGACATGCACCGATGATGACTTGTGTTTGGTCAATGACAAAGCAAAGAAAATGACTTCATTTTGGCAGTCCAAAATTTGATCAGGACACGAAAGAAGAAGAAGTTGAAGATGATTGAATTTAATTTAGATTATACTGAAGAAGGTGTACATCTGCATGGTGAGGACTGGATAGAGAGCAAAAGTCCTCTTCAGGTTGTCTAGTTGGTCTTTTACTTTCTCAAGTTATAGAGACCTTCCATTATCCTAGATTGAGATTCATAGCATACCTGTCAAGTATCCCGTGTTGGCTGGGATTTCCACGTATTTCACGCCAACTTCCTGCTGGCCTCCCATTTTTTATTTTGCCCCGTTATCTCCCGTATTTTTGCCTACATGGAGCTCTGGTGGAGACTGGTTGCGCACGCAGCAGTAGGCTCTGGAGCAAAGCATCACAGGAGTTGTGAGAGGGCACCAGAGAGAAATTGAAACTGCTGCACAGTCTCAGTCTCAAAGTGAAGCATTAAGCTGGGGCACAACGCCTGAGACAAGAGAGCGGCAGAACTAGCAAGGGCAGCAGGACCAGGAGACACCCACACCAGGAAAATAAATATGTGTGTCTGTTTCGTGGCGGGAGTCAGACTATGGGGCTGAAAGGGGTGGCAAGGGAAGGCTTGACCGACCAAGGGAGCCACTGCTGCTGTCGACCCAAGAAATGCTGCGTGTGGCAGGAATGCGGAGGGGGGGGCTCCTTTAGTGGAGCGCCTCCTCTTCTTCCGTCCTCATGGACTGGCCAGGCTTGCTTTGCCCCTTTTGTTAAAAATCATGTTAGAAGCGCACAAAGGTGCTTTATGGGTCAAAAGGGTTTTTGCTGGAGAAACTCCCCTCAGGGGACACCCCAATGAGGCTCCTTTCATGTCCCCAAGCTCTCTCTCCCTCCCCCCTCAAAGGGGGCCCTGTCTTTCTCCTTGCCATGTCTTGCTTTTGAACTACTAGGGTATCAGGAGCCAGGACAGAGGCAGGTGCTCACTCTGCTGTGCAGTGCTCTGGTCTTGAACTGCCCACCTTTTCCAGCTCACGAGGCGAGTTTCTTAACCACTGAGCCACTGCAAGTCCCTTTCTGGCTTTGCTCCTGAGGCGGCGAGAGAGAAAGGCAGAGGGGGGCATTGGCTGAGGGGGAAGTCAAGAAACACTATCGAAAGTCTCTGACTTTAGTGTAAGGGACCAAAGACAATGAAACAGCCGAAGGGTTGGCTTAACACAGGTTTATTGCATGATGATCCGGAGGAACATGTGGTAATGGCGGATGAGTAGCTCAATATATACAGCTGGCTATACATTTGAATGTGGCTCGTTGACAGACCATTGGTTGCTGCCTGCGTGACGTCGTAGAAGGTCACGCCCTTCTTGACCAGGTGAAGAGGTGGCGGGGAATCTTCCCGCGCTGCTGAACCAGGTGAATCTGAGCCATGAGAGCTGGACGCTCGCTACTGCCATCTAGTGGTCACTAGCTCGTGTCCCCTTATCAGGTTTGCATTGATACAGCTGATGGTTATAATGTTGCACACAGAAAGGTTACATTGTTAACACATGGCAAAGGTACATTGTTAAAGGCACAGCTTTACAGAACACAACATCCCTCCCCCCTAGGATGAGACAAAGTCTCTCAGCCAAGATGGTTTGTTGCATGTGCGTTTGGGCCGTGAAGAGGGCTGACCCCCCCCGGGGGCGCTACTGCTTCTTTGTTCCCTGGTCCCTTGTCTTGAAATGGGAGAGGGAGACTTGTTAGTGGCTTGCCGCTGTCTGGCGGCCTTAGGGGAAGGGAAAAACTCCATTGTGGGCAGACCGGGGGCAGTCGGGGCTAACGAAAAAACCCTCTTCTCGCTTGGACGGGTGGGGGACCACTCCAAAAAAACCCCCCGGTTCTGAAAATCAAAATCTAACTTAGTAGGGGTATCCGCATTTGTGGGGACATTCCGCGAGATATGTATGGGGTCGGGTTCCTCCTCCCCCTCAGAAAGATCCCCTAGGATATCTACGAGAACATCCTCCTCCCCCCTTGGTGGGGGCCCGCGGTCCCCTTTCCCTCCCCCTTGGGCTGAACGGGTGGGGGAGAACCCTAACGCTGATTTTTTCTCTGTTTGGTCTGTGCCCCGCTCATTGGAGACCCTACGTCGGAGCTGGTCCGCGTGCCGCCTCCACAGGAGCCCTGTACTGGTTTCCACGCGGTACGACACGGGGCCGGTTTGCTCCACGACTACGCCCGGTACCCAGGCTGGGCCCGTGCTGGCGTAATTCCTGCAATGCACGGGGGCGCCTATACTGAAACTCTTTGTGGCCTCTAGCCCGATGTTCCTTCCTTTGTCCTCTACCCTCGTGGGGTCTAGCCTAGTAAGGATGGTGGTCAGTTTCCTACGCATTAAGAGCTCTGCGGGGGAGTATCCTGACGCCAAAGGGGTCACCCTGTACCCTAGCAGAAACTGACAGACTTGTAGGTTCAGATCCCCGGGGCCCATGCGCCGCAACGCGTCCTTCGTGGTGCGGACGAGGCGCTCTACTTGGCCATTGGTGGCTGGGTGAAACGGGGCGGAGGTGATATGCCGAATGGCGTTAATCTCCATGAATGCCCTAAACTCGGAGGACGTGAAACAACTAGCGTTGTCGCTAATTAATGTGTCGGGTATGCCGAACGTGGAAAAGAGCCTCCGCAAATGCCTAATGGTCTGGGCCGAGGAGGTGCTCGTGACTGGGATAACCTCCAACCACTTGGAGAAGGCGTCCACTACAAGAAGGAACAGGGTGCCTCTGAACGGGCCCGCGAAATCAACGTGCACCCGGGACCACGGCCCCTTAGCCGCATCCCATTCCCTGTGGGGAAGGCGGGCCTCCTCTGGTCTGGAGCATTGGCAACTTTCACAAGTGCCGACCATGTGCTCGATTTCGGCGTCCAGCTGGGGCCACCAGAAGTAACTCCGGGCCAGCGCCTTGGATCGCACGATGCCGGGGTGGCTGACGTGCAGCAGTTTGAGCACCTGCGGCTGAAGGGAAGTGGGAATCACCACCCGCTGCCCCCACAAGAGGCACCCCCTCTCTAGGGACAGTTCTAGCTTTTTTCTGAAAAATGGAGCGAACTCCTCTGCTGGGGAGGATGCCGGCCACCCTTTCTGCACCCAGGAGCTAATTGCCGCTAACATCTTGTCCTTCTCTGTCGCTTTGGCGATGTCGGCGGGCATTACGGGGGGCGAATCCAGCACCTCTATCATAAGAACCTGATGGTCCCGCTCCCCCTTGCTCACCTGGCTGGGCGTTAGGGGGAGGGGAGACCTTGATAGAGCGTCCGCATGGCTGATCTCTTTCCCGGGCCGGTAGACCAACGTGTGCTGATACGCGTTGAGAAAAATGGCCCACCTGAGCATCCTCGGGGACAGGATCTGTGGGCTTATCTGCAGTAAAGATGCCTAGCAGGGGCTTGTGGTCCGTTACAATGGTGAAGGGGCGGCCGTACAGAAAATCGTGAAATTTTTTCGTCCCCGCGACTATTGCTAGTGCCTCCCTGTCTGTCTGTGCGTAGTTTCTCTCCGCTTGGGACAGGGACCTGGAGTAAAATGCTATCGGGGCCTCCCTTCCATTTTCCAACACGTGGCACAGCACCGCCCCCACCCCCACCGGAGATACATCACAGGTCAGAACTACCGGGCGTTTGGGGTTGAAGTGGGTCAGTATGGCATCGGACGCTAGGAGGCTTTTTAGCTCACTAAATGCCCTTTCTTGGTCATCGCCCCACTTCCATGCCTGGTCTTTCTTTAGCAGTTTGTGTAGCGGTTCAGCCACCGCTGCCTTCCGGGGCAGGAAGGAGTGGTAAAAGTTGAACAGCCCTAGGAACGACTGCAGCTCGGGCTTGGAGGTGGGGCGGGGGGCTTTCTTAATGGCTGCCACCTTGGACTTGGATGGTTTTATTCCCTCAGGAGTCACACAAAACCCTAGGAACTCAACCTCGGTTGCGAAGAAGACGCATTTGTCCTTTCGCAGTCTCAGCCCTGCTTTTTCGAATATTGTCAGGACCTTCCCCAACCTCTTGGCCAATTCAACCCGACTCCCCCCCGTTATTAACACGTCATCAAAATAAGGCAACACCCCCTCCAGTCCCTTCAGGAGGCGTTCCACGAGTGACTGGAAAATTCCAGGCGCCGAATTCACGCCGAACTGGAGGCGCGTCACCTGGAACGCCCCCTTATGGGTGACTATGGTCTGCGCAGCAGCTGCGGCAGGGGACACCGTAAGCTGCTGGTAGGCCTGTGCTAAGTCGAGCTTAGCGAAACACTTTCCCCCGTGTAACCTGGCCAGCAGATGGCTGACTACCGGCACCGGATATGCATTCGGGCGGATCGCCTTGTTGATGGTGCACTTGTAGTCGGCGCATATGCGGACCTCCCCATTGGCCTTTAGTGCGGTTACAATTGGAGTTTCCCACTCCGCGGAATCAACAGGCACAAGGATTCCCTGGCCCACCAATTTGTCCAGTTCCGCCTCTATCTTGTCCTTAAGTGCGAACAACACCCGGCGTGGTTTAAGACGAATTGGGCGGACCTCCGGGTCCAGGTCGAATGTCACTGGGGGCCCCTTGAATTTCCCCAGTCCTTTTTTGAAAACTTCGGGGTGCGCCTCGCACACCTCCAGAATTGGATCAGTCCCAACGGCATGCATCCCAACGGCGTGCACCCCCCCAATAAACAAACCCAGGGGCTGGAACCATTGAGTCCCGAGGAGGCTGCAATCTCCCCCTTTGAGCACGACTAGGGGAAGGGACGCGGCGTGCTTCTTGAATTTAACCTGAAATTCTCCAACCCCCAACACTGGAATGCTGTTCCCTTGCACGTCCCGTAGTGTGGACCTCAATGCTTTGAGCTTGGGTCGCTTGTGGGGGGCAATTCCCAAAAACTCCCTCTGGGAAATGATTGAATATGAGGACCCCGAGTCAATTTCCATCCTAATGGGACCCCCTTGGACTAGTACCTCAACAAAATAGCGGGGGTGTCCTGCAGACACGCTGAACACTGGGTCGTCATCCTCGCTGCCGTCGGAGATGCGGCCCACGCCGTCCTGCTTCCGCGTGGCCTGGGCGCCGTCCTTGGGTCTCGTTGAGCGGTCTTGTCCCGCGGAGCGGTCTGCAGAGCTCCTCCGGGTCTCGCGCTTCTTCCTGCACACCTTGGCGATGTGCCCGCGGCGGCCGCAGTTGTGGCACTCGGCCTTCCGGAACGGGCACTTTACGCGGTCGTGGGCCGCTCCACAGCCGTCGCATCGCCGGCTCTCCTTCCGGACCCTCCGGACGTCCTCGTCGTCGCTGCTATCTGTGGACGACCTCGAAGTTCGCCGGGCCGCCTGTACCGGAGCCTCTGCCTTGCTCGACTTCGGCCGCCAGTCCTGGAGTTCTTGGACCCCGGCCTTCGTAGCTTCTGCGGCCTGGGCCGCTCTGACGACCTCCTGCAACGTGGGAGGCGGCTCTTGGTTCATTAATGTGCGCTGGGTCTCGGCGTCGTTCAGGCCGCACAGCACACAGTCCCGGAGGGTGATTTCGGCATTCTCCCATTTGCACGGGCCGGCCGCCAGCCGCAGGGCCGCCACGAATGCGGCGACCGTCTCCCCGGGCGCTTGGACTCGCCTCCAGAACGCACTCCGAGCGGGAAACATCGCCGTGGTGGGCCGGACGTGCTCACGCAGCATCTGCATGAGTTCCTTGGCCTTGAATTCGCTCACCCTCCTCGGTGCAATCAGGTCCACCAAGGTCCTTTTGGTTTCTTGTCCGAGCATCCTGGTGAAGATGGCCCTTTTCTTTGCCTCTTCCGTGACTTCAGACTCGATCAGTGCTGCCTGGAAGTCCATCTCGAAGATCTCCCAGTCGCCCGGTTTCCTGATTTCGAAACCGGCGCATGTCTTGGTCCCGTGGGCTGCCATATCCCACCTTCGTCGCCAATTTAGTGTAAGGGACCAAAGACAATGAAACAGCCGAAGGGTTGGCTTAACACAGGTTTATTGGATGATGATCCGGAGGAACATGTGGTAATGGCGGATGAGTAGCTCAATATATACAGCTGGCTATACATTTGAATGTGGCTCGTCGACAGACCATTGGTTGCTGCCTGCGTGACGTCGTAGAAGGTCACGCCCTTCTTGACCAGGTGAAGAGGTGGCGGGGAATCTTCCCGCACTGCTGAACCAGGTGAATCTGAGCCATGAGAGCTGGACGCTCGCTACTGCCATCTAGTGGTCACTAGCTCGCGTCCCCTTATCAGGTTTACATTGATACAGCTGATGGTTATAATGTTGCACACAGAAAGGTTACATTGTTAACACATGGCAAAGGTACATTGTTAAAGGCACAGCTTTACAGAATACAACACTGACTGAGTTTTCCCTTAGCTGCAGCCATGAGGTTGGCGGGGGCCCAGGGGAGAGGCACTTCTTTGGTGGAAGGAGGGAGGAGGGAAGAGGGTCTCCTTGAGAGTTTTCTTTTTTTTCCTGCCATTCAGAACACCAGGGAGGAGGAGCAGCAGAAGGGGGTGGGGGGAAAATAGCACTGGGAAGAACCAGCCCTCTCCCCCCCCAGGAAGCACCTCATACAAGTACCAGTCAGGATCCACCAAAGGCAGGATTTGGGGGGAGGGGGTGCTGATGATGAGTGCCTTGTGAGGGGAAGCCCTTTTTCCTGGGTTTCCTCTGTGGGGTGGGAAGGGGGAGGGCATATGCCCAGAGACCCTACCGCCACCCCAAAGCAGCTGGTATGAAATCAGGTAATGAAGCTTCTGTAATGTATTTATTGTATGATTATTTATCTACATTAATATTGATATCCAGCTTGTGTAATGATTGTGTGTGTGTGTGTGTGTGTGTGTGTGTGTGTGTGTGTGTGTGTGTGTGTGTGTGTGTGTGTGATGAGCTCACATCTCAGTCCCAGCTCCTGCCAACCTAGCAGTTCGAAAACAAGAAAATGCTAGTAGATAAATAGGAACTACTTTGGTGGGAAGGTAAACAGTGTTCCAGTATCTAGTCATGCCTGCCACATGACCACAGAAACGCCTGCAGACACTGGTAGCCCTGTCTGGCTCTTTGGCTTTGAAACAGAGATGAACACTGAACCCTAGAGTCAGATATGACTGGCTTTCAAGCAAGGGCAACCTTTACCTTTACCTAATAACAGCAAATCCCTGATTGGTATTCAAATTTGCTGTGAAGTTTGGCCCTGTTTATGCAAGTGCTTAGTAAAGGTCTCCCTTGCTCAAAAGCCAGTCTGACTCTAGGGTGCAGTGTTCATCTCCATTTACAGCAAAAGAGCCAGTGCTGTCTGTGTTTGCAGACATTTCATGGCCATGTGACAGGCATGACTAGAGTCCAGCAAGTCACATGGGAAGATTTGGCCATGCCCACAGATTTGGCCACACCCACAGAGTTAGTCCCACCCACAGAGTTAGCCCTGCCCACAAAATTTCCCTTATTTTCAAAACCAAAACTTGACAGGTATGATTCATAGGGCTGCTGACACCACTTCCTCCATTCTCACACTTCCTTTCTGAGCCATTTTTGGGGAAGATGGAAAAGTTGTCATTGTTTTACAAATGTAAGAAGTAGTCATGGGTCACTGCATTTCTTCCTTAGTTAGATAGATTCGGTTAATTTGTACTATTTAAAAATTCTCATAGCCAAAGCAATGGTATTCCCGGTGGTAATGTATTGGTGTGAGAGCTGGACCATTAGGAAAGCTGAGCGCAGAAGAATAGATGCCTTTGAGATGTGGTGTTGGAGGAGAGTCCTGAGAGTCCCCTGGACAGCAAAGAGAACAAATAGGTCAATATTAAAAGAAATCAACCCTTACTGTTCATTGGAGGGACAAATAGTGAAGATGAAGCTAAAGTACTTTGGACATCAAATGAGAAGGGAAGACTCACTTGAGAAGGCCTTGATGCTGGGAAAGGTGGAGGGCAAGAGAAGAAGGGGGCGTCCAAAGATGAGATGGCTAGATGGTATTGTGGACACAATGGGCACAGAGCTGGGCAGGCTGAGGAGGATGGTGGAGGACAGAGGTGCCTGGAGGAAAATGGTCTATGGGGTCGCAAAGGGTCAGAATCGACTGTTCGACTGAACAACAACAACAAAATATATTTCTGCAATGAATCCTAATTTTCTTATTTTCCAAGAATAACACGAATCCTTTCTAAAAGGGGTAGTGTACTCTGCCAACCAATCCACTATTCATGGGCAAAATCCACAAGTTATCTAGCCTGGTGCTCAAGTGCTGCTTGCTCTGCTAACAAAATTGCCATAAATCTTTAGAGATAAAACAATAGGCAAGAAAGGTCACTATTCCTCATCTTTCATTTCTAGACACTATGTTATTTTACCTCTCAAGTATTCTCTCATTATCTCACTTGCAGTAGCCTTCCTATCATCATTCATTGGTGCAATTTGGATTCTAGTAGCATTTTTTTTTAAAAAAAGGTTTAATTACATATCTACATTTCTCAAAAATAGACAGAATAGGTCCTGAACTGGCTTTTTCCTTTCTAAGCACTATAGAGATCTAAGGAAGTGCATTTCTCCTAATTCTGAGAACCATTTTCTCAACAAATATTTATTAAAAGTATTATTGTTATTTCCAGGCTGTTGCTTTTACACAAGCTGTTCCTGATCTTAAATCTTTTCCCTCCACCTTGAATGAGTTATATGTTACTATTAATAATTGAATTAATATTTTTTGACTTGTTCGCTGCCCACTCAGGGGCCCCCGACTCAGGGTGGTTTACATAATCTAAAACACCATACAATAAAAACAGTTTAAAAACCCCCACCCACATTAAAAACTCACCCACCCACCCTGAGAGGCAGAGAGAGGGTACATCTCAAGGTAAAAGCCAGCGAGCAGGAGCCACATTGCCCTCAGGGCTCCATTCCTGTCCCGCCAGCCACATTTTTAGTCCTTTCCTGAAGTGCAGCAGGACGGAATGAGCTCCCGTCTCTGTCCCAGCTCCTGCCAACCTAGCAGTTGGAAAGCAAGAAATTGCAAGTAGATAAATAGGGACCACTTCGGCGGGAAGGTAACAGCGTTCCGTGTGCTCCAGTGTCTAGTCATGCCTGCCACATGACCACGGAAACGTCTGCAGAAGCAGACAACGCTGGCTCTTCGGCTTGGAAACACAGATGAGCACTGCACCCTAGAGTCAGATACGACAGGCTTTCGAGCAAGGGAAACCTTTACTTTTACTTGAAGGACAGCAGCTCCGTCTGCAACTGTAGCTCTCTACTGGTAGAAGGTTCCAAAGGGCCGGAGCGAACACGGAAAAAGGCCCTTTTCCTTGTGCCAGAGAGGTGAGCACCCCTGGCTGATGGCACAATTAGGGAACCCCTCCGGTCCGCTCTGGTTGGACGGACAGATGTTCTTAGAGTGATGCGGTCTTTTAGGTATCCTGGCCCACTACCATATAGGGCTTTGAAGGTCATAACCAGCACCTTGAATTGCACTCAGAGGCAAACTAGTAACCAGTGCTGTTCCCAGAGCAGGGGCGAGGCATGGGCATAACGCCCACACCCCAAGCTCTTACATCTTTGAGGTACAAGCTCTTGCATCTTTGAATATGCCCCAGTTGTTTTAAATGGCCCTATTTAGATCATAATAGTTCAAAAGCTGGCTCCTGGCTCTTTGTCTTTCTTTAAAAATGGAACAGCAACAGCCGACTCAAATGCTTACAGTATATGAAAATATTTGCCAAGGTCAGTATCAATGTTATTTTTTTAATTAGTGTCTATATGGACCAATGACGTCTCTTCCAAATGTGCAGATCCTCTGTATGTGCAGCAATTTGGATTAAATGGACTGGCACTCACATAAGTAAGCCATGGAATATATCTGATTTCTCTCCAACATGAAGACAGGGCTATAGGAATGGGTATTTCTGCTGTCCCAAAAACATAATGTTACCATAACAGAACTCATAGTCAAGCTCTCATCCTTTCACAGAATGAATCAATCAATCAATCAATCAGGGAAAACATGTATTGAATAACTCCAGCTTTCAGTGACTGGGGGAGGGGGAGTCTGAAACAAAAAAGTGCCAGGTTGATATTGTTTCATTATGAGATCATTGAAAATTACTTCAAAAATGTATGTGTTATTTATCAAGCAAATCCTGAAGTTTTTGTCAATACAGTAGACCCTTGCATAACGAGGTTACTTGGTTCCCCAAGTAGCATTGCTAAGCGATTTTTGTTGTTATGCAGGTTTCTATGGAGTTTCCCTGCATAACAACATTTTTAGTGTAGTTGTCTGGTTATTTTAGCATTGTTGTCTGGACAATAACACTATAAACATTGTTATGCGGGGGAACACGTGGTGCATAACATCGCGTTGTTAAGCGAAAATGATGTTATCTGAACGTGTTGTTATATGAGGGTTGACTGTATAGCCAAACTTTAGGCCATCATGTGATAGAGTCATTTTGTAGACACTCTCCAGTGTTTGTCTTACACAATAATGCTTCTTGAAGTTGAAATGTAACAGGCGCAGGTTTAGAGCTTCAGTGAGAACTGGACTATGTGTTGCTTCCTCCTCCTCCCCCTCTTCTTTTTCTTGGTGAGTATGTTTGTGATATGTTTAAAAATACCACATCCTACACTACCTGCCACTGGAGGGAGTCAGCTCATGCTTCGCTCACCTACCCCACTGAGCTGTCCAGTACAGCCAAAAGGCCCTTTTGTAGGTTATCCAAAAATATGTATGCTCCCTTATCTGAAAGGTGAATACCATCCCCATGGAATGTACCAGGGCAATCATATCTAATGCACACATGCTTAATGTACAATGCCCCACGTCTCAAAACCCAAGTTTAAAGCTCTCTGTTGATTCCTCTGCATGCCCAATCCAAACACTGAGGATCACAGTCCCCCCACCCATGTTGGGGAAGAATAAGTGATCAAATGAAAATACTCTAGGCCACCTCCCCATGACTTCTGAATGATATTTTATGCTTGTGATGACTAGCTCTTTGTCCTTCATCAAGTCTATACCATTTCCCCCTAGGTGCACTAACATACTAGCATTATATTCCTCCAGTAAGGTTAGCAAAAGGCCATCCCAATGCTTTCTACATTTGGCCTTCAATTCTAGAATATCCCATTACCCTAAATTTAAGAGATTCCCTAATGCTGTCAGCTTTGCTGGCCATCTGTGTTTGTGCTGTGACTTTGGTGTCAGGGACTTTACCCTGCCATTCAAAGTTTAACATTCTCCAAAGATAGGTAAGATGAAAGTGTTAGAGTTTTCTTGCATAACATTGATGGATAACCCAGGTCTCCACCTCATAAAGTGAGAGGATAGAACAACAGCTTTGTACATCTTCAGCTTAATGGAAAGATTGATTCTGTGTCAATTCCACACAGAGGATCGAAGTCTTCTGAGGGCAATGTGGACTTGAGAGATTTGTGAGTTCACTTTAATGTCAATGAAAATGTAGCAGGAGATAGTGCTTCCAAGATACACAAGCTTATCAATTGCAGAAAGCAGATGTTTGTATACCTACAGAACTGGTTCTGTATAAAGTACATCTAAACCAAGTTGGTGCCTCACCATCTTATCAATATTGCTCTTTGAGATGAAAATGTTATAGGGAGAGAAAACTAAATTGAGACTTCTTTACACAACTAGAAGTGTGGCTGTATTAAGAGTGTAATTGCTGATAAACAAGAGCTCAAACACTGTGCAAAATGGGACTTTAGTTATGACCTATGGGTTAAATAGTTTTCTATCAGTGTGGTAGGAGAAGTGACACTAGGGGTTTCTTTGCTGTAAGCATCCCAGAGGTTTGCTGATAGCATAAGATGAAAAGAGTTGGACCCAGAAAGTAGCCTTGTTGTGCAGCCTTTGGAATAGGAGGCTCAGAGGGAATATAGTTGTTGATGAGTCAAGCATTCATGAAACTCTTGAATGATTTGTGTGAACTTATTAGGATATCCAAGTCATGTCATGATTTTCCATAGATCTTCTCTGTCTGTCTATGTAAAAAAAACACAGTGAAATACATGAATGCTGTATAAAGGTTGACATGTTGTTCCTCACACTTTTCTTGTAGCTGTTGAATGGCAATGGTTATGTCATGAGTTCCTTGCTCATTGTGGAAGCCACACTAAATTTTTGATAAAAGACCTTGCTGCACCTTTGAAGTCTTGGGGGATTTTGTCATGTGTTCACATTTCTTGAAATAGACATGTCAGTCCTCAGAGAAGTTTATAGCCACCTTTTAAAAAATAAATCTTTGCTGGAATTATACTTGGCCCTGGGTTTTTTTTTTCATTGGAAAGTTGGTTTATAGCCTTTTGTATTTCTTTCAGAGACAGAGGACAGGTCTACTGAACTATTAATTGGCACTGGTGGAAGTCTGTCAGTCACCTGTTCACTAATTTCAGATTGTCTGTTCAACACATCTGAACATGGTTGATGCAAAAATGTACAACCACGCACAATCTGTGGTTTCTCCATGATGAGGTTGGAGGGGAGTTGGTGCAGTAAATCCACAGATTGTGGGCCATAGATAGTTTTGACTGCATTGAAGAATTTTTCCAAGATTGGCAAAGTCCTGAATCTCCTGGCTTTCCTGCTGAGTCACAAGTTCTTCATCTATTTCAGTTCAGACTGCAACTTGTGAATCATTTGGCTTAAAGTAGTATTATTTCCATTTAATTTGTTGAGTTGATATATTTTATGTAGTTTATGTTTTATTGAAAAAACCCTTGCAATTTCTCCATCTTTCTCATCAAACCAATCTTCACCAACACATTTCTTAAGTCCAAGAGATTTCATAGCAGTGGTGTATATGATATCAGTTCTTCTGCTTCCAGGTGGAATTTTATCTTGTACTTAATTTTGACTTCAGAATCAAGCTAGATCCCTCATGACTAAGCTTGGAGACATATATGTTGGCAAGAGGAAATGCTGTTGAAGTGGCCCAATATTGGGCAGATGTGAATATATGGAAGCCATATTTGTGGGTCTGCACATAGACATCTCAGAGTATGGGTAGCCCTTTTTATTTCTATTTTTATTTTATTTTTTGGTAAAGGTTTCCCTCACTCGAAAGCCAGTTGTATCCGACTCTAAGGTTCAGTGCTCATCTCTGTTTCATGCCAAAGAGCTAGCATTTTCTGCTTATGCAGATGTTTCCATGGTCATGTGGCAGGCATGACTAGACACCGGAGCACATGGAACACTGTTACATTCCCACCAAAGTGGTCCCTATTTATCTACTTGCAATTTCTTGCTTTTGAACTGCTAGGTTGGCAGGAGCTGGGAAAAATACGGGAGCTCATTCCCGTCTTTAGATGTTTTTAGATGTGTGATTTTAAGCTTTGTATGTTATTGTATGCTGGTGGTGCATCTGACATGAATAAAGAAAGAAAGATAGGTGCTTTGATTCTTCTTTTTCTCATGATCACTGTGGTAATTTTATATGCATGTTCATTTTGTAGAAGTGGAACTAAATATCCATCTAACATTCTGCTGCACACATCATTTTAGTTAAGTTCTTTCAACTTTTGATAGTATGCCAAGATCAGACTTTGGTGCCCAAATTAGTTCAGATTATCAAATATAAAATAGAATTTTAGTGATGTGTAGATCTTGTCCATCTCTACTTTTAAAGATCATATAGTCTAACTAGCTGAGGTGCCTGGCTGCGCCCAGGGATTTTTTGGGGGGTTGGGGGCTCACCTCCCAGTGTGGTATATTTTCTTGGGGTGCTGGTGACATACTCACACAGAGAGAGGAAGGGGGAGGGGACCAGGCCTGTATACCAGCCTCACCCGGACATCCGTTTGTTTCTGTGCCTTGATCTCCATCACCATTTGAGGGGGAAGGAGAAGGAGGAGGGGAAGAAGAGCAGTGAGTCTTTTTTTTTGTCCAGCCAGCCAGGCAGGGATTTGGTTCGGGGAGCACGTGCATGTGCATGTGCATGTACACACACACACACACACACACACACACACACACACACACACACACACACACACACACACACACACACACACACACACACACACAGGAGGGAGGGGACCGGGCCTGTATACCAGCCTTTACCGGAAGTGCGTATGTTTCTGTGCTTCAATCTCTGTTGCTGTTTGAGGGGAAAGGAGGAGGCGGAGGAGGAAGGGAAGAAGAGCGGTGAGTCCTGCTGTTGTCCATCTGGCCAGGCAGGTAGTTGGTTCGGGGAGGAGGGGGATTGCTGGCTTGGTGGGGAGGGGGGAAATCATGGCCAGCCAGGTGGTCCCTGCCTCTGCCAGCAGCCTGTGGGCACTGGTTTGGGTTTTTGCTCCTCTTCTCCTTTCCCTGGCCTGACATTCCCTCATGGATTCTGGCCCCTGTCTCATGCTTTGCATGGCAAGGAGGGCCTCGTGGAGATGCCTCTGTAGTCATGGAAACACTGCCTAGGAGGCTGGCCACCTTGGGCTGTGGCCTGAATTCCCTGTGGCTGCTGGCAAGGCCAGGCCATGGGGGCTTGGCTTGCAATCCTTGCAGCCCCCTCTGTAGAAGGGTGCTCGAGTTCTCTGTGGGTGCTGTGTGCGCACATGGTGGTCGTTGGTGTTTCTGCCTTCAGCCCCGCCTCCTGCGCTCGTGTTCCTTGCACGCGGCCTCTCTGATTGGCTGGGGCATGCTGCAGGGGGTGCTGGGACTTTTAGTTGTTCTGTTTTCTCCAATTTGTTGGGCACAGTCCCCACCCTCGGCCTCAGGACCATTGCAACGTTGTCTCTCATTTCGAAAGATATGTGTGTGCGAGGTATTACAGGTTATGCTCCAGGGGTTTGGAAACACATACTACTGTCCACACCTCTTCCTTATAGGTATAGATAGATGCCAATGGGATCATAGATGCATTCAGTTTGCATTGTTTCAAATTCTAAATCAAAATAATGTATTGGTGATAAGAAGATTGTATTCACTGCAAATTATTAAGAGAAGAAAACTATTGTTACAGTTTTCTATGCCATGCTTTCCAATGTCTCCATTCCATATTTGATTATCTGAGTTAACTTGACCATTAAAATCATCAAGGATAATCAGTTTGTGTGGAATGAAGATCACCATAAAATAATTTTTCATATTATCATTATTAGTGATAGTTGGAGCATACATACTGAATGGAGATATCTATCTTTACAGAAAGTGACATTTTAAGAGTAATTAAATTGCAGTTGTTGATGTCTTTTGAGAAAGTACTAAGTTTGCTAACAATTTGGTTCCAAATAACAAAGGCAACTCCTGCATTGTGATAGGCCTCTTCTAGGCAATCACTCCAAAAAAAGGTATATTCAACAGATTATTATTATTATTATTTATTAGATTTATACCCCACCCTACTCAGTGCAAGGCCGACTCAGGGCGACATAACAACATATCAAATACAGACACAATATAACAATACATAAATACAATGGGGAAAAGAAAATAATACAATATCAGGGTACAATATAATAAATACAATAAGAATGTACAAAACCGTAGCAATAACGATTTACAAGTTTACAAGTTACAATCAGAGAAAGCACAATGATCCAGTGGGGTCGGGGGGGGGGGTCGGAGCCCAAGCTCAACGACCATAACAAGCCTTAACAAGGTCCAAGCTCAACGGCACATCGGAACCTCCCGACCTGGCAAATAAAAAGGCAAGGAGTAATGGGCGCAAATGGTGTGGTACTCAACAGCCTTTGTTAGAAACAACATTCCATTTGGCCTTTTTGCCCATGCCAAGAGAAATTCCACGGAGTCCGTGGACTTCAATAAATCCACCCTGGTGATCCAGAAAAAACTTAAAAATAGAGATTACCCCACGCACGTGGTAAACACAGCTCTTCAGAAAGTAAGGGACACACCCAGAAAGCAGTTGCTAGAAAGGAAACAACTGGGAGGGGGTAATTTCATCAGGTGCTCCTTTGAGTTTTCACCAGCAGCTAATCAAATAAAGAAGATCATTTATAAACACTGGCATTTGGTCAGTCACCTCCCCGGGTGTAACGAGAAACCGATGATTGGCTTCAGAAGGTCCAAATCCATTAGTAACATTATCGTACATTCGGACCATACTGCCAGAACCATTATCAATGATAAAATGTTTCCAACGGGACACTACAAGTGTCATTCATGCATAGTGTGTCAGTTTTGCTCGGAAACTAAAGACATTTATATTCCAAAGAAGCAATCAATTTTTACCTTGAGATCCCTCACCAGTTGTGCCAGCAGATGCGTGATTTATATGTGGGAATGCCCCTGCCAGATGCGTTATGTGGGACTTACCAGTCGGCCACTGAGGCAGCGGATTTCGGAACACAGGTTCAAAATCAGACACCAGGTGACAGATGCACCATTAGTATCTCACTATATGGAAAAATGCCACTCAGAAAGGGATTTCCATTTTGTAGCGTTAGAAATGGTCAGACCAAGGCTATTTGAGAGGTGCAATATTAACAAAAGATTAAGACAGCGTGAAGCATTTTTTATTCACCTCTTTGATACCATGTATCCAAAAGGATTAAATCAGGGGCACGATCTTGCAGTGTTTCTATAGGCAATACTCTAGGTCATATGTTTTTGCGGCTACAGTAGGTGGTTTTGGGAGCTTACAACAATTGGTTGCACGTGAGTCACTTTTCACTAGCATAAAGGCAGCTGCTTCACATTCATTATCAACGTCCATATGCACCTAATAGAATGAGCAGAGGCAAGGACGCGACGTTGAGAGACCTTTTTACATATTGGTAAGCTTTTGCCTTTCTTCACATAGTATTGTAGCTACATATTAGATGCATAGCAGAGATATATATTTAACACGTATTCATGTGTAACAGTTCTCTCTATTACTTTGCCATGCTAATCATTATGTTTATGTACAATTATGTTTGTGTGCAGATTTCCTGAAGAAGAAAAAGTTATTCGAAAAGTCGAAATAACTGGTATTTTTGTTATCAAGAATTATAATAATGGAATTATTTTTGTTATCAAGAATTATGAACAATGTTTGTGAAGAAGAATAAACTACATCAACTCTTTAAAGAGCCGGATACACTTTATTACATACCATTTTTGAGATAAAACAGTCACTATTTCAAACGGTTTTTGCTATCTGTCAAATAAAAAGGCAAAACACATAAAGCTGGCCACATTTTATTAAAATTTATTCACACTCCCAAACCTGCAGTGGGGCCAAGAACAGGTAGACCCCCTCAGCACTTCTTTGTTCTGTATAGGAAAATTCCTAGCCCCAGCTCTGGTGAAGATGCATCCATGCGGGCATTTCCAATTCTATTTGCATGAATGGATGTTGGTTGTAGTGTAAATCTGCCTCATGATGTCCTCTGCACATACCTGATTCACACAAATCAGTGTGCCCAGCAGTCACCTCATCCAATGATTCCCTAAGGCAGTGATGGCAAACCTTGGCACTCCAGGTGTTCCGGAACTTCAATTCCCAGATCAGCAGGAGTGCTGACTTGGGCTTCTGGTAATTGAAGTCAAAGAACACCTGGAGTGCCAAGGTTCATCACCATTTCCCTAAGGGATACACTGATACAAACCCCAACCCCACACTGCCCACATAACAAATGTTGCCAATTTAATATGACACCACTCATATAATCCTTAACTTCCCATACAAATCAGAGTGGGATAGGTAAACATGACCCAGGATCCTTTTTCAAAATTGCAATTCAGGATAGTTCAAATCCAAAATTCTTATTTGGCCCTATCTGGTGACAGAATGAATCTCTGGCATAAAGAGCGGGTGGGCAAGCCAACAATCAGACAGCAAGAGGGAGGAATCAGGTGGGACAGGCTTTGATATTAGCCATAATATTAAATCCTGCCCCACCCCATTTCCAGACCCTCCCAGTCAGTGTTCCTGTGGCTGAAAGAGGGGGAAGCTCCCTCTCCCTCCTTCCAAAGGCTGAACATCAGAGAAGGCACTTTTCCCAGTTGTCCTTCTTGTGCTTTTCATTAATGGCAACATTGTCAACATTTTTTACAACTGGCCACACGTGTTGTACTCCTTTTGGGTCTGCTATTTCTGGCATTCTCTAAACAGCAACAAATCTTGCAAATCAACAAATCATAATTGGAATAGTCTTTCTTCTTTTACTTTGCAAATTCTACCATAAAGAAGAGAATCCCTGACAACTGAATCTAGCTGGTCAAAGTATTGTCAATCAGATTTAGGGAACCCTTTCTAGCCCTTTCCTCCAGAAGAAGGTGATCAGTATGATCCTGGAAATGGCTGTTCATTCAGTAAGGGTGCTGCCAGACTCCATAGCTACCCATACTCTGAGATGTCTATGTGCAGACCCACAAATATGGCTTCCATATATTCACATCTGTAGATTTGCATTTCACCCATCACCACAGGGCTTTTTTATGGTTAGTAAGAATAACAGAAGCAGCAGCAAATATCGCCAAGATGAACTGGCACAATATGTAATAAAGATTATGACTTTATTTATTTATTTATTTATTTATTTAATGTGTTTATATACCGCTTTTCTATGTCCACGGACAAACTCAAAGCGGTTCACAAAACGATCAAACAAATACAAAGACAAAATAGCAGTAATAATAATACCACAAAATTCAATAAATACAATAAATAAAGAAGTACAGTTACAAAGAGACTATCGTAAAATACAGTAGTATTACAGTCCCAAGGGTTAACCTCAAAAGACCAAGACCAGGCAAAGCACAAGATATGCCTCCCCAGGTGATGGAGAGGCAGGTGGGAGGCGACCCTCTGGTGTGGCGGCGTCAGCGGCGACTTTTCAGCCCTCCCGAGCGAGAGAGGCTCGGGGGCTGGAGCGGTGGCAAGGAGGCACATGAGCACTCCATCCCGGGCGATGGAGAGGCTCCAGGTGGGCGTGAGGTGACCCTCTGGTGTGGCGGCATCAGCGGCGGCTTTTAAGCCTTCCTGAGCGAGAGAGGCTTTAGGGCAGAAGCAGCGGCGAGCAGGCACATGTGCATTCCATCCCGGGCGATGGAGAGCCTCCGGCTGGGAGGGAGGCGACCCTCATTGTTGGGACAAAAACTTATCAAAATAACTTCTTGGTCTATTTCATTCCAAATCTTCAGTGACCCTGCTATCTGAGGAAATCTTGGAATATAAATCACCAAATGTAGATTTTCCAAGCTCTGGTTTGGCCTTAAATTAGCTTCAGTTGAAAGAGGATTAAAGACTGCGTAAGAAATGTTTCATCTGATACTAAATCAACCTCCATGCAAGTTTGACAGAGAGTTCAAGAGCAAGTTCAAAAGAAAGGACAATGCTTATTACACAAATTAAGACTCCTTCATCAAGGATTTATACAGTGGTGTCAGGAGAATTCTGTGAGCAAGACATAAGAAGAGGGAAGAGAAACTCTCAAACTATAGACTCCAACAACAATGTAGGTTTACTCTCTTGACCATTCATATAACTATTTTTGAGAGATTTATTCAGATAGATGTTTATTTGGTAGCTTTTCAGTAGTAAGTTTTGCTGCATCTATAGCTAAAGAGCTAGAGTATGCCACTGTAGTGCTCCTCCTTAGAGACCTATGGTGAAAACAGGAACAGGTCTCTGTGTTCATTCTACCTCTGTTGTTAACACAATAGGAAACATACAGAGGGGAAACAGATCAGTATTAACAGAACAAGAAAGGCTGACTGTATGACTCATTTTAACCAGTCTTGGGTGGGTAGAAAAACTTCAATTTCTCCTGTTCTGTTTGACTTTTCTTTCACCAGTGTACGTAGTGTACAGTATCTTGATTAATGTTCTGTCAGATAGCATTGAAATGAGAGCTATAAGTAGCCCACCAGTAAATCTGGGGAGAGCTTGAACTCTGTACCTATAAAAGGATCTTGAAACCAGTAAGGCCTTCTCTTTTGCTTCAGTAATTCAAAATGGGATTACTGTGCTCCTGATTTCCTGTCCCCCATCTTGAATCTTTCCTGTATTTTGCCCTGTGAAACCATTTTCAGCTTCTAGCTAGGCAAGATGAACAGCTGGTTTTACTCAAGGTTAATCTGCCCCTTCTGAGTTACTCCAACTTGTTTGTAAATCCAGAGGATGGAGAATTAGAACAGTGGCTACCAGTGCCACAGGCCAAAAACAAAATAGGGAGAATGAGATTTCTATCAATGCTAAAGCTTCCCTGCCCTAGCCTCAAGACTATTCATTCATTTATTAGACTTGTATGCCGCCCTACTCAGAGAACCTGAACCTCACAGAACCAGCAAATATCAAATATTACAGTGCAACAAAACACAATGTGTTGGAGTGGGCCAGATATGGCCCGCTGGGTCACGGAAATGGCCCACTGAGGTCAGAGTGGCTGGACTCAAGGAAGGCACACGAGGCAGAAGATGGTGAAAAGTCCAGCCCCGACTGAGGTCTGGATCGTGATATTTATTACTCTGGAGTTTGTACACGTGGGTTCTTCATGACTTCACTCAAAGGGCTTTTTCCCTGTGGAAATTTACTGACCAGCCACATTCACAGAGGCTGACCTGAAAAGCTGATGCTTCTACGTCATCAGGAAGTTTGGTTGCCACTGAAAACTGGGACTGGTAAGGACTATTGTTCTCCCATTATCTGGGGATCTTCCAGGTGTAACTTAAGGTCATTATGTTTACTACAGGATGGCCTTTCCCATGACCTGTGGGCATGAGTCATGCTATTGTGTGTGCTTATCAAGTTTTGCCAGCTTGTGATAGTTTGCCTGCTTCTGTCCAGGTCATTCAGCCATGGTTTGTGAGTGAATTAATAACGCTACCAGTTTATAGCCTGAACCCAATTTCTGTTCCCTTAGAGTTAGGGTGGTTCTCGAGGCAGTTTTCTCTGCCGAGCAAACCCTGCAGGAACAGTTTAGGCCAATTGCGTGAGTGGGCAATCCACAACAATGGGATACAGTACGGCAAAATAATAAAATACAATAAATACCATGCAATAAATCAATACACATCAAAGAAACATTACATTGCACAAACAACAGCCCGCAGCTGCAGTCCATGTTTCCTCCTGGCCGGAGAACATTTGACGGGGGTCTGGCGATGGCGGCGTAGATTTTATCAGCTGCCTCCACCCACAGCTGCAGTCCATATATCATCAGTGTGTGTCATAAGACAATTACAAAAAATTAACAAAAAACATTACAAAACAACTATAGTCATTTCCCTCTGAGCAGGCAACAGGCCGGGGATCTTCTCCCCAGCCTTGGGAGGGAGAGGCCTGGGAGTTAGCTGGGTGGCGGTATCTGGCCGCTCACAGGAGCTGGCGTCTTTTCTTCTCCCCAGCCCCAAAGGGAGGGGCCCAGGAATCAGTTGGCCAGCAGTGTCCGGCTGCCCGCAGGAGCCAGCAGCTTTTCTTCTCCCCAGCCCCAAAGGGAGGGGCCCGGGAATTTTAATTTAATTTAATTTAATTGTTCAACTTGTATACTGCCCCACTTGCTCAGTGACTCTGGGCGGCTAACAAAGAAACAAAATATCTCAATTACATGGTATTAAAAACAATTACAATTACATAATATCAAAAACATTTCAGAAACATTTCAAAGAAACCAAATATTGCAATTACAATTACGAAATATCAAACCATCACAATATGGAAACACTTCAATAATAACCTGAGATAATTAAACCATACAAAAACGCAACGTCTGATAATGGCGGTGGTTTTGTAGCCGCCCCAGCTGCACAGCTGCTGTTCTCTCCAGGCCAGCTGGCCGAGGGAGTGTCTGGTAAGGGAGGTGGCGGTGGCAGCGGCGGTCTTGGAGCCACCCGAACCACACAGCTGCTGTTCCCTCAAGGCCGGCTGGCTAAGGGGACCGTTTGTCTTGGCAAATAAGATTGATTTAATGATTTCTGCAAGCTTCTCAAAAAGTCTTTATAACACAAAGATCCGAACTCCTTTCGATAACAGGAATTTTCAGTTATTTCCTCAGGGATCTGTAGTGTCTTATTAAAGTCCAATTCATTGTTATTTATTTATTATATCGCATCCTAGACCTCACCCGTTTATTCTTATGGTGTCGACGCTGAGGAAATAACTGAAAATTCCTGTTATCGAAAGGAGTTCGGACCTTTGTGTTATAAAGACTTTTTGAGAAGCTTGCAAAAATCATTAAATCAATCTTATTTGCCAAGACAAACGGTTCCAGTTTACTCTAGTTTCCACGTTTGTCCCCTACATCTTTGCTTCGGCTGGCTAAGGGAACATCCAGTAAGGGCGGTGGCAACAACAGCAGTCTTATAGCCACCCGAGCTGGCCATGGGAGCATTTAGGAATCAGCTGGGCAGCGGTGTCCGACCGCCCACAAGTACCGGTGGTTTTTCTTCTCCCCAACCCCAAAGGGAGGGGCTGGGGAATCAGCTGGGTGGCAGCATCCAGCTGCCTGCAAGTGCTGGTGGCTTTTCTTCTCCCCCAGCCCCAAAGGGAGGGGCCTGGGAATCAGCTGGGTAGTGGTTTCTGTCTGCTCGCAAGAGCCAGTGGCTTTTCTTCTTCCCAGCCATGAAGGGAGGGGCCCAGGAATCAGCTGAGCGGTGGTGTTTTAGGAAGGAATAAAAGAAAGTTCTAGATTGGTACAGTGATTAAACTGTAGTACTGCAACCAAAATCCTCTTCAAAATCTGAGTTCCATGCTAATGGGATCAAGGTTGACTCAGCCTTCTATCCTTCTGAGGCTAGTAAAATAGTATCCAGTGTGTTGTGGGCTAAATTCTGATTACCTTGAGAGTAGACCTAAGTGCTATGAGGCAGTATATAAGTGAAATTGCTAGAACCGAAAGTGACCCAAAAGAGGCAAGCCCTGTCATATGAGACAAAAGAGACAAGTGTATAAAGGAAATAAAAATGATGTAGTCACCCGGGGTGGGTGGGTGGGAATAAATTTAAAATGAAAGTTTTCACTGTACACTTCCCTTATAGCCATAGTGATCAGTAGTGATTAACAACTCTGTTTGCCCAAACCTACCACGATTTGATTGGTGGCCATTTTGGGACATTTATCACATATATCTTGCAACAGTAAATGTCAGAGTTTAATTATCGCCTTTATGAAGAAGTAATTTCTGTTATCTGTCCTGAATCTCTCTCATCATTGAGCTTCACTGAATTAGCACAGGCAATTACCACAGGTAATTCAATGATGTTCAATGATGGTACTAGTACTATAAGACAAGGAGAAAAATCTCTTACTCTCCACTTTCTTCATACCATATATAACTGCATACACCTCCATCATGTTTCCCCTATGTATACCTTCTCCTAAGATAATAACCACAACCATTGTAAGTTTTCCTCAGTGGGGACTTACTCTTGCCAATTAATCATTTGGCTGTCCTTTTCTGCACTTTGCCTGAAAAGTGTCACCAGAACTGTACTTTTTGCTACTGCTGTGGCTGCTGTTGTTACTAGAGATGGGATTTTTGGATTTTCTGGACTACAAATACCATCACTTTCATTCTGTGTGTTCTACCTAAGTTGCAGACATCTTGCAAATTCCTAAATGTGATGTATCTAGGAGAAAGGCCTACATTGGAAGGCTTTGAGGCATAGCTGGACCAGGCACTACCCAAGTGTCCTGTTTCCTGCTACAGTGCCAGCTAGGAACTTTCCTTCTTAGAAGGAAGTTTCAGCAGAGCTATGCCTAGCTGAGCCTCAAAGACTTTCTCCCAGGACTTTCTCTTTCACCTTTTATTTAGGTGTTCTGGTATAAGATGTCTAGAGAAACCATGTTGGCTTAGTGGTTAAAATACTGAGCTTGAAGATTGGAAAGCCCACAGATCAGCAGTATGAGACCTGAGTGCTACACAACAGAGTGAGCACCTGTTATCTGCCCCAGCTCCTGCCACTAGCAGTTCAAAAAAATGTAAGTAGATAAATAGGTACTGCATTTAGTGAGAAAGGTAACAGTGTTTTGTAAACTTTGGCATCTAGTTATGCCTGCCACACAACCATGAAACCAACTGCAGACACAGAGAGTGCTGGCTCTAGCTGTAAACAGAGATGAACACCACCCCCTAGAGTCAGATATGATTAGCTTTCCAGGAAGGGAGACCTTTACCTTTAACTTTAAAATGTCTAGATCTAGAACATAGGTAGTACTCCAGAAATTTTATTCCTAGCTCCGACCATTTATTATTGTTACTGCTGTTATTAGATTTTAAAAAATCCTTTTGACAATTTTAAGAATGCAGCTGGTGAATACTGAATCAAAAAACCATCAGTTTAATAAATCATCTTTAAGCTGCTGTTGATAAAATTGTGTTGAATTATTCAGTGCTTTCAAATATGAGGTCAAGAGGTCTAACAAAACAAATGTGTAAGTTCCTTAGAAATGTCAGTATGTCAGCACAATTATAATTGATGTCTGAGTGAGAACATTTAGGATTCCATGTGGAACTGAATTGGTGTAGGTAATAGAGTTGAGTATCTGAAAGATCTTCTAGTACTATGATAGAAGTGTCTCAGATTTCTTCAGACTTCAGTGCAACACTGGAAGTGAGGACAAACATAATTTATTAAATAAGAATCAACAGAGCAAACTGAGATAAATCCAAGTTTTAAAGCATCTGTATATTTCTGTGCTTAACATTCCCTTTAGACATTCCAGTAAATTTATTTTCGGGTTTTATATTTTAAAAATATATTTGCCAAAGATCTGATAAGATGTTTTACAAGGCTCTATTGCAAAAGGAGAAATAAAGGTTTTCTGAATAAGAAGAGGAAACCCCAATAATAGAAGGATATTGCAGCATATGCAAGCAATAGGAATGTTAATGTACTAGCTACAAAAGATTATGGGACAAATTTTTTTACTAGCTTTTATTAAAGTTTTGAGGATTCAGGGGCATCTGTGTGCCACATGGCATAAGAAACACTCAACAATAACAACTGAGTGTTGTAAAACAACATTGTCTGTATGTAGGAGAGGTGTGGTTTGAAATGAGAAAAGCACAGAGACTGCTTTTTATGTTTCATTTTTGGTTTTTGCTCTATTGTTTCATCCAGTTTTATCAATGACTCTAAACATTTCATTTTATTGGCATAATGTGAAACCAGTTTACATAAATATGCAAATTAGATTTTTCTCAATTGATGAAATTGGAATCAAGCCAGAGAGGGCTATACTGTAGTTTGTTTTTCTCTGATCCACCTCATGATAAAAATTCAAACAAGCAGCTTATCTGCTTTCCAAAAATATTTGAGATATGCTGTCTTAAAAAAAAACATAAAATAAGACTGAATTAACAGATCTCACAGCAACCTATAATGTGATACTGCCCTGGATGCACCAGAAAATGCCTGAAACATGCATAGAATCATAGAATCACTTAGTTGGAAGGGGCCTTTTAGGCCATCAACTCCAATTCCCAGGCAGTTATACCTGGGATGTCAGATAAATTAATAAAAATATTTTCAAATACCTGGAACTGTTCTATTCAAGTTAGAATCTCATAACTTCCTATTCATACACTTAGACCATATTGGGGCAAGTCCAAGGGCTTTCTATTGTAAAGGAAGGAACTCACCTCCATCTTTCCCCTAAAGTTTAAGATTAATTCTTTCCTCTGTTGCTTTTCTCCGTCTCTCTATTGTCTTTGGGTGTGGAGAAATTCTAGCCAGACGGTGGCTACAGAAAAGGAGATCAGGTCAGAGATTGACCAAGCACTTGTTGAGAATCCAGCTCAACAAGGGTGCAAGCATAAAGTCAAAAGAAACTGAAACAGCAGTCAGAGTTAAAGGTGCGCAAGAAAGAGAGCTGCTCCAGCACCGGGGAGCAAGTTTTTATTGAAAAGTACACAGGTTCCACCGGATGTATTATTTATTTATTTATTTATTTATTTTTATTTATAGTCATATTTATATATGCCGCCCACTCAGGCAGAACCCGACTCAGGGCGGCATTACAACAAGTTCTAAAAACACATAAAAACACTTTAAAAGCCCCATATCCCACCCACTTTAAAAAACCCCATATCCCACCCACCCATCCCACCCACTATAAAAAGAAGAAGGGAGAGTTCTTAATTCTTTACGTAAGCCAGCAGGCGGGGACCATGTTCCCATTCGTATTATGACAGCATACACAGGATGTATACGCAGGCATAGGTGCAGTGGTATTCAGCCAATAATATGACATTCTCTATAGCATAACCATATATGGCATGACCTATATCTCTTACTAGTGCATGCACAGTAGCTTATATCCTGCCAGAATAGGCCCAAAGCCTATTCTCTGTGGCGGTACCCTTGCAAAAGCTGTTACCTGTATATTCAGCAGTAGCTACGATCTAACTTCAGCTGTAAAAGGCTAATACCAAAAGCATATATATGAAGATTACATAGAGACGCTTTTCTGCATCAAACCAGAATCTCTGCACAGAGGCAGAATCTCTGCAGAGGCAGGAAGCGCTTGTTGATTCAGGAAGTAGCTAACCACAGTTCTTGTGGTCGGCGCAGGAAAAGCTAACCACAATTGTCAGCTATATGCTACACAGTCAATGTTTTAAGCTAAAAGTATAATGAACTCCCACATTTCCACTTCTTAAATTTATTATTTTCTGCGGGACATAGCTTGCCAATTATACACACGCTGGAATTCAATCTCGCTATTAGATTCTGAGTTAACATCTTCATATTCCACATTATTTGTTGGCAAACAATATACATATTCCCCATCATCATAGTTCTCCTCTGCCACACGGGGAACGGCTCGATAATTACCCTGACAGATCTCATTCTGATAGCGAGCTTGATAGATTTGGTTTTGAGTAAACCCTGTGGATCTTCCTGATGCATGAAAACAGTTTTTACTCACAGTCATAAGATTTGGTACACATTGAATACAACAACATAACATAATGCAGTTTACTATAAAAACACCTATGGCAATTAGTATTTGTCTTATCCACCTTGCTCCCGGCAAGCAGGACCATAATGCATCCTACCATGCTGGCAAGGCATTCTGTAAAACAGCACATATTCTGAACTGCTCACAACCTGAGGCTTTCTTTCTATTCAGTAGATACATCATTATGCACGTTATTAGTCACAATCTCCTACAGATCCTGAAGTTCTTTCTCAATCTGGCCTAAAACCAATCAGGGTCAAAATTTATCTAAACAATATCTGGCTTTCAAATCAATTGACTATCTATGTCAGGCGATGAAAGATGAGCATCTTCATCCATAGTAGAAAACATTTTTTAACACCATAAAGTTGCAAGAGGGAGTCAAGAGGCCCACCTACAGGGCAACCAGCTCCTCTGAAACATGAACATGCCATGTTTGATGACCAGTGCCATGTTATTACAACCCTCTCTACAAGAGATTGCACCATGGAACTAGACATGAAACATGCCTGACATATTGAATAACACCATTGCAATATAACAAACTCAATTACATATGTAGGGTTACAGTGAAAAACTCTTCCAGGCATTTTCATAATTGTATTACAAGTACAGCAAAGTCCCAAAATACATTCCAGTAAAAGATCAAAAACACATAGTTAAAGCAATCTGTTGGGGGGGGGAGGAAGAAGCCTGGTCGCCCCCCCTATCCAAGAGACTACATTTTGGCTGTTTGCCAGCCAGCTTTTCAAGAGCGACTCCTTGAATGTGTGAGGGTCTCCTCCTCTCGGACAAGACCCCTCCCATCAGGATCCTCCCTTTGACCCTCCTCCTTAGGGTTTACCCCCAATGACCTTCCAACAAGAAGACATGTCAATCACACACCAGGTTCCATCCCCTCTTCCCCAAGTCTGCCATGTGGCCATGACTCCCAGGTGTTGCCATCTTGCAGGGGCATCTCCCCCCCTTCCAGGAGGCAGGACACATGGAATGAGCAGGACCTTCATTCCATGACACCCCCCTCGTTAGGGTGACAAAAACCATGATCTTCTTGTAAAATCATGCTTTTTGTCATAGTTCACTGTATGCACTTTTAAAACAGGCAAGCACATTTCTTTTCTTCCTTACAAGAAAGTTTCTCTAACAATTCTAGCAAACAAACTACACATATCATTTTAATAACATTTCCCACCAGCAGAGCATTTAGACAATTTTAAAGAGGTTTTCAGGTTTTATAATGCAAACAAGGCCAATTCATCTTTGGAGTCCACACAAACTTTTTAGTCCAAATTAAAATGTCCAAATTAAGAGTCCAAATGTTGATTGAAGATCTCTTCAGACTAGAATTTAAACACCATTTTCCCTCCAGCACAGTTCTTGGTCACAAAACAACCAGGCACCCCTCCGCCCTCCAAACAAGCACATCTTTCAGCTTTTCAGCTACTCACTCAGTCCTTCACTCTCCAGGCACATCCATCTGTATTTCAGCAGGTAGACAATGTAGAACCCAAAAGAACAGCTTCTCCAGAATCTGCAAGTAACTTAGCCAAAAACTGGAGTATATCCTCTCCCACCTTGTATTTTGGCAGAAACCTGCCGTCCATAGAGGAAGGATCCACGCCACGTTTTCTCTGGGCCTCTTTCAGCTGCAGTATTTGAATCTTAACCAAGTGAAAAACTGTCAGGTTGGATTTGCGAGAAGACCCCTTTCTGATTTTGGGTTTTCTGCCTTCCTCCTCTGGCCCAGCTTTCCGTGATGAGGGTTGCTTCAGGGGCAAGCTGAGGTCTTCTGTGCTGCCCTCAGAACCCTTTCTGCCTGCCCCTCTGCATGCAGTAATAGCTTCTATCTGCGATGAGGTGGTAGGGAGGGCTGGAGCATTTGCAACTATTGAGGCACTTCTGATGATTGGAAGCTCCAAGTCCAGAACAGTTGCAGTTAAAGCAGCAGAGAACGGGGTAACAGTACTTGATTGCTGCAAAGCAGGATATAACGTTCCACCTTCATCAGGGGGTTTCGGAGGCAATTGTGGCCCATATGGCAGGGGTGCGGTTGGGGACAGAGGATCTCCAGTGGCAGGTGGCAGTATTTGTGGCATGGAGGTGGTCAGGCTTTAGGCCAAAAAAATGTTCTTCGGTTGTTTATTATTCAGATCAGGAGGATCTGGTGGGGTGGCATATGGTGGTGGTGCCGTAGGATCAGAGTCTCGTTTTAAGTCCGGTTTTTGTAACGGACATGGCGGCAGAATCTGCGGCAGAGACACTGTCACCCCTTGTGCCAACAAAATATTTTTCGGGGTGAGACTTTGCAAGCAGATTCGTACTTTGCACCACAGGAGTTGTACGGTTACACTGACTCTGGGGTGGTTTTGAAATTGAGACCCAATTTTGTCCCACACTTGTAACTCTAAAGTCCCATGTTCTGGGGCCCAGGGACAAACATCGTAAAGAGCCTTAACTAGTTGTGCTATTTCGTTGGTTGATACTGCATGTCCATTTTTCTGCAGGAGGTGTCTAAGATCCTGACAATACTTTTGTTGCAGAGAAGAGAGACCACTGCCCATGTTGTCTTGTCTTGTCTAAGTATTCTAATTTGACTGTGTCACTCACCCGGGATCCTTAAACGGATGACGAGGGACGTCCTGGACCTAGCCGGTCGTGGGTGAGGACTGTGGGGCCACAGCGTTGAAGTCGTGAGCGTGGTCGAAGTGAAGGGAGATTGTAATCTGGATCCGATAGATTACAATCTGGATTGCCTCACACACGGGGCACCAGATGTGGAGAAATTCTAGCCAGAGGGTGGCTACAGAAAAGGAGATCAGGTCAGAGATTGACCAAGCACTTGTTGAGAATCCAGCTCAACAAGGGTGCAAACATAAAGTCAAAAGAAACTGAAACAGCAGTCAGAGTTAAAGGTGCGCAAGAAAGAGAGCTGCTCCAGCACCGGGGAGCAAGTTTTTATTGAAAAATACACAGGTTCCACCGGATGTATTATGACAGCATACACAGGATTTATACGCAAGCATAGGTGCAGTGGTATTCAGCCAATAATATGACATTCTCTATAGCATAACCATATATGGCATGACCTATATCTCTTACTAGTACATGCGCAGTAGCTTATATCCTGCCAGAATAGGCCCAAAGCCTATTCTCTGTGGTGGTACCCTTGCAAAAGCTGTTACCTGTATATTCAGCAGTAGCTACGATCTAACTTCAACTGTAAAAGGCTAATACCAAAAGCATATATATGAAGATTACATAGAGATGCTTTTCTGCATCAAACCAGAATCTCTGCACAGAGGCAGAATCTCTGCAGAGGCAGGAAGCGCTTGTTGATTCTGGAAGTAGCTAACCGCAGTTCTTGTTGTGGTCGGCGCAGGAAAAGCTAACCACAATTGTCAGCTATATGCTACACAGTCAATGTTTTAAGCTAAAAGTATAATTTGGGGGTCAGAGATAGCTTAGAAATTAGCATATGTGTAAACAACAGTACTGGCTGGGAAAATGCCCAGGGCATCTTCACTGAAGCTCCTACTTGGGGGCTGAAATTAAATCTCCAGGTTTTTCCCCTCACCTATTTCAATAACGTTTATTTCATATTTCCTTTGCTCTGTATAGACTTTTTTGTTGTTGTTCAGTCGCACAGTCGATTCCGACTCTTTGCGACCCTATGGACCATTGATCTCCAGGCACCCCTGTCCTCCACCATCCTCCTCAGCCCGCTCAGCTCGGTGCCCGCTGCATCCACAATGCCATCCAGCCATCTCATCCTTGGCTGTCCCCTTTTTCTTTTGCCCTCCACCTTTCCCAGCATCAAAGCTTTCTCAAGTGATTCCTCTCTTCTCATTTGGTGTCCAAAGTACTTCAGCTTCTTCTTTACTATTTGACCTTCTAAGGAGCAGTAAGGACTGATTTCTTTCAAGATTGACTTATTTGTTCTCCTCGCTGTCCAGGGTACTCTCAAAACTCTCCTCCAACACCACATTTCAAAGGCATCTATTCTGCTACGTTCAGATTTCCTAATTGTCCAGCTCTCACATCCATACATTACCACCGGGAATACCATTGCTTTGAATACAGATTTTTGTTTGCAAGATGATGTCTCTACTTTTCACTATGTTCCCCAGGTTTCTCATGGCTTGTCTCCCTAGAATCAGTCGCCTCTTTATTTCATGGCTGCAGTCACCATCTGCAGTGATCCTAGATTCCAAGAAAGTAAAATCCATCACTGCTTCTACTTCTTCCCCATCTACTTTCCAGGTGCTGATAGGGCCTGTTGCCATTATCTTGGTTTTGCACTCTCTTCTTTCAACCTAATCAGTAGCTTCTTTAAATCTTCCTCACTTTTTGCCATTAGGGTGGTATCGTTTGCATATCTCAAATTGTTGATGTTTCTCCCAGCAATTTTGATCCCATATTGTGATTCCTCCATCCCTGCATTGCGCATTATGTGCTCTGTGTATAGGTTGAAAAGGTAGGGTGATAAAATGCAGCCTTGTCTTATTCCTTTTCCTATTACAAACCATTCTGTCATTCCGTGTTCTGTCCTAACTGTTGCTTCTTGACTCTTGTACAGATTTCTCATGAGCCATATGAAGTGTTCTGGTATTCCCATTTCTTTAAGTACTTGCCACATTTTATTGTGGTCCACGCAGTCAAAGGCCTTGGTGTAGTCAATAAAGCAGAGGTATCCTTGGTTCTGATATTCCTTTGTTTTCTCCATGATCGACCGTATATTAGCAATGTGGTCTCTAATCCCCCTGCCTCTTCTGAAACCCGCCTGCACCTCTGGCAATTCTCTCTCCATGTGCTGCTGAAGTCTATCCTGTATTATCTTGAGCATCATCTTGCTAGCGTGTGGGATGAGCGCAAATGTTCGATAATTTGAACACTCTTTGTCACTACCCTTCTTTGGGATTGGAACGCATACTGATCTTTTCCAATCCTTTGGCCACTGTTTTGATTTCCAGATCTGCTGGCATATCGAATGCAGTAATTTGATTCCATCATCTGTTAGAGCTTTGAAAAATTCAACTGGGATACCATCATCTCCACTAGCGTTGTTGTTTGCAGTGCTTTTTAGTGCCTTTCTGACTTCACTCTCTAGGATGTCTGGCTCAAGTTCAATGTTCTCATCATTGTGATTATCAGTGGTGCTGAGGTCCTTTTTGTAAAGTTCCTCTGTGTATTCTTTCCATCTTTTCTTAATCTCTTCTGCATCAGCTAACTCCTTGTCATCTTTGTCCTGTATCATGGTCATTTTTGCTTTGAATGTTTCCTTGGGTTCCCCAATTTTTTTGAAAAGATCTCTAGTCCGGCCTCTTGTGTTGTTTTCTTCTATTTCTTTGCACTGTTCATTTAAATAGATTTCCTTGTCTCTCCTTGCTTTTCTTTGAAATTCTCTGTTCAAGTGACTGTATTTTTTCTTTTGTCCTTTGCCTTTTGCATTACATCTATCCTCTGCTATTTTAAGAGTCTCATCAGACAACCACTTTGCTTTCTTATGCTGTATAGACTATGTTCCAAAAAAAAGACTCTAAAAATATTTTAAATTTGATTTTAACATGCTCTGTTTGTATCTCAAATCAGGATCTTTCCTGCACCTCAGCCTACCTCCTGCAAGCATCCAGGAGGGCTCAATGCCACAAGAAGCCATCACTTAACATTTAGCCCCAAGAAAAGCCACCTTGATTCCTCTGTTTACCTGTTGTATTGTTTTCTGTTTACTCTTGCCCCTGCATGCATTGTTTGGGACACCAAATGTACATTGAGTGATTTTTCTGTGGGCACCCGAAATGTTCTGCATACACCTTTCTCACTGGGCTTTTGTGTACATAATGCATGCTCATTGTTTGGGTAATTTCAACTGTAATTATTTTAGATTGTGCCTTGGGGAGGACAGGATAGGCTTAACTAGTGGGTGGGAATGGAATGCTCAAGCAACAGCCACAGTGTGTGTCCTATCCTGATGTCCAACCACAAGCCCATTGGTCAACTTGTATCCTGCACATGAAATCCAGAGCCATGGATTGGGGCCAATTTACGATCTGCAGTCCCATTGCAGGCGCACCCCCCAAAGAAAGACTCAGACTTTCTTTGGATAAAGGCATTGGGCCACTTTTATTGAATAATGCCCTAGTCCGAATTATAACTTTCAATTGGTATTCATCCAATTATAATTCTTAAGGCAAGCAGGCCGCAGTAACACTGGTAAGGTTCCTCCCAAAATTGCCAATGGCAATTGGCTACAATGTATCCATTTGTATCAATTTGTTTGTTGACACAAACAAATTGTTGACCGGAGTCAATAAACTATCTACTGACCCCACCCTCTGACGTGTATCCATCAAATCACGGGGTGATGCATGCTGAAAACTCCTGCCATCACACCTTGCCTGGTTGGTCGTTGACCGGTCAACGTTATTACACCTGTACCTGTCTAAGTGTTGGCCAGTCAATTGCGAACCTGCCGGATACCTATGGGTCATAAATATTTACCTTACCAGTGCTACCCGCCACACGGGGAGGCTTCAGTGAAGACTCACTGCCCCCCCCCCAGACCGTCAGCTCGGTCAACAGGCCTGCTTGCAAATCTTCCAAAAAGAGGTTCATACCTCTAGCCGACAGGTGGACCCCACCCCCTGCATAAAGATCATAATTTTGTAAACTAACGGTGGGGTGTCGGATGACCATCCCCAAACCCTTGTCTGCCAAGAACCGGGCAACCGCCCTGTTCACCGAGTGGCGTGCGCGGTCAAGGGCACAGAGGTCAATACCTCCCCTGTAAGAATGACGCGATATGATGTCCGACCATAGCAGCCTTATGGATGGCCACACATAATGCAAATAAGCTAGGTCACTGCAAATCGTGAATTTTAAAGAAAGGCCAGTGACCTGGACGAGGTCATTGCCCCCGAGGTGCAGTACAAGGACATCAGGCGGTTTAGCATCCCTGATGGAAAACAGGAATGGCAACAGTTCCCGCCATCTCATTCCGCGCTTACCGTACCAACGTATGCGTGCGGATGCACGCAGTCCAAGCTGCGGTCCCCACTCTGTCGCCGCAGCATACTGCGCTGCCCAGTGCACGTAACTGTGGCCCATCAGCCATACTGCCACCAGTGTGTGGGGACACACAGGGTCTGTAAGAGAAAAAAGGAGAACAGTGACTTAACTGGTACTCATACCTGAAGAGGGCGAACATATAATGCAAAACGCATAGATCCCCATCTTCCCATGCGGCGTATATCAGCCTCAGAGTACCCAAATGCAGCCGCAGTGGATGCAGCCCCTATCCTAAACGAATGGGTGCCGTAACGAGTCCCGGGGAGGCCAACCCTGGATAGTGCCATACCGGTCACCTTCCAAAATTGAAATTTAATAAGGGGAGACCCATCCTGGTGGCAGAAAAATGGGCCAGGGTGCGTGCCACGCACTGCCAAGAACTCCTGTAGGGCACCAACCGGACAGATGTCTGCAATGGAACATCGTAGCAGTCTAACTCCACTGCCTACGCTGTGCTGATCAACTTTTGAGGACCGTATCCTTAACTGAGCCCACTCATTAGAAACATAGACATCGTCGAGTTCCAGTGCCCTACGAGTCGCATCCGCCTTAGACAGTAGTACCAACTCACTGATGCGGAGCGCTCCAAAGGAGGCCACCGTGGTAGCCGCGTGAAAAAGAGCCGCCTCATACTTATCAAAACACAGGTTATGCCAGCCTCGTGCAAGGTGGGTAAGCACCCCTGGAGGAATTGGGTGGCGAGTGTCTGGGCGGCGTCCACGTTCCCGTGTCCACCCCTCCAAAACATGTCGTATGCGGAAATCATTCACGCAGTCAGCAAAACCCCTCACCTTGGCCATAAATGCCAGTGCTGACAGCCTGGATGCTATAGTGCGGGGAGCTAGGCCCTGACTGTGTAAATAAACCATAAATTGTAAAACTTGTTCCACTGGAATGGGCCACACTTCGGGCAACTGAAGTTGCACACAAAAAGTTCTAAATTGAACGAAAGCATTGTGATACGCCTTACGCGTGCGTGGCGCCAAAGACATGCCAATCGCCCGGTTCACCTCTCCTTGCCAAATGCCCAAATCTTGGCCGGGAGTGGCGAGGGGAATTCCTCTGCGTCTGGAGCCAAGGCACGGAACCGGGGGATCTGCAGGCGGGATAAAGCATCAGCAATATCATTATTGATACCTGGTACATGTCTGGCCTTAAAAAGCACATTAAGGCGTAGACTACGTAACACAAACTGGTGGACCAAAGCCATCACCCTGGGTGATTTAGACGTCTGAGCGTTAACAATGTGCACTACCGCAGCATTGTCGCACCAAAAATGGACCACTGAGTCAGCCCACTCCTCGCCCCATAGCATCAAAGCTCCCAGGATTGGAAAGAACTCAAGGAATGTAAGATCGCGGAGGCGATCCGTGCCCCGCCATGCTGGAGGCCATTGGCCATAAGCCCACCTCCCCGCAAAGTAAATCCCATATCCCAGGGAGCCAGAGGCATCCGACTGTACTTGGAACCTAGGGGAAACTAAAAGGTCCGATCTCCAAAAGGAGACCCCATTGAATTCCCGCAGGAATTTGAGGCAAACCAAAAGGTCAGCCCTCATGCCCCTGGTCAGTCGGACCCTATGATGGCGCCTTGACAGGCCAGACATGGCGTCACATAGGTGCCGTGCAAATGCTCTGCCAGGCGTGACCACCCTGCAGGCAAAGTTAAGATGTCCATGTAGTACCTGAAGCTCACGAAGTGACACTTTACGTTTGGCCAGCAAGGCCAAAATCATCGCGGAGATCTGGGTGACCTTGTCAATGGGTAACCGGGATGCCTGTGCGACCGTGTCAATTTCAATACCCAGAAATGTGAGCGTAGTGGATGGGCGCTCGGTCTTTTCGGGCACTAAAGGGACACCCAGTTCCCGCATTAGCGTCTGAAATGTAGTGAGGAGACGCGTGCACGTGTCCAAGCCCCGTTCACCCCAGAACAAAAAGTCATCGAGGTAATGGGCTACAGACCGAGACCCGGACCTGCGAACAAAGGCCCACTGAAGGAAGGTGCTAAAACGTTCGAATGCCGAACATGAAATAGAGCAGCCAAAAGGCATGGCCTTATGTACATAAAACTTCCCTTGGAATCTAAAACCCAATAGCTCAAAGTCCCCCGGGTGCACTGGCAACAATCGGAATGCCGATTTAATGTCACATTTTGCCAGGAGGGCACCAGGACCACAAGAGCGCACCATCCGTAGGGCTTGGTCAAAAGACGTATACCTGACCGAACAAAGGTCATCAGGAATAGCATCATTGACAGAGTAACCCGCCGGGTACGATAGATGGTGGATCAAATGAAATTCCCCCAGGGCCTTTTTGGGTACCAACCCCAGAGGGGAGACCTTAACGTTAGGGAAGGGTGCACAGAAAAGGGGCCCGCTACCCTCTTGGCCGCTACCTTTTTGGCAATACTCAGGGCAGCCACCTCCTCCCTACCCTTCAGAGAAAGTAAATTGGGTGCATCTTGGGGTCCCCGCACTCCTTTGAATGGGATACGGAAGCCCCACTGGAAACCCTCCAGGAGGTACCTCGCGTCCTCCCTCCTTGGGTAAGTTGAGAGCCATCGCTCCAACATATACACATTAACTGGGGAGGGGGCCTTTTGACTGGCTAGCTCCATCAGCAGAAGCTCTGCCCGCTCCCTGTCCACCTCTACCTCTGCCCCGTGACCCACCGGCCCACGGGCACACGGCGGCGGCGTGGGGGCCAGCGCAAGAGGGACACTCGTGTTTGTATCGGCACTGCCACTTATTGCACACGCCATTAGCCGAGAAGCTCCAACACAGCAAGCGGGCTGGAACCCCCTGCCCCGCCGGCTGGCGGGGAGCCTGTGTTGGAGCAGCTCGCTGCACGGCATGGCCACAATGGTACCTATCCCCAGGCATCGGATGCGTGGGGGTCATGTACAAGAGCCACAATTTCTGACAGTGCTCATCCCATCTCATCTCCGGGTGCAGGGGCACCCTCATTCTAAATCCGTCATCGTAAGCCAACCACGATGGGCCAGGGAAATCCACCACAGCCCTGTAAATATTGTCCAAATATTGGACCATAGGAATGGCCAGATCAGGCCGGGCCCTAAGGTACACCGCCATATAAATAAGATATGCCGGCAACCAGTTGGCCCAGGTGCGCGGTGGCTTACGACGGCGGGACAGCTCTTTGTCTCTGTCATCCTGTCCCTCTCTCTCCTCCTTAGTGGGCTAACGGTTCAATAGGGAGAATATATCCACGTACTCCCCCCGCCATATCTTTTCCCTCGTGACCTGGGACAAATGATCACCAAGGGGCAAGGAATAACCAGCCGTCGGCAAAGCCGTCACCGGCACATTAGGTACATGGGGCATACGCAGCGGGACCTGGACAGCCCCTGAGATGCCCGGCACTGCCCCGGGGGCAGAAACCCCCACCCTCAATGAGGTGCCATTGTGAAACCAAGGGGCACTGGGATAGGCTGGTAACTGATGCCCACTCGCCTCGACTTGACGAGGCCAGGGCCACTGAACCCCACCACTGGAAGTGGGCTGTGATGTGGGTGCATTAATTTGAACCTGATACTCACTAGGTGCACCCCCGTGAGCCGCCCCCACTGGTGGTTCCGGCCCACGGCGGGCGTCGGAGCTTGGGACCGAAATTGAGCTCTGGGGCCACACCTGACTGCTCCCCGTCTGCAGCTCTGAACGAACAGGGAGCTGCGAGACACCGGCAGGCGCAGGCCGGAGCGTCTCAAGCAGCTCAACCCGGCTGGCCGCCTGTTGCAGTGTGGCAGCCGTCGAGGTAGCCGGTGGACATGCAGGGCCCCCAGCAGAGAGAGAAGGGCCCCCCCCCATAGGGTTGTGTGCAATCCCCAAGGATGCCTCTAGCACAGCTAAACGTGTTAGTAATGCATCCACTGCCACAGATCCCCCAGCATAAATATTGAAAATATCTCTCATACGAACATAAGAACAGCCTTGCTGGAACAGGCCACAAGAGCCCATCCAGTCCAGCATTCTGTCTCACACAGAGGCTCACCATTTGCTTCAGGGTATTCCCAAGGAGATGCCTTCACCTGCTTAGGATTCCTTGGAAATGGCATTAAGAGATATCCTGCCTATCTCTCCAACCCAGAGGTTGTCCTTAGGTATCCATAATTATAGCCATTGATACCCTTGGCCTCCATGAACTTGTCTAATCCTTTCTTGAAGCTGTCAAGACTAACAGCTGTCACCACTTCATCTGGCAGGGAGTTCCATAGGCCAGGGATCCTCATATTTTATTCGATTGCCAGCTATACAGATATTAGATTTAAATACCTTGCATCCATATGGGGAAAAACAACTTTCTGGGACTCTAATCACAAACTGCCCTGTCTCCTCCTGGGTTCTAACATGCACATTGTATGTAGAACTGCCAAGTTTATAATTAAGGCATCAGCTAAAAGAATCCAATATATCGACCAAATTGGGGAATCCTGCAAGGGAGATTCACTTATCTGACTGTGGATGTCCATGTATTATTTGTAGTAAGGCACCACTGAGGGCAATTAACAGTTAAATAACATTGTGCCCCCATATACTGGGTACTCAGATTATCCCTACAAAAGGATGGAAGGCCGAGTCAACCTGAATCCCAGATGGAGGGAACTCACAACCCAACAGTTGCAGGACAGCAATTTAACCAACGTTGTCACCCTAGGAAGGAAGGAAGGCCAAATAAACCCAAACCCAGGGCAAGAATAGAACTCACAATCCTTGGGTAGCAGTAGGGCAGTTGGTTCACTGATGATACCCCAAGGCTGGAACCCACCCAAGGAGAGGCCTCACTCGCCCCAGCCTGCCTGTGTAGGCAAGCAAGTGAAAGGGAAACTGCTCTTCCAGAAAAAGGCCCAGCAAGGGAAAAATTAGTTTTGGTTTTCTTTGTCAATTCAAAGAAGCCGGATCCACTTGGGGCCCTTTGGTAACCCAACCATTAATGAGCAGCGTGCTTAGATAGAACAACTACTTACCAGGCCGGGCGGGGCCCATGAGGCGCCGCCACCAAAGGAACAAGGCCTCCAGGCCCCGTGTGAGGCCTGCTCAAGAGGGAGACATATTTGTTTCTCCAATGCGGAGCAGTTAAAGAGGGCGAGGCAGGAAGTAGCCACCACCTATCAAGGCTTTTAGGTCCTCCCTATCACACCAGGCAGGCAGGCAGGCCTGCAAGATCACACCCATCTCTTCCCGGGGGAAGCAGGCAAAGCCAGCACAAGGGGTATTTTACCCCCAGTTCTGGACCAATCTCTTCACTCCTCAAACAAAGGGACGCCTCACTCTAGCATTCAACTGTTTCACATCTGGCCTAGAAGAGACAATTTTTAAACAACGTTCGACATTAAAAATGCTACATTAACATAAATATTTATCCAGTAGGCAAACACTGACAAAATAGGTTCATGTAACCTATCGTAACAGAACTGCTTTCCCCCTTTACTCCTGCAGTTAAAATACACTAAAAGGGACTCTTGCTGTGGAAAAGTAAAATCTCCTACCCACATTGCCACTTTCCCCACTGGTACGACCTTACACTGAGTATTCTCTGTCTTTTCCCCCTTTGTGTTTAAACCAGATGTTTAAAGCAGTTCTCAACCTTTTAAAGCCAGGGGCCAGGTCATGCTCCCTCAGACTGCTTTGGGGGCTGGATGGCCATTTTGCCCTTCCTCCACCACATGGCACTTCATAGTGTGGTGGAGGCAGTGGGGTCACATGAAAATGGTGTCGTGGGCTGCATCAGGCCCACAGGCCACAGGCTATGAAACCGTAGTCGTCTTTTTAGGCGCCATGAGCTGCAAAACCAGCCCCTCTCAGATGGCAGCCCAAAGGAGCTCTGGACCACAGCCAAACAATAAGTCAAGGCCTCTGGGTTCTTTTTTTTTTAAAGAAAAAAATGTGTTAGTCAGCCTGTGCCTAGGCCAACTGCCACTTCCCTTAAGTGCCTCAACTGCGAGCTTGCTAAGGTTCACCTTGTCCAGGCCAACCAAAACAAAATTGAAAGGTGTAAAGCGTGGGACATTTATTGGCACGTTCGAGCCCACTCCCAGACCAAACAGCGTGGAAGGAGGCTCAAAACAGAGAGCCCAAAGAAACACCCAATTTAGTGCTGCAGATGCGGCGTTTGTAAGCAAAACCCAACAGGCAGGCGGGGAAAGGCAACTTGCCGCCACAGTTGCTGCTTATCCCCCATACCGACTGAGCTGGAGGAGCGCTCAAACATGCCCTGGCCCAGCCAGATCTCGAGGAACTGCTGGAGAGCGCAGCCGTTAACACCCCTTATATAGGGGTTTGTTAGCCACACCCCCTGACTTCCTCGAAGCCGTGTCCGTGCCTCGGTGCGGGGCCGGCAAAGCGCGCGGCAACTAAATGGCTGCCACGCGTGCCTTCTTCTAGTGCTAGAGAGATGAGCCTCTCTAGCTGATGGTATTTTTAAGGAGCCCCTCTGGTTGGCTGTAGTGGGATGGACAGATGACGTTGGGGTGACACGGTCTCTTAAGCATCATGCTTAGTCTGTTATCAACAGCAATTCCAAGATCCTGGAATTCAGATGTTATACAAATTGAATAAATAAATAAATAAATAATCCTTCTCAACCATGGGGAACCCATGCTTCAATTTTAAAAAGCTGGTTATTTTGTAGCCAAACAGGTGAGTCTGCACTTTATGCCCACCTTACCTACTCATACATGTTATTTATTCAACCATAGTTTTAGTCATGGTTTCAATCATTCAACATATGAAGACATGAACATGAAGGTCTTCTGCTGTCTTCTAGGTGTAGTTAAAAGGGGATAGAAATTGCTCATTAGTATTTGGACACACCAGGCCACTTACTTTCAACATGGTTAGTATGTACTAGCATTCACTAATTCAGATATGTGCTATGAGCCCCAGGGCATCTAAAAATAATTTAGCCCTAAGCTAATTATACATATTTTATTTTTTCCAACATACTGTGAAACATGTATTAAGTGGCTACTAAAGGTCAGTTGCCACTAATGATTTTCTGCTCTCATTAGTCTTCTCTTTGGCCCAAGCAGTTTTATTCTGCTTGCTGTTACAGTTGAAAGAATTGCTTCCTGTATGACCTTCTTCTGAAAGGTTTTTCTTTACTGAACCAGCATGTCAGCAGCATGGAAGCTTTTGTGAACAATAGGGAAATTAGAATTTTCTAAGTGATGGATGCTTAACAATTAGGGACCATGCAGAACAGGTAGGGTAACTAGAAAGAAAAGCATAGCTAGCTATTCAGGAGGATAAATCACTGCAAGAGGCATATTAATAAAACATTGATAAGTGAAAAGAGCTCAGCAACAATGAAAAAATTGCAAAAGAGACTCGTGTATTGTAGCAAGAAAAACACAGATAGTTTGTATGCATATTAGCTCCTGTGTACTAAATTATATGTTGATCATAGACCTAAACTACTACCTCTTGTTACTGGTTTATTTTCAGGTTCGCTCATTAACGTCTTTTAATTCTAACTGGTCTTCATTCTATGCTGCCTATTGTCATTGTTGTTACTGCCCTTGCCACTAGTAATAACAGTGTGATGACAAAATTAAGTGTTATTTTTATGGTGTTCAAGAGTACTGTAGTGCTCTCGCACATGGCCAGATTTTCTCAGTAGTGACACCCTAGTTCAAAATTATCTTCTGCCAAGGTTACTGTTAGCTCCCACCTTTTTGTCTTTCAGGTGCAAATTAAAAGCGACACATGATTTCCACACAATGGTTGAAATTCTGTTGTTTACTCTAGTAAGTCACAACTAGAGTAAGCACATGGGAATTTGGTCTATCAACTCTTCCATAACTTCCATTGATTCCATTGGCCTATTCTATTTGTGACTTATTATAGTAAGCAACAGGATTTCAGAAAAATTGAATAAGAACATAAGAACATAAGAACAGCCTTGCTGGAACAGGCCACAGCCCATCCAGTCCAGCATTCTGTCTCACACAGTGGCTCACCATTTCCTTCAGGGTATTCCCAAGCAGATGCCTTCACCTGCTTAGGATTCCCTGGAAATGATATTGAGAGATATCCTGCCTATCTCTCCAACCCAGAGGTTGTCCTTAAGTATCCATAATTATAGCCATTGATACTCTTGTCCACCATGAACTTGTCTAATCCTTTCTTAAAGCTGTCAAGACTGACAGCTGTCACCACTTCTTCTGGCAGGGAGTTCCATAGACCAGTAATCCTCTGGGTGAAAAAGTACTTTCTCTTATTTGTTTGAGAACTAGTACCCAAAAGTTTCATGGAGTGTCCCCTAGTTCTAATGTTATGCGATAGGGAAAACAGTTTTTCCTTATCTACTTTGTCCACACCGTGCATGATTTTATAAACTTCAATCAGGTCACCTCTTAGACGTCGTCGTTCAAGAGTGAAGAGGCCCAACCGTTGCAGCCTCAGATGGTAAGGATGGTGTTCCAGTCCCCTAATCATTCTAGTTGCCCTCCTCTGCACTTTTTCCAGCTCCATAATATCCTTCTGGAGGTATGGCGACCAGAACTGTACACAGTATTCCAGATGGGGCCTCACCATAGATTTATAAAGAGGCAAAATGACACTTGCTGACTTATTTTCTATACCCTTCCTAATGATCCCTAGCATTGAGTTTGCTTTTTTTCACTGCTGAGGCAAACTGGGTTGACACCTTCATTGAGTTGTCCACCAGGACACCAAGGTCCCTTTCCTGGTTTGTCGCAGAGAGTTCAGACCCCATCAGTTTATAAATGTAATTGGGGTTCTTTGCCCCAACATGCATCACTCTGCACTTACTAATGTTGAAAATCATTTGCCACTGTTTTGCCCACTGCCCCAGTGTCGAGAGATCCCTCTGGAGCTCCTCACAATCTCTCACAGTTTTCACTACCCTGTATAATTTAGTGCCGTCAGCAAATTTGGCTACCTTGCTTTTTACTCCTACCTCTAGATCATTTATGAAGAGGTTGAAAAGCAGGGGTCCCAGTACTGAACCTTGGGGGACCCCACTCTTTACTTCCCTCCACTTGGAGAAGTGTCCATTTAGTGCTACCCTCTGTTTCCTGTCCCTTAGCCAGTTGCTGATCCAGGACAAGACCTGTCCCTTTATTCCATGACTGGTAAGTTTATTCAAGAGCCTTTGCTGTGGGACCTTGTCAAAAGCCTTCTGAAAGTCCAGATAAACAATGTCAACTGGATCCCCCTTATCCACATGCTTGTTGACACACTCAAAAAATTCCAACAGATTAGTGAGGCATGATTTGCCCTTGCAAAAGCCATGTTGGCTCTCCTTTAGCAGCGCCTTCTCTTCTATGTGCCTATTAATTCTATCTTTTAGGATGGTTTCCATCACTTTACCTGGGACACATGTCAAACTGACAGGTCGGTAATTTCCTGGATCACCCCTGCATCCTTTTTTGAAAATTGGTGTTACATTCGCTACCTTCCAGTCATCAGGCACAAAGCCTGATTTGAGGGAAAGATTATATATTTTGGCTAGGAGATCAGCAATTTCATCTTTAAGTTTCCTGAGAACTCGTGGATGGATGCCATCTGGTCCTGGTGATTTGTTAGTGTCTAGTTTAACAAGACATGCAAGGACCTCCTCCCTGGTTATTTCTATCTGGCTTAATTCTTCGGTTTCCCTCCCTACGAAGATAGGCTCTGTTTTGGGCATGTGGCCTCTGTCTTCTTCAGTGAATACTGAAGCAAAGAATTCATTGAGTCTCTCTGTAATCTCTGTTTCCTCTTTAATAACCCCTTGCCTTCCATTGTCATCTAATGGTCCAAAGGATTACATATGTATCAGAAAAGACATAGGACAAAGAATGGAAATCTTTAGCTGCAGAAAATTTCTCCCTATGGGTGAAGTCAGCTCCTTCTGGAGGTTTAATTTAAACAACAGGATTTCATAGACACTAGGAGCCCTGGTGGCACAGTGGTTAATCTGCTGTACTGCAACCAAAAGGTTGTGAGTTCATTCCTGACCAGGGCTCAAGGTTGACTCAGTCTTCCATCCTTCCGAGATCAGTAAAATGAGTACACAGCATGTTGGGGGCAAAATGCTATTTAACTTGTGAACCGCCCAGAGAGCACACTAAGTGCTATGGGATGGTATATAAATGTGATTGCTTTGCTTTTTGCTTTGATTTCAGTCTGTGGCTTTTAGATATTTTTAAAATTTTGGATGTGTGTAGTTTGTGAGTTTGAATTTCTAATTTTAGATATTGTAGGATTTTTTAATTTTAGTTTGCATTATCCACCCAGTGAAATCACAAGGAATGGTGGGATAAATAATACTATTGCTACTACTACCGCTAACAACAACAACACAACTCATATACAATAGCAACAAGGACAATAATGTCATTTTAAACTGAAACATTATAATAAATCTATCTAGAAATTATGTATGTTTAGAAACCACATGATGTGGTGTAGCAAGCCCACCAACCTATTCCTATGATTATTTTCTGAACCTCTAAGTGCATTTTTTGTTTACAGAAGAGTCCTGCATCTATTCAGACATTCCACGTGATTTTGAATCCTGGAAATTAGCCTTAAAAATTGTTTGGAAAACCTTCTTTCACACAGCAGTCTCTCCTTTTCAAAAAGTCACCTTCAACATCTAGAGACAATGACAAAACTAATGATTGTATTGGTTAGAATTATTTCTGCTGAGAGAGAAGTTTATCTGACTAACTTCCACTCATCACAGAAATTTTCAAATATCTTGCTATCCTTACTTTATTTCATGAGTTCCTAACCTTTTAAAGTCAGGGGCCGGGTCACGCACCCTCAGACAGCTTCAGGGACCAGATGGCCATTTTACACTTCCTCCACCACACGGCACTTCCTGGTGTGGTGGAGGTGGGGGGGGCATGAAATGGTGCTGCAGGCCATATCTGGCCCATGAGCCGCAGGTTGAGGATCTCTGCTTTATATGAAGGAGAATTCTAAAAAGTGGGGTTGATTTGAGCTGTATCATGGACAAATCTGGAGAAGCCCTCCTATTTCTAATCCTTAGAGTGAGAGGGAGATGAGTGAGGATGGACTAGAGCAGTGTTTCCCAAACTTTGATTTTTGGACTTCAGTTCCCAGAAGTCTAAGTCAATTCCCCAAAGCAATGATCAGCCAATGTACTGATTTAGGCTTATGGGGATTGAAGTCTCCCTGTGAGGCATGTGCCCCACATTTGGAATCAATGGACTAGAGGAAGAAGAGCATAGCATCTCCTTAATAGGCATGATTATGATAGGCTAAAGGCCTGGTTATTGCAGGGGTTCCAATACCAGAGATCTCTGAATCTTCTAGTAGGATTGTTCCTCACAAATATTCTCTACATGGGACTAAGATTTATTAAAGCCTTGATCAATATTGACTGGCAGTAATACAAATTGTACTGTTCAGAGTAAATCTATCTGGTGGTGGTTTAATTCCCAGAAAGAAAGGAAAGAACAGAAGGAGGAAGAAAGCAAATGTGTAGCCATGGCTTGACATTCTAAAATGAAAATTTATTGTCATAGGTACTGTATGTCCAATGCTTTTTAAGAATCATCCATTTCAAGGGCAAAAGAATCTTGAAGTCTTTTATTCCAATAACACAAGCTACACATCTGTAATGACCCTGAGCCCATTGACTGTGCTACTGACATATAGTCTTTTCCAACGGAAGCTAATGTAGTTATATTGACTGGTCAAATGTGTACTCCACTTATTACAGAGAAAAGTTTAAGAGGTCATAACCGATCTTGTGTATAGCTTTAAATGAATTTAAGCAAAAACTGTCAAACTCAAGAAAATAGCTGAAGAAGAATGGAAGAACAATGGCTAAATGAAATAAGCATTCAACTGAGCCACAGATTACAGGCATTAACATTGCATAATATGCCACAACTTAATGGAAATGAGTACAATCTAGGCCTGTCAACTTTGAGGAACTATTTTTGAAAGGTGGGAGAAAAGTTAGAGATTAGGCTTTCAGAGTTGAGAGATGCAGAGTAAGAGCTGCATTTTACTCCCTACTGAGATTTACATTCCAATTTCACTCTGCTGCTTAAAATTTAATGTTACCAGAGAATAATAATGTAAATTCCTTTCTGCTTTTCCATTTTTAGAGCAGGTCTATAGAGCAAGATACAGTTATTCAATCTAGATGTGGTCAGGCATTTATGACAGTGGCCAGACCTCCATTATCCTGAAATGAAGATGCATTTTTAAAAAATTGAGGGAAGAGGTTTGGGAGTCACTGCCAGAGACTTGTTATAAGGCAAGATGTCCCATGCCTTTGAAATACACACATAAAGAATCTAGAAGCACATTTCAGAGTGAAAAAAGTAAGTCCAATGATGACTACATTTCAAAAACATTAATATGCAAGAAAATGGTTAGTCCTAAACAAATAGTATGTAAAACATCCTTAATCAATGGGGAAAATACATGCAGAACTGTTCTGTATTATAATGCATCATACTATCAACATATCCCCTCCCTAAAAATGTGGGAAAAATTCATAACTATCTTGAGAAAGTTATTGTTATGAACCAAGGGCAGGCTGAGAATACTGGTGAATCTCAGAATGGAACAAAAAAGATTTCCCTTCCCAAAATAACAAATAACTCGCTATCATACATTACTTGTGTGAAGGGGCATGGCATATATCTGATAGTGTCCAAAATCCTGTTGCATAAACCACAATGCATAAGGCTGATGATACCATCAGCTGTGGTATTTTAAAAAAATAACCATTTCTGATTTCTCTCCCAAATGTCTTGTTCAATTAGCAATTACTCTTACCTGTATATAATGCCCCATTGAAACCCTGGAGGCTGTGGGGTGAAAGAGAGAAGTGTTTAATTACCCCCCAAAAATCACATTTTCTGGAATGACCTTACTAGTCTTTTTGCCCACAACAGCGTTATGTGTAAGAAACTGATTACATGGGAGTCTTGGGACCTTCTGGGCAGAAATCAGAAATATTTAATTTCTGAAAAATTGCTGCTGATGAGGACATCATCAGCCTAACATAGTATAATTTACATAACAGGTTTTCAGTCAGTTTGTGCCCTTCTCCAAGCTTTTTTGTACTACTCATAATTTAATTTGAATGCCTGCAACAAATGAGAACAGATTCATCATGCCAGATCTTGCCGAAGTTGCTGGATATAGAATATTTAAGTTTTCAACTCTTTTCAATTTCACTGTAAAAGTCAGGTGAAGTCTCTTTTTCACACCCCTTCTTTTCAATTAGCAATCATGGGGGGGAAAAATCCCCAAGGGCTTCTAAGTATATTGTTGTGATGCCAGCAACAAAAAGGCTTAAAAAGTGAGCTGGAAAGCATAGTCAAACTCAATAAGACAGTATTTTAATTATACTCATCACCTTCCCTGTCAGCATCAGATGTTTCCCTGTTGCTGATTTCATCTTTTGTGTCAAGTCACTGCAAGGTGACTCCTTTCCACTGTTCATGGTGTACTCTCAAATGCACTCTCAAGTCGGTTGCCTTGATTGCCCAGAGAGATGGTTTCTGATGCCATGTTATTAGCATATGCTTCAGCTATAGGACTTCCTTCCGCTGATTGCTCTTCTCCTATAATATGTGAACTCAAAAGGACAACCTCCTACACCACATTTATGGCACATGCTTTTAGAAAAATGTATTAGCAGGGGATAGAAAATCCTTATTCTGACATTGAAGATAGCCAGTACTATCCTCTCCCCACTCAAGAAACTAATAAGCAGGCCACAATAAATGTATTATTGAATTGTTCATGTATGAAATGTACTATTGAATTGTGCTCAAGTTGTTATTGTATTATTGTGTAAATTTGTATCTTATTTTTGTACCTATTCATATCCTGTATATTATATTTCGTATCTTGTAAACCGCTTTGAGTTCCCTTAGGGGAAGTAAAGCGGTATATAATAATAATAATAATAATAATAATAATAATAATAATAATAATAATAATAATAATAATAATAATAATAATAATAATAATAATAATAATAATAATAATAATAATAATAATAATAATAATAATAATAATAATAATAATAATAATAATAATAGTTTAAAGACTTGTCCCACATTTTTATTTAATTATTTAACCCCTAAACTGCCAGGGGGGGGCAGGTATTGTTCAATCTGCTACCAGAACAGGGGTGGCTAATTCACTCCTCCCTGTATCAGCTGGGAAAATCTTTGCCTCTGCCCGGTTCTGTCTAGTCTGGCTATTCAGTGTGGAAAGAACTCTGAGTTCATTTCCAACAATGTTCCCATGAACGAATGTTGAATGTCCCCTGAAGTTGTTTCATGGTGTGCCCTGTGTGCCCAGCTGATTTGCACGGATTGTGTCCAGCAGTCAGTGCCACATCATCAATAGACACCCTAGAAGGATTCACTGCTAACCCAAACCACCCAGCACCACCCATCTTCTAATTGTGACCTAACTAAAGGCCACACCCAAATTAAAGGCTGTTTCTAAGCACTTAGGATCGGATAGGTGAAAAGCAACCCTTTTTCTTTTGGACAACTGGAAAAAGGGCAAAAAACTTCCTATCTGGCCCCAAATATGGCAACCCAAAAGTATTCTAGGAAAATGGGAAGGGGGCAGGTTGTTGTTGTTCACAAAGCAGCTAAAGTGGCAGGTGGGAGGGCGAGGCGCCCCCCTTTCCCTGCAAGAGGCAAAGATTGAATTTGTCAGCCTCTACGAAAGGGAAAGTCACCCTTCCTTCCAAGGCCGTTTCCTTTCAGGGGGGTGTTCATTATCCTTGCCCATTATCTTTGCAGCATAGCCAGGGCTTGCAGGATCTTATCACTAGGTTGTTTTAATTATTAGGGGCAATGGCATCATTTGTCTCCCACCTTGTTCCATTTAAACTGAGCAGCTATTGACAGTGGCATAGAGGGCTACCCAAAATTAATGTTCCCAGCAATGGTATATTGGTGAGAATTAGCTGTCTTATTACAAAGTATATATTAGTGTCTTGAATGTGCAATGAAGACCCATCTGTTTTACAAAAGACCTCCTCCAAAGAGAAATGAAACCTGGTATGATTAGTATACAAATCCTAGCAGCTGGATGCATCTTGGGGTGTGTGGCTAGGAGGGCACACATGAGTTCCTGAACTTAAGGCCATTCCTCTAGATAAGGGGTCAAGCAAACATGGCTCCCCAGATGTTCTTAGAGTTCATGTCCCAGAAACCCTGATCAGCAGCAGTCTGACTTGGGCTTCTGGTAATTGAAATCCAAGAACACCTGGAGAGCCACATTTGCTCAACCCTCTAGACCATTTAATTAATGAGCTTTTTGTATTTTTAGAGGGACAAGCAGCTAAAGTGCAAAGGCTGATTCATCAAGAAGCCCATGGAGGGTTCATATTCCTCTCCTTTTGGAAAAAAAAAAACAGCAAGTTCATATTTTTTTTCATTAGCTCCCTAGCATTCTGTTACTTCAATTTAGCTTGGGTGGTAGGAGGGAGGGCATATCTCATACTGCAAGGACAAACTAACAGTATCCTGAGTCTGTTATGCTGATACAATAATTTCCCATGTCCCTGTGATGCAGCTGGAAAATGTTTTCCAATTGGTTAAAGTCATTGCAATTATTTGGCAGACTGAAATATTATGCCCTTGCACAGTTCAAAATTCTCTTGCAAACAGCATTGCAGCTCCATTTCTCTCATTGATGACTAAGGCATTCTATGCATTATTCAAGGGGACTACTATTTGTTTTATATGGTTTCATCAGTGATGCTTGCTCCTTGTGAATGGCATCACGCATTGGGTTCTTGAGCTGATGCAGCACATAGTCAATTCTAAAAGGTGGCAAACAGTGCTAAAAAAATATTACATCTTAGCTTAAAAGTGGGCCATTATTCACTCAATAAAGTGCTTTTAGATTCATATTGGTTTCACATTTGTTTTTTCCCCCTTTTTAAATAACTGAGCTTTCTTCAAAACAGATTTTTTCCAAAAGCATTTTGGGCATTGCCCATCCAAAGAAGCAAAATGGATACCGCAGATCTGAGCATATTAGCACCTTCTCCTGAAATTACATGGTTCTTTCCAGACTACCTCATATGATTAGGTGAACCTTCCTAAGCAGAGAAATTTTTTTGTTTCTCACCTAGGTGAGGAGTTTTCTTGGAAACATAAAGTTCCCTGCTGTAGAAATACTGTCCAAACCTGTAACTTCCGGTAGTCCGAAGAAAAGGAGAACTATTGAGTCAATGGGAATATGTCTCACTGATTCAGTGGGTTTATTCTAGTGGGACCCAATAACTGAATTTAGGCCACTCTTTATGTCTCTGACCTTAACAGTTACATGTTTCAAAAACGAAATCAACATTGGAAGGACTGCCCTTCCCCCACACCTTACTATACAGTACTTATATTGCTTGTTAGGGTAACACCACAAGAAGAGTTAAAGTGTAACAGCTATAGTCATATAGATGAGTATTTATTGGGCTGCTTGGGTTCTCCTCAAAAACTTAGTGCCCTATATCTTTTATTTCACTGTACTTTCTCCTGAAGCTTGTCTATATATTCCTCTCTAATAAGGATGTTACGGTTTGGCTATGTAACCAAAAACATTTATGTCTGGATATTGGAAATGGAAATATTGACTGTTTAGGGCAGGGGTTCCCAACCTATGACCCATGGGTCAGAGCTGGTCTGTGGTGCCATTTCATGTAGCCCCCGCCCTCACTCCCCATGTGTGGTTCCTTTTAGGGTGGCCTGTAAATCCCTACTCACACAGCACAAAGATACACTGGATAAATAAGATATATGGATGGGTAGGGACTTATGGGCCACTCTGTAAACAGAATTTCAAAGCTGTTTACATGGGACATATTGTGGCTGCACCGGTGCCAGGAGTGAGGGCAGTGGGCCACATGAAATGGTGTTGGGGGGGGGGGAGAACCATTAGGCTCCTGGCCTTGTCTCAACCTCCCACTCCAGGACCCCAGCCCCACAAGGAAGGACTAGCAAGCCCTTCTCACCCTTTCCCTGAGCAGACAATTCATCTCAGTCAGGGAGGGAGGTCTGAAGCCTCCTTTGAGGGTTGGCATCTCCCTCCCTCCTTCCAGGGAGAAACAAAATGACCACCCCTTTGAAGCTGTTGGGACAAAATGGCCACCCCAAATTGACCACCCCCATCATGCAAGCAGGGCAAAATGGCCATCTGGCACTTCAGCTGTCTGAAAGAGTGTGATTCGGCCCCCAGCTTGAAAAGGTTGGGAGCCCCCGAGCTAAGTAGTTAATAAAGTTGTGGCCCAGGTTGAATTTCCAATAACTGTGTCTGTGTCTTTATTCTGGGGCTGGAGGCTGAGGAAGTAAGAATGGAATTATTAACACAGGAAATGCATGTTCAAGTGTTGACTAATATAAGCAATAGGTACAGAAATTAACTAATACAAATTGTTGATCAGCTAATACACAGTACTTTAGTTTTTGCCTTTGCAATGTTGCAGGTAAAACTGTTGCTTAGAATATGTGATTGTGCTGAGGCCAAAGTTTTGCCAAAGGAGACAACCTTTTAGCTATAGATATGACTATTGAGGAAACCAAGTTATTAACATGTATAGTGTTCTAAGAAGACCTCTGGTTAATCCTTTAGATGCACACCTTCAGGTGGTATTTATTGATATAAGTCTCTTCACCTGTCTCTTTTTCAAGTCTCCCTTTGACATTATTACAATAGCCACTCTGAGATCAGTGGCATAGTGTTCTGGAAGGCTGATATTTTCTTACAGTAGATTTTGTGTCTTGCCATTTCTGATGTCAGATTTGTGTCAATTTGTCCTCAGTAACAACATGACAACATATATTATGTTGTCACATGATGACACAATAGTGACACATAGCAAGCCTCCTGTTTGTTAAGGAGAGAAGAATCTTGCACATTGTGGTGCCATACGTATAGCAGCATGTCTAATCTGTATATGTGATTGCAAGGTGAAAGAGTTATATACCAATTCAAAGTCATAGAGTTATGGCTAAATGTGCTGTAGTCTCATGCATGTACTTTTAATTGTTTTCAGCACATCATTTTGTATGGCATGGTAGCATAAAGCCCCGCTTACATCCATAATGGCTAGGACGCTGTCTCTGGAGTGGAGTGCTAGCAATCTTAGTTGCATACCTGCTTCATTTTACCTATTCCCAAGATCTCAGCTTCAACTCCAGTCATGATCTTTGGCTCATTTCTTGCCCATCTTCATTGCAATTCAAAGTCTACCAGCCTCAACAGGTTCCTAATACAGTAAAACTGACTTTCTGTGTGGGGTTTCAAATACTGTATACTGTAGTTCCTGTAGATCAGGAGTTTGCAATGTTTTTGCGCCACAGGCTGGACCCACCCCTGACACACAGCTGTGTGTGCCAGAGGTGTGGTTCTTCCTGCTGCTTCTAGTGTTTCTGGTTTCCACGATGACGATGACAGATGCAATTGCAGCATTTTTCTGGCTGCTTTTGCAGCCTCCCCACTTTCCATGGTGACGGGACAGTGTGCCGAGCATTTTTGCTCCATTTTTGTAATTTTTTGCTGAATTTCACTATGTTTTCACAGTGAAAACATGGCATTTGGGCACTTCTGGTTTCTGGTGGTGGTATTTGGGGCACTTCTAGAGGGGGCAGGAAGCTTCCAGCAGTGCCTAGGGACTCACCATGGGCTGGATTAATTGGTGCCATGGGCTGGATTAGGCTCCTGGGCCGTAGGTTGCGAATATATGCTTTAGATCAGTGGTTTCCAACATGGGGCACATGCTCCACAGGAGGACTTCAATTCCCAGAAGCCTAAATCAGTACATTGGCTGATCAATGATTTGGGGAATTGATTTAGGCTTCTAGGAATTCAAGTCCAAAAGGTGAAGGTTGGGAAATGTGGGAACGTATCTGGTTTCTGTCTGCCTGTCTCCTACACATTTTGTAAACAAAGGCCTCTTTGTATACATGAGAGACAACGCTTGACTTTGGGCATGCATAGAAAAGTGAGAAGAATTCTCCTTATTTGGTTTCAGACATTCTAATTGGTTGTGTGTGCCTTAGTTTTGTTTCTGATATACTCTGTTTGAATAAAGAGACGCCATGTTTATTCCTTTGTTCAGCCAAGACTGCAGTCGTATATATGTTTCCTCTCTATTTCTCTATCTCTGTTTCTTCCTTACTCTGCCTAATGAAGCTGGACTTCATCAGTCTTTTTACCTCTTCCTTTGTTTATCTGGGGCTATAAACTACTCCTTATGAGGCTGATTAATCTTTACATGGATCGGATTTCTACAACTGGTGCCCCGTTGTGAGGCGTTTGAATGAAATTCAAAGAACGCTTTGAAAAATGCTTCAGCGATTAGCACCTAATTAGCACCTCATTGCGACCAGGGACAAGGTCTTCATTCACCCACGACCAGAAAGGTCCAACCGGAGGAAAGGTCAATCAAGCGCTTGAGAAAATATCCCAACAGGGTGAGTGAAAAATTTATTATGGGGTGCGTGCTAGCTTCGCCAGAGCAGGAGCTTTGTAAAGATATCTCATATCTTCTGAATAAGAATGGGAAACGGGCTGATAAGAAGGAAGTACAACAGCTGGTCCAAGTTATAGGAAAAATCAGTCCTTGGTATAAATATGATTGTCTGGACTTAAAAGATTGGAATAAGATTGGGAATGAATTGCAGAAGCATGGTGGGGTCTCTGTCTCAGTGCAATATACTTGGAGTGAAGTCAGAAACTGTCTTCAAAGACTTACTCCAAGAAATATGTTGTTGTCCCAGAGGCTTGCTGGTCCCCTTCCACAGCTTTTGCCCCCAGCCAAGGGAGGGACTCTGGCGACTGCCCCTCCATCATATGAGAAACAACAGCATGAGCCCCCTGATGGAGATGGGGTTGGAAAAGGAGATGGGACATTATATCCTGCCTTGCAGCAATCAAGCACTTTTAGCCCTACAAAAGACCTGTTCTCTGCTGCTTTAACTGCAGCTGTGCTGGATATGGAACCTGTTGCTGTATATCCAGTGAACAGAGAGGCTCTTGCAAATGGGACTGCTGCAATACTGCCTGCCAAGTCTAAAAAACAACTAGTGCCAGCTGATTGGGAACAAATGGTGGGGACCTCATCACAGATTGAAGCTATTAATGCATGCAAAGTGGCAGGAAGCAAGGAGTGTGATTCCAAGGGAAGCACAGGAGACCTCAGCTCGCCCCTGAAGCAACCCTCATCACAAGAGCAGGAGAAGCTGAGTAGTAAACTTGATTCCTCATGGTTGGGCAGGAAGTGGAAGGATGGCCCAGAGGAGGAATGCAGAAAACCCAAGCCCAGAAAGAGGTCTTCTCGCAAGTACAAACGAACAGGTGCAGTTTGTCATAAAGTTGAGATTCAGATGCTGCAAATGAAAGAAGTCCAGAGGAAAAGGGGTGTGGATCCTTCCTCTATGGACAGCAGGCTTTTGCAAAAATACATGGAGGGAGAAGAAATAGTCCAGTTTATGGCTGATTTTGAATTGCTCAACCCTCAAACAAAGAGATCCAGAGTGGGCTGTTCCAAGTTTCAAGCATCAGGATTGCAGGGAAAGCAAATGGGAATTCCCTGTACTGTTCTTCTGTGTGAAAGTTACTTGTAACTTCTGGAGAAGTTGTTCTTTGTTCATACCTCATCTGCCTGCCTTAATACAGATGGGTGTGGCTGGAGCATGAAGGAATGTGTGTTTGCCTGAAAAGCTGAAAAGGGGGGTTGTCTGGTTGTCTTGTGAATTCAGTGAGAATTAATTTATGGCCTAATTTCAACCTTGCCATGCCAAGAACTGTGCTGGAGAGAAGATAGTGTTTAAGTTGTAATCTGAGAAGAAGAAAGCTTCAATCAACATTTGGACTTTTAATTTGGACATTTTAATTGGACTAAAAAGTTTGTGTGGACTTTAAAAGTGAATTGGCCTTGTTTGCATTATAAAACCTGAAAGCTTTTTTAAAAAAAATTGTCTACCTGCTCATGCTATGAGTGTGAAATGCTCTAATGATATTTGTACTGTATTTGATTTACCATGCTATGCTGGTTTTAAGTTATGGAATGCCTCTTTCATTTACACCAGTGAGAGAAGAAGAAATACAATGCCTTACTCATGTAATTGGGGAGTGAGAAATGCTTGCTAGAATGCTACAGAAACCTCCTTCATGTAAGGAAGAGAAATGTTCATGTTTTTTTCATTCTTAAATGTTTTGCTTATTCTCTTACAGGGGAAAGACCTGTCTTTGCTTACGTTATGTTTTGCCTTATGAAACTGCATATCTCAAGGTACCTCCAGAAGTACATGGAAGAGTTTTCAGTACCATACACATGTAAATGGGTTTGTGATATTGCATTTGTGTTATATGTCACTCATGTTTCATATCTAGTTACATGGTGCTAGTAATAACATAGCACTGGTCATCAAACAGAGCATGCTCCTATTTCTTAGGGGAGTGTCTTCCTAAGCCATTGGTCGTTTATTGGCAACAAGGGGATCCTGAGTGGAAGGGTCCCTGCCCGAGCGATCCGCCCATGGAAAGAGAAGAAGGTTACTCAGTTCCAGGACGGTGGTTCACCAGTGGACTAAGTTTGCTGACATTTGTTCTTTTCTTTCTTGCTGTGCTTCCAGCTGTAAGAGCAATGACTCATGGGGGCAACCCCAACTTTTGGCTTTGTCATGCTAACTATATGTTTGAGGTTCATGGTAAGAATGCAACGTTATACTATGAGCATCCACTGGCAGTGTTTCAAATGGCCTTTCTTCCGGCATTGTTCAACACGCCTGAGTTGGTTATTGGACATTTGCAACATATTGATAGGTCTACACTCTTCTCCAATCCCCCAGAACAATTTAACAACACCCGCTGGTGAAGCATGACATTCAAGAAATACACTAAAGGGCTTTGTTTCTGCTGTCATAGTTCTGGGGTCTGGAATAGTAAATGGAAGCACTGGACTCAAGCAAAAAGGGTTTTGCGGAATGTAGGCAATTATACAGGATGTGACGATTATTTTTGGTTATGGGGTAGTTATAACAGTTCTTATAAGCTTAATTATACCTTGTTTAACACTACTATTGAAGATATATATGATGTGTTTCCTATGTTTACTCCTGATTATTCTGCTATAGATAGTGGTTCAATTTGCAATGGATGGTAAATCAAGGATCCCAACATGTGGTTCTTTTTTAATGGAGTTGCCACGAATTTCGATCCAGGACAATATCAACGTGCAGCATTGGGTTATTTTACCTTACCCGTAGAAGTGCAAGTGCCGCTTCAGGCACATGCACGGCGCCGGAGAGCTGCTGCCGGCCCGATGGGTTCTGGTTGCAAGGATGAAGTGATAATCGATGTTCAGCTTTCTGATGGTAGCTCCTGGGGGAGAGCTATAGGGAGTGTTATCACTGGAGCACTCACATTGGGATCATACCCAGGTGTCATTTCCCAGGAGAATAGAAGGTCCATTTTGGGACTCACCTGTAGGCTGGAGAAATCAATCAATGCCACAGGGAGGGTCACACGGGATCTTCAAATGGAAATCACTGAGCTCCATCAAGACCAAATGCAGGACAGACTGGCCATAGATTACCTGTTAGCAAAATCCGGAGGATTTTGTAGGCTGGTCGGGAACCAGGGATGTCGGGTAAAATTCCAGGATCTGAATAATACTATTGAGAAAGAACTTCAGAATTTACAGGAGAGCATTACTAACAATGTACGCACTGATGTTAATCTCTTTGATTGGATGACTTCTTGGTTGCCTGATTTGTCTGTCCTTAGACAAGTTTTCTTTTATGGGGTCATTATTATTATTATTTGCCTTATATCTTTGTGTTTTTGCATTTATTGTATTCCTAATCTTATTTCTATGTGTAACACATGTCCACTGCGTAGAAGGGAGACATCAGGTTTTGCACGACGGCAATTGTACTCATTGAGGTATCATCCTCCGAAACAAGGTACCAGGAGTCAGGAGGGGTACGATGTCCAGGAGGACAGTGATGATGTATATGGAGGAGTAGTTATGGAGTATGATGACATGCAGGGGTATGATTAGCCGTCCCTCTCTCAAATTTAAATGAAAAAGGAGGACATGTGGGAACGTATCTGGTTTCTGTCTGCCTGTCTCCTACACATTTTGTAAACAAAGGCCTCTTTGTATACATGAGAGACAACGCTTGACTTTGGGCATGCGTAGAAAAGTGAGAAGAATTCTCCTTATTTGGTTTCGGACATTCTAATTGGTTGTGTGTGCCTTAGTTTTGTTTCTGATATACTCTGTTTGAATAAAGAGACGCCATGTTTATTCCTTTGTTCAGCCAAGACTGCAGTCGTGTATATGTTTCCTCTCTATTTCTCTATCTCTGTTTCTTCCTTACTCTGCCTAATGAAGCTGGATTTCATCAGACTTTTTACCTCTTCCTTTGTTTATCTGGGGCTATAAACTACTCCTTATGAGGCTGATTAATCTTTACATGGATCGGATTTCTACAGGGAAATACTGCTGTAGATTGTTAAAGCAATGGCTCAGTCTGGTTTGTCACTTTTCCCCAGTCTGTTTATTTTGAAGTGTGATTCTGATGTATCAATATATTAAATGTTACATGGGTCAATTCATTAGCTGAGCAGTTTCATCTGTGAGATTATTTTCTTTTATGTTTTATGCATCAGTAGAAAGTAAAGATTTGGTAATGAGATTATGCTTCAGATTACAATGTTTTAATGACAATAAGATTTTTCCCCATTCAAAGAGAAGAAAACAGGTCTTCGTTGTAGTGAATCTGTTGCTGCAGTGTTTTTCAATTTCACATTGAGAACTTGGATTCCATTATGATTAAAAACAACAACAACAAAAACATGAAGACTAAGACAAATCCTATCCCTAGGCATCTGGACCATTTTTCTTTGGAGAAAATAGTCAAGAGAGAAGAACTACCATCCTACGCATGCCTCTTTGAAAACCAAATCCTCTGAATACATGAGGACCAGTTTCCAAGTAACCATATCCATGAATAGGCTATTTTGTTTCCTGTGTAATCTATTTATTCTCAAACAACAGATTAGCCAAATCCTAAAAGGTTATAGTCCCTAGCACACATGAAAACACCAGATTGACAGCAATGTCAGTTTGGCCTCAGAACTCAAAATGACATAATTTTAAATTTGTGAGGGGGTGGATTATTTTATTAAATTGAAAACTGCTCATGAAAAGTCTTTGAAGGGGAAAAACTGCTAAGAAAAGAGCTCCAGATAATGGATATTGAAGTTGCTCCTCACCTAAGACTACAGGTATTTTGTGTAGTGAGATGCCTGAATTTAGATGATCATGACACTTGGGAAAGAGGCAATGTTTCAATGGTCCATTAGGGGATGGGAATATACCTAGCCCTGTTTATGGGTGTGCACAGGGATGTGTGTTCCCTGAAGTATCCTCACTCAGACCATTTTAATTATTCTTTCCCAAGCTTTCTGTCTGCAGATGTTCTGTCCAAGAGCAATGGGAGTTGTAGTTCATCATATCTGTAGGTGCTAGATTAGGAAAGGCTGAATTAGGTGATTAACTTCAGTGGTGGGCATCAGCAGGTTCACACCAGTTCACCAGAACCAGTAGCAGAAATTCTGGCTGGTCCCACCCATCCAAGTTTTGAAATAAATTAGTCCTAATTTGGGTGCAACACAGGGCTTTCCCCCTGGCCATGCCTATTATACCATGCCCACAGTGTGGTAGTATTTTTTTTTGAGCCAACCACTGATTAACTTGCTGAGGTCATATGAAAGAACTGAACAAAGTTCAGTGAGGTTTGGTTCCAGGTGTGTAGAACTGATGCTTTTAAGAGTGAATATTGATTTGCATGCCATAGCATCTTGAACAGTAACCCCATGGGAAGCACACATTTATATGACATTGGTTAGGTGAGACTATAGCAGTGCATGTTACAAGGGGTTCTCAAGGCCAAAGGGACTTGCACTGCTACAGTCTCATCTAACCAATATCATATAACACCACAAAGCCATCTCTCCCCGCCCCCTGCTACTGGGCAGGGAGGTTAAAAGGGGCTCCCGAGGCCAGAGGGAGCTGAAGACGCTGACGCTGCCACAAAGCCGTCCCACCCTGCTCCTGCCACTGGGTGGGGTGGATAAAGAAAGGCAGGGGGCCAGCCAGACACGCCACTGCCATTGCCACCATGGTTCCTGGCCACTCCACCGCTGGTGCTCCTGCCCCCCACCCCCTGGACTTAAAGACAGTGGGTGGGCTGAATTTTTGTTATTGAGGGTAGGGATTAACTTTGGACCTATTATATTTTATTGTATGGTATTTTTTGCTTCTTGCTCTTTTGATATTATGTATTATGTGATTTGTATTTTTTGCTTCCAGCTCTTGCTCTTGTTGATATTATGTATTATGTGATTTGTATTGATTATTATTGTATTGGAGTTATTTTCTGTACTGTTATATTGTATTTCTATTGATGTTGTAATGCTGCCCTGAATCGGCTAAAGCTGAGTAGGGCGGGGTATAAATTAAAATTGAAATTAAATTAAATGTATAGTAGCGTCCAGTGTTTCTCCTGGGGAGATGAGCCAACAACATCCTTCCAAAAGATGGTGAATTAAACAGTCATTAATGTTGATTGAGGAAAGGGACAGAAGATTATCTTCAGAATAATCCATAAAGTTACAAACATCTTCATTTTTGGCAAACGTTCCTTCATAGTAAGTGAACTCTAATTTCAATTTTATATTATAAATTGTTCTGACAGCTGATCTGAATCAAATATTGATTCCATCCCTAATTAAAACTAGAAATGTATAATGGGATAATTTTAAAATAAACATGAAGAGAAATTTACTGCCACCCAGAGGGCTCATACATGCTTATGAAACACTTAGTTCTCACTTATGCTCTCCAAATAAGGCATAAAGCACTGTGCCAAACTACTGAATTGCTCATATAATGCATACATATTGACAAATTCCTAGCAGATTGCACACAAAGTAGGATCTGAGGTCATAACATGCTGGGCTTGTTTGGAAAATGTTCAGTTCTTCCAATGTGAAAAGAAGATACAAAGAAAATATTTATTGCATCCTCACAAGAGGATTCCAAATTGAGTTCAGCAGAGTCAAAGACTTCTCTTCTTTCATGTATTTAAAAATGTGAAAAGTGGTCACTGCTTGGGTGACTGATATTGGGGGGAAAAACCTTATGGATCCATTTTAATGAGCTTTTTCTGGCAATGAAATGTCACTTAAAACAAGCAGAAAACAAAGCTTTTCAAAGAAAATCTTTAACAGCTTTATTAATCTTGCAATAAAACATTCTGGGTTGTTTTTGTTTTCCCCCAAATGAGAGCATTTTCCAGCATCTTTTGACAAGACACTGAACATTAAACAGAAAAAGTAGGAATATTGAAAGCCAGACAATTAATTCCCACTGTTTACAAGTTCCCTCACATAAACTAGTTAAAATGCACAGATTGCTTTTTTAATTGTTCCATGTGGCAGCTGCCTTTTCAGCACTGTGAAATCTTTGTGTGAAGCACTTTACCAGAAAACATACTCTAATCGGTCTTTTCTGAGTCTGCTTGAAAGCTAAGGTGGCACCTCAGGCCAAGGTTTATTGGGTACCACAAAAGGGCAGCAAACTGCTAGTAATTTTGCTAGTATTATCATATTTTGATTGCCAGAGATGGAAAGAAGTGGAAGATTTGCTTCCTTGGAAGACTTTGGCATTCTGACCTCATGTGTGCATGGGACATTTATTGCCAGACCTCAGATTTATATTTGTGTGGGTGGATGAGGTGCTCCATATTACCATCAGTTGTGAGGGGATCCTCTTCTAATGCACAATTCTAAGGGAGTGGTACATAATGATCTTTCCCACCCTTTTTCAGTGCACATCCAAGATCATTGTGATTGACTATGAAAGCTGACTGACCAGGTTATCCTGCTATGGCAATAGGGTAGACCATACTGCCAGCGACTCATTGCCGAGAGCCAAGCGGTGGTTAATTAACCTGACAACCCTGAGAACTAACAGCCTTGGGTGACAAAGTCCACAGGGGAGGGTGATGGTCCCCAAGTAGATTAAAGCCCTCTTGAATCCATCTTGATAGAGGGCAGCAGCTTCATCAATATTGACCTGGGGCTGATGAGGACTTTGCATGCCAAAAGTGTTCAGGACCAGAAAGTAACTCACAGAACTGGATCAGTTGTTCAGGTGTTATACTGCTATGTGGAAGGCAGATGAAAGGCTGATAGCCACGAAGATTGCCAATATTTGGATTTGGATATGGCAGAAGAAGAAGAATGAAAGCTGAAGAAGGTCCATCAATAGATGTGTGGTACTTTAAAGATTGAGTTTTACCTGGAATAAGCTATAATGGATTCCAGCTTATTTCTTCAGATGGGGTGGGGGGATGCTGCAATCCACAAAAGTTATGTGAAATAAAATTTCTTGTTAGTCTTTAAAGTACAGAATACTGTTCATTCTTTTTACTGCAACGTGGTAACATGCCACATCCCCCTGGAATTTAGAGAAAAAGTGTTTCCAAACTTCCTTTTCAAAAGCCGAATAGACTTCAGACATGAAATAGAAGCTAATGATCTGTTCATTTTAATTATCATTCTGTGTGTGCACATTAAGCAGTCTTCTTATTCCTTTGGAGTTCATCTGAAAGAAGCATCTTTATGATATTAACAACGAAGAATGAATGAAAACCTCAAAAGTCTAATTTATTTCCTTATAATGATGTTGTGTCTCTTCATCTACCCTCCTCTCTAGTACTCCTTTTCCAAACTTATGTTCTAATTAATTCCCTGTTTGTTAAGAAGTTTATCCAATTTACAAATTGTAAATAAAAATCTAGCAAGTAAAACTAAAAAGCTTGTGAAGTATGCAAAAGATATTCGATTAAAAAGGGAACACCGCAATAGTAGTGAAATTCTCACTGAATGTATTTATTTATGTAGATTTATATCCCTTTCTTTGCTGGAGAGCAAAATACCCTAAATGTCAAATTAAAACACAATAAAATGTTTTTACATTTATTTAGATTGGTGCAGTATATAGGCTAAAGGCATGAGTTGTAATCTTGAAGCTCTCAACCAATACAGGGTATCTTCTTCAGTTCATTTTAAATAACATTTGTGACACTTCATATCCAAATTGCAAATATAAAATGGGTATACAAAAATTATATGTGATTTATCTACACAAATCTGTAATATATAGCCAAGAATAAATTTAGTCCCTTATCTTTACTGGCACAAGATACATTAATTTCACTCAAGTTGAAATTTTTCTGCTTAGTATGTGCCATGCACAAAACTTATCCCCTCATCCCAGCTGTCTACCTAATATGTCATTCTGCCTTAAGAAACAGTCTAATATAAAAAAAACAAAGCAGTCACTTTCTAGTTGGAGATTTCAACAGCCGTAACAACATTTGCAGCCACAAAAAGATGAAAATTGTGAAGCTGTTATTAAATAGGCAGAATCCCACTCAATGAGCCATATAGTAAAGGTAAAGGACGGCCTTGCTCAAAAACCAGTCATATCCGACTCTAGGGTTCCACACACATCCCCATATATAGGCAGAGAGCCAGTGCTATCTGCATCCGCAGACATTTCTGTGGACACTTGACAGGCATGACTAGACACTGGAGTGTATGGAATGCTGTTTACATTCCCACCAAAGTGGTACCTATTTATCTACTTGCAATTTCCTGCTTTCGGAATCAATCAATCAATTTAATTTGTACCCCGCCTTTCTCAGCCGAGGCTGACTCAAGCCGGCAAACAACATATTCATACAATATAACAACAAAGTAATAATACAAAAGTACAATAAATTCAAGATAGAGAGCAATATGTACAAGTAAGCATAATATCAAAAAACAAAAATACACAGTATAGTTACATCATAAAATACAGTAAATATAAGTATAATACAACGAACCCAGCGTAGCAAGACCCCCATGTCTGCTGGAAAAGGTTGCAGGAGCTACCACTCCCTCTGACGACTCAGAGGAAGGAGCTCCGCACCTTGGCCGCAGCAGCAAAGGCAGCCACGGCAGTCCAGTTGGCCCCAGGGTGGCAGCTGCTGCAAGGATGCTGGTGAAGGTCTTCACGTCGGTATCGGTTCCAGCCGAGACAAAAAGGGGGTTAGTCCCAGGAGCAGCAACAGCAGCGGGGAACCAATCGAACCCTGCCGGGCTCCGTGGTGGCTGGAGTGGCTTTATGAGGGTAGTGGAAAGCCCTCAGGTGCCGCTCGTTCTTGCCACCCGCCTACCAGTTAAAAGCACCACTAGTTTGGCAAGAGCTGGGACAGAGGCAGGAGCTCGTTCCATCATGCAATGCTCAGGTCTCAAACTGCTGATCTGCCAATCTTCCAGTTGTCAAGTTCAGCGTCTTAACCACTAAGCCACTGCAGTCCCATGAGCTGTATACATGATTTTAAACTATTTAATTAACTATTTGTTTAATAATGGCAGGTGGCAGAGAGGTTACAATCCACATCTAATTTTTGTTAGTGAGCCTATAGCTCAACAGTGCATTAATAGCATAGATGAAACAACCACAAACACTCAGCACAGACCAATTCTTTGTCAATCTACACAGCCATATATACCATTCTGTAGGAGGTATAACTAAAAAATCCAACAGGGGAAAGTTTGCAACAATGCTAGACACAGCAAAGAACTATGATCAATTTGTAACTTCTGTTTTCTTGTCTCCATTCGAAGAATGTGCTGGTCAAACTATATCCCAGGTCTCACTCGAAGAATGCATGCCTAAAACTTTGATTGCATTTTACACTTCAGGATTACACACAAAAATCCTTATAATTAATGTATAATAAAATCTGGAAGAAATTTCATCTTTACCCTTGTAGAAACAAAAAGACTGGACAATGATCCAAACAAAAGGACACTGTATGCAAATATAACTTAAAACCAAATAGCATGCCAAATGTTCTTGACAGGGAAGACCAGACAATGTATAATAAAAACAAAACATGAATGGATATTCAGAATGAATACAATGAACTTTTTTCTGTCTTTATATTGGTGGAACTAGAGGAAGCCATAAAAAGATGTAGGAATGGCAATGTGGTGAAACTCAAAGATATACAGATTGAGAAAATTAAACATTTTTGATAAAATGCAAAATAATAGCTCCTTCAATACTTTAATAACTGCTGGAAAAGCAAACAAATCCCAAAAATTATCATGGAAGGAAAAAGTAATTGCTATACTAAAACCAGCCAAAGAACCATCAGACCACAAACGCCCTACTATGCCACTTATACCAAATGCTTGAAAAAATTTATATTAAATCATCTAACCCCTACCTTTAAAAAAATAATAATGCCAGAACAGGTGTATAGATGTATGGTTCAAATCTTAAAAATCTAAAACAGTTTATTGAAGATGGCTTTCAAGCACATAAAATAACTGGAGCGGCATTTGTTGACCTTACAGCAGCATATAGCACTATTGTCCATCAAATACTGCCACAAAAGCTTTTTCATTGTTCAGTCACACAGTCTAGTCCAAAACATTGCAACACCATGGACCACAGCATGTCAGGCTCATCTGTCATCTGCCATTCCCTGTAGTCCACCCAGATCTATGGCCACTTTGTCAACAATGCTATCTAACCACCTCATCCTCATCCTCTGCCTCCCCCTTCTCCTTTTACCTTTGATCTTTCCTAGCATCCGGGCCTTTTCCAGTGAGTCCTCTCTTCTCATTTGGTGGCCAAAGTACTTGAGCTTCAGCTTCAGTATTTTTCGTTTTAAGGAGCAATCAGGGTTGATTTCCTTTAGGAATGATTACTTTGACCTCCTTGCAGTCCAGGGGTCTCTCAAAAGTCTTCTCCAGTTCAAAGGCACTTGTCAGCCTTTCTAATGGTCCAGCTCTCACAGCTATACGTTACTACTAGAAAGACCATTGCTTTAACTATGCAAACTTTTGTTGGCAGGATGATATCTCTTTTTATTATGCTACCTAGCTTTGCCATAGCTTCCCTCCCAAGGAATAAATGTATTTTTATTTCATGGCTGTAGTCACTGTCTGCAGTGATCTTAGATCCCAAGAAGGTAAAATATCTCACTGCTTCCATTTCTTCCCCTTCTATTTGCCAGAGAGTGATGGGGCTGGATCCCATGGTCTTTATTAAAAACTAGCTAATTACCCGGCCTTGCCCGGCTTGTTTTTGTCCTTTAAAGCAAGGATGATGCAGCTTGACTGTGGTTTTACTTTTTCACCCGGCGGCATCCCCGGCCCGTAAACGTTAAGTTCTGTCAAGCCATAACAAAATATGACATGCAACATATATAGCAGCATATAGCAACCTGTGTATCAAATTTGATAATGTCCCAGATACCCTTGGCTGATATTCAAACCTTTGTGATGCATGTCCAACAGATGTATTTTATTTATGCTGTCTCTCTCTGGATCCTAGTTTTGTAATTTCTCTGTTCCAGAATGGTAACTTTCAAGTCCTGGATAGAGTGTCCAGGTAGATTCAAATGATTTGAAACAGTGTTCACTGTGTTGCCATTCCAGATATCTGATTTATGTCCATTAACTCTTTTGTGCAAAGATGTCTTGTTTGTCCTACATAGAACACTAAAGGGCATTTTTGCAAAAGATGGCAAAAATCACATTGGCAGAAGAACAAGTAAAGCTGCCCTTAATGTTGTGTGTGGCGTTGTTGGATTCAGTTGTAAGAGATGCCACTTTTTCTTGTATGCTGTAAAAAGTTGAAGATTGCCCTTGCTCGGAAACCAGTCATATCTGACTCTAGAGTTCAGTGCTCATCTCTGTTTATAGCTAGGGTTCTCTGCATCTGCAGACATTTTTGTGGACATGTGGCAGGCATGACTAGACACCATTTAGCTTCCCACTGAAGTGGTACCTGTCTATCTATTTACAATTTCTTGCTTTCAAATTGCTAGGTTGGCAGGAGCTGGGAGCTCACTCAATCGTGCAGTATCTGCATCTCAAACTGCTGATCTGCCGACCTTCCCATCATCAAGTTCAGCATCTTAACCACTAAACATAGCTGTCAAGTATCCCGTATTGGCCAGGAAACTCCCGTATTTTACCCTCTTTCCTGCCGTCCTCCCACATTAGTTAAACTGCAGTGCCCTAATGCCACCACTGGAGGACTGCACAGGATAAGCATAGCTGTCAAGTATCCAGTTTTGGCTGGGAAATTTCCCTTATTTTCAAATCCAAAACTTGACAGGAATGCCACTAAGCCACCCCAGTCCCCCTTATATACGTAGCAACACACAATTGTCAGCACAAGGATGATGACACAGACATCATGTCTCAGGAAACTAACATATACTTGGACTGGAAATTGGATGTTATCATATCAGTGCCATAGCACATCAGTGTTCACTTCACCAGGACTAGACGGAAAAGACAAGAAACATTAAGGAGTTGGTTCTTGAGCTACAATTGCAGGTTATAATTCTGCAGAGTTATCTCAATCCCAGGAACCCTAAGCTAGATGGATGCAGGACATTTTATTGTTTTCTGGAATCCAGAATCCAAAATACAGGTGGAGGAGTTTGCCGATATCATTTTGTTTCAAGCACAAATTTATTACATCATTTTTTCTATATTAGCCAGTAAATGTTGTCTCATCTGTATTTGTAAAAATATTTTTGTTTCAGCCATGAGAATAGATTTTGCCAAAACTGAATTGGACCTGGATCAGAACTAGCACCTCCTATGGAAAATGAACAGTAGACACCTGTTCTCTACCTTTATAAATCATATTCTAGGTTCTTTGCCAAAACCCAAAATTCTTCAAGAATATGTTATGTTCCCAGCATCATTGGATAAGTTATTTGCAGATGTGCATCCTTTTTACAGTTTTCGAGAAGCAATAATCATAGTCAAGGAGAAATTCCTTTTAAACATTTATTTTACAGGAACATACATGGCATAACTAATTATTTCAAAATAATGATTCATATAAATGACGAAGTATTAGAAGACACTTTTAGATATAACGATTACCTGTATTTGTGTTGTCAGGAAAACATCAAATGTGGACTTGGAACTTTCTGGCCACACTATTGTGTTTTTGAGAGTAGAAAAGATAGTAGAAAAGTCTGGTCTGTACAAATTACAGTGTGCAAGACCAAGTCAAGCTTGGATTGACTGTTGAAGCAGAAGTGATTAAGCTGTGGCTATTGTTCTTCGGGCTCATTATGAGAAGACAAAATTCACTGGAACACAAAATAATGCTATAAAAATAGTAAGCTGCAGGAAAAGAAGAAAAACAAATATGAGATGCAGTCATTAATGAAATGGAGACCATAAACTGTAACTAGCAAGTCCTGGACACATCTATTAATTGCAGGATCTTCTGGAGGTCATTACTTAATGGCATATAACAAGCAGAATGATACTGATATCTCTGCATTTTCCTTAACCAATTTCAGAAGATGCCTGAGACATATGCAGCCAGGTCTAAAAAGGTTAAACACCTATTTTGATGTAGCTTAAGTCAGATGAGTTCAATCTCCTGAAATGTAATTAATAAAACTGATGTATGCCCTGGAGTTGATAGTTTCCATTTCATGTTTGATGGATCACATAGCTGATAAATAATGCTAACATTTTGGACACTTTGACTCATAGGCTTAAGAAATCTACAGCGGTTTGGATACATCAGAATTGTGGTAATTCTGTCCTGTTCCCAGATGGGTTGGTCCCAGGGCCTTGGAAAAGTGAGGCCAATATAGCTCCTGCCATGAAGACCAACAGGACCAGGTAAAAGGAATCTCAAAGTGGAGTCAAAAGGAAAAATAGGAATTAAACAAAGGGCTCCAACAGCAAGTTGGATAAACCGGACCAAAGTCCAATTACAGTTCAGTCAAGACAGTGCAGCTTTCACAGAAAACAGGCAGGGAGATTCCAAGACATTCAGTCAGAAAGTCCAAAGACAAACAATAGTGGTGTCTCATCCAGAGTTAGGATTCAGGAACACATGAGTCAAAACCTGAAGTTCCAAAGTGATGTCTCCAGGAGCTTATGGTCCCAAGCTTAGGGCTTATATTTTTAAGCTACTGAGGCAGTAGCCAGAGCTGACATTAAATAGATGTTCCCTCAGAATAAAATTGCTCTGCTCCAGACCTTTAGGCAGCTTCTATTTTTGAATAAACTTCTCTCAGAAGGAGCAGTTGAACACTTCACTTGCAGGAGAAACTGGCACAGTTTGTTCACTGGCCTAAGGTGCAATAATACTGTTGGCCACCACTGAAATTTCAGAACATTACAGGTTAAATCACAACTATGGCCCAAATCCTCTTCAAAGTTATGCTGCAATAAGGCAAATAGTTAATAGTTAATGCAAATACTTTATCTGTTGCATATCAAATTGTGTGACTCAGGCATGGAGCCTATAATGTCAACAATGTTTTCTTAACTCATTGCAATTTTCCTTCAAACGTTATGCCATTGGTGTAGCTATGCCAGAGAATTTCAGCCTATGTGCTTCAACAGAACAAATAAAACCATAATCACCTCCAGGGCATTCTGCAGCAGTTTCCAGTTATGTCAATTCAGTGAAAACATTTCAAGCAGGGACAACAATCTATACAAAACCATAGCAAAATAATTATGTCTGTTGAAACCAGAGGTTGTTGTCTGGAGTACTCTCTCTGATCTCCCAGACTTTCCAAAGAAAGAAAGAAAGAAAGAAAAAGAAAGAAAAGAAAAGAAAGAAATCCAAAATGTGATTGTTGAAGCAGTGATTTGCCTTATAGCAACCCTCTCACACATCATTTAACATCTGAAAATACTTTCCCCCCCCCAAACTGAAAGTGAATTTCCAATTACTTTCTTCTCTATTCCCTCACTGCTCCCCTTTTTTTTGCTGGTCTGCATATAATCTGTGTGCAGCAAGTTTATCAGTTCATTTAACTGCATCTTCAGGGGGATCAGAGAGAAATTAGAGCTTGAAATGATTCTTGGACTTCTGTTATTGGGTTTTATTGGATTCTTTTATTATTTTACAATGTTATCATAACCATTTATGGAATCAGCCAGATAGGAAGCTGTAGAGAAGTATTTCCAACAATAATAGATAACAAGTCACCAATATTGACAGAAATAAAGCACTCAATCTCTTGTGCTGCTCACCTGCTACCCCAATTCCAGCCTCTGTTGATCAAGATAGGCAGAAGGAGACAGGAAGAGAATGGACAATTTCCTTCTGTGATTTTCCTCTTCTTAAATTAACTCAATTTGGAATCACAGCAAGTATAAACTGTGCAAGGAAACATGATGACACTATAACGTGCATTCAACCGCATGAAGCAGAAGGGATACTTGCTAGAATCAGTGGAGATTAAGAAAAAGAGAAAACATGACAGAACCATTATAAACCATTTTAAAGCCCTTCATGGCAGTGGACTGGACTACTTATGGGACCACATCTCTCCAAGGTGTTCTACCCATTCTACGACGGCAGACCAGAGAGGCTCTGTGGTGGTCCCTTTGACAAGAGAAGCACATCTGGCTGGGACCAGGAGAAGAGCCTTCTCGGTGTCTGCCCTGGCCCTGTGGAACCTCTTACCACCGGAACTGCACCTCCAGACAGAGCTGCTCCCCTTTAGAAAGGCACTCAAGACCTGGTTGTGTCAGCAGATCTGGGATCCATCTTGTGGACCGGCCCAGGTCCACTGGCTAGTTTAGTTGCCCAAGGTTACAGGTCATTGCTGGGAGTTGTCAGATGTTTTATATAGCTGTTTTTAAGTATTTTTTGTATGGCTTTTATCTTGTTAGTTTTTACTATTTTATTTTCTTAAGGGGTTAGGGAGGGTCTGGGTTTGATTTTAGATGTTTTTATGACTGTGAGTATTTCTATGTAGATGTTGTTAGCTGCTCTGGATGGCGCTTGTGCCAGATGAGTGGGATACAAATGAATAAATAATAATCTTTACCTATAAAATGGTGGATGGGCCATGTGTGTCCGGCATTAGTGGCAACACCTGGCCCAACCATCCAGTACCGAGCTGCCCACACTTACCTTATGTCCCTGTGAGCATCGCCGCGACAGTCTGGGAACTGAGAGTGGGTCGTTCACCCCACGAACAAGAAACAACGAAAACACTACAACCCCCAGTGTTCCCTGCGTGCAGCCAGCCACAGCCAATTGGACCCAGCCCGAGTGCGCGTGAGAGTCAGGAGGACAACGGATGAGCACACAGGAGAGGCGGGGCAGCAGCAACAATGGAAGCCAGCCCACCATCTGAAGAAGCTGAGGAAAACTGCTGGTGCCAGAGGCATTTCAGTTTTGATACTGGAGCGGCAGACACACCCCTCCAGCAACCACCTCACCAATCCAGCAGGAGGGCCGCCTGAACCGCATCATCACCGAGATGGCAGGTGGGCAGGCACCTGCTTTTGGTGCCCCCCACCCAACCGGCGAAGGCCTCAGCACTGGCAGGGACGGAGGACAGGCCATGCCACGGAGGCATGGAAGGTGAGTGGCCTAGCCCACAAGGCTGCACCGGGAAGGCACAGAGAGAAAACAGCCCAGCCAGCAACAGGTAAGTGGGGCAGAGGACAGAGACTGAGGGGGGGGGGAACAGGCCTGGGGACCATGCCGCCCACCCTGGTCTGGGAGGAGAAAGGGGAAACACAGGCTTGCCCCCCTGCCCGATCACCCCTCAGTCCCTGTCCCCCGCCCCACTTACCTGTTGCTGGCTGGGCCGTTTGCACTCTGCGCCTCCCCAGCACGGCCTTCTGAGCTGGGCCGCTTGCCTTCCGCACCACCGCTGCCCAGCCTGAGGCACATAGAGCGAGCAGCCCACTGGCTTCGGCGGGGTTGCGGGAAGGAGGGGGGCCTTGCCTGACAGAGGAAGGGAGCCCCATTCCCCTCCAGGCGAGGGCTGTACGTGTGTGTGTGTGTGTGTGTGTGTGTGTGTGTGTGTGTGTTGTGGTTGTGGGTGTATTGTGTGTGTGTGGTTGTGTTGTGTGTGTGTATTGTGTTGTGTGTGTGTTGTGTTATGTTTGTTGTTGTGTTGTCTGTGTGGTTGTGTTGTGCATGTGTGTGTGGTTGTGTGTGGGGGGTTGTGTTGTGTGTGGGATTGTGTTGTGTGTGTGGTTGTGTTTTGTGTGTGTGGTTGTGTTGTGTGGGGTTGTGTGTGTGGGGTTGTGTTGTGTGTGTGAGGTTGTGTTGTGTCTGTGGTTGTATTGTGTGTTGTGTGTGTGTTTGTGTTGTGTGTGTGGGTACCCCCAAAACCACCCCAACCATCAATACACACAAAAAACCTGCCCGGCAAGGCAAAAAATGCTACTACTAATAATAATAATAATAACCATTCTGTATGTTATTTTTTAAAAATCTGAAAAAACTAACCAAGGGAGGCATAGTAATCAATTCTGTCTTTGCCGAGTTTTTAAAAAAACCTTTTCTCTCAATCGAACCTCGGAGGATGGCAAACATGGGCAGTTCCAATCTCCACAACAAAATTATGAAATATGCAAGCTTTATATGCATGCCATTATTAAGAAGCTGTACTTCAGCTGCAACATTGTCATATACTATACCATTGTGCTTGCTATCATAAATGTTTGCTTTTGTTTTAAGATAAACCTTAGGACATCTGGATATACATTGTTACAGACACTTTTCTCCTCCCTCTGTCAGATCAATGGGAGAGTCCCACGGCTAAATGAATTTGACTGCAGGTTTGATCTCAGATACTTCAGAATTAGACATTCAACGGAATTCACAGGAGAAGAATACTGATAGATGAAAGACATGTATTGTGAATACTTTTCTTTTGACACTCTGTAATAAAAAGGATTTGTAATCCTGCAGTAGCCTGCAGGCTGAAGCATATTTAATATGCTTTATGCGCCTCCCAACACTTCACATTAGAATGTGAACAAGGGTGATCAATGTATATATATATATATATATATATATATATATATATATATATATATATATATATATATATATATATATATATATATATATATATATATATATATATATATATATATATATATATATATATATATATATATATATATATATATATATTTGCATAGAATGTTTATTTCAGATAACTATGTTTAGGGTTTATCAAGATTATCTAGTCACGTCAGAGCTTCCTGGTACCAAGACTATAAAATGTTGACATCAAAACTGCAGCATCAAATTTTACCTCTGTCAGTGGAATATCAGTTTTAACAAATGGATCACAAATGCCAAGATCTTGTACAATTTGCAACATGGCTGAAGAAGACTCAACCTTGATCATGACCTCCCAGTGTGTCTTGTACTGTATATAGTGGCCTATAGTAGGCTGTTTTGTTAATACCAGGGTGTGTTTTATACTCTGATGTGTCTTACAGGTATATGTCAGCATTCAGTAAAAGCTTCATTCAGTTCTGCCTCTAACTGAATGTGGATTTTCCTAGATCCACTGATGTGGGTGGATGGTTGCTGCTCTTGATTGGGAGCTTTTATTACATTCATTGTGTTTAGCATTGTTTTATTGTTGAATGTCATAGGTTTATACCCAATAAATCTCATTTAGATAATAGATCTGTGAGACGGTTAGCTATATATGAATACCACACTACTCACTCATGTTTAGCTTATGATCTGCTCAAATGCTACATCATCTTCTAATACAATGCTATCAGATTAAGTACCTTGATACATTAGCCTACCCCCATCTCTGTGTACAATGTTGAATATTTTCACTGAAATTCATTTCATTAGTTTTGGCCATGTAGTCCTCCCTTTCAATGCACTCTAAGAACAAGTGGTAGGCAAAGTACAGCCTGTGAATAACACTTGGGGGGTGGGGTTACTTTCTATGGCTGCCAGTGGTTGTGATGGGATTTTTCAGTTTGTTTTTAATTTTTTAAAAAATGTGTGTGGTGGAGGGGATGGGAGGTTCTCATAGTGGGTGTGATTTTCTAAGGTACAGGGGTAAACACAGTCTTAGGCTTCTGGAAATTGCCAACCCCGTTTCATGGTATTGGCTGTCCTTCTGACTTTGGGGTCATCTACAGATTTGATGCAGTGGCTCAAGTGGCTAAGACGCTAACTGGGAGGCGGAAGATAAGCAGTTTGATTCCTGAGTACTGCAGGACGGAACGAGCTTCCATCTTTGTCCCAGCTCCTGCCAACCTAGCAGTTCGAAAGCAAGAAATTGCAAGTAGATAAATAGGGACCACTGCTGTGGGAAGGTAAACAGCATTCCATGTGCTCCGGTGTCTAGTCATGCCTGCCACAAACCATGGAAACATCTGCAGAAGCAGACAGTGCTGCTTCTTCAGCTTTGAAACAGAGATGAGCACTGAACCCTAGAGTCAGATATGACTGGCTTTCGAGCAAGGGAAACCTTTACCTTACAGATTAGATGAGCTTTTTCAGTATTTCTTCTTTCAGATCATGCTGGAGCAACACTGAAGACAGAACTTTGTGACACCCCACTTACATTTACCTCCAGATTTTGGGGGAGTCATTTGGGAATACTCTCTGTGTATGATACATCAACCACCTATAAATGCACCTAGCATTATCCTTATCTAGCCCATGTAGTGTGTTATATAATAAATCTGTGAGCACAAATAAAAATTGGGGAAAGGTTTTGATGTGATAAAGTACATTCCTGCTAGGCAAAGGTTACTTTGTATGAATAGGTCTTGAAAGAACTATATTAGTTGTTATTAATAAGAGTGCCAGTTTTTACATGATCACAAATTATTTCTTCTTCTTCTTCTGTGGGTTAGGGTTAGAGTTACGGTTAGGGAGTTCATTCTGTAGCTCCTTTCATCTGACCTAGTGTAAGAAAGATTAGATGGCAAAAGTTGCCCATTGCACGTGGTATGTCCAAATTGTGGTTCAAAAACACCACAATCTTCAAGGAGGCACTTTCTGTGTACCCCAATTTTCTGCTAAACTATATATTTCAGAATGTTTCCAAGTATTGTCCTGGAGTTGACTAATAAGTTTTTGACAGGATTTTTCTCCCACTGAAGATGTAGGTAGCAATCATTCACCTCCTATTCTCCTGTGACATCCTCTTTTCTCCAACATTTAGAGTGGGCGGGAGGTATTAGAGAGTTAATAGAATGTTAATAAATGGAGAGGATGAAGGTTTTGATTTTTCTCCTCTATTTCCTTCTTCTAACATAAAATGGGTAAATCATGGGGTCATCCATTTTTGTAATTACATCTTCTATCTGCTGTAACATAGCAGTGCTAAAATAAAGATATAGGGTGGCAGCTAGGATGGATCATTTAAAAGAGCCAAAGACAGGCTTTAACTCTTCCGAAGTACCAGGTTCACATTTCAGGAAGCTTCATTCAGTGAAGCATGAATGGAATATGTTAACTGTAAACATTCAGCATGCTGGAGATCAGCTGACATTTGTAGTATGCTTTGATTTCCACATCTTTTTCTTAAGTAGCTAGTAGAACTAGGTTTTTTCTATCCTTGTCTGCACCCCCGTTCCAAGATACTTCTGGTACACTTAGCATAGTTGCTAAGACTAGAGGAGGTCCATTATATCAATGACAATTTGGTAAGTCAACTCATCCATAAGCTCCATTGATTCAAATGTGCCTATTCTAATTGTGACTTACTATGCTAAGTAAGTCACTTTTCAGTTTGTTTTAATAAAAGCTGGGGTGTGTGGGAGTTTCTCCCTCCATCAACAGGGAAGAGAACATAGCCAAAACCAAAGAAATGAATTTCAGTGAAGATGTGCAGCATTTTACACTGGAATAGGGGAAAATCAACCTATATTTAGAGCAGGTCTATTTGAACCAATAGAATGTATGGAGGAGATAATGCACCATATCCTCATTGATTCAGTGTGGACCTACTATAATGCATTTATTATGTGAAATAATAAAAAAAGTATTTTGGCCATTTTTGCCATTACTAGATTACAGATACTGTTTTCCCAGAATATTTGTGCTTGATAAAGTAGGCAGACTGTCATGCCAATAGTATGGCCAATTTGGCTTCACTGTTTACTAACCAGATGTCAATGAGATGAAACAATAGCAGTGATGGCAAACTTTTTAGAGACTAAGTGCCCGAGGAGGAGGAGGCATGCGGGCAGGCAGTGTGCATGGCCATGCACCCATGTGACGTCGCCAACATGCTTCTGGTGAAGTCACATGAGTGCATGTTCACGTGTGCTATTGAGGTGCAGTGATGATGTCATGTGGGTGGGTGCACCTGCCCCCTGTGGGTGCACCCCCCATTGGTGAATGTGCCCACCCCCTGTGAATGTGCCCACCCATCCCCGAGCATATGATGCCTCCTCATCTGCCTCCTAGGAGGTGGTGTATCTGGTCACCTCATCTTGCTGCTGCCTCCTGGGCAGGATTTCAGCCTCCCATCCCCTTCTGAAGAGGGCTGGGTGGGGAAGCAGTGCTGCCATTGGTGCTGGCTAGTCTGGGTGGTGCTTGCCCATTATGGTACACATGCCTGCAGAAAGGCCTCTGTGTGCCACCTCTGCCACATGTGACATAGTTCAACACCACTGCCCTAGAGTGTTTTTGGAGAACCTGTGCCCGTCCAGATGTAGCCTGTTCCAGTTCTTAGTATCCCTGGTGAGATCACTGGCCGTGATGACTGAGACTAGTGGAAGTTGGAGTACAGTGACATTTGGAAAGCCAAAACCTCTCTATGCTTGTTCTAAGGTTGCCGGATCATCAGTATCTCGCTTTCTGATATTTTAGCAGCATAGTCTGAGAGCAGGAGGTGGGACATTGTGGTGTCACAGCAGAAGATTCCTTTGCTGTCACACAGATTATGAAAGCAAGGTTTGGGCAGGATAAAACATTTTCACATGGAGTGACTGAGCCCTGACAGAAGCTGTGAATAAAAGAAGAAGGGCACCAAGGCTTTAAAGACAATTTAAACACAAAAGTAAATATTTCATCTTCTTCATCAATGGTCACCCTTCCTGGGGACCCAAAGAAGCATAACAATTCCCAAGACCTAGAAACTGTAAATACAATTTATCATTTCATTCATCCTTCTGTGTGTGTTTGTTATGAACAGTTTATGACTGTGTAACCATAACCTTTTCATTCAGGAGAGGTTTGGCCAATCTGAGGTGGTTTGAAAGCCACAATGCTTCACTACTTCCTATTTGGCAGCAAAATGTATTTTTCTGCCTGCCAAGCCACTAAAAATAGGCTTTTGTGGGAGCTTTTGGTATGCCATACAACAGAGTTAATTGGGGTTTAGTCAAATTCTAGGCCCATTAACTAGATTCCTGTTGAGGCAATTTCCATAATCAGCTACCCCAGAAGCAGCTTCTGGCTCCTCTTTCAACCCTTTCTGCCCAACCTCTGAGATTTCACATGAGCCTGCTCCAATGCATTATGAAGACTCATTCATTAATCTCAGGTATCGTCCCTCAAATCTCAAGGAATAGAATGCATATTTGGCAGTTCTAGTCTCTGTGCTTGTTGTATAGTTCTCTCTTTTGAATCTTAATTGCTTATTAGGCCTGGCTTTCAGTTCATGTTCCAGACCCTGCCCAAGCTATTGGCCATGATACCAAGAGAAAAGTTCTGCTTGAATAATATAATCTGGTTTTTTGGCTTTCAGAAAAAGGAATGTGGGAGAATGAAGGCCTGTTTTACCAGCCCAAAAAGTCTGAAGAAAAAGAAGTCATCTCTGACTTTTGGCCAAATTTAGGACTTTATGGGTTGGACTGGGAGCTCTTTCTGCAATCTCCAAGAACACTCACAGATCAATTAACTACACTTAAAAACTTGCCTCATTACATATTTCATGCCACTTATATTTTATCTCCATATTTCAGTTTTATTTCTTGTACATCTTTGGCTTCATTCTTTAAATCTCAGAGGCTTTCCCCCTTACCTTTCTCCAGCATAACGAATGCTGTTCTTAATGAACTGCTGACATTGCCTCGAATGAGTTTCAGCTATAGATAATCATTGTCTGTGTAAATGTGAGAGCTATATGACAGCTGATCAGCATCTTCTTGCCTTATCAAGTGAAATGGAGAGCTGTCATATTTCTGAACACTACGAAGTAAGCTGTACTAGTATGAAGTTAGGTAAATCAGTCTGATTTCAACAGGAATAATGATGCAATTGCATTGGGTAATTCTAATATGATCTTGAAGCTGTACTGTGTTTACAGAAAGATAACATGACCACACTGTTACCATGTTTGCTGAGGACATAGTTCTCCATCTGCAAATTCATTCTCTACATTTAGACAATGAGCCGTTCTGGAATAGGAATGGCTTAGTGCAATTCAGTCATAAGTGCTAGGAGGATCTCTCCCACTGTGGCTCTGGATCTATCCTCCTGGAGAACATTGTGACATCAGTACATTAAAGTGAGGCCAGAGCCTACCTACTTTTCAACATTCACCAGAGCACAGTATGTGTAATGTAGCAGCAAAACCTAGAAAGACAAATGCCTTTGAAAAAGTAGCCAAATAAAAGGTATTTTGAACTTTAAGTGAACTATAGGGTAAAAGTCCCCCCACTTCACTGCCTCCATCCTTCACCTTACTTCAAAACATTTGTATGTGTTAATCCCCATTGACCCCTGTTTCTAGAGAACAGGAAATATTCCTTAATGTCTCAGCCATAACAGAAATGGCCCTGAAATGGCCCAGCTATCATAAGAACAGCCTTGCTGGAACAGGCCACAGCCCATCCAGTCCAGCATTCTGTCTCACACAGTGGCTCACCATTTCCTTCAGGGTATTCCCAAGCAGATGCCTTCACCTGTTTAGGATTCCCTGGAAATGGTATTGAGAGATATCCTGCCCTATCTCTCCAACCCGGAGGTTGTCCTTAGGTATCCATAATTATAGCCATTGATCCCCTTGTCCTCCATGAACTTGTCTAATCCTTTCTTAAAGCTGTCAAGACTGATAGCTGTTACCACTTCTTCTGGCAGGGAGTTCCATAGACCAGTGATCCTCTGGGTGAAAAAGTACTTTCTCTTATTTGTTTGAGAACTAGTACCCAAAGGTTTCATGGAGTGGCATAAGCCAGTGAAAGAGGGGCAAAATTGCCTGTATTCCTGAACCACTTGTCTTTCTTTTCTCTACCTTTGGTGTATGCAAACCAAGACACAGGACCACGCCCTCTCGTGCTCGTCACCCCACATCCATGTCTCCTCCTTTTTAAGTAACCGATGGAGCGGTTCGGCCACGGACGCCTTCCGCGGGAGGAATGTATGGTAAAAATTGAGGAGCCCCAGGAAGGACTGTAGCTCGGTTTTGGATGTGGGGCGAGGGGCCTTTTTAATGGCTGCTACTTTGGATTTAGACGGCTTAATCCCCTCGGGTGTGATCCGGAACCCTAAAAACTCGACCTCGGTTTCGAAAAAGACACATTTGTCCTTCCTCAATCTCAGCCCCGCTTTCTCGAACACGGTCAGTACTTTGTCCAACCTCTTTGCCAGTTCAGCCTCACTCCCCCCTGTTATCAACACGTCATCAAAATAAGGCAACACCCCCTCCAGTCCCTTCAGGAGGCGTTCCACAAGCGACTGAAAAAGGCCGGGTGCCGAGTTCACGCCAAACTGTAGCCGCGACACCTGGAACGCTCCTTTATGTGTAACTATCGTTTGTGCCGCGGCCGTGGCGGGGGTCACAGGAAGTTGCTGATAGGCTTGTGCCAAATCGAGTTTAGCGAAACACTTTCCCCCATTCAGTCTGGCCAAAAGGTGGCTGATCACTGGCACCGGGTATGCATTAGGGCGGATCGCCTTGTTAATTGTACACTTATAATCAGCGCAAATGCGCACCTCCCCGTTAGCCTTTAGAGCCGTTACAATTGGAGTTTCCCACTCCGCGGAATCAACAGGAATAAGAATCCCCTGGCCCACCAGTTTGTCCAGTTCCGCCTCTATCTTGTCCTTGAGTGCGAACGGCACCCTGCGCGGTTTGAGTCTTATCGGGCGGACCTCCGGGTCTATGTCGAAAGCTACAGGGGGTCCCTTGAACTTTCCGAGTCCTTTCTTAAAAACGGCGGGATGCGCATCGCAAACCGCTTGTATTGGGTCCCCCCCCACGGTATGCACTCCCCCTATGAACAAACCTAAGGGCTGAAACCACTGTGTCCCTAGGAGGCTACAGCTTCCCCCCTTGAGGACAACTAGGGGCAGTTCCGCAGAATGTCTCTTAAAATTGACCCGGAATTTCCCGACCCCCAACACCGGAATGCTGTTTCCCTGTACGTCTCGTAGCGTGGACCTCAACGCTTTAAGTTTGGGCCGCACGTGGGGGTCGATTTTCAAGAACTCTTTCTGGGGAATTATAGAATAGGAGGACCCCGAGTCAATTTCCATCTTAATAGGGGCCCCTTGTACTAATACCTCAACGAAGTAATGGGACTGTCCCGCGGACACGCTGAACACTGGGGCGTCGTCCTCGCTGTCGTCCGAGACGCGGCCCATGCCATCCTGCTTCCTCGTGGTCTGGGCGCCATCTTTGGGCCTCGCTGGACGGTCCGGTCGGGCCGCACGGTCTTGTGACTGCCTCCGGCCCTCCTTCCGTTTTCTGCATGCCTTGGCGATGTGCCCCCGACGGCCGCAGGTGTAACACTCGGCCTTCCTGAACGGGCATTTCGCGCGCTCATGGGCCGCTCCGCAACCCTCGCAGCGTCGACCACCCTTTCGGACCTTCTGGACCTCCTCGCCGTCGCTGCCTTCCGTAGACGACTTTGAGGCCCGTCGAGTTGCGTGCACCGACTGTCCGGACTTCCCGTGCACCGAATTTTCCGCCTTGCCGGCTCTAGGACGCCACTCACGCCACTGGTGCATCTCGTCCACTCCAGCATTCGTGGACTCTGCGGCTTCCGCGGCCTCTACGACCTCTGCCAGCGTGGGTGGCGGCTCCTTGTTCATCAAGCTGCGCTGTACCTCCTTGTCTTTCAGGCCACACAACACGCCGTCCCTGAGGGCCATCTCTAGGATGTCGCCCCATTTACAGGGGGCGGCGGCTATCCTCATGGCGGCCACGAATGCCTCAACCGACTCATCCGGCGCTTGGACTCGCCTCCAAAACGCGCTCCGACCGGGAAACATTGCCCTCGAGGGACAGAAGCGCTCTCGCAGCAGCTTCATGATGTCGTCCGCCTTAAATTCGCTCACCTTCTTCGGAGCGATGATGCCCACCAGCGTCCGCTTGGTTTCCATCCCGAGCATTCTGGTGAGGATGGCTCTCTTCCTCTCCTCGTCGTCTCCTTTGACTCTGAGTTCCACCAGTGCCGCCTGGAAGTCCATCTCAAGCAGCTCCCAGTCTTGCGGTTTGGTGATGTTGAACCCGCTCTGTGCCCTGGCTGTTCCGTGGGGATCCATTATCCCACCTTCGTCGCCAATTTGGTGTATGCAAACCAAGACACAGGACACAGCCTCGGGCTGGGTTAACTCAGGTTTATTGCATCGTGGACAGAGGGAACATGAGGTAATGGCGGATCGATAGCTCTTTATATACAGTAGTAGTACATTAGAACGTGGTGCCATGGTAGCCCATTGGCTACTGTCTGCGTGACGTCATTGCGGGTCACGCCCTTCTTGTCCAGGTGTAGGTGGTGGCGGGAAAACTTCCCGCGCTGTTGCCTTTGATGAGTTCGGACCAAGAGAGCTTGGACGCTCGCTGCTGCCAGCTGGTGGTCATTAGCTCGCGTCCTATTACAGGGTTTATATGATACAGCTGAAGGTTACATAGTTGCTATAGGCAAGGTTACATTGGCTCAGATACATTGTACTCCATGTGGAAAGGTAAAACCATCAGAACACAACACTACCCATCTCTTGAAAGAGTGAGGATAGAAGATGGGCCTTTTCATTCATTCATTCATTCATTCATTGTTAAATTTCTATACCGCCCAGTCAGCCAAAGCCGACTCTGGGCGGTTCACACAATTGATAAAAACAGATAAAAACAAATAAAAACAGATAAAAACCAGCAATAAGAACCCACCCCTAAAAAGAGAGGGGTGCAGGAACTGAAGAAACCATGGGGCAGGCATCCTCCCCTATATTAACCACTCAACGGAAGCCACCCCTCCACCTGCACCCCAAACTTGGCCTGCCAGCCAGGTTTTTAGTTCTTTTCTAAAGGGCAACAACTCCATCTGGAGATGCAGTTCCACAGGCAGGAGGTTCCAAAGGGCCGATGCGGACACAGAGAAGGCTCTCCTCCTTGTGCCAGAGAGGTGAGCCCCCCTGGCTGACTGCACTATTAGAGAGCCCCTCCGGTCCACTCTGGTTGGACGGACAGATGTCCTTTGGGTGATGCAGTCTCTAAGGTAACCTGGCCCACTACCATATAGGGCTTTAAAAGTCAAAACCAGCACCTTGAATTGCACCCAGAGGCAAATGGGTAACCAGTGCAGCTCCTGAAGCATGGGCGTTATGCCCCATCACCACCCAGACTGCCGCATTCTGGACCAGCTACAGCCTCCGAATGCTCATCAAGGGCAGCCCCACGTAGAGCGCATTACAATAATCTAGTCTGAAGGTCACCAGAGCATGAGTGACCATGAGCAAAGAGTCCCTGTCCAGGAGCGTGCATAACTGGTGAAACACCCAAAGTTGGGTGAAGGCCCTCCTGGCCACAGCTGCCACCTGTTCTTCTAGCAGCAGCCGCAAATCCAGGAGGACCCCCAAGTTGCGCACTGGGTCGGTCTGGGGCAAAATAGCCCCATCCAAAACCAAAGATGGTAGCTCCCGGGATAGTGCAGGACCCCCCATCCACAGCCACTCAGTCTTACTAGGATTCAGCTGTAACCCATTCGCCCCCATCCAGACCCCAACCGCTTCCAGACAACGGGAAAGGACTTTGACTGCATCACTGGGGTCCCCATGGGCCGAGATGTACAACTGTGTATCATCCGCATACTGGTGGTACTGCACCCCGTGGGAACGGATGATCTCACCCAGCGGCTTCATGTAGATGTTAAATAGGAAAGGAGAGAGTACCGAGCCCTGAGGCACCCCATATTTTCGGGACCTAGGACTGGACTTCTCACTCTCCAACCACACCGACTGGGTCCGGCCCCCCAGAAATGAGGAAAACCAGGACCATACCATGCCCTGGATCCCCAATCCTTGGAACCGTTCCAGAAGGATACTGTGGTCGATGGTATCGAAAGCCGCTGAGAGGTCAAGAAGAGCAAGGACGGACGGATGACCGCCATCCCGTTCTCGCCAGAGATCATACATCAGTGCGACCAATGCAATCTCAGTACCATATCCAGGTCTTAATCCTGACTGGAAGGGGTCCATATATTCCACTTCATCCAGTACCCCCTGCAACTGATGCACCACTGCCTTTTCCAATACTTTCCCCCAAAAGGGGAGGTTGGAAACAGGTCTGTAGTTGGTTAGGACTGCTGGATCGAGGGATGGCTTCTTCAGGAGGGGGCGCACCAAAGCATGTTTCAATGGTGCAGGAAATATCCCCTCCCAAAAAGACGCATTAATTATAGCCCCGACCCAGCCACCTGTCACCATCTTAGAGGCTTTTACCATCCAGGCGGGACAGGGATCTAATGGACAATTAGTGGCGCGGACCACCACAAGGAGCCTGTCCACTTCATCTGAGGCACCAGGATCAAACCGATCCCAGATAACACAGCAAGACTGTGCAAAACATTTTTTTAAATAAAACCTCTCTCCCCCCCCTCTCTCTTAATTTTGGTGCATGTGTTCCTTTTGTTACCCACAGCCATACGAGCTGCAATTTGCCCTTTTTTGGCAAGAAAAGGAAGGACAAGCAACAGTATGCAGAGCTAGGATGAAAGTGGGCATTGCAGGCGCACCCCCCAAAGAAAGACTCAGACACTGGTATATGGATAAAGGCATTGGGCCACTTTTATTGAATAATGCCCTAGTCCGAATTATAACTTTCCATTGGTACTCATCCAATTATAATTCTTAAGGCAAGCAGGCCGCAGTAACACTGGTAAGGTTCCTCCCAAAATTGCCAACGGCAATTGGCTACAATGTATCCATTTTGTATCAATTTGTTTGTTGACACAAACAAATTGTTGGCCGTAGTCAATAAACTATCTACTGACCCCACCCTCTGACGTGTATCCGTCAAATCATGGGTGATGCATGCTGAAAAGCCTCTGCCATCACCCCTTGCCTGGTTCGTCGTTGACCGGTCAACGTTATTACACCTGTACCTATCTAAGTGTTGGCCAGTCAATTGCGAACCTGCCGGATACCTATGGGTCATAAATCTTTACCTTACCAGTGCTACCCGCCTAAGTGACCAAAGTCAAGAATAAGAAAAAACCCTATATCAAACCTCAGCAACAGTGTGGGATGGGCAAAAAAGCCAGAACCCAAGGGCCAATTGTGGGTTCCAACCAAAAATTCTCACCCGGCCCCGAAGCGACCAAAATATCACACTGTTCACTAGGGAGGGGGTGGAGGGAAAACTTCTCCTCTCCGTCGCTCTTTTAAAAATGGCAGCTCGGCTGCCTCGTGGCCACCCCTTTTATAGAGGGGTGGCCACGCCCCCTAACTCACCCGGATGTCTGAGTCCGGGTGGGGTGGGGCCCACAAAGAGCGCGGCGACCATTTTGGCGCCGCGCTTTCATTGCAGGCGCACCCCCCAAAGAAAGACTCAGACACCGGTATATGGATAAAGGCATTGGGCCACTTTTATTGAATAATGCCCTAGTCCGACTTATAACTTTCAATTGGTACTCATCCAATTATAATTCTTAAGGCAAGCAGGCCGCAGTAACACTGGTAAGGTTCCTCCCAAAATTGCCAACAGCAATTGGCTACAATGTATCCATTTTGTATCAATTTGTTTGTTGACACAAACAAATTGTTGACCGTAGTCAATAAACTATCTACTGACCCCACCCTCTGACGTGTATCCGTCAAATCACGGGTGATGCATACTGAAAAGCTCCTGCCATCACCCCTTGCCTAGTTCGTCGTTGACCGGTCAATGTTATTACACCTGTACCTGTCTAAGTGTTGGCCAGTCAATTGCGAACCTGCCGGATACCTATGGGTCATAAATCTTTACCTTACCAGTGCTACCCGCAACACGGGGAGGCTTCAATGAAGACTCACGCCCCCCCCCCCCCAAGACCGTCAGCTCGGTCAAAAGGCCTGCTTGCAAATCTTCCAAAAAGAGGTTCATACCTCTATCCGACAGGTGGACCCCATCCCCTGCATACAGATCGTAATTTTGTAAACTAATGGTGGGGTGTCGGATGACCATCTCCAAACCCTTGTCTGCCACGAACCGGGCAACTGCCCTGTTCACCGAGCGACGAGCGCGGTCAAGGGCACGGAGGTCAATACCTCCCCTGTAAGCGTGACGTGGTATGATGTCCGACCATAGCAGCCTGGTAAACGGCCACACATAGTGCAAGTAAGCTAGGTCTCTGCAAATTGCGAATTTTAAAGAAAGGCCAGTGACCTGGCCTAGGTCATTGCCCCCGAGGTGCAGTACAAGGACATCAGGCGGTTCAGCATCCCTAATGGAGAAAAGGAATGGCAACAGTTCCCGCCATCTCATTCCACGCTTACCGTACCAACGTATGCATGCGGCCGCACGCAGTCCAAGCTGGGGTCCCCACTCTGTCGCCGCAGCATACTGCGCTGCCCAGTGCACGTAACTGTGGCCCACCAGCCATACTGCCACCGGTGTGCGGAGACACCCAGGGTCTGTAAGAGAAAAAAGAGAACAGTGACTTAAATGGTACTCATGTCTGAAGAGGACGAACATATAATGCAAAACGCATAGATCCCCATCTTCCCATACAGCATATATCAGCCTCAGAGTACCTAAATGCAGCTGCAGTTGAAGCAGCGCCTATCCTAAATGAATGGGTGCCGTAACGAGCCCCAGGAAGGCCAACACTGGAAAGTGCCATACCGGTCACCTTCCAAAATTGAAATTTAGTAAGGGGAGACCCATCCTGGTGGCAGAAAAATGGGCCAGGGTGTGTGCCACGCACTGCCAAGAACTTCTGTAGGGCACCAACCGGACAGATGTCTGAAATGGAACATCGTAGCAATCTAACTCCACTGCCTACGCCGTGCTGATCAACTTTTGAGGACCGTATCCTCAACTGAGCCCACTCATTAGAAACATAGACATCGTCGAGTTCCAGTGCCCTACGAGTCGCATCCGCCTTAGACAGTAGTACCAACTCACTGATGCGGAGCTCTCCAAAGAAGGCCACCGTGGTAGTCGCATGAAAAAGAGCTGCCTCATACCTGTCAAAACATAGGTTAGGCCAGCCTCGTGCAAGGTGTGTGAGCACCCCTGGGGAAATTGGGTGCCGAGTGTCCGGGCGGCGGCCACATTCCCGTGTCCACCCCTCCAAAACATGCCGTATGCGAAAATCGTTCATGCTGTCAGCAAAACCCCCCACCTTGGCAATAAATGCCAATGTTGACAGCCTTGATGCTATAGTGCGGGGAGCGAGGCCCTGACTGTGTAAATAAACCATGAATTGTAAAACCTGTTCCACTGGAATGGGCCACATTTCTGGCAACTGAAGTTGCACACGAAAGCTATTAAATTGAACGAAAGCATGATGATACGCCTTACGCATGCGGGGCGCCAAGGACATGCCAATCGCCCGGTTCACCTCTCCTCGCCAAATGTCCAAATCTCAGCCGGGAGTGGCAAGGGGAATTCCTCCGCATCCGGAGCCAAGGCGCGGAACCGGGGGATCTGCAGGCAGGATAAAGCATCAGCAATATCATTATTAATGCCTGGTACGTGTCTGGCCCTGAAAAGCACATTGAGGCGTAGGCTGCGTAACACGAATTGGTGAACTAAAGCCATCACCCTGGGTGATTTAGAGGTCTGAGCATTGACAATGTGCACTACTGCAGCATTGTCACACCAAAAGTGGACCACAGAGTTGGCCCACCCCTTGCCCCACAGCATCAAAGCTCCCAGGATTGGAAAAAACTCAAGGAATGTAAGATTGCGGAGGCGATCCGTGCCCCGCCATTCTGGAGGCCATTGGCCATAAGCCCACCTCCCCTGGAAGTAAATCCCATATCCCAGGGATCCAGAGGCATCCGACTGGACTTGAAACCTAGGTGAAACTAAAAGGTCGGACCTCCAAAAGGATACCCCGTTGAAGTCCCGCAGGAATGAGAGCCAAACCAACAGGTCAGCCCGCATGCCCCTGGTTAGTCCGACCCTATAATGGCGCCTTGTCAGGCCAGACATGGCATTGCATAGGCGCCAAGCAAATGCCCTGCCAGGCGTAACCACCCTGAAGGCAAAGTTAAGATGGCCATGCAGTACCTGAAGCTCCCGAAGTGACACCTTACGTTTGGCCAGCAAGGCCAAGATCATCGCAGAGATCCGGGTGACCTTGTCAATGGGTAACCGAGATGCCTGTGCGACCGTATCAATTTCAATACCCAGAAATGTGAGGGTAGTGGATGGGCCCTCGGTCTTTTCTGGCGCTAAAGGGACACCCAGTTCCCGCATTAGCGTCTGAAATGTGGTGAGGAGACGCGTGCACGTGTCCAAGCCCCGTTCACCCCCGAACAAAAAATCATCGAGGTAATGGGCTACAGACCGAGACCCGGACCTGCGAACAAAGGCCCACTGAAGGAAGGTGCTAAAACGTTCAAATGCTGAAGAGGATATAGAGCAGCCAAAAGGCATGGCCTTATCTACATAGAACTTCCCTTGGAATCTAAAACCCAATAGCTCAAAGTCCTCAGGGTGCACTGGCAACAATCGGAATGCCGATTTGATGTCGCATTTCGCCAAGAGGGCACCAGGACCACAAGAGCGCACCATTCGCAGGGCTTGGTCAAAGGACGTATACCTGACTGAACAAAGGTCATCAGGGATAGCATCATTGACAGAATAACCCACCGGGTATGATAAATGGTGGATTAAACGAAATTACCCCGGGGCCTTTTTGGGTACCAACCCCAGAGGGGAGAACTTCAGGTTGGGAAAGGGTGGCACAGAAAAGGGGCCTGCCACCCTCTTGGCCCCAACCTCCTTAGCGATACTCAGGGCAGCCACCTCTTCTCTACCCTTCAGGGACAGTAAATTGGGTGCATCTTGGGGTCCCCGCACTCCTTTGAATGGGATTCGGAAGCCCCACTGGAAACCCTCAAGGAGGTACTTCACATCCTCTTTCCGTGGATAAGTTGAGAGCCATCGCTCCAACATATACACATTAACTGGGGAGGGCGCCTTTTGCCTGGCTAGCTCCCTCAGCAGCAGCTCTGCCCGCTCCCTGTCCACCTCTACCTCTGCCACATGAACCGCCGGCCCGCGGACACGCGGCGGCGGCGTGGGGGCCAGCACAAGAGGGACACTCATGTTTGTATCGGCACTGCCGCTTATTGCACACACCGCTAGCCGAGAAGCTCCAACACAGCAAACGGGCTGGAACCCCCTGCCCCGCCAGCTGGCGGGAAGCCTGCGTTGGAGCAGCTGAACGGCATGGCCACAATGGTACCTATCCCCAGGCGCCGGACGCATGGGGGTCATGTACAATAGCCACAATTTCTGACAGGGCTCATCCCATCTCATCTCCGGGTGCAAGGGCACCCTCATTCTGAATTCCTCATCATAAGCCAACCACGATGAGCCAGGAAAATCCACCATTGCCCTATAAATATTGTCCAAATATTGGACCATAGGAATGGCCAGGTCTGGCCGGGCCCTGAGGTACACCGCCATATAAATAAGATATGCAGGCAACCAGTTGGCCCAGGTGCATGGTGGCTTACGACGGCGGGACAGCTCTTTGTCTTTGTCATCCTGTCCCTCTCTCTCCTCCTTAGTGGGCTCACGGTTCAATAGGGAGAATATATCCACGTACTCCCCCCGCCAAATCTTTTCCCTCGTGACCTGGGACAAATGATCACCAAGGGGCAACGAATAACCAGCCGTCGGCAAAGCCGTCAACGGCACATTAGGTACCCGGGGCATATGCAGTGGAACCTGGACAGTCCCTGCGATGCCCGGCACTGGCCCGGGGGCGGAAACCCCCACCCCCAACGCTGCACCAGTATGGAACCAAGGGGCACTGGGACCAAAGCCTCTGACCAGCTGAGGTGAGCCCTGCCCCTCCTCCCTTTTGCCAGGAGAGGTAAAGGGCCGTCGGCCGGCAGAAGACCAAAGCCTCTGACCAGCTGAGGTGAGCCCCGCCCCTCCTCCCTTTTGCCAGGAGAGGTAAAGGGCCGTCAGAAGACAAGAAGCCTCTGACCAGCTGAGGTGAGCCCCGCCCCTCCTCCCTTTTGCCAGGAGAGGTAAAGGGCCATCGGGGCCGGCAGAAACAACAGCCTCTGCCCCTCCTCCCTTTGCCAGGAGGTTGTTGGGACCACCCTCACCATCGGCGTCCCGGGCTTCCGCCTCCCTGCGGGGGGCTCAAACAGCTGGCGGCTGTGGATGAATTTCCACCGCCACCCTGGAGACACCTGCGGCCAGTCTGGAGCTCGCTGGGACCACCATGCCATCGGCGTCCCGGGCTCCTGCCTCCCTGCGGGGGGCTCAAAAGGCTGGCAACTGCGGAAGAACTTCCACCACTGCCCTGGAGACACCTGCGGCCAATTTGGAGCTCACCGGGACCATCCCACCATCGGCGTCCCAGGCTCCCGCCTCCCTGCGGGGTCTCAAAAGGCCAGCAGCCATGGCGGGATTTCCACCCTGCCCTGGAGACACATATGGCCAGTTGGAGCTCGCTGGGACCACCTCACCATCGGCATCTCAGGCTCCTGCCTCCCTGCAGGGGGCTCAAAAGGCGGGCGGCCACGGAGGAACTCCCACCGCCGCCCTGGAGACACCTGCGGCCAGTTGGATATTGCTGGGACCACCCCCATCATTGGCATCCCAGGCTCCCGCCCCCCTGTGGGGGGCTCGGTAGGCCAGCGGCCGCGGCGGAGCTTCCGCCACCACCACCCTGGAGACACCTGCGGCCAGTCAGAGATTGCTGGGACCACCCCACCATTGGCGTCCCGGGCTCTTGCCTCCCTGCGGGGGGCCCAAAGGGCCGGTGGCCGCGGCAGAATTTCCCCTGCCGCTCTGGAGACACCTGCAGCCAATCAGAGCTTGTTGGGATCACTTCCTCCATTGGTGTCCTGTGTTCCCACCCCCCTGCGGGGGGCTTAAATGGCCGGCGGTCGCACCGGAATTTCCACTGCCGCCCTGGAGACTCTTGCGGCCAGTTGGAACTCGCCGGGACCATCAATATGGGAAGAGAGACTGAGAGGGTATGTTTTAAGTGGGTTAGGGAGGGAGGGAGGGAGAGATGGCCCTGCCAGCCAGGAAGATGGGGCGACACTCTGTCTGGGTTAATGGTGGAGGTTCCAGGGGCCCATTTAGAGGTTGTGACGGGCATGGGGCGTTATAGCGGGAACCGTGGGGCGGGCCGCACTCGGGGAAGGCGGGACCGATGCTTAGTATCTGTCCCACGTTCTGGCCCCCCGGTTTCACCTCTAGGTCCTGAGCAGCTGATCCAGGGTGACCCCACCCTTAGGCTGCTGCTGATGAATGCCAGGTCGGTCTGTAGTAAGGCGCCCCTAATACAAGATTCTATTCTGGGAGAGAGGGCCGACCTGGCATGCATCACTGAGACCTGGCTGAGACCAGAGGATGGGGTGCCTCTATCAGAGATGTGTCCAGCCGGGTTCGGTGTTTGGCACCAGCCTAGGGATGAGGGCAAGGGCGGTGGTGTTGCCATTATAGCCAGGGAGTCACTAGGAGTTACCAGGACCACTGCTCCACAATTCCTGGGTTGTGAGTCCCTGCTCCTGCGGCTGGGCCCAAAGGGTCAGTTGGGGGTCCTACTCCTGTACCTGCCCCCTTGCAGGGTAAGGGACTCCCTGCCTGGGCTCCTCGAGGCTGTCTCAGCGTTGGCGTTGGAGTTCCCTAGGCTGATGGTTCTGGGGGACTTCAATTTGCCTTCGCTGGGGTCCGGTTCCGGGGTGGCTCAGGAGTTCATGGCTTCCATGGCAACTATGGACCTGGCTCAGGTAATTCGGGGTCCTACCAGGGGCAGTGGCCACACACCAGATTTAGTCTTTTTGTCGGGGCGGTGGCAGAGTGATCTGAATTTACAGAAGCTAGACATAACACCTGTGCCATGGTCAGATCACTATCTGGTGGCTCTAGACTTCCTGGGGGCAACACATCATCGTAGGGAGGCAGGGTCTATTAAAGTGGCCCGCCCCCGGCAACTGATGGATCCGGATGGATTCCAGAGGGAACTGGGGGCTTTTCCCCTGGATTGGCAACACGATTCGCCCGAGGCACTTGTTGACCTATGGTGTGGGTCAACGATAGCTGCCTTGGATGTAATCGCTCCACTACGGCCTCTCAGAGCCCGTGGAGCTAGGTCATCCCCGTGGTTCACAGAAGAACTACGGGAGCTCAAACGGGCAAAGAGACGCCTTGAGCGCCGCTGGGTGAAGACCAGGAACGATTCCGATTGGACACTAGCTAGAGCCGCTATTAGGGCCTACCTAGTGGCGATGGGGGTGGTGAGGAGGCAATACTTCACCTCCCTTATTGCCTCCGCTGATAATCGCCCAGCCACCCTGTTTCGGGTGACCAGGTCCCTCCTTGGTAGGGGGGGGGCTGTGCCTGGTTGGCAGGGATCGGCTGAGGACTTTGCTGACCATCTGGTGGAGAAAATCGATCGGATTCGCTCAGGGTTTAATCTTGGCGTGGATGGGGAGGGTCAGGGGGGAGCCAGTGCACAGTCGTGCTGTGTTATCTGGGATCAGTTTGATCCTGTTGCCCCAGATGAAGTGGACAGGCTCCTTGCGGCGGTCCGCGCCACTAATTGTCCATTGGATCCCTGTCCCGCCTGGCTGGTAAAAGCCTCAAAGATGGTGACAGGTGGCTGGGTCGGGGCTATAATTAATGCGTCTTTTCGGGAAGGGATATTTCCTGCACCATTGAAACATGCTTTGGTGCGCCCCCTCCTGAAGAAGCCATCCCTCGATCCAGCAGTCATAACCAACTACAGACCTGTTTCCAACCTCCCCTTTTTGGGGAAAGTATTGGAAAAGGCAGTGGCGCGTCAGTTGCAGGGGGTACTGGATGAAGCGGAATATCTGGACCCCTTCCAGTCAGGATTCAGACCTGGATATGGTACTGAGACTGCATTGGTCGCGCTGATGGATGATCTCTGGCGAGAGCGGGATGGCGGTCATCCGTCCGTCCTTGCTCTTCTTGACCTCTCAGCGGCCTTCGATACCGTCGACCACGGTATCCTTCTGGAACGGCTCCGAGGATTGGGAATCCAGGGCACTGTGTGGTCCTGGTTTTCCTCATTTCTGAGGGGCCGGACCCAGTCGGTGTGGTTGGAGAGCGAGAAGTCCAGTCCTAGGTCCCTAAAATATGGGGTGCCTCAGGGCTCGGTACTCTCTCCTCTCCTTTTTAACATCTACATGAAGCCGCTGGGTGAGATCATCCGTTCCCACGGGGTGCGGTACCATCAGTACGCGGATGATACACAGTTGTACATCTCGGCCCGTGGGGACCCCAGTGATGCAGTCAAAGTCCTTTCCAGCTGTCTGGAGGCTGTTGGGGTCTGGATGGGGGCAAATGGGCTACAGCTGAATCCTAGCAAGACTGAGTGGCTATGGATAGGGGGTCCCGCCTTATCCCGGGAGCTACCATCTTTGGTTTTGGATGGGGCTATTCTGCCCCAGACCGACCCGGTGCGCAACTTGGGGGTCCTCCTGGATTCGCGGCTGCTGCTAGAAGAACAGGTGGCGGCTGTGGCCAGGAGGGCCTTTGCCCAACTTCGGGTGATTCGCCAGTTGCGCCCGCTCCTGGACCGGGACTCTTTGCTCATGGTCACTCATGCTCTGGTTACCTCCAGACTAGACTACTGTAATGCGCTCTACATGGGGCTGCCCTTGATGACCATTCGGAGGCTGCAGCTGGTCCAGAATGCGGCGGCCCGGGTGGTGATGGGGTGTGGACGTTATGCCCATGCCTCACCACTGCTGCGGGAGCTGCACTGGTTACCAGTTTGTCTCCGGGTGCAATTCAAGGTGCTGGTTTTGACCTTTAAAGCCCTATATGGTAGTGGGCCAGGTTACCTTAGAGACCGCATCGCCCTAAGGACGTCTGTCCGTCCAACCAGAGCGGACCGGAGGGGCTCTCTAATTGTGCCATCGGCCAGGGGGGCTCGCCTCTCTGGCACAAGGAGGAGAGCCTTCTCTGTGTCCGCACCGGCCCTTTGGAACCTCCTGCCTGTGGAACTGCGTCTCCAGACGGAGTTGTTGCCCTTTAGAAAAGAACTAAAAACCTGGCTGGCGGGCCAAGTTTGGGGTGCAGGTGGAGGGGTGGCTTCCGTTGGGTGGTTAATATAGGGGAGGATGCCTGCCCCACGGTTTCTTCAGTTCCTGCACCCCTCTCTTTTTAGGGGTGGGTTCTTATTGCTGGTTTTATCTGTTTTATTTGTTTTTATATGTTTTTACCCATTGTTGTGAACCGCCCGGAGTCGGCTTTGGCTGAGTGGGCGGTATAGAAATTTGACAATAAAATAAAAATAAAAAAATAAAATAAATAGGGTGGCAACTGATGCCCACTCGCCTTGACATGACGAGCCCATGGCCACTGAACCCCACCATTGGAAGTGGGCTGTGATGTGGGTGCATTAACTTGAACCTGATACTCACTAGGTGCACCCCCGTGAGCCGCCCCAACTGGGGGTTCCGGCCCACGGCGGGCGTCGGAGCTTGCGACCGGAATCGAGCTCTGGGGCCGCACCTGACCACTCTCCTGCTGTAGCTCTGGCCGAACAGGGAGCTGCGAGACGCCGGCCAGGGTAGGCCGGAGCGTCTCCAGCAGCTCAACCCGGCTGGCCGCTTGCTGAAGTGTGGCGGCCATTGAGGTAGCCGGTGGACCCAAAGGGCCCCCCGCAGCAAATGAAGGGCCACCAGGCATGGGGTTGTGTGCCATCCCTAAGGATGCCTCAAGCACAGCTAAACGCGTTAGCAATGCATCAACTGCCACAGATCCCCCAGTATAAAGTGGGCCGGGTGGGCCGGACGGCCCACCAGGCATTGGACCAGGAACCCCAGTATGGGAGCCTGGGCCCGAATAGGGCCATGCCCAAAACTCCGGCCCATGAGGGGCCGGAGTTGGGATGTGCTGTGCGCCAGCACCGGGCCCACCCCCGCTGCCCGGGCCCATGGCCGGCAGCTGCGGGCCGAGGGCTGAAGCCCCAGAAGGGCCGGACGAAGGCTGACCAGGCAAGGGCCAAGCAGCCTGCATCGCCCCACCGGTATCAGTGGGGGTAGAGCCCTGCTACGTGGGCGCAGCCCTGGTCCTCCGACCCGAGGGCTGCCCCCCACGTTGCGCAGGGCCAAAAAGTCCTCCCCGTCGGCCGTGGCTTCGTCGCCGAGGCCCTCCGTTTGGGAGGCATATCTCAAAGAAGGAGCAGGATCCCTTTCCAGGGATCGAAGAGCGCAAAAAGGCACAGAGGAGCCAGCAAACCAAAGGCTCCGTGCAAAAACCTTCCTTCCCAGCCGGGAAGGACCAAGGGGGGAAAGAACAACAGCGACGGAGAAAACATCTCCTCTCCGTCGCTCTTTTAAAATGGCAGCTCGGCTGCCTCGTGGCCACCCCTTTTATAGAGGGGTGGCCACGCCCCTAACTCACCCGGATGTCTGAGTTTGAGTGGGTGGGGGGCGCAAAGAGCGCGGCGGCCATTTTGGCGCCGCGCTTTCAATCTTTCTCTTTTGACTCTTACTCTCACAGCTTCTGAAACAAATGTATGAAGAGCATACCCACTGAAGCAAGCATTTAATAAGAGAGAAGTCCTGTGTTTCCATAAAGAGGCAATCAGAAGTGGAATGGTTGGAGAATGTGTTCCATTTGCCCACATGAATCCCTGGAAATGAAAAGCAAACTTTTCCAAGAGTGGAGTTTGGTTGAGAAAGGAAACGGAATCACAGTTCATTTGGTGATTGTGGCAAACAATCCTAGAGAAAGACAAGAGTAGATACTGTAAATAAGATATTGCCAATAAGCCATTGGGGGGTAGGTTTTAAGTGTTGTTTCACATTAAGGACTCCACTCACTTACAGGAAGCCACTGAGAGACAGGAACTGGCAGAACAACAAGGCCAGAACAGGGTTTTTGCTAATGGCTGGCTTGATGCAACAACATTGAGAGAGGGATTTGAGTGGAAGTGGAAAGTGCTCAGAGAAGTAAAGGAGTGATACAAAATGAAATGCAGCCTGATCCCACACATGTTTATCATTCAAATGGGTTGTTTGGACTGCCTCCCAATTAGGAGTGCAAATAGAATTGCAGCGGTTAATACAGGAAATTATTTTGCTTGAGTTGGCTTGGATCCTTAATGGAGCTGGCATGTAAAAGAGAGGCTGGACATATTTCAACTCCTTCACAGCTGGTACAGTAGAGGTGATGCACATGAGGTAGCTAGAATGGTTGTGAGTCACTGTGAATAGTTTCTTACGAAGACAGAGGAATTTAGAAGAGAGATGAGTTTTTAAGATTTTAGCATCATAGTTTGGCAGTGGGAGAGCTGAGGGGGCCATGAGGAGAGCAGATTGGCAGTTAGAAGAATTGTGGAAGATAATAAAAAGTATAGAACAGATGTCACACAACTAATTTTTTTTGGAAATATGGTGATATAACATTGTTACATGACAACATGACAATGGGGAGAAAAGTGAACAGATGGATTTTTGAAGTGGAATCGTGGGAGAAGGCATAGCAATAGTCTATAATGTGACAGTTAGAAGATAGGTCACATCTGCAATGATGTAGCCATGCACAAGTAAGTTGGATTGTTAATTCACATTGCTACAGTCGTAGAAGTGGGTCTGATGTGATTTGGAGAATCAAAGGTGGTTTCATGATGGCTTCAGGATGAAAAAAATAACAGTTTGTTCCTTTGGTGTATGCAAACCAAGACACAGGACACAGCCTCGGGCTGGGTTAACTCAGGTTTATTGCATCGTGGACAGAGGGAACATGAGGTAATGGCGGATCGATAGCTCTTTATATACAGTAGTAATACATTTGAACGTGGTGCCATGGTAGCCCATTGGCTACTGTCTGCGTGACGTCATTGCGGGTCACGCCCTTCTTGTCCAGGTGTAGGTGGTGGCGGGAAAACTTCCCGCGCTGTTGCCTTTGATGAGTTCGGACCAAGAGAGCTTGGACGCTCGCTGCTGCCAGCTGGTGGTCATTAGCTCGCGTCCTATTACAGGGTTTATATGATACAGCTGAAGGTTACATTGTTGCTATAGGCAAGGTTACATTGGCTCAGATACATTGTAATCCATGTGGAAGGTAAAACCATCAGAACACAACACCCCTCCCCCCTAGGACGAGACAAAGTCTCGAGCCCACACTTACACACACTCCCCCCCCCTTAGGAGACAAAGTCTCTCAGCCAAGATGGCTTATTTCGAACACGCTGGGGTCTCGATGCGGGCTGCCTCTCCCCGGGTTTGCTACCTTCTCTTTGTCCCCTGGTTTCCTGTCCTGTAATTGGAGAGGGAGACTCGTTAGTGACTTGCCGCGGCTCCGCGGCGTTGTTGGGAGGTGTGCTCTTTCTTAGGGAGGAACCGGGGGCACTGGGGGCTAACGAAAAACCCCTCTTCTCGCTTGGATGGGTGGGGGAACACTCCTGAAAACCCCCCCGGCTCGCAAAATCAAAATCAAAATTACCATCGGGGGCAGCGGTCGCGAACTCCTCTCCCCCTTCCCCGGCCCCTGATAGGACTGGCGTATCAAAAGGATATGAGTCGGGGCCGCTGCTTCTGCTTCCTTCCCCCCTTGCTTGGGACTGTTGTCCACTGCTGTCTCCCCCTTGGGTTAAGCGGGTGGGGGAGAACCCTAACGCTGAATCCTGTTGCTGAGCTCCACTGACTGGCCCACTCACTCGGTGCCTCAGTTGGTCTGCGTGCCTCCTCCAGAGGAGGCCGGTGTTAGTCTCGACCCGGTACGACACTGGCCCCGTCTGTTCTACAACCGTCCCCGGTACCCAGGCCGGCCCTGCGCTGGAATAGTTCCTGCAGTGAACAGGGTCCCCGGCGGCGAAACCTTTCGAGACTGCCAACCCTATGTTTTTTCCTTTATCCTCGACTCTCGTCGGGTCTAGCCTGGACAGGATCGTGGTCAGTTTTCGCCGCATCAAGAGCTCCGCCGGCGAGTAGCCTGACGCTAAGGGGGTTACCCTATACGCTAAGAGGAACTGGCATACTTGGTGATTCAGGTCCCCCGGGCCCATGCGCCGCAGCGCCTCCTTCGTTGTCCGCACCAGCCGTTCCACTTGGCCATTCGTGGCCGGGTGAAACGGTGCGGATGTGACATGCCGAATGGCGTTTGCCTCCATGAATGCTCCGAACTCAGCGGAGGTGAAACAACTAGCGTTATCGCTGACTAAAGTGTCGGGTAAACCGAATGTGGAAAAGACTCTCCTTAGCTGGCTAATTGTCGTGGCGGAGGACGTGCTCTTTACTGGGATAACCTCCAGCCACTTGGAGAACGCATCTACCACCAGGAGAAACATGGTTCCTCGGAATGGGCCAGCGAAATCCACGTGCACTCTGGACCACGGCCCCCTTGCTGTGTCCCACTCCCTATGCGGGAGACGGGCCGCCTCAGGTCGGGATCCCTGGCAAGCCTCGCAAGTGCCGACCATGTGCTCAATGTCCGCGTCCAGCTGTGGCCACCAGAAGTAACTCCGGGCCAGCACCTTTGAACGAACTATGCCCGGGTGGCTGACGTGCAGCAGTTCGAGCACCCTCGTCCGCAGGGGCGCAGGGACCACCACCCGTTGGCCCCACAGAAGGCACCCCCTCTCTAGGGACAACTCTAGCTTTTTCCTAAAGAATGGGTCGAACTCTGTACTCGGGGACGAAGCCGGCCACCCCTTCTGCACCCATGAACTAACTTTCTCCAACGTCCTGTCCTTGCCTGTCGCCCTAGCAATGTCGGCTGGTACTATTGGGGGTGCGTCTAAAACCTCAATTAGCAACACCTGGCGGTCTCTTTCTGCTCTCGCCTTTTGGTCGTCCGACAAGGGCAGAGGGGATCTCGAAAGCGCATCAGCATGGCTGATCTCCTTTCCGGGCCGGTACTCCAACTCATGTTGGTACGCGTTGAGGAAAATAGCCCATCGCAGCATTCTCGGGGACAGGATCTGCGGCGTGGGCTTGCTTGCCGTGAAAATCCCTAACAGCGGCTTGTGATCGGTCACGATTTTGAACGGGCGGCCATACAAAAAATCGTGAAATTTTTTGGTCCCCGCTACTATTGCTAACGCCTCCCTGTCGGTTTGTGCGTAATTTCGCTCTGCTTGGGACAGGGACCTTGAGTAAAACGCTACCGGGGCCTCCCTTCCGTCCTCCAACACGTGGCAAAGCACCGCCCCCACCCCCACCGGGGATGCATCACAAACTAGGACCACTGGCCGTTTGGGGTCGAAGTGCGTCAGGATTGCCTCAGATGTTAGGAGTTGCTTTAGCTCTTTGAACGCCCTCTCGTGCTCGTCACCCCACATCCATGTCTCCTCCTTTTTAAGTAACCGATGGAGCGGTTCGGCCACGGACGCCTTCCGCGGGAGGAATGTATGGTAAAAATTGAGGAGCCCCAGGAAGGACTGTAGCTCGGTTTTGGATGTGGGGCGAGGGGCCTTTTTAATGGCTGCTACTTTGGATTTAGACGGTTTAATCCCCTCGGGTGTGATCCGGAACCCTAAAAACTCGACCTCGGTTTCGAAAAAGACACATTTATCCTTCCTCAATCTCAGCCCCGCTTTCTCGAACACGGTCAATACTTTGTCCAACCTCTTTGCCAGTTCAGCCTCACTCCCCCCTGTTATCAACACGTCATCAAAATAAGGCAACACCCCCTCCAGTCCCTTCAGGAGGCGTTCCACAAGCGACTGAAAAAGGCCGGGTGCCGAGTTCACGCCAAACTGTAACCGCGACACCTGGAATGCTCCTTTATGTGTAACTATCGTTTGTGCCGCGGCCGTGGCGGGGGTCACAGGAAGTTGCTGATAGGCTTGTGCCAAATCGAGTTTGGCGAAACACTTTCCCCCATTCAGCCTGGCCAAAAGGTGGCTGATCACCGGCACCGGGTATGCATTAGGGCGGATCGCCTTGTTAATTGTACACTTATAATCAGCGCAAATGCGCACCTCCCCGTTAGCCTTTAGAGCCGTTACAATTGGAGTTTCCCACTCCGCGGAATCAACAGGAATAAGAATCCCCTGGCCCACCAGTTTGTCCAGTTCCGCCTCTATCTTGTCCTTGAGTGCGAACGGCACCCTGCGCGGTTTGAGTCTTATCGGGCGGACCTCCGGGTCTATGTCGAAAGCTACAGGGGGTCCCTTGAACTTTCCGAGTCCTTTCTTAAAAACGGCGGGATGCGCATCGCAAACCGCTTGTATTGGGTCCCCCCCCCACGGTATGCACTCCCCCTATGAACAAACCTAAGGGCTGAAACCACTGTGTCCCTAGGAGGCTACAGCTTCCCCCCTTGAGGACAACCAGGGGCAGTTCCGCAGAATGTCTCTTAAAATTGACCCGAAATTTCCCGACCCCCAACACCGGAATGCTGTTCCCCTGCACGTCTCGTAGCGTGGACCTCAACGCTTTACGTTTGGGACGCACGTGGGGGTCGATTTTCAAAAACTCTTTCTGGGGAATTATAGAATAGGAGGACCCCGAGTCAATTTCCATCTTAATAGGGGCCCCTTGTACTAATACCTCAACGAAGTAATGGGACTGTCCCGCGGACACGCTGAACACTGGGGCGTCGTCCTCGCTGTCGTCCGAGACGCGGCCCACGCCATCCTGCTTCCTCGTGGTCTGGGCGCCATCTTTGGGCCTCGCTGGACGGTCCGGTCTGGCCGCACGGTCTTGTGACTGCCTCCGGCCCTCCTTCCGTTTTCTGCATGCCTTGGCGATGTGCCCCCGATGGCCGCAGGTGTAACACTCGGCCTTCCTGAACGGGCATCTCGCGCGCTCATGGGCCGCTCCGCAACCCTCGCAGCGTCGACCACCCTTTCGGACCTTCTGGACCTCCTCGCCGTCGCTGCCTTCCGTAGACGACTTTGAGGCCCGCCGAGTTGCGTGCACCGACTGTCCGGACTTCCCGTGCACCGAATTGTCCGCCTTGCCGGCTCTAGGACGCCACTCACGCCACTGGTGCATCTCGTCCACTCCAGCATTCGTGGACTCTGCGGCTTCCGCGGCCTCTACGACCTCTGCCAGCGTGGGTGGCGGTTCCTTATTCATCAAGCTGCGCTGTACCTCCTTGTCTTTCAGGCCACACAACACGCCGTCCCTGAGGGCCATCTCCAGGATGTCGCCCCATTTACAGGGGGCGGCGGCTATCCTCATGGCGGCCACGAATGCCTCAACCGACTCATCCGGCGCTTGGACTCGCCTCCAAAACGCGCTCCGAGCGGGAAACATTGCCCTCGAGGGGGAGAACCGCTCTCGCAGCAGCTTCATGATGTCGCCCGCCTTAAATTCGCTCACCTTCTTCGGAGCGATTATGCCCACCAGCGTCCGCTTGGTTTCCATCCCGAGCATTCTGGTGAGGATGGCCCTCTTCCTCTCCTCGTCGTCTTCTTTGACTCTGAGTTCCACCAGTGCCGCCTGGAAGTCCATCTCCAGCAGCTCCCAGTCTTGCGGTTTGGTGATGTTGAACCCGCTCTGTGCCCTGGCTGTTCCGTGGGGATCCATCATCCCACCTTCGTCGCCAATTTGGTGTATGCAAACCAAGACACAGGACACAGCCTCGGGCTGGGTTAACTCAGGTTTATTGCATCGTGGACAGAGGGAACATGAGGTAATGGCGGATCGATAGCTCTTTATATACAGTAGTAATACATTTGAACGTGGTGCCATGGTAGCCCATTGGCTACTGTCTGCGTGACGTCATTGCGGGTCACGCCCTTCTTGTCCAGGTGTAGGTGGTGGCGGGAAAACTTCCCGCGCTGTTGCCTTTGATGAGTTCGGACCAAGAGAGCTTGGACGCTCGCTGCTGCCAGCTGGTGGTCATTAGCTCGCGTCCTATTACAGGGTTTATATGATACAGCTGAAGGTTACATTGTTGCTATAGGCAAGGTTACATTGGCTCAGATACATTGTAATCCATGTGGAAGGTAAAACCATCAGAACACAACAGTTCCCAAATTAGCATTTGGCTTATGTGAAGTGAGTAGAGTGAAGCAGAAGCATCAACAATTTTGTAGTGGGGCAGACCCTGCCCTCATCCATCTTGAGAGCCAGTCGTATATGATTGTAGGATGCTCATCTCCATTTACAGCCAAAGAGCAAGCGCTATCTGCATCTGCATATGTTTCTGTGGTCATGTGGTAGGCATGACTAGTGCATGGAATGCTATTCCTTTCCATCCAAAGCAGTACTTATTTGTCTACTTGCAATTTCTTGCTTTCAAACTGCTAAATTGGCAGGAGGTGAGACAGGCAACAGGAGCTCACTCTGTCATGCAGCACTTGAGTCTCGAACTGCTGACCTTGCAGTTGTCAAGTTGATCAGACTCCAAAGGTCATGTTGTCAGGTATTCTGGCAAAGACATTGTTTATGATTACCCAATCAGCAATTCTAGTAAGGTACTCATTTGGAAATTCAATTAACAGCAAGATCCACCGTACCCCACCCCACCCCATGCACATATGCCACATATGCTTGGAATCACCTTGTACCACATCTCTTGGGGTTTTTTTTCCAGATCTATCTCAAAAATCTGCCATCCTTAATAGCTGTGTGTATGCTCTGTTTTCCGAAGAAAGGGGATCCTAGGGCTATTTCACACATATTACAGGTAGGTGGAGAGGAGTGAGGGCTCTTTATATTTAAAATTATTCACTCAGGATTCTTGATATGTGGGGATATAGGAGAATGAGGAATTTAGCAAGTACTATATTCTTTCCACCTTTGCCCTTTAGGAGTGGCTTAAACTCTCCTGGAAAGTATCTCTCTTGTCTCAACATGCCTCCTTTAAGTCACCCTTCTAGGAAGTAGGGGAGGAGGGGTTGCTTTATGATTGCCTTTTTGCACATTGTGTATGAATGCCAGGAAAGGGTGTGATACAGGATTGAATGATATTGTTCAATAATTTCAGCACGGATGTAGACTCTTTGAATGGTCTATTAACATGGTTATCTTGGGAATCTGTTCCATCAGTGTCAGTATTTAGATGTTCTTTAACCTACATGCTGCAGAACTGAATTAAAATGAGACATAGTTTCTATTCTAAAACATACACATGGCTGCAGGTATATCTCATAAAATAGGCTCATTTCTAAAGTGTCTGCAGAAAAATGCATATTTCAAATGTGTGTAAAAATTCAATACAAACACACTTCAATCAATGAAGAGAACATGCATAATCGACTTGTGCAGAGCCACTCTGTTCACTTGGGGATGGAAGTCCTCTCCCCAGTGTGACTGTGGAAAAGAAGACCAAACCATGGACCACATTAAAATTTAGTGTCCCTTACATGAATTTAGAGGCACATTGGAGGATTTGCACAGTGCCACAGATGAAGTCCTTCAATAACTTTCAAACCTAGATGTGGAACTCTAGCTAGGAACTTGAGAGGGTCAATTTGTGTTCACTGTATATATCAGCATTAATGTAGACAACTGAAGTTCATCAATCAATCAATCAACCAATCAATCACAAGCTGAATATAAACAACTGGTGAATTTTGACCAATAAAATAAATTGAAAACAACTATAGTTCTGACATGGAAGTTGACTAGATGGAAATTTGTGGGGATGGTCTTCATAGAAATCCTTGCTACTGCTAAAGTAGATGTCTCACCTGAGCACAGCATCATGAGTAGTAAATGTTAGTGGAATTACCATAGGTTCTTTGGAAATGACTGAGAAACAAAAGCTGATAGAACTGTAGACAAACTTTTGCATTGCTGCCAATACAGCTGCTGGGAGTTCACTATGGTTGCATTCATATTAGACTATGGTTAGCATAGTTCTTGCTACTAGCATATGATATCCATAACCATGAGTACATAACCTTCAACAGGGGAGCTCATTGATACCAAAACCCTAACCTGCTTTAATTCAAAGACGTCCAGGCAATCAATAGTAGTGCAATCAATGCAGATTTTTTTAAATTCTTTGCTAACATCTTTCCTCTGTGTAATGCTCTTGGGGATATTATGTTTATAAACCATCTGTCTTTGCTTTCCTTAAAAACAAAATGAGACAAAACCTCTAAAATGCTGCACAATCACATCTCCAGTATATCTAGCCTTCTGAAAACTTCAACAAGAAACAGGGTATGGCTATTCCACAATGATAAGTCAATCCCCACTTTACTGCCACTTGTCATGATGGCACCAAAGCACATGATCATTTTATCTACTAACCAGGTAAAGATTTTGCCATGCTCAGCAAGCAAAGTATAAGTGCAAGGAATTGCAGAGCTTAGCATTGTCTGTGTATTCAAATAATTATATTTTTGCTGTCATGTTATCTTCAGATATTGAGTTACATTTCATCCAAGCTTTAAAAATACCTTAAATATGCAAATGGTTCAACTTTTCTGAGTCAATCCATCTTTCCAGATATTATTTAGTATTCATATACATATGAAACCATTTTAATAAAAAATATAGATTTAGTTCCAGGGAGGCTGGATGAAAGACTGGATTCTCCTTTACTGGTTGTTGAAAAGGAAAGCCGCAGAAGCCCCTTGCCCAGTCCTGCCATACTCACAAATGTTCTAGATATATGAAAAAGAGTTATCTTTCCTGGGATAACAATCTTGCATGCTGCTAATCATGAATATAATGATTTTTTGCAGGCTAAAGTGTCTGTCTAGTTTTTTTGCTAATAGCCAAATAATAAAGTTTTCCCTTGCTTTGGGATTAAAAGGAAAGTGCCGTCCCCTCTCTTCCTGTTTACTTGTTTTGTTTCCTTTGTTCTCTCCCAGTCTTTTCACCCTTTCAACCATGTGGTCATATGAAGCCAGTCTCCTACACACGGCAGTACTGCATTTACTCCAAAGTTTACTTTATTCTTCTGCATGTAACTAAAAATTATAACTGTAAGTAAATATTCTGTTGTATACCTAAGGTGAGGAGTGATCTTTTTTTTTTTACCATACAAAGTGCTAGTTATTGTGAAGGGGCTTAAAGAAACTTTTGTTGTTCTGTTATGCTTCCTCCATATGGTTTTTGTTTTGTGCTTGACTGCTAACGATCTTCTTCTTCTTCTTCAGATGCTATATCTGTTCCGGATACTGGCTATTGTCATAAGAACATAAGAACATAAGAACAGCCTTGCTGGAACAGGCCACAGCCCATCCAGTCCAGCATTCTGTCTCACACAGTGGCTTACCATTTCCTTCAGGGTATTCCCAAGCAGATGCCTTCACCTGCTTAGGATTCCCTTTAAATACCATTGAGAGATATCCTGCCTATCTCTCCAACCCGGAGGTTGTTCTTAGGTATGCCATAATTATAGCCATTGATCCCCTTGTCCTCCATGAACTTGTCTAATCCTTTCTTAAAGCTGTCAAGATTGACAGCTGTCACCACTTCTTCTGGCAGGGAGTTCCATAGACCAGTAATCCTCTGGGTGAAAAAGTACTTTCTCTTATTTGTTTGAGAACTAGTACCCAAAAGTTTCATGGAGTGCCCCCTAGTTCTAGTATTGTGTGATAGGGAAAACAGTGTTTCCTTTTCTACTTTGTCTACACCGTAGACAAACTATGATAGTCTTCCTATTCTTAAGTTATCAGAACAGTTCTCCCAAAGATATGCCACGCTAGTCTCTCAGGTTCTTCAGCCAAGAAGTCCATCTACACCCAGGGCCTTTCCTCCCAGGGATCTTTCCTTGCAGGGCGAGTTGGAGGATTCTATACTTTATGTTGCTCCTCAAGATATGGCCAAGGTATTAGAGATTTCTTTGCTTAATGGTCTTAAACAGTTCTTGTTCTTTATCCATCTGGCACAATACTTCTACATTAGTCACATGGTCAGCCCATGATATCTTTAGCAACCATCTGTTATTATTATTTTCTTCCAATTGTCTTAATGACTGCTCAAGAGCCATGATGCTCCTTTCCAAAAATGCTCAGCAGAATCCCTCCCTGATGGCTTTCTTTTGGTCAAATAATCCAGCAGGTCTCAAATGGGTTGTATCCACTGCTCCATTGCCAAAAATAAAGATGGACTTCATCAAAAAGAAAGACATTCTTCCCTCCAAAATGTATATTTGCATGTGCTAATTTAAACTAAAATATGCAAACATCACCATAATTAGACATTATTATTATAATTTAATCAGAAATACACTACTGTTCACTATACTGCACAAGATTTTGACAGTTTTACCACCTTGGGACATCTATACCTGCAGCTGCCTGCTTTGCCCCTCCTGGCCCCTCCTGCCAGAGGGGTTTGAAAAGGACGTCAGAGCTGCCGGGTCAAAGTTCTCCCTGGTTCCTCCATGGACATTTGAGCCTGGGGCTCCGTCACGGACACTAGGTGGTGGAGGACATTGCAACTGTGTAACTTTGGTAATGTGACAAACCAAATATTTGCTTGTTATTGTATTGTATCTTGTATTTGTTTAATTTGTATCCTGTAATTTGCATTTAGTGATATTGTATTTTCTGACTTGTAGCTGTAATTTGTATTTGTAACTGTATTCTTTTTTTTTTGTATTTGTTGCAATTGCATTTTTGATGTACTGTATTTTGTATACTTTTTCCATGTTATAAATGCCACTTTGGGTCACCCATTGGGTTGAGGAAAGCGGGGTATAAATAATAAATGAAATGAAATGAAATACCTATAAAGCAGAGATCTGGGTATACGTGACCAGAAAGGGCTGCCACACCCCTTCACCAATCCCTCCCAAATTTGGCACACAGGTACTTTGGAATGGCGAGATCATCACTGGGGTGTCCCAGAACAAAATTTGGGGTGTAAGGCCCCCAAATTGTGACAAAAAGCCAGGACCAATCAGCTTGCAGTTCTGAGCTATACAGGCCAATCAGCTTGCAGTTCTATGCATAAACATTCTCAACTGCCATAACTGTCACTCTAACACAGAGGCAGCCAGCAACAACAGTAGCAGCAACAACACAGGCAAAAACAACCAAGCCACCAATGGCACACAGACCTACACAAAAAGATAGGAGACATCACAAGGAGCACACTGCACAGAGCTAGCATTATAAAAGCTCTAGAGCGAGCAGAAAACAGTTTAGCCACATTTTTTTGTAGTAGTGTCCCTGTTAGTGTATCTGGCGCTTCTTCCTGAGGAGAACTGGTATGAAAAGTATCAACCCTGCAAGTCAAACACCCCACCTTCACCCCCTGACAGTAACATAATCTGGCAATGGCAATTTCAACTCTCAAGCACCATTGGATCACTTCCAACACAAACAAAGAAGATTATAGAAATAAAAGGCACAAATCTTCATGGTATGTCCACTATATGGAACCATTCGGCTCCAGGACTTGCATGCATATTCACACCTTTTTTTGTGTCTGGTGGGGTGCATGGCCCACCTCGGGCCCCAGGAGCCAGATGGCTTTCAGCTTCCAAATGGCAGGCACATGTGCGCCAAATTTTGGAGGGATCAGTGAAGGGGTGTGACAGCCTATTCCAGTCACGTATACCCAGATCTCTGCTTCATAGGTATGCTTTCCAAAGCGCTGCTTATAAGATGAGCCATTCACATGCAGGACAATGAAAGTGCAGTGGCCATTTTATCCATGGATCAAGGATGATGGGAGCCCCTCCATAGACTCTCCTCTCATGGCCTTTCTTCTTTGCTGAAATGGAAGTGTAGGAGGCAGCAGCAGAATAGAGGGAGTGCCATCTTACTCAGACATCATATGCCATGAATGCTGCTACATCACAGGTGATATACAAACTGCAGCTAAACTTGGCCTCCTGGTGCTGATTTGAACACTGGTATATTGGTTAAAATAAACCATGTCAGGGGGAGGGACACACCTTCCCACAATTAGACAAAAAACAACAATGGGCAGGGCTGGGAAATCAGCTAGTTTGATGTAAATCAAATAAATGCATAAATCTCTGAAATGCCCCATGCCTTGTACTTTCTGCAGTTTATTGGCAATAAAAATGCACAGAAAGAAAACAGGCAAGTGGTCACTTTAGTTTGCTGTTGTGTTTTACTCTAGCTGGTAACAATTATTTCAGAGGAATAGTCTGAAGAGTACAATTCATTAGCAGTTATATCCATGTGTGTGGTTTTTATCTTCTCTTACGGGATTGCAGTGGCTCAGTGGCTAAGAAGCTCACCTTGCTAGCTGGAAGGTCAGCAAGTTGGCAGTTCAAGACCCAAGTACTGAATGACGGAATGAGCGCCCATCTCTGTCCCAGTTCCTGCCAACCTAGCAGTTCGAAAGCAAGAAATTGCAAGTCAATAAATAGGGGCACTGACAGGAAGGCAGCAGGTCAGCATTTCAATACCCAAATACTGCAGGATGGAGTGAGCAACCCATCTTTGTCCCAGCTCCTGCCAACCTAGCAGTTCAAAAGCAAGAAATTGCAAGTAGATAAATAGGGACCACTTTGGTAGGAAGGTAAATAGCATTCCGTGCACTCTGGTGTCTAGTCATGCCTGCCACATGACCACAGAAATGTCTGCAGAAGCAGACAGCATTGGCTCTTCGACTTTGAAACAGAGATAAGCACTGAACCCTAGAGTCGGATACAACTGGCTTTCGAGCAAGGGAAACCTTTCCATTTCCCTTGGTGGGCAAAGATCTTAGGGACATGAAAAGAGCCTCATTTGGGCATCTCTGGAGTGGAGTTCCTCCAGCAAAAATCCTTTCAACCAAGAAAGCACCTTTGTATGCTTCTGACTCAATTTAAAAAATTATTCTCTTACAAAATAATAACCCTCTCCAACAGCATATTACTTTAAAAATGGGAGAAGGCTGATTTGATACTTTTACTAATCAAACAGTATATTTTCCCTGCTCCTCCATTGAAACTCGGTAAGTGTAGACATGGGATGAGTTGCTCACACATTACCCAAAAGGAGGATATGCATCACCAGGAGGAAGGGAAGCTTTTCAAATCGCAGATCCTCTTCCATAAAGGAATACCTAAGGCCACGTTACTGGCTCCTACATTAGAATCATGTAGGCCATATTTCCATCACCTCTTTGGTGAAGTCAACTGGATGAACCCAGAAATTTCTAGCAACCAAGGAAGTTCAACAAATCTATTAATTTTGCCACTTCCTAAATTGTTACTTTGTAAATATTGGTAAATTGGGTTTGGGGTGAGGAGCAGAACTCAGGTAAATTATTTACCCATCCCTCCCTGAAACACAGCTTTTCTCTTTCTTTGATTTTTTTTTAATCCCATGAACAATTCTGTGCAATATCTGTGTAAAGCTATAGCAACTTCATTATAGATTAAGTTGCTTGCCTCATCATTACATCCTTCTCCTCCAGATTGCTCCTATGTCAATAGTGATATTCCCTGCCATATATTTTCAGTGCCGTTCAGTTAATTTGTAACAGACTGTTACCTCTGAGAGGCTATTTTAATTTGCTGTTTAAATGCTCAGATTGTTAACAAATTTAACTGCTGATCCTTGTAGCAGAAATAACCAATTAATGTACTCTATCCATGGTATCTATGCATGTCTTATTTACTCTGGGATTCTATTTATTTGGTACCTTTCTACACAATAGAAAAGCTAATCAAATCATCAATCTATTGTTCTTTAAGCTTGGGTGACCTAAATTAAGGGACACAGCTTGAGAATTTCACTGCAGACAGAAGAGGAGGAACAAATCATGTGCTCTCAGGCTCCTACATAATACTATCGTCCACTTGTCATAGTGGTTTCATTTCAAGCTATTGTTTGACATGAATATCTGTTTTTCATTTTTCAAGCCTCAATGTCAATGAACCAGACTGCTAACAAATCACATCCACTGAAATTGCCCTTACCTTGAATGGCAATTGCTCCCACATGAGATTCTAACAAGCTATCACCCTTACAGAAATTCATGCAAAATACATCTTAAACAAAGAATTATGGTTTGACCTTAGTTTCAGCCTATGCTTGGTAATAGTTAGTTACAAATTACTGGATCTTTGTAATATTTCCCCATTAATTAAGTTCCAATCCAACTTTTAGAGCTATAAGTTAAGCAGAGATATCCTCACTACTTTTGCAGTGTAATGATTGTTGCTACGTGCTGTCAAATCATCTGACATGTGGTAACCCTATGAATGAGAGATCTCCAAAATGCCTTATAATGATTAAAACCACTTTTATAGCCCTTGATTGAGACTTCATGAAACGTGGTTCAGTTGCCATATTGTGTTGTGACTTGTGCTTCACAATTCACTGGAATGTTGTGATGACCATGAGACAGATAGGTGGGGAGTGTGTTTATATTACAGACTAGTGGCTTGCTGCATTCTACTTTTTAAAAATCATCCTTTTTTGGTATATTTGATAAATAGGAAATTAAAGGGTTACTTTTTGAATATTCTATCCATAACTAACTATCCTGGAAAGGTCAACATGCAATAATAATGTAATAATAATCTTATTCAACTGCAGAGCTGAAAGGAACCCTATGGATCATCTATTAATTGCAATCAAGGAAGCATAGTGAGGAACTGAACTCACAACTTTTTGGCTCCACAGAGAGTTACCTACATCATTGAGCTATCAGATGAATGAGAGTAGCTCCTGCTCTAAATAACCTTTTCTGAGTGGGCAGGCAATACAGGAGAGAGAAAGAGAAAAAACATATAGAGTATTGCACACATGCTTTGTGAACCTTAAGGCGCGAGGAGCAAGGGTGATGCATTTAAGGGAAGAAAAAGGTTAAGAAGATGTCAGCAGGGGAGAAAAGATGTACAACCCAGTACAGTGCAGATGGAGGGAAGCAGCAGCTTTGTGTGCTTAAGGTACCCACTGAGAGATTTGGTCTTGCAAGTCAGCCAGGCTGAAGCTGTCCTACTTTTGGTCTTATGTGGTAGTGGGGGGAAAATATTAAGAATCCAGCAAGAGAAGAAGGTCACTGAGGGAAAGCTTCAGAGGAGAGGTTATATGCAGGCTATATCCCTTTGCAAGTTATATCCCTTTGTATCCTATGTTGACAAAGAGACTGTTGGAGCTAGTGAAACATTCACATTTCCCCTTCTACAAAGTCAGAAAATCCTGTCCTGTAAACAGCTGCAACTGCCTAGAGTCCTTAAGATCCTTTCCCAGAGGATCTCCAAAGTATAATATTATTACCAGTTAACTGTCTGGCTGGACATCCCACCATACATGTCAAGTTTTGGTTTTGAAAATAAGGGAAACACTGTGGGCAGGGCTACCTCTGGGCATGGCCAAATCTGTGTGTGTGGCCAAATCTGGCCATATGATTCTAGTCATGCCTGCCACATAGCCATGAAAACGTCTGCAAACACAGACAGCACTGGTTCTTTGGATAGAAATAGAGATGAGCACTGTACCCTAGAGTCAGATACGACTGGCTTTTGAGCAATGGAGACCTTTACTAACCACTTGCATAAACAGGGCCAAACTTCACAGCAAATGAACACACACACACACACACACACACACACACACACACACACACACACACACACACACACACACACACACACACACACACACACACAAATCTATCAACATGCCTGTAAAGGAACACCCATGTTTTGCGTGCATGCGGGGAAAGGTGCGCACCAGTTCCCCCCATCCCTGCCCCCCTCACCTGGGCTGCTGAGGGGAAAAGGAAGCCGGCAAACGCTGCTCCATTCTCTGTTGCTCGAGCAGAAAGTTGCTGCCACTGCGTGCATGCACTTGGCTTTTGGTGGGCAAGCCTCAGAGCCTCAGTCATCCCCACCACTGCTGCGCGCCACTCACAGCCCCAGCTTGTGCGCTTTCCAAAATGCCACCACCACTGCTGAGCAAAAGCCTGAAGTTGGGAGCATTGTCCGCCCCCCTGTGCCGGACCAGAGTCCAGCCCCCCCCCAAACATCACCATACACTTACCCTTCTCCTTCTCCATACCTCTAGAAGAAGAACGGCAGGACAAAATCTTATCTCTCTTCTACACGTCGCACTCACACCCTCCGCCTCCATGCTCCAACCTGTTCTTCTGCCTGCCTTCTCCAGTCTGTCTTTCTCCCCACCCCATTTCTCTTTCCTCTGCCTCCCTCCTCCAGTCTTTCCCCCTGCCCCGTTTTTTTAAAAAAAAAACTGAAAAAGAAAATCCAAAGACAGTAGCAGGCAGAAAAACATGAAATTTACAGGAACTAATTTATACGGGAGCCTGGCATGAAAGAGGGGTGAAAAACGGTAATTTCCCAGCCAATATGGGATACTTGACAGGTATGCATCCTACTATGGTAATGGAATAGACCGTACAGCTAGTGACTCAACACAGAATGCTGGGCAGTGGTACATAACCTGACTCCCTAAAGAGGCCAATGGCTATGGGCGGATGAGCCCCTTTAGGTGGGGTGATAGTCCCCTCAGTGGAGGAAATGCCACTGGAAACCATCATATTGGGACCAACGGCAAAAAGAGCGGAGGAGGAACTCTGATTCCTAATGGTCATGGAGGTGGAAGAGGTAATGCCAGATGGACTGGCTGTGAAGACGCACCTTGTCCATACCCTCAAGGCTGCAGAAGTCTATTGCAGTCCCAGTGTTAAATCCTGCACGTCTCATTTCATATGTGCCGCAGGAGATTGTTCTGTGATCACAGTGTGTGGGTCACTTCATGGCAAGCTGGGATCCACCTTAAACAAATTCACACCAGTGGCATTTTTCCTGCTTCAGGGGAAAATGCATTCTCGGATATGAGTTGCAGCCAATGGTGAATATAACCAGTTCCCTTTTTAAAATAGCCTTCCAAGCTTTGCTTTAAGCAGGATCACAAACTTGGCAGTTATAAAACACTCACAATAAAGATTGGGTAGATTTCTTGATTTATTCTGAGCAGAGTTTTTAGTTGATTTAACAGGCTGTTCACTCAGAATATCTAATCTGAAAATACCTGATTGAATTACTATGCCTTTTCCAGGCTAAATCCCTGGTTGACAGGTCTGAATATCATGTTTTAGTTTATTTTTAACATATTAATTTGGTCAAGTATTTACAAAAGCAGTAGACATCACCATAAAAGTGTTCTCTGATAGAACTGGACACATGCAGACGTTATTTAAAATAAAGAAGCAAATTCAAATTTAATTTGAAAATGAATCACCCAATTCACATAGCTCATTGAATTGTGTCTAGAGACAGACAAATCTGCCCATTTTGCTTTCTCGCAAGTCTGAAGCATTTAAACATTCAAAGCCCTTTTTGTCCTCTTTTCAACAAAACCAACACACTCCTGCTAGGGATGGGTAAACCAATTAGATTCATTTTCTTCTACTTTCAGATTTTTAAAACCACCACAATTTTTTTCTACCTTAAATAAGAACATAAAAGCAAATTTGAGACTTGGGGCACACTTTCTATGGTAATTCTGATTTTATGTGTGTGTGTGTGTGTGTGTGCGTGCGTGCGTGTTATTTTATTTGATTTCATCATAGATAGCTCAGAAGGCCCTGGTTGACAAAAACAAACGGAACCCAAGGACAAAAATTCATTTGAAACTTTTGCTCCAGAATAACTGAAATCATAGTAGGACTGGTGGTTCAGTGGTTAACTTGTTAGCTGGAATGCCAGCGAGTTGGCAGTTCAAGACCTGGGTAATGCATGATGGAATGAGCACCCATCTCTGTCCCAGCTTCTGGCAACCTAGCAGTTTGAAAGCAAGAAATTGCAAGTAGATAAATAGGGACCACTTTGTTGGGGAAAATATTAGGGACATGAAAGTTGCCTCATTTAGGCATCCCCTGAGCAGAGTTTCTCCATCGAAAACCCTTTCAACCCAGAATAATTTATGACATGAAATTATTATTATACCTGTAACTGAAATCATGTTATGTCACGGAACCAAATTGCAGCTAAATATCAAGATGTCTCACTGTTGCTTACCTGCAATTTACTGCTGCAGCTTATGAACCATCGCAAGTCCCAGGGAATCTTCATGACTCACACAAAGAAGCAGGATGCTTTTGCAGGCGCACCCCCCAAAAAAGGACTCAGACACCGGTATAAGTGGATAACGGCATTGGGCCACATTTATTGATTCATGCCCTAGTCCGAATTATAAATTTCAATTGGTACTCAGCCAATTATAATTCTTAAGGCAAGCAGGCCGCAGTAACACTGGTAAGGTTCCTCCCAAAATTGCCAATGGCAATTGGCTACAATGTATCCATTTGTATCAATTTGTTTGTTTACAACAAACAAATTGTTGACCGTAGTCAATAAACTATCTACTGGCCCCACCCTCTGACGTGTATCCGTAAAATCACGGGGTGATGCATGCTGAAGAACTCCTGCCATCACCCCATTGCCTGGTTCGTCATTGACCGGACAACGTTAACCAACTTGTACCTATCTAGTGTTGGCCAGTCAATTGCGAACCTGCCGGATACCTGTGGGTCATAAATATTTACCTTACCAGTGCTACCCGCCACACGGGGAGGCTTAATAAAGACTCACCGCCCCCCCCCCCAGACCATCAGCTCGGTCAACAGGCCTGCTTGCAAATCTTCCAAAAAGAGGTTCATACCTCTGGGCGACAGATGGACCCCATCCCCTGTGTAAAGATCATAATTTTGGAGACTAATGGTGGGGTGTCGGATGACCCACCCCAAACCCTTGTCAGCAAAGAACCGGGCCACTGCCCTGTTCACCGAGCGACGAGGGTCGTCAAGGGCCTGGAGGTTGATACCCCCCCTGTAAGCGTGACGCGGTATGATGTCCGACCATAGCAGGGTTGTGGCAGGCCACACATAATGCAAATAAGCTAGGTCACTGCAGATCGTATGTTTTAAAGAAAGGCCAGTGACTTGGCCCAAGTCATTGCCCCTGAGGTGCAGCACCAGGACATCAGGCGATTCAGCATCCCTGATGGAGAAAAGGAATGGCAACAGTTCCCGCCATAACATTCCGCGCTTACCATACCTGATACATGCGGATGCATGGAGTCCAAGCTGGGGTCCCCACTCTGTCGCCGCAGCGTACTGCGCTGCCCAGTGCACATAGCTGTGGCCCACCAGCCATACTGCCACCGGTGTGCGGCGACACACAGGGTCTGTAAAATAAAAGAGATAGGACAATGACTTAACTGGTAATCATAGTTGAAGAGGGCGAACATATAATTCAAAACACTTCGATCCCCACCTCCCCATATGGCATATATCAGCCTCAGAGTACCCAAATGCAGCCGCAGTAGAAGCAGCCCCTATTCTAAAAGAATGGGTGCCGTAACGAGCCCCGGGGAGGCCAACACTGGACAATGCTTTACCGGTCACCTTCCAAAATTGAAATTTAGTAAGGGGAGACCCATCTTGGTGGCAGAAAAATGGGCCAGGGTGCGAACCATGCATTGCAAGGAACTCTTGTAGGGCACCAACCGGACAGATGTCTGCAATGGAACATCGTAGCAGTCTTACACCACTGCCTACACCATGCTGATCAACCTTTGAGGACCGTATCCTCAACTGAGCCCACTCATTGGAAACATAGACATCTTTGAGTTCCAGTGCCCTACGCGCCGCATCCGCCTTAGACAGTAGCACCAGCTCACTGATGCGGAACGCTCCAAAAAAGGCCACCGTGGTAGCCGCGTGAAACAGAGCTGCCTCATACCTGTCAAAACACAGGTCATGCCAGCCTCGTGTAAGGTGGGTAAGAACCCCTGGAGAAATAGGATGGCGATTGTCCAGGCAGTGTCCACGTTCCCGCGTCCACCCCTCCAAAACATGTCGTATACGAAAATCATTCGTGCTGTCAGCAGAGCCCCTCACTTTGGCCATGAATGCCAGTGCTGACAGCCTGGATGCTATGGTGCGGGGAGCTAGGCCCTGACTATGTAGGTAGACCATAAATTGGAGAACGTGTGTAACTGGAATGGGCCACATCTTGGGCAACCGGAGTTGCGCACAAAAAGTCGTAAATTGACTAAATGTATGGTGATACGCCTTACGCGTGCGGGGCGCCAGTGACATGCCGATCGCCCGGTTCACCTCTCCTTGCCAAACGTCCAAATCTCGTCCGGGAGCGGCGAGGGGAATTCCTCTGCGTCCGGAGCCAAGGCGCGGAACCGGGGGATCTGCAGGCGGGATAAAGCATCAGCAATATCGTTATTAATACCTGGCACATGTCTGGCCCTGAAGAGCACATTGAGGCGTAGGCTGCGCAACACAAACTGGCGAACTAACTCCATGACCCTGTGTGATTTAGATGTTTGGGAATTGACAATGTGCACTACCGCAGCATTGTCGCACCAGAAATGAACCACTGAATTGGCCCACTCCTCGCCCCATAGCATCAAAGCTCCCAGTATTGGGAAGAACTCAAGGAATGTAAGATCGCGTAAACGATCCGTGCCCCTCCAAGCTGGAGGCCATCGGCCGTAGGCCCACCTCCCCTCAAAGTAAATCCCATAGCCCAGGGACCCTGAGGCATCCGACTGAACCTGGAACCTAGGGGAAACCAAAAGGTCAGATCTCCAAAATGATACCCCGTTGAAGTCCCTCAGGAACTCAAGCCAAACGAATATGTCAGCCCTCATGCCCTTGTTCAGTCGGACCCTGTGATGGCGCCTGGATAGGCCAGTCATGGCGTCGCACAAGCGTCGAGCAAAAGCTCTGCCAGGCGCGACCACCCTGCAGGCAAAGTTAAGGTGACCATGGAGAACCTGGAGCTCACGAAGTGACACCTTGCGTTTGGCCAGTAAAGCCAAAATCAATGCAGTGATCCGGGTAACCTTATCCATGGGTAACCTGGATGCCTGCGAGACCGTGTCAATTTCAATACCCAGAAATGTGAGCTTAGTTGATGGGCCCTCAGTCTTTTTGGGCACTAAAGGGACACCAAGTTCCTGCATTAGCGTCTGAAATGTGTGGAGGAGACGCGTGCACGTGTCCCAGCCCCATTCACCCCCGAACAAGAAATCATCAAGGTAATGGGCTACAGACCGGGACCCAGACCTGCGAACAAAGGCCCACTGAAGGAAAGTGCTAAAACGTTCAAATGCTGAACAGGAAATAGAGCAGCCAAAAGGCATGGCTTTATCAACATAAAATTTCCCTTGGAATTTAAAACCCAATAACTCAAAGTCACCCGGGTGCACTGGCAACAAACGGAATGCCGACTTAATGTCACATTTTGCCAAAAGTGCACCCGGGCCACAAGAGCGCACCATGCGCAGGGCCTGGTCAAATGATGTATACCTGACCGAACAAAGGTCATCAGGAATGGCATCATTGACCAAATGGCCCACCGGGTATGACAGATGGTGAATTAAACGAAACTCTCCAGGGGTCTTTTTGGGCACCAACCCTAAAGGGGAAACCTTAAGATTGGGAAAGGGTGGGACGGGAAAGGGGCCAGCAACCCTACCTGCATTAACCTCCTTCGCAATACTGAGGGCGGCCACCTCCTCCCTGCCCTTCAGGGAAAGTAAGTTAGGGGCATCTTGGGGGCACCTCTCCCCTCTAAATGGGATGCGGAAGCCCCACTGGAAGCCCTCAAGGAGGTACCTAGCATCCTCCCTCCTCGGGTAGGTCGAGAGCCACCGCTCCAACATAGCCACGTTAACCGGGGAGGGGGCCTTTTGAGTGACCAGCTCCATCAGTGGCAGGTCTGCCCGCTCCTTGTCCACCTCTACCTCTGCCCCGTGACCCACCGGCTCGCGGACACGCAGCGGCGGCGTGGGGGCCAGCGCAAGAGGGACACTCATGTTTGTATTGGCACTGTTTTCGATTGCATGCACCATTGGCCGAGAAGGTCCAACACAGCAGGCGGGCTGGAACCCCCTGCCCCGCCAGTTGGCGGGGTGCCTGAGTTGAAGCAGCTCGCTGGACCGCATGTCCACAATGGTACCTCTCCCCAGGCACCGGGTGCATGGGGGTCATATACAAAAGCCACAGCTTCTGACAGGGCTCATCCCACCTCATCTCTGGGTGTAAGGGCACTCTCATTCTAAATTCCTCGTCGTAAGCCAACCACGATGGGCCAGGAAAATCCACCATTGCCCTGTAAATATTGTCCAAATATTGGACCATAGGAATGGCCAGGTCAGGCCGAGCCCTGAGATACACCGCCATATAAATGAGATATGCGGGTAACCAGTTGGCCCATGTACGTGGTGGCTTGCGACGGCGAGACTGCTCTTTATCCTTCTCGTCCTGCCCCTCCTTCTCTTCCTTGGTGGGTTCCCTGTTCAATAGGGAGAAAATATCGACGTACTCCCCCCGCCAAACCTTTTCCCTTGTGGCCTGTGCCAAATGATCCCCAAGGGGCAAGGAATAGCCTGCTGTCGGCAATGTCGACACCGGCACAGTACTGACACGGGGTATCAGGAGAGGTGGCTGGACCGTCCCTGCGACATCCGGAGCAGCCCCGGGGGTGGAAACCGCCCCCCCCCCCGATGTCACGCCAGTATAAGACCAAGCTGCACCCGGGCAACCAGGAACTGATGCCCACCCGCCCCGACGTTGCGAGGCCATGGCCACTGGAACCCAGCCCCAGCAGTGGAGTGTGATGTGGGCACATTAGCTTGAACCAGATACTCACTGGGTGCACCCCCGTGGGCCGCCCCCACTGGGGGTTCCGGCCCGCGGCAGGCATCGGAGCTCGCGACCAAAATCGAGCTCTGAGGACATGTCCGACCACTACCTGTCTGTAGTGCCTGCTGTACGGGGAGCTGCGAGGCCGCGGCGGGCACAGGCCTGCGCGCCTCAAGCAACTCAACTGCTGAAGGGTGGCGGCTGTCGCGGTCACCGGCTGGCAAAAGGGGACCCCAGATGGCAATGCAGCCCCCCCCCCCAATGGGGTTATTGGCGATCCCTAGGGATGCCTCTAGCGCCGCCATGCGGGCCAGTAATGCATCCACTGTTGCAGATCCCCCTGCATAAATGGGGCCAGGTGGGCCAGACGGCCCACTGGGCAATGGTCCGGGGCCCATGACTTGAGAGCCCGGCCCTAGATATGGCCATGCCCAAAACTCCAGCCCATGAGGGGCCGGGGGCAAGCCCTGCTGTGCAACCGCACCAGGCCCTCCCCCCTGCTCAAAGCCCATGGCCGGTAACTGTGGGCCGGGGGCCGAAGCCCCAACCGCACCAGGCCCTCCCCCCTGCTCAAAGCCCATGGCCGACAACTGCGGGCCATGGGCCGGAGCCCCTGTAGGGCCGGTCTGAGACTGGAGAGCCGCGGGCCATGGCCTAAGCTGCCCCATCCCACCGGTCCCGGTGGGTGCCTCCGATGAGGGGTCCTGTTGAGGGGGCGCAGTCGCGGTCCTCCGACCCGACTGCAGCCTCCTCGTCGGGCGAGTCGAAGTCGCCATAGCCTTCTTCTTAGGAGGCATAAGCAAGGCAGATCCCTTTCAGGGGATCGGAACCGATGGCTGGGAAGCCGAAGAGCAAAAGACGCGAAGATCGCACTAAGAGTCCTAAAAAAGGCTTCCCCAGCAAGACGAAGAGTGACGGAGAAAAACTTCTCCTTCTCCGTCGCTTTCACAAAATGGCAGCTCAGCTGCCTCATGGCCACCCCTTTTATAGAGGGGTGGCCACGCCCCCTAACTACCCAGATGTCTGAGTCCGGGTGGGGGGCCCCGCAAAGAGCACGGTGGCCATTTTGGCGCCGCGCTTTCATTCTTCCTGTTCAACAGCAGGAAGATGAGAATACTGCCCTGCCTTTTGCCAGGTTGCAGGCTTTCACATCAATTCAGGTTGGATGGTTCTTACTGACTACAAAGGTTCCACCCTTTATCTGTCTGTCTGTCTGTCTTGCTCATCTGATAAATATTCCATTTTGGGAGGTTTGCAACTAAAAAAAAACAAATTAAATAATACAGACTAATATCAACAAATTTATACAAATTCAAATCTAGTAAAATTGTAGCACACATGGGTTTTGCTTGGTAGCAGTATTAAAAAAATCAGTGATATGAGTAACAGAAGGTGGCAATTTCAATAATCATATTAGACAATATTAATTCAGCATCACAAAACCAAACCTGCTTTTGGTGTCCCTGGAACTCATAGACCTGGACTGAAAAAAACTCAGCATGGAATCATCTGAAATCTCTTCCCTACCATTGACAACTACTATCACTAGCCTGGACCAGATATTGTTGCATTATGTTACTTTAACCTTAATCTACGTTTCCCTGAATTTTATGGTTCTTGTCAAAGATAAAGAACCCAAGAAGTATATGGTAATGGGAGGATTAGACTCTAAGGTGGTGATGATGAACCTTGGCACTCCAGCTGTTCTTGGACTTCAATTACCAGAAGCCCAAGTCAACAATCCGGCTGATCAGGGCTTCTGGGAATTGAAGTTTAAGAACATCTATAGTACCAAAGTTTGCCATCACTGCTCTAAGGTGATTGTTTCTAATTTTTCTAATTTATTAATTCTTGGTTTTCCACCAGCTGGGCTGAACTTGGAATCTGGCTCAAACCATACCTTTGAGAAATGCTGCTAGCTATCAGTCTAATGGGAAAATCAATAAAGTGTTTACTACATAGATTTTACATACCATTGCACTAATGTTCTGAAGCCTATGGACTCTTACAGGTGCCATCGCTTGTGATTCTTTTGCATTGTTGAGTCCGTTCTTGTTGTAAATGATAGACTTACAAAGCCTGTATTTAGAGCTTTACCTGGAGTGGGCAAAAATCATCCTTTGTGACAGCAGTCCTAATGTTTAAATGTTTGCTTGGGGAAGATTATTTTTGGAATCCTTGTGTCCAATGGTCATTTTTGTTGCCCAATTCCAAGAACTTTACTCCGACAATTTTCCTAAACTCTGATTTTTAAAAATAATCTCTTGATTATTATCAAATTATTATTGGACAGAAAGTCTCAACTTTTTCCTCAGAATTGTCAAACAAGCTGAGATTCCACTTCAGAGCAATGAGAGGCTCAGTTTGTGACAAAATCTCTACCAGGGCTAATTAAACTGCACCCAACAGAACTAAACAACCACATAGTTTAGTGTGAAACCACACAAATACCATACACTAGCCGAGGAGATTGTGTAGTTGTGTGTGCCAATATAAAAAAAGAAGAGAAGCTATCTTCAGTTCATTCTAGGTAAGATCTTTCAGAGTCTCTAGACCATGATCACCACATTTAAAGAAAAAATTGGGAACCTGATGAATAGAAATGAAAGCAAACACTTGGGCAGCCAACTGGACAGTGACTCATTCTGCTTCTCAAAATAACTAATGCTTTCATTCCTGTCTGCAGAAAGAAGCATGATTTCTTGCAACTCCAAGATTGGATCAGAAAATAAATATTTATAAGAAGGAAAGTAAGTAGAACCTCATACAACAATAGTCCCGTAAGGAAACAAATTCGCATAACAATTAGGCTTTGGGGGAAATGGTGTCCCACATAACAAATTTTCAATGGGAAAAAACACAACAAACAAAATCATTGTATGATGCATCCCATAGGGAAAATTGCTATACGATGCATGCATCGTATAGCAATTGTTTCGTACAACAATAAGCCCCTGTACTTCATTTAAGTTGCATAGGGTAGATGAATTCTTTTCCTCTTGTACTCTGTCAAGGTACAGTAGTTTGGTGACAGCCTAAATTATGGAATATTTAACAAGTGGACAACTATCAAAAGCAGTCCACGTTGGAACAATATTAAGAATCTGGGATGTGCCACTTTCAGGGGGAAGAAAACTGACACATTACATCTGTGTGGAAAATGATATTTTCCTCATCAGAGAATAAACACATGGAAATGAACTATTCCTCATAAAAGAAAATAAAGATCAAATAAACAAAGGCATCCCAGTGCAGAATTCTATAAACCTTTAACTCTATACAGTCAGATAATCCAGTATGAGCTGAGTTTTAAACAGAATTCTGCCAAATTGTTTGGAAATAAATTAAAAATTCTAAAAAAGAACCCCTCTGGTTTATGGATGTGGGATATTGTGCTTCTATATTCATGATTCAATGTCAGGAAATGACCTAATATTACAGCACAATAATATGCCCACCTTGCCAGCAGGAAATAAAATACCAAACTTAATAACACTAATGGCAGTAGTAAACAGAATACACTCATTACCATTCACAAAGTGACACCAAGGAAGGGAAAAATCCCAGAAGCTTCTACCTTTTTTCATTGGTCAGCCACTTCTCACCCAACACAAAGCAATTATAATGACTGTTTTTTAAAAAAAATAAGTATGAATAGTAGTGAACACAAAAGGGTATCCTGTACACCATCTTTGACTGCTGCCATTGGTGTTGTCAACAATCAGGCTATCCTTGGCATCAGTGGTGGGCTCCAAAAAATGTTACTACCACACTGTGGGCATGGTATGGTGGGTGTGGCCATGGGGAAAGCCTTGCATTGCACCCAAATTAGGACTACTTTATTTCAAAACTTGGATGGGCGGGGCCAGCCAGAATTTCTTCTAACAGTTCTGTCACACTGGTGTGAACCTGTTGATGCCGACCACTGCTTGGTATCATTTCTCCTTGCAGTAATATGGGCAAGATTTTTTTTAGCAATATTAAGTCGTTTTCTAATGTTTTGAATCATGGATACAGAAATACAACATCTAACATTTGTAAACAGGAGGCTTCTTAAAGAATGGATTATTTAGCCTTTAAAGGCAGATGTTTTATACATACACTGCACATAAATTCCAGAAGAAACTTCCCTCATTTAGAATTACCCAGTACTAGAGGATCCCAGAAGATGAGCACATTTTTTTTTACTATGGTTGGTGAGAGAGGACAGCATCGGATGTGTCTGTAGTCTCTCACTCTGTGCCAAAATATTTTAAAGGGCTGTTCTGCACTTAATGAAATAGTGAAGCAAAGGTATGAGCAAGTGCAACAGATACAACAGAAAAACATACACAAAGTTTAACCTCTAATAAAATCTAACATTGCTGTAAGAAAATTGAAAAGGGGGTCTTAATTTTGTGATTTAAAATGGATTTTGTTTGTTCACTTTCCTTCCTCAGAGGGGGTGAATTCCTGTAGAAGCCAGAGGGGTGAAATTTGGCCTTGAAACACACGGTATGCAGATTCCTGTTCCTTGGAAATAGTCAAAACAACCTGGGAACGAGAGAACGGAAGGGGAGATGATGGATAATAAAAGTTTGACATTTACCGGATAAGAGAGAAAAAGGTAGGACAAATAATTGAAGATTAGAGTGTTAATCTTAGGATACAGAAGAAAAAAATGCCATGTTTTAAGCTGGAGAGAGATGATTACAGAGCGCTGTGAGTAGGAAAATGTAAACTGTATTGTGTTAGATGGCTCGGCCAGGAAATAAATGTAGATAGTAATTCCTTTCTTGTTTTAGGGGTAGGGGGGAAAAGAATAAATGTTCCTCTTTATTTTTATAAAGTTTTATATTCCTGATTTTTAACCTATCTTTTTACATATAAATCAAGCTTTTGCCTTTTTAAAAAATACCTTTTGGCTTTTTATTTGAAGCATAAACTGGTGTGAGTATTCCAGTTCCTTTTGAACCCTTTTGGTAATTGCTACCTATTTCTGAAGCCTATTTGATCTGGTTGGTTTGCAAGCTGAAACAAACTTGCATTGAGACCTTTAGTAGATTTCTCTAGCCTGTAGCAAAACCTTGCATACTCTGAAGCATCAAAGACCTTAAGCTGGCTTCCTAAATGAACGGAAGTCTCTGTCAGGTGGAATGTGTCCTGTGATAGTGGGATAATGGGATATGTTGTCCTTACTGTTGCCATGCCCATTCAGCAGACATCATTCTAGAAAGCGAACTTTAAAATTCCAATCCCTTTCCTTGGATTTGTCAATTTGAGGAGGAAGAGTTTTATCAGAAAAAACAACTCTATGTATATGTTGTGTCCATATTTTCCAAAAGATATCTCATTTCTTTTTTTAAATGAAAAAAATGGGAGGACTTGAAGTTCACAAAGATTTCCACTGGAAGCCAAACTTCTTTAACTTCTGTTTTGTTTCTTATTTGATTTATATAAATGACAGACAATGAAGAAAGACAGGTGGTGGTGGAAGGAATCAACACATTTAAAATGTGGAGGAGAGCCTTACAAGTACTACAGATAGCAAGAAAGGCAGAACCATGGTGTAAAAATGTAACACTTGACCTTTAACACGAGTAAAAATATACAAGCTAAAACTACAGGGAGGCCTGTAAGTCCCTACCTGGCCTGAAAGTCCCTACCCATCCTCTCTGTGGGCATGAGCATCATCTCCCCAGGATTCTCCCCATCCCTCTGCCCAGCAGTCCAATGGGAGTGCTTCCTCCCTCCTCCCAGCACAGAGTTCACCCCACCCCTCTGCCCAGCAGTCCAATGGGATTGCTTCCTCCCTCCCACAGCAGAGTCCTACTCTCTTTGTGTCTAAACAACGCAATAAGTAAAACCTCTACATACAATTTTTTTCCATTCCACGAAGTTATTTGTACGTCAAAAAAATTGTGTGTTGAAAAGATGTTGTATTACCAGAAGAGGCCACTAGATGTCACCATATATTTTTTGTCTGTTGATTTTTCCTATTAAAAATTTGTATGTCAATTGTTTTAGCCAGGATTTCTATTTGTATGTCAAATTTGTTGTAAGTCAACTAGTTTGTATGTCAGAGTTCCACTGTAATTCTAATGATGAGTTGAAGGCAGCTGTTACCGTGTCATTTGGAACAATAACATGAACATGGTGTCACATAATATTATGCAGTGAGAAGGAGGGACAGCACACAGATATGCTGGATACATATAATATATGGATGGGTAGGGACTTTCAGGTTGGGTAGTGACTTGCGGGCTACACTGTATCTTAACCCACGCATATAATAAGAATACAGTACTCATCACAAAAGACAATATTGCTGGAGAAAGTGAGCAGGGAGGTAGGAAGAAAGAAATACCTAACATGAGACAGGTTGTCTAATTAAAGGACTCCATGGCTGTTAGTTTGTAGGACCTCAGTGGGATTTACTAGGAAAGACAGTATTGCTAGGGAAAGGAGCAGGAGGAAGAGAAAGCAACCTGACATGACAAGCTGATGGTTCACCAAAAGATCTTAGAAACTAAGAAGGCTCATATGGGGTGCCCCACCAAGGCGGTAGCAGCTGGGGCGGAGGCCTTATAGGTCCCACTCCAGGTGGCCATGGGTGGCGGTGGAAGGCTGTGTCCCCTGGCTCTCTGGCCACTGCCAAGCCACCTTCCTCGCCTCCAGTCTTGGTGGCCGTCATCATGTCTGCTAGAAGTGGCTGGCGGGCACCGAAGCCTCACCTTGCCTACCTAGGCAAGGAGGCCTGGAGGCGGTGGCTTTGGTGGCAGCAACACCGGTGGATGCAGCAGAGGCCTAAGTAGGTGTGGTGAGGCTTTGGCGCCCGCCAGCCGCTTCTAACAGCAGCAGCACCTGTAGTTCATGCCAGGCGGGCAGGCAGAGGGTCAAGGGATGAACCGCTCAGGTACTGCTCTGCCTCCACTGGTGTTGTTACCACTAAAGCTGCCACCTCTAGGCCTCCATGCTCTGCTCTGCCTGCTGCCTCACTAAACGCCCAAGCAGGCACCGTCACCACTGCCTCCATCTTCTTCACTGCTGCTGCTGCTGCCGCTTCAGCCGCTGCTGCCACTGCTGCCTCCGTCTTCACTGCTCTGCCCACTGCCAATGCCTCTGTCTCCATCTCTGCTTTCAACACTGCCTCCGCTCCGCTCTCTCTGCCGCATCTGCACTGCTCCCACTCCAGGCGCATAAAATGGCCACTGTAAAATAGTGCATGCAAGCTGAGCAATGGAGTCAGGTAGTGGGCGTGGCTGGCCAGTTGGGCATGGCCTAGGGAATTTTTGCTACCGGTACATCCATACCTGGGTGTACTGGGAGAAGCACACTACTGTGTATAGGGCTTTAGAAGTAATAAGCAGCACTTTGACTTGGTCCTGGAAACAAACTGGCAATCAGTGAAGTGTCTGTAACAAGGCAGGTACTCACTCCCTCTAGCCAAGGGGTGCCCAAACTATGGCCCAGGGGCCGCATTGCAGTAATCAAAAGGCATATGACACTGTGACCAAACTGGAAATCTCAAGAAATGGTTGCAGCTGGTGTACTAACTTTAGCTCTGCAAATGCATTTCTGGCCAGTCCTGAAACGTGTGTGTCCAAGTTGTGCATCATTGGCATAATAATGTCATTGAACCCCAAAACTCTATAGAACATCTCCCAGCAGTTTCATGTAAGTGTTGAATTGCGTGTGGGACATGATTCAGCCCAGAGGACATTAGAGACCAATGGCTAGGATGTTGAAGAGGATTCAACATCACTTTTGAATTCAGCCATCGAGGAAAGATCAGAACCATTGTAAGATAATGCCTCCAAGACCAATCCCAGAAAGTCACCCCAACAGGATACCACGGTTAATGATATTGAAAGCCACTGAGAGGTGCAGCAGAACCAACAGGGATACAGTCCCCTTAACCAGTTCCTGGCATAGATTATCCACTAAGATGGCCAAAGCTGTCTCTGTTTTGTAAGCAGGCCTGAAGCCAGACGGAAGTGGATCTAGATAATCTACTTCATCAAGAATCTTCTGGAGCTGAGATGCTACAACGTGTTCCAAGACCTTTCCCAAAAATAGAATATTGTAGACTGACAGATAATTATCCAGTACAGTAGAATCATGATTTGTTGTGATTCACAGTCACAGCTGCACTATCATACAAATCTAATGACCAGTAACATACAGGCCCTATTTTGCAATTTAATTTAATGTGTGAATAGTTTTAGTCTCTTGAGTGAAGGGAATAGCTATTTATCCAATTTCAGATACATTAAATGAGTGTCACACATGTTTATTACAAAATCAATATGTAATGTTGTACCAATATCAGAATATAAGCATGTTTTTAAAACAAAACATTTCTATTGGATTAGTTGTATTTTGCATATAGGCACTGAATCAGAGCTTGAGAAGTTATTCTTTTGACTACAACACTGGGAATTGTACTGCAAAAAAGTAACATTTTCACATCCTGCCGTTAAAATAGAGTTATAGGCTTTTCTATGAGAAATCTGCGATAACAGAAAAATGAGAATTAACATGTTTGTGTGACTGCTGAAATGTTGCATGCTGAACACTACATAGTATCAGCACTTAAGATGCAATAATTAGATGTCCATTACATCTGCAGGAAAAGTGATAGTTATTGCATACTTTAAATACAGTAAAACTTCAGGTTATGACAGCTTCGGGTAACATTTGCCACAGTTTACAATGGAAAATCCTATGGAAATGCTATCCCGGGATACAAATTTTCAATGTATTTTTTGGGGGTTACGGTGGTCAATTCATGACCATTTTTTATTCTCAATGCATCCCTACGGATGCTTCAGGTTACAATTTTTCACGTTACAACAGAAGCTGTTGGAATGTACCTCTGTCATAACCTGAGGTTTTATTTTACTCCGGTTTTTATCTGAAAATTAAACCTATTAGGGCACAAGAACAACTTCTATCGGTGTAGGGAAATATTATATCTTGCCCAACTGACTGAGAGGGACATATAGATTTGGGGGGGGAAAACTGCTGGAGAAAATGTTGTCATTTGACATTGTTCAAAATGCATTTAATCTCATTTGCCTTCAAACCACAATAATTATCTTAGCATAGGCATTTCTTAAAAATCTGAAAATGCTCAGTAATAACAATTGGAGGTCACCAGATGACATTCATATTGCAGCAGTCTTTAAAGTTAAAGCATATATAGCTCTTTTCTTGTTCGAATATTGTATATTGTACGACAAACAGATTTCACCTGAAAACTGATAATAGATAAAATGTAGAATAAGACAAAATAAAATGATTGTAAAAGCTTTCACTTCCAAGTATCTGGGCATATGATTGAAGCTAAACAACTAATGCCTCCAATATTTTCTTGTTCATTTAACTATAGTGTTTGTAAGTTTAATTAATTTAATTTAAATTTTTCAACTTATTCTCTGCCTACTCAGGCGAACCCGACTCAGGGCGGCTTACATAATCTAAAAGACCCTACACAGTAAAAGAAGTTAAAACCCCCACCCACATTAAAATCCCACATTAAAATCCACATTAAAATCTACATTAAAATCCCACATCAAAAAATCCCACCCACCCAAAAAGCAGAGAGAGGGTGTATCTTATGGTAAAAGCCAGTGAGCAGGAGCCACATTGCCCTCAGGGCCCCACACCTGCCCTGCCAGCCAGGTTTTAAGACCTTTCCTGAAGGGCAGCAACTCCGTCTGCAACCGTTACTCTACTGCCAGGTAAGTACCTTTTTTGTCATTTTAAGACTTGTCAGAGATAGACATGAAATTTTTTACTCAATTTTACTGAACCATAGTTCTGCATAGAGATCATTGACATTAGCAGAAATGTAAGTGCTTCATAAAAGATTAGAATACAATAAAGTATAAAAAGAAAACCTTAAACTGTGATGACAGTTCTTCGGTTATTATTTCCACTTCTAACATTGCAGGGGAAAAACAGAAAAGTGATGTTGGACATACAGTATATGCCAAAATAATAAGCAAATAAAGAATTATTTAATAAATCTGGCATTTCTTTGAATAGAAAAAAAAGAGTTTTACAAAACTGAAACATTAGTAGGAGCAATGCCATATATTGAAGTTATAAATTATGTAACCCATATCATTTTGTCTATTGAGTGCACAAACATATGTTCTGTGTTAAAATATCTGATTTCCCACTTATTGGACACCCATAACACTCAACATTTTATTCCATTTTCATGATTCAAGGCATGGATCTATTTCAGAATGCTTCACTAGGCTAATGAGTTAAAAAGCAAATGTATCTGTCCAGTATACTGCACAGTCATCTTTATTAATGCAAGAGTGAACAGGAAGTTTCATAACATCCGTAACATTCATATGTCAGCCTAGCACATATTAAAGCTGACCCATGATGAAATCACCAATATTCCTTTTGCTATTTCCACATTTCTGTAGTGCATTGGAAGAATAATAAATACAATGAAACTTTTTCTAAAGGCCTTCCAGATATACGAAGTATTTTCACAGGTTTTCTGTAGCTGAGAATTGAGTGTCCCTTCATCTGGAATAAAGCCATGAGATATGGATGTATTTCTGGTTCCTTTGAGGAACCAGAAATACATCCATTAAGCAATAGAATCTTCTAATAAATATACTTAATGCAAACACTGCAATCTATTTTTCCAACATTTTATTAATGTTCCCACGCAACTCTCTACCTTCTTACTTGAAAATAAGTTCCACTGAACTCACTGGGACTTACTTTTGAAGGGATATATTAGGAATTGCTATTATGGGACCACAGAGAGTCTGCATACCAGTTTTGTCCTCCATGTGGTAGGTTTGTAATTCTTTGGGTCATTAAACCCTCTATTTCCCCTGTTCAATGAACATAGAGCTCCATGTCATGATTCATCTTCTGGATCATGATGGCAACACAATTCTTTTATGGATCTTCTTGATATGATTTGGGTAGAGCTTGCAATCAATAATATACCAAACCAAGAACTTAACAAGATAACATTTAACAAATTGTTCATAAAGAATAAAGAAAAAATGTCAAAATTAACTTCCTTTAGAAAAAGCCATCTTCAGATGAAGCTATTTGCACATTAAAATTAGAAATGGGCACATAAAACTTGTATCCATGATTTTCATTCCATTTCAAATTCCACGCCTATCTCTTTCCTTTATGGCAGGGATACTCAACCTGCAGCCCACATGCTGGCTGTGGCCTGCAGCACCATTTCATGTGCCCCCTCACTTTTCTTGATAGTAAATTGCAGTGATCCTCCAGACAGTCTTGAAAGAGTGAACTGGAATGAGCCCATCAAATTTCAAATGATAGAAATCCCAGTCCTCTTTCACCCACAACTTAAAAATACAAGTAATAGTTTGCATCGTAGCTAATCTCTTCTCATAGTTAGAGATGCTGAAAGTAAATGCAAAGGGAACAGGGAGTGAATCGCAGATTAGTCTTATTGAGCATACATGGAAATTTATAAGATCCATTTAATTGCATGTTCTTTGGATGAGCGATGACTCCCATAAACTCATATGAACCTGACGTGAGAAATGTGACTGGGTCAGAGGAAGCTATGCTCAGTGACCCATGTAATGCATGGTTGACTTCTCATTTGGAGTTTCAGTGTCATTTATCAAATCTGCTTGAGTGCTGCTCACATGCAGTTTATAATGGAAGGGGGTCCCTTCCAGTGAATTGCTACTTGGTTGTTTGCTTTGGGATTATATATTATGGAACAGAGCTGTTGTGGAAATACTTTTACTATAAGAAAAATATCATTTTTTACTCTAAACCAAAAAAGAGGGTGTTTAAATGGGAATGACGCCTCCATTATATGGTACTGTAATTTTAAAATACTAACAATGGAAATTGTTGGCTTAGATAGGTCAATTAATTATCAAGTTATAGAGACAAAAATTGGGAGTTTGATTCTCCACTATGCTTTCAGGGAGAAAAGCCAGTCTGTGTACCTTCAAGAAACCTGAAGAGTTATAGAGTACCCTGATAAAAAGTAATGACAAACCACTTCTGAGTGCTCTAAACCAAGAGTTCTCAACCTTTTAAAGCCGGGGGTTGGGTCACCCTCCCTCAGACAGCTTTGGGGCCCAGATGACCATTTTTCCCTTCCTCCATCACTTGGCACTTCCTGGTGTGGTGGAGATGGGGGGGGTATGAAATGGTACTGCAGGCCGCAGGTTGAGAATCCCTGCTCTAAACCTAGAGAAATCTGAAAAGAGTTTTCATTAATCATCAGTGATTTGGTGGCACAAAATTATTATTAATTCTAGAAATTGGCAAACTCAGAAGACACAAGTTCAAATTCCTGCTTGGCTATGGAAAATCACTAATCCTTAAGTATTTCACATAAAATGGCACCTCACATTACGAAATGAATGCGTTCTCTGGGATGTTTCATATTACAAAAAAATCTACAGAAAATTTCCCATAGAAATGCATTGAAAACCAATTAATCTATTTGGGGGAGGAGGATTTCGTATTGCGAGGCATTATTTTCAATGGATTTTCATTCATAATGCAAAAATTATGTTTAATGAAGCATTCATAATGTGAGGTACCACTGTTATCTTGAAATCCCTGTTGAGGTCACCAACTTATGAGTGCATACAACATACATGAAGTATACAACTGAAAGACTTGACATGTATATCAAACATATCCAAAATTTGTGCTAGATAGTGCACTGGTAACCAGTGAGGAAATTTGTTAGCAAAATTGCCATTGGCCATTGCACAGCAATTGCATGTAGGAATTCCTACCTTTGTTTTGTGACCCTGGAAGAAGACAAATAAATTATTGTGTGTGAGAGAGGGGGTCCCCAGCACCTTTATCACAAAGGGACATCAAAGGTTACTGTGAACATTTCGATAAGAAATCTACAGTCTGCAACAGGTTGTTTAAACCAAGCCTTATTCCTCAGTTATTTAGGACTGATCCCTGCCAGTTCTCCACATTCCTCCCCACTTAGTCCAATGGACTCCTGAGGCTCCTCTAGTCCAACCAGGTAAGATTATGCCACCTCTGTTCTGTTAGTTGAGAACATACCTGTCAAGCACGGCTCCGGAGAAGACGGGACCTGCGCAGAACAGAACGGTTCTGTGCAAGTCCATTCTATGCATGTGTAGGCTTTTACGCATGCGTACAATGGACCTGTGCAAAACTGTTCTGCGTTGGTTGGTTCTATGCATGTGTAGAAGGGCTCTACGCAGCTCCTTCTGCACAGAACCCTTCTACGCATGGGTAGAAGGGTTCTACGCAGAAAAGTTCTACGCATGCGTAGAAAGGATCTGCGCATGTGTAGAAAGGATCTGTGCAGAAGGGGTGCACAGTAACTCCTCCCCCCCCCCCCACTGCCAAGATCCGGGATAGCAGCAGCTCCGGGTGGGAAAGGATGAAAATCGATGCTAAAATACAGGAAATCCCGGCCAATCCAGGATACTTGACAGGTATGGTTGAGAACAGTCTATGGGCTGAAGTTCTGTGTTTCCTAGGCCCTTGTCTAGATGTCAGAGCCATTGAAACTTTTGCTACCTAAATCAAGACACTGGCTGGGAAGACATTGGTATCAGTGCTACAGATCAGAGGTCAAAATGTTAATTGATGTGTGAACCACCCAGAGAGTGCACTAAATCAGGGCTTTAGCCAGAATTCTAGATGTGGGTGGGTGAATATTTTTTCAGGATGGGCAACAATGTCATATATAAAAGCAGCCAGGAGTTTGAGGGTGGGCAAACTGTTAGCACAGGGTGGGCAATGCCCACAGGGCCACCATCAGAAATTTCTGGGCCCTGTACTGAGCAATCCTATTCCCCACCCCACCCACACACACACACTTTTCTCTCTCCTCACATTGGGGTGGCTGCAGCTGGAATACACCATTTCCCAAAATAAATCGATGGGCAGTTGTATCCAACTTTAGAGTTCAGTGCTCATCTCTGATTACAGCCAAAGAGTCAGTGGCCTTGATCCACAAAAGCTCACATTGAAATACAGCAGTTAGTCTTTAAGCCTTGCTTGAAAGCCAGTTGGATCCAACTTTAGAGTACAGTGCTCATCTCTGATTACAGCCAAAGGGCCAATGATGTCTGCATTCGCAGATGTTTCAATGGACATGTGGCAGGCATGACAAGACACCGGAGCACACGGAATGCTATTTACGTTCCTAATGATGAGTTCCCGTCATCCCTCCCAGCTCTTGCCAACCTAGCAGTTGAAAAGCAAGAAATTGCAAGTAGATAAATAAGGATATCTACTAGCAATTTCTTGCTTTCCAACTGCTAGGTTGGCAAGAGCTGGAATGATGGGAGCTCATCATTACACACACACACACACACACACACACACACACACACACACACACACACACACACACACACACCATCCCCCCAACCCCAACCCCACCCACAGAGAGAGAAAGAGGAAGAGAGCGAGACTCACCGAAAGTTGCAACTTCACCTCCCGACAGGAGCTCTGCTGCTCTGGAGTTGAAGTAGCTGCTGCCAGGTGGCCTCCCTCCTTCCTGTGCCGGGGAGGGGGAGGGAGAGGGGCTTGCCTTGCCCAGAGCAGCATGGCTAGGGGGAACTTGCCGGGGCGTGCACTTCTTTAGGCTCAGCTATACTTCCTTTCTGCGTGCATCCTTCGGCAATGCTCCCACACGTGCCTCGCTTGCCCAGGGCCGAAGCCTGAAGGTTCCTGGAGGAAACAGCCCCGGTGTGTGTGGTCTCTTCCAGACCGAGCCTGGTGCAGTGCGCCTCGTGGTCAAGGCTTCAGCCCACGATGTGCGCCGGTCCCGGTCCGGAAGAGACCGCACACTGGGGCTGGTTCCTCCAGGAACCTTCGGGCTTCGGCCCTGGGTGAGTGAGGGTGCGAGGCACATGCGGAGGCAATTGCTGAAGGCCGCGCATGTGCGCAGAAAGGAAGTACAGACACAGACGGATCCTAAAGCACGTGCCCTGGCAATTTCCCCCTAGCCACACCCACACTGCTCTGGGAGGAGGCAGAGCCCTCTGGCAGTAGTGGGGCATGTGTAGTGGCACCGCGCGCCACACATAAAAAAGTAAAAATAAAATTATATATATATATATATATATATATATATATATATATATATATATATATATATATATATATATATATATATATATATATATATATATATATATATATATATATATATAAAATGATATTTTTAATAAAAAAATTAACTTAGCGCCATTGGGCCCCTGCCAGCTCCGGGCCTGGGACAGCAGTCCCTCCTGTACCCCCCAATGGTGGCCTTGAATGCCCACCTTAGCCACCCCCTAGCTACCGCCCTGCACTAAATACCCTGGGCCTGCAGGTTCTGCTGTGTGTTCAGGAGTTGAACTGTGGTATAAAATAAGGGAAACTAATCAATGAAAGAGCAAAATATGAGGAGTTTGGTGTGGGGGAAGGGGGACTGGTTGATGGAATAGTCTTCAGTGCCACTCCATATCTCTCTGTTAAGGGGAAGAGTCCCACCAGTGTGGGCCACACAACTCCTTCAACTGGTTGCTGAGAAGCCATTCCTCCTCTGTGGACAGCTTCCAAGAGGCATGTGGAAGAAGCAGAGGTTGCTTGAGCTCTAGTTTATTATTCTCCTGCTCAAATGTGCCACTGTGAGCATCATGCAAAAACATAGATGCTGGGGGAAAAACAGGTGATCCTGCAGACATGAGAATACTGAAACCCCAGGTGGTCAGCTGTCTTCAGAACAGGATTTCTGGATGCTGGAGTATATCAGATTCTTCCTTCTTATAATACTTTGTGTTAAGGTTATTATTTGTGTGGGATAGCAGAGTACGTGTAAGCCTTACGCAAACGGAGCATTGTGCCAATGGACTGCCTACACACAAGGAAGACAGCAGGAATACCCTTGGCACACCTTGGCAGGTCAGATCGTGTGTCCCTGCTTTGGTGTATGGGACCAAAGACAACCGGACAACCGAAGGGTTGGTTTAACTCAGGTTTATTGCATGAGGTTCCAGTGAAGCATGAGGTAATGGCGGTGATACATCTCAATATATACAGTAGCTCTCTACATTTGAATCTTGTAGCACGGTAGCTCATTGGCTGCTACCGGCGTGGCCTCGCCCAGGCACGCCTCTTTCTTCTGCTGCTGAATGCGGGGAAGGTTTTCCCGCGGCTGTCCGTGATTGAGCAATGTGAACCATGTGAGGCTGAACGCTCGCAGCTGCCCTCTATGGGCTATCTGCTCGCGTTCCTTTACAGCTGATATCGTTTGTATCTGGAGTGGTTACATTCTTGCCTTTACAGTATAATGAACATGCATACATACATACATAACATCCCTCCCCCCTAGGATGGGACGAAGTCCCGCAACCATTGTGGCTTGCCGCACGTGCGCTTGGGACGCGCTTGCGTCTGACCTAGTACTGGAGAGCCTGTGATCCCTGACTCCGCGGGTGCTTGTCCTGCAACAGGAAACGGGGATTCGTTAGTGGCTCTGTGGGGCGTCCGTGCCTGCCTCGCGCCCGGGGATGGGAAGGGAATGAATAGTTGGGAGGTGAACCCCTGCCTGTTGCTCTCTGACCCTGGGGACCCCCCTATTATGAACCGCGGAACCGATGAGGTCGCCCTTGTGGTTCGGCTACCTTCTGATCCCTGCTCGGGGGACCTTGAGACTGTAGTGGGCGGACTCGCTGATGCCTCCCGTCTTGGGGGTGTCGGTCTCCGTGAAAATGGCGCTATATCGCATTCTAACTCACAGGGGCTACTGGGACTGGAGGTACCAGGGGCTGAACTGAAACCCCTCTTTTCGCTAGGACGGGTGGGGGACCACTCCGCTAACTCCCCCTGGTACTGTAAATCAACGTCTAAACTTCTATGGGCATCTGTGTTTCGGGGAAACTCCCGCGGGGTATGTGTGTGGTCGGGGCTCTTCCATTTTTTCGGGGACCCCCGCAAAAGATTTCTGTGGATCGATTCCCTTTCCTCCCCCCTTGGTGGGGACCCATGCTCCCCTTTTCCTCCCCCTTGGGCTAAGCGGGTGGGGGAGTACCCTAACGCTGATTCGATGCTATTCTCGTCTTCGTCCTGCTCTCCGGGGACCCTGCGCCTGAGTTGGTCCACGTGTCGTCTCCACAGGAAGCCTGTACTGGTCTCTACGCGGTATGAGACGGGGCCGGTTTGTTCTACTACGGTGCCCGGCACCCAGGCTGGCCCCGCGCTGGCGTAGTTCCTGCAATGCACCGGGGCGCCTATGCTGAAACTCTTTGTGGGTTCCACCCCTATGTTCCGCCCTTTGTCCTCTACTCTCGTGGGGTCTAGCTTGGAGATTCCCGTGGCCAGCTTCCTGCGCATCAACAGCTCTGCGGGGGAGTACCCTGACGCTAATGGGGTGACCCTGTATCTTAGCAGGAATTGGCACAGTTTCAGGTCGAGGTCTCCGGGGCCCATGCGCAGCAGCGCGTCTTTCGTGGTGCGCACGAGGCGCTCTACTTGGCCGTTGGTGGCCGGGTGAAAGGGGGCAGAGGTGACGTGCCGAATGGCGTTTCGCTCCATGAATGCCCCGAACTCGGCGGACGTGAAACAGCTAGCGTTATCGCTGACGAGGGTGTCGGGTAAACCGAACGTGGAAAAGACCCTCCTTAACTGTTTAATTGTTGTGGCCGAGGAGGTGCTCGAGACTGGAATGACCTCCAACCACTTGGAGAACGCGTCCACCATGAGGAGGAAAAGCGTTCCCCTGAACGGGCCAGCAAAGTCTACATGTACCCGGGACCAGGGCCCCCTTGCCGTGTCCCACTCCCTAGGTGGCGAGCGAGCCTCTTCTGGCCTTGAGCTTTGGCACGCTTCGCAAGTGCCGACCATGTGTTCGATGTCGGCGTCTAGCTGGGGCCACCAAAAGTAACTGCGGGCCAGCGCCTTTGAGCGGACGATCCCCGGGTGGCTGACGTGCAGCAGTTTAAGCACCCTGGGCCGGAGAGGCGTGGGGATCACTACCCGCTGTCCCCACAAAAGGCAACCCCTCTCTAGGGACAACTCTAGTTTCTTTTTGAAAAATGTGTCGAATTCCGCTGCTGGGGAAGACACGGGCCACCCTTTCTGTACCCAGGAGCAAACTGTGGCCAGCGTTTTGTCCTTGCCTGTCGCTTTGGCGATGTCAGCCGGTACTACTGGAGGGGAGTCTAGAACCTCTATCATTAAGACCTGATGGTCCCTCTCTACTTCGCCCATGTGGCAGCAATCCCGGGGAATGGGGGACCTCGACAGGGCGTCGGCATGGCTGATCTCCTTCCCGGGGCGGTATACCAACGCGTGCTGATACGCATTGAGAAAAATGGCCCACCTGAGCATTCTCGGGGACAGGATTTGGGGTGTGGGCTTATCTGCGGTGAAAATGCCTAGCAAAGGCTTGTGGTCAGTCACTATGGTGAAGGGGCGGCCGTACACAAAATCATGAAATTTCTTGGTCCCCGCAATTATTGCTAGTGCTTCCCTGTCTGTCTGAGCATAGTTTCTCTCCGCTTGGGACAAGGACCTAGAGTAGAACGCTATCGGGCCCTCCCTACCGTTCTCCAGCACGTGGCATAACACCGCCCCCACCCCCACCGGGGATGCATCGCATATCAGGACCACTGGGCGTTTGGGATTGAAGTGGGTCAGTACGGCATCTGATGCCAGGAGTCGCTTCAGGTCATTGAAAGCCTTCTCCTGGTCGTGGCCCCACTTCCATGCCTCGTCCTTTTTTAACAATTTGTGTAGCGGTTCTGCCACGGCTGCCTTCCGCGGGAGGAAGGAGTGGTAGAAGTTGAGCAGTCCGAGGAACGACTGCAACTTGGGCTTGGAGGTGGGGCGAGGGGCCTTCTTGATGGCGGCTACCTTGGATTGGGCTGGCCTTATTCCCTCGGGAGTGACACGGAACCCTAGGAACTCAACCTCTGTAGCGAAGAAGACGCATTTGTCTTTCCGCAACCGCAACCCCGCCTTTTCGAATATTGTCAGGACCTTTCCCAACCTTGTTGCTAATTCGGCCCGGCTCCCCCCTGTAATCAATACGTCATCAAAGTAGGGTAACACCCCCTCTAACCCCTTCAGGAGGCGTTCCACAAGTGACTGGAAGATCCCGGGCGCCGAATTCACGCCGAATTGGAGGCGCGATACCTGGAACGCCCCTTTGTGGGTGACTATGGTCTGCGCAGCAGCTGCGGCGGGGGTCACCGGGAGTTGCTGGTAGGCTTGGGCCAGGTCGAGTTTAGCGAAACACCTCCCCCCGTGTAACCTGGCCAACAAGTGGCTGACTACCGGCACCGGATACGCGTTAGGGCGGATCGCCTTATTGATGGTGCACTTGTAATCAGCGCATATGCGGACCTCCCCGTTGGCCTTGAGCGCTGTTACAATTGGAGTTTCCCACTCCGCAGAATCAACAGGAACAAGAATCCCCTGGCCCACCAGTTTGTCCAACTCCGCCTCTATTTTGTCCTTTAGTGCGAAAGGCACTCTGCGCGGTTTAAGTCTGATTGGACGTACTCCAGGGTCCAGGTCGAAAGTCACTGGGGGGCCCTTGAATTTCCCGAGCCCCTTTTTAAAAACCTCGGGGTGCGCGTCGCACACGCTCTGTATTGGATCAGTCCCGGCGGCGTGTGCTCCCACGGCGTGCACCCCCCCAATGAACAACCCAAGGGGCTGGAACCATTGAGTCCCGAGGAGGCTGCATTTACCTCCCTTGAGGATGACTAGGGGAAGCGTTGCGGTGTGCTTTTTAAACTGGACCCGGAACTTCCCAACCCCCAACACTGGGATGCGGTTCCCTTGCACGTCCTTCAGTGTGGCCCTCAACGCCTTGAGCTTGGGCCGCATGCGGGGGGCGATTTTCATGAACTCCCCCTGGGAAATAATGGAGTATGAAGAACCCGAGTCCACCTCCATTCTAACAGGGGCCCCTTGTATTACTACCTCAACGAAGTAACGGGGGTGCTCCGTGGAAACGCTGCAAACCGGCGCGTCGTCCTCGCTGTCGTCGGAGATGCGCCCTACTCCGTCCCGCGTCCTCGTGGTCCGGGTGCCATCCTTTGGCCTCGTGGTGCGGTCCTGCCTCGCCGAGCGGTCTGGAGAACCCCTGGTGGCCTCGCGCCGTTTCCAGCAGACCTTGGCGATGTGCCCGCGCCGGCCGCAGCTGTGGCACTCGGCCTTGCGGAATGGGCATTTGGCGCGGGCGTGGGCGGCGCCGCAGCCGTCGCAGCGCCGGCCCTCTCTCTGGACCCTCCGGACGTCCTCGTCGTCGCCGCTCTCCGCAGACGAGTTCGAAACTCGCCGGGCCGCGCGCACCTAGCTCTCTGCCTTGGCGGTCTTCGGGCGCCAGTCCTGAAGCTCGTGCACCCCGGCAGTAGTGGCCTCCGCGGCCTGTGCCGTGTCGAGGACTTGTTGCCACGAGGGAGGCGGCTCCCTTTTCATCAGCGCGCGCTGAGTCTCTGTGTCCCTCAGACCGCAGAGCAGGCAGTCCCGGAGGGTGATGTCGGGGAGCTCCCACTTGCATGGGCCGGCGGCCAACCGCAGGGCCGTGGCGAACTCATCGACCGATTCCCCGGGTGCCTGGACTCGCCTCCAGAACGCGCTCCGAGCGGGGAACATCGCTATTGCTGGCCGGAGATGGGCGCGCAACGCCGCCAGGAGCTCTGTAGCTTTGAGGTCGCTCACCTTCCTCGGCGCGATCAGGTCCACCAAGGTCCTCTTGGTCTCGTGTCCGAGCATGCGGACGAAAATGGCCCTCTTTTTGGCCTCATCTGAGACTTCGAGCTCCACCAGCGCTGCGTTGAAGTCTATCTCAAACAGCTCCAAGTCTCCCGGCTTCTTGATCTCGTAGCCGGCGCATGTCTTGGTCCCGTGGGCAGCCATATCCCACCTTCGTCGCCAATTTGGTGTATGGGACCAAAGACAACCGGACAACCGAAGGGTTGGTTTAACTCAGGTTTATTGCATGAGGTTCCAGTGAAGCATGAGGTAATGGCGGTGATACATCTCAATATATACAGTAGCTCTCTACATTTGAATCTTGTAGCACGGTAGCTCATTGGCTGCTACCGGCGTGGCCTCGCCCAGGCACGCCTCTTTCTTCTGCTGCTGAATGCGGGGAAGGTTTTCCCGCAGCTGTCCGTGATTGAGCAATGTGAACCATGTGAGGCTGAACGCTCGCAGCTGCCCTCTATGGGCTGTCTGCTCGCGTTCCTTTACAGCTGATATCGTTTGTATCTGGAGTGGTTACATTCTTGCCTTTACAGTATAATGAACATGCATACATACATACATAACACCTGCTTTTGACACCAGCATACACACTGCTTAGGAAACAAGCCCCAATACAAACACGGACTGTTACTGTGTGGCCTGAGGGAGCCTCTCAACAGCTGCAGGACTGTTTCCAGGAGACCGATTGGAATGTGTTTGACCATCAAGATCTGGAGACCTACACATCAACGGTCCTGGATTATATTAGATTCTGCACCGCCAACGTCACCAGGGAAAAGCATGTAAAGATGTATCCAAATAGGAAGCCCTGGATGATGAGTGAAGTTCAGAGACTGTTGAAGGCCAGAAACTTTGCTTTTAGAACTGGAGACCAGGTATTGTATAGTATAGAAAGGGCGAACCTGAAGAGGGGTATAAGGAAGGCAAAAGCTGTGTATAGAGGAAAAATTGAAGATCACCTGAGTAGTCATGACACCAGGCAAGTGTAGCAAGGGATCCAGCACCTTACTGACTACAAACCCAGTAATTCATCGCCTGTAGAGAGCAGTGCTTCTCTGGTGGAGGAGCTGAATACCTTCTTCGCCCGATTTGAGGTGACACCAGCAGTGGATCCAGCAGTGTTGCCAGAGTCATCGTCATTACTACCCTTAGGGAATGTTGACAGGGTGGAAGAGGGAGAAGTGAGGAGAATATTAAAAGGGATAAATGCGAGCAAGTCTATGGGTCCTGATGGAGTGGCTGGTAGGGCACTGAGAGACTGCTCAGAACAGCTGGCAGAAACTTTTATGAAGATTTTTAATCGGTCTTTGGCCCAAGCCACTGTCCCACCTTGTCTGAAATCCTCTACTATTATACCTCTGCCTAAAAAGCCTAACATAGATAGTATGAATGACTTCCGCCCTGTGGCGCTTACACCTGTCATAATGAAATGCTTTGAAAAGTTGATGCGGAACCATATTATGGCTTGTTTACCAGTTGGACTTGACCCTTGTCAATTTGCATATAAGAGAAAGAGATCCACGGAGGATGCTATGGCTACGGCCCTACATGCTGTTCTGACCCATTTGGTGGTGGGTCTGATTACTGTTGGGGAGGGGGAGTCGGCTTACAGGAAGGAGGTTGAGATGCTGACAGAGTGGTGTAGGGAAAACAATCTATTCCTCAATGTAAAAAAGACAAAAGAGATCATTGTGGACTTTAGAAAATGCAAATTGAACATCCAGCCACTTATTATTGAAGGGAATTGTGTGGAACAGGTCTCGGTGTTTCAATTTCTGGGAATGGAGCTGAGGGATGATCTAACATGGGGAGCTAACACCAAAGCTCTGATGAAGAGAGCACAGCAGAGGTTATACTTCTTGAGAATCCTCAGGAAGAACAATCTTTCAAAGGACCTGCTGTTGGCATTCTACCACTGTACCATAGAGAGAGTGTTAACCTATGGTCTGTGTGTATGGTTTGGGAGTTGTACACCTAGGGAAAGAACAATGCTGTCCAGGGTCATAAAGACTGCAGAGGGGATAATCGGGTACTCTTCCCACTCTAGATCAAATCTATGCTACCAGGTGTTATAAGAAAGCTGTAGAGATTGTGCAAGATAGTACGCACCCCGGAAATGATCTCTTTCAGCTTCTGCCTTCTAGAAGAAGGTATAGGGTCATAAAGACCAGGACCAGCCGCTTGAGAAATAGTTTCTACCCAAAAGCGGTTCTGTCTTTGAATGCAGTGCAATGCAGTCTATGAGGGAGCTTCTGTATATAGTTTTTAGAGTTTTTAGAGTTTTAGAGCTTTTAGAGTTTTAGAGCTTTTAGGGGGAGTATGTTGATAATTTTGTATAGTTGTATTTTGTTTAGGTTTTGTTGGGTTGTTAAGTGTTTTCCCCCCAATCTCATTGTTCTGTGCAGGACAATGACACTAAAGATTTATCTTATCTTATCTTATCATTGTGCAACAGAAAAACAGCTTTACTCTCTTGTGCTAGTATATTTACAGTGGTCAATGGTACTTGACACCACTGAGGTTGCATCAGATTGATAATAAAAGGGATAATTTATGTTGGAGATGTAAAGAAACTGTTGGAACGTATGAGCATATGTGGTGGAGTTGTAAAATGATAAATGAATTTTGGAGAAGAATAGAAGGAGAGATAGGGGAAATAATGGGTAAGAAAATTAAGCTGGTGTTAGGTACCATCTTGCTAACAGATGTGGAAGGTATGTGTTTGAACAAGGCGGAAAAAGAGCTATTAGAAATAATGTTAACTACTGGTAGACAATGTATCGCTAGGAATTGGAAAAATGATGTAATTATACAGACGGGAGAGTGGTACAAGGAAATATGGAAATTTAGCATTGAATGACAAATTGACATGGGAGATAAAAGTAAAAAGGGATAAATTGAAGGAAAACAGATTTTGGAGTATTTGGAAGCCGTTTGTTGATCACTCTCTTATGGGTAGGGATAGTTCTAGACCTGTACCATCTCAAAGTGGTTTTTGGAGATGATACAGACACTAAACTCTCCTGGGCAATGTAAATATTCACTGGGTGATTTGTAATTGGAAAAGAGGGAGTTTGATGGTTGTTAACAAATACTTGTAATATTGATAGCTTTTATGTAGGTTATGGTTATAGTACTAACTTACAATGTGGACATTTAATTGTTTGTGTACCATGACAAATAATCAGTTCAACTATCATGTATGCGCTATTTTTTATGAGTTATATGTATTATTGTTATGATGTATTGTTTTTTTTCTGTATGTTTGTTTTTTCTTTTGAAAATAAATAAAAATATATTTAAAAATATTTACAGTGGTCAAACGTAAATATAGATATAGTCTCTGCAAAACATATATACATGAAATAAACAGTCTCTTTGCCTCAGCAGTAAAGGACATTGGGAACTTTCAAGGTCCTTCAAAAGGCTAACTAGAAACAGTTCAGATAGGAGCTTGTAGATTGCTTACGTTTCAAGGTAGATAGTCCAACAGCAAAAACATTTCCTTCACAGCAGTTCAGAAGGGTTAGAAGCCAAGAACCTTTCAGGCTTCAAGTATACTGGCAAAGCAGTTTAGCATTCAAGCACAAACAAACACTCCGGCAAGAGAGAACAGACAGTGTCCTTCCTCAGAATGCTTCCTCTAGTATTGTCCAGTGCATATTTAGTCCGGTGAAGTTTTAGATGAGCTTCGCCTTAGCTCCTCTTCAGTGTTCCAGATTTAGTCCTCCTCCAAACAAGTGCTTTGCAGGCACTTCTTTAAAGAACACAACAGGATTGCTATATACATCAGTGAGATCAGCTGTGCTAGTCAAGCACAAGCCCTTAAAGCTATAGACACATACAATCACATACATACATTGTATACAATACCTAGTGCTAATCCTTATCCCTGATACTTTGTGTAAATAACTTTCCATAGGAGATTGAAAGAAAAGTTCAACTTTTATTACTTTCTACAGTTTATGGTGGCATATTTAAACACCACTGAAAATTATGCAGCAATGCTTAATTATATAAATCTGTTGCCAAATAGAGAAATTTCATTATGCACTATTATTCTAGAAGAGCTACAGCCTCTAATGGTCCTTATTTCAATGGTCACATTTTCCTGCCAGACGTTCACTAAGTCTTTATGTGGAAATTGTGCCTAACCTCTTCTAGTCCCAGGCAAATTGTTTCCATTGGTTTAAATCTCTTGTTTTTAATGGGGAGAGAAAATCTGTCAGTCTTGCTTTCAAGAGGATGCAATGACTATGTATTCAGCCACTTGTGCCAAACATTTGAATTTGAGAGACATGAGGATGGTGTACTTCAAGAGATACACTGTTTGTGCACAGAATGTAAAACTAGGCAGCAATGAATAACCTGGAAACTTCCCAAGATGTTATATCTGGCTTCAAAGGAGCCATGTTGGTGTGAAGAAATTTCAGCGCAAGATTAGACTAAGAGACTGCTGAATTGCAATTCATAGACATTCAGTTTCATTTCCAGAAGTTTAAAACAAAAGAAAATTAAAACAAAACACATGATCTGCTAATTGTCTTCCCTAGTACCAGGATGTTTGCATTTTTAGCAGTGATTTGCTCTGTAAATGGCCAGTGTTAATGTGATTGTTATTCAGTCTGATCTAATGTCTGTCTGCTGCTGAAAGTGCTATTACTGAATTTTCTGTGATACTCCCTCATTATTACAGCTACCACATCCTTCTGCAAGGTTCATCGAACCTGCATATAGTCTTTTGAGAAATCTGGAGGAGCTGCTGCGGAAAGCTGTTTCCAACAGCCTAGTCGCTGCAAGCTGAATCTAGAATGAACCCACTCTTCTGACTTCATTGTTTAGAATCCATTCCAAACAAATAGACCTTACAGGACTCAGTCAAATCCCAGTTCCCAAACCAAATCATCTCAGTTATATGAAGGCTTGATTAAAATGCAATGACTAAACTCAATTCCACAGTGAGAACTGACTGTACAAACTGTTTTGTGTTCAGTGAACAAATAAAATCAAATTGTATTTTTTTTCTTTTTTAAAAAACAAACTTTAATGTTAGACCCCTGTTCAGACCCCTGAAGCTAGTTTGGTAGGCTTCCTGTCATGTCTCCAAACATATTTATATTGTGTGGCTAATTAACAATCCTATATGCTGCTAACACTGGGCATAATTGTGGGGGGACTTTTGTGGGCTACCACTAACGAATAAGTAAATTTCTTCTCACCTCTGGAATTCAAAGGAAAGCCTCACCTTTCCTCCTATTTTGTTGTGAGTTTTCTGCTTTTGTTTTCTCTATTTCCTTCTTGACCTCTGAGTATGAAATTGCATGTGTGGAGCTCTGTGACACCAGATGGACTGAGATCTCTCTTTTTTCTTTATTAAATATGGTGTGGTTTTTTGTTTTTTTACTTGAGCTGCTTTTAGGCTGATTTTTCTATATTATGCTGGTGATTGTGATAAAGGGGGTGGATGGGGAGACCTGAGGCTATTCTTCTCACTATTTAACTGCAAAGGAAATAACAAAAATCCACATTTTTAAAACAGTGCTGAACTAAATACATAAATATTTTTTTTAGTTTCCAATGGAAGTCTATGGGAGGCTTAAATGCTGACTTGTGTCTGAACCACAAATCAATCTGAATAGGGCATAATTTTTATATTCAACTGGGATGATAACTTATAGTAATAAAACATATACACTAAAAAAAATTATACCCATTAAACCCACCCGTGAACTGTTGGGACTGTCGGAGAGGATTTGGGTCCGTTTAACTTCATTACTCCTTCCAAAATTGGATCGTATCAGGGCTAGGGTTAGTCTCATTGTCTTCTAATAGTGCAAATTCAACAACAACAAAAAAAAACAAATATCTCAAAAAGGGATCTTTAATGGGACCCCCTTCTTCTGGTGGATTTGCATGGTTAATTTCTCATTTAGTGCCAATTGCCAAACATCTGAGTACCATATAGCTTTATTAATATTTATTCCAGTTTTCCATTCTTTGGCAATTAGTTGTCTTGCAACCATTAGTAAGGACAGCAATAACTCTTTTTTATTTTCTTCCAGCTTTAACTCTTCAATTTCACCCAATACTGCCATCTTAGGACTTAATATAATTGATGTTTTTAGTATTTTATTCAATTCCTCCTCTATAACATTCCAAAACTTCCTTAACTGGTCACAAGACCACCACATATGCATATACGTCCCTCTCTCTTTATTGCATCTCCAACATAAATCAAGACTGTTTTTATTCATTAGATGAAGTTTGGCTGGGGCAAGGTACCACCTCCATAATAACTTACAGTTGTGTTCTTTTTCCTTTATTGATAGTGATTTCATTCTTCTATGGGTCCATTTCCCCCCCAATTCTCATCACTAATTCTGATTCCTAAATCATCCTTCCAGCATCTTCTAAGTACTTGCTGAGCTTCCTCATTTGAATTTAACAATTGATATATCTTTCCCCCTAGGCCCTATAGGTTCCTTCTTCCCTGCCTCACTTAAAAAAACAAAATATTTCAAACTGAGTTGGAGCTTGGTCTATTATGCTATTATTCCTCATACTTCTATCCCACGCTTCTATCTGGAGCTGTTGTAATCAATTCAAACTTAATTCCTCATAAATAATTTTCCGTTGATGATAGGTGTTACAATTGTCAAACCATTCCGTTCTTAATAGAGCTTTTCTACATGTTAAAATGTCCCTTATACTTGTTGTTGACTCTAAAGGGAAGTTTTTGTAATCTAAAATTTCCAATATAGGTGAAGAGTTTGGCGCTAATTTTGGTTTCAAACCCTTCCATATCTTGAATAAATTATCTAGAGAGAAGTTATGAATTTGAGGATTGGACCTTAAATTGCCTAAAAAATATTCCCCCTTCCATTTTTGGAATTCCAAATAATCTAAATCATACCTCATCATGCGTTGATGGCTTAATAATGTAATAATTCTCTTTAAATTAAAAGCTCTATAATAATTTTTAACGTTTGGAATATTTGACCCTCCCAGATTATTCTTGATATACCAAAGTCTTTTGGTAATTCTTGGCTTTTACCCATTATTACAAAATTTGTTTATCAATTTCTGCCATATTCTAAGCTCAGTCTCTTTTATTGATATTGGTAAATTTTCTAATAGGAAATTCAATTTTGGCATAATTTTCATCTTACATAGGTTTATTTTTCCAAACCAAGATAATTTCAATGATTTCAATTTATCTATAGTTGGTTTTATTTCATTTTTTAATTTATTGAAATTAATCTTATATAGATCCTTAACTTCATCTGTCACCATTATCCCAAATATCCTATTCTGTCTTTTATTCTGAAATTATATTTTCCCATGATCTTCTTCTTTTCTGTTTCTGATAGATTGCAAGTGATAGCTTCTGTTTTGTTCCAATTTATCTTTAAACCCGTGACCTCCTCAAATAAATTTAAATGTTGTTGAATTTTACTTATCTTTAATAGGGGGTATTTGACCACTAACAAGGTGTCGTCGGCAAATAGACTAATTTTTTTATTTCTTACACCTGTTAAACTTTCATCTTGTCTTATACTTGATGCTAGTAGCTCCATTGCCAATATAAATAGCGATGGAGAAAGCGGGCAACCCTGTCTCGTGCCAGCCCTGATGTTGATTTCCCCACTTAGCTATTGTTTATTTTTATTCTTGTCACTGAATCATTGTATAATTGATCTATTGCATGTCTAAATTTGGGACCAAATTCTAATTTGAGACATATTTCTTTTATAGTAGACCACTGGATAGAATTGAATGCTTTATAAATATCAAGCGCCAATATACAAACTTTTTCCTTATTCTTTTTAATCAGATCTATAATATTGATTAATCTACTTATCAATCCCTCCATCTGTCTGCCTTTTAAAAAACCTGCTTGATCATCTCCTTTGTAGGAATTTGAAAAATTGTTGAGTCTGTTATTCAATATTGAGGTAAATATCTTTGCGTCCTGATTCAATAGGGAGATAGGGCGGTAAGCATCAATTTTTTCCTTATCTTTACCACGTTTTGGGATTAATACCATCATTGAACGGCTCCATGATTTAGGCATGTTCCCCCCCCTCTAATATATAATTGTATATATATATATATATATAATTGTATAATTTCTTTAGCTTGGGTACTATTACTTCATGGCATTGCTTATAAATTTCTGCTGGAAAACCTGGTGCCTTGTCATTTTTTAAGTTCTTAATCGCTGTTTCAATTTCTTTATCTTGTATCTCTTGTTCCATGTAGTCTGAATGTTCTTTTCTTAATCTTGTAATTATATTTTGATCTAAATAAGTTCTTAATTTGGTTGCATTAACCAACTTTCCTTTATATAAATCGGAAAAGAACTCTTCTGCTTTATGAAGTTTTTCCTCTGCTTTGTAAACTGCCTGGCCATTCTTATCAGTCAGAGCTTCTATTTGTCTATTGATCTTTTTATTTTTTGCCTTTTTTGCCAACAACTTCATGTCTTTATTGTTAAATTTAAAATCATTTCTTTTTAAATATACCATATCCTTTCTTGCTTTATCAGTTTCTAGGCTTATTACCTCCTTTCTTAGAGATTGAAGTTTATTCCAGATCGTCTCGCTACCTGTGTAAGTCTTTACCTGCAAAAATAGCATAGCTTTGGACTTTAGGGATCTGTGCAGCCTCAATAACATTTGAATGGTGGTGTACCACATTTCAACTTGTGCTTATGCTGAATGCGAAAAGCACAGGGAATAATCCATTGCCAAGTGCAGGACAGATGGATGTGCTGGCCCTTAGGTGCAGATCCTAAGCAGCATCTGCTTGTAACAGCTCTAGCAATTGGTTTCTCTTCTAGACTCCCTGGCTGCACATGAGACCATCTCACACTTTGCATGTTGGTTAGGCTCATGTTCATAATAGCTTGCTGATGCTTCTTGCTGAACCAAACAATGCATGTGAATGTTGCTGAACAAATCAATGCATGGAACCTTGCACTGGAGAGTTGTATTGGGGAGCAAAGTTCCTAATGACAATTTCCAGGGATGCTTAAAAATGCACACCTGTCATTCATAACATTATGACCACAGTGCATATGCTTATAATGGAAGCAGCTCATCACTGAAAGAGAAGAGGGGATTTTGGTGTATGCAAACCAAGACACAGGACACAGCCTCGGGCTGGGTTAACTCAGGTTTATTGCATCGTGGACAGAGGGAACATGAGGTAATGGCGGATCGATAGCTCTTTATATACAGTAGTAATACATTTGAACGTGGTGCCATGGTAGCCCATTGGCTACTGTCTGCGTGACGTCATTGCGGGTCACGCCCTTCTTGTCCAGGTGTAGGTGGTGGCGGGAAAACTTCCCGCGCTGTTGCCTTTGATGAGTTCGGACCAAGAGAGCTTGGACGCTCGCTGCTGCCAGCTGGTGGTCATTAGCTCGCGTCCTATTACAGGGTTTATATGATACAGCTGAAGGTTACATTGTTGCTATAGGCAAGGTTACATTGGCTCAGATACATTGTAATCCATGTGGAAAGGTAAAACCATCAGAACACAACACCCCTCCCCCCTAGGACGAGACAAAGTCTCGAGCCCCCACTTACACACACACTCCCCCCCCTTAGGAGACAAAGTCTCTCAGCCAAGATGGCTTATTTCGAACACGCTGGGGTCTCGATGCGGGCTGCCTCTCCCCGGGTTTGCTACCTTCTCTTTGTCCCCTGGTTTCCTGTCCTGTAATTGGAGAGGGAGACTCGTTAGTGACTTGCCGCGGCTCCGCAGCGTTGTTGGGAGGTGTGCTCTTTCTTAGGGAGGAACCGGGGGCACTGGGGGCTAACGAAAAACCCCTCTTCTTGCTTGGATGGGTGGGGGAACACTCCTGAAAACCCCCCCGGCTCGCAAAATCAAAATCAAAATTACTATCGGGGGCAGCGGTCGCGAACTCCTCTCCCCCTTCCCCGGCCCCTGATAGGACTGGCGTATCAAAAGGATATGAGTCGGGGCCGCTGCTTCTGCTTCCTTCCCCCCTTGCTTGGGACTGTTGTCCACTGCTGTCTCCCCCTTGGGTTAAGCGGGTGGGGGAGAACCCTAACGCTGAATCCTGTTGCTGAGCTCCACTGACTGGCCCACTCACTCGGTGCCTCAGTTGGTCTGCGTGCCTCCTCCAGAGGAGGCCGGTGTTAGTCTCGACCCGGTACGATACTGGCCCCGTCTGTTCTACAACCTTCCCTGGTACCCAGGCCGGCCCTGCGCTGGAATAGTTCCTGCAGTGAACAGGGTCCCCGGCGGCGAAACCTTTCGAGACTGCCAACCCTATGTTTTTCCCTTTATCCTCGACCCTCGTCGGGTCTAGCCTGGACAGGATCGTGGTCAGTTTTCGCCGCATCAAGAGCTCCGCCGGCGAGTAGCCTGACGCTAAGGGGGTTACCCTATACGCTAAGAGGAACTGGCATACCTGGTGATTCAGGTCCCCCGGGCCCATGCGCCGCAGCGCCTCCTTCGTTGTCCGCACCAGCCGTTCCACTTGGCCATTCGTGGCCGGGTGAAACGGTGCGGATGTAACATGCCGAATGGCGTTTGCCTCCATGAATGCTCCGAACTCAGCGGAGGTGAAACAACTAGCGTTATCGCTGACTAAAGTGTCGGGTAAACCGAATGTGGAAAAGACTCTCCTTAGCTGGCTAATTGTCGTGGCGGAGGACGTGCTCTTTACTGGGATAACCTCCAGCCACTTGGAGAACGCATCTACCACCAGGAGAAACATGGTTCCTCGGAATGGGCCAGCGAAATCCACGTGCACTCTAGACCACGGCCCCCTTGCTGTGTCCCACTCCCTATGCGGGAGACGGGCCGCCTCAGGTCGGGATCCCTGGCAAGCCTCGCAAGTGCCGACCATGTGCTCAATGTCCGCGTCCAGCTGTGGCCACCAGAAGTAACTCCGGGCCAGCGCCTTTGAACGAACTATGCCCGGGTGGCTGACGTGCAGCAGTTCGAGCACCCTCGTCCGCAGGGGCGCAGGGACCACCACCCGCTGGCCCCACAGAAGGCACCCCCTCTCTAGGGACAACTCTAGCTTTTTCCTAAAGAATGGGTCGAACTCTGTACTCGGGGACGAAGCCGGCCACCCCTTCTGCACCCATGAACTAACTTTCTCCAGCGTCCTGTCCTTGCCTGTCGCCCTAGCAATGTCGGCTGGTACTATTGGGGGTGCGTCTAAAACCTCAATTAGCAACACCTGGCGGTCTCTTTCTGCTCTCGCCTTTTGGTCGTCCGACAAGGGCAAAGGGGATCTCGAAAGCGCATCAGCATGGCTGATCTCCTTTCCGGGCCTGTACTCCAACTCATGTTGGTACGCGTTGAGGAAAATAGCCCAACGCAGCATTCTCGGGGACAGGATCTGCGGCGTGGGCTTGCTAGCCGTGAAAATCCCTAACAGCGGCTTGTGATCGGTCACGATTTTGAACGGGCGGCCATACAGAAAATCGTGAAATTTTTTGGTCCCCGCTACTATTGCTAACGCCTCCCTGTCGGTTTGCGCGTAATTTCGCTCCGCTTGGGACAGGGACCTTGAGTAAAACGCTACCGGGGCCTCCCTACCGTCCTCCAACACGTGGCAAAGCACCGCCCCCACCCCCACCGGGGATGCATCACAAACTAGGACCACCGGCCGTTTGGGGTCGAAGTGCGTCAGGATTGCCTCAGATGTTAGGAGTTGCTTTAGCTCTTTGAACGCCCTCTCGTGCTCGTCACCCCACATCCATGTCTCCTCCTTTTTAAGTAACCGATGGAGCGGTTCGGCCACGGACGCCTTCCGCGGGAGGAATGTATGGTAAAAATTGAGGAGCCCCAGGAAGGACTGTAGCTCGGTTTTGGATGTGGGGCGAGGGGCCTTTTTAATGGCTGCTACCTTGGATTTAGACGGTTTAATCCCCTCGGGTGTGATCCGGAACCCTAAAAACTCGACCTCGGTTTCGAAAAAGACACATTTATCCTTCCTCAATCTCAGCCCCGCTTTCTCGAACACGGTCAATACTTTGTCCAACCTCTTTGCCAGTTCAGCCTCACTCCCCCCTGTTATCAACACGTCATCAAAATAAGGCAACACCCCCTCCAGTCCCTTCAGGAGGCGTTCCACAAGCGACTGAAAAAGGCCGGGTGCCGAGTTCACGCCAAACTGTAACCGCGACACCTGGAACGCTCCTTTATGTGTAACTATCGTTTGTGCCGCGGCCGTGGCGGGGGTCACAGGAAGTTGCTGATAGGCTTGTGCCAAATCGAGTTTGGCGAAACACTTTCCCCCATTTAGCCTGGCCAAAAGGTGGCTGATCACCGGCACCGGGTATGCATTAGGGCGGATCGCCTTGTTAATTGTACACTTATAATCAGCGCAAATGCGCACCTCCCCGTTAGCCTTTAGCGCCGTTACAATTGGAGTTTCCCACTCCGCGGAATCAACAGGAATAAGAATCCCCTGGCCCACCAGTTTGTCCAGTTCCGCCTCTATCTTGTCCTTGAGTGCGAACGGCACCCTGCGCGGTTTGAGTCTTATCGGGCGGACCTCCGGGTCTATGTCGAAAGCTACAGGGGGTCCCTTGAACTTTCCGAGTCCTTTCTTAAAAACGGCGGGATGCGCATCGCAAACCGCTTGTATTGGGTCCCCCCCCACGGTATGCACTCCCCCTATGAACAAACCTAAGGGCTGAAACCACTGTGTCCCTAGGAGGCTACAGCTTCCCCCCTTGAGGACAACTAGGGGCAGTTCCGCAGAATGTTTCTTAAAATTGACCCGAAATTTCCCGACCCCCAACACCAGAATGCTGTTCCCCTGCACGTCTCGCAGCGTGGACCTCAACGCTTTAAGTTTGGGCCGCACGTGGGGGTCGATTTTCAAAAACTCTTTCTGGGGAATTATAGAATAAGAGGACCCCGAGTCAATTTCCATCTTAATAGGGGCCCCTTGTACTAATACCTCAACAAAGTAATGGGACTGTCCTGCGGACACGCTGAACACTGGGGCGTCGTCCTCGCTGTCGTCCGAGACGCGGCCCACGCCATCGTGCTTCCTCGTGGTCTGGGCGCCATCTTTGGGCCTCGCTGGACGGTCCGGTCTGGCCGCTCGGTCTTGTGACTGCCTCCGGCCCTCCTTCCGTTTTCTGCATGCCTTGGCGATGTGCCCCCGACGGCCGCAGGTGTAACACTCGGCCTTCCTGAACGGGCATCTCGCGCGCTCATGGGCCGCTCCGCAACCCTCGCAGCGTCGACCCCCCTTTCGGACCTTCTGGACCTCCTCGCCGTCGCTGCCTTCCGTAGACGACTTTGAGGCCCGTCGAGTTGCGTGCACCGACTGTCCGGACTTCCCGTGCACCGAATTTTCCGCCTTGCCGGCTCTAGGACGCCACTCACGCCACTGGTGCATCTCGTCCACTCCAGCATTCGTGGACTCTGCGGCTTCCGCGGCCTCTACGACCTCTGCCAGCGTGGGTGGCGGTTCCTTATTCATCAGGCTGCGCTGTACCTCCTTGTCTCTCAGGCCACACAACACGCCGTCCCTGAGGGCCATCTCCAGGATGTCGCCCCATTTACAGGGGGCGGCGGCTATCCTCATGGCGGCCACGAATGCCTCAACCGACTCATCCGGCGCTTGGACTCGCCTCCAAAACGCGCTCCGAGCGGGAAACATTGCCCTCGAGGGGGAGAACCTCTCTCGCAGCAGCTTCATGATGTCGCCCGCCTTAAATTCGCTCACCTTCTTCGGAGCGATTATGCCCACCAGCGTCCGCTTGGTTTCCATCCCGAGCATTCTGGTGAGGATGGCCCTCTTCCTCTCCTCGTCGTCATCTTTGACTCTGAGTTCCACCAGTGCCGCCTGGAAGTCCATCTCTAGCAGCTCCCAGTCTTGCGGTTTGGTGATGTTGAACCCGCTCTGTGCCCTGGCTGTTCCGTGGGGATCCATCATCCCACCTTCGTCGCCAATTTGGTGTATGCAAACCAAGACACAGGACACAGCCTCGGGCTGGGTTAACTCAGGTTTATTGCATCGTGGACAGAGGGAACATGAGGTAATGGCGGATCGATAGCTCTTTATATACAGTAGTAATACATTTGAACGTGGTGCCATGGTAGCCCATTGGCTACTGTCTGCGTGACGTCATTGCGGGTCACGCCCTTCTTGTCCAGGTGTAGGTGGTGGCGGGAAAACTTCCCGCGCTGTTGCCTTTGATGAGTTCGGACCAAGAGAGCTTGGACGCTCGCTGCTGCCAGCTGGTGGTCATTAGCTCGCGTCCTATTACAGGGTTTATATGATACAGCTGAAGGTTACATTGTTGCTATAGGCAAGGTTACATTGGCTCAGATACATTGTAATCCATGTGGAAAGGTAAAACCATCAGAACACAACAGGGATATTCTCAAAAGAAAATATCCAGTGACAGTCCTGGTTATACCCAGTAGGTCTTTTTTCAGAGCACAGAAATTTACTTTTTAAATTAATTAGTTGCAATTATAGTGCTAAGGGCTATTATATACTTACTGCTGTAGCTGCAATGTCTAAGATTAACTGAAATGCAAAGGTGATTTTGTTTGAAAAGCATCTACATGCTACAAGCATTATCTCCTCTTGTCTTCCTTATCATTGTACCAATACACACAACAGAGCATAAGGTAGTTGTATGAGAGCATAGACTCCTAGCCATGTGATATCCTTCTTCTGCTCTGTAGTGGAGCTACACCATAACTAATAACCATAACTAAAAATATCTAACCTCATTGCAAAACAAGGGAAAATAACTCTTAAAGAGTTCCTAAGGTTTCTAAGTTTCAACTATGTAGCAATAAAATTCATATTTATTTGTTTCACAGAAAATACATAGTTCAGACCTACAATAAGGTGGAACAGTCTGGAACTGAAATAAGTATCTTTTTTTAAAAAAAAGTTGGTGTTTTTCTGTTAAAATACTCTAATATCTACTTATTGGTTTAAACATTTTTTAAAAACTCCAAGATTTTGCAAAATGTAGGGGAGACGATGAATTTTAAAACAGCACTTTTATTCTCTGTCTCACTAACACACCAAAATATGAAAGTATGATTAATGTTCATAATCAGAAGATAGAATTGTAAGAATAACCTATCTTCCCATAGGTTAGCTCATTGCTAGAGGAGAGAGGTGCCCTACACACCAATTTCAGGGTGAGACGTACCCTTCTTCCATCCTGTACAAACTACCATGGTTCTCTTCACGGTGTGAAATGTAATTAGGATATCTTAATGCTAAACTGCTAATATACCAGTACCTAATTATCAGTTTGTCAAGGATAGTTACATTTGCTTCATTAACATTAAAAGCAAAAGCAATTAAAGTGTAGGAAGCCTCAGGAAAGTGACAGCCAAGATACTCAATGTCCTTAGAATCTGCAGACTTCCCTTTTTGCTTCCTGTAAACAACAGCAATAACATAATCAAAGACTTCACTGGCCCTAGGAAGAATTGATCACTAAGCCACTACCTAACAGCCCCCCCCCCCAAAAAAATGTTTTTTTTACTAAACTTATTGCTGTTTTTTGTCAGACCCCTTAATATCTCAAAGGTGGTAATGCCACTCTATTCATAGCTTGCAAAATGCAAATTAGATCCATAAACATTTATGCTGTTTTCACAACTTGCCCTCGAATTTGTTTTTGCTGTAAAATAAATGAAAAAAGCTAAGCTAAACCTACAGTGACTAAATGAATAAACACTGAATTTAAGCATGTCTCAACTTTGTACTCTAAATCAGATGTATCTACACGGTAATGGATTTTGTATAAGAATTCTCATTTAGTCTGCTGACTTACCCCAAAGGGACAAATCAGAGAGTAAGACAGAAAAGGAAAAGAAAAAAGTTGTAGCACCTTAAAGACTAATTGCTGTATTTTAATGTTAGCTTTTGTGGATCAAATCCACTTCATTAGACATAAGAGTGAGACTTCATGGCATCAATATATACACATCAGGTACAGAGGTAGATAATAGTTTGTTGGTATAATAGATAAGTATACAAATCAATGTGGCTTTTTAAAACTGGTGACTTAGTGTTAAAGATGTTGAATGTGATGACTGGAAGGTTTTCTGGTCAGCAGTTTGAGACATGAGTACTGCATGACAAAGTGAGTTCCCATCTCTGTCCCAGCTTCTGCCAACCTAGCAGTTTCAAAACAAGAAATTCCAAGTAGATAAATAGGTGGACTTTTTATTTATTTATTTATTTCCCTTTCATTAATTAGTTCAACTTTTACCTTCATTAATTAGTTCAACTTTTACCTTGATACTGTGTGATAAACTGTGATATTGTACATGATAATACTTTGTTTTAAAACTGTTTAAACTGTTTTTTAAACTGTGATAACAGGTGTGATGGAAAATGATGGGAAGAGACTGGTGTAGAGACCGGCAAGGCATGCCACAAAGTTTGCCAAGAGAACCCTATGGACCAAACAAAAGGCAAAACAAGGGGATGCTCAGCACAGCAGATCTGAAAAAGGGGAGGGACATGAAAGGGGGGAGAAATACAGTGTTGCAGGGAACAATACTGCATAGGGACATGGAATGTGAGATCTATGAATCAAGGAAAACTGGAAGTGGTTAAAAACGAGATGGAAAGAATAAACATTGACATCCTGGGAATCAGTGAATTAAAATGCAGGGATGGACAAATTCAGCTGTGGAAACCATCATATCTACTACTGTGTGCAAGAAAACCTCAGAAAAGACAGAGTAGCCATAATTGTCAACAAAAGAGTGAGGAAAGCAGTAATGGGATACAACCTCAAAAATGATAGAATGATGTCAGTCAGAATCCAAGACAAACCTTTCAATATCAGTGTAATCCAAGTCTATGCACCAACCACTATTGCAGATGAAGCCACAGTTGACCAGTTCTATGAGTTTAGTGTAAGGGACCAAAGACAATACAACAGCCGAAGGGTTGGCTTAACACAGGTTTATTGCATGATGATCCGGAGGAACATGTGGTAATGGCGGATGGGTAGCTCAATATATACAGCTGGCTATACATTTGAATGTGGCTCGTTGGCAGACTATTGGTTGCTGCCTGTGTGACGTCGTAGGAGGTCACGCCCTTCTTGACCAGGTGAGGAGGTCGCGGGGAATCTTCCCGCGCTGCTGATCCAGGTGGCTTTGATCCATTAGAGCTGGACGCTCGCTACTGCCCTCTGGTGGTCACTAGCTCGCGTCCCCTTATTAAGCATACATTGATACAGGTGATGGTTATAATGTTGCACACAGAAAGGTTACATTGATACCACATGGCAAAGGTACATTGTTAAAGGCACTGCTTTACAGAACACAACATCCCTCCCCCCTAGGATGAGACGAAGTCTCTCAGCCAAGATGGCTTGTTGCGTGTGCGTGTGGGCCGTGAAGAAGGCTGCCCCCCCCCCGGGGGCGTTATTGCTTCTTTGTTCCCTGGTCCCTTGTCCTGAAATGGGAGAGGGAGACTCGTTAGTGGCTTGCCGCTGTCTGGCGGTCTTAGGGGAAGGGAAAAACTCCATTGTGGGGAGACCGGGGGCCGTCGGGGCTAACGAAAAACCCCTCTTCTCGCTTGGACGGGTGGGGGACCACTCCAAAACCCCCCCCCCGGTTCTGAAAATCAAAATCTAAGTTGGTAGGGGTACCCGCATTTGTGGGGACTTTCCGCGAGATATGTATGGGGTCGGGTTCCTCCTCCTCGGAAAGATCCCCCAGGGTATCTATGAGGATATCCTCCTCCCCCCTTGGTGGGGGCCCACGGTCCCCTTCTCCTCCCCCTTGGGCTAAACGGGTGGGGGAGAACCCTAACGCTGACTTATTTCCTGCGTGAACCGTGTCCTGCTCATCGGAGACCCTGCGTCGGAGCTGGTCTGCGTGCCGCCTCCATAGGAGCCCTGTGCTGGTTTCCACGCGGTACGACATGGGGCCGGTTTGTTCCACGACTACGCCCGGCACCCAGGCTGGGCCTGAGCTGGCGTAATTCCTGCAATGCACGGGGGCGCCTATGCTGAAACTCTTTGTAACCTCCAGCCCGATGTTCCTTCCTTTGTCCTCTACCCTCGTGGGGTCTAGCCTAGTAAGGATAGTGGTCAGCTTCCTGCGCATTAAGAGCTCTGCGGGGGAGTATCCTGACGCCAACGGGGTCACCCTGTACCCTAGCAGAAACTGACACACTTGTAGGTTCAAATCCCCTGGGCCCATGCATCGCAACGTGTCCTTCGTGGTGCGGACGAGGCGCTCTACTTGGCCGTTGGTGGCCGGGTGAAACGGGGCGGAGGTAATATGCCGAACGGCGTTAATCTCCATGAATGCCTTAAACTCGGAGGACGTAAAACAACTAGCGTTGTCGCTAATTAACATATCGGGTATGCTGAACGTGGAAAAGAGCCTCCGCAAGTGCCTAATGGTCTGGGCCGAGGAGGTGCTCGTGACTGGGATAACCTCCAACCATTTGGAGAAAGCGTCCACAACAAGGAGGAATAGGGTGCCTCTGAATGGGCCCGCGAAATCAACGTGCACCCGGGACCACGGCCCCTTAGCCGCGTCCCATTCCCTGTGGGGAAGGCGGGCCTCCTCCGGTCTGGAGCATTGGCAACTTTCGCAAGTGCCGACCATGTGCTCGATGTCGGCGTCTAGCTGGGGCCACCAGAAGTAACTCCGGGCCAGCGCCTTGGATCGCACAATGCCGGGGTGGCTGACGTGCAGCAGTTTGAGCACCCGCGGCCGAAGGGAAGTGGGAATCACCACCCGCTGCCCCCACAAGAGACACCCCCTCTCTAGGGACAGTTCTAGCTTTTTTCTGAAGAATGGAGCGAACTCCTCCGCTGGGGAGGATGCGGGCCACCCTTTCTGTAGCCAGGAGCTTACTGTCGCCAACGTTTTGTCTTTCTCTGTCGCTTTGGCAATGTCGGCGGGCACTACCGGGGGCGAATCCAGCACCTCTATCATGAGAACCTGATGGTCCCGCTCCCCCATGCTCACCTGGCTGGGCGTTAGGGGAAGGGGAGACCTAGATAGGGCGTCCGCATGGCTGATCTCTTTCCCGGGCCGGTAGACCAACGCGTGCTGATACGCGTTGAGAAAAATGGCCCACCTGAGCATCCTTGGGGACAGGATTTGAGGGGTGGGCTTATCCGCGGTAAAAATGCCTAGCAGGGGCTTGTGGTCCGTCACGATGGTGAAGGGGCGGCCATACAGAAAATCGTGAAATTTTTTTGTCCCCGAGACTATCGCTAATGCCTCCCTGTCCGTCTGTGCGTAGTTTCTCTCTGTTTGGGACAGGGACCTGGAGTAAAATGCTATCGGGGCCTCCCTTCCGTTCGCCAGCACGTGGCACAGCACTGCCCCCACCCCCACTGGAGATGCATCACAGATCAGAACTACTGGGCGTTTGGGGTCGAAGTGGGTCAGTATGGCGTCGGACGCCAGGAGGCTTTTCAGCTCACTAAATGCCCTTTCCTGGTCATCGCCCCACTTCCATGCCTGGTCTTTCTTAAGCAGCCTGTGTAGCGGTTCGGCCACCGCTGCCTTCCGGGGGAGGAAGGAGTGGTAAAAGTTGAGCAGCCCTAGGAACGACTGCAACTCGGGCTTGGAGGTGGGGCGGGGGGCTTTCTTGATGGCTGCCACCTTAGACTTGGATGGTTTTATCCCCTCAGGAGTCACACAAAACCCCAGGAACTCAACCTCGGTTGCGAAGAAGACGCATTTGTCCTTTCGCAACCTCAGCCCCGCCTTTTCGAATATCGTCAGTACCTTCCCCAACCTCTTGGCCAATTCAGCCCGACTCCCCCCTGTTATTAACACGTCATCAAAATAAGGCAACACCCCCTCCAGTCCCTTCAGGAGGCGTTCCACGAGTGACTGGAAAATTCCTGGCGCCGAATTCACGCCGAATTGGAGGCGCGTCACCTGGAACGCCCCCTTATGGGTGACTATGGTCTGCGCAGCAGCTGTGGCAGGAGACACCGTAAGCTGCTGGTAGGCCTGTGCTAAGTCGAGCTTAGCGAAACACTTTCCCCTGTGTAACCTGGCCAGCAGATGGCTGACTACCGGCACCGGATATGCATTCGGGCGGATCACCTTGTTGATGGTGCACTTGTAGTCGGCGCATATGCGGACCTCCCCATTGGACTTTAGAGCAGTTACAATTGGAGTTTCCCACTCCGCAGAATCTACAGGCACAAGAATCCCCTGACCCACCAATTTGTCCAGTTCCGCCTCTATCTTGTCCTTGAGTGCGAACGGCACCCGGCGTGGTTTTAGGCGAACAGGGCGGACCTCCGGGTCCAGGTCGAAAGTCACTGGGGGCCCCTTGAATTTCCCCAGTCCCATTTTGAAGACTTCGGGGTGCGCCTCGCACACCTCCTGAATCGGGTCAGTCCCAACAGCGTGCATCCCCACGGCATGCACCCCCCCCAATGAACAAACCCAGGGGCTGGAACCATTGAGTCCCGAGGAGGCTGCAATTTCCTCCCTTGAGCACGACCAGGGGAAGGGACGCGGCGTGCTCCTTGAACTTGACCTGGAATTCTCCAACCCCCAACACTGGAATACTGTTCCCTTGCACGTCCCGTAGTGTGGCCCTCAACGCTTTGAGCTTGGGCCGCTTTTGGGGGGCAATTCCACAAAACTCCCTCTGGGAAATGATTGAATATGAGGACCCCGTGTCAATTTCCATCCTAATGGGCACCCCTTGGACTAGTACCTCAACAAAGTAGCGGGGGTGTCTCGTAGACACGCTGAACACCGAGGCGTCGTCCTCGCTGCCGTCGGCGATGCGGCCCACGCCGTCCTGCTTCCGCGTGGCTTGGGCGCCGTCTTTTGGTTTCGCTGGGCGGTCTCGTCCCGCGGACCGGTCTGGGGAGCTCCTCCGGGACTCGCGCTTCTTCCTGCACACCTTGGCGATGTGCCCGCGGCGGCCGCAGTTGTGGCACTCGGCCTTCCGGAAGGGGCATTTCACGCGGTCTAGGGCCGCGCCACAGCCGTCGCATCGTCGGCTCTCCTTCCGGACCCTCTGCACGTCCTCGTCGTCGCTACTCTCTGTAGACGACCTCAAAGTTCGCCGGGCCGCATGTACCGGAGCCTCTGCTTTGCTTGACTTTGGCCGCCAGACCTGGAGTTCTTGGACCCCGGCCTTCGTAGCTTCTGCGGCCTGGGCCGCTCTAATGACCTCCTGCAGCGTGGGAGGCGGCTCTTGGTTCATTAATGTGCGCTGAGTCTCGGCGTCGTTCAGGCCGCACAGCACACAGTCTCGGAGGGTGATTTCAACGTTCTCCCATTTGCACGGGCCAGCCGCCAGCCGCAGGGCCGCCACGAACGCGGCGACCGTCTCCCCGGGCACTTGGACTCACCTCCAAAACGCACTCCGAGCGGGAAACATCGCCGTGGCGGGCCGGACGTGCTCACGCAGCAACTGCATGAGTTCCTTGGCCTTGAATTTGCTCACCCTCCTCGGTGCAATCAGGTCCACCAAGGTCCTTTTTGTTTCTTGTCCGAGCATTCTGGTGAAGATGGCTCTTTTCTTCGCCTCTTCCGTAACTTCGGACTCGATCAGTGCGGCCTGGAAGTCCATTTCGAAGATCTCCCAGTCGCCCGGTTTCCTGATTTCGAAACCGGCGCATGTCTTGGTCCCGTGGGCTGCCATCCCACCTTCGTCGCCAATTTAGTGTAAGGGACCAAAGACAATACAACAGCTGAAGGGTTGGCTTAACACAGGTTTATTGCATGATGATCCGGAGGAACATGTGGTAATGGCGGATGGGTAGCTCAATATATACAGCTGGCTATACATTTGAATGTGGCTCGTTGGCAGACTATTGGTTGCTGCCTGCGTGACGTCGTAGCAGGTCACGCCCTTCTTGACCAGGTGAGGAGGTCACGGGGAATCTTCCCGCGCTGCTGATCCAGGTGGCTTTGATCCATTAGAGCTGGATGCTCGCTACTGCCCTCTGTTGGTCACTAGCTCGCGTCCCCTTATTAAGCATACATTGATACAGGTGATGGTTATAATGTTGCACACAGAAAGGTTACATTGATAACACATGGCAAAGGTACATTGTTAAAGGCACTGCTTTACAGAACACAACAATGAGGACCTACAACACCTCATAGAACAGACACCAATAAATGATGTCCACATTATTTTAGGAGATTGGAATGCCAAAGTAGGAAATCAAAAAGTAAATGGAATAACAGGCAAGATTGGTCTTGGAACAAAGAATGAAGCAGGGCAAAGATTGATAGAGTTCTGCCAAGAGAACACACTAGTCATAGCAAACACCCTCTTCCAGCAACACAAGAGGCGACTTTACACATGGACATCACCAGATGGCCAGCATTGAAACCAGATTGATTACAAACACTGCAGTCAAAGATGGAGAACCTCCATTCAGTCAGCAAAAATGAGACCTGGAGCAGACTGTGGCTCAGATCACAACCTACTGATCGCAAAATTCAGGCTTAGACTAAAGAAAATGGGGAAAACAATTAGACCAGACAGATATGACCTACACAACATCCCTAAAGAATACACGGTGGAGGTCATGAACAGATTTAATGTCCTGTACTTGAAGAATTATGGACAGAGACGAGGGACATTATGCAGGAGACAGCAATAGAAACCATACCAAAAGAAAAGAAGCATAAGAAAGCAAAGTGGTTGTCTGATGAGGCCCTTAAAATAGCAGAGGAAAGAACGAATGCAAAAGTCCAAGGAGAAAGAAAAAAATACAATCACCTGAATTCAGAATTTCAAAGAAAAACAAGGAGAGATAAGGAAAACTACCTGAATGAACAGTGCAAAGAAATGGAGGGAAACAACAAAAGAGGCAGGACTAGAGATCTTTTTTAAAAAAATGGGGAAATCAAGGGAACATTTAAAGCAAAAATGACCATGATAAGGGACAAAGATGGAAAGGAGTTAGCTGATGCAGAAGAGATCAAAAAAAGATGGCAAGAATACACAGAGGAACTCTACAAAAAGGACTTCAACACTCCTGATAATAACAATAATGAGAAATTTGAACTTGAACCAGATATTCTGGAGAGTGAAGTCAGAAAGCCCCTAAAAAGCACTGCAAACAATAAAGCTAGTGGAAATGATGGTATCCCAGTTAAATTTTTCAAAGCCCTAAAAGATGATGGAATCAAACTACTGCATTCAATATGCCAGTAAATTTGGAAAACAAAACAGTGGCCACAGGACTGGAAAAGATCAGTGTATGATCCAATCCCAAAAAAGGCAATGCCAAATAATGCTCAAATTATCAAACAACTGCGCTCATCCCACATGCCAGCAAGGTGATGCTCAAGATAATACAGGATAGACTTCAGCAACATGTGGAGAGAGAACTACCAGAGGTGCAGGCCGGTTTAAGAAGAGGCAGGGGGACTAGAGACCATATTGCCAACATACGTTGGATCATGGAGAAAACAAAGGAATACCAGAAACAAGTATACTTTTGTTTTATTGACTACACCAAGGCTTTTGACTTTGTGGACCACAACAAAATGTGGTAAGTAATTAAAGAGATGGGAATACCAGAACACCTCATATGCCTCATGAGAAATCTGTACACAAACCAAGAAGCAACAGTTAGGACAGAACACGGAATGACAGAGTGGTTTGGAATAGGAAAAGGAGTAAGACAAGGCTGCATTTTACCACCCTGCTTATTCAATCTATGCACAGAGCACATAATGCGCAATGCTGGGATGGAGGAATCACAATATGGGATCAAAATTGCTGGCAGAAACATCAACAATTTGAGATATGCAGACGATACCACCCTAATAGCAGAAAGTGAGGAAGACCTAAGGAACCTCTTGATTGGGCTGAAGGAGGAGAGTGCAAAAGCTGGGTTGAGACTTAATATCTAGAAAACCAAGATAATGATTTTGGCACAGTGTTTTGGGCCCGTATAGACATGCCCTAAATCTGTCTCAACATACTAGTAATCTTCCTGGAAGGGGTGGTGGGAGGGAGACAAAATACTATACTATAGCTCTTTTTGAAGATCCATGCCTGTTGTGTATGTAAATATATTGTTTGCTGTAATGTTGTGTAATATTATTAGGATCAGTATGATCCTCCATTTTGTCTCCTTTTCCTTAGTCTTGAAGTATCGTGGGACTTGTGTTCCCGCCTCAACTATTGAGTCATGTTAAGTCTTCACTCTGGTCTGATGACCTCCCAGTCACCCCACTCCTCTCCCGACCAGTCCTGTTGTTTCCTGCCTAAATGTATCCATTCCCGTTTGTATATATTTAGCAGTGCTGTGCCATTGCTCTCTATGTTCTGACTGCCTAATAAAGTTGAGTTTGGCCCTGTTATGCTGGCTGCTTCACATTTTTACCAGAACATTAAATTGCCTAAAATGAACTTGTCATTTTAAAGTGTTGCAGTATTTTTACTTTAATTTTTTCCTTTCACTTTTAGTTTTGCCATCCCTTGAGCTATGATCTTCTTAAATCAGAGATGCTTGGAACTATGCTAAAAACATTTTGTACATCATTAATGCACTCAACCACTGACTGTGGTACCTCTTGTGCCCTTGCAAATACAGTAGCATGCCAAGAAGCAACAGTTAGGACGGAACACGGAATGACAGAGTGGTTTAGAATAGGAAAAGGAGTAAGACAAGGCTTCATTTTACCACCCTGCTTATTCAATGTATGCACAGAGCACATAATGCGCAATACAGGGATGGAGGAATTACAATATGGGATCAAAATTCCTGGGAGAAACATCAACAATTTGAGATATGCAGACGATACCACCCTAATAGCAGAAAGTGAGGAAGACCTAAAGAACCTCTTGATTGGGCTGAAGGAGCAGAGTGCAAAAGCTGCGTTGAGACTTAATATCAAGAAAACCAAGATAATGGCAACAGGTCCGATCAGTCCCTGGAAATCAGATGAGGAAGAAGTAGGAGCAGTGAAGATTTTACTTTCCTAGGATCTAAGATCACTGCAGATGGTGACTGTAGCCATGAAATAAAAAGACGACTGATTATGGGAAGACAAGCTATGAGAAACCTGAGGAATATAATGAAAAGCAGAGACATCACCTTGAAAACAAAAATGTGCATAGTCAAAGCAATGTTATTCCCAGTGGTAATGTATGGTTGTGAGAGCTAGACCATTAGGAAAGCTGAGCACAAAAGAAAAGATGCCTTTGAAATGTTGTGTTGAAGGAGAGTCCTGAGAGTCCCCTGGACAGCAAAGAGAACAAATAGGTCAATATTAAAAGAAATCAACCCTGACTATTCATTGGGGGGTCAAATAGTGAAGATGAAGCTAAAGTACTTTGGACATCAAATGAGAAGGGAGGACTCACTTGAGAAGGCCTTGATGCTGGGAAAGGTGGAGGGCAAGAGAAGAAGGGGATGGCCAAAGATGAGATGGCTAGATGGTATTGTGGACACAATGGGCACAGAGCTGGGTGGGATGAGGAGGATGGTGGAGGACAGAGGTGTTTGGAGGAAAATCATCCATGGGGTCGCAAAGGGTTGGAATCGACTGTGCGACTTAACAACAACAACTTTGGTAGAAAGATAAAACAGTGTTTCGTACACACTGGTGTCTAGTCATGCCTGCCACATGTCCATAGAAACATCTGCAAATGCAGACAGCACTGGGTCTTTGGCTATAATCAGAGATGAGCATTGAAACTTAGAGTCAGATACAACTGGCTTTTGAGCAAGGGCAACCTTTACCTTTAACAGGAGAAGATTCCTGTTATTCAGATAAGTTGTGAAGTTTGGTCTTGTCCAGTTGCAAGTAGTTAGCAGATAGATGTAAAACAAACATTGTGGCATTACACATTTGCTTCAGACCTAGTATCTATTGATGATGGTGTGAATGACCCAGGCAAAACACCCAGTTCTTCCTTTGTTCTATGAAGTGGCCTGAGGCTGTGGATGAGAACTCTACTGAAGTAGGCTCTTTAAAGGTGTTGTGGGAAACTGCAGCATATAACAACCTGTTAGTTGTGGTATAACAAATTTGATAATGTCCCAGAAACCCTTTACTAATATTCAAACCTTTGAGTTGGGTGTCCAGCATATGCATGTACTTTAACTCTGCTGCCTCTCTCTGGACCCTTGTCTTGTAATTTTTCTGGTCCAGAATGGCAACTTTCAAGTCTTGTTCAGTGTGTCCAGGTAGGTTGAAATAGTTTGAAACAGGTTTCTGTGTATTGTCATTCCTGATGTCTGGTTTATGACTATTAAAATATTCACCCATCCACATATAGAATCCTGGATACTTCCCTTTGTAGAATGCAGAAAGGCAGAACTGCCCAATGGGACAGTCCACTTTTTGGATTGTGCCTTCAGTCTTCTGGCTTTCTACATGGATCTTGTTTCTATTCATTTGCCTAGTTATGCTTGGCTTGGGTTTCATGCATCATTTTTACTCATTTTGAATCCAAATTCTTACACTTTATATGGTGGTTTTGCAACCATAATATTTTTCTTCTTATTTCTCCACAGAACTCCCTTATTCTTGTCCAGTGGTTACTGCAGTTAATCTAAATGCCTTCTTGGTTTCAATTACCACCTTGGGCAAATGCCTTCATGTTCTGTCCTGTTTGGTTAATGTTGCCTCCAGGGTCTTTACACAGAAGTCACTGTTGTTATCAAAAGTGTTTAAGGTAAGCTGTGATATCATTAATAATTAAAATCTACTAACATATCCTGTACAGTAGCATTCAGAAGCATCTTTTTCATTCAGATAGTGGAAGCTATCACTCTTCAGACTCATCATCCTCTATGGTAGAAGACCAACAAAACTGAGGATAAAGACGGCGTGCCTAGAGTGCTCACCTATATGCTTGAATCGTTTGTACATTTTAAAATCCTTTAACAGGGCTAGCATCTCTTAATTATCCTTTCCTAACTATTCCACTTGACCCCCATATTTCTCTGCCATTTTCAGCCTCACTTACTACACAATTCCAAACTGAACCTATCTTAGTCAACACTTATCATATGCACATGCACAATCTACCAGTCTGTCAATTACTGTCAATCATGGGGTGCACAGAAAGAGCCTCATTAAAGTTTGTGGTATTTTTGAACCACAATCGGGCATACCCTGGGAAATGAAAACTTTGTTGTGCTAGCGAAAGGAACTACAGAATCATGACACCAAAAGGTGGCTTCATTTTGGCCATTTAAAGTCTGACCTAGACATGAAAGAAAAAGACTGTCAATCACTTCACAAAACATTAATGGAACAACTTAATAAATACTGTACAGGGATACAAACCAATGTAAAGTTGCGTCAAATATTCTGCTGCATCACAATTCCCAATTTGCCAGCTACCACAGTAGTAGAAAGGCTTTTTAATTCAGTTCCCTTCGGCTAGAGTTGCCATATTCAAGTTTTCCAAATCTAAACAGGCTGATTATCTAGTCAAATGCCCTTCACACATAAATATGCAGTACAGTACTGTATATGCAAATGAAACGCATCAATTTTTTATTTTTTTCCTGCCAATATGTTTCAACCTTGACATCCTTTATATAGGAACCCTTGCTGTTATGGTTAGATTTCTCAACTTGGACGAGGGAGACCCAGATTGGAAGAAGGAGACCCAAAGCTTTCTTGGTAGCTTTGGGCCTGTCAGTAGTACTCAGCCAAACTCACTTTATAAGGTCATTCAGTTCTTTTATCCCCTGGATGTAATGAAGAGATTGGCGGAGTAAATATTTTATTATATTTAGTCCAAATTAGAAGTACATTTCTTAAAAATGGAATTCCAATTCTATGTATACTACTGGTAGAATACTGTATGAAGGAAATATTCTCTGGATTCTGATAGAATTCCTTTAGTTTCAAACTCAAGCAAATTAATTTATTAAACTGAATCATCATATCAAATCTATATCTTATTTGATTAGCTATATAATAAACCCTTGAATTGGTAAGACCCAGGTTTCCTACCATCTGTTTTGGGTTGTTGTTTTTGTCATTGTCGTGTTTTTTGTAAACAACCTGATTATGATTTGGAACTTCTTGAACTGCCCTATATTCCCTCTGTTAATTCACAACTATCCTTCATCTGTCTTGTTGGGACACTTTCCCCCAAAGTTGGCACATATCCACTCTCCCTTCCTCCTTTTCCTTCTTGTTCTTCTTATTGCTTCCTTTTCTTAGAGTGACATCTAGGTAAACTCCCAGCTGAGTTCCTTAAACCTGTGGTAGAGAAAAGGTAAGGCCATAAAATGCATGAAATTGGAGTTTGAGAAAAGTCCATTTTTTTATTGAAACTCCTATGAATCTCAGGGCAACATTCATTTCTATGGCTTCATTTTCAGCCACTCAAAGGCAATATCCTTTAGTTCAGTGGGATTTCTAAGTAAATGGATATATGTTTGAAGTCTCCAATCCTTAACGTGTTTCATTTGAATACAGATTTTCTGACAGGCTAGGGAATCCCAACTTAACCAGCTGGCCAGGTTTACCTAGACCAGTGATGGCGAACCTATGGCATCCGTGCCAGAGGTGACACTCAGAGCCCTCTCTGTGGGCGCCCATACAGTCACCCCAGGACAGAGTTTGCTCCGCCCCTCTGCCCAGCAGCCCAATGGGAGTACTTCCTCCCTCCCCAGCACAGAGTTCACCCCGCCCCTCTGCCAAGCAGCCCAATGGGAGTGTTTCCTTTCTCCCCTCTTGCTGTGTTGGCACTTTGCAATAAATAAGTGGGTTTTGGGTTGCAGTCTGGGCACTCAGTCTCTAAAAGGTTCACCACCACTGACCTAGACTTTAGACATGCCACATGATTTCATTTAGATCATCAGCTTGTCTAAATTATAAAACCGGAGATATAAGGCAAAATGTGCAATTACTATTTTAGTCTATTATTTTGTGAGAAACAATTCTTTGCAGTAGATGAATACATGCTCCATTATTAAACACAGGAAGTTTCTCCTTAATTCCTTTAGTTAATTTTTCCATTTCAGCTGCAAACTATACCTGTCAAATCCAATCAGAGCAAAACTGGCAGGCTGTATGAAGCTGTGCCAATTCCTAACAATTACATATCAGCCAGCTACAAGTGGACAGTTGATTAATTTTCATTGATTGGTATCTTGTGACAGGAGCATATAAATTCTCTTATAATTGCTCTTGAATTAAGTGGAAAAGGAAGCCCATTCCAGTTATTAAATAAATGTGTTGCATTTTCCTCAATTAGATCCAATAATTGAACATGATCATAACAAATCCTGCATTTCAAACTACTGTTCATCTCATGCAGCTGGAACTGGGGGTGTATTGGAGCTATAATGCATTTTAATACTATATTTTTAAGAAGAGTATATTTTTTATTAACAATAACTAACAATTGTGTGCCACCAAATCAATTTTGACTTATGGTGACCCATTCCAGGGTTTTCAACACACAAACAAGCTAGGGCACCTCAAGCCTGTACTGACAATTTAACTTTTTAATGAAAAACAAATCTGTGATCTGTTTCTAATGTAGCTGATTTGCATACGAATGGTGCTATTGTGAAATGCTATTATTTCAAGTCAAAATAATCTGTGCAAACTTTATATTTGAGAAATAGGCAAATACTATATGGAATGGATTGCATTGCTGTGATTTATGTTCAGATGAATGGAGAAAGAATCATCATCAATAAAAATAATCTTTTCTTAGACAAGACTAAAATAAATGGGCCCACTTCTTCTATTTTTCTGGTCATGCAAAGACCTTCCTTTTCATGGAGACTACTAGGTAATAAGTGAGGGGGACACTAGCAAATACTCTGTTTATGAAATTTAGGTTCTGTCTACCTTGGCTCTTCCGGTTTGGTGTAGCAGGGATTTTAAAAAAGTTGTTTGTGGATAGGAAAAGAAAGAAAATGCTATTTGGCACAATCCATGCATCCTAACAGTATTCCTCTCTCCTAATAACCCAATTTCTATTATCTTAAGCAGTTGACAGCTGGTGGACATAATAAATTGATAATTTTAAAATTGTTTTTCACCTTGTTTTTAATTTTAATCAATGATTAAGTGCTTTTGATATAGTTTTGTATAGTATTTTAAACTTCTTATCATTCAATTTTAATTGTTTTGAGCTTGGGTCTCCTATGTGGAAAATGCCCACATATACTGTAAATATAAATAATAAACAAACATCAATTTATAGGTTTGGATCATACCTGTCAAGTTTTGGGAAATTTCTGTCAAATAAGGGAAATTTCCCAGCCAAAACAGGAAACTGGACAGCTATGCTTATCCTGTGCTGGTCTCCAGTGTAACTCCAGTCTAATTGCAGTCTAACTAATACGGGATGACGGTGGGAAAGAGTGTAAAATACGGGGTTTGACAGAAATTTCCTGAAACTTGATAGGTATGGTTTGGATATGGGTTTAGAAAGTATAGTTGCCAATTCCAGCAATTCAGACAATATGCTGTCCTTTTCTGTCAATCTACTTTTCTGCTGAAGAACTGTTCCCAGTCATAGTACAGCAATTTGTTAATGTGTGACTTGAATGTATCATGGGAGGGGATAATTTGGATCTGAAATTGATTTTCAAAATTGGACTTTGATTTTCAGCCTATGCAAGGGCCAATGCTCAGTGTTGGGGAAAATCCCAGCATCAATTCTCCAGCAATACATTGTTATGTGGGCAGTTGTCAAGAGAGACAGAAGAGGAAACCTTCATTTGCACCACTTTTAAAAAATATATAATTTAAATCTCTAAAATTTTAATGTACGCTTCAATTTTTTTTTAAAAAAAATTATGAATAGGAAAGACTTGTGTTTCATGCCCCAACTCTACCCCTGTGACCTTCTCTCCCTCCTTGACTCCACCACATCACCTCATGCTAGGACAATACTAGCTACACAAAATGGTCAGGGCTGTTTTAAATAAACTGCAGTTAAACAGAGGTAGATGGTGATAACCATCAGCCTTACTATTGTGAGCCAAATTATGAAGAGAAAAATGGCAGTTAGGTAAGGCTCTGATGTTGGTAGGATGAACAGAGCAAGTTAGGCAAGGGATTACCTCAGGTGACTGGAGAACCGTCCTAGGGTGCCTCATTATGTGTAGTAACATACATGTATATGTGATTTGGTCTTTCTGTATAGTAAGCTTATACTCACATAATCACTTTAGAAAAATGCTTGCAACTCCCTGTTTGAATGACATGCCTACCCTTTCTGTATTCTGTCCCAAGCATAATGGTAACCCTGTCTGAAGGAAAGTGGTATTTGTGGAACATCTACATGTCTTATTTCCAATGGCGCAAAAGCTCATGAGGAGAAAAGGTGGTAAAAAGATGGTATACTAACGTTCATAAGGAGTATGCAGAACATATTGGGTGGGAATTGTATGTGACAAACAAAGAATCTATGTTGAATTTTCCCCCATTTCTTAGGTAGACAGCTTTTTTGAAAATTGGAGTTCTAAGTCAAATTGAGAGTGTTTTTTATCCAACCAATTATTTGCATAATGAGCACATAACTTATCTAATTTGCAAATGAATGTGCCTTCTTTGGGAGACTAAAATATAGCAACTCCCTTCTCAGAAGTATGTTTGGTAGGAACATGGAAGATGGCTTTCCCAGTGGCTACTCCCAGGTGAAACTCGCTTTCAGACTTCTGTTTCATTGTTGTGCTTTCACACTGGTACCTGAAACCTTTCATTTTATTTAAGTGGACTTTTAGAAGTGGCAGTTTTTTGAGGGAGCGACTTTTAATAAGTGAATGCTATTTTTTATTATTGCAATTTTTAATTAATTCATTACTTTTTGTAGCTATCTTTTAATATTATTAGCTGTGCCATTTGCTCCAATTTGGACAGTTACTATAATTCAAATAAGGAAAGAAAGAAATGGTTAGAGAACTACTGTTGACTGATCCTGCTGCCGCCACTGCCACATTGTGTTGACAAATGCAGGTACAATACAGCACTAGTAATAAAATACTTTGGCATTAGACAGTTTGATAATTAAGTCAGGGGTTCTTGTAAATTTTGTGACCTTCTACCAATTTTGGAATAAGATGAAGTAGTGCTTTGTCTAGAATACCCCTTTAAAGGTTTTAAAGTCTCCCTTTGCTCATTTATAATGTATTGCAAACCGTAACATGTTATGTAGAAGGTAACACCCAAAGAAGACCTAAAGAATTTCATTCTGGTATTGATTTACTATAATCCCTGGAATCCTGAATTAAAGGAGGGCAAAGATGTGTGAATCAGCATTTCAAAACAAAGAACTGATGGTGTAACTTTGCTATGTGAATCTCTCCCCACCTCCTCCTATCTGCCTCGTACTTTAGATAATTTAAATTCCCACCTTGTTTTGTATGCAGCTATTGGCTCATATATCTTCCATTAGGAGCACACAATAAATATTGTGTTTACAGAGTAATGATGGAAGTAGTGCATCAGCAAGCTGAAGGTATGATAAAATTTAAAGTATTCAAACAGTACATAAAAAGTACAGCAGCTAAGGTATCTGACATTAGGTGCCAGAATGTATTATTTATACAAAAGTAGGCTTTTGAATATGAATGTTAAAAAGAGAAAATGAAGTGGGTTGTCAATTGACTTTTGCCACTGGAGAAGCATGAAAAGTTGCTGTTGGGCCATTTTTTAATCCTTCATGTTCTTACTCAGCAAAGCAAACCAGTTTAGAAAAGCAATCTAAATCAAAGTCAAAAGAAACTTGGTGCATCCAGTTCTGACAAGGAACAATTTGAATTGATCTGGCTAAAAAATTCAACTGGCTAAAAAAGTATGATGCATATATTTTTTCCATTTTGTGATTTCCAGTAATGTCCAGAATTTCAGTTTTGAATTAACCTACTTTATTTGCAAGGTGGTTAAAGGATGAAATACCTGCAATCCAATTATCTTGAAATTTGCCCTACTTCTTAACAATAGATTTACCTGCTAATTACCTTCCAAAAAGACTGTTCATCATGTATGCTATAAATACATTTGCAAGAAAAATGTGTCTCCACCTTCAGTTGCAGTATTGATGGCAGTGTGCTCATGTTGTTGTTCAATGTCATCGTTATCATCATCATAAGTCTTAGAACTACAGAGCTGGAATAGCAATCACACTTATATACAGCTCCATATCACTTAGTGCACTCTCTGAGCAGTTCACAAGTAAATTAACATTTTGCCCCCAATGTGTTGGGTACTCATTTTACCGACCTCGGAAGGATGGAAGACTGAGTCAACCTTGATCCCTGGTCAGGATTGAACTTACAACATTTTGGCCACAGAACAACAGTTTAACCACTGCACCACCCTCTCTGACTTTCAGATTGGAATATGGAGAGGTATATAGTATATCTCATACTCAAAATCACCACTTGTTGAAGATATCTCACTACAACAGGAAATAAAAATGTATAGTCAAAAATAATTGTGACAACCTATAAACAGCTCATTTGAAGCAAATCCACTATATTCACTAGAGCTTGCTTTTGATTATGCTTAGATAATATAAAAAATCTAAGTCTTCAGGAAATATTGCAGTGTTCATATTTCTATGATAAAATATGTATGCACATGTAATATGTGTGTTTTCTTTTTCTGGTAAACTGAAGGTACAGTCACATGGGCATTTCTCCCACAGTTTGGTCTGAGTTAGGGACTGGCTGATTCCCTCCTTTTTATAGTGATCCACCAGTGGCTTAGCGATTTAAGATGCTGAGTTGGAGACTGGAAGATCGGGTTTAAAAACATGAGAGCTGCACTTGGGGAAATGAAAGGAGCCTCATTCGGGCTTCCCCTGAGTGGAGTTTCTCCAGCAATACTCCTTTCAACCCAGAGTAATCTCTGACACAAAAGTATTTATTATTATTATTATTATTATTATTATTATTATTATTATTATTATTATTATTATTATTATTATTATTATTATTATTATTATTATTATTATTATTATTATTATTATTATTATTATTATTATTATTATTATAGTGATCACATAATATATGGCCCATCACAAACCACCCTGCCCCCAATTAATGCCTACCAACACCTTTTTAGGGGCTATTGTTTCTGTGGTGTGGCTAAGATCAGTCAATTTTTGGTTCAGTTTCAGCATGAGTAATGCTTGGAATTGAATCAAAGTAGTTGGCTGGCTGTCCTTTTCCTGCCTCTTCTTAACAATATGGATAAATAGGAAGCTTTCTGACCACTCACCAACAGAAAGGAAATTAATTTTATTTATTTATTTAGTCTAATTTAATTGCTGCTAATACATCAGCAGTGCTTTGATAGAGCTTTTTAAATAGCCCTTTCAAAGCATTACTGATGTGCTGTGTTGGTTAGCAACAATCTCAAAGAAATGGGAAACAAATGGTTAGCAACAATTAGAAAGCAATTACTGTGTTGATTAGCAATAATTACAAAGAAATGGGAAACTTCCTCTATCTTCCTTTCCTCAGGTGAGTGGCAAGGAAGCTTTCCATTTCTCAAAGTTGTTAAATGTCTTAGGCAAAGATTGTAGGAGGAGCTCGGACAGGTTTTTTAAAATTATATTTGTTTTCTTTCTCTTTAAAAGAAAGTGAAACAAGATTGGTTTTGATTCAGAGTTGTTCCAGGTACAGCACATACCACATCTCAAAGCAATCCTGTTCAACATAAAGTAGACTGATCCATGCTGGAATAATTGTGCCATCTAGTCACAGCCTGTGACTGATAAATTATCAGGTTGTGTAGGTATGGGACAGGAAAAACACAGTGAGGAACTGAACCTCCAACCTCTAGTTCCACAGCCATACACCGAAACCACCAAGCTATTCAGCCATCTTAAACAGATGTAATATTCTAATACTGTTCATATAAGCAAAACAAAATAACTGCAATTATTCGTGTGGGAAAATACTGTAGCCACAATAGTAATTTCTCCATTGCTTTCCACAGGGCCATGCTGGAAGGGTGGGTGGGGCTACCGAGACATATTCCCGGGGCACCACCACTTTAAAAATAAAAAGGCACCCTTCTGTGCTTCCACTGCTGCCATGAAGCTATGCCTGAAGTTTTATTGATGACTAGAGAAGGCAGCAAGTGGCAGAGGTGATGGCAGGAGAAGGAGCAGAGTTCTGTGCACATAAGCTCTTGCTGTTCCTCCCAGCCGCCGAGTCCAGTGTCTAGTCATGCCTGCCACACATGGAAATGTCTACAGTTGGATATGACTGGCTTTCGAGCAAGGGCGACCATTACTTTTATACATGGGTGGGGGGAGCGGTAAAACATTCTTTAAAAAATACCCTAAAGTCTAGGTCAAAATGAGCACCCCTTTGCCTCGGAGGTGGTTGAAAGGAGGGCTGCGTTGCCTCAAACACACACACACACCACTCTCCGTGGTAGGATTTCTCATGTGCCTCCTCCACTTCTGAACTTTTGAGTTCTCTTCAGCGTCCCTTTCTCTTCTGCACTCATGACTGAAAACAATTTGCAGCAGCCCCACTGGTGGCTTCATGGTTTAACACTGAACTGGAGACTATAGGGTTGGGGTTTGATGCACCACAACTAACATGTTGTTATATGCTGCATTTTTGCCTGGGTCACTCAAACCATTCTCAATAGATGCTAACTCATTGGCAAATGTTTAATGCCACAGTATTTGGATGTGATGCATCAGCTTGCAAGATAAGTTTGTTTTGCAACCATTTGCATTAGGGCTAGGCTTTACAGCATGTGTGAATAGTAACAGCGTTTTTTGTCAGTTGTAAAAAGCTAAGTAAAGGTAAAGGTCACCTTTGCTCATAAGCCAGTTATATATGACTCTAGGGTTCAGTGCTCATCTCTGCTTATAGCTGAAGAGCCAGCACTGTCTGTATGGGCAGACATTTCTTTGGACATGTGACAGGCATGACTAGACACCAGAGTGCATGGAACCTTGTTTATCTCTCTCTCTTCCCCCCCCCCCAGTGGTTCCTATTTATCTACTTGAAATGTCTTGCTTTCCAACTGCTAGGTTGGCATGAGGTGGGACAGAAATGGGAGCTCACTCTGTCATGCAGTACTCAGGTCACAAACAGCTGACCTGCCGACCTTCCAGTTGTCAAGTTCAGTGTCTTAACCACTTAGTCACAGCAATCCCATACTTAGTGAATAGGTACAGGCAAATTGGTAATACAACAATTTGATATGTGTTCTATGATTTAGATAGAAGCATTGCCTTCCCATCGTCCCAGGGACACCTGATCTATTTCTGTTTGTTTGATGTGGATCTGTGGATATTAACTTGAAAAAGTTACAACTGTCTCTTTTCTTCCTGGGTAATGAGATTTTTTGTTTAATTAAGGAAGAATTGTTCCTAATTAAATGTGAGATATAATGCTTGCCTAACTTGTACTTAAATTCTTGTCAACTGCTTCTATTTGGTTAGTCTCTGTGTCGGTCTGGGAGGATTTTTTCGCCAGTTTTGTGTTCAGAGAATGAAGAAGCAGACGAGTGAAGTAGTGAAATCCAGCTCTTTATTAGTGGGGTTTGAACACAGTTTGGATGGGGCAAAACTCGGACTTATATACACTATAAACAGTAACAGTAACAATAATACAACAAGCCCATTGGCTAACAGAGTGTGCACATCTTTCGATCCACTTATTTGCATAAGAATAGATACATGAGAAAAGATACATTCAGCTCCTGTCAGAAAACACAGTTAACATACATAACATTCTTCCCCCCTAGGTAAAAACAAAATCCTTTAACCAGGATGGCGGTCTAATTTCCCTTCTGGGTCGGACGTTTGGCTGAGCTGGCTCAGGGGCTCGTAGGATGGGCAACCCGACTGGAGTGAAGGGTTGACTAGAGGGGGAGGATTGTAAACACAAATTTAAGCCCGGTTTGTCAGATGGAGGAGCAGGGGATCGCTCAAAACTAAAATCTAATTCTGTGGATGAATACGACGACTCAGGGTCCCTCCTGTGTGTACTAAGAGTGGAGGGCAACTCTGAACAAAATTGGTCATCATCAATAAAGGAATCCAGAGTGCAAGGCTGGGACAGTGTAGGGGTACACGGGGCCAGAGTAGGGGAGCATTCCACAAATTCCCCTTGAAGTCGGTCCCTAAAATGCACCTCTGGGTCAATGTTGGCTGGCTGCTGACTATTACCTCTGTCCCCTGAGTTTAAACGGGTGGGGGCCAACCCTAGCGTTGGGTGTCTGTATTGGTCTTGTGGATCCAGTACTCTGGGTCTTAATTGATCCGTGTGCCTCCTCCAGATCAGACCAGTGGCTGTTTTGATTCTGTAAGAAACAGGACCAGTTTGATCGATCACAAACCAGGGCACCCACGTAGTACCACCAGCTGCATAATTGCGGCAATGTACAGGGTCTCCGGACTAGAAACCCTTCTGGTGTTGGATTGCTCAATTTGTGCCTTTGTCCTCTACCCTAGAGGGATCCAATCTGTCTAGCAAGGATAACAGTTTCCTTTGCTGGAGCAATTCAGCAGGGGACAGCCCTGAGGCAAGAGGAGTGAGCCTATATGTGAAAAGAAACTGGCATAGCTGGAGCTCCAAATCCCCTTCACCCATACGCCGAAGTGTGTCTTTAGTTGTGCACACCTGCTGCATTGGTGGCTGGGTGGAATGGGGTGGAAGTGATGTGCCTAATTGCATTCCTTTCCATGTAGGATTGGAATTCTGCAGATGTGAACATGGACGCATTGTCAGACACCAGCACATCTGAAAGTCCAAATGCTGCAAACAGCCTTCTCACGTGCATTATCATGGTGGCTGAAATGGTATTAGGCACTCTAATCACTTCCAGCCACTTTGAGAATGAGTCTACAACCAACAAAAATAGGGCACCCCTAAGTGGACCTGCAAATCTATGTGCAACCTGGACCATGGGCCCTGAGCAGAATCCCATTCCTAAGAGGGAAGGTGGGATTGCTCTGGGTGAGTGGATTGACAGCTGGCACAAGTGCCGACCATCTGCTCTATGTCTTGGTCTAGTTGAGGCCACCAAACGTAGCTATGGGCAAGGGCTTTGGAACGTACAATCCCCGGATGACTCGAGTGAAGTAAATGTAAAACCTTTTTCCTGAGAGTGACAGGAATGACCACTCACTGGTCCCATACAAGGCAACCTCGCTACACTGAAAATTCCAAATGCTTGCGGTGGAATGTTAAGAACATAAGAACAGCCTTGCTGGAACAGGCCACAGCCCATCCAGTCCAGCATTCTGTCTCACACAGTGGCTCACCATATCCTTCAGGGTATTCCCAAGCAGATGCCTTCACCTGCTTAGGATTCCCTGGAAATGATATTGAGAGATATCCTGCCTATCTCTCCAACCCGGAGGTTGTGCTTAAGTATCCATATTTATAGCCATTGATACTCTTGTCCTCCATGAACTTGTCTAATCCTTTTTTAAAGCTGTCAAGACTGACAGCTGTCACCACTTCTTCTGGCAGGGAGTTCCATAGACCAGTAATCCTCTGGGTGAAAAAGTACTTTCTCTTATTTGTTTGAGAACTAGTACCCAAAAGTTTCATGGAGTGTCCCCTAGTTCTAGTGTTATGCGATAGGGAAAACAGTTTTTCCTTATCTACTTTGTCCACACCGTCCATGATTTTATAAACTTCAATCAGGTCACCTCTTAGACGTCGTCGTTCAAGAGTGAAGAGGCCCAACCGTTGCAGCCTCAGATGGTAAGGAAGGTGTTCCAGTCCCCTAATCATTCTGGTTGCCCTCCTCTGCACTTTTTCCAGCTCCATAATATCCTTCTGGAGGTATGGCGACCAGAACTGTACACAGTATTCCAGATGGGGCCTCACCATAGATTTATAAAGAGGCAAAATGACACTTGCTGACTTATTTTCTATACCCTTCCTAATGATCCCTAGCATTGAGTTTGCTTTTTTAATGTTCTGAATTCCTTGGCTAGAGGAGAGACAGACCAGCCTTTTTGTACCCAAGACATTACTTTAGTCAATGTTACATCCTTGGCCGTAGCTTTGGCTATATCTGAGGGGACGACCGGGGGCGCGTCGAATGCCTCAATCATGAGGACCTGGTGGTCGCTTTCGATCTTGCAATCGGCTTCCCTGACCCCTGGCAGTGGAGAACGTGACAGAGCATCAGCGTGGCTGATGTCCTGTGCACCAAAGTAAAATCATATGCATTTAGGAAAATTGCCCAATGTAACATCCTTGGGGACAGAATTTGAGGCGTGCACTTCCCATTCACAAAGATTCCAAGGAGGGGCTTGTGGTCAGTTACGATGGTAAAAGGCCTTCCGTAAAGGTAATCATGGAATTTCTTAGTGCCTGCCATGATAGCCAACGGCTCCCTGTCTGTCTGAGTGTAATTTTTCTCAGGTTTTGAGAGTGAACGGGAATAGAATGCTACGGGGGCTTCCCTCCCATCACTTAGTACATGGCATAACACAGCTCCCACTCCCACAGGGGATGCACCACACACAAGTACAACTTCTTTGTTAGGATCAAAATGAGTTAATACAGCATCCAAAGATAGCAGTCTTTTAAGTTCTAGGAACGCTTTCTCCTGGCAATGGCCCCAGTGCCAAACAGTATCTTTCATAAGAAGCCGATGTAATGGTTCGGCAACTGAGGCTTTATGATGGAGAAAAGCATGATAGAAGTTTAACAATCCTAGAAATGATTGCAATTCGGCTTTACATTTCGGCCTGGGTGCATTCTGCACGGCCGTCACCTTGGAGTCAGAGGGCATGATACCTCGGGGTGTAATGCGGTATCCCAGGAACTCCACTTCCCATGCCAAAAACACACATTTGTCTCTTCTGAGACGTAGACCAGCCCTCTCGAAATGTGACAGGACTTGATTGAGCCTGGCCACTAGTTCGACGGTGTCCTTAGCGGTGATCAGGACATTGTCAAAATATGGCAGGACACCAGGCAACCCTTTCAAAATATGTTCTACAAGAGATTGAAATATTCCGGGGGCTGCATTCACCCTGAATTGTAGTCTAGTTACCTTAAATGCCCCCTATGCGTTACTATGGTCTGGGCTATGGCAGCAGCAGGAGACACAGTCAATTGTTGGTAAGCCTGGGCAAGGTCAATTTTTGTGAAGCAATTTCCTCCATGCAAGGAGGCAAGAAGGTGGCTTACCACGGGCACAGGATATGTGTTCAGGCAAATAGCTTTATTGATGGTACACTTGTAGTCAGTGCATATCCTGACCTCCCCATTACTTTACAAAGCAGTCACAATTGGTGTCTCCCACTCTGCGGAGTCGACTAGCACTAGGATGCCCTGCCCCACCAGTTTTTCCAGCTCAACTTCTATTTTCTCCTTTAAAGCAAAGGGTACCCGGCGTGGCTTCATCCGGATGGGGTCCTTTGTATAACCCTAAACCATTTTTGAACACCTCAGGATGTGCAGCACAAACGTCCCGGATTGGGTCAGCGTCTATTGCGTGAATGCCAGAAAGCTGGATTTCCAGGGGCCTAAACCATTGGGTCCCAATAAGACAGTTAGTGCCCTGCTTAACTACAACCAATGGCAAGGAGGTGCAAATGTTTTTGAATTTGACCAAGAAATTTCCCACCCCCAGGACCGGAATCTGGCAACCTTGCACATCCCGGAGGGAAGTTTTAAAAGATTTGAGCGTGGGCCGAGAGACAGGGAGAATCTTCAAAAACTCCTGCTGTGGGATTATGGAAAAGGTAGTACCTGAATCCACCTCCATCTTGAAGGGGATGTCCTGCACGCTCAGGTCTGCAAAGAAACACTTGCTGACAATGCCCACTTGGCACGGCTCAGGTTCTGGTGTCAAATTTGGCGATGGACATTTTGTGGTGATGACTCTTCTTGGACTCAGGTGCTGGAGTTCTTTGCTTTTGCTGTTGGCATACTTTAGCAATGTGTCCTCTTTGCCCGCAGTTGTGGCATTCTGCAGTGCAGAAGAGGCACTTCCTGCGGTCATGCCAGGCTCCGTAGCCATCACACTTGCAAAGGACTTTCTTCTCCCGATCGTCATGGTGCTCTCGGAACTTTCGTCGGACCGCTCAAACTTCTCCCTCTGGGTTGCTGGACTCCGATCAAGAGGTGGAACCAGGCGATGCTGAGGAGGATGAAGATGAATTTTGCTGAGCTTGCACAGCTGAGTCGGTGGCACTGGTGGTGGAGTGGTGATGCCGGAAATGCTTGATGCTAGACCGTGCGGCCTCAGATGCTACCGCCTCTTCTAGGACAGCCTTGAAAGTTAGTATCTTCTTGATCATGAGGTGACATTGAGCATCTTCGTCCCTCATGCCGGCCAGCAGACAGTCCCGGGGTGCTTCTTCGATGTTGTCTCATTTGCACGCGGCGGAAGCAATGCGCAGAGTGGTGGCGTAGTCTGCAATGGACTCCCCGGGTCGCTGCTTTCTTCTGTGGAAGGCCCCCCTGGCTGGGAAGATCGAGACCTCTGGCTGCAGGTGTTTCCTCAGTGCGGACATGATTTCTGTGAGCGGCACCACATCCACATCCCATGGGAGAATGAGGTGGGTTGCCAGCTCAAGCGTCTCAGAACCACACTGAGCAAGGAAACTGGAGCGCTTCTGGTCTTCGTCGGTGATCTTCTGCAAGGCCATTGCATGGCGGAATCAGCGTTCGTATGTTGCCCATTTCTCTGGATGTGCTGGGTCGAATGGGCTGATGTTGCTGCCATGTGTCGCCAGTTTTATGTTCAGGGAATGAAGAAGCAGATGAGTGAAGTAGTGAAATTCAGCTCTTTATTAGTGGGGTTTGAACAGTTTGGATGGGGCAAAACTCGGACTTATATACACTATGAACAGTAACAGTAACAATAATACAACAAGCCTATTGGCTAACAGAGTGTGCATATCTTTCGCTCCACTTATTTGCATAAGAATAGATACATGAGAAAAGATACATTCCGCTCCTATAAGCAGTGACAGCAACAATAATACAACAAGCCCATTGGCTAACAGTGTGCACATCTTTTGATCCACTTATTTGCATAAGAATAGATACATGAGAAAAGATACCTTCCGCTCCTGTCAGAAAACACAGTTAACATATATAACATATACCCATTCCAAAAACATTGGAGAGAAAGACAACTTTGGGAGAAAATGCCATCCTTTAATGAACTGAAATATGTAACAGAGTCTTGTCTGGAATGTTAGACTTCTTTGAAAATCCATCTATTATTCAGCCTATGCTGCTGTTCTTTCCTTGTTATTTCTCTGTGTTGACAGGTGTGGCAGAGAGAAGGGAAAATCATTTAATGTTATCATTTTGTAGTGGGAAGCATACTTGATCTCAATGAGGCTGACACCCTCATGGGCTACCATATTTCTTTCTTTCAGACTTAAGCATCCTCATGTAATATTTCCTTTTAGAATGATTTATTTGAAGAGGAACAAATCTTGAATATTATGCAAAAAAAACCCCTACTGTCCTGCAACCAAAGGTTTGTGAGTTTGATCCTAACCAGGATTCAAGGTTGACTCAGCCTTCCATCCTTCTGAGGTCAGTAAAATGAGTACCCAACATGTTGGGGCAAAATGCTAATTAACTTGTGAACCCCCCAGAGAGTGCACTAAGCACTTTTGTTGTTGTTCAGTCGCACAGTCGATTCCGACTCTTTGTGACCCCATGGACCATTGTTCTTCAGGCACCCCTGTCCTCCACCATCCTCCTTAGTCCACACAGCCCCATGCCCATTGTGTCTACAATACCATCTAGCCTTCTCATCTTTGGCCGTCCCCTTCTTCTTTTGCCCTCCATCTTCCCCAGCATCAAGGCCTTCTCAAGTGAATCCTCTCTTCTCATTTGATGTCCAAAGTACTTTAGCTTCATCTTCACTATTTGACCCTCCAATGAATAGTCAGGGTTGATTTCTTTTAATATTGACCAATTTGTTCTCCTCACTGTCCAGGGGACTCTCAAAACTCTCCTCCAGCACCACATCTCAAAGGCATCTATTTTTCTTCACTCAGCCTTTCTAATGGTCCAGCTCTCACAGCCATACATTACCACTGGAAATACCATTGCTTTGACTATGCGGACCTTTGTTTGCAGTGAGATGTCTCTACTTTTCACTATGTTCCCCAGGTTTTTCATAGCTTGTCTCCCAAGAATCAGTCGCCTTTTTATTTCATGGTTGCAATTTCCATCTGCAGTGATCTTGGATCCTAAGAAAGTAAAATCTGTTACTGCACTATGGGGTGGTATATAAGTGTGATTTCTTTGCTTTGCTTTTGGTAATTCAGTGATTTTCTTATTGATTTGGTATCACTTTTAAAAATATATATATAAGAGCCAACTAAGGTGATGGACGAAAATAAAGCTTTGCCATTCCTAGGCCAGAAATGAATGTACAAACACAGTTATTGTAGCTAATTAGGGCCACAACTTTATTAATTTTTAATTAGAAAACTACCTCTCCTTGCAGTGGGGCCTAACATAGTGTCGATTCCTGAGGCCAAGACCAGGGGATCCAGTCTACTCTGTCCCTCACAGGCAAGTTCCAAAGCCCCATCACCAAGCTTCTTCTTCCATGTCTAGGCCAGATGTGAAACTGCCATAATGAAGGCACCTTTTGGTGAGTTCATTCTGTAGTTCCTTTCATCTGACCTAGCGTGAGAAAGTTTAGCAGGCAACAATATACTACTGGCTTTCGAGCAAGGGCAACCTTTTTAAAATCTTTACCTGACACTGCAGTGGCTCAAGTGGCCACAACGCTGACTGGAAGGCAGGAGGTCAGCAGTTCGATACCCAAATACTGCAGGACAGAGTGAGCTCCCGTCCTGCCAGCCTAGCAGTTCAAAAGCAAGAAATTGCAAGTAAATAAATAGGGACTACTTCAGTGGGAAGGTAAACAGTGTTCCATGCACTCCGGTGTCTAGTCATGCCTGCCAAATGACCACGGAAACATCTGCAGAAGCAGACAACTCTGGCTCTTCAGCTATGGAACAGAGATGAGCACTGAACCCTAGAGTCAGATACGACTGGCTTTTGAGCAAGGGTGACCTTTACCTTTAACACAACACCCAAGATTTCTCCTCCTCCAGCCTGAGATAATTGTTTCGGTCTAGAAACCTGGGGAAACATGCTAAATCCTTGAGTCTTCAGCTCCATTTCAAGGGGATCTTTACTCTTCAAATATTAACATGATCAGAGAATGGTTCTACGAAGGTGGAATTTTCTCTCTTTCCATAATTTTGTTAAATAAAGCCTTTAGCTTATGAATTAATAATCCATTTTTAAATACTTTGTAAAATTCTGTGCTTCATCCATCCCTGGTGTTTTACCTACTGATAGCCAATTTCTAATTTACTCAATCTCTTTCTCCTTTATATCTTGTTCCATCTTTTCACTATCCTTTTCTTTAATTTTGCCAGCAACATATTTCTCGCTATATGTTTTAACTTTATACAGTGAAGTATTATTACTTGTATATAGTTTTTCCATAAAATTTCTGAATAATTCATTTTTCTCTCATTAACTTACATCTATATCCTTTCTTATCTTTAACCATACCAATTTCCCCTTAACTAAGTGTCCCTTCCAGCAATATATAATTTTATTACTAAATTCAAGTACTCTCTCCTTAAATAGATCAAATTACTCTGTACTCTTTCCATTTTGATACTCCGTAATTCTTTTCTAAGGGTTTTTTTCTCTGTCATTACTTTGATATCTCTTCCTTTTAAATATTCCTTTTCCAAAACTCTTGTTCTATTCTCTTTTAACATTTCTTCCTTCTCTTTTAATATATACTGTATGACTTTTCCATGCTTATTTTTTCTTATATCTCCCTTCCTTGTCTCCCATATTTATTCTCTTTTATTCCAAATGTCTCATTTATTTGTGTCAAAGTCTGGGATGTCGGTGGCCAACTAGAAGCACAGGCACCAGGACCCAGGACATTCAAGCTATATTAATTATTTATTTATTTTATACCACACAAGCATCACTCTGGATGGTGAAATAGTGAAACAGTGGCTGGGTTACACGGAGCCCCCCCTTGCGCGCTGCCCCCCATGGCACTCACCTCACCTGTGCGGCATCATCTGCGCAGCCCAGCCGGGCGGTAACCCATGTCTCCCGGCAACGTGGCCTGTGTTTCCAGGCAATGGCCTGCTTCCAGAAATGCCAGCCGTTGCCTACAGATGCTGGTGATGCTGGTGGGAGACTGTGTAACCACCAGGCTGGGCTGCACAGAGGCCCCCCACCCCATGGCACTTGCCTCACTTGTGGGGCATACTCTGCGCAGCGCAGCCCAACCACAAGGGACTGCCCCGATGGGGCGAGGGGCCAGCAAGGGGCTGGCAGCGCACTGGGGTATGCGAGGGGATGCCTGAGGAATGCTGGCACACGGGGGAAAGAGAATCCAGGAGACCAGGGCAGGTGCCCGGCCTGGAAGCATCTCTCGCATTGCCAGGTGATGCCTGCAGCTCTTCTGGGTTGCATGCGCAGGGCAGCTGTTTCCGAAGAGACAGCCAATGTGCACAACATGGAAGAGCCGCAGCCATTGCCTGGCAACATGGGAGATGCTGCCAGGCCAGGTGCATGACCTTCTCTCCCGGATTGCCCCCCTCACATGTCAGCATTCCCTGGGTGCCCCTCACCCCCATGTGCTGCTGGCCCCTCGTCCGCCACTCACCCCATGGGGGCAGTCCATTTCCCCTCAGTCCCCGGGGCCACCCCTCATGCTGTCAGGGCTGGCAGGCCCACTTTGCCCCCCCTCCCCCCCGTGGCACCAGATTCGACCCTCCCCATTCCCCCTATCCACTGGTCCTCCCCCAGAGGCCTGCCCCCCACGCAGCCCCCCATGGCGCCAGAGGCATGGGGCCCCTCCCCATTGTCACACCACTGCCTGATCCGGCCCCCCACTTCCCCCCTGGGTGTTTGGATTTTGAGGGGGTTTATATGAAAATTTTAATATTTGTGTCAGTCTGTATTTTTGAATTTTATGCTGTAAGCCGCCCTTAGGAAAGTTTTTCCTAGAAGGGCAGGATATAAGTTAAATAAATAAATAAATAAATAAATAAATAAAATAAAACATTAATAAAATACAAACCTAGATGGCACCAAACAATTTTAAAATCTTACACTAATTAATATCCAATGTTCTCTATTTACAGCCACAATGTAAATCAATCAGCAAAAAACAAAAAAAAACAAAAAACAGAATTAGATTAAAATTAAATTGAAAATAACGAAGTACATTAAATAATCCTGCACATATTTAATCAATTTAATTTCTGTAAGAAGGAAATGCTAGTTGGAAAAAGAAATGTTTTAACTGTTTATGAAATGTCATAAGTATGGAAGCAGTTTTAATTTCCACAGGCAGATCATTCCATAAAGTTGGGGCCACTACAGAGAAAGATCATGCTTTTGTCACAGCTTTTTAAAAAAACTTCTTTAGGCACAACAACACCCAGTTTAAGAGCATGAGTGCTCCAGGTATAATCCTTAGGAAAAGGCCTCCTTCAGATAAAGGTGGAAGGCAAACCTTTCCCAATCCAAATCCAAGAGCCAAGAGCAGACAGGTAAACAAGGCTACTTCATAGTTGAATTTTCAATAGAGGAGATGTAATCCAAGCAGGCCAGGTGTCAGACAACCAAGGAAGCAAATTAAGCAGAGTACCTTGAGCATTCTTGTCAAGTATCCTGGATTGGCTGGGATTTCCCGCATTTCAGTGCTCGTTCCTCCAATTTCCTGCCACCAACCACTGCCAGCCCGTAATTTGATCAGTGGGGGAAAGTAGTTACTGTGCACAGAAGGGTCCTAGGCATGCACAGAAGGGTTCTGCACAGAAGGGTTCTGCACATGAGCAGAAGGCGTTGTTGTTGTGCATGTGTGGCCGGGCTGGAGCAGTTCCCAGATTTTCCAGAGCCGTGCTTGACAGGCATGACCTTGAGAGCTGGAGCAATGGCAGGAGAGCCAAGATCTTTAGTAACTGAAGATATTTTCAAGACTAGAACAAGACAGGCAGGAGGTTCAAGCAGGCCAAGTGCTAGGGCTGCCATCAGGAGGGACCATCAGGACTCCCGTGTCGGGCCCAGAGATGATGGGGGCCCGGCAGCACTGGGAAACCACTGATCTACGCATGCACAAACCACGCATGCGCAGAAAACCACAGGGATGTGGTGGTGCTGGAAAACCACTGATCTGTGCATGCGCAAACAAACCACACATGCTCAGGAAACCACAGGGGCGTGTATTGGGCCTGAAAATTTCTGGTGCCAGCCCTGCCAAGTGCTTGCATGTTTGCTGCCTCATGACAAGTAATACCTGACTATGGCTGTTTTAAAAAGCTTTGTTCAACTGATAGTGAATACAATTGCCAGAATGGTCAAACATTTTGCACGATATGCAAGCAGGAGATGTGCCCTTGATGAAGTTTGATAGCTGGTACTTACTAGCAAATATAAACATCTCATTTTCTTGGACAGGAACTTGCAGATACCATGGGGTATTTATCCAGAAGAGAAGAGAAACAAGTTGGGCTTGTTGCAGAAGCTATCATAACACAAATCAGTTTTTGCAGAACTGACATTGCTTTTAAAAATCAGGACTGTTTGAGTGCGTTCACATTTTCCCACACTCAATGTGCATATTTTTATTTGAGAAACCCGATCTTTAAGAAATCCCATCTAAGAGTCTCTCTCTAAAGGAAATAAAAGACCACTTCTGAAATTGCCTTTCACACAAAGGAGACTGCTCCAAATAATATTTTCTGATAAAGAATTATTTAGCAGTAGAGCAGTGTTCTAGACTTGGCTAGTGATGAATTCTGAAAACATACTTGACTCTTAAGAGACTCTTAGAATTATTTTCTCCCAAGGTATGTGCAATTTCTCTTTGAACAATTCCACTTAAATCATGGCTGAGATTTTTATACAGCATCTGTCATTTTCCCTTATTAAATGTCAGCTCACAAATCTGAGCTATAAATTGTTTCTTTTTGCAATTCTTTAGGCTCCTTGAAGTTTTGTACTACCTTCTGCCTAATTCTCAGAACATTAGGAAGGATAATTGGAGAATATTGATATGAAAGTCAGGTTTTCTATAATTACAAAACATGATTTGTACAACTATGTGCATTTTCATTCTCACTGCTATTGATGCTTGGGTTGGGGGAGTCATGAGAAATTTTACATTTAGAAAGTCTTTTAAATGGGACATAGATTTCAGTTATTTAGAGAATGACTCCGATACATTCTGAGTAGTTTCCTTACTAAGGATTTTGTTAAACTGTGTGTCCTTCAGCAAAATAGACAATATGGCCAGAACTAATTTCCCCTTCCCACATAGTCTGACCTTCTAGAACATATTTTCTGGGTTGCGGAGATTAGGAAATACTGAAAGAAAAGAGGGAGGCAAATAGTAGATGGAAATTGGCTTTCATAACATCAAGTACTACCCTATGTTTCCATGTCTCAAGTGCGTGGTTTCCTTTATGAAGTCAATTTGTCTCCTATTGGTCTTTTTCTTTCCCTGCTATCTTCAAGTTTTCTTAGCATTATTGTCCAGTGAATCTTGCCTTCTCATTTTGTCCCAAGAGCTCTGGTGGCTCAGTGGTTAAGAAGCTCACCTTGTTAGTTCAAGACCCAGGTACTACAGGATGGAATGAGCACCTGTCTCTGTCCCAGCTCCTGCCAACCTAGCAGATGGAAAGCAAGAAATTGCAAGCAGATAAATAGGGACCACTTCAGTGGGAAACGTTCTTGGGGACATGAAAGGTCAGGGGATGCCTCATTCGAGCATTCCCTGATCGGAGTTCCTCCAGAAAAAAACCTTTCAACCCAGAATAATTTATGACACAAAAGTATTATTATTATTATTATTATTATTATTATTATTATTATTATTATTATTATTATTATTATTATTATTATTATTATTATTATTATTATTATTATTATTATTATTATTATTATTATTATTATTACCGCCATGGCCACTGTTGTTGTTGTTGTTGTCCTCAGTTTCATTTTTTTCCTTTGGACATATTTTAGGCTTGATTTGCTCTTGGATCCCCTTAATAGTATTTCTGGGGGTCTGGAGAACTGTTCTCCAGCACAATATTTTCTTCCTGTCTGCATTTTTCACTGTCCCTTTTTCACATCAGAACAGTGATCAGGAATACAAGAGCATAGATGATTTCGGTCTTGGTCTCCAGTGAGATGTCCTTACATTTGGTTATCTTTTCTAGTTACTTCATTACTGCCCTTCTAATTTTCAGTATTCTTTGTTACGATTACTCTTGTGAAATGCCATGCACACCCATGGTGGTGACATCTATCCAAAACATCTAATCTGTATTATTGCAGGATATCCTCTGAAAACTATTTTCTTGAGATTAATTTTTGAAATAGTAAGGAAAAAGACAAATGATGGTTCTCTGTACTTCTTATGACAAAGTGTGGAGCAAGTAGAATGCAAGCGCGGCGCCAAAATGGCAGCCGCGCTCTTTGCGGGCCCCCCCATCGGACGAAGGCATCTGGGTAGTTAGGGGGCGTGGCCAGCTCCCTTATAAAAGGGGTGGCCATGAGGCAGCCGAGCTGCCATTTTGCGAAGCGACGGAGCGGAGAAGTTTTTCCCTCTTCCCTCCGTCGCTTTTGCTTTTACCGGGAAGCCTTTTGGCTGCTGAATTCTCTCGTTTTCGGCTTCCCATCGATTGGCTGAGAGGCCCGCGAAGAAGAAGGCGGCTGCGAGCGCGGCTCGTGCAGTTCGGAGGCGCAATCTGGGTCGGAGGACCGCGGCTGCGCCTCCCCAGCAGCCGCCTTTGCCTGCACCCAACGGGACCGGTGGAATGGGGTCTATTCCCCCTGGCCAGAGAATGGTGGCCCACGCACGGGGCCAGTAGGGGCTGCGGCCCTCCGCCCGCAAGCGGTGGACACCTCTCCTGGTGTTGCCCGTTCGCTGGGCCTTCCTTTATAGGAGCGCAGCTCGCTCCGAGGCCTTCCAGCCTTGGGGGGTGGTCCGGACCCCTTCCCTGGCAGGTTGCTACATCGGCCCTAACGGGCCCGGGTGTGGGGTTGTTGCCCTATTCGGGCCCCGGGGTGCAGGGACCTGTACCCATGCCTGTAGTAGGCGGGCCGGCTGGCCCTTTGCCCCATGTCAGCGTGGAAGCCTTATTGGCCCACGTTGCGGCCCTCGAGGCATCCCTGGCCCGGGCTAGCCACTCTTGGGCTCCCTTTGGGGTTCGTTTCAACGCGTCATCTGCTGGGCAGCGGCAGGCGACGGGACGGGTCGAGCTGCTTGAGGCGCGTGGCACGACCTAGGCCACTGCCTCGCAGCTCCCCAGTCAACAGACCGGTGCGGGTCAGGCCCCATCGACGAGCTCGACGGCGGTTGTGAGCTCCGACGCCCCCAGTGGGCCGGAACCCCCGGTGGGGGCGGCCTACGGGGGTGCAGCATGTGAGTATGCGGTCCAAGCTAGTGCACCTACACACGTGGCCATGTTGGGGGGGTTTCCAATGGCCTTGGCCTCGCGCGGGTGGGGCGGCGGTCCAGCCGCTGGCGCCCCACCTGGTGACGACAAGTACCACCCAGGGCCCCGTGGTGGGGGGTGTTTTCTACCCTGTGGGGAATGTTTTGGGGGTGGCTGGGTTAGTACAGGCCCCCCTTTCAGATGCCAGCAGTTCCTGCTGTGCCTGTGTCGGCCTTGCTGACGGAGGGGTATTCCTTACCGCTGGGTGACCATCTGGCACAGACCACCAAAGAGAAGATCTGGCGGGGGGAGTACGTGGATATCCTCAGGGCCCGGCCGGTTTTGGCAATTCCGATGGTCCAGTATTTGGACAACATCTACCGGGCGATGGTTGACTTTCCGGGCCCATCGTGGTTGGCTTATGACGTGTAATTCCATATGCGGATTCCCCGGCACCCCGAGATTAGGTGGGATGAGCCATGCCAGAGGCTGTGTCTTTTGTACATGGCACCCACGCGCCCCGCGCCCGGAGAGAGATACCATGGTGGACATGCGGTCCAGCGGGGGGCCCCAGCACAGGTCCACTGCCAGGGGGCGGGGCAGGGGGTTCCAGCCCGCCTGCTGCGCTGGACTGACTCGTCCAATGGTTCCTGCAATAGGAAGAATGGCAAATACAGACATTAGTGTCCCCCCTATGCTGGCCCCCATGCAGCCTCTGCCTGTCCCAGGCCTGGAGGGATGCAGGGCAGAGGGAGGGGTGGACAGGGGGCGGGCAAGACTGCCGCAGATGGATCTAGTTCACCGAAGGGCTCCCTCCCCAATTAATGTGGACATGTTGGAGCGCTGGCTCACATTGTACCCGAAGGGAGAGGATGCGGATATCTCCTTCAGGGTTTTTAGGCAGGGGTTACGTATCCCTTGCATGGGTGATAGGTCCCCTCAGGATGCCCCCAATCTTTATCCCTCAGGGGGAGGGAGGAGGTGGCTGCTGCCAGCAATGATAAGGAGGTCTATGCGGGCAGGGTAGTTGGCCCTGTTCCTGCGCCCCCGTTCCAGGGAGCATATTATTTCAATTATGCCATGCCTTTTGGCTCTTCCAATTCGGGCTCGGCATTCGAGCGTTTCTCCACCTTCCTAGAGTGGGCTTTTGTTCGCAGATCAGGGTCCCGGTCTGTAGCCCATTCCCTGGATGATTTTATTCGGGGCTGAACGGGGCTGGGACACGTCCACACGTCTCCTCAACACATTTCAGACGCTAATGGAGGAACTTGGTGTCCTTTTAGCGCCCGAAAAGACCGAGGGCCCTCCTACACAGCTAGTATTCCTGGGGGTGGAGATTGACACGGTAGCGCAGGCTTCTAGGTTGCAGCGGGATAAGGTGTCAAAGCTAGTGGCCCTTATCTCGGACTTGCTGGCCAAGCACATGGAATCACTGAGGGAACTGCTGGTGCTACATGGTCATCTCAATTTCGCTGGCAGGGTCGTCGCACCAGGCAGGGCATTTGCTCGGCGCTTGCGTGACGCCATGGCAGGATTATCCAGGCCCCACCATAGGGTCAGACTTACCCGGGGTATCAGGGCAGACGTGCTGGTCCGTATCTGGAATTTTCCCTATCCTGGGTGCTTTGATGCTATGGGGCGAGGAGTGGGCCAACTCTGTTGTCCAATTTGGTGTTGCAATGCGGCTGTTGTCCACATTGTCAATGCACAGACCTCTAAATCGCCCAGGGTTATGGACCTAGTGCGCCAGTTTGCGTTGCGCAGCCTGCGCCTCAACGTTCTTTTCAGGGCCAGGCATGTCCCAGGGGTTACTAATGATATTGCTGACGCTTTGTCCCACCTGCAGATCTCCCGGTTCCGTGCCTTGGCCCCGGATGCGGAGGAATTTCCCTCGCCACTCCCGGACGAGATATGGAACATTGGCAAGGAGAGGTGAACCGGGCGATTGGCCTGTCACTAGCGCCACGCACGCGTAAGGCGTATCGCCACGCATTTAATTCTTTCAGAGCATTCTGTACCCAATTTCAAATGCCAGGAACCTGGCCGATCCCGGTAACCCATGTTCTGCGGTTCATGGTTTACCTGCATGCCCAGGGCCTTGCACCTCGCACCATAGCATCTAAGCTGTCAGCGTTGGTTTTTATGGCCAAAGTGGGAGGTCACGTGGACAGCACCGCTGACTTCCGTGTGAGACATGTTTTGGAGGGGTGGGTGCGCGCGCGTGGGCTTTGCCCGGATGACCGCCACCCGATTTCCCCAGGGGTTTTTTACCCAATTGGCCCGGGGCTGGCCTGGCCTCTGTTTTGATAAGAGGAGGCAGCCCATTTCATGTGGCTACAACGGTGGCCTTTTTTGGAGTGCTCCGCATCGGCGAGCTTGAGATGCTGTATAAGGCGGATGCAAGTCGTGGACAGCACCACTCACTTCCGTGTGAGACATGTTTTGTAGGGGTGGGTGCGCACGCGTGGGCGTTGCCCGGACGACCGCCACCCGATTTCCCCAGGGGTTTTTTACCCAATTGGCCCGGGGCTGGCCTGGCCTCCGTTTTGATAAGATGAGGCAGCCCATTTCAAGTGGCTACAACGGTGGCCTTTTTCGGAGTGCTCCGTATCGGCGAGCTTGAGATGCTGTATAAGGCGGATGCAAGTCGTGGACAGCACCACTCACTTCCGTGTGAGACATGTTTTGTAGGGGTGGGTGCGCGCGCGTGGGCGTTGCCCGGACGACCGCCACCCGATTTCCCCAGGGGTTTTTACCCAATTGGCCCGGGGCTGGCCTGGCCTCTGTTTTGATAAGATGAGGCAGCCCATTTCAAGCGGCTACAACGGTGGCCTTTTTTGGAGTGCTCCGCATCGGCGAGCTTGAGATGCTGTATAAGGCGGATGCAAGTCGTAGGGCACTGGAACTCGAAGATGTCTGTGTGAACAATATTGGGCTCAGTTGGGGGATACGCTCCTCTAAAACGTATCAGCACGGCGTAGGCAGTGGAGTAGACTGCTACGATGTTCCTCGGCAGACATCTGTCCGGTTGGTGCCCTACAGGATTTCCTTGCACTGTGTGGCACGCACCATGGCCCGTTTTTCTGTCACCAAGGTGGGTCTTCTCTTACTAAATTTCAATTTGGAGGGTGCCGGGAAGGCACTAGACAGTGTTGGCCCCTCTGGGGCTCGTTGCGGCACCCATTCGTTCAGGATAGGGGCGGCTTCTACTGCAGTTGTTTTTGGGTACTCCGGGGCTGAAATATGCCGCACGGGAGGGTGGGGATCACAATGTTTTCAGTTTTGTGTTCGCCCTCTTCAACCGTGAGTACCAGTTTAGTCACTGCACTGTTTCTCACCCCCCCTTTTTTTCTTCCTTGACAGACCCTGGGTGTCGTTTTACACCGGTGACAGTATGGCTGGTGGGCCGTAGCCACGTGCACAGGGCAGCACGTTACGCTGCACAGGGCAGCGCGTTACGCTGCGGCGACAGAGTGGGGACCCCGACTGGGACTGGGTGCAGCCGCACGTCTCAGGTAGCATGGTAAGCACGGCATGTTATGGCGGGAACTGTTGCCATTCCTTTTCTACATCAGGGATGCTGACTCGCCCGATGTCCTGGTTATGTACCTTGGGGGCGATGGCTTGGGGCAGGTCACTGGCCTATCGCAGAAGCTTGCAGTTTGCGGTGACCTGCCCTACTCATATCATGTGTGGCCTGCCACATCCCTCAATTGGTCGGACACGATACCGCGGTACGCTTACAGGGGGGCGTTCGGCCTCGAGGCTCTTGATTGAGCCAACGCTCCATGAACGGGGCTATTGCCCGGTTCCTTTTCGACAAGGGCGGGGGACGCGTCATTAGCCTCCCCGGCGTCAGTCTACAAAATTATGAGCTTTACTCAGGGGATGGGGCCCATCTGTCGCAGGGAGGTATGGACCTGTGGTTAGTGGAATGGCGAGCAGGCCTGTCGACCGAGCTGACGGCCTTGGGGGGGGCGGTGAGCCTTTTGGGAAGCCTCCCCGTGTGGCGGGTATCACTGGTAAGGTAAACATTTATGACCCACAGGTATCCGGCAGGTTCGCAATTGACTGGACAACACTAGACAGGCATAAGTTGGTTAAACGTTGTCCGGTCAACGACGAACCAGGCGACGGGGTGATGGCTACAGCTAGACAGCATGCATCACCCCGTGATTTCACGGATACGCGTCAGAGGGTGGGGTCATTAGTTAGATATTGACTACAGTCAACAATTTGTTTGTTGTCAACAAACAAATTGATACAGATAGATACATTGTAACAATTGCCGTTGGCAATTTTGGGTGGTACCTTACCAGTGTTACTTCGGCCTGCTTGCCTTAAAGAATTATGATTGGTCAATTACCAATAGAAATTTATAATTCGGACTAGGGCATGAATCAATAAATGTGGCCCAATGCCGTTATCCACTTTTACCAGTGTCTGAGTCCTTTATTGGGGGGTGCGCCTGCAATGCAAGCGCGGCGCCAAAATGGCAGCCGCGCTCTTTGCGGGCCCCCCCATCGGACGAAGGCATCTGGGTAGTTAGGGGGCGTGGCCAGCTCCCTTATAAAAGGGGTGGCCATGAGACAGCCGAGCTGCCATTTTGCGAAGCGACGGAGCGGAGAAGTTTTTCCCCTCCACCCCCTCCCTAGTTAACAGTGTGATATTTTGGTCGCTTCGGGGCCGGGTTGGAATTTTTGGCTGGGACCCACAATTGGCTCTCGGGTCCTGGTTTTTTCGCCCATCCCACACTGTTGCTATGGTTTGATATAGGGGTTTCTGTTGCTGCTGTTGACTTTGGTCACATGGGCGGGTATCACTGGTAAGGTAAACATTTATGACCCACAGGTATCCGGCAGGTTCGCAATTGACTGGACAACACTAGACAGGCATAAGTTGGTTAAACGTTGTCCGGTCAACGACGAACCAGGCGACGGGGTGATGGCTACAGCTAGACAGCATGCATCACCCCGTGATTTCACGGATACGCGTCAGAGGGTGGGGTCATTAGTTAGATATTGACTAGGTCAACAATTTGTTTGTTGTCAACAAACAAATTGATACAAATAGATACATTGTAACAATTGCCGTTGGCAATTTTGGGTGGTACCTTACCAGTGTTACTTCAGCCTGCTTGCCTTAAAGAATTATGATTGGTCAATTACCAATAGAAATTTATAATTCGGACTAGGGCATGAATCAATAAATGTGGCCCAATGCCGTTATCCACTTTTACCAGTGTCTGAGTCCTTTATTGGGGGGTGCGCCTGCAAAGTGATATTTGTCAAGGATTAATTTAGTAGCAAATGAGCAGAATGAGCGAGGTTAATGGTACACAATTGCTTTGTAATTCTTTTAGGAAGCTGTGCTATATATGCTTCCATACTTGACCGTCACTTGGCAGAAGCAGACACTGAAAGAATAAACTGTTATGAGAAGAAGATGGTTTGCAGTTCATTCAGCTAAAAGCAAACAACAGACACCAATGTTCTTTCTTTTTTACCTTTTGCCATTGTTGTTCAAAGCAAGCCCATGTGTCAACATGAGAGACTGTCTGTATGTACAGTATAGAGTTGCCATATGTCCCGATTTCCCAGGATTTCCCCCCCCCCGGTCGGTTCAACAAAAACCATGTAAAAATCCCAGAAATAAAGGGTTAATTTCATAGAGTTGCTATTCCTAGAGAGGGAGGACAAAAAGTAAATGGTGTGTGTGCGTGTGTGCATGAGTGTGTGCTTGCTGTGTGTACATGTGTGTGTGTATGTGTGTGTGAAGGGGTGGGGTGACCTCTGGGAGAGGAAGGGTGGTTTATAAAGTGGCCGAAGAAATTTTCAAAAGGTAAAGGTCACTCTTGCTTTAAAGCCAGTCGTATCCAACTCTAGGGTTCAGGGCTCATCTCTACTTCATAGCCGAAGAGTCAGTGCTGTCTGCGTCTGCAGATATTTCCATGGTCATGTGGCAGGCATGAATAGACACCGAAGCACACAGAATACTGTTTACCTTCCCACCAAAGTGGTCCCTATTTATCTACAGTACTTTCAAACTGCTTGGTTGGCAGGAGCAGGGGCAGAGATGGGAAAAGAAATAAAAATAGAACCATCAAGAATCATCTTTTACAAGAAGAATCACATGGGAAGCAACCTCTTGACTACAGTTTTTTAAAAACTGATGGTGGTTGCCCACCCTGGACAGTCTCCGTGATACACACACAGTTTGAAGAATGCAATGATGTCACATGGCTACCTGGTTTGGTGGAAGAGAATTATGGCAACCCTATGTATGTAGCTGAAGACGACAAATTTCCTTACCTTTTCAAAAGATGGGAGAACCAAAATGAAAGATTACCAAGCAAAAATAACTTTTAATAGTGATGGAATACTTAAACCAAATCTGATGAGAAAGGTCAAGTAAGTGCTTGGAGAAATTACTTTTCTGGACTACAAATTCCAGTGCAACTAAAAGGAACAAGCTAGATGAACACTGTTAGCCTTTAGATAATAACAGGAATGTCTAGCTAGGGAGGAAATTACTGTTCTGTATATTGGGGCTGCGGTGGCTTAGTGGTTAAGACATTGAACTTGATTACTGGAAGGTCGGCAGGTCAGCAGCTTGAAACCTGAGTACTGCATGACAGAGTGAGCTCCTGTTTTTTCCCTAGCTCCTGCCAACCTAGCAGTTTGAAAGTAGGTAAATAGGTACTATTTGGTGGGAAGGTAATAGCATTCTGTAAACACTGGTGTCTAGTCATGCCTGCCACTTGTCCATGGAAATGTCTGCAGGCGTAGACAGTACTGGCTCTTTGGCTATAAATGGAGATAAGCAACCCTAGAGTCGGATATGACTGGCTTTCGAATAAGGGCGACCTTTACCTTTACATAAGAGATATATTGGTTCTGCTGTTTGTTCCTTTAAAAATATGCTTGTCAAGAACACTTGTAATGGGAAAGCATGTTGATCTTTGGATTCTTTGTTTGGGGGAGTAATTAATATTATATTTTATATATGCGGCATATATAAGTCTGACTATTAAATTAAATTCTTGTGAGATATTTTAAAGTTTTGTGGCATTTGTCATACTAAATGCTAATGTTATCCAGTATCACAAGAAGAGGTTCTGATGACAGAGGTGAGAATCAAAGTGGTGTTTTATTTGGTAGCTAAGTGTGCTCTACACTTTTTGCTTCCATCTATAGTCAGGTGCAGAAGTACTGGAACATTATTTCTTAGCCACCAAAAATGAAAGCGCGGTGCCAAAATGGCCGCTGCGCTCTTTGCAGCCCCCCCCCCACCCGGACTCAGACATCCGGGTGAGTTAGGGGGCGTGGCCACCCCTCTATAAAAGGGGTGGCCACGAGGAAGCCGAGCTGCCATTGTAAAAATAGTGACGGAGAGGAGAAGTTTTCTCCGTCGCTGTTCCTTCGATTCTTCGGCTCTTTAGCCCTTGGCTTTCCTGGCTGGGAAGGAAGGAGTTGCACACAGCCTTTGGCTTGCTGGCTGCTCTGTGTTTTTTGGCATAGGTTGATCCCCGGACAGGGATCCTGCTCTTTCTACAGATATGCCTCCCAAATGGAAGGCCCCGGCGACGAAACCGCGCCCAATGGGGAGGACTTTTGCGGGCCCTGCGCAGTGCGGGGGGCAGCCCTCAGGTCAGAGGACCAGGGCTGCGCCCACGCGGCAGGGCACTACCCCAGCTTTACCCACCGATACCAGTGGGGCGATGCAGGCTGTGGCTTGGCCCTCGGCTAGCCAGCCTCCGACCAGCCCTTCAGGGGCTTCGGCCCTTGGCCTGCAGTTGCTGGCCATGGGTCAGGCCAGCGGGGGAGGGCCCGGTGCTGGTACACGGCACGTTTCCCCTCCGGCCCCTCATGGGCCGGAGTTTTGGGCATGGCCCTATTCGGGCCCAGGCTCCCACTTTGGGGTTCCTGGTCAAATGCCTGGTGGGCCGTCCGGCCCACCCGGCCCTTCTCTCTCTGCTGGGGGCCCGTCGTGTTCACCGGCTGCCTCGACAGTTGCCACACTGCAACAAGCGGCCAGCCGGGTTGAGCTGCTTGAGACGCTTCGGCCTGCGCCTGCCGGTGTCTCGCAGCTCCCTGTTCGTCCAGAGCTACAGCCAGGGAGTGGTCACGTGTGGCCCTAGAGCTCGATTACGGTCGCGAGCTCCGACGCCCGCCGTGGGCCAGAACCCCCAGTGGGGGCGGCTCACGGGAGTGCACCTAGTGAGTATCAGGTTCAAGTTAATGCACCCACATCACAGTCCACTTCCAGTGGTGGGGTTCAGTGGTCATGGCCTCGTCAAGTCGAGGTGAGTGGGCATCAGTTGCCAGTCTATCCCAGTGCCCCTTGGTTCCATACTGGCACAACATTGGGGGTGGGGGTTTCCGCCCCCGGGGCAGTGCCGGGCATCGCAGGGGCTGTCCAGGTTCCGCTGCGTATGCCCCGTGTACCTAATGTGCCGGTGACGGCCTTGCCAACGGCTGGTTATTCATTGCCCCTTGGTGATCATTTGTCCCAGGTCACGAGGGAAAAGATTTGGCGGGGAGAGTACAGTTGATGCGAGTGGGCATCAGTTACCGTCTTATCCCAGTATCCCATGGTGCTAAATGGTCCCTCGTTAAGGGCGGGGGTGTCCGCCCTCGGGGCAATGCCGAGCATCGCAGGGGCTGTCCGGGTCCTCCTGCGTATGCCCTTGATACAGAACGTGCCGTCGATGGCTTTGCCGACGGCTGGTTATTCCTTGCCCCTGGGTGATCATTTGCCGCAGGTCAGGAGGGGTAAGGTCTGGAGGGGGATATGTGGATATTCTCCATATTGAACTGTGAGCCCACTGAGGAGGAGAGAGAGGGACAGGACGACAGAGACAAAGAGCTGTCCCATCGTCGTAAGCCACCGTGCACCTGGGACCAACTGGTTGTCGGCATACCTTATATATATGGGGGTATGCCGCAGGGCCCGGCCTGATGGGGCCATCCCGATGGTTCCATCCATGGCTAATATTTACAGGGCGATGGTTGATTTGATGGGCCCATCGCAGTTGGCTTACGACAAGGAATTTGGATGAGGGTGGCCCTACACCCTGAGAGGAGGTGGAATGAGCCCTGTCAGCAATTGTGCTCGTGTACATGACTCCCACGTGACTGGCGCCTGGTGATAGGTACCATGGTGGTCATGCTGTGCAGCGGGCTGCTCAGACACAGGCTCCACGCTAACTGGTCGGGCAGGGGGTTCCAGCCCGCCTGCCGTGTTCGACCTGCTCAGCTGGCGACGTGTGTACTAAGCGCCAGTGTCGTTACCGACTTGGTGTCCCCTTTTGCGCTGGCCTCCGTGTGCCCGTGGGTTGGTGGGTTACGGGACAGAGGTAGGGGTGCACAGGGGGCGATCAGAGCTCCGTCTGAAAGAACTAGCCTTGTCAAAGCCCCCCCCTCCCCAATTAGTGTACTCAGGCTGGAGTGATGGCACTCAGCTCATCCAAGAAGGGATGATGCTGGGTACCTGCTGGAGGGTTTTCAATGGGGCTTTTGTATTCCATTCGGGGGTGTTAGGGGTCCCAGGATGCTACTAATCTGGTTACCTTGAAAGGTAACGAAGAGGTTACTCCACTGTGCACAGCTACGGGAGTTGGGGCTATGAGAGTAGCGGGTCCCTTCTTGGAACCACCTTTCCTAAGTTGAACGTCTCCCCTATGAGGCTAGTACCGAGGTAGAACCAGGGTGGATGTCATTTAATCCTCCATTTAGCTCACCCTGTGGGTTATCCGGTTAGGGATGCCATTCCTGATGACCTTGTTCAGTCAGGTACTCGTAGTTGGTTCAGCCCCTATGGGTGGCTCGCTCATGCAGTCCCGGTGCTTTCCTGGCACAGTGTGATATGCACTCGGCTTTCAGATTACTGCCAGTGCACCCAATGGATTTAGAGCTATTGGGTTTTTAGGTTCCAAGGTGAATTTTACTTAGATAAGTCCAACCCCTTCTGACTGAGTTAATTCATGTTCAGCTTTCGAAAGATTCGGGACTTTCATTCAGTGGGCCTGTGCTCGCAGGTCGGGGTCTCAGTCTCTTGCCCATTAACCCGATGACTTTTGGTTCGGGGGTGAACGGGGCTCGGACACGTGCACGCGTCTCCTCACTACATTTCAGACACTCAGGTGGGAACTGGGTGTCCCCTTGGCGCCTGAAAAGACCGAGGGCCCAGCTACTAAGCTCACATTTCTAAATCGACTCTGTCGCACGGGCATCCGGGTTACCCATGAATAAGGTGGCTCGGATCTCCGCGGCGATTTTGGCATTGATTGCGAAACATAAAGTGTTCCCTTGTGACCTGCCGTTACTTCATGGCCACCTTAATTTTGCCTGCAGGGTGGTTCCACCCGGCAGAGCATTGGCCAGGCGCCTGTGTGACGCCATGGCTGGCCTGTTAAAATGTCAACACAGGGTCCGGCTGATCAGGGGCATACGGGTGGACCTTCCGGTCTGGCTCAAATTACTCCTGGGTTTTAATGGGGTCTCTTTCTGGAGATCAGACCTGATGGTCTGCCCTAGATTTCAAGTATGGTCGGATGCCTCCGGCTCCCTGACTTATGGGGGTTTACTCTGAGGGTAGGTGGACTTAAGCCGAGGGCATCACGCGTGGCTTGGCACGGATCGCCTCCGCGATCTTACCTTCCTTGAGTTTCTTCCCATTTTGGGGAGCACTGATGCTATGGGGCGATTAGTGGGCCTACTCAGTGGTCCAATTTTGGTGTGATAATGCGGCAGTGGTGCACATTGTCAACACCCAGACATGCAAATCCCCCAGGGTCATGACATTAGTTTGTCTATTCTTTTTGAGAAGCCTACGCCTAAATGTGCTGTTCTGGGCCAGACATGTTCCAGGTATTAATAACGACATTGCTGCTGCTTTATCCCGCCTGCAGATCCCCCGGTTCCGTGCCTTGCTCCAGAAGCAGATGAATTCCACTCACCGCTCCCGGCCGATATTTGGACGTTTGGCAAGGAGAGGTGAACCGGGCATGTCATTGGCACCTCGCACGCATAAGGCGTATCACTATGCGCTCATGCGTCATGTTTTGGAGGGGTGGACACGGGAACGTGTCCGCCGCCCGGACACACGTCATCCCAGTTCCCAGAGTTTCTGACCCACCTTGCACGAGGCTGGCATTACTTATGTTCGGATAGGTGTGAAGTGGCTCTTGGTCACGCAGCTACCACGGTAGCCTTTTTGGAGCACTCCGCATCAGTGAGTGGGTGCCAGAGTTGGTACCATCTGTGTAAGGCGGATGTGTCTCATAGGGCACTGGAACTCGACGATGTCTCTGTCACACATGAGTGGGCTCAAGTGGGGATACGGTCCTCTCAGGTTGTTCAGCATGGTGTAGGCAGTGGAGTCAGACTGCTACGAAGTTTTATTGGAGACATCTGTCCGGTTGGTGCCCTACATGAATTTTTGACAGTGCCTGCTGCGCGCCCCAGCCTGTTTTTCTGCCACCAGGATAGGTCTACCCTTGCCAGAGTAATGTTATTGAGGTTGAACGGTGCCGCGCTTCGCGGTGTGGGGGCCCGTTTTGGCACCCATTTATTTAGGATAGGTGTCACGTTGATCGCGGCTACGTTTGGAGTACTCGGAGGCGGACATGCGTGTACGCGCAATTTCTTATATGTACGTGCCCTCACTGTACGAGTACCTAGTTTTGTCCTTAACCTCTTCTCCTCTTTTACAGATCCTGTGTGTCTCTACACACCGGTGGCAGTGGGGCTGGTGGGCCGCAGCTATGTACACTGGGCAGCAGTATATGCTGCGGCGACAGAGAGTGGACCCCGACTTGGGCTGTGTGCATCCGCACGTATGCGATGGTATGGTATGCGCGGCACAAGGGGGTGGGAACTGTTGCCATTCCTGATGTCCGTTGGGGATGCTGGACCGCCCGATGTTCTTAATAGGCACCTCGGCGGCAACGATCTTATACGGATCACTGCTGTTACTAAATTGTCGAGGGGCTGTGACCTGGCGTTTTATATCACGTATGGCTTACACACGGTCGCTATGGTCTAACATCGTGCCGAGACACCAATTTAGGGGAGACGTGGATCTCCGTGGTTCGGACTGTTCCGGCAGTCAGTGGACAGGGCTGTTGCTCAGTCCCTTGCTGAGCATGGCTGGGAGACAGCCATTGGACACCTGAGGATAGGCTTACAAAATTTTTGCTGGTAGGCAGGGGGAGGGGTCCACCTGTCGGCTGGAGTTATGTACCTCGTTCTGGGTGTGGTGCAAGCAGGCCTGGCGACCGAGCTGACGGTCTTGGGGGGGTGGGCGGTGAGTCATCATGGACGCCTCCCCGTGTGGCGGGTAGCACTGGTAAGGTAAATATTTGTGACCCATAGGTATTCGGCAGGTTCGCAATTGACTGGCCAACACATAGACAGGTACAGGTGTAATAACGTTGACCGGTCAACGGCGAACCAGGCAAGGGGTGATGGCAGGAGCTTTTCAGCATGCATCACCCCGTGATTTGACGGATACACGTCAGAGGGTGGGGTCAGTAGATAGTTTTTTGACTACGGTCAACAATTTGTTTGTGTCAACAAACAAATTGATACAAATGGATACATTGTAGCCAATTGCCATTGGCAATTTTGGGAGGAACCTTACCAGTGTTACTGCGGCCTGCTTGCCTTAAGAATTATAATTGGATGAGTACCAATTGAAAGTTATAATTCGGACTAGGGCATTATTCAATAAAAGTGGCCCAATGCCTTTATCCATATACCGGTGTCTGAGTCTTTCTTTGGGGGGTGCGCCTGCAATGGGTGTGTGTGTCTTCCAGTGGCTGTACTTCCTTACTTGTTAGTGTCCCACTTCTGTCAAGCCCCTTGCATTAAAGCTCCCATCTTGAATGTTTCTTTTCATCTTCATGGTTGGTGGGGTTCAGAGCTCACATACCAAAAAAGTTATCCTTGTTCCAATATTTCTGGACCTGACTGTACCTCAATTCAAAGACACTAAAAACATCCCCTCCAGGTGACAAATGTAGCTTTTTATATTCATGCTAAAGTCTCTTCATCATGTTGTAAATTCTTACTTAGATACCATAGATGGAACAACAAAGTAAAGGTCACTTGGCATGTGTATCTTATTCCAGAAATAGGGCAGATGTACTTTTAGCTACCCACTGTGCTATCGTGGAAAAGGTGATGGATAGAACTTGAGAGAAATGAGTTCAAATCCTAGCTTGGCCACAGAAACCCATGGGAGTTTGGGTGTTGGAATTGGTAAAACTATTCTTTAAATATAATTCTCACTTTAGAAGTCCTATTAGGGTTGTTAGGGTTGGTTCTGAATTAATCTATATCTATAAAACAAAGCTGTGGTCTTGTATGTCCGTGATGGGCTCCCACACCCTGGACGCAATGGCCTGGCGAGATGGCTATTGGGGGGGTGGGGGGTTAGCAAACCCCATTTGGTGGTGTATGACACCTACAACTGGGTCACAAAGGGGGCACCCCATCTGTCAGGAAGAAAGGCCAGGAAAGGGGGTAGTACGCATGCGCAGATGTCCACTCGCATGACACGGCCTCATCGGTGATTCAGGCAGCGGCATGCATGTGCAGCTGGCCTAGGAGGTGATGAACAAGGTGACAGTGGCCAACATGGCAGTGGCAGAGATGTTGGAGGCCGGAGCACAAGAGGGGGTTGCAGCAGCCAAAATTACAGTGGGGTTGGGCTGAGACACGGCCAGGCTGGCACCGTGCACCCTCACACAGCTGACAGGGCCAGAGTGGCTAGGAGCACCCGCTGCATGGTGGGCCCAGCCCAAAACAGTCGACACCACTGGTGGATGCCCCACCGACACTGGATGCCCTCGGCCGGTCCCAGCCTGGAAGGAGGAGTGGCAGGTGGCAGCAGCTTCATGGCGGGCCAGGACTTACAGCTGCCAGACGAGGAGCAGCAGCCGTGCGGCTGGGCTGGCCATGAACCCGCCACCAATGGACAGCTGTAAGTGAAGCGGCAGCAGGGGGAATGGCCTTGGGCCACACCTGGGATGCCTCATAGGAGGCCAAGCCGGCAGGTGAGCCAGACTCTACCTGGTAAGGTGAGCAAAAATAACCCTGGGCAAGGCCAGGAAATCGGCTAGTAGCTTATAAGACATATTTAGCTAGAAGCGTTTTTTTGTTAAATCATAGTTTCAGGGATTTTTAACTTTTATAGACCAGGTGTCCATTAGCTTATTTACACCAATTCTTACATTTGGCAGCTTATTCCAGACACTGGTAACTCTATCAGACTATATCTTTTTTAATGTAGGCCATGCAGCATGGAGCTTCCTTGATCTTCAGATTTTGTTCTCAATTTACAAACTGAGTGCAGAGCTTTGACAGCTGTTTTGCACTAAATCATGATATATTTGTCAGTATCTGTCTGCATGTCTATCTATCAAATGGGCATTGTAAACACAAATTTCTCAAACAGTTTTACAGAAAGAGAGAGAGAGAGAGGAGTGAGTAAGTACTGTGCAAAAGTCAGGCTACCACCAGCAATTTGAGGAAGATTCAGGTAGTGACCGGGGTGGGGGTTGGCATAACTTATACACACACATCCTGGCCACCCCAGACTACAGCCCTCAAGTTAGGGTATCTTTGTCATGGACCCCCAAATCACCCATTGAATTTTCCCAAACAATCTCCCTACCTCTCTCCCTTTCTCTGTGTGAAGTATCTAATATAAGTGAACTTCGCATTTGTAATACTCATTTGATTGAGTATTGCCTAGCGGCACAGTGGTTAAGCTGCTGTTCTGCAACCAAAAGGTTGCGAGTTCGATCCAGATCAGGGCTCAGAATTGATTCAGCCTTCCATATTTCTGAGGTTGGTAAAATGAGGACCAAGCATGTTGGGGCAAAATGCTAATTAACTTGTGAACTGCCCAGAGAGTGCACTAAGCGCTATGTATAAAAGTGTGATTGCTTTGCTTTTGACTGACAGATGGACAGGCAGACATCCCCCTTCATGGGAACTGCAGTGCTGGTATATATGTGTGTACATGCTGAAAAGTTTTGGTGCAAGCAATTTGCTCTTTTGTTTTGTTTAATAGTCTTTAATGATTGCTTTTTTGGGATCTGGACTAGTTTTGACACAATTAAGTCTTTCTTGGGATTAACAGTATTGGTTTTGTCAGCTTGCAGGGCATGGCTGCCCACCTTTTCAGTCTTAAAGGCTACACTGAGTGCCAACAGGAAGAGGCTGCCATGGATGTGAGAACAAACATGTACATGAAGGTATGGAGGGGTGGCATATTTTAGCCTCTGGGCATGGGTTCTGCATCCTTCACCTAGGGTACTTGGCCACCCTTATTCAATGTACACCTGCGGTGGATCAAGTGGTTAAGATGCTGGACTTACTGACTGGAAGGTCAGACAAGGGCAAGGGGCAGAGACCAAGGGACAGGAGAGAAGGCTGCCTCCGGGAACCATTTGGTCGCCGCCCCTCGCTTGCTCCACCTAGCACCCGGCACTTTAAAATAAACCATTGCTCTAAGCTGAAGGAGGGAGCTTGGAGCAATGGCTTAATATAAAAAGTGCAGTGCACTGGGCGAATAAAATAATAATAAAATTATTATTTGCCCCCAGGGTGCCAGAGGCAAGGGCACACCGAGATGCATCCCTCTATCTCGGTGGCCTAGCCCATGCCTGGCAAGGGAGACCTTTACCTTTACTACACCTCATGGATGATATATCCATGTGTGTATGTATATTAAGCAGGACAAAATGAATAGGTGGTGAAATTGAATGTCAGGCAAGCAGTTTCTTTTTACATTAACGTTTCCCTTCTTATTCAGTCTTTCTCTCTCTCTCATGGATTTTAATTATTCCTCCACTTATTTTTGATTTAGAATATGATTTTTGCAAAGAGTTTGGTGCAAGCAAAATGTAGATAGATCCAGTTATTGGTTTCTTTAGCTTCATGGCCACATTGGGTATAGTGTGCTATTGAAAATCCTGTAAGATGTCTGCAAAAGACTTTTATTTAAACCTAAATTTGACTAACATATTCATTTAAATTAAAATTATCCACCCAGCTTCCTTCCACCCTGCTTCATTATTAGAAGCCGGTAAGAATGAAAATGAATCTTCTCAAATTACTGTGACTATTCTTGTGGAACAGGGACAGCTTCGTAAAAAGCATACCATCCTTTCCATCATTTAAAGCTGTGCATCTTGCTTATTGCAGTTATGCTTTACATTTTGCATGTTATGGGAAACTAAATCTTCAAAAAAGCCTGAAGCAAAAGAGAACTGAAATATCAGAGTATTTAGAAGATGGATGTTGTTTGTGGGCTCAGACACCAATGAAAGTGGATAACGGCATTGGGCCACATTTATTGATTCATGCCCTAGTCCGAATTATAAATTTCTATTGGTAATTGACCAATCATAATTCTTAAGGCAAGCAGGCCGAAGTAACACTGGTAAGGTACCACCCAAAACTGCCAACAGCAATTGCTACAATGTATCCATTTGTATCAATTTGTTTGTTGACCACAAACAAATTGTTGACCGTAGTCAATATCTAACTAATGACCCCACCCTCTGACGCGTATCCGTAAAATCACGGGGTGATGCATGCTGTCTAGCTATAGCCATCACCCCGTCGCCTAGTTCGTCGTTGACCGGACAACGTTTAACCAACTTATGCCTGTCTAGTGTTGTCCAGTCAATTGTGAACTTGCCGGATACCTGTGGGTCATAATGTTTACCTTACCAGTGCTACCCGCCACACGGAGGGGCTTCAAAGAAGGCTCGACGCCCCCCCCCAGACCATCAGCTCGGTCAACAGGCCTGCTCGCCAATCACCCAACAGGAGGTCCATACCTCCTCGCGACAGATGGACCCCATCCCCTGCATACAAGTCATAACTTTGGAGGCTAATAGCGGGGTGATGACTGACCCTCCCCCAAGCCCTGTCGACAAGGAAACGCGCCACTGCCCTATTCACCATGCGTCTAGCGCAGTCAAGGGCCAGGAGGTCAACACCCCCTCTGTAGGAATGGCGCGGGACCATGTTCGACCAAACAAGGGTTGTGGCGGGCCAGACGTAATGCAGGTAGGCGAGGTCCTCGCAAATCGCATGCTTCAGCGACAAGCCGGTGACCTGGCCCAAATCATTGCCCCCCAGGTGTATGATCAGAATGTCAGGCGGGTCAGCATTCTGGCCTGAAAAAAGGAAAGGCAGCAGCTCCCGCCATAACATCCCGGGCTTACCATGCCATGTGAGACTTGCGTATGCACCCAGTCCCAGTCAGGGTCCCCACTCTGTCGCCGCAGCATAACGCACTGCCCTGTGCACGTAGCTATGGCCCACCAGCCATACTGTCACCGGTGTAATACGACACCCCGGGTCTGTAAAGGAAAAATGAAGGAAAGTAGGTAAGGTGACTGGGTTGGTACTCACGGCGGGAGTGGGCGCACATAAAATTGAAAACATTGCGAACCCCACCGTCCCATGCTACGTATGTCAGCCCCTGAGTACCCAAAAGCAGCTGCGGTCGAGGCCGCCCCTATACGGAATGAATGAGTGCCATAGCGGGCGCCTTGGAGGCCCACACTGGCCAGCGCTTTGCCCGTCACCTTCCAAAATTGAAATTTAGTAAGGGGAGACCCATCTTGGTGACAGAAAAACGGGCCATGGTGCGTGCCACGCAGTGCCAGGAATTCCTGTAGGGCACCAACTGGACAGATGTCTGCCAAAGAACACCGTAGCAGTCGCACACCACTGCCGATGCCATGCTGATCGGTCTTAGAGGAACGTATCCTCAGCTGAGCCCAGTCTTTGGCTACACAGACATCCTCGAGTTCCAGTGCCCTACGACTTGCATCCGCCTTAGACAGCATCACAAGCTCGCTGATGCGGAGCGCTCCAAAAAATGCCACCGTTGTGGCTGCATGGAACAGGGCTGCCTCATATGCATCAAAACAGAGGCAAGGCCAGCCCCGGGCCAACTGGGTAAGGACCCCTGGGGAAATCGGGTGGCGGTCGTCCGGGCAACGCCCGCGCTCGCGCACCCACCCCTCCAAAACATGTCTCACACGGAAGTCAGAGGTGCTGTCCACATGACGCCCCACCTTGGCCATAAAAGCCAACGCTGAAAGCTTAGATGCTATGGTGCGAGGTGCAAGGCCCTGAGAATGCAGGTAAACCATGAACCGCAGAACATGGGTTACCGGGATCGGCCAGGTTCCTGGCAATTGAAATTGAGTACAGAATGCCCTGAAAGAATTAATTGCGTGGTGATACGCCTTACGGGTGCGTGGCGCTAGCGACAGGCCAATCGCCCGGTTCACCTCTCCTTGCCAATGGTCCATATCTCCTCCGGGAGTGGCGAGGGAAATTCCTCCGCATCCGGGGCCAAGGCACGGAACCGGGAGATCTGTAGGCGGGACAAAGCGTCAGCAATATCATTATTAACCCCTGGGACATGCCTGGCCCTGAACAGTATGTTGAGGCGCAGGCTGCGCAACACAAATTGGCGCACTAGATCCATAACCCTGGGCGATTTGGAAGTCTGTGCATTTACAATGTGGACCACAGCCACATTGTCACACCAGAAATGCACGACCGAGTTGGACCACTCCTCGCCCCATAGCATCAAGGCACCCAGGATAGGGAAAAATTCCAGATATGTGAGATCACGCAGGCGACCCGTGCCTGCCCAGGCCGGTGGCCACCCACCATAGGCCCACTTCCCATTGAAGTACATCCCATAACCGAGGGATCCCGAGGCATCAGACTGAATCTGAAATTGAGGGGAAGCCAGGAGGTCATGCCTCCAAAATGAGACCCCATTGAACTCCCTCAGGAACTGTAACCAGACAAGCATGTCTGCCCTGATACCCCGGGTAAGCCTAACCCTATGGTGAGGCCTGGATAATCCTGCCATAGCGTCGCACAAGCACCGGGCAAAAGCCCTGCCCGGTGCGACCACTCTGCAGGCGAAATTAAGGTGACCATGCAGCACCTGCAGTTCCCTCAGTGACGCCTTGCGCTTGGCCAACAAGTCCGAGATAAGGGCCACTATCCTTGACACCTTATCCCGCGGTAACCTAGATGCCTGCGCTATCGTGTCAATCTCCACCCCCAGGAAGACTAGCTGTGTAGATGGGCCCTCGGTCTTTTCGGGCGCTAAAGGGACACCGAGTTCCTCCATTAGCGTCTGAAATGTGTTGAGGAGACGTGTACACGTGTCCCAGCCCCGTTCACCCCCGAATAAAAAATCATCCAGGTAATGGGCTACAGACCGGGACCCTGACCTGCGGACGAAAGCCCACTCTAGGAAGGTACTGAAACGCTCGAAAGCCGAGCATGATATGGAACAGCCAAAAGGCATGGCCTTATCGAAATAATATTCGCCCCGAAATTTGAAACCCAGCAATTCAAAGTCGCCCGGGTGCACTGGCAAGAGGCGAAAAGCCGACTTAATGTCGCACTTAGCCAGTAGCGCACCCGGGCCACATGAGCGCACCATGCGCAGCGCGTGGTCAAAAGATGTATACCTGACTGAGCAAAGGTCATCAGGGATAGCATCATTGACCGATCGGCCGGCTGCGTAGGACAAGTGATGGATAAGGCGAAACTCGCCTGGTGACTTCTTGGGAACCAAGCCCAGGGGCGATACCTTGAGGTTAGTGAACGGGGGTGCAGGGAAAGGGCCAGCGACCCTGCCCGCATTGACCTTCTTATTGATGCTGGCGGCGGCCACCTCCTCCCTCCCCCTAAGGGACAAAAGGTTGGGGGCATCCTGAGGGGACCTATCACCCATGAAAGGAATACGGAACCCCTGCCTAAAGCCCTGAAGGAGATAATCTGCATCCTCCCCCTTCGGGTACAATGCGAGCCAACGCTCCAACATGTCCACATTAATTGGGGAGGGAGCCCTTCGGTGAACCAGCTCCATCTGCGGCAGTCTTGCCAGCCCACTGTCCGCCCCTCCCTCTGCCCCGCGTCCCTCCAGGCCTGGGACAGGCAGAGGCTGCATGGGGGCCCGCACAGGTGGGATACTCATGTCTGTACTTGCAATTCTTCTTATTGCAGGAACCATTAGATGAGAAAGTCCAGCACAGCAGGCGGGCTGGAACCCCCTGCCCCGCCACTTGGCGGGGAACCTGTGCTGGAGCCACTCGCTGGACCGCATGTCCACAATGGTATCTTTCCCCTGGCGCGGTGCGCGTGGGCGTCATGTACAGAAGCCAAAGCCTCTGGCATGGCTCATCCCACCTCATCTCAGGGTGCAGGGGAATTCGCATACGGAATTCCTCGTCATAAGGCAACCACGACGGGCCCGGAAAATCAACCATCGCCCGATAGATATTTTCCAAATACTGGACCATCGGAATTGCCAGATCCGGCCGGGCCCTCAGGTACACTGCCATGTAGATGAGGTAAGCCGGCAGCCAGTTGGCCCACGTTCGTGGTGGCTTGCGACGACGTGCCTGCTCCTTATCCTTCTCATCCTGCCCCTCCCTCTCTTCCTTGGTGGGCTCCCTGTTTAGGAGTGAGAAGATATCAACATACTCCTCTCGCCATATTTTCTCTCCGGTGGCCTGTGCCAAGTGGTCACCCAGTGGCAAGGAATAGCCCGCTGTCGGCAAGGCCGAGACAGGCACAGCAGAAACTGCGGGCATCTGGAAAGGGGCTTGGACTAGCCCAGCCACCCCCAAAACATTCCCCACAGGGTAGGAAACGCTCCCCACCCCGGGGCCCTGGGTGGTGGTTGACGTCGCCTGGTGGTGCGTCAGCGGCTGTACCGCCGCACCACCCATGCGAGGCCAAGGCCATTGGAAAGCCCCCCCCAACGTAGCCACATGTGTAGGTGCACTAGTTTGTACCGCATACTCACATGCTGCACCCCCGCGGGCCGCCCCCACCGGGGGTTCCGGCCCACTGGGGGCGTCGGAGCTCACGACCGCTGTAGAGCTCGCCGCCGGGGCCTGACCCGCACTGGCCTGTTGGTTGGGGAGCTGCGAGGCAGTGGCCGAAGTCGCGCCACGCACCTCAAGCTGCTCGACCCGTCCCGTCGCCTGCCGCTGCCCAGCAGACGACGCGTCAAAGTGCACCCCAAAAGGAGCCCCAGCGTGGCTGGCCCGAGCAAGGGAAGCCTCGAGTGCCGCCACGCGGGCCAGCAAGGCCTCCACACTGGCGTGGGGCCACGGGCCAGCCGGCCCGCCCGTTACGGGCGTGGGTACAGGTCCTTGCACCCCGGGGCCCGAATATGGCCATGACCCCACACCCAGGCCCGGCAGGGCTGGCGTAGGCACCTGCCAAGGGAGGGGACCACACCACCCCCCAAGGCTGGAAGGCCCTGGAGTGAGCTGCGCCCCTATAGAGGGAGGCCCAGTAGAATGAGCACCAGGAGCGGCGTCCGCCGCTTGCGGGCCGCGGGCCGCAGCCCATGCTGGACCCCTGCTCGGGTCCCCAGCCTCCGGCCAGGGGGTAATAGACCCCATCCCACCGGTCCCGGTGGGAGCCGGCAAAGGCGGCTGGTGGGAACGCGCAGCCGCGGTCCTCCGGCCCGGATTGCGCCTCCGAACCGCCCGAGCCGCGCTCGCGGCCGCCTTCTTCTTCGAAGGCATCTCAGTCTGACCTAAGGGAAGCCGAAAAGAGGAAGATCAGCAGCCAAAAGGCTTCCCGGTCAAGGTAAAAGCGACGGAGTAAGAGGAAAAACTTCTCCGCTCCGTCGCTTCGCAAAATGGCAGCTCGGCTGCCTCGTGGCCACCCCTTTTATAAGGGAGCTGGCCACGCCCCTAACTACCCGGATGCCTTCATGCTGTGGGGGGGGGCCCGCAAAGAGCACGGCGGCCATTTTGGCGCCGCGCTTGCATTATTTTCATACTTTTCCAAATTCCCTTGGTTTCCTATAGGATTTTAAAGACTCTTTCAGAACTTTAACATCTAGTAAAGGAAGTAGCCATGATATAGCAAGTCAAGATAACTTCATGAATCCAGCTGTTCCATTGAATAATGTTTGCACCAGACCAATCAATGGATTATTCTCAAAGTTTTGTTATTAATGCAGTGCCAACTGGTATAAATGGAAACTCTTATTTTCTTCAGGCAAATCCTTGTATTGAAACCACAGTACATGCTAATTCTCAAGGTAAAAAGATAACTCCATTGTTTGCCTTTTGAATATTTGCCCCACTAGTCTTTACCAATGCTATGCCATCAAAAACTATGGGATTGCTCTGCTTATAAAACAGGGGAATTTGATTTATTTCTTTACTGACTGTGTGATGCAAAAATTGAATTTAATCTGTCCCATGCTTTTTTGCTTCCAAAGCAGTTGTTTTCATTCACACCAAGGAGTTTTTATTTTATTTTTTTCATACAAGAATGATTCAATGTAGCTTTTTACCATGTAGTCAGTTGTAATCCTTGTTGCAAAGATTGGAGGTGTGTCTGTATATGGTGCTTTGGTGATGTAGGCAGTTGGGGCATGGTGCTCAGAATTGGGATATAATTCCCTTTCCTCTTCTCTATCATCCTCTGATTGTTTTTACTGTTTCATGTTTGAGGTTAGTGTTAGAACAGCCTTTCACCTGATTACTGGTTAAATAGCTGGGCAAGAATTTGGAGAGTCCTCCCCCCCCCCGACTTCTCTCTTTACTGAGAGAAAGGTTGTCACCATTGGAGAGAGATCCAAGATAAGGGAGGGGATAAAGGAATCCCATGTGTTGTATGTGTGTCTGCACAATTCAAAGACCTGACTGTTTTCTCTCTCTTGAAACCCAGAGATCCCAGAAGGAAACAGGGCAGAACCTTCCACAGATATTTAGATCAAATGATTAGAACTAAACTAGCCTTTCACCTTATCACTGGGGCACAAACTGCCCAATTAGGGGGCAGAAATATTGTGTGCATATTTTCCAAAACCCTTTTTGGGACATATAACATTTTGGGGAAGATACGAATAAAATTACTAAGGAGGTTTCCCTTTATAGTTTTGATATTTTCCACATACAAAACCAGCAAGATAGAGAGCTATAAAAGGACTGGTGGGATCAGAGGAAGGAAGGATGGGCTGAGATGAGATCATGGGAAAGAAGAGGAGCTGTGGCTTGCATCACATCCAGTACAAATGGTGAAATCCTAAAACATTCTGCAACCCCTTTGCCAGCACTGATACGGATTAAAAACATATTACATGTTTCAAATGAAATCAAAGACTGAATCATTTTGATTTGGTGTTCCAGTATACCCAGATGATTGTCCAATTTTTCTTGAATGCTTCCAGTGTTGGAGTGTTCACCACTTCCCAAAGTAATTGGTTCCATTGTCATACTGCTCTAACAGCAAAGATGTTTTCCCCCTGATATTCAGCCTATCTCTAGCTTCCTGTAGTTTCAGCTCATTGTTACAGGTTCTTCACTTTGGGATGAATGAGAGCAGCACCCACCATTTCTCTTTATGACTGAATTTCAAGTACAGTGGAACCTCATACAACAATCGCCCCGTATAGCAATGAAATCGCATAACAATTAGGTTTTGGGGGAAATGGTGTCCTGCATAACAATTTTCCCTATGGAAAAATCATACAACAATTTTTATGGGAAAAACCACTTAGCAAAAAAAAAATCACTATACAATGTATGCATCGTATAGCAATTGTTTCCTACAACAATGAGCCCCATGGTATTGACTAAAATCATTGTATGCGGTACCACTGTATTTGAAAAATGCTATCATATTCCCCTTCAGTCTCCTTTTTCTCAAGGCTAAACATGCACAGTTCTTTCATTCTTTTCTCATAGATTTTGATTTCCAGTCTCCTGATCATTCTTATTCTCCTCTGAGTTATTACAGTTTGTTGATATCCTTCTTAAAGCATGGTGTCCAGAACTGAACACAGTACTCTGGATATGCTTTTATCTATTTGATGCTACAAGTTACACCACTTCACTTCTGCCAACATTACTATGCAACAGGCTTTAAACCAATGATATTCTACTCAATCTTGGAACCACATGTCTTTCTTCTAACATTAAACGCAGCTTGGATACTCCATTGTTATTATGAACACAGCAAAAAATGGCCAAACGGAGAAAAAGATACAAACACAATGTACCGTTTGTGTATGCCCAAAAATGATGAAGATAATAATAAACGAATCTTCTTATAAGGTCTTTGTATTCTTAATGTTATTTTTATTTTGCAAACTCTTGTATATTAATTTGTAATTTCATCAAACAGAAACCAAACTCAGATACTTCTCTGCACAAAAAGTCTTCAAGTTCCTTTTGTAATCTTGACAATAGTAACCAAATTCAAATATGTTCTCTTCAACTTCTTCTCTATGTCCTTTGTAACAATATGAAACAATGATTCATTCCTCTATTACACTTTCTATCTCTCGTCCAAAACAGCTCATAAACTCATATTCAGTTGGGAAGTCAAACTCCCATATAAATTGGCCCCAAACTCCCGACGTCTATCCGGTTAATTAGACATTTCATCCAATAAATTTCATCAGGGGAGTTTTTGCAATATCTGAAAAGTTACAAAACACATGTCTGTTACAATATTATATGTTCAAACCAGCTGCAAGCCCCCATGCTCATTATCCAGTCCAAGCTTACCCAAGCTTACCACTCTTGTGTTTTGCGTCCTCTCTGTCTCTTCTGTAATTTCTCTATGGTTGCTAAGGACGTTGCATACCATTAGAGTCCTATCTCTTAAATACAACTTGCTGCCTGCTCCTGACTGAATCTGCAAGCTCACATTACCACCTGTGTACTGAGGTTTTACTTACAAGGAGCACCATGGTTCTGATTCCTGTGTACTTACAAAAAGCAGGTTAAATCAGTTTCATAGTTTAAACCCTTAGGATGCATGGTTCCTAGTCTATGAATATGAATATAGTTTGCCTACTTTCCTATCTCTTAAATACAACTTGCTGCCTGCTCCTGACTAAATCTGCAAGCTCACATTGCCACCTGTGTACTGACTATTTTACTTACAAGGAGCACCATGGTTCTGATTCCTGTGTACTTACAAAAAGCAGGTTAAATCAGTTTCATAGTTTAAACCCTTAGGATGCATGGTTCCTAGTCTATGAATATAATATGCCTCCTTTTGTAATAGCAATTGTTCAATGTTGATACCTCTACCTGTTGTGACTGTGAGTTTTTCTAACACTACAAATTTAAAATCTGTGTCAAGATGGTTTTTTTCCATGTAATGATTTACCAATGGTGCATTTTCCACCTGTCCCCTTATCCTGGATCGATGTTCCGCTAGCCTGATTTTTAATTTGTGTGAGCATTTTCCCACATACTTGAGACCACAAGGGCAAATCCATAGATATACACAAAATTGGCTATTACAATTACTAAAAAAATTGAGTGTTTTTTTAAAGTTTAATTCTGGAAAATTGATGTGCTGAGTCTCCCAAGCGAACCTGCAAACAACGCATTGGCCGCACCTGTGATGGCCCTTGACCAGACTGCTCCGTGATTCTTGTCGCGGTGCAGCATCTGCTCTAGTAATCAAGTTACCAACTGTTCTAGTCCTCCTTAAACCTATCATGGGTTTTTCTAGACACCCCGGAATGTCAGATAATATATGCCAATGTTTGCGTACAATGTTTTGTATATCTCTGGCTCTGGGAGAATAGTCTATGGACCAAAAAATCCCCTGTTTGGGTTGTCTCTCCTGTCTTTCCAATAGTGCGCTCCTTGCCACACCTCTAACCTTATTTAATGATTTTTCCAATACCTGCTCAGGATACCCTCTGTCCAGAAGATTCTCCTTAATCCCCCTGGCTGCTGTTTCAAAATCTTCTTGATGTGAAGAATTACGTTTAGCTCTAGCAAATATTCCGTATGGAATGCTATTGCGTAAATGGGGTGGATGGTATGACTCATATGGAAGATAGGCATTCCTATCTGTGCTCTTCTTAAATAGCCTAACCTGCAGTTTATTGTCCCTTCCTACGAAAACCAAGAGGTCCAGAAATGATATTTCAGTCCTGTTCATGCAATGGGTAAATTTTAGGTTCACATTCTGTATATTCAACCATGAAACAAAGTCTGGAATTAGATTAAAGTCATCTAACACAAAAAAACAGATCATCTATAAATCTTTTAAATAATAAAATGTGGTGAAAAAATGGATTAAGTTGTGCATTTAAAACAATATTTCTCTCAAAGGAAATCATATAGAGATTGGCCAAACTTGGTGCCATTGGGGACCCCATTGCCACTCCTTTTACTTGCAAAAAGATGTCTTGGTTGAACCTGAAATAGTTCTTTTCCAAGCAGACTTCTAAGAGATCGATTAGAAAATGAGTGGGCGGTTGTTGAACTACTCTGGTATTTAATACATCCTGGACCACTAATCTCGCATCTTCAAATGGGACATTTGTGTACAAAGCTGCAACATCCATGGTTACCAAACCACCCGTTGCTGGAAGCTGGAAGCCCTCGATCTTATTTATAAAATCGGTAGAATCCCTGATAAAGGAAGTAGTGTCACAGGTGTAATGCCGAATGTGATGATCTATAAATTGGCTTAAAGGCTCCAAAATGGACCCCACCCCAGAGATAATGGGGCGTCCAGGTATCCTAATCTGGGCATCAATGATTTTATGTACTTTTGGCAAGATATAAAAAATTGGAACCCGTGGGTGTTCTTTCAACAAAAATTTGTATGTTCTTTCAGTAATGTAATTAAGGGAAAGACCCTCCGTGACCACCACCTTAATAATGTTTTCAATTTCCTTGGTTGGATCTTTAATTAATTTTTTATAAAAAGTTGGGTCAGCTAATTGTTTATAAACTTCCTTTAAATAGTCCGTCTTGTCCAAAACCACGACTCCACCCCCTTTGTCCGCCGGTTTAATCACTATGGATTCATCCCGTCCCAAATCCTGCAAGGTGTTAACCTCCTGCGTTGTTAAATTCCGTCTTACCTTAAGTTTACTTTGTTCTAGTTTTTCAATGTCATTTAAAACAATCCTTTTAAACACCTCTATAGACGGGTGATTGATGTTGGGATAGAATTTTGACTTGGGAGCAAATTGGTTCCTAAAATTATTCTCAAAATCCCCAAAATAAAGTCTTAATTTTAATAACCTGATCAACCGAAATACATCCACCCGTGTACTAAAAGATTGATAATAGGGGGTTGGAACGAAATTGAAACCAAGTCCCAGTAATGCCAGTTCATGTTCAGTCAAGTGCCTAGAGGATAAGTTGAATACCGTTTCTCCGTTTGGCCATTTTTTGCTGTGCTTGGAATTTGATATGGCTACTGCCAATAGAGGTTTTTCTTATACAAATGAAGATGTGGAAAAAGTGCTAAGCAACATAGCTTCCGTTAGAACCACTCAGAACAAACATACAGGAGACTTTTTGAAATTAGAAACCTTATACAAGAGAAGTGTCAGGTACAAACTACATGCGGCTTTCATTGCTGATTATCACAGAGACTGTTGCATACCCAGAGGATTAAGGATCCAAAAAGGACCCACATTATTTTCACAAGACAAGGAGTTTACCAACAAATGGGCGGCCATTTTGGACAAATGCGCATTCGACTTAATGATATTGATTATAGAAAGGAGCAATCAGGAGGTTTTAGAAGTGGACAAACAAATAGAGGAACTTAAAACAACGTTACAAGGGGCGCATAGTCGAGCCAGTTTTGAAGAATCGATGAACAACTTAGATCACAAGATCAAGGACTTTCATGAATCCATAGTAGCTTTTAAAATGAAAAAATTTGATAGAGACCAGAACGATTATTCCAATGACAAAATATACAAATGGAGAATGGAACCCAATCCAAGACCCATGAAGCGGGTGTCATGGAACGACAAGGTTACTTATTCGGACACTACAAACAGCGACATCAGCTCATTAGGTGATGAGGGATCAACCAGAGGTTACAATTTCAGGAATACAGAATTCCGACAACGACCACAATATACCCAATCTTTTTTAGGAAGAAGAAGACAACAGAGGAAAGCAAAGCCCTAGTATTCAACTTATCCTCTAGGCACTTGACTGAACATGAACTGGCATTACTGGGACTTGGTTTCAATTTCGTTCCAACCCCCTATTATCAATCTTTTAGTACACGGGTGGATGTATTTCGGTTGATCAGGTTATTAAAATTAAGACTTTATTTTGGGGATTTTGAGAATAATTTTAGGATCCAATTTGCTCCCAAGTCAAAATTCTATCCCAACATCAATCACCCGTCTATAGAGGTGTTTAAAAGGATTGTTTTAAATGACATTGAAAAACTAGAACAAAGTAAACTTAAGGTAAGACGGAATTTAACAACGCAGGAGGTTAACACCTTGCAGGATTTGGGACGGGATGAATCCATAGTGATTAAACCGGCGGACAAAGGGGGTGGAGTCGTGGTTTTGGACGAGACGGACTATTTAAAGGAAGTTTATAAACAATTAGCTGACCCAACTTTTTATAAAAAATTAATTAAGGATCCAACCAAGGAAATTGAAAACATTATTAAGGTGGTGGTCACGGAGGGTCTTTCCCTTAATTATATTACTGAAAGAACATACAAATTTTTGTTGAAAGAACACCCACGGGTTCCAATTTTTTATATCTTGCCAAAAGTACATAAAATCATTGATGCCCAGATTAGGATACCTGGACGCCCCATTATCTCTGGGGTGGGGTCCATTTTGGAGCCTTTAAGCCAATTTATAGATCATCACATTCGGCATTACACCTGTGACACTACTTCCTTTATCAGGGATTCTACCGATTTTATAAATAAGATCGAGGGCTTCCAGCTTCCAGCAACGGGTGGTTTGGTAACCATGGATGTTGCAGCTTTGTACACAAATGTCCCATTTGAAGATGCGAGATTAGTGGTCCAGGATGTATTAAATACCAGAGTAGTTCAACAACCGCCCACTCATTTTCTAATCGATCTCTTAGAAGTCTGCTTGGAAAAGAACTATTTCAGGTTCAACCAAGACATCTTTTTGCAAGTAAAAGGAGTGGCAATGGGGTCCCCAATGGCACCAAGTTTGGCCAATCTCTATATGATTTCCTTTGAGAGAAATATTGTTTTAAATGCACAACTTAATCCATTTTTTCACCACATTTTATTATTTAAAAGATTTATAGATGATCTGTTTTTTTGTGTTAGATGACTTTAATCTAATTCCAGACTTTGTTTCATGGTTGAATATACAGAATGTGAACCTAAAATTTACCCATTGCATGAACAGGACTGAAATATCATTTCTGGACCTCTTGGTTTTCGTAGGAAGGGACAATAAACTGCAGGTTAGGCTATTTAAGAAGAGCACAGATAGGAATGCCTATCTTCCATATGAGTCATACCATCCACCCCATTTACGCAATAGCATTCCATACGGAATATTTGCTAGAGCTAAACGTAATTCTTCACATCAAGAAGATTTTGAAACAGCAGCCAGGGGGATTAAGGAGAATCTTCTGGACAGAGGGTATCCTGAGCAGGTATTGGAAAAATCATTAAATAAGGTTAGAGGTGTGGCAAGGAGCGCACTATTGGAAAGACAGGAGAGACAACCCAAACAGGGGATTTTTTGGTCCATAGACTATTCTCCCAGAGCCAGAGATATACAAAACATTGTACGCAAACATTGGCATATATTATCTGACATTCCGGGATGTCTAGAAAAACCCATGATAGGTTTAAGGAGGACTAGAAACGTTGGTAACTTGATTACTAGAGCAGATGCTGCACCGCGACAAGAATCACGGAGCAGTCTGGTCAAGGGCCATCACAGGTGCGGCCAATGCGTTGTTTGCAGGTTCGCTTGGGAGACTCAGCACATCAATTTTCCAGAATTAAACTTTAAAAAAACACTCAATTTTTTTAGTAATTGTAATAGCCAATTTTGTGTATATCTATGGATTTGCCCTTGTGGTCTCAAGTATGTGGGAAAATGCTCACGCAAATTAAAAATCAGGCTAGCGGAACATCGATCCAGGATAAGGGGACAGGTGGAAAATGCATCATTGGTAAATCATTACATGGAAAAAAACCATCTTGACACAGATTTTAAATTTGTAGTGTTAGAAAAACTCACAGTCACAACAGGTAGAGGTATCAACATTGAACAATTGCTATTACAAAAGGAGGCATATTATATTCATAGACTAGGAACCATGCATCCTAAGGGTTTAAACTATGAAACTGATTTAACCTGCTTTTTGTAAGTACACAGGAATCAGAACCATGGTGCTCCTTGTAAGTAAAATAGTCAGTACACAGGTGGCAATGTGAGCTTGCAGATTCAGTCAGGAGCAGGCAGCAAGTTGTATTTAAGAGATAGGAAAGTAGGCAAACTATATTCATATTCATAGACTAGGAACCATGCATCCTAAGGGTTTAAACTATGAAACTGATTTAACCTGCTTTTTGTAAGTACACAGGAATCAGAACCATGGTGCTCCTTGTAAGTAAAACCTCAGTACACAGGTGGTAATGTGAGCTTGCAGATTCAGTCAGGAGCAGGCAGCAAGTTGTATTTAAGAGATAGGACTCTAATGGTATGCAACGTCCTTAGCAACCATAGAGAAATTACAGAAGAGACAGAGAGGACGCAAAACACAAGAGTGGTAAGCTTGGGTAAGCTTGGACTGGATAATGAGCATGGGGGCTTGCAGCTGGTTTGAACATATAATATTGTAACAGACATGTGTTTTGTAACTTTTCAGATATTGCAAAAACTCCCCTGATGAAATTTATTGAATGAAATGTCTAATTAACCGGATAGACGTCGGGAGTTTGGGGCCAATTTATATGGGAGTTTGACTTCCCAACTGAATATGAGTTTATGAGCTGTTTTGGACGAGAGATAGAAAGTGTAATAGAGGAATGAATCATTGTTTCATATTGTTACAAAGGACATAGAGAAGAAGTTGAAGAGAACATATTTGAATTTGGTTACTATTGTCAAGATTACAAAAGGAACTTGAAGACTTTTTGTGCAGAGAAGTATCTGAGTTTGGTTTCTGTTTGATGAAATTACAAATTAATATACAAGAGTTTGCAAAATAAAAATAACATTAAGAATACAAAGACCTTATAAGAAGATTCGTTTATTATTATCTTCATCATTTTTGGGCATACACCAACGGTACATTGTGTTTGTATCCATTGTTATTATGAGACATGCAGGATTTAATACTGGGACAGCAATGGACTGCCACAGCCTTGAGGATATTATCAAGGTGTGCCTTAAAAGCCAGTCCATCTGGCATGGCCTCTTCTGCCTCCATGACAGTTTGGAATCAGAGTTCCTCCAGCACTCATTTTGTCTTTGGGCCCAATATGATGGTTTTAAGTGGCATTTCCTCCACTGAGGGGACCTAAAGGGGCTCATTTGTCCGTAGCCATTGGACCCTTTAGGGAGTCAGGTTATTTACCACCACACAATACTCAGTGTTGAGTTGCTAATGTATGGTCTACCACAGAGAGAGAGAGAGAGAAGAGGTGGGGCCAGGGGCACTCGAAGACCGAATGGAGAGAAAGCCCATTGGTGCTCCATTTGGCCTCCCCGGGAGGCCAGGCCCGAAAGTGGCACTCTGTACCACCCTGGCCTCCAGGGGAGAAGTGAGCGCCTACCTCGGGGTGGGGGCTAAAGGCACAGCTGCGTTAGGCCCCCACCTACTGGAGGAAGCAAGCCACTTCCTGGGGAGGCGAGGACAGAGAACGGCGCTCCGTTCTACCCTGGCCTCCCAGAAGGAAGTGAACACCTACCCCGGGGGGATAGGAGCCGAAAGCACAGCTGCCTTCCCGCGCTGCTGAACCAGGTGGCTATGATCCACTAGAGCTGGACGCTCGCTACTGCCCTCTGGTGGTCACTAGCTCGCGTCCCCTTATTAGGCTTACATTGATACAGGTGATGGTTATAATGTTGCACACAGAAAGGTTACATTGATAACACATGGTAAAGGTACATTGTTAAAGGCACTGCTTTACAGAACACAACATGGAGGAAGTGAGCCACTTCCTCAGGAGGTGAGGGCAGAGAATGGCGCTCCATTCCGCCCTGGCCTCCTGGAGGGAAGCGAGGGCTAAACGGGGACAAAGGTAAGAAGAGGGCCCAAGTGACCCGACTGGCAAAACCAGGTAGACCATGCTAGTATATTATCATAAGCATCTGCAGGTTGGTTAAAGGTAAAGGTAAAGGTTTCCCTTGCTCGAAAGCCAGTTGTATCTGAGTCTAGCGTACAGTGCTCATCTCTGTTTCTAAGCTGAAGAGCCAGCGCTGTCTGCTTCTGCAGACGTTTCCATGGTCATGTGGCAGGCATGACTAGACAGAACGCTGTTACCTTCCCACCCAAGTGGTACCTACTTATCTACTTGCAATTTCTTGCTTTCGAACTGCTAGGTTGGCAGGAGCTGGGATGAAGCTCATTTCCGTCCTGCAGTAGGTTGGTTGGTCTTTCACAAATTCATATTCACTTCATCTGTCTTTATTAATAAGTTTATGTCTCTCTTGCCTCTTCCAATTCAGTTTTAAACCCTTCTGATGAAGTTATTTTTGCTGTGGTCAAACACATTTCCCCCCAGTCTTTGTTAGGTGCAACCCACCACTTGCCAGCAGTCCATCTGTCATGGTCCCAAAATCCAACCCCTCATGTCAACACTACCTTCATAGCCAGTCATTTACTGAGAGTGTTTTTCTTTTTCTTTCAATTCCCCTTCTGAACACTGGTAGAATGAATAAAACGATCTGGGGCCCAACCTCCTTGAGTTTCCTTTCCAGAGCTTCAAAAGTCTGATGTTGTTGTTTTTTCAGTTCCTCTTGGGTCTGTCATTTGTTCCAGTGTGCATGGGGGAGGGGATATGCATCTTTGAGTGTTATGAGTGATGACAATCCTTCTGTCATGTCCATAACCCATCCTCCAGGGAGACAGAATATCTGGCAGTTCCAAGGATCTTTCCATTGTATTTTGTTTCTAATCCCATGCAGTAGGAAATCTCCTACTACAACTACTCTTTTCTTGTTGTTGTCTGGTGTGGATCCAGTGACCTTATTTTGCTGTTTCATCCTTTCTCATGTCCTTCTGTGGAGTCTCTCATTTGTCTTCCTCTGCATGCTCTCTGCTAAACTCCTTTTTTAGAACCTGAAAGTGATTTTTTTTCCTACTAGTGAAGCATACCACCTTCTTTTTCTCCTAACTGTGACCCTTTTCCATGCTACTTTTACCTCTCTGTTTATTCTCTCCTCTGCATCCACTTGCTTTGTCTTGCTGTTCTACCACCTCCAGTGCTTATTTTGGTTGCTCCTGCTCCTAGTTTTCTCTTATAACCTTAGCATGAAAACTTGCTGCTCCACTTCTCTTACTTTCTTTTCCAACTAGCTTGCACTAGCTCTATGTGTACAGCAGTGTTTCCCAACCTTTGGTTTTGGGGCTTCAATTCCCAGAAGCCATTAGCCAATTCCCCAAAGCACTGACTTTGTCTGCTGGGAATTGAAGTCCCCCTGTGGGGTGTGGATCCCATATTGTGAACCACTGGTGTACAACATAGTTTTCTCAGACATGAAGTCAAACAGTATACACATTTGGCAGATCACCACCACAGAAGTGCCTCTTCTCTCCATGGTCCCAGTTACCCTTTTACTTTATTTTGTTTGTCTAGAGTGCCTGTTGCTTTTTCTTCTCTGCCTTGAAGGATATTGAGAAAGTCAGTAATATGAAACTGTCTTTGTCTTTCTTTCTTTTTCTTTTATGGTCTACTAGCAGAGGTACCGACTTTGCTGGGGATTCTGGGTGGGCACAGTCCGGGCCTCTGTGCCACACCCCCGGGTGCTGGGTGCACCCTGTTTGCAGCCCCTTTTTGGGGTAAAGGCACCCAGAGCACGCTGCCAGTACCCCGCACCGGGCACACTTAAAGTGTGAGGTAGGCGTAGCCGACATTGCCCAGGCGGGAGGTGCAGGTCTTGCGCTGTGTGTTGGTAACATACAGTGCCGGACCTTGATTTTAGTTACATAGATTCCTCCACTAGACCCTTTCCTTATTATTACTCCCCTGTCAAACTCCTGGTCATTCACTCTGGGATTCACCTCAGTTTTATTCCTTTGCTATGCTTTGCTAGATGTCAGCAAACAAAAAGGCCTTGCCAGCACTCACAACTGCTGTTTATTACTCTCAACAGTATCAGGCCATGCAGAGCTAATTCCTAGGGTTAATCCTGGTGCTAATCCAAGTCACTCATCCCCCTGCCTTTGTCTTCTTTGTCTCTCTTCTCTTTTGCTTCTTCTTCCACTAGACCAGGGTTCCTCAAACTTGGCTCTCCTGGTACACTTGGACTTCAAGTTAGCACATTTGCTGATCAAGGCTTCTGGGAATTGAAGTCCAAAAAGATCTGGAGAGCCAAGTGTGATGGACCCTGCACTAGACTAATTTCTTACTGTTCTTCCCACATCAAACTCCTGTTTACTTGTCCCTTGGGGTCCATCTAAGTTTTATTTTCCTGCTGTGCTCTGATAGGAGTCAAGAAATAGCAAATGAAATCTGAGCTGGGAAATATTGCTAGATTTCAGATGGCTATGATATTTAATGCTAGCAGAATGGGAACAGAGATGTATTGAGGTGCAGGCCCTATGTGTTTCAATGGCACTTATCAAACTAATTGTGCATAGGATGACATCATAACTCTTGTGGTGGCAAAGTTTGTTTAGAATTGCTTAGTGAAAGAACTATACATGTGAGTACCTTGAGGCCCTCCAGTTTTCTTTTAGAATTTCTGAAGCACCAGATTAATCATTGAAGACTGCTTCAGGCCACCTACTTTTACTGAAGAAATAGGATATGTTCCCAAGAAAAAAGAGAGGATATCTCTCAAAAGTGTGTAGGATGATGACACAATTTCCTATCTTTTCTCTCTTTATTTTCAGTCTATGGAATACTCTGTTCTTAACAAGATGCCTCCAATTTACAGACTTTATGCTTTGACAATCAGACTATCTCTTTAGCATGACCTTCATGCTACAATATTTGGAACATGATAAGATTGATTTATCTGTAGATTTTTAGACATTGACATTTCTCATTGCTGCCTCATGGTAATGGTATCAGAATTATCTATTATATCTTGCTCTAAGCCAACAATGGGCAAAAGAATCTCCTTGGGAAAGTTTTACATTCCCTGAATGTTTGCTGGAACCCATCAATAGGGAAAAAGAAGGGGGGTTAAAAATCTTCTTGGAGAGTTCCAGAAGAACCAGTTTTGAGATTATGGTTGTTAGTTACATTGTTTATTATGTGTTGTCCAATGACAAATAACTTATAGCAATCCTACTAGAATGTTCAATGTTTATGAGATATCTAAAACATGGTTTTGCCATTGCTACAAATGTCCAGTGAGTTTTTATGGTTAAGTGGGGATTTTGGGCTAGGTCCCCGGAGTCCTAGTCCATCACTTTGTCCACTACACTACACTACACTATAACTTTCATATCCTAAAAACAAATTAACTGAAGTGTCTAGTTTACTTTTTTTTAAAGGCCCAAACTACAATTTGGGGAGTTTATGTGGGGCAGCTAGAAGAGTGGGGCACAAATCTGTTTCTTAGCCCCACTGAGCTTGTTCACACCTCTCTGGGAACACAGAATAGGAAAGAAGTGAACTCTCACCTCTGTCAGTGGCCATGGATCCAAGGAGCCCTGGGGGACCACAGTCCCTGGCTCCCACACATTTTGATAAGGTGAGTGACAACTGAACACCCCAATAAAGGCTAACATCACTACTGGAGAGCAATGTTGCAGAGCTGCAAGGTAAAATAAGGTAGATCTGTCTTTGTAAAGAACTAGGCTTTGTATTCTGGAATATTCTTTTCTAAAACAAATTTTTGCCTGTTTTCAGCTTAGTTCCTAAATTTTATTAATAATACTATTAGCTCAAGTCGCTAAGATGCTGACTAGGAAGCGGAAGGTCAGCAGTTCGATTCCTGAGTACTGCAGGACGGAAATGAGCTCCCGTCTTCATCCCAGCTCCTGCCAACCTAGCAGTTCAAAAGCAAGAAATTGCAAGTAGATAAATAGGGACCACTTCGGTGGGAAGGTAACAGCATTCCGTGCACTCCGGTGTCTAGTCATGCCTGCCACATGACCACGGAAACGTCTGCAGAAGCAGACAGCGCTGGCTCTTCAGCTTAGAAACAGAGATGAGCACTGCACCCTAGAGTCAGATACGACTGGCTTTTGAGCAAGGGAAACCTTATGTGTATAGTTGCGGAAGGCTTCTTCTTCTTTGCGCTCTCAGTGGATAGGTCATTTTGGTACATGAGTCAAAGAACGTGACAAAGTTCCACTAGTGCCATTTCAGATAGAGTAGCCCATCAGGCATGTGAAATCTATTTCAACAGTGATGACAGAACATCTTCCTTCACATTTTCAGGGAGCATGTCAGCCTAGGTCAGGCTGAATCTGATGCCTGTACCGCAATACACTTTCATTCTTCATTCCTTGCCACACATGTACTGCCTGAGGTATCCCCTTACATCTGTCTAATGGTTAAGGATGGGACCTTGTAATTGATTTTGTTTGCCTGAATGTAGGCCTTTATATTATATATTGTCATGACACCATGTTAGAAAAATGGTTGCTAAAGTACCACTAGGAATGAGTGAAAATATTGTTTGTTTGTTTTTTGTTTCCTATTTATTTATAAACAATATACTATTTTCTTCATAACAAAAAAAAAGACAACCTCAAAAAGCTGTGAGTCTTTAACTTTGAAAAGTCTGAGTCAAATCCCTTTGTATTCAATTCTGAACCTTGGGAAAGTGGCAACCTATTGTTTGCAATTTTAAATAATACATGGGTCCTCTCAATGCCGGGAGTAGTTGCACCCATTGAGTTTGGCCAGGATCATTCAATATCTATTCTGCTCAGTTTTTCACCCTAAGAACATACCAAATTAAAATATTTATTGGAAAGTGCTATGGGGTATAAAAGAAATTTTTAAAGAACTTACAACTGAAACTGAAAAGATTCCACATTCCCTGGGCATCATAGTTTATAATATTTACATGTTGTGCCAAATAGTCTAAATTAGGGGGAGCCAAAACCTTTCAGTTGCAACATACAAAAGGATCCCTCTGGTACAAGCAGAAAGCCTGTTTCCACCCATATTTCTCCTTCCATTCATGTCAGTCTTCAGTTCTCTATTTAGAGTGACGTGACTTCAGGCCAAAGGGAAATTGAAAGAGGGAGAAAACTGTGTGTGCACTCCAAAAATGAACAAGAGCCTAAGATTAAAATTTGCAGAACAGCTGGCACGAAGCCTAAACTCATTGCATAGTTATCACAAGCTGCACAGTTTGTGGACAAATCTATCGCCAATACCATGATTTTAAAAGAAGAAGTGGGGGGGGGGGCACACACACATTTAAACAACAAATTCCATGTAATGCATTTGCAGCCTATCTTTTCAATCTCAGATACTTTACTGTGAAAAGATGTCCAATTAAAATAATAGAAGTCTTAGAATAAATGGATAGGCAGTGTTGTGTTGGATGTGATTCCTAATGCTATTTTGTTTAATGGCACCTGGAGTCTATTTGTCAAATAGCAACTGTAATAATCTGACAGTTACTATTTTGCCACAAATAAAATACTGAATCTGTAAAATGTCTTGAAAAGTGATTTTCACCATGATACAAATTTCAGAGGGAGAGATAAATATCACTAAAGACAAATCTGGAACAGGTAATGACCAATTGTGTGCTTATAATTGCTCACCTGGTTTAAATTAGATTTTCTGTACTCACTCAATCTACACATGGTCCAGTGCTCTGCAGTTTACAGAGGTAGGCTCATCTGCATTGCAGTTTCTTCTTTTAAAAATGTACATCAGCAAGATTTCAGCTTTGCAAAAGATTACCACATTATTTGATGCCAAAGCTTCCATGCCTCACAGCAAAAAAATCTGCTGGTTATTAAGTGTGGCATATGTTATACTAGACAAAATTCCTCAAGATATGGCTAAGTTGCCATTTAGTCAAGCTACTTTATCCAATATAATGTTTGTTTGCAAGCCTTTAAACTCTTCAATGAAATGTTTATAAGTTGATAAAATGAGGGGCTGAGAGACATATGTAAAACATGATCATATAGAGCCCTTATAATAATAACTTATGGCCTGCCATTCATTCTATTGGGGACTGTGCAGCATACCCATGGCAACATAGGTTAGCTTGTCTTCCAGGAGGCATAGTGGAAAATTGATCTCCTATTTTCTGACTCATAGCCAGAAAATAGCTCATAGACGGAAATGAGCTCCCGTCTTCATCCCAGCTCCTGCCAACCTAGCAGTTCGAAAGCAAGAAATTGCAAGTAGATAAATAGGGACCACTTCAGTGGGAAGGTAACAGCATTCCGTGCGCTCCGGTGTCTAGTCATGCCCGCCACATGACCACGGAAATGTCTGCAGAAGCAGACAGCGCTGGCTCTTCAGCTTAGAAACAGAGATGAGCACTGCACCCTCGAGTCGGATACGACTGGGCTTCGAGCAAGGAAAACCTTTACCTCAACCTTAGCCAGATATCTAAACAACTGAGATATTCAACCAACTTTGAAACCCCTAGGTATATAAAAAAGTGGGGAATCTGACTCCATTAAGGATCCAGATATGTAGTGAATATTTAAATGTTTTCTTCTAATATTCATGGGTATATAGGAATAGTGTTCTCAGATGCCCACCGCAAAAACACCGCATAATGACCAGAATCCAATCATGTATCCTGGATCCTACTTCCCTTCCCAGGCACCCTAAAGTCCTGCTCCAGAGGGCTATGAAACTCCTTTTGAAGATGGCTTTTGATGTCACAGAAAGCTGTGAAAAGAGCAAGAGGGGAAGAAATTTCCAACTCCACTGGCATTAGCCACCAAACTATATACTGGCAGATCCATCACCTAAATAAACTACTAGCGTTACATCATATGCTTAGCAATAGTTGTAACATTATTAATCTAAGTACTAATTTTACTACTCCTTAACTCTGAGTAGAAACGCTCCTTTTAAAAAATATATTTTAAGTACCCTCATTTTAACTTCTGTTCCTTTTGCTGTACTATGGTGACCTTGGACCATAATAAAAATTGATTGATTGATTGTTTAATTGATTGATTGATCTCTATCTTCTCAGCCACATTTGATTAATTATAGCCTGGCATGCATAAAAGCACATACACATTTGCCATACACACTCCTTGCAATTTGGAAACTGAAGAAAGTGGGATTCTGATTTTCATGGACTGTTGCCCATGCATGTATTCACATTTTAGATGTGAGCTTCAGTTTTATATGGACTCTCTTGTTTCACACTACTACACTGTTAGAGGCTGACAGGGCTTACAATTGCATTTTACTGATGACAGTAAAAGCTTTAGTTCTTATACAAACCAAGTGACAAGAATGAGGAACTTGTTAAAATCCTGTCTTAACACGTCAGAGCCAGTGCTTTCTCCATGTTTTGTTACAGTAGCTACTTTTGCCTATGTATTTTGTTTTTAATACGAGTGTGAAGAAAAATGTATGTTGACAGTAGGCTTCTGCAATCCTTTCTCCTTTTGTTACTGGGCCTTTTTATGTCTAGTGTAATTATAATTTGTCACTAGAACTTGTCACGGCTGTCTTCAGTTCTGGTCCAAAAATCAAGTGAGGCGTTTGTTCCAAAGCTATGAAAGGACATGCAAGGAAGAATGCTACTTCATTGAGACCACTTCTTGATCTTTCCCCCTTGTTGCCCCATTGTATTTTAGAGCAGAAAACAATAAACAATATTATATAAGAGAAAAGACAATATCTCCCTCTGTGTCTGCTTTTGTATGTCTATCATTCTGTCCAATGCAGAGTTTTCTGTCTTATACAATGAGTATCACATAGGACTAGAATTATGTAGGTCTTTCACATGGAGTTGAAACTGCTGTTGGAGCTAAAGATCAAAGCTAGGTGGAATTCAGTGAATTTCTTTAATTGCCAATGTGATAAGAGAGTGGTGAAAAAGAATATTGAACCTGAGGTTTTCTTGATATATGTATAATTTTCATGAGGACATGATTCCTTTCAATCCATATTGATCATTGGAACTAGGCAGCATGAGCCTAGGTCAGTGATGGCAAACCTTGGCACCCCAGCTGTTCTTGAACTTCAATTCCCAGAAGCCCTGATCAGCATGAGTGCTGACTTGGGATTCTGGTAATTGAACTCCAGGAACAGCTGGAGTGTGAAGGTTTGCCACCACATAATTAGAGGGGCTCTCTAATTATACCATTGGCTAGAGGGGCTCATCTCTCTAGCACATGAAGGAGGTCCTTCTCCATGTCCACACCAGCCCTATGGAACCTCCTACCTATATAGTTATGGCCACAGACAGAACTGCTTCCCCTTAGGAAAGAGCTTAAAACCTGGCTGGCAGGGCAGGTGTGGGGCACTGATGGGGAGGTGACACCTGCCCATTGGTTTATATAGATTCAGATCTTCCCCCTCTTTTTTAAGAATAGGGTGGGTGGGGTTTTTTGGGACTTTTTTTAAAAAAAGATAGATGGTTTTAAAAATTGATTTCAAAAGGTTTTAGTGTGTTATTTTTGTTTGTGTTTTGACTGTTAGCCGCCAGGAGTCACCTCGGCGAGGGGGCGGCAATACAAGTACAAATAAATAAATAAATAAATAAATTTACTAAAGTTTTCTTGGAAGGAAAACAGAATTCACCATTTATTTATTTTTTGTTCTGAAAATCTAACCATGTATAAAAGGAAAAACTTTGACAAATATAGTTTTACCTTTGATGGAGAGAATGCTAAGATAGAATTAGGTTGCAAATGTTAGTGTTGTAGTGGAAAGCTAGGAATTCATCTATATTTTGAGCTAGACACCAGACATTGTAGAATGTGAAGAAAATTCTGATAATTTCAGGATCATCCTCAACATGTTGCTTATCCTTAAGGCCAGTTTAGTTCAACTGACCTTATTTTCCCCACACCAATTTAGAGTAGGGAAGAGTTATTAGAAACATCTCTATTCATCCTCATGATTTCTGCAATTGGTTCACAATAGCTCTGCAGTAGTCTGCCTAAATATACCATCCTTTCCCTTTACAAAACAAGGTTCTGTATGTACCCATCAAGCACAAAAGGATTTGCTAATCTTTACCTATGAGAAGGGACATTAACCATTGGCATACCTGTCAACCCACGGCTCCAGAAAAATGGGACCTGCGCAGATCGCTTGTGCGCAGGTCGCTTTCCACGCATGCGCGGAAGTGCTATGTCGCTTGCGTAGGAGTTGCGCAAGTGGCATAGCACTTCCACGCATGCGTGGAAAGCGTTTCCCCCCACTGCCAAATTACAGGGTTTTGGCAGCGCGGGGAGGGTTATGACGTCAATCGACATCAAATTACAAGGTAATCCCGGCCAAATCAGGATGGTTGACAGGTATGACCATTGGTGTCCGGCATACATGCCCGTACCCATCCCTACTATCCCCTACTGAGCCGCCTACACTTGCCTTCACCCTGAACGACCATTGCCGCAAGGGTACAGCAGTTGCCAGTGGGGCAACTGCCCCATGAACGTGGTCAACAACAAAAAAAAACAACTATAAGGCCCAGCGTCCTCCGTGCCACACCAACCCTCAGCCAATGAGGCTGAGGGTCGCGAGCACAGAGGAGGCTGGGCAGCCGGTGCGGTCGTTTAAAAAAACCATGCCAGGGAAAGGCCCAACCCACAAAAGGTAAGTGAGGAGGGGGAGAGGAACTGAGTGGGGGCAGGGCCCAGGAACCATGGCACCCACCCACCCCACCACCTTGCCCCCTCAATCCATAACCCCCACCTTACCTTTTGTGGTTTGGGCCTTTCCCAACAGCACGGCCTTCTCTGCTAGGATGCGCACTGGTCTATCCTCCAATCCTGCCGGCGTCGATGCCTCGATGCCGGCAGGATCGAAGGACAGACCGGTGCACGTCCAAACTTAGAAGGCCACGCTGGGGAGAATCGGCCAGCCAGCAAAAGGTAGGGGACAGAGATGGGGGCAGAAACCTTGCCGCCCACCTGCCACACCACATTGCCCCCCCCAATCCCTGTCCCCTTACCTTTTCCCGGCTGGTTCATTAGCCCGGGGAGGAGACCATGGCCGGATCCTTCAGCCATGCATCCTTCCTGGGTGGTGATAAATGCAAGGGCACCAAAGGCACCCGCAGAACCTTCCCTGTTCGCCCAGGGACGCAAGGCCAAAGGACCTGGCCACTGCCTCCTCCACGGGTGACGAAGAACACAAGGGCACCAAAGGCGGCCGCAGCGCACTTCCTGTTCACCCGGGGAGGAGGCTGTGGCCGGGACCTTCGGCCCTGCATCCACTCTGGGTGCCAACCAAACTGTCCTACCCTCCTGGGAAGCCTTCGCCTCCTGGAGGTACTTACCCAGCCAGGGAAAGAAGAAAAACGGCAGCCTTCTCTCTCTCTCTCTCTTTTCTCTCTCTCTCTCGCTTTACCTCACTCTATCTGTCTCACTCACCCCATCTGGTGGACTGCTTTCTTCTCTCTCTCTCTCTCTCTCTCTCTCTCACTCACTCACTCACACACACACACACACACACACACACACACACACACACACACACACACACACACACACACACACACACACACACACACACACACAAACACACACACGAGTCACACCTGCCTTGCCAGAACATCTGTGTGTTGGTGGTTGGGTTGGTTTTTTTTTTAGGGGGGTTAGGGGAGGTTGTGCACATATACCCCAAAACCACCCCAGCCACCCACTCACACACACAAAAAGCCCGGCAGGGCCGGGCAAGAAATATGCCTGTTGTTAAAAAGAAGCAAACAAGCTGCACAGTGATTATTAGAAATTCACATGCTTGTAGTTTTGAGTCATTTGTGCAAATTATGCAAGCTACATAAGTTCTGCAAGATGAAAAAAAATGTTGAGTAGATTTTATCAGAGAAATTCTGGCTCTTTTTCAAGGCAAGGATAAATTTTAGCAGTTCCTTGTTCTTACTTGTGAGGCCTAGCTCCTTGTCTCATAGGTCTCATCAGTCACTAAGACATATTTGTTCTGAGGAAAGAAAAGAGTATCAAGATCTACAGCAATAGATTACTGACTTATAGTGTTTCTATTGTTGTATCTATAATTGTTGTAACCTGAAAAGCTCATTGATTACTCCGTTTCTTCAGATGCTCCACAACCTTAATTACATTTTTTTCTTGATTTCTTTTCAGGAAAGACACACATTGTTTTCCTTGTTTTAGTATTACATAGTCATAACAGTGGTGGGATTCATTTTTTTACTACCTACTCTGTGGGTGTGGTATGGTGGGCATGGCCAGGGGAAAAACCTTGCATTATTTCAAAACATGGATGGGCGTGGCCAGCCAGAATTTCTGCTACTGGTTCTAGCTAACGGGGGTGCGGGGGGGGGGGGACGGGACACCTGGTGAATCCCACCACTGGTCATAAACACTACACCATAATTTCACCTAGCCTCATTTCTTCACAGCTAGAATTCTTACTAATTATACCCAAGAGCATAACACAAATGGCATACTACTTAGAAGTAAATTACCACAAATCATGAAGTCAGTGTAGGCATAATCTGTTGTACTTCAAGTTGTGCAACTCAGTGTGCAACAAACAATGCTTGTGCTGACTATGTGACTTGCAGCAATTCATTCTTATTCTTCCATATCTAGGCCAGACAGGAAATGGCAAAAATAAATGCATCTTTGGGTGAGTTCATTCAGCAGTTCTTTTTGCCTGAGCTAGTGTGAGAAAGATTAGCCAGCAACACAAGGTTGCGGTTAACAGGGTACACCCAATTGTGATTTAAAATACCACAATCTTTAAGGAGGCTCTTTCTGAGTACCCTTCAGCAATTCATTACCAAAAGTTAAACCATTTGTTTTCCATTGGCATACAGTAGCAGCAAGATTTTGACCCTTGTCTCTTACATCTTACATCATGTCTAACCACATGCTTTGGTGGGATTTTTCTTCCTTATTAATTTGTCAGTAGAGAAGACACTGATGTTTCTTCATGCTTATTGTCTCCTGTGGGAGGAATATTTTTCAATATGTTTTCATCTGTATTTATGGACATTTTCAGTTTTGTACCAATATGCAATAGTAAACTGTTATGCTGCACAATTCACAATTTCTATACTTTTCATTGCAACTATCTAATTAAAACAAGTAGATACAAACAAATATATTATGTTATATTAGGAAAATTGCAAACAAATTACAAGACATTTGCACAAAAAGAGTGAATTTTCATACAGTTTTTCTAAATCTCGCTATTCATGATGGATTGCCCTTGAAACAAGAAAAATTAGCAAGGTTTGACACAAACTGTGTTTTAAAATAAGAAGAATGTGAAATTCCTTTCAACCCAGCAACATTCTTTTCAACCCAGAAAGTATCTTTGTGTACTTCTGACATGATTTAACCAGTGGCAGCAAAGATAGTAAAGGCCAAACCAGTTACAATTTTCAGTGGAGAACTTATGTTGATAATGTATTTGTCTGGAAAGAATAAGTAGAAACCAGAAATGACTAACATTGAACAAAGAATCAAAATTCACAATGATGTGGTACCTCTTTACATTACAAACCAATGAAACCTGTTCATATACAGCCTGGAGGTGTACCAGCTTATCTTGTAGCTGTTAAATTTCAGAAAATTATTACTAGTCATATCACAAACTGCAATGAGTGTAATACAATGAGACAACCAGAACAATCCAATATTTTAACACGAAATAGTCTTTATTTCAGTGTCCATGTGAAAAATAAATGTAGGTTTAGCTCCTTGAATATGTATGTGTAATGGTATTGTGCCAAATGAGTAAATATGGAGGCAAGACCCATAGACTTTAGCTGATGGTATCTTCAGAGAGCCTCTCCGGTCCACTCTGGTGGGATGGACAGATGTTCTTGGGGTGATGCAGTCTCTTAGGTATCCTGGCCTACTACCACATAGGGCTTTAAAGGTCATAACCAGCTCCTTGAATTGCACCCAGAGGCACACTGGTAACCAGTGCAGTTCCCGGAGCAGTGGTGAGGCATGGGCAAAACACCTGTACCCCATCACCACATGGGCAGCCGCATTCTGGACCAGTTGCAGCCTCTGAATGGTCATCAAGGGCAACCCCATGTAGAGCAAATTACAATAGTCTAGTCTAGAGGTGACCAGAGCATGTGTGACAATGAGCAAGGAGTCCTGGTCCAGGAGCATGTGTAACTGGTGGATCACATGAAGTTGTGCAAAAGCCCTTCTGGCAATGACTACCACTTGCTCTGCTAGCAGTAGTCACAAGTCCAGGAGGACCCCCAATTTATGCACTGGGTCTGTCTGGGGCAAAAGAGCCCCATCCAGAACCAAAGATGGTAGCTCCCGAGATAACGCAGGGCCCCTGATCTGAAGTCACTCAGTCTTGTCGGGATTAGTTGTACCCCGCTGTCCCCCATCCAGACCCTAACAGCCTCCAGACACCTGGATAGGACTTTGACTGCATCACTTGTATCACCACGGCCTGAGCTGTACAATTGAGTATCATCAGCATACTGATCATACTTCACCCTGTGGGAACAGATGATCCAACTAGGTTGCTATGGGATCCAACTAGTTTGCTAATTGGATCTAACTAGGTTGCTATGGGCTTTCAGTATAAAACTTAGTCCAGTCCTTTCACTTGCTGTTGGCTTTCATACTTTTCACTTATGCTTTGTTGTTGACTTTGAGGTTTTCTGCCTGCTGTTATTTAAGTAGGTTATTTAATTATTTATATAATTTCGAATTATTATTATTATTAGCTTTTTAAAATAAATATGCCGCTCTACAGATTGTGGTCGTGTGTGTCTATATTATTCAGTGATATTTCTGGTACTCAATCCAGCATCCAATTAGTTAGTTAAATGACAAAATACCTGATATGTCAGGTTTGTCAGCAGATGGTCCAAAATTAGGATCTGGCCTTCTAGTTCTATCCTGTAAGGTCTGGGGCTGTCCTGAACCTAGCACAAGATGGTTAGAAAGCTTGCTAGGCAATCTACATTGGAAGATTTGTTGTTAGATACAGTTTGTTGCAACTACACCCAGTATTATGGGGCTTGAAAAAAATCCTACCTTCACCATTTTAAGTACCATGACTTCTAATACCCAAATAACTGCATGTCCCTGAACCATTTTAGCCCATTTTTTCCATGCCCACCCAATTGGACATTCTACTATGTACATTATCAAGCTTTTGAATTCATTGGCATTCCTACCAGTCACTCAGGATTTTATTTTATTACCAATCAAAAATAGATAGATGTAAAAACTGCCATCTTGGCTTATATAATGAAGAGGTAGTAATTTCATCTATACTATGTAACAGAAATCAGAAAGGATGTCTTTAATGAAGTGTCTATTCTATCATTAATAAATTTGTATTTTTTAAATAATTCTTTAGTCTTATTAGTATTTTCATTTTGTCAAGGAAACACTGGACATTTTATTGGCTGTGTAGAATAAGCATTCTTTAACAATGCATGGCTCAATTCATCCTTCATATCAGGATCTGTTTTGCTATCTAACTGGCTGTTGTTGATCAAGAGATCATCCTTTGTCCCTTTTCTTCCTCTTTTCCTTATTTCTGATGTCTTTGTTTGATTATTTTCTTATGACTTCCTTGAACAGGAAACTTAGTGGCAGATGTAACCAGACCTGAGCAAATATCAGGCTACTAAGAAACAAAAATCAACATAAGTAGAAAGACAATTCAATGTTGTCTCACAAATGCATTTGAAATTATGGTTTGCAAAGTGTGTATTTATGAAAGACCAGTTATCCTAGCAATGAACCCTTCCAGGTACAGTGGAGCCTCATACAACAATTGCCCCATATAGCAATGAAATCACATAATAATGAGGTTGTAAGGGTGGGGAATGGTGTTCCGCATAACGATTTTCCCTATGGAAAAAATTGTACAACAATTTTTCAATGGGATAAACCACTTAGCAAAAAAATTGTTGTACGATGCATCCCATAGAGGAAATCGCTATGAACAAGGAGGAAAAAGAGTTATTAGAAATAATGTTAACTACGGGTAGACAATGTATTGCTAGAAATTGGAAAAATGATGTAACTATACAGATGGGAGAATGGTATAAGGAAATGTGGAATCTAGCACTGAATGACAAATTGACATGGGAGATAAAAGTAAAAAGGGACAAATTGAAGGAAAATAGATTTTGGAGTTTTTGGAAGCCTTTCATTGATCACTCCCTTACGGGTATGGATTGTTTTAGACCTGTACCATCTCAAAGTAGTTTTTGGAGATAATACAGAGACTAAACTCTCCGGGGCAATGTAAATACACACTGGGTGATTTGTAGATTGAAAATCTGGAGTTTGATAGTTGTTAATAAACAATTGTAATATTGAAAGTTTTTATGAAGGTTATGGTTATAGTATTAATCCTTAACGTGGATACTTAATAGTGTGTGTACTATAACAGATATTAGTTCAACTATCATTTATGTGGTAACTTTTTATGAGGCTTATGTATTTTTGTTATGTTATATGATGTATTGTTATTTGTATGTTTGTAATTTCTTTTTGAAAATAAATAAAAAATATTATTCGAAAAGAGAAAATCGCTATACGATGCATGTATCATATAGCAATTGTTTCGTACAACGAGTCCTGTGGAATGGATTAAAATTGTTGTATGAGGTACCACTGTATATGGAATGTAGATTACATTTTGTGTGTCCCAGGAATTGTCTGTATTACTGAGAGCCATGGAGGCTGGTAATTCTTATTTTGTCAGAGTAGAGAATACAAGTTGCTTTTAATTTGAACTTTGCCACAGCTATCTAAAATGCTGCATGACTTTTAGGATTAGAATTGAGCACCTATAGTAGTGCCAGTGCAGTGTGAAGTAAAACTCATAGTGCATTCATTGTCCTTGTAAAATCAGAATCACCAGCTTTTACTGCATAGTCAATAATAGGGGAAAATCCCTTCTCATTGAGTATAAAAGGATGAGTCATATTTACTGCTTCTTCACAGTTTTTTCTAGTATGTAAAAGATTATTCAGTGTGCTTTTTGATGTAGTTATGTATAATTTAAATTTGTTTGTTTTTATGCCACACATTTGGATTCCACCCAGACTCCACTTTTTAAGGAATCATAGTCCCTAACTCAGTCAATTCATATTGTGCTTTATACTTTACTTTATTACTTGATACTTTATTATTATTTTCACTTGTTAAATACAGATCATTCTATTCTGCACAAGGTCTATTAAAACAAATTTGTATGCCAGCCAATGGATGTGTGAAAGACACTTCCCCGATGCTTATAAAATCCTGGGAGACAGAAGATGGAAAGTTGTCCTTCTGTTTCATTTCATATTGATTTTACATTGTTTAGGTTGCAAGGACTAACCAGAAACCTATAACCTTCACCACTTTTATTTGCTAGATTATTCTCCTTTTTAAGTTGTAATAGAATTTTATTAGGTATGCACACACGTAATATTGAGCAAGTAGAAATTTGAGGGAAAGGGCATGATAGGAAACTGAGGAAAACCAATTAGATCACAAGTTCTCAATCTTTTAAAGACGGGAGCCAAGTCACGCTCCCTCAGACAACTTTGGGGACCAAATGGCCATTTTGCCCTTCCTCCACCACATGACACTTCCTGATGTGGTGGAGGCAGTGAGGGGCCACATGAAATAATGTCATGGGCCATATCTGGCCCACAGGCCACAGATTAAGGATCACTGAATTAGACCATTTAGCACAATGCAAGTTTTAACTGTTCCAATTAAAATGCCAACATTAAAAGAATGTAGGCTAAAATACATGAAGCACAAGTTCAGTTGACTAAGGCTACACATCCAGGATGTCCTAACCAAGGCTTGAAACTCAATGAACTCAATAGGATTTTACTTCTAGTTAAACCACTTTAGGATTTTGCTGCATGAGATTATTATTAATTTTGGCTGCAAACGTTCTGGCCACTGCAAATTGTTGCATTCTGAGGACATCCATAATCAGGGGTTGTAACCACCTGGAAAATGATATGGGAAGGTTTTAAATGTGAAGAAATGATTGCTTTAAAGTTTTAGGTGCTTTTTTGTAGTTTATAACTGAATGTGAACCATGTAAAAAATCTAAGATTAAAATAGAGTTAATGTATTTATTGAGTAAGAGCTTTCTTTTTCTTTTGTGTCCCGATCAAACCCTGGATTGCCAAAATGAAGCCACTTTCTTGGCTTTGTCTTTGGCCAAACTTATGTCCTCATCAGTGCAACTTTCTAGCAGTAATCAGCAAACCAGTAAATAAGCTGTATTCTGTATCTCTCCAGATTCACACAGCCTGTTGTTGTCTGCCAGCAGCTCCAATTGGTCATGTTGGTCTTGTATTTAGGGACTGCCCATTCAGGTTTCTCCAAGTAAGGTAGGGGAGGTTGAGTTGTTCAGCTATATCTTCCTTTAATGTTGTTCCTTGTCCAGTGAACTGCTTCCTCCACCTTCTAATTTTGTTTTGCTTTTATGAAGTTTCAAGAATGTTTGTTCTTGCCATAAAACTCTCCCTGGATCTGAGCCAGTGGACTTGAGGCTCATATCTGTTCAGAGGATGTCGAGGGTCATTCTCTTGCTTAGTTCTCTCAGCGTCCACTGTTACTTCTCTCCTGATCTTAGGTGGCATGACACCAACAAGAGGATATATTTTCTCAACTGGTGAAGTTTTGAGGCATCCTGTCACTATACACATGGCTTCATTAACAGTGGTGTCAACTAGTTTTGCATTTGTGGATGTGCTCCATACTGAAGCAGCATACTCTGCTGTGGAGATGCTTAGGGCCAAAGCTGATGTATGGAGCATGGATGGTTGAGTTCCTCATTTTAGTTTATGAGATTCCTATAATGTTGTTCCTTGTATTAATTTTGGGTTTGGTATTCAGACAGTGCTGCTTAAAAGAGTGTGCCCTGTCAAGTGTCACACTGAGGTATTTTGGTGCTGAACAATGCTGTAATTGGTCTCGTTGCCATGTAACACCCAACTCAACCCAATGTACACAGAAAGAGCCTCCTCGAATTTTGTGAATACAATCGGGCATATCCTGGGGAGTAACCTTTTGGGTAATCTTTCTAACACTGAATCAAACCAAAGGAACTGAAGATATCATCAATTTAAGGCTTTCTAGCCTTGTAGGACTACAACAACAACAACAGGACTCTTAGCAGAGGAATTTTAGAGCTTGTGGGAGAGAGAAATAGGAGAAAAGTCATCCTGACTAGATGTTGAAAATGTAGGCTCTTTAATTAAATAGAATTTCTAGGATGGAGACAGAATAACTAAAGAACTGCTGGAGGTGTGGTAGCATCAGATTTCACTCCAGGGATGTAGATTCAGATTGTTTTTCTCTGTTTCTGTAGACAAGCTCTGAATGAATTCTCAGCGAATTCTCCATTTTATTTTACAAAAGCACATGATTCTTGTTTCAGCTGAGAAGCATGGCAAGTATTATAGCAGAAAAGCTGCAGATTGAATTTTGGTGGTGCACTAAACAAAAGCAGTCAACCAAATTAAGAACGTTACCTAGCTATTGAAATAAAATGGAGCCTGCAGGGTAGTATTGTCCCTCATGGGTAGTAGTAAATCTACTTGGTATGGTGCTAGAGCCTAACCCGGATATGGTAAAGTGGGTTGGAACAGAGCCATGCACAGCAGCTAGGCATTGTTAAAGGATAGGTAAAATACGCATGCATTAATGAATCAACACACAATGAATTCTGCCATTGGCATGTCCTATAGGTATATATTCAGCACAAAGTTATGCACAGTTAATTTTCTTTGGATGTAATGAGGTCCAAATGAGGCTAGCTACTCACCAGATATCAGCCAAAAATGACAGTATACCCATACAGGGTGGTTTTTTTTTTAAACTTCCACACCAAAGCACACTGTCCTTAAGCAGAGACTTGTATTCAGACTATTATCCAACTAAGCAGACTTTATTAGAAACAAATGACCTCCTTTAGTGTATGAGAACCAAGACAATAGAAACAGCCGAAAGGTTGGCTTAACACATCTTTATTGCATGATGGTCCGGGGGAACATGTGGTAATGGCGGATGAACAGCTCAATATATACTGTGGCTATACATTTGAATGTGGCTCCTCGATAGCCCATTGGCTACTGTCTGCGTGACGTCACTCCCCGTCACGCCCTTCTTGTCCAGGTGAGGTGGTGGCGGGAATCTTCCCACGCTGTAGGTATTTGGGGAATTGGAACCATGTGAGCTGGGCGCTCACTATTGCCCCTAGTGGTCACTAGCTCGCATCCTAATACAGAAGGTTACAGTGTTACAGCTGGTGATTGTTATATCCACTCATTCGAGTGTTACATTACTTAAAGGCACAATATTCCAAACACAACATCCCTCCCCCCTAGGATGAGACGAAGTCTCTCATCCAATATGGTTTATTGCAAACGCGTTTCGGGCGCAAGGCTGGCTGGCTTGTCCCGGGGGCGCTATCACTTCTGTGTTCCCTGGTCTCTTGTCCTGCAATGGGAGAGGGAGACTCGTTAGCGACCCGCCGAGGTTCCGTGCTTTTCGGGGTAGGGGTAAACTCCATTGTGGGAAAACCAGGGGCATTGGGGGCTAACGAAAAACCCCGCTTCTTGTCTGGATGGGTGGAGGACCACTCCGAAACCCCTCCGGTTTTGTAACTCAAACTCAAACTCATCTTCTGGGGTGTCTGCGGGGGTATCCCGCAGGATATCTATGGGGACAAACTTATTCCCTTCCCCCCTTGGTGGGGACCACTGGCCCCCCTCTCCTTCCCCTTGGGCTGAACGGGTGGGGGAGAACCCTAACATTGAATCCTATTCCGCACTGTCCGCGCTCTGGTTTCCGGAGACCCGGCGCCGGAGTTGGTCCGCGTGCCGCCTCCAGAGTAGACCTGTGCTGGTCTCTACGCAGTACGACACGGGACCCGTTTGCCCAATGACTACTCCCAGAACCCAGGCTGGCCCTGCGCTAGCGTAGTTTCTGCAATGGACCGGGGCGCCTATTTCGAAACTCTTCGTGCCCGCTAATCCAATGTTCCTCCCAGTGTCTTCCACCCTCGTAGGGTCTAGCCTGGTCAGTACCGTAGTCAGTTTTCTGCGCATTAGGAGCTCTGTGGGCGAGTATCCTGACGCTAGGGGGGTTACCCTATATCCCAGCAAAAACATCCCTTCCCCCCTAGGATGAGACGAAGTCTCTCATCCAATATGGTTTATTGCAAACACGTTTCGGGCGCAAGGCTGGCTGGCTTGTCCCGGGGGCGCTATCACTTCTGTGTTCCCTGGTCTCTTGTCCTGCAATGGGAGAGGGAGACTCGTTAGCGACCCGCTGAGGTTCCGTGCTTTTCGGGGTAGGGGTAAACTCCATTGTGGGAAAACCAGGGGCATTGGGGGCTAACGAAAAACCCCGCTTCTTGTCTGGATGGGTGGGGGACCACTCCGAAACCCCTCCGGTTTTGTAACTCAAACTCAAACTCATCTTCTGGGGTGTCTGCGGGGGTATCCCGCAGGATATCTATGGGGACAAACTTATTCCCTTCCCCCCTTGGTGGGGACCACTGGCCCCCCTCTCCTCCCCCTTGGGCTGAACGGGTGGGGGAGAACCCTAACATTGAATCCTATTCCGCACTGTCCGCGCTCTGGTTTCCGGAGACCCGGCGCCGGAGTTGGTCCGCGTGCCGCCTCCAGAGTAGACCTGTGCTGGTCTCTACGCAGTACGACACGGGACCCGTTTGCCCAATGACTACTCCCAGAACCCAGGCTGGCCCTGCGCTAGCGTAGTTTCTGCAATGGACCGGGGCGCCTATTTCGAAACTCTTCGTGCCCACTAACCCAATGTTCCTCCCAGTGTCTTCCACCCTCGTAGGGTCTAGCCTGGTCAGTACCGTAGTCAGTTTTCTGCGCATTAGGAGCTCTGTGGGCGAGTATCCTGACGCTAGGGGGGTTACCCTATATCCCAGCAAAAACTGGCACAACTGCAGGTTTAAATCCCCGGGGCCCATGCGCCTCAGCGCGTCTTTGGTGGTACGCACAAGGCGTTCTACCTGGCCATTCGTCGCCGGGTGGAAAGTCGCGGAGGTGATGTGCCGGATGGTGTTGATGTCAATGAATGCCCTGAATTTGGCGGACGTGAAGCAACTAGCTAACAAGCGTGTCGGGTATACCGAACGAACTGAACACCTTGCGCAATTGTTTAATGGTTGCGGCCGAGGAGGTGTTCGCAACTGGGATAACCTCTAACCACTTGGAATAAGCATCCACTATAAGGAGAAAAAGCGATCCTCTGAAGGGGCCCGCGAAGTCAATGTGCACGCGGGACCACGGCCCCTTTGCCGCATCCCATTCCCTGTGTGGAAGTCAGGCCTCTTCGGGCTGGGAGCTTTGGCAACTCTCGCAAGTGCCCACCATGTGCTCGATATCGGCGTCCAACTGGGGCCACCAGAAGTAGCTAGCTGGCCAGTGCCTTGGAGCGGACAATTCCAGGGTGGCTGACGTGCAGCAGCTTCAGCACCCTTGCTCTCAGGGACTCAGGGACGACTACCCGCTGGCCCCACAGGAGGCAACCCCTCTCCATGGACAGTTCTAACTTTTTCCTAAAAAATGGGGCAAATTCCGCTGCCGGGGAGGACATTGGCCACCCTTTCTGCACCCATGAACTAACCAGGGCCAACGTCTTGTCCCTCCCCGTCGCCTTGGCGATTTCTGCAGGCACTATGGGGGGTGAATCTAGGACCTCTATCATGAGCACTTGGTGGTCTTGTTCCACCTCGCACACGTGGCTGCTCGTGTGGGGGAGGGGTGACCTCGACAGGGTGTCCGCGTGGCTTATGTCCTTTCCAGGGCGATACACCAGCGCGTTCTGGTACGCGTTTAAAAAAATGGCCCACCTGAGCATCCTAGGGGACAGAATCTGTGGCGTGGGCTTGTCTGCGGTAAAAATGCCTAGCAGGGGCTTGTGGTCAGTCACGATGGTAAAGGGGCGGCCATAGAGGAAGTCGTGGAACTTCTTCGTCCCAGCAATTATCGCTAATGCCTCCCTGTCTGTCTGTGCGTAGTTACGCTCTGCCTTAGACAGGGACCTGGAGTAGAACGCCACCGAGGCCTCCTGCCCGTTTTCCAACACGTGGCACAGGACCGCCCCCACCCCCACTGGAGATGCATCACATACCAGAACCACTGGTTTCTTGGGGTCAAAATGGGTTAATATGGCGTCTGAGGATAAGAGTTGTTTCAGCTCATTGAATGCCCTCTCCTGGCTCTCGCCCCATCGCCACGCCTTGTCCTTTTTTAGTAACTTATGAAGCGGCTCTGCTACCGATGCCTTCCTAGGCAGGAAGGAATGGTAGAAGTTTAAGAGCCCCAGGAATGACTGCAATTCGGGCTTGGAGGTGGGGCGAGGAGCCTTTTGAATGGCGGCCACCTTTGATTCGGAGGGTTTAATGCCTCCAGGGGTTACCCGGAAACCCAGGAACTCAACCTCTTTTGCGAAGAAGACACATTTGTCTTTCCGCAACCTCAATCCCGTCTTTTCAAATACCGTCAGTACTTTGTCCAGCCTCTCAGCCAATTCTGACTCACTCCCCTCTGTTATCAATACGTCGTCAAAATATGGCAAGACCCCCTCCAGACCCTTTAAGAGACGTTCCACTAGTGATTGGAAGATGCCTGGCGCCGAGTTCATGCCAAACTGCAGGCGCGTCACCTGGAATGCCCCCTTATGAGTGACTATCGTCTGCGCAGCAGCTGCAGCTGGGGTTACCGAGAGCTGCTGGTAAGCCTGCGCCAGGTCAAGCTTTGCAAAACACTTTCCCCCATGTAACCTGGCCAACAGGTGGCTGACTACCGGCACCGGATACGCATTTGGGCGTATCGCCTTATTAATGGTACATTTGTAATCAGCGCATATTCGAACCTCCCCGTTGGCCTTAAGCGCTGTTACAATCGGAGTTTCCCACTCCGCGGAATCAACAGGAACAAGGATCCCCTGGCCCACCAATTTGTCCAGTTCCGCCTCTATCTTGTCCTTAAGTGCAAAAGGCACTCTCCGCGGTTTGAGTCTTATTGGGCGGACCTCCGGGTCCAGGTCGAACGCGACTGGGGGCCCCTTGAATTTTTCGAGTCCCTTCTTGAACACTTCGGGATGCGCGTTACACACCTCCTGTATTGGGTCAGTCCCAACGGCATGCACCCCCCCCAATGAACAAACCCAGGGGCTTAAACCATTGAGTCCTGAGGAGGCAACAGCTCCCCCCTTTGAGAACAACCAGGGGAAGTTCCGCGGCGTGTTGCTTGTATTGGACCTTGAATTTTCCAACCCCCAACACCAGAATGCTATTTCCCTGCATGTCCCGCAGCGTAGACCTCAGTGCTTTGAGCTTGGGCCGCACGTTGGGGGAAATTCCCAAAACCTCCCTCTGGGAAATGATGGAATATGAGGAACCCGAGTCTATCTCCAACTTAACGGGGACCCCTTGCACCAGTACCTCTACAAAAACAACGTGGGTGTCGTAAGGACACGCTGTGGACTGCCGTGTCGTTGTCGCTGTCGTCGGAGATGCGGCCCACGCCGTCCTGCTTTCTTGAGGGCCGGACGTCTTCCTGGTTCTTCGGTGAGCGGTCTGTTGAGGCTTTTTGGTCTCTGCGCCACTGTCTGCAAACTTTGGCTATGTGGCCTCGGCGCCCGCAGTTGTGGCACACGGCCTTCCTGAACGGGCACTTGATGCGGTCATGGGGTGCCCCGCAGCCATCGCAACGCCGGCCATCCTTCCGCACCTTCCGGATGTCCTCGTCCTCGCTGCTCTCCGTGGAGGAGTGTGGTGCCCGCCTGGCTGCTTGCACCGAGCCCGCTGCCTTGTCGGGTTGTGGGGGCCTTGCTCTGAGCCCCTTAACCCCGGCCCTCATGGCTTCCGCCGCCTGCGCCTCCTTCACGACCTCTTGCAGCGTCGGGGGCGGCTCCTTGTTCATCAGCTTTCGCTGGACCTCTTCGTCCCACAGGCCGCACAGCATGCGGTCCCTGAGGGTGATTTCCAGGTTCTCTCACTTGCATGGGCCGGCAGCCAAACGGAGGGCCGCTGCAAAGGCAGCCACGGACTCACCAGGCGCCTGGACTCTCTTCCAGAACGCGTCCCGAGCCGAAAACATTGAGACTGAGGGCTGGAAGTGGTCGCGCATCGCTTTCAGGAGCTGCTTGACCGGCACTTCGTTCACCTTCTTTGGAGACACCAGGTCCACCAATACCTTCATGGCGGGGAACCCGAGCATCCTGATGAGAATGGCCCTCTTCTTCCCCTCGTCTGAGATGTCGGACACCATCAGTGCACTTTGGAAGTCCATCTCGAACAGCTCCCATTCTTCCGGTTTGTTAATGTTGAAACCGGTCTGCGTTGTCTTGATTCCGTGGGGATCCATTATCCCACCTTCATCGCCAATTTAGTGTATGAGAACCAAGACAATAGAAACAGCCGAAAGGTTGGCTTAACACATCTTTATTGCATGATGGTCCGGGGGAACATGTGGTAATGGCGGATGAACAGCTCAATATATACTGTGGCTATACATTTGAATGTGGCTCCTTGATAGCCCATTGGCTACTGTCTGCGTGACGTCACTCCCCGTCACGCCCTTCTTGTCCAGGTGAGGTGGTGGCGGGAATCTTCCCGCGCTGTAGGTATTTGGGGAATTGGAACCATGTGAGCTGGGCGCTTGCTATTGCCCCTAGTGGTCACTAGCTCGCGTCCTAATACAGAAGGTTACAGTGTTACAGCTGGTGATTGTTATATCCACTCATTCGAGTGTTACATTACTTAAAGGCACAATATTCCAAACACAACACCTCCTTTACCCCTGTGAAATGTGTCTCACTTGCACACGTGTATTTAACAGTTCACTGGAAACCAAGGTATGCTGATATATTAGCTGAATCTCACATTTAAAATGTTTTTGTTGGTTTTAAGATTTGGTTGCTAGAGTGGTGAAGGATTTCTAAATGTTTAAGATAGATAATATTGAGTGTGGAGTGAGGGGCTATATTTTGTTTAATGCCACAGTAATATTTTATTTAATGCTGTAGTTAAACTATTTCATTTCACAGAATTTTAAAAGCTACATAAAGCCATGTGAAGAAATATTTGATGCCTTTGATGTATATAAAATTATATACAGATTTAGGTTTTTTTCTGTTTTTGGGAGTTTGGTTCCCTACTGGGCATCTCAAAACAATCAGATATGGGGATGATAAACTACTTCTGCATACTTTCTACGTAGAAAACACTGAAAAGGTTGGCCTTAAGTCAGAATTAAACTGGACATGATTATTGTTATTATTACTGATCACTTAAAAAAGTGCTGTTTGGGAGCTAAAGTCTAGATAAATGGTTCTTGCCCATTTAACTGGTAATCGTTTTAAAGGGGGGGAATCATCTGTAACTAAAGTCTATTTTCATTCTCGTTTTACATCAGAGCATCTATCACTCCATTGATCACCAGGGTTGATTCAGCTGATCTGACTGGCTAGGCGGGTGTCCCCTCCCTCCCTCACTGCTCCATGTGCATCCCTCTCAAAGCTGCACACTTGGTAGAAGAGGACGACCGTCTCAGATAGAAGGAGTGTACCATTCTTCAGTCAAGGGTATACGATAGCTGCCCCCCCTGCTAGAACCTTCAAACAAGCTCAAGGTTTAATGTATTTATGAAGTGGCATAGTGCAAGATTGATGTTCCAACTGAACAGATTAGTGAGATACAAGAGACGCAGGTGCTCCGCTGATGCCTCATGCAGTGTATTGGTCAGCAGATTCCAACTACCACTGCCAGCCATGACACCAAAGCTTGGATGCTTGAAAAATGGGTTACTGTGGAACCTGCCATTACTACCAGCCAAGTACCTGCCTGCAGTTTAAAGTGCTTAAATGATGCAGTACTAAGGTTGAAGGAGGGGATTTTATTTTTTAAAAACTCCTGCAGTCTGAAACCAGTTATCAAGGCACCAAAGTCTTAGCAGGGACACAGTTTACTCCAAAAAAAGCCAATCATGTTCCAGAATGATTTTTTTTAAAAAATGTGACCAGAAAAGATTCAACATTAAAATCCCTATTGGAGTATTAAAAAACTCCTGCTTTCCAACAAAAAATGCACATTTTATGGTTGCTGATTTTTAAATTGGTTGCAAGCATGTCAAACCGAATGCAACAGAGCATTATGACATGTTGAAGAGCCCTAAATTGGATTTTATAAAATGCAAACTTGTCATCTTTCATTCCAAAATCTCCCTTTCTCATCTTTTTCTCCCTAATGGTCATCAGTAACAAAATGACCCAAGAAGCTAAAAAGTTTTGCAACTGGCTTTTTTGTGTTGCCATTTTTATATCAAATTTGTGTCCATTTGTTCACTTGCATAGAGATTGTAGAGAACTTTTGCAGAGCATGATTTCATTAGGAGGGGGGAGTTTGTGAGATACTAATAGTTATGGATGGGGTCCATAATGGTGCTGCCTGGTGCTGTCAGAGCACATGTATGGCATCTAGGTTTGCAGAAACAAGGTTTTGTTCTGACCTTTGTGTCTTTCCTGTGTGGGCTGTTATGTGTCAATAAAAATTTAATTTTGGTGAAATGCCTATATACAAGCACTATCCCGAGACCCTACATTTGGGATATTAATGTGTTATTGTACAGAGTGATCTGAAAATTATAAATGATACATGCAATTGATCTCATTTGGGAACTGAAAGTGACCACTAATGGTTTTCTGCTTTTTAATGTGTTGCTTCTGGAAGACTATCTTGTCCTGTCAGGTTGTTTTCTCACCTCATTGAACGAGTATTGTTGGTTATGAAATGTTTGCTTTAAATCCATGAGTTTTGAAATGTCTTCAGAAGCAGACAGCTGGCTCTTCGGCTTTGAAACAGAGATGAGCACTGAACCCTAAAGTTGGATACGACTGGCTTTCGAGCAAGGGAAACCTTTATTGTCCATGCAAGCAAATGTGACTGTCTCAGAGGGCTAGGCTGTAAACCAGGAGTTCCCAACCTAAGGCCCGTGGGCTGGATCCAGCCCCCAGCACCATTTCATGTGGCTCCCCACCCTTCCATGGGCTTTTGAGAAACAAAATGGTCACCCCTTTGAAGCTGTTGGGACAAAATGGCCACCCCTATTATGCAGGCAGGACAAAAAGTATGTAATTTATTTATTTATGTAATTTATATCCCGTCCTCCTGGTAGGAAACACCACTCACGGCGGCTAACAACAAAAGAGGAGAGAGGAAAAAGGGAAAACAAAAATAAAAATAGAATACAATATAAAACAATTAAAAACATTCACAGCTAAAAAAACCAGCTAAAATCCACATTAAAACACATAAAACCTATGTAAACATTCAAAAAAACAACCCTCACCACCCACCACCCACAATTAAAACTGAGATCCAAGACAGGACAGGTCCGTCTCCCCAGCTAGACAAGCTAGCGGGCCTGAGAGGTGGGGGCTCTCATGCCCCACCCATGCTGAAACAACCATGTCTTCAGCATCTTCCTAAAGGGAAGTAGTTCCATCTGGAGGTGCACCTCAGGTGGAAGGAGGTTCTACAGGGCTGGGGCAGACACAGAGAAGGCTCTCTTCCTGGCCCCAATCAGATGTACCTCTCTCATTGATGGGACCACCATTGAGCCCCTCCTGTCTGCCCTGGTAGGACGGGCTGAATTTCTTGTGATGATGTGGTCTCTTAAGTAGCCTAGTCCCATACCATGAAGGGCTTTAAAGGTCAAAACCAGCACCTTCAATTGCACTTGGAGACACTCCGGTAACCAGTGTAGCTCCCAGAGCAGTGGTGAGGCATGGGCATAAATGCCCGCACCCCATCACTACCCAGGCAGCCATATTCTGGTCCAGATGAAGTCTCCGAATGGTCACCAAGGGCAGCCCCATGTAAAGCATGTTACAATAATCCAATCTGGAGGTGACCAGAGCATGAGTGACCGTGAGCAAGGGATCCCGGTTCAGGAATGGGCATAATTGGTAGATTACATGAAGCTGTGCAAAGCCCCTCCTAGCCACGGCTGCCACCTGCTCTTCGAGCAGTAGCCGTGAGTCTAGGAGGACCCCCAAATTACGCACTGGATCTGACTGGGGCAAAGATGCCCCAGCCAGGACCAAATATGGTAGTTCCCAGGATAACACGGGCCCCCGCACCCAAAGCCACTCAGTCTTGTCAGCTAAAGCCCATTGTCCCCCATCCAGTCCCGGGCAGCCTCCAGACACCTGGTTAGGACTTTGACAGCATCACTTGGGTCCCCACAGGCTGAGATGTACAGCTGGGTATCATCTGCATATTGATGATACCTCACCCCATGGGAACAAATGATCTCGCCCAGCAGTTTCATGTAGATATTAAACAATGGAGGCAAGAGTATCGAGTCTGGAGGCAACCCACATGGGAGCAACCTAGGGCTGGACAACCCGCTCTCTAAAGACACCGACTGAGTCTGGCCCATCAGAAATGAGGAAAACCAGATCAACACTGTGCCTATGTCCCCCAATCCTCAGAGCCGGCCCAGAAGGATACAGTGGTCAATGGTATCGAACGCCGCTGAGAGATCAAGAAGAGCGAGGACAGAGGGGTTGCCTCTGTCCTGCTCCCATCAGAGATCATCCAAGAGTGTGACCAATGCTGCCTCAGTACCATAACCGGGCCTGAAACCTGACTGAAATGGGTCAATGGCCATCTGGCCCTCAAAACTGACTGAGAGAGTGTGACCTGGCCCCAGGCTTGAAAAGGTTGGGGAACCCTGCTGTAGACAGTACCTTTCATGTTATGTGCCAAGTGCTAACTGTGATAGTTAGATGTCCATTATGTATCTGGTAGTATCAGAAAAGCATACATGTCGTATAGGCTCAGCTTAATTGCAGAGTGAATATTATGGAAGTTTTGATGGAGCTACTCACATGATTCTTTTCCATTGGTTCACTTGACAAAGATTCATCAATGTGTCTCAGAGGAGACAAACCTGTGGCTGAATATGCCTCTATATGTGTTTGAGGAAGTGGATTACAATTAATGAAAATTCACACCGAAATAAATTGTTTAATTTTTAAGATACCACAATACATTTGTTTTTATTTTAACTTTCATTTTGTTTTTACTATACATGCTGAATTAAACTACTATGATTATCTCTTTAAAATTGGTACAGAAAGCAATGATCACCTAATTACAAAAACTGTTAACTCTGCCTAATGTTGTATATCTACGTGTAAAATCTGATAAACTTTCAGACCTTATTTATAGTTCCAGGAAAAGAAATTAGTTGCCACAATCATGAATATATTACGTATCACTATGCTGTAATTATAGCATATACATGTAAAGTAGAACTTAACTGTAAGTCTGTGAAATGCTTGTTTCAAGCTGAAATATGGAAGAATAAAAGACAGCATTAAACATCAACAAAGTGATCAAAAGGTAGGAACTAAAAAAAGTGAAGTGCTATAGCTAAAAATTGGTAAGTAGTGTTTCTGCCTTTGTTCATAGTGTTATTTGGTGTAGATGACCATCTTCTGGATATTCAAATATTTTAAGTCATCCTGTCCACTCACTCTGGTGTCTTGAGTGACTGAGGCCCAAGAGCATATTGTAAGTCTAATCACTTTGGTCCATAACAAACAGTGTGACTATAATTAGGCCCTATGACAAATACAATTTCACCATTGTATAAATGATACCTGGTTCCCTCAGTTATTACCTTCAGAAATTTTAATAAGTGAACTGAATGAATTACAAATGGATTGACAGAAAACCTCCTCAGAAGGAGAGAGAGAGAAAGGAGAAAGCGTGTTAGTGATAGTAGCAGGGATTCACTCTTGCCCATCAGCAAAATCATTGGACGGTTTTAACTCATGTTAACTAAGTAATTACCATGACTTCAAGAGAGGTTTTTGTGCTGTTAATGATAAATGAGATGTTTTATTTCATGGTGAATAGAACTTATATCATAAGCATCATCAATAAGGGGTCAATAAGGATGAATATGTATCAATAAATATGCACAAGGGCATTTCCAACAGTTCTAATGAAAACGGTGGAAGCTCTAGCAAAATGCTAAATGAAAATAATTATGGCAACTCATCAGTGTAACAATTACCTTCTACTTTCAAAATTCATATCCCTTGACCTCAGTTTTTTACGGCAGAGGAGCCTTTATAAAAGACTCTAAAATGTTAATGGTCCAAATACAATTAAGACTGCAGTCTTATCCTTGAGGGATTACAATGAAACTGGAGTGTGGAAGTAGCAAGTTAGAAGTAAGGATGTTACATTACCTTTGCAGGGAACATTGTAAGGGCATTCATGATGTCCTAGGAACACCGGTGGCAGTCACAATTATGAACATTCATTTGACAAGGAACCAAGATTCAAGGACTTCATGATATTTGTTATAATAATATTAAATGCTACCTTTCTTTGGTCATAAAAATACAATTACAGTGGAACCTCATACAACAATTGCCCCGTATAGCAACAAAATTGCATAACAATTAGGTTTTGGGGGGGAAATGGCATCCCGCATAACAATTTTCCCTATAAAAAAAATTGTACAACAATTTTTCAAGAGGAAAAACTACTTAGCAAAATAATCATTGTACGATGCATCCCATAGGGAAAATCGCTATAAAATGCATGCATCGTATAGCAATTGTTTCGTACAACAATGAGCCCCTTGGAACGGATTAAAATTGTTGTATGAGGTACCACTGTAATTGTATTCAAAATCGATAGTTCTTATGGGTTTCTAAATATAAATATAAATATAAAATCATCTTCATCTTCATATACATATTCATGCAAACATATTGTAGTATAAAAACCTCATGTTTGAAGTCCAACATGAAAGCCTTTTAAGTGCCTCATATTTCAGGCTGGGTAATCAGGGATGGTTGCATTTGCATAAAACTGTGTTTTTATTATATTGTAATTTTATCTCTTCTTTCTAAACTTCTTGAATATTGTTTTATATTGAAATATATTTTATAGGAAAAAATGAAGCTGAGCCCAGTCTCAGAGCCACTTGTTCACTTCTTTATGTTGTACCTATACCATCAGTAAAAGTATTTCTCTAATGCTTTGGTTTGTTTTCTGAGGATATTTCCCCTTGGAAATTCAATGGAATCTTTTCTTCCAGAACTACTGGAATCATCAGGACATGACAGGAACAGCTTTTGTCAGGATCATGATGTGGAAAAGGTTTATGCATTTTCTAGAGATGTGGAGAGTACTAAAATAATTCCTGGTACTGTGCATGGCAATTTCCCAAGTCTTGCCATATCAAGGTTTTTGTTTGTGTTTTGCCTGCTCCTGAACACTAAATACACAACAAGGGAGAAAACTTGTGCAGTTCAAACTGACAGATTTGTAGTTGGAGAAAGAGAAAAATAGACCTTTTAACCATATTTGTTCATTACAACATAAAGGACAGCCAGCAACACAATTTAAGTGTTAGGAAATGCTTAGTGTCCATATGTAAATCAAACTACCCAAACCATTTTAAAACAACAACTTCTTTTTGGCCAAAACCACCTCTTCTCCACCTTCAACAGCTCCTATTTACTCAGGTGTAACAGACACTAAAACAACCAATCAGCCCGGAGTTTTGTGTTTGGCATTTTTTGTGGTGAGGGAAGTGAGGTCCTAACAGGGCGTTTGTGCAGGTGGAAAATTTGCTTTTTCAAAAAAAAACACCCTCCTCTTCCCTGAGAATTCCCTTTGCAACAAGAAATTTCTTTAATTTATTTATTTTTACCAGTTGTCTTGCAAAAGAAGGTGCCAAATTCTGAAGAGCTCTGGGAATCTTACGTAAAACGGGTGCCATTTTTGTAGGGATTCTTGCAATTCATTATAGATCAGGGTTTGTCTCAGAAAGCAATGGTCACCAATCCATACCTGTCAACCGCAGCTCCGGAAAATCCGGGACCTGCACACAATGGTTCTGCACAAGTCGCATTCTACGCATGCGTAGAAGGCTTTTACGCTTGCGTAGAACCCTTTTATGCTTGTGCAGCCTTCTACGCAAGCTTAGAAGGGTTCTACACAAGCATAAAAGGGTTCTACACAAGCGTAAAAGCCTTCTACGCATGCGTAGAATGCGACTTGCACAGAAGGGATGCACAGTACCTCTTTTCCCCCACTGCCAATTCCGGGGTTTTGACAGCTGCGGGCCAGAAATGGCGCAAATCGGCGCCAAAAATCAGGAAATCCCGGCCAATCCAGGAAGGTTGACAGATATGCACCAATCATCTGAGAAATCCTGCAGGGTTTCCCATGAGATTTCTTGAGGGGAAGATGGAATCCTCACCAAGAAATCTCATTGATAGAAAACAAATGAATTTTCATCTCATTTATTTATTTTTTTGCTGAGAGTGAGATGTTCTTTGGTGTCACCCAGTATCTGCTGTCTGAGGCATCCACTTCACTCTGCCTAGCAGTAGAGATCAGGGGTGTGCTGGGCACCTTGGGAGGGTGGTGAACAGAAAGTGATGGGGTGCCTATTGTGTGTGTGTGGGGGGGGGAAATCCCATACATTCCCATTACCTCTGCCTGCCTCTGAGGGGCACCAGTCTCTGGGGCACACATAGATGAGTCCCTGTAGCCCTGTGGGCCAGCACACCACTCGTAGAGATGGTGTGTTGTGTGTGTGTTTTTGTGTCAGAGATTACTCTGGGTTGAAAGGATTTTTGCAGGGGATGCCCGAATGAGGCTCCTTTCATGTCCCCTATCGTGCAGCTCTCGGGGAATCGAACCCCGTGCTTTCGGTCTCCAAGCACAGTGCTTTCACCCACTGAGCCACCAAGGAGCTACTAGTAGAGATAGTCCAGTAGAGATGGGACCAGTAAAAATGGTCCAAAATGCTTTTAAACTATACACATTCAGTTCAATAACACATTTGTTGTCATTTCTAGGTTATCTGTCAGACTTCCTGTGTTGTTGCTAAACTGCATATAATAGCCTATTTAATTCAGACATTTACCAGATGTTTCGCTGACATGTTTGTTGTAAACTTCATAATTTCTTTTGTCTTGTTCTTGTCTTTATATTTGTAAGTTGCTCTGGGGGTATTGACGGTTCAGTTTAAGGAAGGAAGGAAGTGTCGTGATTGGGATCTGTCAGATTTTCACTTTTCTGTTCTTTTCATAATGGCCTTTCTGTGGCCTGTTTTTCCCTGCCAAATCTCTGAAAGGAGGTGGGCCAGAGCAGTCTGATAAGAGGCCCTGGGAATTCAGGCAGGGCTCTTCTCTTACTAAGCCACAGGAATGCTATGGTAAGCTTGAGGTACATTGCCAAGAAGGCATGTCTGCCTCTCATATGTATGTTCCCCAGGCTGAGGGCATGTTTGTTCATTTACATGTTAGCTAGAAGTCCATGTTTAGTCTTTCTAAAGCAAGTAAGAACATTCAATTCCCATGGGATGGGGCCAGAGGCCCTCATTGTAGTTAAGGGGCCATCTTTTGGAAATCCCCTAAACTGAACACACCTCTAACCAATAAGGGGAATCTCCACCTTGACTCTAAGGGAGGGATAAAGTGTATGCATCCTGATAGGAAACTCTGGTCCTTGTCAAGGCCCTGGGGGGTGGAGACAGGTGGCTCCTGGGAGGAGGCTGAAAGGCAATTTGAGTAAGCTGTTGGAGCTCCTGAAGAGTTTTTCTTGGGATCGTTTGGAAGAATGGAGTTGGGCCTAAACATCTGAGCAGGCCTTTGGAGAACACAGATGGGAAATAGAAATTATTTCGCCATGGAAGGGACTTAGAAAATATCTTACCTGGGACATCTTAACACTTAGTCATTTTTCTGAGGGTTTGAATGTTGGACTTTGCCATTTTTCTGGAGATGGAACTTTGCTGATTTTCTTCTGTACATTTATGCTTGTCGATTTTATGGAAATATAAAATAAAGCCTATTTTGGACTTTGACTTAAGTGCTCCTTAAAGCATTCTTTCAGCTAAGGGAGGTTTTCAGCACTTTTTGTCCGAACAGCGATTCTCCCTTGCCTCTCTGGAAAGGTGCACTGCAGGCAGCCGCTTTTTGCGTGTGCATGTGCAAGAGGGAGAGAGGCCCTTTGGGAGGCTGAAGGGGAGAGCGTGGTGGTGGGGAAGAAGAAGGTCTTTCCCCCCATCATGACAGGAGGGAAGGAAGTAAACATCGGCAGCTTGGACAATGAATGGAAGGCATTGGTTTCCCATCTGCCAGTATGAACCTAAAGGTCTATAATGATACAAATTTCCCTAACATAGATCACAATCCAAACTAGCTAGGCTGACATTAGACTGGCTGAGTAGACTTAGGCCGACTGAAGCTATGTTGTACCCCTCCCAGCTCAGGAGAGAAAGGATTTCAGCTGGCTTTGGGGTGAAATAGCACAAGAAAAAAACAAAATAAAAACCACAAGCCCAGCACAATCATAAAGGAAACTGAGCTGACAGCTACCAATCAGCAGCTAGCAGCCAACACATAGAGTTAGGTTAGCCTAAGGGCACTTGTATCAGCACAAGGGGCTTAAGCACTTTCCCAACTCAGTTCAGTTGTTCTTAACTTTGAGCTAGGGTTGTGCCCATATACTGAACAAAATTTTCATGTGAACAGACACACCCAGATTCTTGGTGATCCAGATTTTCAGCCACAGTTTTGTTTATAGGGTGGCTCGATATGCTGCCAAGTCAGCCTGAGCCTAAAGCAATACATGTGAGAAGCAAAAAACGTCTGCTCATGTGGAGGCTCTTCTGTACTTACTTACTTACTTACTTGCCTCCTCTTCTACTTTGCAGTGTAGAGGATTCCACAAAGGATCTCCATTGGGATCTCTCCTTGGACACCTCCGTGGCTCACCTCAGGTCACTACCTCCCATGCCTGCTGTGGGATCCTGGTTTCACACATTTGGTTGATGTGGCCAAACCAGCATAGCTGACCCTTCTCAACTGTATTCACCAATGGTTGAATTTTCAGGTTCTGTCTGATGGTCACGCTTCACACTCGGTCATGCTTGGCTTTCTTCTCGACCTTCCTCGGATATCTCATCTCCATTGCTTGCAATTGGCTGTAATGCCTGGAGGTGAGCGACCATGACTCACTGCTATATATGAGCGTAGGAACAAAGGTTGATTTGTAGACTGCCATCTTAGTGGCCTTGCTGACTTTGTCTTTATTGAGGAACCCCCTACTGATTGCGTAGAAGAGTCTGTCAGCAGCTGCCACCCTCTGTTTGATCTCGAGACTCATTTGTCCCCTTTCATTAACTATGGCACCAAGGTACTTGAAATCTTCTACTTGCTGTAGGACTTGCCCCTTCAGCTGGATGGTATGCTGCTTCTTGTTCCTGGAGATCACCATGGTCTTTGTCTTTGCCACATTAATGGACATCCCTCTTTTCTCCATCTTCCTCTGCAGACCACATAGGTAAATACCATTCCATGACTCCTTGCCACCCGAGGGCAGGGTTGCATCAGTGGATCCCTGAGCTAAACCAGACTATGGTCCTACACCAGCTCTCCATAAGGGGATTCCTTTAACAACCTTGGTAAACAGGGTTCTGTTTGCTGTCCCCATATCATCTGGTCCAACCACAGTGCCCCAAGCTTCCAATGAAGTTCTGACAACGCAATAAGAATCTGAATACCCAGGTATTACATACCACTCACCAACACTATAAAATAAGAGAGGGGAGGAGAGGAAAAGAGCAGAGGCTTTCCCAGTCCATGCTGGGAAGCCTACTATCCTCCAGTCCACCTGCGTGGAGTATTAAATTTTGAATTCCTCTCCAGTTTAGAGAGAAAACCTCCCCCCCCCCATCCAGCGGAAAGTCTGAGGTCATAGTCCTAGTGAACCAAGCACTCTGAAGGAGATGTGTGTGAGCCACCATGCTAACTGAAGCTGATCCACAAATGACCATGGTCTTGGTTGCTGATGCTCTGGGGAGCTCCAGGTAAGTCTGAATCCCTATTAGTGCTCTTAAATCAGGGATTCTCAACCATTTTCAGCTGTGGGCTGGATCACACCCCTCAGACAGCTGAGCGGGCCAAACTGTTGGTTCCCCATGTAATAAACACTGCCATAAAATATGTATGTGGCTGTTGTAAATGCATTTACAATGGCCATAAATGAGTCTGCAGCTGATTCCAGTGGGGGCAGGGGCAGCTGGAGGGAGGTTGGGGACAGGATTATTTGGCACTGTGGGCTGGATCCATGTTACGGAGCCTGAGAGAATATATCTGTTTTGTGTTACAGTTGTTGCACTCTATATGCTTGCACTTTTCTACTTTCTGAGTAAACCTACTTTGAGTTTTTTCTTCTGCACCAAACTCTAGTCGGCCTGTTTTTCTCACAAGAGACCACTTAGCCAGGTGTGAACCTCTTGCTGGCCACTGCACAACTCTGCTGACCAATTACATTAACAATCCGCCCCATGGGCCATAGGTTGAGAACCCCTGTCTTAAGTAGTAATTACAAAAAAGGGTGGGATTAATCATCATTTTTCTCTAAGCTTGTTGGCTACAACTGACAACTAAAACTAAGTAGAGTTTAACTGCAGAATATAAACAGAGCAGTAGCTGAATTTAGCAACAGGACAGACATTTTGAGTTACTGATGAAATTAATCACGTATACAGAAAAGCTTTTTATTCTTTTGATATTGAAAAGAGTGGGAGGCCAGAAGAATATGGCCAATTTTTCCTATGCCCCCAACAAATGGCCCATAATATCAAAATGTTTTTAACTCACTATGTGAACAATTTAAAGATTCTATGAATTAATCCCAAACCAAATTTCATAGAGACTGATTGTGCGGATTTGAAGCTACTTAGTGCTTTAACTCACATTATATTTTTGCTGCAGCTTTAAGTGTCTTGCCTGAACAGTCTCATACAAACTTGGCTAAAGGTATTAATCTAATTAATGCTAACCAATAATGCAAATTTAAATCTGGGTTCTAAAAATAATTTGCTTGCTTAACTGAACCAGCCTGGTTAGTGAGGTCTCTTGGGATAGTGTGTGTGTGTGTGTGTAGGTTGGGCCTAGTCACCTTAGCAGGGAAGGTTGTTATGCTTTAATTTCTTTGCCTGCATTGTATAATATGTGGATAAATCACCACAACTCTGAGGCACATTGAAAACAAAACAAAACCCTATAGGTACCAAAGGTTAAGCCAAAAATATTAAAACAATTGAATAGGATAGGATTGAATTCCAAGACACATTTACTTCTACTTGTAGTATAACTCAATTGTTCTTGGCAGGTATGGCAAGAAAATTACTTCTGCTAATTAAATGATTTTAAGAAAAGCCTAAAAATATATGCATTTGATCCATATTTTCTGTCTTGATTTCTAAAATGGCAAACACACATCACTACTGAATAATATTCTTGCCTTCTGCAAATTTCTCCTAGTTTCTCACCTTACTTCAGCCAGTGTCCTCCCCACATAACTAGAAAAAAATTGGCAAGTGATAAATTCTAAAAATAAACTCTAATTTAGCTAAAAGTCCAATATTTTCCTTTAAAAGAAAAAAAATTAAGAGTAGATTGATCTGAAAGTAAGTTGCGCTGAACTTAACAGGGCTTGTTTCTGGCTAGGTTTGCAGATTGTGCTGTACATGCTTGCACAACAAAGTATTTAAGAACTAACAGTTTATGTTAATGTGGCTTTTGGAAATTGTTTAAACAGAGACAAAACTTTATATCCCATGGCAGCTTGCTGAATCAGTTTTTTAGTTTTTGAAAATATATTGATGCTTTAAAAGAACAAACCTGGGATATGCCATTTTGATTAAAAGGCAGTGTATAACAGACAGAAAATAATCTGGTTTTACGTATGCTCACAGCTAATTCATATATTTATTACACCAGTAATGCTCACATATTTAAAGCTTACAGATGCTGACACCATCATTTTATTTTAATGTGTGGAGGCATTTATTTGCAATAGCTTGCCATGTACAAATCGTTAAAGTTGTCATAACACAGGGAGGGGGGGATGTGATCCTTGGAACAAGCATTTTCTCCATATCTGTAACTTTTTTCTTCACAAAAAGAAATAGCAGATTGTGTGTACTTGTACTTGTAGTACAATCAGGATGGATCTGCTTCAATCCCCAATGTTTAAGTCCACTGTTCCTTGGTCATGTGGTCATGGACCCCAGTCTTTCAATTTCCCAGTCCCTTTTACAGCTCTTTTTGAGCTTCCACAGTCCCTTAAACTGCTGTTGCAGCTGCCAACGTCACAGTTGGGTGAGAATTGGTGTTGATGAAGGTGGTGCAGATAGTCTAGGTTCAGCCAGAACAAACCCAGGCCCTATCATCATTGGTTGGCCTCTGGTAGGTCTAGAGCTGGGGTTCCCAACCTGTGGCCCATGGGCTGGCCCTGGCCCACAGCGCCATTCCATCCAGCCTGTCACTGCCTTTGCTGCACCTGGAAGTGGAAGTGGATGCATTTATGTCATCTATAAAATGCACCCATGCATGCACAAATGCGTCCGCGGCTGTCAAAAATGTGGAAGTGGCCACATATATGACAGCCGTAAATGCACCCGCTCAGTTTTCTGGGGGCATAGTGTAAAAAGGTTGACCACTCCTGGCCTAGAGGCATGCCACATCAAATCTGGTATAGCCATAGTAGGAGAGCAACTCAGAGCATCATGGCCTTTCAAACCAGTCCTATGCTTCATTCAACTACTCCTCTGCCCTCTTTCTTCTTCACTGCTCTCCCTCTCTCCAGTTTCTGAATCCTCTCCCTTTATACCCTCCTCCACTTTCAAAGGTTTTCCAGCCTTCTCGCCTCCAGTGGCTTCTGGGTCTCATGCCCAAGCAGCCATTGATGAGGCCCCAGGTGACGGCATGGATAGAACCCTAGATACCAAAGCAATGGGCACTTTACATGCTTGTGAGGTTGAAGCTAGCTCCAGGCTAATGTCCTCCTTCTCTCACAAATGTACCATCTTCCTGACAAAGTGTCTGTGCATATCATAGGGAACATAGAAGGCAGAGATTCAAGTAAACTTTTAGTTGTCTCTGAGTTTAAATTTCTATCATTTTTAAAGTTCTTCACAGCTATTCAAATATACCAGAAACAAACAGGCCTGCTATCATTAGCATTTCCTCTGATATATGTTAAAGGTAAAGGTAAAGGTTTCCCTTGCTCGAAAGCCAGTTGTATCCGACTCTAGGGTGCAGTGCTCATCTCTGTTTCTAAGCCGAAGAGCCAGCGCTGTCTGCTTCTGCAGATGTTTCCGTGGTCATGTGGCAGGCATGACTAGACACCGGAGCGCACGGAACGCTCCGTTAGAGGTATGCAGATTTGGCTTTTGGACTAAAACCACCAGAATTCCCCAGATAGCTATGGAGATTTCTGGGAGCTGTAGTCCAAAAACTGAAATCTGTGCACACCCAATAAATGTGTACACATGTAGAAAGACTACACATGTACAACTTTACAGATCAAGGTCATTTGCACAGGACATATGCGTTTACCTGGTTCCCTTTGTTTGAAGGGACCAACCAACAGTTAGTCTTTAAAGTGCTGTAGTGTTTTTCTTTTATTATTATTTTGGTTTTGGTTTTCTAATCTGCAGAAATGATAGTCACCAGGTAACAAGAACATTACAAGCAGGGCAGATTTACATTCTTAAACAGATAATTTTGAAGTTTAGTACCAATGCATAGATGCAACTCTCATTGAGGAGCCTAATAATGAGCCAGACTTGCTACAATTAGCTAGCTCAATATTAGCATTTAGATACTGATCATATTTGTTAAAACCTCCCATGATTGCTATGGTTGTGTTTTCCATTTTCCCAGACATTCTTCCAGAGTTCCACCTCACACCTTAACATTCAACACTAATAATAAAGCTGTTATGTTTAATTGTATTATATATGTGTGTGTGTTTTAACCACTGTGCTCTGAAGGATGCAAATTAACAAAAGCTAAAGAACTGGTCGCCTTTGGAACAAAATAAAAACACAATCATTTTTTGATAGTTCTGTGTAGCTTTCTTTCTTTCTTTTTTGCAGCTCATTTAATACCACTAAAGAAGGTGAAAAGTTTAAACTTAAACATTTTATACCTTCCAAATTACCGTAACAACTGTGCAGCTGGGTTAAATTACAGTCACATTAATTGATTTGTAATGATAGTACTAGAAAATACACGGTTAGAGTATTTAACTTCTGTGCTTTAAATATAAAGAGAGAATCTAGTTTTATTCCTGCTTTAGAAGGGACAATTTGCTAGCTCTGTATAGGCACATAAGTAGTTTAATGCATTTCTAGTGTCTTCAGTAACAGTAAAAGCTTAGCCAAAAACCTTCTGCTCTGTATTATTTTTTTAGCCAGTGAATTTTAAAAAGCCTTGGGTTTGTATATAATCTTGAGTTCAAATTATTTTGTTGTTCTTGAAAAAAAATAGGGCTGAAAAAGAAAGGAAAACTAAAATTAACTGTGTTTTGAAAGAGACAGTATCAAAATAAAGCTGTTCTTCAGTTTATCTGAGAAAAATCTTATGGGATTTTATTGTGAGTGTCTCTGCAACAGAGTATGCTGTTTCAGTTTGGAGTGTGCGCGTGCACGCGCGCGCGCACACACACACACACACACACACAGGTCAACATTGCTGTTAATGAAACAATGTGTATAGTGACAGGATGCTTCAAACCTACATCAGTTGAGAAAATATATCCTCTTGTTGGTATCTCTCCACCTAAGATAAGGAGAGAAGCAGCAGTGGACACCGAGAGAACTAAGCAAGAGAATGACCCTCAATTGTCCCCTTTCATTAACTCTGGAACCAAGATACTAAGATGCCAAAGTTTGATCTGGGCACAAAAGAGGAATCGCAGTAGAAGTAACCTCAGAACATTATCTACAGATGAGTGTGTGGGTAGTTTTTTAAAAAACTTCCAGAAGATTTTATTTATTTATTACTCACATTTCTACTCACATTTCTACCACCGCCCACTCGCCAAGGTGACTCCTGGTGGCTTACACATAAAATATGACAAATAATAACTTTACAAAAACATTTTAAAAAATAGCATTAAAATTAGATTTGTTTAAATTTTAAAAGTTCAAAATTTTTAAAATGCCCTCCCAATGCTGCATCACAAGATTTACTAAAACTGACAGCCCGGGCAATACTTAAACAAGCCAGCCCAGGATGGCTTTCTCCCCAGCTGCCCCACACACCCGGTGCACCAGCCAGGTCTTAAGGCTCTTGCGAAAGGATAAAAGCTCTGCCTAGAGATGAAGTTCAGTTGGCAGGAGGTTCCACAGGGCTGGAGCAGACACAGAGAAGGCCCTCCTTGTTGTGCTAGAGAGGCTCACCTCTCTAGAAGATGGAACTATCAGGGAGCCCCTCTGGTCTGCTCTAGTGGGATGGGCAGATGTCCTTGGGGTGACACAGTCTCTTAAGTACCCTGGTCCACTACCATGTAGAGCTTTAAAAGTAATCACCAGCACCTTGAATTGCACCCAGAGGGACAATGGCAACCAGTGCAACTCCCGAAGCAGTGGCTAGGCACAGGCATAATGCCTGCACCCCATCACCACTCAAGGAGCCACATTCTGGACGAGTTGCAGGCTCCAAATGGTCATCAAGGGCAACCCCATGTAGAGCACATTAGCAAGCGCATTAGCAAGGGCGCATTAGCAAGGGCAAGGGCTTTTGACTCTGCATGTGCTCTTAAGCAGAGCTGCTGCTGAGGAGCACTGGTGAGTTTTGCAGTTGGAGTAGAGCTGCTTTTAGAGGCCTGCGCGCCTAACGGCGTGCGAGATTGCAAACTAGTAACAAAGGAAGAATATAGTCTTACTAGGTAGAAAGGTAGTAAACATGTACATTTTTGAGGCCCAGAATACTGCACTTGTTAAAATGGATTCTGAGGGAACAGCTGTAGTTACCTGCAATACTTGTGCCATGATTGTGTTCTTGCCAAAGCATATGGAGAACTACACTTGCAGCAAGTGCAAGCTGGTTGCACTACTAGAAGAGAAGGTCCAGCAGCTAGAGGCCCGCATATCTAACCATCAACAAATTAAGGAGCTTGAGCTGTTCTTGGACAGAGCAGAGCAGACTATGCTGGACAAAGAAGAGACAGGGCACAGTTCTGAGGGAGAAGGCCCTTCACTAACTCAGGAGGGAGATGGTTGGAGGAATGTGACTCAAAGGAGAAGAAGAGTAGGGGATCACTCTGAGAGGCTGAAATTACAGAATAAATTTGAGGCTCTTTCCCTCATCACACCTGATGAGGAACACACTGAGGAACAACTGGTTCCACCTGATGATCTCTCCTTCATCACACTTGATGAGATCCAGGAAGATAAACAACAGGAACAAACTGAGGTTCTCTCCCTTAATATGGTTGATGAGGTGCATGTAGAAGAACAGATTGCAGGAGAGAGGCTCCTTGTACTAGGCGATTCAATAATTAGAAATACAGAGAAATGGATTTGTGATGTACATGATAACCATATGGTGACTTGCCTGCCAGGTGCAAAAGTTGCAGACATCACAAGAAATCTAGATAGATTGTTAGAGAGAACTGGGAACGAGCCAGTTGTCATGGTACACGTTGGTACCAATGATGTTGGGAAGGCCAAGCGGTCTATCCTGGAAGCCAAATTTAGGTTGTTAGGAAGAAGATTGAAGTCCCGGATTTCCAAGGTAGCATTTTCAGAAGTGCTGCCTGTCCCTCGTGCAGGACCTACCAGGCAGGCAGAGCTCAGAAGCCTCAATGCGTGGATGAGGCGGTGGTGTCGAGAGGAGGGCTTCAGATTTGTCAGGAACTGGAGAACATTTTGGGACAAGCCAAATCTGTTCAGGAGGGATGGGTTGCATTTGAACCATGATGGGACCAGATTGCTGGCACTCAACATCAAAAAGGTTGCAGAGCAGCTTTTAAACTGATAACTGGGGGAAAGCCGACAGGAGCTGGGCAGCATCCGGTTCGGGAAGGTGTGTACTTGAGTAGTGAGGAGGATGCAAAAATTACTGAGCAGAGCAAGGAGCTAGTCACCAGCACTCTAGCAGAAGGATGCAAGAGGCAGTCTAACAATGCAACTGGACTCAAAAGACTGTATCAGGAAAGCATATATAAATCCTTGTATACAAATGCCAGAAGCCTCTGGAACAAAATAGGGGAGCTGGAATACTTAGCAATAGATAAGAATATTGATATTATTGGTATCACTGAAACCTGGTGGACGGATGATAACCAATGGGATACAGTTATCCCAGGCTACAAACTGTACAGGAAGGATAGGAAGGGGCAAACAGGAGGTGGTGTAGCCTTGTATGTCAAAGAAGTGATAAAATCGTATGAATTGGAATATCTAGGTGATTTGGAGTCACCATTAGAAGCTCTGTGGGTAAGAGTACCAGGCCACAAGGATGGTCTAACAGTAGGCATATACTATCGACCTCTGACCCAAACTCTTGAGGGAGACTGGCAGTTGGAGAATGTTGTAAAGGAGGCATCCAAGAAGGGAAGCCTGGTTATAATGGGGGACTTCAATTACCCTCACATAGACTGGGTGAACTGTTGTTCAGCACATGATAAAGAGATAAAGTTCCTAGATATGCTAAATGATTGTTCCCTGGGACAGATGGTTGAAGACCCAAGAATCCTTGACTAGCAAGATGTTAATGTGACTGATCCAATAGGGAACAGTGACCACAACTCAATTATGTTTAACTTGATCATAGACTGCAAGTCACTGATAAAATCTAACACAGAGACCTTAAATTTTCAAAAAGGAAATTTCCTAAAGATGAGGAAACTAGTAAAAAAGCAGCTGAAAGGGAAAACTGAGAGAGTCCAAACACTCCAAGACACATGGAAGCTGTTTACAAAAACAATAACAGAGGCCCAATTGGAATGCATACCCAAAAGGATAAAGGGCACTGCCAGTTCCAAGAGGACTCCGTTGTGGCTTACAGGAGCTGTTCGGGAAGTGATCAAGAGCAAGAAAAGCTCATTTAGAAGATGGAAGAATTAAGCCAGATAGAAATAACCAGGGAGGAGGTCCTTGCATGTCTTGTTAAGCTAAACACTAACAAATCACCAGGACCAGATGGCATCCATCCACGAGTTCTCAGGGAACTTAAAGATGAAATTGCTGATCTCCTAGCCAAAATACATAATCTTTCCCTCAGATCAGGCTTTGTGCCTGATGACTGGAAGGTAGCGAATGTAACACCAATTTTCAAAAAAGGATCCAGGGGTGATCCAGGAGATTACCGACCTGTCAGTTTGACATGTGTCCCAGGTAAAGTGATGGAAACCATCCTAAAAGATAGAATTAATAGGCACATAGAAGAGAAGGCGCTGCTAAAGGAGAGCCAACATGGCTTTTGCAAGGGCAAATCATGCCTCATTAATCTGTCGGAATTTTTTGAGAGTGTCAACAAGCATATGGATAAGGGGGATCCAGTTGACATTGTTTATCTGGACTTTCAGAAGGCTTTTGACAAGGTCCCACACCAAAGGCTCTTGAATAAACTTACCAGTCATGGAATAAAGGGACAGGTCTTGTTCTGGATCAGCAACTGGCTAAGGGACAGGAAACAGAGGGTAGCACTAAATGGACACTTCTCCAAGTGGAGGGAAGTAAAGAGTGGGGTCCCCCAAGGTTCAGTACTGGGACCCCTGCTTTTCAACTTCTTCATAAATGATCTAGAAGTAGGAGTAAATAGCAAGGTATCCAAATTTGCTGACGACACTAAATTATACAGGGTAGTGAAAACTGTGAGAGATTGTGAGGAGCTCCAGAGGGCTCTCTTGACACTGGGGGAGTGGGCAAAACAGTGGCAAATGAGCTTCAACATTAGTAAGTGCAGAGTGATGCATGTTGGGGCAAAAAACCACAATTACATTTATAAACTGATGGGGTCTGAACTCACTGCAACAAACCAGGAAAGGGACCTTGGTGTCCTGGTGGACAACTTAATGAAGGTGTCAACCCAGTGTGCCTCAGCAGTGAAAAAAGCAAACTCAATGCTAGGGATCATTAGGAAGGGTATAGAAAATAAGTCAGAGAGTGTCATTTTGCCTCTTTATAAATCTATGGTGAGGCCCCATCTGGAATACTGTGTCCAGTTCTGGTCACCATACCTCCAGAAGGATATTATGGAGTTGGAGAAAGTGCAGAGGAGGGCAACCAGAATGATTAGGGGACTGGAACACCTTCCTTACCATCTGAGGCTGCAACGGTTGGGCCTTTTCACTCTTGAACAACGGCATCTAAGAGGTGACCTGATTGAAGTTTATAAAATCATGCACGGTGTGGACAAAGTAGATAAGGAAAAACTGTTTCCCCTATTGCACAACACTAGAACTAGGGGACACTCAATGAAACTTTTGGGTACTAGTTCTCAAACAAATAAGAGAAAGTACATTTTCACCCAGAGGATTACTGGTCTATGGAACTCCCTGCCAGAAGAAGTGGTGACAGCTGTCAGTCTTGACAGCTTTAAGAAAGGATTAGACAAGTTCATGGAGGACAAGGGTATCAATGGCTATAATTATGGATACTTAAGGACAACCTCTGGGTTGGAGAGATAGGCAGGATATCTCTCAATGCCATTTCCAGGGAATCCTAAGCAGGTGAAGGCATCTCCTTGGGAATATCCTGAAGGAAATGCTGAGCCACTGTGTGAGACAGAATGCTGGACTGGATGGGCTGTGGCCTGTTCCAGCAAGGCTGTTCTTATGTTAAGGGCACCCCCATGTACAGTGCATTGCAATAGTCAAGTATGGAGGTGACCAGAGAATGTGTGACCATGAGCAAGGAATCCTGTTCCAGGAGCAGGCATAACTGGTGGATCACATGAAGTTGTGCAAAAACCCTCCTAGCCACGACTGCCACCTGCTCATTGAGTCCTGGTCAAAGCTGGTTTCTATACTTTGTTCAAGGAAGGGGAAGACTGTCAATGGAGAGATGGAAAAATATTTTTTTTTACATCTGCTTTGGGAGATCCATGCAATGACTTCTAAATCCGTGCTATTTGACTTCTAAAAGTATAGGAACCATGGGTTAGAGTTCTTGAGCTGCTTTCTCTGTAAATTTTATAAGACCCTTTTCTGAGATAATATTCCTTACTGTCTTGATAGAAAACATTCACACTTTATCAAATGAATCTTGTTCTTCTATATTACCTCATCCTGTAGCACTGAAGTGGTAACTATGGCCCTGAAGCATTGTTTAGCGATAGCATAATTACTTTTGCCTGTACAGTACTGTATAATCAGCAGCATCTCCCTTTAAAAAAATGCTAAGTTGCAGGGCATGAAAAGTCAGCTCTTCCTCATCAATATCCTCAACTATACTTGTGAGTGAGTTGTCACATGTATTTTGTACGATCCAGCATTATTTGTAGACGATTGGTGGCCACAGTATTTAGGAGCTTATGCAAGTATACCAGTTGCAACCTTTCCAAGAATCTTAGCTTTGATTGCAGTCATTCATTCCTGGCTACAGGAATTCATTTGACTATAGTATTTTTGTAAATATAGGATTTTTTTTGAACTTGTAGAAACCTGTGGACCAGCAATACCAAATAGGCAGCAACAGATAAGAGCCAGGATCATAGTGGAAAATTCCTGAGTGCTTGATTCTCATTCAGAAACTGGAGACCTTGAAAGAAAGTGAGCATGCAGGCTCTCAGCAAGTATGATCCAGAACCCACAGTCCTGTTGGTTATGTGATTCTGAGGGCCATGGAGCATGTCCATACATTCCCTTATGGGCTTGCTCATTTTTTGGGTTACCCTTATTCTGCTCCCTTTGTCTGAACACTAAAAGTAACCAATTTGCCCAAATACTTCACCATGCAGGCCAATGATACACTTTCCCTGCTTTTTTTTTTTTACAGAGGAAGGAAAAGTGTAAATGTAGTGGTTTTTTTCCTTGCCTACTCTTTGTAGTATTGGATCAGGGAGGGAGGATTGTCCTCTTTTGTCTTAACCACCAAGCAATCAATTGGTAATTACAGGAAAATGGATTCCACACACACCCATGCCAATCCAGAGCTAAAAGAGCCAGCAAGGGGACAAAAACATTAACATTTTCTCTTCCTCTGTAAAGGATAAGGGAAACTATTAATTGAAAACATCTGTTATGTTGATGGGGTTTGTTATCCCTGTCAGCACTGGATGTTAACAAGGAAGTTGCCTTTAAATACACTTGGGGCACTTTTTTCCAGCAATGTTGAAAAGTAGATCCCCTTGATGGGGTTTTAAAAGGATCACTGAGGGGAAAATTGGGAGACCCCAACATCTATGCAATGTGGATGCTGGATGTCCAGAATGACCCTCCAAGAGCTTGAAAAGTACACTAAGCACTCGTTTATATTACAAATAAGTAAAAATCTCAAACTCAGCCCTGATGACACAAAGGTTTTCTATATTGCTTCACACTGTTGATTTGCTATAGATGATGTGGAGCTATGCACCAATTTTTTTTTGTATAAAAGTAGTGTTGTGTATGCAAGTAATCATCAGTCACCGCATTCAACTCAGCTGCCAGCCATAACGCAGCTGAGGAAGCTCAGCCCATGCGACCCCAATCACCCAATCAGCAACTAGCGCGGGAAACCTCCCCGCTATAGGTGATCCTTAGGAAGGTATGCAATTAACCTTAGTTAGGTTAGGTGAACCTTAGGAAGGTACGCAGTACATCCCTAATGACGTCACTGCTACCGCATCCAATGAGTGCCTTTGGGGGAAAAATTCAAATTCAATATATGATATATAAGGAGCTGCGTCTCCACCATTTGGTTATGTACAGATTGACCATGCTACAATAAAGAAGTGTTTGGGCCGCCTGCTGGCTCAGTGTGCAATCAATCTGCCTACATCAAATTGGTGATGAGGATGGGATGATGGCTTCCCACAGAGTTACCCTTGCTCTGTTTGACACCTCTAAGCCCTAGTCATGGGACCTCTACGAGGAGCAGTTCCTGTATGCCATGGATGCGGAGAACATCGAGGAAGAAAAGCAAAGTCAAGCCTGGAACTGGCGAGGAACCTCCTGATGCTGAGGGCCCTAAAGTTGGTCCCCTTTGCCGAGATCCTTGCTGCGCTGTGGGCACATTTCTGCCCGAAGGTGTCTGTGTTCCCGGCACGACTGGCCTTCCACCGGTGTGACCAACAGCCTGGAGAGAGCGTGGCGGAGTTCATTGCCATGCAGAGACTGGTGGCCGTCTCCCTTGCCGGTGGGGAAACTTCCTGGCCAAGGCGCTGCGAGACCGCCTCCTACTCGGCCTGCGGGAGGAGGAGGCCCAGTGGAGACTGTTGGCCCGGGTCGAGGACATCACGTTTGAGCAGGTCCTCTGGGCTGCCCAGGCTGCAGAGGCAGTAAAGGATGGGGTACGGGCATGCTGGGCGAGAGCCACGGCCTCAGGGAACCCGTCATCCGCCATGCAAGCCCACAGCTGCTCGTCTCGCAGGGAGCGAGAGCCGAGAGCCATGGCAGCCGCCACCATGTCCTCATCCGACCTCAGCGAGAGTGAAAGTGAACCCAAGGTCCAGAAGGTGAGGAAAAGACCTTCTGAGAGGTGAGACACTGCCGAAGCAAGCAGACACTGCGAAGGGTGTGGGGGCACACACGACCGGAAGTGGTGCCCCTTCAAGAAGGCAGAGTGCCACAACTGCGGGGGTTTGGGCCACATCGTGAAGGTGTGCAGACAACGCAGAAGCCGAGACCCTGACCTGACCAGCTGCCAGAAGGACGAGGGTGTTGGGAAAGTGCAGAAGGTGCATGCAGGAGACACAGTGGTGAGACGTGTGTTGGACCGGTGCACCTGCTTCTTTGTTAAGGTACTGTTGCAGGGGGTCCAGGTGAAGATGGAGGTGGACTAAGGGACTGCCTACTCCATTGTCTCACAGACCGAGTTTCTGTGAATACCCCCTAGGAACCACCCCAAACTTAGAGCCCTCAAAATGAACTTGTGGGATGTTCAGGGAAATTACATCCCAGTCCAGGGGATGGGGGACTTCACCATCCGGTTCAAGAACTTCACTAGGAAGTTACCCTTAGTGGTCCTTAAGGGGGGGTCCAGTTGCCTCCTGGGGACCCAGTGGTTTGAACCCCTGGGAATTGCATTGACTGAAATCAACGCCATTCGAGGTGACCCCATCCAAGACATGTGCAACGCACACCTGGCAGTCTTCAGGAAAGGACTTGGGGAGTACAAGGGGCCGCCTGTGGACTTTGATATGGACCCTTCCAGCTGCCCCGTGCGCCTAAAGCCGCGCAGAGTGCCTTTCGCACTAATGGACAAAATAGAGGCAGAATTGGACAAACTGGTGGGCCAGGGGATTTTGGTTCCAGTGGACTCCGCGGAGTGGGAGACACCGATTGTAACTGCCATGAAATCTAACAGGGAGGTTAGGATTTGTGCTGATTACAAGTGTACTATCAATAAGGCAATCCACCCCAATGCCTACCCGGTACCAGTAGTTAGCCACTTGCTGGTCAAGTTACATGGGGGGAGGTGTTTTGTGAAGCTGGACCTAGCACAGGCGTACCAGCAGTTAACAGTCACACCTGCAGCCGCAGCTGTCCAGACGATAGTTATGCACAAGGGTGCATTTAAGGTGACATGCCTCCAGTTCGGCATGAACTCAGCTCCCAGTATATTTCAGGCACTTCTGGGACGCCTACTTAAGGGACTCCCCGGGGTGTTGCCATACTTCAATGATGTATTGATAACAGCTGGTGATGAGTCAGAGCTAGCTCAGAGCTTAGACCAGGTCCTGACTGTGTTTGAAAGGGCTGGGTTACGCCTTAGAAGGGACAAGTGCGTTTTTTATGCAAACGAGGTAGAGTTCCTGGGGTTTTGGATCACCCCCAACGAGGTAAAGCCCTCAAAATCAAAGGTTGCAGCCATTCAGGATGCCCCCACACCAGCTACTAAGTCAGAGCTGCAGTCGTTCTTGGGGTTCCTGAATTTCTACCACTCCTTCCACCCATGGAAGGCATCTGTGGCAGAGCCACTACACCGCCTACTGAAAAAGGATGCAGTCTGGTGGTGGTGGGAGGCTCAAGAGCGAGCATTCAGTGAGTTAAAGCGGCTCCTCTCTTCCAAGGTGATAATAACTCACTTCGACCCCAAGAAACCCATAGTGCTAGTGTGTGATGCCTTACCAGTGGGGGTGGGGGCTGTCCTCTGCCGCGTGTTTGAGAATGGGAGGGAGGCTCCGATTGCGTTCTACTCAAGATCCCTCTCGAAAGCAGAGCGCAACTATGCCCAGACAGACAGGGAGGCCCTCGCGATCATCGCAGGGACCAAGAAATTCCATGACTTCCTGTACGGGAGGGAGTTCACCATTGTCACGGACCACAAGCCCCTCCTAGGTATCTTTGTCATGACCAAGCCCATCCCGCAGATCTTGTCCCCTAGAATGTTAAGGTGGGTGATCTTCCTAAACGCGTACTAGTTTATGCTCGTGCATCATCCAGGGAAAGACATCGAGCACACGGATGCGCTTTCCAGGTCTCCCCTACCAGAGCTGGGGGAACCCAAGTGTGAGGTTGAGCAAGAGCACCAGGTGCTGCTCATTGGGTCCCTCAAATTGCCTCCAATTGTTCCTGCAGATATCGCCAAGGCAACGGCCAAAGACAAGGTTTTGTCCCAAGCGCTTGCTTGGGTTAAGAAAGGCTGGCCCTTAACGTCCCCTTCCGAAGAACTCGCATCGTTCTTCAGGAAGCGCTTCGAGCTTTCGCTCGAGAGAGGGTGCCTCCTCTGGGGCCAAAGAGTACTAATTCCCAAGGCCTTGTGAGCCAAGGTGCTCCGTCTGCTCCACACGCGCCACCCGAGAATCATGAAGTCAAAAACTCTAGCAAGGAGCTACTTCTGGTGGCCCAATATAGATGAGGATATAGAGAAATTGGTGGGCCAGTGTGAGAGTTGCCAACAATCATGGCCCGAGGAGCATAGGCTACCCCCCAGGGAGTGGGACACAGCCCGCGGTCCATGGTCCAGAATCCATGTCAATTTCGTGGGGCCCTTCAGGGGCGCCATGTTCCTACTCGCAGTCGACACATTCTTGAAATGGTTTGAGGTCATTCCAATGTGAAACACGTCCTCCGCGGCCACAATCAAACATCTGAGAAGGATGTTCATTTGCTTTGGCATTCCTGACGTGCTAATTTCAGATAATGCATCCACTTTCACGTCTGTGGAATTCGAGGCGTTCCTCGAGCAGAACGCAATCAGGCATGTCACCTCTGCCCCTTTCCACCCTGCCACGAACGGCCAAGTAGAGCGCTTGGTCTGCACCAAAAGGGAGGCACTAAGGAGAATGGGTCCGGGGGACCTGGAGCTACAGCTCTGTCAATTCCTCATAGGCTATAGGGTCACCCCACTAGCCTCGGGGCAATCCCCCTCAGAGCTCCAAATGCGGAGTAGAATCCCAATGTTGCTCGACCGCCTGGATCCTTCTAGGGTGGAGGTACGAATGTGTCAGAAGAGCAGAAAAAAGTGTTTGGGGCAGGCAACCCAGTCTACTGCAGGAATTATGTGAGCTCAGGACAAGCATGGGTACCTAGGGAGGTGGTAGAGCAAACCGGGTCAGTATTGTACAAAGTTTTAACAGACTCAGGGTTGCTGTGGCACAGACACACTGATCAGCTTAGGGGAAGGGTCATGGGAGCCACCCAGGGGAGCAATCCAGAGGAACCCCCTGAGGGGACTGACAGAGAGGAATCAACGTTAGGGTTGCCCCCCACCCGTTTAATCCAAGGGGGAAATACAGGCTGCATGGAACCATGGGAGTCGGTCTTTCAGCCCAAGGAAGCAGACTCCCAGTTTGATTTTTTGTTTCAGGATGAGGGGAGTTTTCGCAAGTGTTCCCCCCACTCATCCCAGTGAGCAGCGGGGTTTTGAGTTCTCCCAATGGTCCCCTCATCCTCCCCGAGCCAAGAATACCCCATCCCTTCCCTTGCCAGCATTTGATGGGACTCTTCAGTTCTCTTGAGAGGAAAGCCCAGGTTCTGCAGGTGCCCCGGGCAGCACCGCTGAACCGGCGGGTCGGCCGCAGCGAAATCGCTGGCCCCCACAATGGTTAAGGCACTTCGTCCCATCCTAGGGGGGAGGGATGTTGTGTATGCAAGTAATCATCAGTCACTGCATGCAACTCAGCTGCCAGCCATAGCGCAGCTGAGGAAGCTCAGCCCATGCGACCCCAATCACCCAATCAGCAACTAGCGCGGGAAACCTCCCCGCTATAGGTAATCTTTAGGAAGGTATGCAATTAACCTTAGTTAGGTTAGGTGAACCTTAGGAAGGTACACAGTACGTCCCTAATGACGTCACTGCTACCACAACCAATGAGTGCCTTTGGGGGGGAAATTCAAATGCAATTTTTGATATATAAAGAGCTGCGTCTCCACCATTTGGTTATGTACAGATTGACCATGCTACAATAAAGAAGTGTTTGGCCTGCCTGCTGGCTCCATGTGCAATCAATCTGCCTACATCAAAAGTAGGATGGCCACTTTCACTTCACTGAAGAGGAGGATATTTAGCACTAAAAAAGAAAAGAAAATGACAGTAATGTGCATAAACTTAGCATATTCTAATTTATACATAGAGATGTGAAACCAGAATTGATTTTTATAAGTTGAGCAGAGCTGCAATTCATTGGCCAGGTTAACCAATGTATTTGCTGAGTCTACAGGGAAGTTGCAAGGACCATGATCTCTTTCTGTATGGTCCTTTGTGTTTAAATAGTAATAGTAATTACACCCATATACCAGCCCATAGAAAACTCCCTGGGGCGTTCACAAGGTAAATTTTTTTTAATGTGGGTTTATGTGGGTTTTAAGAGGAATGGGGTAGGTGGGTGGGTATGTTGGGTTTTAATTGGTTTTAATTGGTTGTACTGTTTTATGTGTGTTTTAACTTGTTGTGAGCCGCCCAGAGTCGGGTTTACCTGATTGGGCGGCATATAAATTTGAATATAAAATAAAATGAATAAAATAAAATAAAAATCAGCATCCCCCCTCCCATGATGGGGTTTTAACTTACTGACATCAGAAGGCTGGAAGTGCTGAATCAACCATGAGTCCATTGAGATCAAACTCAGATTGTGAGCAGAATTTTGGCTGCAGCACTGCAGCTTAACCACTGTACCACAGGTCAGGCTTGGGCCTAAACAGATCCTCATATGGCGGACATGCCATATGGAGGACTGTTCTGCTTAAAAGAATATATATGGTAACTACACAGTAAAGCTTTGCTGAAGCTGGAACAGGAATATTTCTGGAGTAGTTCCAGAGCCTTCCACCACATTCCAGAATCATTCTCAAATAATAAATATATAAATATAACAATTAATAAATAAATGGAGTATAGTACTGTTGCCTGTTCAATGGTACATAAGTTTTGGAACAGGAAGACAAATGCTTGGCAATATGCATACCTAGATCGGATTGTATACCAGAAACCCTAATCAGTGCAAAAATATAAGTGCTGTGAAATGGAATATTATTCTTATTTTTGTCAGTTTTGCAAAGATGTTTAGGGGGAAATTTTAGTGCCTGAAATCCTGCTGCTTATCATAATAACTTGCAACTAGACTAGGCCCTTTGAATTAATGGAACATACAGGAGACTTGTCTCACCAAAACCCAACAGATTCAGTGGTCTTATTCTGTGTCTTTCTATACTGAGCAACAGAATATCCATGAATGATTCATTGGCCAAAAGTGCATTATAAAAGCAGCAAACTATTTGTGATTATGTGCTTCAAGCATATAACAAGGATAAAGAAAAGAGAAGATTAGTAAAATATTTTGAGAGATTAGAGAGTTGGGTAGAAACTAACAGGATGAAATTTCATTGTGATAAATCAAGGGAAGGAATTATGATTTAGTAACAGGATGAAATAAAAGAGAATTAGCGAAAATCCATCTGTTCCAATAAAAACAGGAAGTCATTGAAATGAGATGTAAAGTTTGATTCCTTTTTGTGTGTCAGAGCAGAAAACTAAGAGCAATGGCTTTAACCCAAAGGTACCATTCAAATGACATTCTATCAAAAGAAGTTCCTCCCATACATTATAATGCTCAGGATTCATCTGGTAATGGATAACATAGAACAGCAGCTTCCCTGGTGGCTTAGCGGTTAAGACGCTGAGCTGGAGACTGGAAGGTCGGGTTTTGATAGCTAAGAGCTGCACTTGGGGACATGAAAGGAATCTCATTCGAGGCTTCCCTGAGCAGAGTTTCTCCAGCAAAAATCCTTTCAACCCAGAGTACTCTCTGACACAAAATTACTATACAGTACCAGACTAAATAATAAATTTCTTGTCAGGAATTAATCTGGATTAAAAGGATTTTTCATGGAGAAACTCCACTCATGGGATGCCTGAATGAGGCTCCTTTCATGTCCCCAAGATCCATCATGCAGCACTCAGTTATTGAAACCCAACCTTCCAGTCTCCAAGCTCAACATCTTAACCACTAAAGTACCCGTTGTGTCTGGCCCTTATAAGCAATAGTTCAGGCAACAATGAACAGAACAACAACAGTAGTTTATTGAACAGTCTTTCAGGTAACACTTACAAGGCGCTCCGGACAATAGATGGCTACACACGTCCCATGTAGTCGGTCCCTCATGTTTCCTACTGTAGAGGCAGTGATTAAGCTACACCTTGGTGTGATAGCGTAAAGAAGAGACCCTGGCTTAGCCCGATGCTGGCTAACCTGTGCGGTAATGGGAAGTATAGATCCAATCCGGCCCCACCCTAGTTTACCCGTGGGGCTTATATAGTGTCTCCCCAGTGGTGACTCCTTGCTACAATGTAGTAACCTGCTGGACAAGCATAACCAACCAATCATAACAGGATATATAAGTATTAACCAATCAGGAACAGGATCCAAAGTTGTAACCAATCACAGAACTCTAATTAGCATAATGAGCGCGCCCAGAGAGGGAGATTTCATGCCAACTTTAGCTCCTAATTTGGATGGCGGGAAACCACTATTCTATCTTTACAAGGCATTGCCTGCACAACTTGCAATTCTGCCTTAATACACAACAGTACCACAGATTGGGGAGTTAAAACTTATGATCTTAAATATATCCCAGACACAGCACCACTTTCTCTGTTACTTCCAGTGGTTGAAATCCTGTTCATGCAATTATAGCAAAGCAGATTATGTCATCAGCCATGGGTGATCTTTCAGAAATTAGGTGGGGAAATCCTTCCAAGAAGTTCTTAAGGCTCACAGAGAATCGCCTTAATTGAATCAAGCTTTTGGGATGTGTGCAATGAGAATGAAGTCTTTAAATTCTAAAAAATACTGCTGCCAAGATTCTAGCTGGTTAATGGAGATGAGTAGGAATGAAGCTGCATAGAAAGATGGTTTCCTATTTTCTTCTCTATGCATAGACTATAGGACAAAAGAGGGTGCTAAGTAGAACTTATTTTATTCTAAAGCAGAATGAAGAATAAATAGCCATCAAACTATTGATGGACTACAATTCCCAACAGGCCAAGCCACTATACCAGTGGCAGCAAACCTATGACATACATGCCAGAGGGGCACTCGGAGCTCTCTCTTTGGGCACCCGTGTGGTCACCCCCGCACAGAGTTTGTCCTGCCCTTCTTCCCAGAAACCCAATAGGAGCACTTCCTTCCTTCCCCCAGCACAGAGTTTGCGCTGCCTCTCTGCCCAACAGCCCAATGGGAGCATTTCCTCCCTGCCCTGTTGCTGTGTTGGCACTTTGTGATAAATACATGGGTTTGGGGTTGCAGTTTGGGCACTCATTCTCTAAAAGGTTTGCCATCACTGCATTATAGTTAACTCCCATCAACATCTGCCAGCATAGCAAAATGTGAGTGTTTGTGGGAGTTTTTAGTGTAAGGGACCAAAGACAATGAAACAGCCGAAGGGTTGGCTTAACACAGGTTTATTGCATGATGATCCGGAGGAACATGTGGTAATGGCGGATGAGTAGCTCAATATATACAGCTGGCTATACATTTGAATGTGGCTCGTCGACAGACTATTGGTTGCTGCCTGCGTGACGTCGTAGAAGGTCACGCCCTTCTTGACCAGGTGAGGAGGTGGCGGGGAATCTTCCCGCGCTGCTGAACCAGGTGAATCTGAGCCATGAGAGCTGGACGCTCGCTATTGCCATCTAGTGGTCACTAGCTCGCGTCCCCTTATCAGGTTTACATTCATACAGCTGATGGTTATAATGTTGCACACAGAAAGGTTACATTGTTAACACATGGCAAAGGTACATTGTTAAAGGCACAGCTTTACAGAACACAACATCCCTCCCCCCTAGGATGAGACGAAGTCTCTCAGCCAAGATGGCTTGTTGCATGTGCGTTTGGGCCGTGAAGAGGGCTGACCCCCCCGGGGGCGCTACTGCTTCTTTGTTCCCTGGTCCCTTGTCCTGAAATGGGAGAGGGAGACTTGTTAGTGGCTTGCCGCTGTCTGGCGGCCTTAGGGGAAGGGAAAAACTCCATTGTGGGCAGACCGGGGGCAGTCGGGGCTAACGAAAAACCCCTCTTCTCGCTTGGACGGGTGGGGGACCACTCCGAAAAACCCCCCCGGTTCTGAAAATCAAAATCTAACTTAGTAGGGGTATCCGCATTTGTGGGGACATTCCGCGAGATATGTATGGGGTCGGGTTCCTCCTCCTCCTCAGAAAGATCCCCTAGGATATCTACGAGAATATCCCCCTCCCCCTTTGGTGGGGACCCGCGGACCCCTTTCCCTCCCCCTTGGGCTGAACGGGTGGGGGAGAACCCTAACACTGATTTTTCCTCTATTTGGTCTGTGCCCTGCTCATCGGAGACCCTGCGTCAGAGCTGGTCCGCGTGCCGCCTCCACAGGAGCCCTGTGCTGGTTTCCACGCGGTACAACACGGGGCCGGTTTGCTCCACAACTACGCCCGGTACCCAGGCTGGGCCCGTGCTGGCGTAGTTCCTGCAATGCACGGGGGCGCCTACACTGAAACTCTTTGTAGCCTCTAGCCCGATGTTCCTTCCTTTGTCCTCTACTCTCGTGGGGTCTAGCCTAGTAAGGATGGTGGTCAGTTTCCTACGCATTAAGAGTTCTGCGGGGGAGTATCCAGACGCCAACGGGGTCACCCTGTACCCTAGCAGAAACTGGCACACTTGCAGGTTCAGATCCCTGGGGCCCATGCGCCGCAACGCGTCCTTCGTGGTGCGGACGAGGCGCTCTACTTGGCCATTGGTGGCCGGGTGAAACGGGGCGGAGGTGATGTGCCGAACGGCGTTGATCTCCATGAAAGCCCTAAACTCGGAGGACGTGAAGCAACTAGCATTGTCGCTAATTAATGTGTCGGGTATGCCGAACGTGGAAAAGAGCCTCCGCAAATGCCTAATGGTCTGGGCCGAGGAGGTGCTCGTGACTGGGATAACCTCCAACCACTTGGAGAAGGCGTCCACTACGAGAAGGAACAGGGTGCCTCTGAACGGGCCCGCGAAATCAACGTGCACCCGGGACCATGGCCCTTTAGCCGCGTCCCATTCCCTGTGGGGAAGGCGGGCCTCCTCTGGTCTGGAGCATTGGCAACTTTCACAAGTGCCGACCATGTGCTCGATGTCGGCGTCCAGCTGGGGCCACCAGAAGTAACTCCGGGCCAGCGCCTTGGATCGCACGATGCCGGGGTGGCTGACGTGCAGCAGTTTGAGCACCCGCGGCCGAAGGGAAGTGGGAATCACCACCCGCTGCCCCCACAAGAGGCACCCCCTCTCTAGGGACAGTTCTAGCTTTTTTCTGAAAAATGGAGCGAACTCCTCCGCTGGGGAGGACGCCGGCCACCCTTTCTGCACCCAGGAGCTAACTGCCGCTAACGTCTTGTCCTTCTCTGTCGCTTTGGCAATGTCGGCGGGCAGTACGGGGGGCGAATCCAGCACCTCTATCATGAGAACCTGATGGTCCCGCTCCCCCTTGCTCACCTGGCTGGGCGTTAGGGGAAGGGGAGACCTAGATAGAGCGTCCGCATGGCTGATCTCTTTCCCGGGCCGGTAGACCAACGCGTGCTGATACGCGTTGAGAAAAATGGCCCACCTGAGCATCCTCGGGGACAGGATCTGTGGGGTGGGCTTATCTGCGGTAAAGATGCCTAGCAGGGGCTTGTGGTCCGTTACAATGGTGAAGGGGCGGCCGTACAGAAAATCGTGAAATTTTTTCATCCCCGCGACTATTGCTAGTGCCTCCCTGTCTGTCTGTGCGTAGTTTCTCTCCACTTGGGACAGGGACCTGGAGTAAAATGCTATCGGGGCCTCCCTTCCGTTTTCCAACACGTGGCACAGCACCGCCCCCACCCCCACTGGAGATGCATCACAGGTCAGAACTACTGGGCATTTGGGGTTGAAGTGGGTCAGTATGGCATCGGACTCTAGGAGGCTTTTTAGCTCACTAAATGCCCTTTCTTGGTCATCGCCCCACTTCCATGCCTGGTCTTTCTTTAGCAGTTTGTGTAGCGGTTCAGCCACCGCTGCCTTCCGGGGGAGGAAGGAGTGGTAAAAGTTGAGCAGCCCTAGGAACGACTGCAGCTCGGGCTTGGAGGTGGGGCGGGGGGCTTTCTTAATGGCTGCCACCTTGGACTTGGATGGTTTTATTCTCTCAGGAGTCACACAAAACCCTAGGAACTCAACCTCGGTTGCGAAGAAGACGCATTTGTCCTTTCGCAGTCTCAGCCCCGCTTTTTCGAATATTGTCAGGACCTTCCCCAACCTCTTGGCCAATTCAACCCGACTCCCCCCCCCCCGTTATTAACACGTCATCAAAATAAGGCAACACCCCCTCCAGTCCCTTCAGGAGGCATTCCACGAGTGACTGGAAAATTCCAGGCGCCGAATTCACGCCGAACTGGAGGCGCGTCACCTGGAACGCCCCCTTATGGGTGACTATGGTCTGCGCAGCAGCTGCGGCAGGGGACACCGTAAGCTGCTGGTAGGCCTGTGCTAAGTCGAGCTTAGCGAAACACTTTCCCCCGTGTAACCTGGCCAGCAGATGGCTGACTACCGGCACCGGATATGCATTCGGGCGGATCGCCTTGTTGATGGTGCACTTGTAGTCGGCGCATATGCGGACCTCCCCATTGGCCTTTAGTGCGGTTACAATTGGAGTTTCCCACTCCGCGGAATCAACAGGCACGAGGATTCCCTGGCCCACCAATTTGTCCAGTTCTGCCTCTATCTTGTCCTTAAGTGCGAACGGCACCCGGCGTGGTTTAAGACGAATTGGGTGGACCTCCGGGTCCAGGTCAAATGTCACTGGGGGCCCTTTGAATTTCCCCAGTCCTTTTTTGAAAACTTCGGGGTGCGCCTCGCACACCTCCAGAATTGGATCAGTCCCAACGGCGTGCATCCTAATGGCGTGCACCCCCCCAATAAACAAACCCAGGGGCTGGAACCATTGAGTCCCGAGAAGGCTGCAATCTCCCCCTTTGGGCACGACTAGGGGAAGGGACACGGCGTGCTTCTTGAATTTAACCTGAAATTCTCCAACCCCCAACACTGGAATGCTGTTCCCTTGCACGTCCCGTAGTGTGGACCTCAATGCTTTGAGCTTGGGTCGCTTGTGGGGGGCAAATCCCAAAAACTCCCTCTGGGAAATGATTGAATATGAGGACCCCGAGTCAATTTCCATCCTAATGGGAACCCCTTGGACTAGTACCTCAACAAAATAGCGGGGGTGTCCTGCAGACACGCTGAACACTGGGGCGTCGTCCTCGCTGCCGTCGGAGATGCGGCCCACGCCGTCCTGCTTCCGCGTGGCCTGGGCGCCGTCCTTGGGTCTCGATGAGCGGTCTTGTCCTGCGGAACGGTCTGCGGAGCTCCTCCGGGTCTCGCGCTTCTTCCTGCACACCTTGCCGATGTGCCCGCGGCGGCCGCAGTTGTGGCACTTGGCCTTCCGGAACGGGCACTTTACGCGGTCGTGGGCCGCTCCACAGCCGTCGCATCGCCGGCTCTCCTTCCGGACCCTCCGGACGTCCTTGTCGTCGCTGCTCTCTGTGGACAACCTCGAAGTTCGCCGGGCCGCCTGTACCGGAGCCTCTGCCTTGCTCGACTTCGGCCGCCAGTCCTGGAGTTCTTGGACCCCGGCCTTCGTAGCTTCTGCGGCCTGGGCCGCTCTGACGACCTCCTGCAACGTGGGAGGCGGCTCTTGGTTCATTAATGTGCGCTGGGTCTCGGCGTCATTCAGGCCGCACAGCACACAGTCCCGGAGGGTGATTTCGGCATTCTCCCATTTGCACGGGCCGGCCGCTAGCCGCAGGGCCGCCACGAATGCGGCGACCGTCTCCCCGGGCGCTTGGACTCGCCTCCAGAACGCACTCCGAGCGGGAAACATCGCCGTGGCAGGCCGGACGTGCTCACGCAGCATCTGCATGAGTTCCTTGGCCTTGAATTCGCTCACCCTCCTCGGTGCAATCAGGTCCACCAAGGTTCTTTTGGTTTCTTGTCCGAGCATCCTGGTGAAGATGGCCCTTTTCTTTGCCTCTTCCGTGACTTCGGACTCAATCAGTGCTGCCTGGAAGTCCATCTCGAAGATCTCCCAGTCGCCCGGTTTCCTGATTTCGAAACCGACGCATGTCTTGGTCCCGTGGGCTGCCATATCCCACCTTCGTCGCCAATTTAGTGTAAGGGACCAAAGACAATGAAACAGCCGAAGGGTTGGCTTAACACAGGTTTATTGCATGATGATCCGGAGGAACATGTGGTAATGGCGGATGAGTAGCTCAATATATACAGCTGGCTATACATTTGAATGTGGCTCGTCGACAGACTATTGGTTGCTGCCTGCGTGACGTCGTAGAAGGTCACGCCCTTCTTGACCAGGTGAAGAGGTGGCAGGGAATCTTCCCGCACTGCTGAACCAGGTGAATCTGAGCCATGAGAGCTGGACGCTCGCTATTGCCATCTAGTGGTCACTAGCTCGTGTCCCCTTATCAGGTTTACATTCATACAGCTGATGGTTATAATGTTGCACACAGAAAGGTTACATTGTTAACACATGGCAAAGGTACATTGTTAAAGGCACAGCTTTACAGAACACAACAGAGTTGTGGCCCATTACCATTTAGAACCCTATTCTAACATTTACTCTTGAAACAGAGAAAACACGGCAACACCAGGGCCTTTTTTGTGATATCTGTCCCCCTAGTCCTTTACACTCCCAAAATTAAAAGCAATATTTTAACAAAATAGTGTTCTAAAAGTCTTCCTTATATGTTCTAGGTGATATGGGAGGACATTTTGCCATGTTTTAAGAGTCCCCCATTACTCCTGGGTCTCCCATACAAATTATATATATATTAATGAGGGCTATTAAAGGCACAAGGGGTATTTATTTAAAAAGTTCCATTTACTTAAATCAAATTTTCACTTAGCAAAAATGTATTGTCACAATATTCACAGTGTACAATCAATGTGTGAACATCAAGTGTATATGACACTCAGAAAACAGCCTTAGAGCACTATAAAACTTTATAACACTCTTTGGCAGTTTGGGTCTTTGGGAGATTTGTCATGGCTGACATTTATCCTTGAAAGAGTAGTTTCTGATCTCACGCTTAAATTACCCCTGTAAGAGATAAGCATCTGCTGTGGCAGACCCCCCTCCCCCCAGGCTCAAACTATCATGGAGTGTTATAAATCCTACAGTGCTTTGAGGATTTCCCCCCCTAATGTCATACATTTGACCTTTCCAACTGTATTTAAATAAAATAAAATGTGTAAATTAGGGGTGTGGCCTTTGAGCTGTTGACAAAACTGAAAAATGGCCCTTACCTCCAGCCCTAATGTACACACTCTTGTTTTCTACTTCTAACTAAAAAGGAAACAACATGTAAACTGTTGCCTTTCACCTGAATTTTGGAAGAAGGCATGTGTGTTACATGCATTCATGCCTTTAATTTTTCTGGTGCTAATTAAAACACAATAAATTTATGAAAAGCATGGAAGATAAACAGTAAGCAAGAGAACTAATTGTGAATTCTTAAGGTTAGCTTCTCTTGCAGTAGTGTGATAATACTTCCTTGGTTTTGACTTTGGTTGAGAAGAAAAGAGCCTGAGCAAAAGATGTATTACCAGTATAGAACTAGTAAAGTTATTGCAGTTCAGAAATTGGCAAAGGTTTACTTACTTACTTACTTACTTACTTACTTACTTACTACTACTACTACTACTACTACTACTACTACTACTACTACTACTACTACTACTACTACTACTACTAATAATAATAATAATAATAATAATAATAATAATAATGATAATGATAATGATAATGATAATGATAATGATAATGATAATAAAATTTAATTTATACCCCGACTTTCTTGGCTGAGGCCGACTCAAGGCGGCAAACAAAATAATTAATACAATACAATAATCCCAAAATACAATATAGCAATACAAAAAATAAATCAGTACAATAATAAACAGTACAAATCACATAATAAAAAATTCAAAAATATACATCAGCATCAAATATCTTTTAACATCACACATAATCCTCCTCCCTCCCATCAAAAACCGGCCAAAGGCGGACAGGTGAGGGACCAAGGTCCATATAGAGAGGAGGAAAAAGTCAGTGGCCAGCTAAACCCAAGAAAGGCACCGAACAATCTCAGTCGACTCCCCCATGTGCCCCAACTTCACCTGGCCAGCGGAACCAGGGGAAGGAGCTTGCAACGGCACCTGCCTCCCACCCTCAGGGCCAGTGGAGCAAGCCCTGAGGAGAGACAATGTGGCGGCAGCGTGTTGTGACTCCAGGCCCCGGCCCATCTCTGGCCCCCGAACCGGCCCACCTTGGGGATGAAGACTCTGAGGATGAAGGGGGGAGCTGACAGGACCCTCTTCCTCAAGGATTCCCCCCCCAGCACTGCCTCAGCCTCCCTTGGAACTGCAGCAGCAGGATGGCAACGAGGATGTCCTCCAACAGCAGTCTTCGCGTTCAGACAGCTCTTAGGATGAGGCGTGGCTGGATGCAAGGCATCGAAGCAGGGCAAAGTGTTGTCTACAGAGGCTGAGAGGAAGGAGGGCCCCCAGGTAAACAGGAAGCATCTGGCCACACCCATGGAGACATATAAGGAACCAGGATGCCGGGTGTGGCTCTGTGATGGACAAAGTTTAGCTTCCCTGCTCTTGCTTGGTACCATGGCGTCTTGACTCTTTGGAAACTCTGGAAATAGAACTTTGGACTGGTTTTGACTACTCTTGGAAACTCTGGAATTAGACCTTTGGACCGGACTTAGACTACTCTTCGGATATCCCTTACAGTGAGTGTTTTCTCGACAGGGAAAAGGGAGTGAGTGGGGGAGACAGAACACAGCGGGGCTCCAGGCAACGTCTCCCTTTTGAGCCCTCCAGCAAGCAGACTTGGCAGGGCTGAGGGGACGCACCTGCCTCCCACCCTCAGGGCTGGTGGAGTGAGCCCTGAGGAGAGGCAACACAGTGTCGGCGGCCTTGACATTACTTCATGTCAAGCTGGGATCCACCTTAAACATATTCATGCCAATGGCATTTTTCTGCTTCAAGAAAAAAATGCATTCTTGCATACGAGTTGCATCCAATGATGACTTACCCTTACAAATCTTTCCTCCTCCTGGAAACATTACTTTTTTCTTGGCAAAATAAATTCTACTAGGATGTTAAGAAGACACAGTTAAAGCAGCAAAAATCTAAATTGATAAAAATATTATAGTATGATTTATGGAGACAACAGCACTATTAGTAGCATAGCAAAAAAGGGAAAAAACAATAGGTAATTATGAAAGCCATATTGGAGATAGTATCCACTTGTGTTACTGCATGTACAATGACAATCACACAAAAGAGTGGAGGAAGGTTAAACATTCATATACTGGTTAAGCCAGGGGTTCTCAACCTTACTGCGCCATGGGCCAGACAACTCCCCCTCTGACAGCTGAGTGGGCTGGACACATGGTTCCCCTTCCGCAAACCACAGCGGGCACATTTGCACATGTGTGGGTGCATTTACAACTGTCATAAACATGTCTGCTTCTGCTTCTGGGGTTGTTGCCATGGGCCAAATGGAATGACATTGGGAGCAAGATCCAGCCTGTGGGCCATAAGTAAAGCACCAAAACACAGAAACAGTCATGTGATCAAACATGCAATGGACACCCAAGAAAATGAGGAAAAGTACTTGCAAATTTATAAATTGAATGGGATACTGATCAGAACATTTAAGAAATGCATAACATCACCTATTTGCTGCTATGCATTATACAACCAGGGTTTCGAAAGAGTATTTTTAATGAAGTGACTTTAAAGTGCAAAGATCAGAATAATAGTTTTAAAATAGCCTAAGCATGACAAAAGCATTGTAATTTCAGTCACATTTTAATACAATAATTAAATTTAGTTCTATTTTAATTTTTGAACTTTCATTTCATTTAATTTTATTTTTCCAAAAACTGTTTTGTTTAAACCAATTGGGTACCAATTCTGGGAGAAAAACAGTATATAAATAAAATAAAAATAAATGAATAAGCAGTTCAAATAATGCAGAAGAAGAGATGACACCCTTAGCAAATATTTAGAAGTATTTATCCTCCAAGTGATAAAATATATCTGTCTTTCCCAGCACATGTTTTCCTTACCTCATTCCCTTGTAGCCTGCTGTGCTCCTTGGAAGATAAACATTGGCTTAATTTCAAGTCTGATTACCAAGGCACTGGGAATTACAGCACACATACAGCAAGCATGAAAAGACAGGATGAGTGATCGAAAAGATACAAACATGCCATCTGGTGCTATTACGTCTATGAGTCCCTGCAAGAAGACAGCTTTTATCATCTGATAATGTACTTTTTACAAAACTATACAAAAATAACACTTTAATATGTGCAAAATCTCTCCAAGACTGACCTGGCCCCTAAAATCTCATCAATTCACAGAATATTTTCCTCATTTATTGCAACAGGATTACCCGAGTAAGGATTTAAAGTATTACAGCTTGCTTTAATTACTTCCAATGAAATTCATTCTTTTAATGTTACTTCAGTAACCTAACTCATATATTCAAAAACTAACACATGCAATGGGGTATATGCTAATCCAGCCCCACCCATCCTCATTGTACTTTTGTGAAAACTAATGAGACTGAAGCAGAGAGTACTATTTTGTCAAAAATTCTGGTTTGTATACAATTGTTCCACACATTCAAGAGATTTTCTACTTCTGAAGATCTCAGATATTTGGAATAGATTGAACTGAATATGTCAGGAAAGATAGCTGGATAGTTCTGCCACCTTTCTTCTTTCCTAATGCACACAATGTTTTGGTAAACATGTTCTTTTGGATTCTTTGACAATTATGCAAATTGAGATTTTACTATTTAGTTGAGATTGAAGGGAGTAGGATGTTATCATTAACACTTCACTTCAAATGCCTAAATAAAAATTAAAAACATACACAATTCACTCAGGCTTTAGCCTTACAGGTGCTAATATCAAAGGAGACCCACAAAACATCAATGAGAAAACAGGCCATCTCAAAGGTGACCTATTGTTATGGAAGATTCCTCTTCTCTGTGTGAAGGCCCTTCAAACATTATGATTTTATTTCCTCAAAGCAAGATTAGGTTGTGCACATAGCAAGATTAGGTTGTGTCACTCTGTATGAGTGAGTTGAGAGACGATAAAGGTGGGATAGGGTGGACTTGCTGCTTTTCTTCAAGTTGCCTGGTAAGCTATATCCTGTATATCTGAGCATGACTACAGTAGAGCTGCAGTTTTTCATGTGGGGAAAAAAATGACAGTGGAGGGGTTGTGCCGCTTATGCTGCTTGCCTCATATGTTGAATTTGTGAGGGGTAGTGGTAAAAAACCCCAACCTGTTATATTTTGAGAATCCAAGTATTCCTTTTCTTAGCAGAACATAAGGCAGAAAGACAAAGGTATGGGAGATTTAGCCATTCTCACAATTATCTCTTGTGACACTTGTAGTTTACTTGTAGGTCACTTTAGATGCAACTTAAGAAGAAAGAAACATGCCTTCATCACTATAATTACAATCAAAAGGAAAAATGGGCAGAAATGGAGTTTGTGTCACAGATAAAGGCTGTATGCTTATTTCTTGAAAGGCAATGGCTGGGGGCAAAAAGGGAAAAAACAACAAAAGAACTTGGGGAGGGCAGAATGACAGGGGAGAGAGAGAGAGAGAGAGAAACTTTACTAGTCAAATAAATGGCAAGTAATAGAACACCTCCTACTGACACTCAGTGTTAAGGCATTGAAGACCACACTTTTCCCAACAGATTTGCCTCCTTTTAGAATGCCTGAAGAGTTCCTTTGTGGGTTGATCTTCTGACTGAAAATGTTTCACATATTATTGTTCCCTTGACATTGTCAGAATACTCATATGTGACCTTGAAAACAGTGTCTTTTCTGAGGCAGCATGCCAAATGATGAAGAGATAACGTCCAGTCCTACTTTGGAAGATGGGTACCAAACAACTGTCTGTGTAAAGAGCTGGATTTGTCAAATATAAACTCTGGGCTCATACTGTTGTGGAATGAAAACCAGACGAACTGCTTTCCAGCTAAGACAGATTCGGAGTTTTATTATTATTTGGCCAAACAGATTCAGGGACTCTCTAACAAGCTATTAATCCCTGAATGCCAATACATTTTCAGAGCCATCTATTTATAGCATAAAATTAGAAAATTTCATCACTATGGGATAAGCCAAAATTACTAATTAATCTCTTGACATTGTCATGCAGTTCAGGTTAGAACATTCAGAATATTTGTTCATGTCATGTCACACAAATATTATTCAGCATTATGGTTTCTTGAGTCTAAGAGAAATCCCTGTCAGCTGTACAAACTGTGCTGAGCTTGTGGACACAAGGCCTTCTGTTTACTCAGCCTCGTCATTATGTTCTATTTGATTAGGTCAATCTGATCTGTTTAACTTTACTGAGAAAATAGTTTTTACTTTTTTTTAAACCAGAATTAATATTTTAATTCTTTCACTCCTATTTCAATACTATTTTTCGTACTGAACTTCAGAAGAGTTAAAAAAAAGAAAAAAATCAACTATATAGAATCATTCCCTGTGAAGCAGAAAAATGTTCTGCATCCTTTCAATTAGCAGTCATAGAATAATTTTAGTTGATATGATGGACAAGTCTACCCTTGAAGAGTAAAAAGGGTTGGGGGTAGAATAGGAATCATTTAGAACATTTTGCATAAATTGTTATCATTAACATTATTAACTTTCAATGTAAGTATCGAAGCTAACTGAAATGTATTTACATACTTATATAAGCTGCAATAATTGTAAGACTTTGTTGTATCATTAATCAAAAGTAAATCTCTCCTAGCTTAATAGAAATTACTTCCAAAAAAGTTCAGATGCAGGCTGAGTTTTCCGGTATATTTAATTTAGCCCTTCATAGTTATTGAAACATATAAATATCTGTTTCTATATTAACCATCCACTTCAACCAGCAGTACTGTGGTGGCTTAGTGGTTAAAATGTGACACACACACACACATACAAACACACACATGCCTCCAGCACTTCCATTCTTCAACTTCATCTATTACATGGCCCTCGAGTCAAAACGTTTGCTCACACCTGTCTTAGATCAATGGATTTAATTATGAATTTATACAGGCTTACTTTTCTATTAGCATATTTAACAACTGCTGGAAGAAATAAAAGCCAAAATATGTATTGTACACAGTATTGAAGATACAAGGTCATTGTATTGATTTAAATTATAGACATATTATTTTAATATATATTCCATCTTTAAAAAAAAAACCTGTGTCTGTGTGTGTGTGTGTGTAGAAGGGAGCAGAGGCTAAAGGGATTTCCCAGGGTGGGAGTGGGGGTGGGGGTGGGGTGGCAGTGAGTCTTTAAGGTGCCACAACATTTTTGTGTTTTTTGTTTTGTTTACCTCCTGATCTGCTTGCACAGAATTAAACTTTAGAATTGGTGCCATTTTATTCTGTGCAAGTATATCAGAGAGTAAACAAAAAAATGTTGTGGCACCTTAAAGACCAATTAGGCCACGCCCACTGATTAGGTCACACCCACTAGTTAGGCCACACCCACCAGTTAGGCCACACCCACCAGTTAGGTCACGCCCCACGGTGTGGTAGTAATTTTTTTTGATGCCCATCACTGAGTGGAACAGATAAAATTATTCCTTAAATATAGTACTTAACTTGTAAACCCTGTTAGGGTCAGTATAAATCAGATCCAGCTTGATGCTATATAACTCACACACACATGCATACATACATATATACATACATTACATACATACATTCATGGGGCCAATTTTGTAAAAATTTGTACAAATGTGGAATTAAATTTCTGTAATGATGACAGGAGTAGAAAGTCATATTTGGAAATTTAGCATTATATGTTCCACATAGTGTTAAGTTACACTTTTTCCTTTAGAGGTTGGTTGGGTAATAGATTGGCTTGATGCTCAGTGGTTTAGGTATCTGGTTATGGAACCAGAGATTGAGAGTTGGGAGTCTGATTGCCCACTGTGTTACCTGGGAGAAGAGCCAACCTGCATAGCCATGAGTAAGCTGCACAGTCCCAGTGCACCCCCAGAAGAAGGACATGGTAAATCACTTCTAAGTATCCTCTCCCTAAAAAACTCAGGAAGAGTTACCATGAGTCAGAACTGACTTATTTTATTTATTTATTTACAAATTATTATCCCGCCCTCCTGATGAGAAACATCACTCAGGGCGGCTAACAACATATAAAAAAAATACAATATGACCACAAATAAAACTATAACCATTAAACAATACCAACCAGTCACACTAAAAACAGCATTAAAACACATAAATACTAATCAGATTATAGCTAAAAACACCCTTCCCCTCCCCCACCCAGCATAAAATAGCAAAAATAATCACCGACAAGGTATTAACAGTGAAAAAACAGGATCTCTCGAGAGGCTAAATAAGCCAACAGGCATGTGTAGAGTCACCCATGCCCCAAACCTGCTGACATAGCCAAGTCTTCAACATTTTTCTGAAGGGGAGAAGATCCAACTGGAGACGCAATTCTGGTGGTAAAAGGTTCCACAGGGCTGGGGCAGACACAGAAAAGGCTCTCTTCCTGGCCCCACTGAGATGGATTTCTTTCACAGATGGGACCACCAGTGAGCCCCTCCTGTCTGCCCTAGTAGGATGGGCTGACCACCTTGGGGTAAAGCGGTCCCTTAAGTACCCCAGCCCAAAGCCATGTAGGGCTTTAAAGTTCAAAACCAGCACCTTAAATTGCACCCGGAGGCAAACCGGCAGCCAGTGCAATTCCCAGAGCAGCGGTGAGGCATGCGCGTAACGCCCATGCCCCATCACCACCTGGGCAGCCGCATTCTGGACCAACTGAAGCCTCCGGATGGTTGCCAAGGGCAGCCCCATGTAGAGCGCATTAATCCAATCCAATCACGCACCCCCAAATCACGCACCGGATCTGACTGGGGTAAAGATGCCCCAGCCAGGACCAAAGATGGTAGCTCTCGGGAAATCATGGGGCCCCTGATCCATAGCCACTCAGTCTTGCCAGGATTCAGTTGTAACCCGTTGTCCCCGATCCAGACCCGAACAGCTTCCAGACACCTGGTTAGGACTTTGACTGCATCACTCGGGTCCCCACGGGCTGAGATGTACAGCTGGGTATCATCTGCATCCTGATGATACCTCACACCATGGGAACGAATGATCTCACCCAGTGGTTTCATGTAGATGTTAAACAATAGAGGTGAGAGTACCTAACCCTGAGGCACCCCACAAGGGAGCAACCTAGGGCTGGACTGCCCACTCTCTAAGGACACCGACTGAGTCTGGCCTGTCAAAAATGAGGAAAACCAGGACAACACAGTGCCCTGGACCCCCAACCCTCAAAGCCGGCCCAGAAGGATACTGTGGTCAACAGTATCAAAAGCCACTGACAGGTCAAGAAGAACAAGGACAGAGGGGTTGCCTCCATCCCACTCCCGCCACAGATCATCCATGAGAGTGACCAATGCAGCCTCGGTACCATAACCGGGCCTGAACCCTGACTGGAACGGGTCCAGGTAATCCGTATCATCCAGAACCCCATGGAGCTGTCGAGCCACTGCTTTCTCCAATACCTTCCCCATGAAGGGAAGGTTGGAAATCGGTCTGAAGTTTGAAATAACCGTAGGGTCGAGCTAAGGCTTTTTCAGGAGGGGCAGTACCAGCGCATGCTTAAAAGCTGCTGGAAACACCCCCTCCCGCAGAGAGGCACTCACCATCACACCAACCCAACTGCCCGTCATAGCCTTGGCTGCTCTAATCCATCAGGCAGGGCAGTGAGCTAACAAGCAAGTGGTAACATGCACAGCTCCAAGGAGCCTGTCCACTTCATCAGGGGCAACAGGATCAAACTGATCCCAGATAACATGGCTAGACTCTGTGCTAGCCCTCTCCAGGCGATCAATTTCCACATCAGGATTAAACCCCGAATGGATGCGAGCAACTTTCTCTGCAAGATGGTCAGCAAAATTGTCAGCCGAGCCCTGCCACTCAGGACCAGGCCCCACCCTACCCAGAAGGGACCTGGTAACCTGGAACAGGGCTGCTGGATGATTATAAGCAGAGGCAATGAGAGTGGTGAAGTACTGGCGCTTCACCACCCACATCACCATGAGATAGGCTTTAACAGAAGCTCTAACTCATGTTTGGTCGCACTCGCACCGGGTCTTCACCCAATGGCACTCTAGGCATCTCCCTTCAGCTCCCTTAGCTCATCTGTGTACCAAGGAGCCGTACGTGACCTGCGGGAAAGGAAAGGCTGCATTGGCGCGATTCCATCCAAGACCGATGTCACTTCCCTTTCCCAGAGAGTGACCAAGGTCTCAGTCGAATCGTGCAGCCTGTCCAGAGGAACAGGCCCCAGCTCTGCCTGGAATCTATCAGAATCCATAAGATGCCAAGGCCGGACCAGTTTAATTGGTCCTGCCACCCCGCGGCAAGGAATCGCTCCCAGAAAATCCAGTCACTAGAGAGTGATCTGACCATGACACAGGTGTTATCTCTATATGCTACTAGCAGAGGTTGCCCGGCGTTGCCGGGCTGTTTTAAATGGTGTTGGAAGGTTTTTGTTTTATGTTTATGCAAATGAGGTTAGTATGTAATTGTTTTTTTAAATGTTTATTTATATGCACGGACTGTTTTAAACTGTGATCATTTTTTTATTTTAAAAAGAGGAAAGGTTGATATAATTTTTCTCAATTACTGTATTTTAAAAAATAATGTGTTACTATGTGAATTTTTGTTAATAGGTGTACCTTGAATAACAATTTTAAAAATGTGTAAGTGTATGTTTTTTAAAATTCAATGTTTTTTTACTGTGTTTAGATGTTTGGTTTGGTTTTTTTTTAGTGAGAACTTATTTATTTATTTTTGAATTATTTTTGATTATTGTGGATATTTTTGAATGTTTTTAAAACTTAGTTCCCTTTTTTAATCTTTGAGATTAATTTGAATATTTTGACTGTTATTTCTCCTGTGGTCACTGGGTGGTGCTGTTGCGTAATTTTTAAATTTTGACTGATTTTTCTCTACTGGCCTGTGGGTGTCGCGTGTTCTTCCGGTAAGTAGTCTCCTCCTTTTCTCATTTCAGTTCCGGTCGTCGATGAGGGAGGACATCTCCTGGTAAGGTCTCTGGTTTATTTTTGTTAGGGGGTATGTTTTGGGTTGGGGGGGGGGTTGGTGTGTTTCTCCTTGTTTATTTTTGGTTGTTTTTGGATGTTTTTGTCTTTCCTTTTTATGTTTATTATTTTTGTTTTTGATTATTTTTGAATGTTCTTGTTTGTGTTGGGGGTTTGGGTATTTTCACGGGCCAGTCTCGATGGCTGGCCTGTGAAAATACAATCGCCGCTTCATGCGGGGGTGGGGGTGGGGTATTTCCGTAGGCTGGCCGCATTGGAATATCCACGCTGCCGGACCATGGAAATCCCCACGTTGTGTTTGTTGGCTTTTGGGGGAGGGGGGTTTCGTGGCTCAGCCTTGGTGGTCGGACTGCAAAAATGCCCACACCGCTTTTGTTTCTTTTTTTGGGAGGGGGGTTTTCGCGTGCCGTCCTCGCTGGCCGGAACGTGGAAATCCCCGTGGCGATTTAGGCGGCATTGGGGGGTTAGCATTTTTTCCAGTGGCTTGGTTTTGCCGGCCTCGCCGTGTCTTCCGTGGGGTAGCATGGAGGAGAGGGAGTCCCTCTCTTCCCCGTTGCTCCGTGCAAGAAGGCCGGCGGGTCTTTTCGTGGCTTTGATGCACTGCGTCCGGCTGCGCCGGAGTTGTGTTTTTAATTTTTATTTTTCGCATGCCGGCTTCCTCAGCATTCTCCATGCTCATTGCACACAGGACTCTGGGGTTTGTGGTTTGTGGCTGTGGTGCGTTTTTTTTCCTGTGGCTCGATGTTGATTGGTCGCGGGGCATTTGCAGGCGCACCCCCCAATAAAGGACTCCGACACTGGTAAAAGTGGATAACAGCATTGGGCCACATTTATTGATTCATGCCCTAGTCCGAATTATAAATTTCTATTGGTAAAACGACCAATCATAATTCTTAAGGCAAGCAGGCCGAAGTAACACTGGTAAGGTACCACCCCAAAATTGCCAACGGCAATTGGTTACAATGTATCAATTTGTATCAATTTGTTTGTTGACAACAAACAAATTGTTGACCGTAGTCAATATCTAACTAATGACCCCACCCTCTGACGCGTATCCGTGGAATCACGGGGTGATGCATGCTGGCTAGCTGTCGCCATCACCCCGTCGCCTAGTTCGTCGTTGACCGGACAACGTTTAATCAACTTATGCCTGTCTATTGTTGTCCAGTCAATTGCGAACCTGCCGGATACCTGTGGGTCATAATGTTTACCTTACCAGTGATACCCGCCCATGTGACCAGCATCACAGAAACCCCTATATCAAACCATAGCAACAGTGTGGGATGGGCGAAAAAACCAGGACCCGAAAGCCAATAGTGGGTCCCAGCCAAAAATTCCCACCCGGCCCCGAAGCGACCAAAATATCACACTGTTAACTAGGGAGGGGGTGGAGGGGAAAAACTTCTCCGCTCCGTCGCTTTGCAAAATGGCAGCTCGGCTGCCTCATGGCCACCCCTTTTATAAGGGAGCTGGCCACGCCCCTAACTACCCGGATGCCTTCGTCCTATGGGGGGGCCCGCAAAGGGTGCGGCGGCCATTTTGGCACCGCGCTTGCATTGCAGGCGCACCCCCCAATAAAGGACTCCGACACTGGTAAAAGTGGATAACGGCATTGGGCCACATTTATTGATTCATGCCCTAGTCCGAATTATAAATTTCTATTGGTAAAACGACCAATCATAATTCTTAAGGCAAGCAGGCCGAAGTAACACTGGTAAGGTACCACCCCAAAATTGCCAACGGCAATTGGTTACAATGTATCAATTTGTATCAATTTGTTTGTTGACAACAAACAAATTGTTGACCGTAGTCAATATCTAACTAATGACCCCACCCTCTGACGCGTATCCGTGGAATCACGGGGTGATGCATGCTGGCTAGCTGTCGCCATCACCCCGTCGCCTAGTTCGTCGTTGACCGGACAACGTTTAATCAACTTATGCCTGTCTATTGTTGTCCAGTCAATTGCGAACCTGCCGGATACCTGTGGGTCATAATGTTTACCTTACCAGTGATACCCGCCACACGGAAAGGCTTCCAAAAAGGCTCACCGCCCCTCCCAAGACCGTCAGCTCGGTCGACAGGCCTGCTCGCCAGTCCACTAATCCAGAGATCCATACCTCCCTGCGACAGATGGGCCCCATCCCCTGAGTAAAGCTCGTAAATTTGCAGACTGATGGCGGGGAGGCTAATGGCGCATCCCCCGCCCTTGTCAAAAAGGAACCGGGCAATAGCCCCATTCACGGAGCGTCGGCTCAGTCAGACCCCCGAGGCCAAACGCCCCCCTGTAAGCATGCTGCGGTATCGTGTCCGACCAATTGAGGGATGTGGCAGGCCACACATAATGTGAGTAGGGCAGGTCACTGCGAACCGCAAGTTTCCGCGATAGGCCAGTGACCCGCCCCAAACCATCGCCCCCAAGGTACGTAACCAGGACATCTGGCGAGCCAGCATCCCTGATGTAGAAAAGGGATGGGAACAGTTCCTGCCATAACATGCCGCGCTTACCATAGCACCTGGGACGTGCGGATGCACCCTGTCCCCGTCGGGTACCCACTCTGTCGCCGCAGCGTAACGCGCTGCCCCATGCAGCGTAACGCGCTGCCCTGTGCATGCGGCTACGGCCCACCAGGCATACTGTCACTGGTGTAAAACGACACCCAGGGTCTGTCAAGTAAAAAAGGGAGGGGGGGAGAAACAGTGCAGTGACTAAAACTGGTACTCGCAGTGGAGGAGGGTGAAGACAAAACTGAAAACATTGTGATCCCAACCCTCCCATACGGCGTATTTCAGCCCTGGAGTACCCAAAACAACTGCAGCAGAAGCCGCCCCTATCCGGAACGAATGGGTGCCGCAACGAGCCCTTGAGAGGCCAACACTGCCTAGTGCCTTCCCGGCACCCCCCAAATTGAAATTTAGTAATAGAAGATCCACCTTGGTGACAGAAAAAATGTGCCATGGTGCGTGCCACACAGTGCACGGAAATCCTGTAGGGCACCAACCGGACAGATGTCTGTCGAGGAACATCGTAGCAGTCTACTCCACTGCCTACGCCGTGCTGATTCACTTTAGAGGAGCGTATCCCCAACTGAGCCCAATATTGTCCACACAGACATCTTCGAGTTCCAGTGCCCTACGACTTGCATCCGCCTTATACAGCATCTCAAGCTCGCTGATGCGGAGCACTCCAAAAAGGCCACCTTTGTAGCCGCATGAAGTGGGCTGCCTCATGTATCAAAACAGAGGCCAGGCCAGCCCCGGGCCAATTGGGTAAAAAAAACCTGGAAAAATCTTGCATCCGCCTTATTCAGCATCTCAAGCTCGCTGATGCGGAGCGCTCCAAAAAGGCGACCATTGTAGCCGCATGAAGTGGGCTGCCTCATTTATCAAAACAGAGGCCAGGCCAGCCCCGGGCCAATTGGTAAAATCCTTGGGAAAATCTTGCATCCGCCTTATTCAGCATCTCAAGCTCGCCGATGCGGAGCGCCCCCAAAAAGGCCACCGTAGTAGCCGCATGAAATGGGCTGCCTCATCTATCAAAACAGAGGCCAGGCCAGCCCCGGGCCAATCGGGCAAAAAACCCCTGGGGAAATCGGGTGGCGGTCGCCCGGGAAACGCCCGCGCACGCGCACCCACCCCTCCAAAACATGTCTCACATGGAAGTCATTGGTGCCGTCCACATGACCTCCCACTTTGGCCATAAAAGCCAACCCTGACAGCTGAGATGCTATGGTGCGAGGTGCAAGGCCCTGGGCATACAGGTAAACCATGAACCGCAGAACATGGGCCACTGGGATCGGCCAGGTTCCTGGCAGTCGAAATTGGGTACAGAATGCTCTGAAAGAACTAAATGCGTGGTGATATGCCTTACTCATGCATGGCGCTAGTGACAGGCCAATCGCCCGGGTCACCTCTCCTTGCCAACGTTCCATCTCTCGTCTGGGAGTGGCGAGGGAAATTCCTCCGCATCCGGGGCCGAGGCACGGAACCGGGAGATCTGCAGACGGGACAAAGCAGCAGCAATATCATTATCAACCCTTGGGACATGCCTGGCCCTGAAGAGAATGTTGAGGCACAGGCTGCACGACACAAACTAGCGCACTAGGTCAATAACCCCGGGCGATTTGGAATTCTGTGCATTGACGATGCGGACAACAGCCGCCTTGTCATGCCAAAAATGCACAACCGAGTTGGCCCACTCCTTGCCCCCTAGCAGCAAAGCACCCAGGATAGGGAAACATTCCAGATACGTGAGACCACGCAGGCGACCCGTGCCTGCCCAGGATGGTGGCCACCCACCATAGGCCCACTTCCAATTGAAGTACATCCCATAACCCAGGGATCCCGAGGCATCAGACTGAATCTGAAATTGAGGGGAAGCCAGGAGGTCATGCCTCCAAAATGAGACCCCATTGAACTCCCTCAGGAACTGCAACCAGACAAGCATGTCTGCCCTGATACCCTGGGTAAGCCTAACCCTATGGTGGGGCCTGGATAATCCTGCCAGGGCGTCGCACAAGCGCCGAGCAAATGCCCTGCCCGGAGCGACGACCCTGCCAGCGAAATTGGGGTGACCATGTAGCACCAGCAGTTCCCTCAGTGATGCCATGCGCTCGGCCCGCGAGTCCGAGATAAGGGCCACTAGCCTTGACACCTTATCTCACTGCAACCTAGAAGCCTGCGCTACCGTGTCACTCTCCACCCCAGGAATACTAGCTGTGGAGATGGGCCCTCGGTCTTTTCGGGCACTAAAGGGACACCGAGTTCCTCCATTAGCGTCTGAAATGCGTTGAGGAGACGTGTGCACGTGTCCCAGCCCCGTTCAGCCCCGAATAAAAACCATCCAGGGAATGGGCTACAGACCGGGACCCTGACCTGCGGACAAAAGCCCACTCTAGGAAAGTGGTGAAACGCTCGAATACCGAGCCCGAATGTAACAGCCAAAAGGCATGGCATCATTGAAATAATATGCTCCCCGGGACGGGGTGCAGGGACAGGGCCAACGACCCTGCCCGCATAGACCCTCTTGTCAAAGCTGGCAGCAGCCACCTCCTCCCTCCCCCTAAGGGATCAAAGATTGGGGGCATCCTGAGGGGACCTATTACCCAGAAAGGGATCCGGAACCCCTGCCTAGAACCCTGAAGGAGATAACCCGCGTCCTCTCCCTTCGGGTACAATGTGAGCCAACGCTCCAACATGCCCACCTTAATCGGGGAGGGAGCCCTTCGGTGGACTAGATCCATCTGCGGCAGTCTTGCCAGCCCCCTGTCCACCCCTCCCTCTGCCCCGCATCCCTCCGGGCCCGGGACAGGCAGGGGCCGCATGGGGGCCAACACATGTGGGACACTCCTGTCTGTATTTGCAATTCACCCCATTGTAGGAACCATTGGACAAGAAAGTCCAGGACAGCAGGCGGGCTGGAACCCCCTGAGCAGGGTGCGTGGGCGTCACGTACAAAAGCCACCGCCTCTGGCATGGCTCATCCCACCTAATCTCGGGGTGTGGGGAAATCCGCCTACGGCATTCCTCGTCATAAGCCAACCACGATGGGCCCGGAAAGTCAACCATCGCCCGGTATACGTTGTCCAAATAGTGGACCATCGGAATTGCCAAATCCGGCCGGGCCCAGAGGTACACCGCCATGCCTATGAGGTAGGCCGGCAACCAGTTGGCCCACGTACTTGTTGGCTTGCGACGACGTGCCTGCTACTATCCTTCCCCTTCTGCCCCGCGCTCTCCTCCTTGGTGGGCTCTCTGTTTATGAGTGAGAATAAATCCACGTACTCCCCCCGCCAAATTTACTCTCCGGTGGCCTGTGGCAAGTGGTCACCCTGCAGTAAGGAATATCCGGCTGTCGGCAAGGCCGATACAGGCACCGCAGAGACTGCGGGCATCTGAAAAGGGGCTTGGACCAACCCAGCCACCCAACACGTTCCCCTCAGGGTAGGAAACACCCCCCACCACGGGGCCCTGGGTGGTAGTTGTCGTCGCCGGGTGGGGCGTCAGCGGCTGTACCGCCGCACCACCCACGCGAGGCCAAGGACCTTGGAAAGCCCCCCCCAACATGGCCACGTGTGTAGGTGCACTAGTTTGAACCGCATACTCACACGCTGCACCCCCGCGGGCCGCCCCCACCGGGGGTTCCGGCCCGCTGGGGGCGTCGGAGCTCACGACCGCCGTAGAGCTCGTCACTGGGGGCTGACCCGCACCGGCCGTAGGTTGGGGAGCTGCGAGGCAGTGGCCGAGGCCGTGCCATGTGCCTCAAGCAGCTCGACCCATCCCGTCGCCTGCCGCTGCCCAGCAGACGACGCGTCGAAATGAACCCCAAAGGGTGCACCAGAGTGGCTAGCCCGGGCCAGGGATGCCTCGAGGGCCACAACACGGGCCAATAAGGCTTCAACGCTGACAAGGGAGAAAAAAGGGGGGCCAGCCGGCCCGCCTACTGCAGGCATGGGTACAGGTCCCTGTACCCCGGGGCCCGAATAGGGCCATAACCCCACACCCGGGCCCGTTAAGGCCGATGTAGCAACCTGCCAGGGGAAGGGGACCGGACCACCCCCCAAGGTTGGAAGGCCCCGGGGCGAGCTGCGCCCCTATAGAGGAAGGGCCAGCGGAATGGGCAACATCAGGAACGGTGTCCACCGTTCGCGGGCCGAGGGCCGCAGCCCCTACTGGACCCATGCGTGGGCCAGCAGTCTCCGGCCAGGGAAAAAAGACCCCCATTCCACTGGTCCCGGTGGGTGCAGGCAAAGGCGGCCGCTTGGAGGCGCGGCCGCGGCCCTCCGGGAACCTCACGAGCGGCGCTCGCAGCCGCCTTCCCCTTCAAGGGCATCTCAGCCAATCGATGGGAAGCCGAAACGAGATAGTTCAGCAAGCAAAAGGCTTCCCGGGAAAGGTAGAAGCGACGGAGGTAAGAGGGAAAAACTTCTCCGCTCCGCCGCTTCGCAAAATGGCAGCTCGGCTGCCTCATGGCCACCCCTTTTATAAGGGAGCTGGCCACGCCCCTAACTACCTGGATGCCTTCGTCCTATGGGGGGGCCCGCAAAGGGCGCGGCGGCCATTTTGGCGCCGCGCTTGCATTCTCAACGTTCTTTGTTGTCGCACCTCTCTGCCCGATTGGCTGTGGCACGGCGTGGCACAAAGAACGTTGGGAAATGAAGTTGTTTCCCTTTTCCGCATTTGTGGGGCTGTTGCCCCATTGCCGGTTTTTTTCAATCCTTCGTTGACCTGCGGACCCAGTTCGGCCGTGTGCCCGAATGGTGGGTGCGGGTCATTCAGGCAAGGCTTAGGAATCTATAGCAAGTTCCAATGGTTAACCCTTGGTTTTATAGGTTAAGATAATTTCAGATCACTCAGCCACCGCTCCGACAGAAAAACTAAGTCAGGGGAGTGGCCGCTGCGACTGGTGGGGCCCCCAAGTACTTGAGTCAGGCCCATGGCTGTCATGGAAGCCATGAACTCCCGAGCCAGCCCCAAAGACAGTCCCAACGATGGCAAGTTGAAGTCCCCAAGGACCATAAGCCCTGGGAACTCCACCGCCAGCGCTGCGACCGCCTCAAGCAGATCAGGCAGGGAATCAACTACCCTGCAGGTAGGCAGGTACATGAGTAGGATTCCCAACTGACCCATGAGGCCCCACCGAAGAAGCAACAGCTCACAACCCTGCACCTATGGTGCGGTTACCCTAGTAACTCCCAACGATTCTCGGGCTACAATAGCGACACTGCTGCCCTTCCCCTGACCCCTAGGCTGGTGCCACACCCCAAACCCAGCCGGACACAATTCTGAAAGGGGGACCTAATCCTCCGGTGTCAGCCAGGTCTCGGTGATGCAAGCCAGATCAGCCAGCTCACCCAAGATCTCATCACATAAGACGGGAGCTTTATTACAAACTGACCTGGCATTTACCAATAACAGCCTAAGGGAGGGGTCACTCCGAACCTGCTGTCCAGGAACCAGAGAACGAACAGAGGGGCTGGAACGAGGGACAGGTAACAAAAATCTGTCCCTCATTCCCCATGTGCGGCCGGCCCCTCGGTTCCCACCATATCACCCCATACCCGTCACTACTGGAATGTTGGCCCTGGGAACCTCACACCAGGCTCCAGTCGGACAACCCCTCCCAAGGCTATTCTCTCACTACTAGTCCTGTCTGATTGTACAAAGCCGTGAATTCCCACACAATCCAAACCCCCATAGAAGACCCCCCCAGAAGCTGGTGAAGAAGGGGAGGCAGCGGCAAAGAAACAGCGGAATTTAACCTGCCACTGGAGCCGCCCAGCTGATCCAAGTCTCTCATCCCCCTCTGCCTCCTTCGCGCCGACAGCAGCTGTGTTGGCGGCGCTTGTGGCGTAGTCGGTGACCAGGGCCCATGGCAGGTCTTTTTGCCCCTCAGCCATCTGGTTGGGGCAGGAGCCGTGGGCACCATAGAAGGGACCGGCAGAGAGGCAGCAGGAGAGGCGGTGGCAATGAAGGCGGCAGAATTTAACCTGCCACTGGAGCAGCCCAGCTGATCCAAGTCTCTCACCCCCCCCCCTCCACCTCCTTCGCGCCGGCAACAGCTGTGTCAGCAGCACTTGCAGTGGAATCAGCGACCGGGGCCCACGGCAGGTCTTTTTGTCCCTCAGCCATCTGGTTGGGGCAGGAGCCGTGGGCACCATAGAAGGGACCGGTGGCAAGGCAGCGGGAGAGATGGCAGCAATGAAGGTGGTGGAATTTAACCCGCCGCTGGAGCCGCCCAGCTGATCCAAGTCTCTCACCCCCTCCACCTCCTTCACGCCGGCAACAGCTGTGTCAGTGGCGCTTGTGGTGGAGTCAGCAAGCGGTCTTGTGTTGGAGTCAGCGGCAGGTCTTTTTGTCCCTCTGCCGTCTGGTTGGGGCAGGAGCCGTGGGCGCTGTAGAAGGGACCGGCGGTGAGGCAGCGGGTGGTAATTTTTTTTAAAATGGCAATTAGTTTAGCAGCATGAGTTTGAAAATTGGATGAAGCTTCCATTTGAATGGAGATGTCCAAGTAGTAAAGGCATTTTTCACTACTGTGAATTTTGTTTCATTTTCCCCAAGACAGTGATAAGTATTCACACAAATGCTTCCTAGCGTCTTCCGTAGTGTGACCTCTGATATGCACAAAGAAAGCTTCAGTAAAACATGATTCACTTTCCCCCTGGGAACAGCTTTAGAAAAGTCATCCCAAGTTATCATTTTTTTCATAAATTCTACAGACCATGTTTGCCAATGGTTTTCTCTTTTCTTTCTCACTCTTTTTAAAGAAAAAGTGTAAATATATCAGGAGCAGCAATGTAAGGAAAAGTCTGCAGTTAGTCAATGAAAGCAGCAAGGAGATGGCACCTTTTCTATTTGGACAACCACATGTGAAACCTCTAGATCTTTTTTGTTAGAAAAATCAGTAAAGCATATTAAAGAACTGAGTATATTAAAGCAAAGCAGTAAGGGACTAGTCTTATAAGCACCTGACCATAAGTCCTAGTGAATTCAATAAAGCTTACCTCTGTGAAGTCATGCAAAGGATTGTATTGTGAAAGAGTTAGGAAAGGTATGATGGATCAGTGCTTTCAGTTCTCACAATTGCCCTTTCAAAAAGGAAGAAGAAAAGAAAGAGATAAAGCCAGGCTTCTGTGTGAATTACATAAAGGCATCTGCCGGAAACACTCATAGATCCTGATGCTACACATTATATCATCTGTAAAGTCTTTGGATACTGAAAATCTTATCTTAGAACTTCAGGTCTTGTTGAGTCCGGAACAAGAAGTACACTAACCAGCAGGATCAGGTTAAACTCAGTGATTCTTTATTCAGCTCATACTTCGGACTAGGGACTATGTACAGGGGTGGCCTCTGTGATGGGTCTTTGCCCCCTTGCTGGGGTTTATTTGCCCACCCTTCCTGCCTTGCTTAGCCAGTTACCTTTTCCAGGCTCCTACTGACTAGCATACAGGGAATCAGAAGTTGGGTAGCGTGATGTGGCCCCTTTATATGCGTGGTCCAGTCACTCTCAATTCCCAAATCAATAGACACAAAGGGTCTCAGGGTAATTATATTTATTAAAGTAAATTAAGAAAATGGGTATAGCATGAGAAATCAAAATTGCAATGCAGTCATTCAAAAGAAAATACCAAAACAAGAAACTTAACTAAATCTCTAGGCCTCTGGCCTTATCTAGTTCCTTACCCACCTCCAGTGGGGCTCAGCTCAGGATCAGTCCATGACGAAGAGAAAGAACATCTTCAGAGCACCCAGTTTTATAGCTGATGTAACAATGATGTAACCCAAAGGTCCAGGTGCCCCTGATTGGCTCCAGGGGTCAGATGGCAATTTTATGAGCCCCCTGCTTCCCTGCAGCAAGTGACATACTCAATGCAGGACCATCAAAGGCATAGCCATAAATCATGCAATCAAACCTTCACATAGACTTCCCTGCAACCCGAGACTAGGAGCACAGAGAAAAAAACACTGATAAGAGTTTTTTCTCTGACAGCCTCTATATATACAATGATTTGACAGTTACAAAACAAGGTACATTTAAGTGAGTTTCCGGAGGACAAACAAAGTTCAACATTTCCTGCTTTAACATGCATTTGAATTTCGCGCCTTTAGAAATGGCGCACGTCTGCTCTTCCGTTTTGATGCGGCTTGTCTTTTGAAACAGAAATAATCTTTGGACACAACAGGTCTTAATGGAACTCTATATATCATCTAGTCCAGCTGCTGTCATGGAGGCGCAGTGGTCTAACCTCCAAACTCTCACTCCTCAGCCAGACACCGAAATCCTACTGTGGCCATGTAGACATTGGCAAAAATGCTTCACCAAGCATTGCAGAATAAGATTTTCTTGTGTGAATTCATATTACAGTTGTGCATAATAAGTATCAATCAAATAGAATAGAAATAGCAATAGCATATATATCACTCTATAGCACTTAGTGCACTCTCCCGGCAGTTTACAGGTACAGTAATTAGTATTATGCCCCCAGCATGCTGGGTACTCATTTTACTGACCTCAGAAGGATAGAAGGCTGGGTCAACTTTAAACCTATCAGAACTGAACGCACAATGTTTTGGCTGCAGTACAGCAAATAGAAACACTTCTCATTGAAGTAGGACAATGTATGACCAATTAAGCTGTATGTTCTCAAGGTGCAAACTGCTGATGGTTCATTTTGAGTTTCCCTGACTCCAGTTCTCTTATCACTAAATCAAATAATGGCTTTGAACAAAGTCTGGCCTATGAAATAGGAAGGAAAGCAGAAGCAAGCATTTTATTTGTAGCTTACCCTCACTACCGCCGCCGCCACGAAGAGGCTGCCTGTGGCCAGGAGCAGCCATGAGATCACCCCAGCCGGGGGTGGGGACGACCAGGCAGGCGGCGGGAAAGGTCGCCATCCACCGCTGCCACCGTGGAGAGGCTGCCCACGGCCAGGAGCAGCCGTGAGATCACCCCAGCCGGGGGTGGGGACAACCAGGCAGGTGGCAGGAAAGGTCGCCATCCACCGCCGCCACCGTGAAGAGGCTGCCCGCGGCCAGGAGCAGCCATGAGATCACCCCAGCCGGGGGTGGGGATGACCAGGCAGGTGGCAGGAAAGGTTGCCATCCACCGCTGCCACCGCGGAGAGGCTGCCCACAGCCAGGAGCAGCCATGAGATCACCCCAGCCGGGGGTGGGGACAACCAGGCAGGTGGCAGGAAAGGTCTCCTTCCACCGCCGCCGCCGCAGAGAGGCTGCCCATGGCCAGGAGCAGCCGTGAGATCACCCCAGCCGGGGGTGGGGATGACCAGGCAGGTGGCAGGAAAGGTCGCCATCCACCGCCGCTGCCGCGAAGAGGCTGCCTGCGGCCAGGAGCAGCCATGAGATCACCCCAGCTGGGGGTGGGGATGACCAGGCAGGCGGCGGGAAAGGTCGCCATCCACCGCCACCACCGCGGAGAGGCTGCCTGGCTGCTTTGACCTTGGACTTGGATTAGGACTTGGATATGGTTTGCTTTTGACCTTTAGCTTGGTTGCCCTGGGTCCTGATACCTGAACCTCTACCCAACCACCTACATCTCAGACTCTGATAGGAATAAACAAGGGTAGCACTGCCACATTGTATTAATATACAGTGATACCTCATACAACGTCCAAACTTGGTTCCACAAGTTTGGACTTTTATACGGATTTGGACTTTGTATGAGGCATGCAAAATCCTAGCTATGATGCCTCATAAAACATCCAAATCCTTGCTGCGATGCCTCATACAACGTCATTTCCATAGAGATACATTGTACTTTTAAAGTGTGAAAATATGCATGATAATATGTTGTTTAAAATGTTTTAAACTTTTAAAACTGTGATAAAATGTATGGCATAGAAACCGGCAAACCACGCCACAAAGCTTGCCAAGAGAACCCTATTGACCAAAACAAAAGGCAAAACAAAGGAGAAGTTTAGATGATACAGGATGCTTAACACCACAGAGTGGAGGAAGGGGAGGGACAGGAAAGGGGGAGGAGAAATGCAATGTTGTAAGGAGCAATACTGCATAGGGACATGGAATGTGAGATCAATGAACCAAGGTAAACTGGAAGTGGTAAAAATGAGATGGAAAGAATAAGCATTGACATCTTGGGAATCAGTGAGCTAAAATGGACAGGGATGGGCGAATTCAGCTCTGGAAACCATCATATCTACTACTGTGGACAAGAAAACCTTAGAAGAAATGGAGTAGCCATAATTGTCAATAAAAGAGTGAGAAGAGCAGGAATGGGATACAACCTCAAAAATGACAGAATGATGTCAGTAAGAATTCAAGGTAAACCTTTCAATGTTACTGTGATCCAAATATATGCACCAACCACGGGTGCAGATGAAGCCACAGTGGACCAGGTCTATGAGGACTTACAACACCTCATAGAACAGATACCAAGAAATGATGTACAAATTATTTTAGGAGACTGGAATGCCAAAGTAGGCAATCAAAAAGTGGAGGGAATAACAGGCAAGTTCGGTCTTGGAACACAGAATGAAGCAGGGCAAAGATTGATAGAGTTCTGCCAAGAGAACTCACTGGTCATAGCAAACACCCTCTTCCAGCAACACAAGAGGCGACTTTACACATGGACATCACCAGATGGCCAACACCAAAACCAGATTGACTACATACTCTGCAGCCAAAGATGGAGAACCTCCATACAGTCAGCAAAAACAAGACCTGGAGCAGACTGTGGCTCAGATCACAACCTACTGATTGCAAAATTCAGGCTTAGACTAAAGAAAATAGGGAAAACAAGGAGACCAGACAGATATCACCTAGACAGCATCCCTAAAGAATACACAGTGGAGGTGATGAACAGATTCAATGCCTTAGACTCAATAGATAGAGTGCCAGAAGAATTATGGACAGAGATGAGGGACATCATGCAGGAAGCAGCAAAGAAAACCATACCAAAAGAAAAGAAGAGTAAGAAAGCAAAGTGGTTGTCTGATGAGGCTCTTAAAATAGCAGAGGAAAGAAGGAACGCAAAAGGCAAAGGAGAAAGGAAAAAATACAATCATTTGAACACAGAATTTCAAAGAAAAGCAAGGAGAGATAAGGAAAACTACCTAAAAGAACAGTGCAAAGAAATGGAGGAAAACAACAAAAGAGGCAGAACCAGAGACCTTTTCAAAAAAATCCAGGAAATCAAGGGAACATTTAAAGCAAAAATGACCATGATAAGGGACAAAGACGGAAAGGAGCTACCTGATGAAGAAGAGATTAAGAAAAGATGGAAAGAGTACACAGAGGAACTCTACAAAAAGGACCTCAACACTCCTGATAGTCACAATGATGAAGAAATTGAACTTGAGCCAGACATCCTGGAGAGTGAAGTCAGAAAGGCCCTAAAGAGCACTGCAAACAACAAAGCTAGTGGAGATGATGGTATCCCAGTTGAATTTTTCAAAGCTCTAAAAGATGATGGCATCAAATTACTGCATTCAATATGCCAGCAGATTTGGAAAACAAAACAGTGGCCACAGAACTGGAAAAGATCAGTATATGTTCCAATCCCAAAAAAGGGCAATGCCAAAGAATGTTCAAATTATCGAACAATTGTGCTCATCCCACATGCCAGCAAGGTGATGCTCAAGATAATACAGAATAGACTTCAGCAGCATGTGGAGAGAGAATTACCAGAGGCGCAGGCTGGTTTCAGAAGAGGCAGGGGGACTAGAGACCACATTGCCAACATACGTTGGATCATGGAGGAAACAAAGGAATACCAGAAACAAGTTTACTTTTGCTTTATTGACTACACTAAGGCATTTGATTGTGTGGATCACAACAAGATGTGGCAAGTGATTAAAGAGATGGGAATACCAGAGCACCTCATATGCCTCCTGAGAAATCTGTACATGAACCAAGAAGCAACAGTTAGGACAGAACACAGAATGACGGAGTGGTTTGGAATAGGAAAAGGAGTAAGACAAGTCTGCATTCTGTCACCCTGCTTATTCAACTTATACACAGAGCACATAATGCGCAATGCAGGGATGGAGGAATCACAATATGGGATCAAAATTGCTGGGAGAAACATCAACAATCTGAGATATGCAGATGATACCACCCTAATGGCAGAAAGTGAGGAAGACCTAAAGAATCTCTTGATTGGATTGAAGGAAGAGAGTGCAAAAGCTGGCTTGAGACTCAATATCAAGAAAACCAAGATAATGAAAGCGTGTCACCAAAATGGCCGCCACGCTCTTTGCAGGCCCCCCCCCACCCGGACTCAGACATCCGGGTGAGTTAGGGGGCATGGCCACCCCTCTATAAAAGGGGTGGCCACGAGGCAGCCGAGCTGCCATTTTAAAATAGCAACGGAGAGGAGAAATTTTCTCCGTCGCTGTTCCTTTCAGTCTTCGGCTCTTTAGCCTTTTCGGAAGGAAGGAGTTGCACAGAGCCTTGGCTTGCTGGCTGCTCTGTGCTTTTTTGGCATAGGCTGATCCCTGGCCAGGGATCCTGCTATTTATACTGATATGCCTCCCAAACGGAAGGCCACGGCGACGAAACCGCGGCCAATGGGGAGGACTTTCGCCAGCCCTGCACAATGCGGGGGGCAGCCCTCCGGTCGGAGGACCAGGGCAGCGCCCACGCGGCAGGGCACTACCCCCACCAATACCGGTGGGGCGATGCAGGCTGGTGCTTGGCCCTCGGCTGGCCAGCCTTCAACCGGCCCTTCTGGGGCTTCGGCCCTCGGCCCGCAGTTGCCGTCCACGGGTTAGGTCAGAGGGGGGGGGGCCTGGTGCTGGTGCACAGCACGTTCCTCCTCCGGCCCCTCATGGGCCGGAGTTTTGGGCATGGCCCTATTTGGGCCCAGGCTCTCATTTTGGGGTTCCTGGTCAAATGCCTGGTGGGCTGTCCGGCCCACTTTATACTGGGGGATCTGTGACAGTGGATGCCTTGCTAACGCGTTTAGCTGTGCTTGAGGCATCCTTGGGGATTCCACACAACCCCATGACCGGGGGCCCTTCACTCTCTGCCGGGGGCCCCACGTGTTTACCAGCTACCTCGACGGCCGCCGCATTGCAACAAGTGGCCAGCAGGGTTGAGCTGATTGAGACGCTCCGGCCTGCGCCTGCCGGTGTCTCGCAGCTCCCTGTTCGTCCAGAGCTACAGCAGGAGAGCGGTCAGGTGTGGCCCCAGAGCTCGATTCCGGTCGCGAGCTCCGATGCCCACCGTGGGCCGGAACCCCCAGTGGGGGTGGCTCACGGGGGTGCACCTAGTGAGTATCAGGTTCAAGTTAATGCACCCACACCACAGTCCACTTCCAATGGTGGGGTTCAGTGGCCATGGCCTCGTCAAGTTGAGGCGAGTGGGCATCAGTTGCCAGCCTATCCCAGTGCCCCTTGGTTCCAGACTGGTACAGCGTTGGGGATGGGGGTTTCCGCCCCCGGGGCAGTGCCGGGCATCGCAGGAATGTCCAGGTTCCGCTGCGTATGCCCCGTGTACCTAATGTGCCGGTGACGGCCTTGCCGACGGCTGGTTATTCATTGCCCCTTGGTGATCATTTGTCCCAGGCCACGAGGGGACAGATTTGGCGGGGGGAGTATGTGGATATATTCTCCCTATTGAACCGTGAGCCCACTAAGGAGGAGAGAGAGGGACAGGATGACAGAGACAAAGAGCTGTCCCGCCGCCGTAAGCCACCACGCACCTGGGCCAACTGGTTGCCCGCATATCTTATATATATGGCGGTGTACCTTAGGGCCCTGCCTGACCTGGCCATTCCTATGGTCCAATATTTGGACAACATTTACAGGGCAATGGTGGATTTTCCTGGCCCATCGTGGTTGGCTTACGATGAGGAATTTAGAATGAGGGTGCCCTTGCACCCGGAGATGAGATGGGATGAGCCCTGTCAGAAATTGTGGCTATTGTACATGAGCCCCACGCGTCCGGCGCCTGGGGATAGGTACCATTGTGGCCATGCCGTTCAGCGAGCTGCTCCAACGCAGGCTTCCCGCAAGCCGGTGGGGCAGGGGGTTCCAGCCCACTTGCTGTGTTGGAGCTTCTGGGCTAACGGCGTGTGCAATAAGCGGCAGTGCCAGTACAAACATGAGTGTCCCTCTTGCGCTGGCCCCCACGCCGCCGCTGCGTGTCCGCGGGCCGGTGGGTCACGGGGCAGAGGTAGAGGTGGACAGGGAGCGGGCAGAGCTTCCGCTGATGGAGCTAGCCAGACAAAAGGCCCCCTCCCCAGTTAATGTGTATATGTTGGAGCGATGGCTCTCAACTTATCCAAGGAGAGAGGACGCGAGGTACCTCCTTGAGGGTTTTCAGTGGGGCTTCCGAATCCCATTCAAAGGAGTGCGGGGACCCCAAGATGCACCCAATTTACTGTCCCTGAAGGGTAGAGAAGAGGTGGCTGCCCTGAGTATTGCTAAAGAGGTTGAGGCCAAGAGGGTGGCGGGCCCCTTTTCTGTACCACACTTTCCCAACCTGAAGGTCTCCCCTCTTGGGTTGGTACCCAAAAAGGCCCCGGGGGAATTTCGTTTAATCCACCATTTATCGTACCCTGCGGGTTATTCTGTCAATGATGCTATTCCTGATGACCTTTGTTCGGTCAGGTATATGTCCTTTGACCAAGCCCTGCGAATGGTGCGCTCTTGTGGTCCTGGTGCCCTCCTGGCAAAATGCGACGTTAAATTGGCATTCCGATTGTTGCCAGTGCACCCAGAGGACTTTGGGCTATTGGGTTTTAGATTCCAAGGGAAGTTTTATGTAGATAAGGCCATGCCGTTTGGCTGCTCTATATCCTGTTCAGCATTTGAGTGTTTTAGTACTTTCCTTCAGTGGGCCTTTGTCCGCAGGTCCGGGTCTCGGTCTGTAGCCCATTAGCTCGATGACTTTTTGTTCGGGGGTGAACGGGGCTTGGACACGTGCACGCGTCTCCTCACCACATTTCAGACGCTAATGCAGGAACTGGGTGTCCCTTTAGCGCCCGAAAAGACCGAGGGCCCATCCACTACCCTCACATTTCTGGGTATTGAAATTGACACGGTCGCACAGGCATCCCTGTTACCCATCGATAAGGTCACCCGGATCTCCGCGATGGTTTTGGCCTTGTTGGCCAAACGTAAAGTGTCACTTCGTGAGCTTCAGGTTTTACATGGCCATCTTAACTTTGCCTGCAGGGTGGTTACGCCTAGCAGGGCATTTGCTCGGCGCCTATACGACGCCATGTCTGGCCTGTCAAGGCGCCATCATAGGGTCCGACTGTCCAGGGGCATGCGGGCTGACCTTTTGGTTTGGCTCACATTCCTGTGGGACTTCAACGGGGTCTCCTTTTGGAGATCCAACCTTTTAGATTCCCCTAGGTTTCAAGTACAGTCGGATGCCTCCGGCTCCCTGGGATATGGGATTTACTTCCAGGGGAGGTGGGCTTATGGCCAATGGCCTCCAGCATGGCGGGGCACGGATCGCCTCCGCGATCTTACATTCCTTGAGTTTTTTCCAATCCTGGGAGCTTTGATGCTATGGGGTGAGGAGTGGGCCGACTCTGTGGTTCACTTTTGGTGCGACAATGCTGCGGTAGTGCACATTGTCAATGCTCAGATGTCTAAATCACCCAGGGTGATGGCTTTAGTTCGCCAATTCATGTTACGTAGCCTACGCCTCAATGTGCTTTTTAGGGCCAGACATGTTCCAGGCATTAATAATGATATTGCCGATGTTTTATCCCGCCTGCAGATCCCCCGGTTAACATAAGAACATAAGAACATAAGAACAGCCTTGCTGGAACAGGCCACAGCCCATCCAGTCCAGCATTCTGTCTCACACAGTGGCTCACCATTTCCTTCAGGGTATTCCCAAGGAGATGCCTTCACCTGCTTAGGATTCCCTGGAAATGGCATTGAGAGATATCCTGCCTATCTCTCCAACCCGGAGGTTGTCCTTAGGTAGCCATAATTATAGCCATTGATAGCCTTGTCCTCCATGAACTTGTCTAATCCTTTCTTAAAGCTGTCAAGACTGACAGCTGTCACCACTTCTTCTGGCAGGGAGTTCCATAGACCAGTAATCCTCTGGGTGAAAAAGTACTTTCTCTTATTTGTTTGAGAACTAGTTCCCAAAAGTTTCATGGAGTGTCCCCTAGTTCTAGTGTTGTGCGATAGGGAAAACAGTTTTTCCTTATCCACTTTGTCCACACCGTGCATGATTTTATAAACTTCAATCAGGTCACCTCTTAGACGCCGTCGTTCAAGAGTGAAGAGGCCAAACCGTTGCAGCCTCAGATGGTAAGGAAGGTGTTCCAGTCCCCTAATCATTCTGGTTGCCCTCCTCTGTACTTTCTCCAACTCCATAATATCCTTCTGGAGGTATGGCGACCAGAACTGTACACAGTATTCCAGATGGGGCCTCACCATAGATTTATAAAGAGGCAAAATGACACTTGCTGACTTATTTTCTATACCCTTCCTAATGATCCCTAACATTGAGTTTGCTTTTTTCACTGCTGAGGCACACTGGGTTGACACCTTCATTGAGCTGTCCACCAGGACACCAAGGTCCCTTTCCTGGTTTGTCGCAGAGAGTTCAGACCCCCGGTTCCGCGCCTTGGCTCCGGACGCAGAGGAATTCCCCTCGCCACTCCCGGCCAAGATTTGGACATTTGGCAAGGAGAGGTGAACCAGGCAATCGGCATGTCTTTGGCGCCCCGCACGCGTAAGGCGTATCATCACGCTTTTGTTCAATTTGTAAATTTTTGTGTGCAACTTCAGTTGCCCGAGGTGTGGCCCATTCCAGTGGAACAAGTTTTACAATTCATGGTTTATTTACACAGTCAGGGCCTCGCTCCTCGCACTATAGCATCCAGGCTGTCAGCACTGGCATTTATTGCCAAGGTGAGGGGTTTTGCTGACAGCATGAATGATTTCCGAATATGGCATGTTTTGGAGGGGTGGACACGGGAACGTGGCCGCTGCCCAGACACTCGTCACCGAATTTCCCCAGGGGTGCTTACACACCTTGCACGAGGCTGGCCTAACCTATGTTTAGACAGGTATGAGGCAGCTCTTTTTCATGCAGCTACCACGGTGGCCTTCTTTGGAGCGCTCCGCATCAGTGAGTTGGTACTACTGTCTAAGGCGGATGCGACTCGTAGGGCACTGGAACTCGACGATGTCTATGTTTCTAATGAGTGGGCTCAGTTGAGGATACGGTCCTCAAAAGTTGATCAGCATGGCGTAGGCAGTGGAGTTAGACTGCTACGATGTTCCATTGCAGACATCTGTCCGGTTGGTGCCCTACAGGAGTTCTTGGCAGTGCGTGGCATGCACCCTGGCCCGTTTTTCTGCCACCAAGATGGGTCTCCCCTTACTAAATTTCAATTTTGGAAGGTGACCGGTATGGCACTATCCAGTGTTGGCCTCCCCGGGGCTCGTTACGGCACCCATTTGTTTAGGATAGGTGCTGCTTCAACTGCAGCTGCATTTGGGTACTCTGAGGCTGATATACGCCGTATGGGAAGATGGGGATCCACGCGTTTTGCATTATATGTTCGCCCTCTTCAGGCATGAGTACCAGTTAAGTCACTGTTCTCTTTTTTCTCTTACAGACCCTGTGTGTCCCCGCACACCGGTGGCAGTATGGCTGGTGGGCCACAGTTACGTGCACTGGGCAGCGCAGTATGCTGCGGCGACAGAGTGGGGACCCCAGCTTGGACTGCTTGCAGCCGCATGCATACGTTGGTACGGTAAGCGTGGAATGAGATGGCGGGAACTGTTGCCATTCCTTTTCTCCATCAGGGATGCTGAACCGCCTGATGTCCTTGTACTGCACCTCGGGGGCAATGACCTAGGCCAGGTCACTGGCCTTTCTTTAAAATTCACGATTTGCTGTGACCTAGCTTATTTGCATTATGTGTGGCCGTCCACAAGGCTGCTATGGTCGGACATCATACCACGTCACGCTTACAGGGGAGGTATTGACCTCCGTGCCCTTGACCGCGCTCATCGCTCGGTGAACAGGGCAGTTGCCCGGTTCATGGCAGACAAGGATTTGGGGATGGTCATCCGACACACCACCATTAGTTTACAAAATTACGATCTGTATGTAGGGGATGGGGTCCACCTGTCGGCTAGAGGTATGAACCTCTTTTTGGAAGATTTGCAAGCAGGCCTGTTGACCGAGCTGACGGTCTGGGGGAGGGGGGCGGTGAGTCTTCATTGAAGCCTCCCCGTGTGGCGGGTAGCACTGGTAAGGTAAAGATTTATGACCCATAGGTATCCGGCAGGTTCGCAATTGACTGGCCAACACTTAGACAGGTACAGGTGTAATAACGTTGACCGGTCAACGACGAACCAGGCAAGGGGTGATGGCAGGAGCTTGTCAGCATGCATCACCCCATGATTTGACGGATACACGTCAGAGGGTGGGGTCAGTAGATAGTTTATTGACTACGGTCAACAATTTGTTTGTATCAACAAACAAATTGATACAAATGGATACATTGTCGCCAATTGCCATTGGCAATTTTGGGAGGAACCTTACCAGTGTTACTGCGGCCTGCTTGCCTTAAGAATTATAATTGGATGAGTACCATTGAAAGTTATAATTCGGACTAGGGCATTATTCAATAAAAGTGGCCCAATGCCTTTATCCATATACCGGTGTCTGAGTCTTTCTTTGGGGTGTGCGCCTGCAATGGCAACAGGCGCAATCAGTTCCTGGAAAATAGATGGGGAAGAAGTAGAAGCAGTGACAGATTTTACATTCTTAGGATCTAAGATCACTGCAGATGGGGATTGCAGCCATGAAATAGAAAGGCGACTGATTCTTGGGAGACAAGCGATGAGAAACCTGGGGAACATAGTGAAAAGCTGAGACATCACATTGCAAACAAAAATTAGAATAGTCAAAGGAATGGTTTTCCCAGTGGTAATGTACGGATGTGAGAGCTGGACAATTAGGAAGGCTGAACGCAGAAGAATAGATGCCTTTGAAATGTGGTGTTGGAGGAGGATTTTGAGAGTCCCCTGGACAGCGAGGAGAACAAATAGGTCAATCTTAGAAGAAATTAACCCTGACTGCTCATTGGAAGGTCAAATAGTAAAGATGAAGCTAAAATACTTTGGACATCAAATGAGAAGGGAGGATTCACTTGAGAAGGCATTGATGTTGGGAAAGGTGGAGGCAAAAGAAGAAGGGGGAGGCCAAGGATGAGATGGATAGATGGTATTGTAGACACAATGGGCACAGAACTGGGAGGCGCCTGGAGAACAATGGTCCATAGGGTCACAAAGGGTCGGAATCGACTGTGCGACTGAACAACAACAACTCACTACTATCATAAATTTGCTCCTGCATGGCTAAATTTTAGACATGTGTTCTACTGGCAAATGACCTTAATTTGCCTTAAAAACAAGGCATATACATTGTGCATGCCTTGCAAAACCATCCCATGCACTGATATTGTGACCTGATGTGAAAGTGAACAAGGGAAGGTCAAGATAGAAGTGGCTGATGATCCTGACCATTGTAAGAGTTCTAATCCTGGAAACAGATCTAGTTTATAGATCAGTGCAGGAAGAAAAACTAAAAAAGCAGCCAATTTTTAGGAGGTACTATGGGGTTTGGCTTGGAACAGATATATATTTCCTTTATTATTTTGTATGGATGGAAATTCCCCCTCTTGCTATACTGTTATCCTGGCCCAAGGCTGGTAAGCTTTGCCAGCATCTATATCTGTTAGGGTGGAATTATGTTGGGAAGATGAAGTGAAACATCCTTGCTTTGCCATGATATGAACTGCAGGATGACTCTCATTTGAAACCATCACCTGTGCTCACACATGGACTATGAATCGATTCACGAGTTCACAGTTCACAACTGATAGTGATGCAAATTGCATTCAATCCCACAGCTTCTCCTTCTTTAATTCCTTCCTCTAGTCCTGCTTCTGGCTTTCCTTTTATGGCTTGTAAAGCAGCATTGTTTGTGCCCATCCCACCCATCAAATAAAGAGACAAGAAACATAAACTTGGAATTAAAACTTGTGACACAATTTTATTAAATTTATTTATTTCCTTAACCCGTAGTGGGGTCTAGGCAGTACATTAAGCCTGGTTTCTAGAGCAAACAGACCCTCAAAAGCCCAGAGGGGGAAATCGCTAGCCCCTGTGCAGTTGAGGAAGCATCCCCATGGGTATCCCCAACTCAATTCATATGAAAGGACATTGCTCATACAAAAAATTAGCTCATGATGTTCACTGCACTAGCACCTGATTTTGATGAATCATGGTGTGCCCACAATGTCCCCCTCATCAAATGATGCCTTCAGGGACTCACCACTACCACCCTAGTCCTGCACTACCCACCAAAACAAACCAATTATGACCTATTTATATCCAACACCAACAATATCTGCCCATTATGACCTGAAAGAATCAGAATAAGATAGGCAAAAAATCGCCTGGAATCCTATTGTTTTCTTAATATCACCAGTCAGGATATCTGAGCCCAAAAATCCTATCCAGTTCCAATTTTCAACCCCGCTCGGCATTCTGATCTACAGGGCGGGCAGGTTGTTTGTTCAGTGAACAAATAGCTAAAGGGAGGCTTTGGGGCAGGGCAGATTTAAATTGTCTTAAATACCAGCAGCATTGCACTTTGCTTCTCATCTTCCTCTTGAGGAGAAAAAAGAAAACTACTCCTTCCACGCCATATGGTGGCAGAATGTCAGAGGAAGAATTTTAAATGCATACATTCATTTTATCTTGTTTTCTTCTTTTTCCATTCCATTTAAAATGTTTCCATAGGGAGGCGGAACATCAGCAGTTCGATTCCCAAGTACTGCAGGACGGAAGGAGCTCACATCTTTCCCCCAGCTCCTGCCAACCTAGCAGTTCAAAAGCAAGAAATTGCAAGTAGATAAATAGGGACCACTTCGGTGGGAAGGTAAACAGCATTCCATGCACTCCGGTGTCTATTCATGCCTGCCACATGACCACGGAAACGTATGCAGAAGCAGACAGTGCTGGCTCTTTGGCTTTGAAACAGAGATGAGCACTGCACCCTAGAGTCGGATGCGACTGGCTTTCGAGCAAGGGAAACCTTTAACTAACATTCATTTTATCTTTTCTTCTTTTTCCATTCCATTTAAAAGTACTTCAAAATGTCCAGAGTTGATCCAGCACTAAGCTTAAAAGAAATAAACTAAAAATAAAAAGATTTTATCTGAAAGATATATCAGAGAGAAGACAGGGGTGAGAGAAGATATCTACAAATTTTCTCTCCTCTCATTGGTAATTTTCTGATTTTAATTTTTTTAAAATTTCATTTCCTTTGAGTTTAGCAGGCATATTAATGTTTTTTTAAGGAGAATGGAAAAAGAAGTAAGCAAGACGGAAATAAAATTAAAGATGCCATTTGTTGTTGTTCTTGTTCAGTCGCACAGTCAACTCTGACCCTTTGCGACCCCATGGACCATTTTCCTCCAGGCGCCTCTGTCCTCTACCATCCCCCTCAACCCTCCCAGCTCTGTGCCCATTGTGTCTATAATACCATCTAGCCATCTCATCCTTGGCCTCCCCCTTCTTCTTTTGCCCTCCACCTTTCCCAAGATCAATGCCTTCTCAAGTGAATCCTCCCTTCTCATTTGATGTCCAAAGTACTTTAGCTTCGTCTTTACTATTAGACCTTCCAATGAGCAGTCAGGGTTAATTTCTTCTAAGATTGACCTATTTGTTCTCCTCACTGTCCAGGGGACTCTCAAAACCCTCCTCCAACACCACGTTTCAAAGGCATCTATTCTTCTGCATTCAGCCTTCCTAATTGTCCAGCTCTCACATCCATACATTACTACTGGGAAAACCATTGCTTTGACTATTCTAATTTTTGTTTGCAATGTAATGTCTCTGCTTTTCACTATGTTCCCCAGGTTTCTCATCGCTTGTCTCCCAAGAATCAGTCGCCTTTTTATTTCATGGCTGCAATCCCCATCTGCAGTGATCTTTGATCCTAAGAAAGTAAAATCTGTCACTGCTTCTACTTCTTGCCCATCTATTTTCCAGGAACTGATTGGGCCTGTTGCCATTATCTTGGTTTTCTTGATATTGAGTCTCAAGCCAGCTTTTGCGCTCTCCTCCTTCAGCCCAATCAAGAGATTCTTTAGGTCTTCCTCACTTTCTGCCATTAGGGTGGTATCGTCTGCATATCTCAGATTATTGATGTTTCTCCCAGCAATTTTAATCCCATATTGTGATTCCTCCATCCCTGCACTGCGCATTATGTGCTCTGTGTATAGGTTGAATAAGCATGGTGACAAAATGCAGCCTTGTCTTACTCCTTTTCCTATTCCAAACCACTCTGTTATTCCATGTTCTGTCCTAACTGTTGCTTCTTGGTTCATGTACAGATTTCTCAGGAGGCATATGAGGTGCTCTGGTATTCCCATCTCTTTAATTACTTGCCACATCTTGTTGTGGTCCACACAGTCAAATGCCTTAGTGTAGTCAATAAAACAAAAGTAAACTTGTTTCTGGTATTCCTTTGTTTTCTCCATGATCCAGCGTATGTTGGCGATGTGGTCTCTAGTCCCCCTGCCTCTTCTGAAACCAGCCTGCACCTCTGGTAATTCTCTCTCCACATGCTGCTGAAGTCTGTCCTGTATTATCTTGAGCATCACCTTGCTGGCATGTGGGATGAGCGCGATTGTTCAATAATTTGAACATTCTTTGGCATTGCCCTTTTTTGGGATTGGGACGTATACTGATCTTTTCCAATCCTGTGGCCACTGTTTTGTTTTCCAAATCTGCTGGCATATTGAATGCAGTAATTTGACGCCATCATCCTTTAGCGCTTTGAAAAATTCAAGATGCCATAGAATGAATGTATTTGAAAACATAGTTGCTTTTACAACAAACCATAAAAGGAAAGCCAGAGGTAGGACTAGAGGAAGAAAGGCAAGATAAGCATCTACAAACATGCTCACCACCTGGTCTTCTTGTAGGAATTGGGGCCGTGAGGAGGCCCTTAGGATCCCGGAGGAGACTGGTCAAAGGAACGACACGAGGCAAGATGGAGAGAAGACCAGTGATTTATTGAGGGAAAATCATCAGTATATATTATGTCCAAGGCTGCGCATGGTAGAATGGTCATATGACAGAAAATTACATCACCCATTTACCCGGGTTAATTGAGAACCTCTCTTGGGGAAGTTAACTAACTAAGACAAACACTGACCATTGTCTGAGGCTTAGCCTAGGGTAAATATGGCTTCTATTTGCACCAGAGATTAATCTTAACTCAGAGTGAGTAATTGCCTAATACGTAACAGAGGTTAGAGATTTGCTCTCTCAGCAGAGCCGTTGTTCAGGTCAAGGAATTGGGTGAATCAAACCCTATCATTTATCCATCCCCCCTTAATTTCTCTCTACTGGCAAGGGCCAGGGGCCAGGAGCGTGCTCGCTAGGTTTAACCTCTGCCAGAGGCCATACGTGCCAACTGGGCACGCGGAATCCACATCTTCTAAAACTGACGGCATTAGAGAAAAAAGGCAGGAAAAATCCCCAGACATATTCAATTGAACCTATACTGCCCGTAGTCAGTTTAAAAATATGTTGAATATACCTATTCTACAAGTAGAGCAAATCCCTCCTTATTTGATAGTGTAGTTGAGCTCTTAAACAGGTTGGCAACATCCAGTATGGATTGAATGTTTTGCTAACTCCCCACAACCCTAGAGGAATCTTCAGCTGTGTGAATGCTTGTATTCTAATTAATATCTCTTGAAAACTGACAGCAAGTGGGCTTCATGAGTAACATTAGAAAAATAAAACTGAAATCTTGCTCCAGATGCAGTTCTGGTACTGTATCATTGAGAAGCTACAAATGTATCCCAGTTTTTCTTATTTGTGGTATAATTTAGTCAACTACAGTGGTGATAAAACTGCAGTATAGTTTTTTCCCCCTGGAAATTAATGACACATTTACAATCTGAATCCATTAAGCAGAATTAGTTAAACAACTGATACAATATATCACATAATTATTGAATAAAAATTAGGGGTAATTATGTTAATTGGCAGATATCATTTCACAGAGAGTGAAGTGTCTTTTTCTCATCAAAACCACCCCAAAAACACCGTCCTCAACATCAACTCCACTCTGCTGAAATATTATGAGCAGGTGTTGTAGGGGAATTTTCTCCAGCAATGTTTTGATGAGACCATGTTAGTAGTTTTAGTGGCTAATAATCAGGTTTAAAACTGGGCTTTAAACCATTATGTTCTAAATTAATAGAGTGGCAATATCTACTGGGACAAGCCAGCCTGCTTTATTGGAAGAGCTAGTGTATAGCCAGGCTTGGTTTCTAAAATGGAAATAGCAAATTGTTACTTGATTGACATGCAATTTAGTGAGATGGGAAACTACATAATATTGCCTCAAGGGAAATCAATCTTCCCTTGGAAATTAGGATTGACTAATGATCATAACATTCATATTTGACATTTTTGTTTGCTTTTTGGGGGCAGCATTAGTCATTTTTCCTCTATAGGAAAGTATTAGCAAGTGACCTATTACATGTGGGTATCTTGATGATCCCCCCCTCCCCCCGCCCTTAAAATCTGGTCAATAACAGGAAAGACATTCTGCCACAAAGATTTTCCCCCAATAAATCAGAATATGGAGCAATAGTGGAAAACTCAAATATGTTTATTAGCTCTTTTTCTTTTTACTACAATGATACAGGGAAGGCATGGAGAAGACCATGCTTGAGTTAGAAAATGAGTTCTTCACTGTTCATCTCACTTCACCCTTGTTTTGTTGCCAGTCATTTGGAATTTAAATAATTTCAAACTGCTTTGCTTACCTAAACATGGAGCATCATGTTGAAATAAATGTCTAAAAATCTCTTGGTGGGGTGAAAACTTTTCACTTCTTTAGGATCTTCTATGCAACATATTGTAGTAGACAGCAGAAAGTCAACTCCACAGAACTCTCTTCCATGTCAACATGAAGAGCTTCAAAAGGTAGAATACAGTACAGTAAATACTCAAAGTTAAATATGCACATATGCTCTTAAGAACTCAAGTGTCTCATTCCAGAATGGGTTTACTGCTTTATTAATAATAATAGTGTGGAATCAGGTCAAATCTACTTATTGTGACCCTTTCCAGCATTTTTATAGAATATTCAAAAGTGGTTTACCCTTTCCTCCTTTTAGTGTGGTCTGGGGAGAAAGGGGGATAGGGGTGGGCCTGCACCCCAGGAGGGCAACTATAACTCCCATCCAATGATGCCACATGAAGCAAGCCTTTCTATCTAATGCACGGCCCGAGAGAGGCAGCCAGTGACTAGATCATCCCCTCCCTGGGACATACCTGTCAAGTATCCCATTTTGGCCAGCATTTCCCATAATTCACCAATCTTTCCCCCTCTTTCCTGCCACCATCTCATAATTGGAATGGCCAGGTAAGGGGTTACTGTGAATGCACAAAGGGTTTCTGCGCATGTGCGCATGCACAAACAGGTTACTGCGCATGCGCGAACAGGTTATTGCACATGTGTGCCGGTGCCCGGAAACCTTCCCTTATTTTCATTGCTGCAACTTGATAGGTATGTCCTGGGAGACTCTCAGCTGTGAGGCCTACCACTCACTATGCCTGGGACCCCTATGGGATGACTTAGATCACACTACCCACCATTACTTGTGGACATGGCACAGCCATGGTCTCCACCCCACACCTTAAGAGGGGTGTTTCAAAATAAAATAATCATGGTACACTATAGAGAGATCGTACCCCTCCTCCTCATGGAACATATCCAGCTGATTGTGCAGAATGGCAGGTAAGACCAGCCATGAGTGACAACAGACTCACCAATGTGCCTGCTGACAAAAATGCAAGGATGCTTGGAACAGTTAAATGAACTGTTTCCAAGATCCTGGAGGGAAGGGAGGTTTTTTTCAGGGGAAATGTGTATGCCAGGCCGAATCTGTGCCACCAATGTAATAGCATATAGTGCTGATTCTACCAAAGTGGCATGAGATGAAACCCCCAAGTCATCCCCACCAATATGCAAAATAAGAATCAGGAGCCCAAAAGTGATGAGGCTTGACACCTGAGTGATAGGACCCCTCCACCACATGCCGGGTTTACCACTCCAATGGATCCAAAAATGAGGGAGGCCCATCTGCAAACCAAAGAATGACTTGGCTGCTTGACAGGTGACTGAGTTCATCTGACTACCTCCCAAAACAATGACAGTCTCATGCGGCCGAAACTGGAAATCTGAAAACCGAAAGAAATGTGAAACACAAACATAAGATTGAAATCTGCGCAAAGACCATCTGCATGATCAGAGGGCAGAGTGATAGCAGAAGAGGGAGCAGGTCCCTCAGGCTCAGTGAAAACTGAAAGAGCTGGTGAGACTGCAACCTGGGTGGGGGTTGGGGGGTTGGGAGCCCCCCTCCCCAGCCAGACCTGGCACAAGGACCACCAACAAAAATTGTAGAAAAGCAGAGATACCCTGGGGCAGCCCCTCTCCCACATTAGGGAAAGCATCCATACTGTTCAGTGGGAGAAGGAATGAAAGAATGGAAGAGAGTACACCAGAGATAACTCCTTACTGCCATGGCCAAGAAGGGAAGAGGGAGACTCCCCCAACCCCACGGCACATGTTCCCAGGATTAGGGAGAAGGACTCACCTGTTGCCACCATCAAACATAATGTCGTGATTTGGGAATTTGGTTGAACGATCCCTTCCAATGATGAATCTTCAGCATTGGCGAGGCTGGAACCAATTGTGGTTGTACTGATGTCACTGCTCCACTTTCCTCCAATTGAGTTCCTTTGTCTCCTGACAGAGCTGCTTCATTGGCTACTGCAGCCAACCTGTGGTACTCCAGGTACTCCAGGTACTCCAGGTACCTCCATCATGAAAGCCCTAACCTGAGCCACATTGCTGGCCTCCATGGAGCAGCAAAGCCACAAGAGTAGGAAGGGTGTGGATGAGGCCCCTGGGAGACCAGCCCCCGACGCTTCATTTTATCTACTTAACATGACTGTTGCCACTAACAGAACAGTTCAATGCAATTTTGTTTTGTTTTGACAGCCTGAGCTAGACAGAGTAGTGTTTCAAGGACTCCATAATCATTTCACCTATAATTATGCACTTATGCAGAATAGTTAGCACAAGTATAGTTCAAACAGGAATTGTTGGTTTAAGTGGCAATCAGTGTGTGCTGACTTTTGTTTTTCTTTCTAAATGGCTGTGACACCACTAGAACATAGTGACATAACTAAAGCATTGTGATCTATTTTGCCTAAACTTGTGCATTTAACATTCTTTATCTATAAAGCTTTCAGATATCTGTCACAACTGAGCAATTTACTCTTATTATGTGGTAGGGCTAACCTTTCAAAATTTTATGAGCATCTTCATCAACTCTGAAATGAGCTCTCTGATTATTCATTGTTGCAAACTATCCTTGAGATTATTTTCCTATTCAGAAAGCATTGTCTCCATTTGAATAACTGCCTGCTTTCTTTCAGAACTGTTTCAGCCTTTCCATGCACATTCATGATTGAGGAAGTTATTGATCACTGTGTCAATAGGCACAGAGATCAAGAATGGCTTCGATCATGGAAACCTTCTGAATAAAGCTTCTGTATCCTGTATCACCTGTATCTACTTAAATCTGATTGTTGGAATATCTTTATGTCTCAAGGTCAACAAAACTAAAACCAAGTTTATTAACTTGAAAGAGCTGACTTGTGATGGAATAAAACTTGGTGGAAAACAAATAGAAGAAGTGGAAAGCTACATTTATCTGGGTCAAGCAGTCAGGATGGACAATGATTTAAAAGAAGAAATATCTAGAAGACAGAGCCATGTGGGGTAAATTCAGAGAAGTGTTAGCCATCTTAATGTCAAAAGCAAAACCAGAAACAAAGACAAATTTGTTCCATTCTGTCATCTTGAAAGCAATGACATATGACAGTGAAATGTGGGCTTTAACAGCTGCAGAAGAGAAACGGCTGCAAGTAACACAATGAGCAATGGAGATATCAATGCTTGTAATCTCACTTCACAATAAAGTATAAATTGTAAAGTAAAGCAATCATACTTCTATACCACCCCATAGCACTTAGTGCACTCTCTGGCCAATTCACAAGTTAATTAGCATTTTGCCCCCAATGTGCTGGGTACTCATTTTCCAACCTCTGAATGCTAGAAAGCTGTTCAAGATTGAACTCACAACCTTTTGGTTGCAGGGCAGAAGTTTAACCACTGTGCCACCAGGCTTCAGGGATCTTTGCCTGAGACATCAGGTGGAGACCACTGCTAAAAAACATAGTAATGGAATACCTTACAAACAAAACATGTTGCACCCACAAGTGACACTAGATGGGATGACAGAATAATGGATTGTTATCTGAGAGATTGCAAAAGACCTAGAAGAAGACCACTTCACAGAGGGAAAGATTTTCTCAAGAAAAATGCTGGGCCAACATGAAGAACTGCCAGGGACAGATCGTTATGAACAGAAGTTGTCACTGAGACATCTACTCATACGAGGACTCCTCACTGAATAATGACTCCAAGGAATCCAAGGATATCTAATCAATTAACATCATATGCATGAGCAACTTAAGACATGCCGTCCTCATAAAGAATAGGCTTTGTTTTTTCTTACTGCTGCCAAAGATGTAGTCAAATATGATTGAATGCACAATGTTATGACTACTTCTGGCTGTATTGACATAATGATAAACACAGAATAACAGAATAACTGAGTTGGAAAGGGCCAATGAAGATATTGAGTCCACCTCCTTGATCAAATGAAAGCAGATCTGGCAGATAGCTTGAATGCCTCTAACATTGGAGTGCTCACCACCTCCTGAGTTAATTGGTCCCATTGTCATACTGCTTTAACAGTTAACAAGCTTTTCTTGATGACCAGCTGGCTCCCTGTAGTTTCAGCCTGTAGTTATGTGTTCTTCACTCTGAGAAGATAGAGAACAGATCCTTCCCCTCTTCTTTATGTCTATCTTTCAAGTATTTGAAGAGTGATATCATATCCCTAAAGGTTGCTGCTATGCAAACCTGGTACTAGAGTAGGTGGCCTCCCTTGGCCCCTTTCTAGCCTGGATCAGTGAATTCCTATGCCAGTGATGGTGATTTTTGGACTCCAATTGCCAGAAGTCCGTCAACACTCCTGCTGATCAGGGTTTCTGGGAATTGAAGTTCAAGAACAGCTGGAGTGCCAAGGTTCACCATCACTGTCCTAGGCTATGTGCAGTGCTATGGCTCACCAGCCATGCAGAGGCCAGCTCATTTGAGAAGGCATCTCCATGGGTGTTTCCAATTCAGTTTATATGAATGGATGTTGGATTCTATTGCAAAGCTGCCTTATGATGTCCCCCTGTGGCACTCCTGATTCACATGAAACATGGTGCACACCCAGTGGCCTTCTCACCAAAAGATGCCCTGAGGGACTCACTGCCAACCATCGCAACCCAGCACTACCCACAAAAACAACCAATGGGGACCTATTTATGCATGATGCTGCCTGGATCCGCTCATAATGACTATAGAAATCAGAGTGGAATAGGCAAGAATCACTCAAAATCTTTTTTCTAATATTACCAATCAGGATATCTGAGGCAAAAATTACCATCCGGCTGTAATGGCAACCCATTCAGCATTCTGACCTAAGGGGCAGGCGGGCAGGCGAATGCTATTTGAATGTTGAAACAACAAGGGGCTGGCTTTGGAGCAGGGCAGGCCTAAAAAGGAACATTCAAGCCCTCCCCACCCCCAAAGACAGGAAGCAATGATGCAAGAAGCATCCACCACTCTCAATCTTGCCTCTCTCTCCTTAGAAGAGGAGAAAGCTCACCTTCCTTCCAATCCGCTTAGTGGTAGAATCTCAGAGGAGGCATTGTCACATTAACTCTGCCAAGATTTAGAATAGACTGACATTGAGATACCAGACATCAAGGCCTGAAAAGCTGAACAAACAGCAGCGAACACACAAATATACAATTTGTTCATAACAGAATCTGTTGCACCATCAAGGGATAAAGGGAAATTGTTTTTCATATATGGAGATCAACTGGAATGTCTTTTTTGCCTTCCGTGGAAAGAGAAACGTTGTGACGATGAATGATTGATCTGGTAGAAAAATTAAGGAACTTGGTTGCTTAGTCCTGCCAGTCATCCAGATGAGAGAGGCACATAAAATAAACATTAACATAATTGCAATCGTGTTCATGATTAATGAAAATTTAGATAAATACAATTGTAATCAGTCCTCATTTGAAATAGGAAGAAAAAGTTGGTTGTATCAAAATCAGGGCTTATCACACATGTGAGAATGTGGAACACAGGTGGCTTGACTCATAAACAACTTTCAAGTTTCAGAGTCATCACTCAGTTTGAAATTGATGCATTTGTGTTTCAACTTTATTCTTCTTTAACATTAGAAAGAACAAGATGGCTTTCTGCCATGAAGAAGTAGCACAAAGAGAGAGCTTTGTGCTACAGACAGTATTGTATAGATACAATATAAGCTGATGGCAAACAACAATCTAGTTCATGAGATAACTGAAAACAAGATCCATTTATAGCTATGCGAGTGGTAATTCAGGTCTGTCAGACTCTACAAAATATAGCCAGACATTATCAATAAGTTTTAAAAAGTGGACTTAATGTCAACAAACACAAAGACTGCATTCAGCTTATTTTTCTTTTCTATTACGTAAACAGAGAGAATGTCTTAGTCATTGAGGTCAGTACTTTCTCAGAAGAGAAGACATCTAAATAGAGCCAGACTCATTTCTTCAGATAATTGCACCTGAACTAATTGGGTCCTTGGTTTTTCACAATATGAGAAACTTCTGTTAAAACCCACAGTAATAATTATTCTCAAGAAGTAACTTTTGTAAAGGTAGTTTCCTCATAAAAGGGCTGCATAGTTCAGTAGTTGGATTCCCGGCACCAGAGCAGGAGATTCTTCTTCTTGTTGTTCTGCCATATCCGAATCCGAATATAGGCGATCATCATGGCAATCAGCCATGAAAATTATCCTGAGAATATAAAGCAGTGGCCTTTCTTCTGCCTTCTGCATCGCAGCATGGCCCTCATTTCACTGATCCAGTTCCGTAAGTCACTTTCTGGTCCTGAGCCCTTTTGGCACACAAAAGCCTCATCAGCACCAGGCCAGTATTGATGAAGCTGGTTCCCTCAATCAAGATGTATTCAAGTGGGATTTAATCCACTTGGGGACCATCACCCTTCCCTGTGGGCTTTGGCACCCAAGCCATTAGTCCCCCAGGGCTGTCAGGTTAGTTAACTGCTGCCTGATACTCGGTGTTGAGTCCCTGGCAATATGGTCTACTCTATTACCATAGCAGGATAACCTGGCCAGAGATGGGGATTTATATCTTATCCAGCATCATGTCACTAGTATGCAGTACTAACAAATGTTGGTCTGAGTGTCACTGCACCTGCTTTCTCTGCCAGTGTCACTAAGTTAACTTTTGTTAGTATTGCACAGTAGGTAATCAGCATAATCCCCTGCTGAAATTTCCTTACCTTGAAAACAAAATGATATACGTGATAGTGATGGGAGATGAAACTCAAAGCACTTAATCAGCTATGGGAAAGAGCAAAGGACAAGTAAAAATAGCTCTGTTGATAAGAAGACAACTCCATTAAAGCCACAAAGATCCCTAGTGAAAGTGAAAGAAGAAAACACTAAATCAAGTCTGCAGTTGAATTTGAAGAAGACAAAAATCATGACTACAGAAGTACTACACAACTTTAATGTTGACAATGAGGAAACTGAAATGATGACAAATTTTATAAACACTGTTTCTGTCTTCAATCCAAATGGACTGCAATCAAATCAATAGAAGACCAAAACTCAGAAAGGCAGCAATGAGGGAATTAGTATTAGAAAATATCATTGTTGTAGAATGAAATGAGACAAACAGCATTCCATGGGCTAAAGCAGAAATCAGAGTTTTATTGCGCAAGGTTCAAAGACACTCTCTCAAGTCAAGTCTCTGAACCCAGAACAGATTTTCAGGCATTCATTATGTAGCATATAGTAAACAAGTAATTTCCACGAATTCCACAAGTAATTCCATGAATAATTACAAAATTACATTAGCCAGTTTGATATTAATATATGACATTGTCATGTCATGTAAGCCATAAATCTCTTTTCATCAGCATTCTCATTCTATGTGTTAAACAGAAATTTCCTTTCAGTTTTCAGCAAAGAGAAGGTAATGTTTGTTCTTGCTTATGACCAGAGTACAAGTCTTATCTTTGTGGACATAAGCCTCTTGTTGATTTATCCTTGTTTGTCATGGGACAAAATGACCAGGATATTTTAACCTAATTGTATTGCAATGCAGCTGAGAATTATTCTTTTTGAGCAGAAAATCATTTTCATTAAAATCTTATTTCTTTCATTACTATCTCATCATCAAGTGTAAGGATGTGTCTCTGGAGATTCTTGTATTTCCTATCATCATTATGAGATTTCTATCCCCTCCCCCAACCTAGTTTCATTAATTTATTGAAATCTGCATTCTTCTTGTTTGGGCTTTGATTGGCTAGGTCAGAGTTATTATACGTACAATCATATATTTTTTCTCCTTCCACTCAATATTTTTTCTTCTTTGTGGTGTGCACATCAATTGTCAGATAAGTATTCATGAGAAGAACTAAAATCCTCCTGCCTAACTTACTCAGAAAAGTGATGCTGCTATGTAAAATCCACTGACACACATGCACTAAGTACTGTAATGGCAATTTGTATCTTCACAGAGAATCAGAAAACTACCAATACCATTACGATCCCAGACAAGTATTACTTTGAAGAGGCTAAAAAAGCATAGGACAGGTCATTCTTTTATTCTGTTATCTTGTATCCTCTGCTAATGTGATTTATGTCATCTCTTGCCAAAAATGCCTCTCTACATAGGACATTATGCACAGAACATTCTATGCACAAAAGAGTTAATGAACATAAATCAGACATTAAGAATAACAATATGCAGAAAACTGTATCAAACCACTTTAATCTACTTTGACATTCTGCACAAGATTTTAAGGTTGCCATTCTGGAACAGAAAAATTACAAGACAAGGATCAAGAAAGAGACAGCAGAGATTAAGTACATATACAGTATATGCTGGACACCCATCTCAAAGTTTTGAATATTAGTCAAGGGTTTCTGGGACATTATCAAATTTGATGCACCACAGCTAACAGGTTGTTATGCAGTGCAGTTTTGCCTGGGTCACTCACACCTTTGTCGATTGATGCTAACTCATTGGCAAATGTGTAATGCCACAGTGTTTGTTTTGCATCCATCTTTTGGGTGTGATACATCAGTTTGCAAGAAAAGTTTGTTTTGCAACTATAGTAAAACCCCAGTTAATAATGTTGGTCCGTTCTGACAGCCTTTGTTGTAAACAAAAAATATATATCGTAAACCGAATCATGTTTTCCCATAGGAATACATTGAAAAATAAAAAAGGTCCTGACCGGACCAAAAATAATTTTAAAGATACAAATAAAACCCCTCATAAAATCCAAAAAATGCCACACATGATCATCCCCCACCCCTACAAAAGGGAAACGGTCCCAACCAGACCAAAAATAATCAAAACATTACAAAAAACACCAAAAATTCCAAAAAATAGCAGATGATCTTCCCCCACCACCACAAAAGGGATGAAGCAATCTCCTACCTTTTCCATGCCACTGCTTCTTCCTGACCGGTTTGCCCATCCACCAGGGGAGCCCAGTTTCTGCTGCTACAGGCAGCGGGAGAGCATGGGGACCTTATCTGCTCAGTTCTGATCTTCGTAGGAGCTCCCTGTGTAGCACTATAGCTGGGGACACACACCTGGGGGAGACATGCATTCCTGGCTGTAGTGCTGTGCAGGCAGCTTGGATGAAGACCGGAACTGAGCGGATAAGGTCCCCACACTCTCCTGCTGCCGGTCGAAGTAGCAGACAGTGTGGGGAAAGCGGCAAAAAATGTCACCAATGTTGTCATTGCTGCCTCCTCCATAGCAGTAAGTACAGAGGTGGCCTCCGTAGCAGTAAGTGATGAATTGTGACTTCTGGCAGTGATGGGAGTTGGCTAGGTACACATAGATACTTGCTTGGCTTCTTGGTTGATATGTATTTCACATGTCAGGTTGACATGGTGGATCAAAGCATAATCTTCCACTGTTTCCAATCCCATGCCAGTCTCATCCAGGGCCTCAGGAGCTTTGCCCTGAACTGGTCTTCCCATCTGGTTGCTGGCCTTCCTAGTGGTTGCTTTATGTCAAGTGGTATCCATTCTGGGATAACTTTTGTCCACCTGCCATCTTTGAAGCAGCATACATGCCCGTCCCACTGATGCCTTGCAAACTCAATCAATGTTGATACACATGATCTTATATACAGTTCTTCATTTTGATAATCAAGCAACCCATTCCATGCATAGCATCCTTCACTTTATTTGAAATAGCTGCCACCACCGAGCCGCCAGACCATCTCTGGCTCCCTCCCCATGCCCGTCCAGCCAGGGGAGGTGGGAGCACAGCTGACCTGCATTTTCCTGTGGCAGGGCCATGAAAAAGCCACCACCGCTGAGCCGCCAGACCATCTCCAGCTCCTTCCCCTGGCCCATCCAGTCAGGGAAGGTAGAAGCACAGCTGACTTGCATTTTCCCACAGTGGGGGCTGTGAAAAAGCTGTCACTGCTGAGCCACCTGACCATCTTTGGCTCCCTCCCCTGGCCCGTCAAGTCAGGGGAGGTGGGAGCATAGCTGACTCACATTTTCCCATGGTGGGGCCATTGAAAAGGTGCTGACACCGAGCTGCCAGACCATCTCTGGCTTCCTCCCAATGCCCATCTGGTCAGGGGAGGTGGGAGAATAGCTGACCTGCATTTTCCCATGGCGGGGCCATGAAAAAACTGCTGCCGCCGAGCTGTCTAACCATCTCTGGCTCCCTTCCCTGGCCTGTCTGGTCAGGGGAGGTGGGAGTACAGCTGACCCACATTTTCCCATGGTGGGGCTGTGAAAAAGCAGCCACCACCGAGCCACCAGACCATCTCCAGCTCTCTCCCCTGGCCCGTCCGGTCAGGGGAGATGGGAGCACAGCTGTCCTGTGTTATCCTGCAGTGGGGCCATTAAAAAGCCACCACCACCAAGCCGCCAGACCATCTCCGGCTTCTTCCCCTGGCCTGCCCGGTCAGGGGAGGTGGGAGCATAGCTGACTCGCATTTTTCCATCAGTGGGGCCGTGCGAAAGCCACTGCCACTGGAGCCGCTGGGACATTTTCTTACCTCAGCTGGGTTGGGGCCAGTTATTCCCTGGCTCCGTCATAGATGTTGGGTAGCCAGGGGTATTGTTTCATTATTTCACTGTTCAAATGATATTTTTTGTATTTGTGCTGAAATTTTGTAAAGTCATAAATTCTACATTTTTGGTATTTTTTGTTAACTCCCTTGTAATTATACTGCATTGTGAATTATATTGATCCATGTATTGTATTATATATTTATGCTGTATTGTATTGTATTGTATTGTATTGTATTGTATTGTATTGTATTGTATTGTATTGTATTGTATTGTATTGAATTGAATTGAATTGAATTGAATTGAATTGAATTGAATTGATATGTTGTTGCCGCCTTGAGTCGGCCTTGGCCGAGAAAGGTGGGGTATAAATTAAAATTGAAATTGACATTTATACATTTCAGTCATATATCCTTAAGCCTTTTTAGGGGTTGTGAAAGCATTGCAAAGCAACATTTAGTTGACCTATATAGTGGTAGTTTGAGCCACAACAATAATCTTTTGTTCAGCAGGTGACCCCTGTTCCATTCCCACATCAATGGATTCAACAACAGAGTTAGTAAAAATAACTGGGTTTATTGAAATGGGGAAATGGGATCAATGACTAACAAATCAAACCAGAACAGTTCATCTGCAGGGCTATTTGACTTCACTAGCCCTGAGTTAATCTCTCTTCTTTGATTCCCCTAAGTTAGTACCAGCACAAGGGTTGACCTCTACTGTCCTTTTCTTCATTGGATGCCACAGAACAGGCACTCACTCTGTAGTGCAGCACTCGGGTCTTGAACGGCAGACCTGCAGACCTTCTGGTCATCAAGCTCAGCATCTTAACCACTAAGCCTCTGCAGCCACTGCTAATAGACAGTGGATCCCAACATGGTCCCCAATGTGGGGCACAAGCCTCACAGCGGGATTTCAATTCCCAGACGCCTAAGTCAGTACATTGGCTGATAACCCAAAACCTAAATGTTGGGAAACACAGGTGTAGATATTGTTATTTAGTGACTGTCTATTAATAATACCATACCAGTTACATGTCATGTAAACTTCAACAGATTATTAGATTTGCCACCAAATAGAAAATGAAATAAATATACCTACCACAAGAATATGTTAAGTGTTTGAGATATCCTTTTAATCTAAAACCCCTAACATTTTAGCTGTGATTATATATGTAACTAGTTGTTCCTTCCTAATGCCTTCTTATCCCCTGAAGAAGGCCTGAGAATATATGACAGTCTGAAAAGCACTGGATTTTGTAAATAAATAATGTATATGATTTTCAATGTTTACTTATTCAATATCCTGCCTTTCTCCTTTGGGGGACCAAAGGCACTTAAAACATATATTTAAAAACAGATTTGACTGAAAGGCTCAGTAATTGGCAATATTGAAAGAGCATTGAATATATTATAAACTTAAAACAGGCATTAAAATATTACAATTTAAAACTACTGAGAAACAGCAACACCATTATCATTATCAACAACAATAGAAACCACCATTAAAATCAGTAGCCGATGGGGCTCTTAAAACAAAAATGTGTTTGTCAACTGGTAGAAAGACACCAAAGAAAAGACCAGTCTAGCTTTCTTTCCAAGACAGTTCAGTAGCCTGAAAGGCCCTTTTGCATGTTCTCATCAAACAAGCCTGGGTTGGTGATGAGACAGAAAGAAAAGCATTTCTTCAAGATCATAAGGCTCAGGCAGGTTCATATAGGAAAACTAGCTGGGGTACCCACTTCGCTGGGTAGTGGATCCTTACCTGAACTCTGGGCTGCATTGGTGTGAGAGGTGCTGCAGCCGCCTCCGGCGGCCTTGCATTCCTGATCATGGCGAGGCGGAGGGGCGGCAGCAGGGGCAGGGCAGACGTAGCACCTACAGTGCTGCCTTGCCTGGCTGCGTCCTCAGGTGGCATGGCTGAGGGTGTGAGGGGTGGCAGGGCAGAGGCAGTGCCTATGGCACCGCCTTCCCCGGCCATGTCCTCAGGTGGCACGGAAGGGACGGCAGAGCATAGGCAGGGCCTACAGCACCACCTTGTCCGGCTGCATCCTCAGGCAGCGTGGATGAGGACAGGAGAGGTAGCAGGGCAGAGGTGGCACCTACAGCGCCGCCTCAACCGGCCACGTCCTCAGGCAGCACAGCTGAGGGTGGGAGGGCAGAGGCAGCACCTATGGTGGTGCCTCCCCCGGCCACATCCACAGTCGGCATGGCTGAGGGTGGGAGGGGTGGTAGGGCAGAGGCAGTGCCTACAGTGCCGCCTTGCCTGACTGCGTCCTCAGGTGGCATGGCTGAGGGCGGGAGGGGCAGCAGGGCAGAGGCACACAACATGCAAATCAGCTCTCTCCAACATTCTATTTCCAGGACTTGCTGTTAAACCAATCACAGTCCAACATGCAAATCAGCTCTTTCCAACATTCTATTTCCAGGCCGTGTTGTTAAACTGCTGTTTTTTTCTCCCAAGGAACCTTGGGAGTTGTAGTTCCTATTTCTTTCCCCATTTTGTGGGGCAGAGGCCCCACTCTCAGCCACCAGACCGTTGCGGGGCTGATCTCTGTGGTGTTAGGTATGTGTGCATAAAGCATAACGGGATAGGCTTCAGGGGTGTGGGCATGCCTGCCAGACATGCACGGTTGTGCCTTTCCTTTATAGGTATAGATAGGGTCCTTCAGGTATCCTAGACCCAAACACTGTAAAGCTTTATAAAACACTAGCAGAGGTTGCCCGGCGATGCTGGGCTGTTATAAACTGTGATCAGCTTTTTGGGGGTGGTTTTTTTTTGTGGATTAAAAAAAGAACAAAGGATGATATAATTGTTTCACATTGTTTTATTTAACCAAATAATGTTTTAGTTTGTGGGTTTGTTTTTTAATAGTTGTACTGTAGGTAAGTTTTTTAAAAATGTGAAAGTACATTTTTTGCGTTCAATGTTTTTAAACTGTGTTTTGATGTTTTGGTTTTTATTTGAGTTAAAACTCAACACAGGATGTTATAAATCTTTTTATTTTATTTTTTTGACATATGTTTGTGATTTGTGTAAAATTGTGATTTATTGTTATGTTTTTGACTTGTTTTTACTCTTGTGGCCTCTAGGTGGGGCTGTAGTGTCTTTTTAAGTTGTTTTTTCTATTATGCCCTCAGATGGGGCTGCTAGGGGTTTTGTTTTCATTTTACGTGTTTTTCTCTCCTGGCCTCTGGGTGGGGCTTCTTCCGGTAAGTAGTCTCTTTGTTTCTTCATTTCTGTTCCTGTCATCGTGGAGGGAGGACGTGTTGGTAAGTTGTCTGTTTTTCTTTCTTCTGGGTTTTTTCTTTGCTTTGCTTTTGTGGTGGTGGGCTCGGAGGTGTTTCTTTTGTTCTTTTTAGTTTTAGGTTTGTTTAATTGGTTTGTTTATTTCTGGTTTTGTTTAATGTTTCCTATTTAGTTGTTGTATTAGTTGTTGTTTGTTTGTGTAATTTGTGGTTTTTTCGTGTTGTAGTTAGGTGTTTTGTATGTGGTTTTGTGTCATTGTGGATGTTTTTTGTGTATTTTGTGGTTTATTTTTTTGTTTATTAATGGTTTTTTTAATTATTGATTTATTTATTTTTATTATTTTTAAAATAATTTTGGTGTTTGTGTTTGGTGGTTACTTTACCTTGAAGAATGGGCTGCCTGTGTTTTTCTTTTTTTCCCATTGCTGCTTTGAATTTTGCTTTAGATGCAGCAATAGGTGAAAGAAGGGAGTAGGCAGTCAGCCCGTTCTTCTTTAGGTAGGTCGGGGTAGAAGGAGGAGGCAGAGAAGAGCTTTCTGTGCCTAATGATAGTTCTCTCCTCTCTGTCTCCTTTTTCTCCTAGCCTACCTAAACCGGTGATCGGCAGGCAGCCGGGCATGTTTTTGTGTTTGTTGGTGGTTAGGGGTAGTTTTGGTGTGCGCACACACACACATTGGGCAGGTTTGAAATGTGCAGCCCAGTAGGTGTGTGTGTGTGAGTGGGAGAGAGAGAGAGAGAGGAGGCTGCAGTTGAGGTCAGAGGCTGTTCCCAGGTGAGTACCTCCGGGAGGCGAAGGCAGTGACTGGAGCCCCGTTCACTGCCTTTGCTTCCCTGACTCACAACGTTCTATTTGGTCACACTTCTCAACCTAATTGACTGCAACGCGGCGCGGCGCACAGGATGTTGGGTAGTGAAGTTCTTTTTCTTTGTTTGCATTTGTGGGGCTCTTGCCCTACTGGTTCATTTCTCAACCCGACAGTTACCTCCGTACTGGCTTCGGGCAAGTGCAGGAGGCTTGGTATGGGCTAGTATGGCCGGGTGCGGGAGCCTTTGTCACATTCCAATGGTTAACGCTTGGATTTATAGGTATAGATTCACAGCCTTTTGAAATTTGCCAGAAAAAGAAATGGTAGCTAGGCTTTAAAGCTACCTTGATTCCTTGATTGACCAGACTATCAAGGAATAAGCTCCTGCTGGTTGCAACTCATTTTCCATTTGTTTCGCTGCCATGCTCTTCTTCTCCAGGTTTGACCAATACTTTTCACAATTGGATCTTCCCATCTTTTTTTGGGGGGGCTGTCAATGGGTCTTTTTACTCCTCTGGGATACCACTTGGTGACTGCTGCTATCCAACTCTGGTCTGACATTTTAAAGATGTGTCCAACCCAGCGCAATTTCCATTTATGATATTTGGTAACAGCTCCGTTAATTCCGATTTGCTCTCTTATCTGGCCATTGAGGATGTGGTCACAAAGAGATACCTTTAGCATTGATCTTTCCATGGCTCTTATGGATCTTGATAGTTCTTCCTCAGCCTTTGTTAATGGCCATGCTTCACTCCCATAAAGGACTGCAGGGAGTACTGTCGAATTAAAAAGTTGATGTGTTGTTTCTTGATGATTTTTTTTCATTTAGCAAAATTTATTTGATGGAGTTGAATGCTGCCCATCCCACTTTCTTTCTTCTGGTTAGTTCTACTCTCTGATTGTGGTTCATCCCAATCAAACAGCTGAGAAAGATGTAGTGGTCAACCTGCTCGATGGGTTCATTCTCGATTTTTATTTGGAATTTCCATTAAATCTACCATGCCTATTTAAAAAATCAGAATCTTTCATCTTCCATTACTCTTGCCTGGTCTCCTGGAGCAGGCCAAGAAATGGCCTGTGATTTCAGCCAATATTGTGAGGGCTGGTAACCCTAGCTCAGATACTACATATAGAATAAGGCAGCAACAACAACAACAACAACAACAACAAAAGAAGATATAGGATAAGAAAGGGGGGAAAGAATTAGCACTATCCCTACTGCAATATCTCTAACCAGGTTTTAAAGATTTGTTTCTCTCTGAAGTTTTGAGCAATGAATTCACCTTTCATTATGGCAGAAGAAGAAAAAAGCAAAAGGAATATCAAAAGAATGAGCAAAATAAATCTCTGAAAAATTCTGGAATGATTAGTTATAAAGACTAGACTTTTGCAGGTTTTCTTCCCTAATTGCATTCTGTTCCAAGTCTGTATAAAATAATAGTATTCAAACCAGTGGTGCTACATGAAATCTAACAAGAATTGTTTTCCAACCTTGGAGTCTGTTAAGCAACTAAATTATCATATGCATGTTAGTTTGAGGGCCTATTAATCAGGAAATTGATATAAATATCCATAAAAAATCACTAGACTAGATAAAGAAAAGGTAAAGAAAACAGAGTAAATATCACCTCTCCCCCCAACATTAAAATATTCACAACTGTTTTTGAATATTCTGAAACTATGTTATTGTTCAGTCACACAGATGATTCTGACCCTTTGCGACCTTATGAACCATTGCCCATCAGGCACCTCTGTCTTCCACCATCCTCCTCAGCCATAAGGTTGCTCATTTTATAAATGACCATAAGGTCATTTTTAGAAATTACCATAAAGTTGCTCATTTTATAAAGTGCCCCAGAAATCATATTTTAATGTAAATCTTCAAAATGATCTATGCAAAATCAATACTCTTAACATCAGGATTACCTGATGCTGGAATCTGCAAAGGTTTTGCATTTAATAAGTAACCTTGTTTCCAGTGTGACTTTTGTTATTGATCGTTACTGAAAGTGGGCAAATCAGTCTTTAATTTTGTGTTTTCTTTGAAAGCAGAATCAAAACTGTCAGATCATTTAGCTAGAGAAATGTATCTCATCTTGCCCTGGCAATCTTTCAGATGTTACTGAGGCATTGAATTCCATCATTCATTTTCTGTTGTGATCCATGAATGACAGAGTCTTCAACATATAAACTATTTGAGTTCAAGCATGAATGGTTCATTGGTGTACAGTTGTAAACTGGACAGCCCTCTCTCTCCCCCTCTGTCCTGGGAGATCTTAGCAGATAGGGCAATTTCATTATGTGTATAAACATACTGACTCAAAGAATGTCTGGATTATGATTGAATCTGTATGATTAATGGTGTAAATGGAAAATCAGTGGTTTCAAAAACACTGAAAAATTCCAGTCCACTTATGGAGTGGATGGACAAATTGAGAGATTGAAATCTTTCACTCTGGATAAAATTTGTGATTTCAACTAGGTTGAAATAGTCTGCAAATATCTACTTTTTTAAAAAAACCACTGCTGAGTGCTACACATATTTTCCATGGGCCAAAACCTATGGAAGGAACATTTCAGGTTGATTCTGTAGGGTCTTCAAAGCAGAGTCCATGTACAATATCAAGCAACTTATTAATTATTTACAATGGTATAAGTCAGAGTGGTGAATTGCTGTCAGGAACACCATTACTCACAAGAAAAGCTCAGGCCCCCGAGTGGTTGGTTCCTGCTTCTGAGCTGCTACCCCTCTAGCTTAGCAACCCAAGATATTTGTTGTTGTTCAGTCGCAGTCAATTCTGACCCTTTGTGACCCCATGGACCTTTTTCCTCCAGGCACCTCTGTCCTCCACCATCCTCCTCAGCCCGTCCACCTCTATGCCCATTGTGTTCACAATACCATCTAGCCATCTCATCCCCTTCTTCTCTTGCCCTCCACCTTTCCAGCTTAATGTAAAAAGGATAGTACATAGCCAAGCAAACACTCCAGTTATCTTCTGGTTATTTTAAAAAGTATATTGTATTCAAAGTAAGTTGCAGAATAAAGTTTTTCAAAAGTTCAGAAAACACATCAAAACAAAGAAAGATTCTCTAATTGGGGAAGGCCAGGGGCTCCCTTTCTGGCTTAAGCACCTACATGTTTCTAAGTGCACTGCTTATCCCCAACACTTGGAAAACTCTATCTTGGAATGAGGCTGAGCCAGGGTACAAATCATACCCTGGCAATTGCCACTAGTTACCAAGTCTCTGCTGATGTTCCCGTTGTGTGTCATACAACTGAAGCACAATGAATAATGTAGGTGGTGAGTCATTAATTAGCAGCAATTTACCACTTCAATTTATCAAGGACAGTCAAGTCAATTCTGATTTACAGCAACCCTTTTCAGAGTCTTATAGGTAAAGAATACTTAGAAGTGGTTCACCATTCCCTTCTAAGACAATCCTAGGAAAGTGCAGCTTGGCTAAGGCCACACAAACTGGCTCCTTGGGGAAACACAAAGGAGAATTGAACTCCCAACCTTTGGCTTTGCAGCCAGATACCTAAACCACTGAGATATCTAGCAAGCTATTAATGTTGTTCCATGTTGTGTTTGAGTGATTGTATTTTTGTTGACCCTATGGGTACAACATCAGATTTCTTCCACCATATCAACATCAATTATATCGACATCAATGTTTTCCAGTTTGTCTTCAATTTGTGCATCTGATTTATGTCAATAATCCAGACCTTCTTCTTTTCAACTACAATTATATCAGGTGTGTCGCGTGTCAGATGTCTATCTGTTTGAATTTTAAAGTCCCATAGGATCTTGACTCTCTCATTTTCTAAAACTTTCTCTACATGATGTCCCCAATGATTTTACTGCATTCAAATCCAAACTACTGGCAAAGTTTCCAATGAATAATTCTTGCAAACCTGTCATGGTATTGCAAATAATCAGTATATGAAATTTTGCTGCATCCACTGATCAGATGATCTAATGTTTCATGCTTTTCATTCCAAAGCCAGCATTTGCTATGTTGGATACATGCTATATTTTTGTCTTCATGTAATTTGTTGGCAAAACCTGTTCCTGAGTTACCAAGATAAATCTTCCATTTCCTTCTTCAATGCTCATGCTCTTAACTCTCCTCCTTTTAGCTGTTGGTCAGCCTTTCATTCCATATTTTTTTTTAGTATTGACCATGCATAAGCTTGTTTTTCCAGTTTGCAGCATGACTCTCAATCCTTTCCTTTCTGTATTCAGCTTTCTGTTCACTTTAATAAGTCCTCCTTTATTAACTTCCTAAAGCATAAGCTCTTCACTTTTCTTAATGTAGTTATTAAAGCTATGTTTTTATTATTCTACTGTATGCTTCCCCTGTAGGAGTCCTCTGCCACCCTCAGCTCTTGGTAAGTACAAATAATCAATGCCAATTTTTGGGTGCAGGTCATGATGCATAGTCATTAGATTCCTTGTTTTTCGGTCTAGTTTGTCTAATTACATTTGGATCCAATCCATTATTCCAGCTGAATATCTTATAACAGGCACTGCCCAGATATTAATTGCCTCTATGATATTGCCTCCACTCAGTTTTGATCTCAAGATTTTCTGGATCTGCTTTATATATTTTCTAGAAGTAGCTCTTTTGACTTGGTTGCGTAGCAGGTCAGAAGCTTCTTTAACTTCCTGGTACTTCTATCTCTTCTTATGTTATTGCTTTGATACATTCTCCATTATCTAACTCAAATCCATCACCTATGACATTTTTGTCTGCCTTAACAGTAATTGCTGCACACTTGTCCATTCTAAATTGCATTCCAATATCTTTACTAAATTTCTTTGTATTTAAGAGTATTTAATTCGGCTCTTCTCTTTTCAAACAATTTTAGATCATCTATATAGTGCAAATGTGAAATAAGTAGTTTCTTAGCAAGTCATATTAATAGATAGATAGATAGATAGATAATTTCAATGTAACAGTTGAAAGAGTTAACACATGTGCTTGTCTCTATATTCTTGACTGTAATTCAATATATAAATTAATGCTCTCACTATACATCTATGGGTCTGTTCACAGTATCACTATGATTTATTCCTATTCTGTTTTTCATACCATCATATTTAATCTTCATTGTTTATCCTGAACATAGATGACAATTTGCACATTATTTTCTTTTATTTTATAAAACCAAAACAATCCAAACAGAGATTTAGGGAGAACTATTCTCCGGGGGTTTTAGGACTTTGCAGCCTTGAAGACGAAGTATTTTGAAATGCAAACCTGAATCTATTTCTACTCCTGTATTTTCCTATTTTATGTCAGTTAGGCTATAATCCTGAGCATACTTACCCAGAGGTAACTCACTAAATTTTATGCCCCCACCCCAAGTAAATGAGCGTAAGTTTAGATACTGAACCTGCTTTATTTATAAATGTGCTTTTTATAGCAGTCTGCAAAAGCATAATTTATATATATATTGAATGTGGTACATCTTTCAGTGAGAATTTTTCAATATATATATCAGTATGTGGTGTGTTTTGAAAAATTCTCACTGAAAGATGTACCACATTCAGTATGCTTTAGTCATATCCATCTTTTTCTTAATAACAAACTGTAAAAAGTTTTCATAGACATTAAAATATTTTCTGCCTTTGTCATCTTTTCAAAAGGCTTGTGTTTTCCTCCCCTTCCCTTCTTCTTCTTCTTCTTTTAACAAATGCACTGAAAAGATAATATGATATTTACTCATGCAGTGTAGCAAGCAAGATGTCTGAAAATTATTTTTTCCACATGGAATACTCTGGCAGGATGTATATAATGCAGGTCTCATAGTTCAGCAGTCAGTACTGGGTTTGGATTTCAATCTCTGAATCTTTATGCTACGAAGGTGATAGAGCCAGGGAAGTTAGATGCTTTTAGAGAGAGAGAGAGAGAGAGAGAGAGAGAGAGAGAGAGAGAGAGAGAGAGAGAGCATAGATTGATGAATAAAACAGAGCTATGCCTGTCACAATGCTATGATCAGTTGTTATTTTCTTTAATGTTAGTTTTGATAAAATTAAAACAATGTTTTTAGGTTTCTCTGTTTTTAATTGTTCACCCCCTGGCAAAATTTGCAGGCACACACACAAATGTACATGTATACATGGATTCATTTGAAAAATGATACTGGATGACATCTTTGTAGAAACCCTGGGCTGTCAAAAACAAATGGGTCCTAGAGCAAGTAAAGCCTGAACTTTCCCTGGAAGCAAAAATGATGGGCTCATCATGAGAAGACAAGATTCTCTGGAAAAGACAATAATGTTGAGAAAGGTGGAAAAACGCAGGAAAAGAGGAAAACCGAGCATGAGATGGCTTGACCAAATCAAATCAAGACCAGCATAGTACAACAGAAACATCAGAAGTTGAAATATATCAGGAGACAGAAGTTAAAATGAGGGTACTTAAAATATATATTTTATTTAAAAGGAGCATTTCTTCTCAAAGTTAAGCAGTAATTAAATTAATATTTAAGATGAATAGTGTTACAACTATTATTAAGCCTATGATATAGCACTAGTGGTTTGTTTAGCGGAAGAACCTGCCAGGATTGTTCTGCTGATCTTACACTGGATTTACAGGGGCTGAGCAACATTTCTGAGGACAGGGTGTTTTTATTCATAGGGTCACCATAAATTGGAGGCAGTTTGTTAACTCATAACAACAATATATGCACACAAAATTATAGGTATTGTTGTCTACTAGAAAGAAAGGAGTTTCTAGGAAACGGGTATGTTTCAGTATTGTTATTAATAAAAAAATAGGTAATGTTTGGGCGGGGGGGGACTATATTCTGAAAAACAGTAACATGATTTCTAGTAATATTATGGTTTTAATACATTTAACAGAAGGCCTAAAGTAGAGTTTAGAAGAAACAAGGTGCACATAATGTAATTAGCTGCAACTTTCTGTATTTTGTGATTAATAAGTAATGTATCAATAAGTCCAAAAATTGTAGTAAAAGCAATGTCAAAACTAGTTATGATTACTTTTAGATATAAGAAGTTTTTCAATTATTTTCTAAAATTAATTTTAAAGGGAAATTTTCGAAAGATTTTGGCAGGAGTTTTACACATTTTATGTCATCATTTTGTCAATCCTAAATGGCAAGGGGAGGTTTGTGTTTTATCTTTACTAAATATTTGTAAAGTACAGTAACATAAGTGGCCAGCAGAAGTGACCCTGAGAATAGTCTTTTTCTAGCATGCAAGGAACAGCTTGCATGAATTCAGTGAACTGTTTTCATGATTTGAACAACAATAGTGATAAGGGCAACCTGTTTTCCAAGAAGCAATGAGCAAGGCAAGGAATTTCCCCCTTTGCTTTTTAAAAAAAATATACCATCCCAATCTCTGGTCTGAAGTACTCAAAAAGATTTCTGGCAGCCAGTCAGAGAAAATCTAATTGCAATCACCCCAGATTTAAAAACGTAAAACATGCCATATTTCAAAACTTCAAAAAATAAAAATAAAAGTGAAATATTTAGATATATAGCATACTGGACTCCACTATTAAGTGGGGAAATATCCCAGAATTTTCAGATAAATATAATAAATAAATTCAATAAATCCTTAGGGTCTTTTCCAACTCTGAAGTTCTTATTCTTATTCTTATTCTTATTCTTATTCTTATTCTTATTCTTATTCTTATTCTTATTCTTATTCTTATTCTTATTCTTATTCTTATTCTTATTCTTATTCTTATTCTTATTCTTATTCTTATTCTTATTCTTATTCTTATTCTTATTCTTATTCTTATTCTTATTCTTATTCTTATTCTTATTCTTATTCTTATTCTTATTCTTATTCTTATTCTTATTCTTATTCTTATTCTTATTCTTATTCTTATTCTTATTCTTATTCTTATTCTTATTCTTATTCTTATTCTTATTCTTATTCTTATTCTTATTCTTATTCTTATTCTTATTCTTATTCTTATTCTTATTCTTATTCTTATTCTTATTCTTATTCTTATTCTTATTCTTATTCTTATTCTTATTCTTATTCTTATTCTTATTCTTATTCTTATTCTTATTCTTATTATGATCTTTTCCTGTTTGTTTTCAATTCAATATTTTACTTGAAGATTTTACAAGGACTTGACATATTGTATATACTCGAGTATAAGCTGACCCAAATATAAACTGAGGTACCTATTTTTGGCCTGAGAAACCAGGAAAATAGATTGACTGGAGTATAGCCAAGGATGGGAAAATGCAGCAGCTGCTAGTGAGTTTCAATAATCACTTCTACATGAAAGCCTGTCGATGTCAGGGGAAAAAAAAGATCATGGCTGTAGCCATGATTCAGATCTAACCACTTCCTGACCAGGACAGGAAGTGCAGATCTCCCATGCAGCCGGGTAAATAGAGCAGATGAATATAAGCTGAGTCTGATTTTTCAGCACATTTTTGGTGCTGAAAAAATCAGCTTATACTTGAATATATGTTGTTGTTGTTCAGTCGCACAGTCGATTCCGACCCTTTGCGACCCTATGGACCATCATTCTCCAGGCGCCTCTGTCCTCCACCATAGATTATTTGGTGAGTTTTTTTAAATGGGGAAATAATATCATGTAAGAAAATCCTTCTCACTGATGTGATACTTGAAGAAACTAAATGCAGGATAAAGACAGAAAAGAAGTGAAAGATGAAAGTAGATGCACTGCCTAGCCTAGAAAACTGATTACGGGTGTTACTATGGCAGGATATGATGATATACTGTAAGTTCAGGTATGGTTGGAAGACTTCACAATGCCTGAAGGTTGACTTACCTCAGTTTTACATTGTAACATACGTTACCACCTACTTAAGGAGTAACATAGTCCAAAACAGTGTCCAAAATTATCTAAATAATGTCATTGTATATTCTCCTGAATGCAGTCATTTAAAAATTTATGATTTATTCATTATTGATTGAACTCTAGTTGTTAGAAGCAAGCTTAAATTTCAGTAGTAGTTATGTAATATAAAAGATAAAGTAGTACAATTCCTGTGACAGGATCTTTAACACACAAACTATCTTTCATTAAAGATTTGCTCATAATCCTGATGAAAGTGTGAGACACAGAAGACAGGCTTATTTTGCTGCTTAGATTCTATTTTCTAATAAGTGGTCTCAAAAATTTGTTAGTATAATCACCCAGACTCAGGCGGATTGGTATGTTGTCTGGATCAAAGTGGAATAACCAGATGAGGTTTCAGGTCAAAGAGAAGCAGATTTACATATCAATTCACATATGGAGCAAAAAAAAAAAATCCAATTTGGTTAGTGACAAATATCTTTGGCTTACTGTAGTTGTTCTTTTTTAAAAATAGCAAAATTTAAAGCTGACTGGTATACAAATGAAGCTACATGTCTGAAATTTAGAAGGTTTACTGAAATCTTTAGTGTCTATCAGGTTCCCTTGTTCCATGTCCATAGGAGACTGCCAGTAGAAATCGACCAACTGATTCAAATCAGGGGCACAACTGGAACTAGAGGTGCAAGAATTGCTTCAGACTAAAGGAGGATATGACCTATGGACCTATGGACAACTTTTGCTTCATTACTAGGGATGGATACATACTTGATCAAAGCAAACATTTTTGCATAGATCATATGGAATGATAAATTCACAGCTAACCCTTTACAGCAGTGATTCCTAACATGGTGCCCACATCCCAGAAGCCTAAGTCAGGACATTGGCTGATCAGTGCTTTGGAGAATTGACTTAGGCTTCTGGGAATTCAAGTTCAAAAACCAAAGGTTGGGAAACACTGCTTTGCAGGGAGTGATGTGCCTATGCAATAACAGATCTCTGAAGCAGTCTTGTTCCATACCTGTAGGACTGATCTTTAAATGCAGAACTGGTTTTACAGTATGAGTGCCTGCTTTTAATAAAGCACCTTAACTTCTTTGTAACTGAATGAATCCTGGGCAGTGGCCAATTCATTAACGCCACTCTGAATAATGATTTATGACTGTGTCTTTAGCAGGGAGATCTTTCTGATATTGCAAGCTGTTGCCGTAGTGAGTGAGCCCCCCCTTAATTAGTTTGCTGACATAGAGGGTGGTTTCTTCAAGATGGTACACCGGCTGGTTTCACTAATGTGCAAAACAATCCTCAACAAAGAGGAAATTGGCAATGACAAATAGAAATGAAGCCTTTAATAACAGCATTAGAGACAGCTGGTACAGCAGGTCAGTTCCAAAATCCCACCAGGAGACAAATTAGAGCTACTGACCTATTGCAAACATATGTAATATGGCAAAGAGATCCCAACATATGGGTTTACTTATGGAGATTCAGCCACAACATGTTGTATCTTTCCTTAAATTCCAAGACAAAAAGCCCTTTTGGGAAACAGAAGGTCAGGGATAAACTGACAGTAAACAGAGAATAAATTAAATTGTGTATCAATTATAGAGATAGGTATTTGTGTTTATGTCCTAAAATGCCCCTTTTATCTAAAGCACTCAAGAAAACTTGGTTTTCAAGGTGTTCTTGGACTTTAATTATCAGAAGCCCAAGTGAACACACCTCAGGGCTTCTGGGAATTGAAGCTCAAGAACATCTGGAGAGCCAAGTTTGAGGAACCCCCTGGTCTAGTGGAAAACGTCTATTAATAGAAAGTCTCTATATGTGTTGTGTGCCTAACATTTTATTTTTTTCTAATGTTTCACATTTTAGCAATAGCAATTATATTTTTGTACCACCTCATAGTGCTTAAAGCATTATTTTGGCAGTTCACAGGTAATAAGCATTTTATGCCCATTATGCTAGGTACTCATTTTACTGACCTCAGAAGAATGGAAGGCTAATTCAACCTTGTGCCTGTTGGCATCAAACTCAGATTGTAAACAGAGTTTTGGTGGCAGTACTGCAACTTAATCCCTGCATCAAAAGGACCCTTTTTATTTGTGTAAACCGCCTAGAGGGGCCATTCAACAGTTACATGATCCATTTTTTTTGGGGGGGGATTGACCTCCTCCCCCCTGTAATCCGACCATAATTTTCACTTCAAACCTCGTACAAAAACTATAATTTTAGAGCTTTTCACTATTGGTGCCTAATGCAGAATGTATTGGTGAGGATTCAATAATCTCAAACTGAATCAAAATTCTGAGAGATCATTTTTAAACCTAAAAAAGTGCCATGTTTCAAAACCACAACAGCTTCAAATGGATTACATAATATTTGACCTGATCCCCCCCCCCGCCCTCACATAATTTTTCGTAATTCAGATGGCAGACACTCCCCCCCCCCCGGAGGATCATGTAATTGTTGATTGGGCCCAGAGTAGTATCATGCTAGAGAGGCATTATGGAAGTTGAACAAAGAAACAACATTTATTTAGGATGAAATGCAATAAGTCTTTTGTGTCTCACTTTCTTGTGTGAACACACAAACCCTTTTACACACATCCTTTGCAGTTTCTACATAAAACATGTTACTGTTTTTCAGGATATAGTCCCCCCCCCCAACATTACCTAATTTTTTCATACTAATAACAACACTGAAACATACCAGTTTCCTAGAAATCCCTTTCTTTCTAGCTGACCACAATACTTATTATATTGTGTGCATATATTGTGTGCATAGATTGCTTCTTGTGAATCACAAGGTCCCATGCAGCTCTACTAACTGGTAATTCACCAGCCCTCCCTGATCTCTGCACAGGCATTAATCCTTCCAGTTCATTGTATGCCTCACTTTTGCTCTCTCTACCACATTAGAAGGCAATACACAGATCATGGCAGGGGCTGCTAGAAAATGTAATTCCTTTAATACACAGCAGCATTTCAGTTCGGAGACAAAAGCTCCATATTTCCAGACTATGAGAGTGTAGCAAACTGCAAGATACCTGGAATACAATAACTTTCAGCCTTCACGAGCTGTTGTAGAAGATTTTGGAGAGGGTTTTGGTGAGTGATTCCAAGAGGGTTATGAGAAAATGGTCGACAAAACATTCTGGGGAGATTGAAGGTCAGAGAGAGAATTGTATTCCACCAGTGGTAAGGTAATTTGAATTAAAAAATCTGATTTTAAAAGAGCAGGCATTGCAAACAGACTGCTTTAGTTTCTTTTTGAAAGCACTGAGGTATTGGCAGCATTCTAGCTGAAGAATGAATGTAAACATCTGGAACACAATTCTGCCAAACGTTTTAATGAGGCAGGAGAATCTTCGTGACTTTTGAGCAACTGCTCAGAATTTTACCAAACTAAGGAAAGGCATATTTTCTTGAACAGTATGAATAAAGTAGCTTCCACCATAATTTGATAGGAAAATACAACATATTGTTCCAAAAATTGGAGTTAGGCAGCAAATATATCAATGTACAGCATTTTTAAACTTCCTGTATCTGCAGCTGTGACAATTTTAGACTTCATTAAGTAAATCACAGATTGCATTTATTTGCTCAAAATATGTTATTTTGAAAGGAATTGACTTTTCAATCTCTTAACAGTGAGACTTCTTTTCTTAATTGTAGAGTTAATCCTTTAATATCTGTTTATGTATATACAGCTCCCTCCAATCCACAAGGGATATGGGATATGTTCTAAGACATACTGTGGATACTTGAAACTGCAAATAACAGTGAACTCTATATTTTACATTGCAGACAGTGACCTCTAGTGGCCTCTGGTAATGTACCCTAGACATATGTATTTCAGGATTTATTTTTAGAATTGCAGATTAATGAAACCATGGACACCAAACCCATGGGGTGTGTGGGTGTATCATAAATGTGATAGGAGAAAAACTTAACTCAGATACACTAGATCTCCAGACACACCAGCGAAGATACAAAACAGAAACTAACATACCAAAATGTCAAAGGCAGAAGAATAAGCTTGTACTGTATATAGAATTACGTCACCTGCAGAATTATTATATCAGCATTGTCTTTTATTGTTGTTCCTGGAGGATGATATTATAGAGGAATTTGAAGGTTTTCTGTATCCTTTTGAAAATCTTCCTTTTAGATTAGGTAAAAGTCATTCTTGATGAAGTTAAATAGCTTTTCTGGCTTTAAGCACATATTTTTCACATCCTTATTAGTGTATTTTTTAAGTTAGGAATAATTGACATTCTCCTGAATTCATTTTGATACTTATTCTTCATTTTGCTTGACAGCTGCTGTTCTGACAGTACTTCAGAGTTCACAGCCCTTCCCCTACATCAGTTTTTAGGATGATCATCATCCATGCTGATGATTCATAAACATCATCCCTACATTCTTGTTCCAAACTACATGCTGTATTTTTGGCACATCCATGGCATATGTCACTTCCATCGTCATCCTCCACTTTTTTCAAAATGACAGTGATAGAATAATTTTCCTCTTACATTTACTCAAAGATTTCTTATATTGCCTGCATTCTCTTTCAACTACTGAAATTCAGCCTACCTTTTTACACTGCTTACTGTACTTTATCATATCATGTATCATCCTAGAGGGTAAATGGGATTAATTTATGGGTATTGTCTTAAAGCCTGGTCAGGAGATCGAGAGTTAAAGAGGCTGGGTTGATCTTTAAGGCTGTTACTGTTCCTTTAAAATCTGCATGCACATGCTCCTTCTCCCACTGCCTGTTTAGTCACCACTGAAACCCAACTCCTGCCCAGCTAAGAACTCTCTCTCTCTCTGGAAAGTGTCAGTTTTTTGGTTGCAAGGTAGAGAGCTTCTGTGAATAAATGCCTGTTAAAAACAAAGTCCAGATCTGCAAACAGAATAAAACTTAAAAAGACAAGTTTATTTCTTTAACAAGTTAGTTTCTGTAAAAGAGCAGCATAAAATATTTCAAACAGTCATAAAGCAAAAGGAAATGAAACACAGTCTTTTCCCCTGTAAAAAGACTTGTCCAGAATCAGGGTATATTCTTAAGAATAGGGCAGCCAAGAATAAAGGCTAGCCATTGTCTGGCTGTTAGGATAGTCTTTTTATCATACCTGTCAACCGCGGCTCTGGCCAATCCGGGACCTGAGCAGAACGGTTCTGCGCAGGTCACCTTCTACGCATGCGTAGAAGGGTTTTACGCATGCGTAGTCCCCTTCTACGCATGCATAGCCTTCTACGCAAGCGGTGTATCCTTCTACGCATGCGTAGAAGGGTTCTACGCATGCGTAGAAGGGTTCTACACAAGTATAAAACCCTTCTACGCAAGTGGCATAGCCTTCTACGCATGCGTAGAACCTTTCCCCAGCTGCCAAATTCCGGGGTTTTGGCAGCGCAGGGCAGGAAATGGCACAAATCGGTGGCGAAAACCGTGAAATCCCGGCAAATCCGGGAAGGTTGACAGGTATGCTTTTTATAGTCCTCTGGGCTTGGGACTTTCCCATCTTTAAGATGTTAGGGTGGAGACTTGTTAACATATGCCTTCCTATTTTATACATACATTGTACCCCTTCCCCTTCCCATCAGGTGGATACATTGCACTCCTTCCCCCTCACATCAGGGTAGATGAGGTCACATTGACATGTGTCTTGGTATAGTGAGGTGAATAGTTCAGCTGGAGTTTATTAACCTTGTACACCTTCCCTCCTCCCATACATTGCTCTCTTCCCCCCTCCTATCTGATGAGTGAAGTTATGCAAGTGTCTTTGAGCTTGAGACTTTCCCAGGCTTGTTTAGAAGAGACACAGACAAAGGATTTTTAAGAAAATGAAGTCAAGGAGAGCAAGATTTATGACAGGTATATCTACCCATATCCGGATTATTGATTATGACCTTGTATGGAGTGCTGATGTCTCACTCCATTTGCTCAAGATTAGTTTTCTTCAGGCTGATAAGCGTGCATCCCTGTAACTGAGGGTTCCTTCCTGTGACAGTAGACACCTCCAGCACCTCTGTCCTTCTATTATGGTCAGGAACCCCCATTATGTATGCTCAATTAACCTAGTTTTGACTACCATTTACCCCACTACCACCCCATTGGGTTTACATTACGTACCTCTAGCTCCCCCTCGTAAGTATGGAGAGGTCAAAAAACATCACCGAGTCCAATCAGTGATGATGAAAAAAATCCCTCTCAGTCCCTACATAAGAAAAGGGAGGGAGGGGCTTTTGCCACATTACAAGGCAGAAGAGAGAGGGCAAGGCAGGAAGGAGACATGCTCTTATAAAGCGTAGGCTCCTCCCCAGAACATTGAGGCCTCTAGGTGTTTGCCGCCTTGCGGCAGATGGATGGCAAAATGCATGCTTGTGTTAATTCACATGACACGGCCATTCTCTTTAAGAAATTTTATTAAGGCAGTGGCTCTCACCCTTTGACATTCAAAAATGTTTTCAAATTCAGATCCGAGAAACCCTGCCAGAATGGGCAAAGAACAGGGAGCTGAACAGGGATTTCTGGGAGCTGAAGTCCAAATTGTAGACAGTCAAAGCTTACGATCTTCTGCTATAGGGGATGATGATACCAGTGAAATTATTATTGGCTTTGAAGAAATGGCTCATTTTATTTTCAAGCCACCCTACTGCTAGTACTAATAATAATTGCATGTAATCAAATTTTTGGTCTTTTCCAGAGTTTTCTATCTAGAGAATACACAGAAGTGGTTCATCATCTCTTATTATGGGGCACCCTGGGTTTGTGCAGTTTGTCAAAGGCTGCATAGGCTGGCTTTTCTCACAGGAGGCACAGTGGGGAATCAAACACAGATGCAAAAACCATTGAGCTACCCAGGCAGCACTGAAAGGAATATATCACTGATGAGGCATTACTGAATGTGCCTGTTCAAACCCCCATTTTCTATTCCAATACAAAAAAAGATATTTTATATAACTTACCCTTGATTTTTGGTAAATCTCAGCATTATTAATTGAACACCCTTTGTTACCAAGTTGATAATTACAAATTTTGGTGCCTTGGTAATAATTGTGCAAAGTCCAAAGTAACCATAATACTAAACAATGGAAAAATGCTTTGTAGTAGCTCTTCTGTTTTTGTTTTTTAAATGCAAATGTTGATTGATGTGGTGGACGAAACACCAAACAACATCCGCTGTCATCCAAACCACTTGATATTTCTTTTCAGAATATAATACTGGCAATTTTAGATTGCTGGTCAGTAAAAACTAAGGCTCCAAGGGGGTTCTAAACAAAGAACATTTTTATGAAGCAATTTCAATAATTCATGAATATACAGGGGATAATTTCCTGGTAGGATAAAAAAGAAGAAGATATCAATATTCAATTTTGCATGCAACAATATGGGAATAAAGATTCCAAATAAGAAAGAAGGCAAAAGCTATCTCCTCAAACAATACTGAAAAAGAACTCATGACTAGCTTCAAATATAGTCAACAAAGAAACAAAAGAAAGCTGAGCTGATATGCTGCCAGGCATCAAAACAAACTTTGAACTTTAACTTTCTGAGCAATGTAATTGGAGAAAAATAAATTGGACAGAAGAATTATTAGTCTTAAGAATTATACAAATACTATTTGAAGGTCATGATAAAAATAGTTGAATCCCCTCCCTCTGAGCTTCGACTGCTTTTGTAAAAGCTGAATTGATTCAAGAAAATAAGTCCCAGTCAAACATTTGAAAATGCAAGCGTGGCGCCAAAGACATCCGGGTTAGTTAGGGGGCGTGGCCACGCCTCCATAAAAAGGGTGGCCACGAGGCAGCATGGCTGCCATTTTGCAAAGCGACAGAGCGGAGAAGTTTGCTCCGTCGCTTCCTTGCTCTCCTCTTTTCAAGAGGCTCGATTTGCTCCTTTTACTGGGGATTTCCAGGAGAGAAACATTTATGTGTCTCTCTCTTTTAAACTTGCTTGATCGCAGGTTTCCCTTCCTCCGAGCAGTGCCGGACTGCAGTGGCTCAGGTGGCTGGGAAGATGACTGGGAGGCAGAAGGTCAGCAGTTCTATTCCTGAGTACTGCAGGACGGAATGCGCTTTGCCCAGGCGCAGGGCTCAGGCGGCCCCCTTGGTCGCGCCTGGGGAGGGGCTCGGCCCACCCCCTCTGCTTTTCGGGAGTGCCACCGGGCCGGAGGGCTCGGACGGCACCCCCGCAAGTGGGTGGTGGGGTTACAAGACACACTGGCACCAATGAGCCCAGGCTGAGGGCTCGGGCGGTGGGCGGCACAGGCCTGCTCCACTGGGGTTCTTACCCCCACTGCTTCTTTGCCCAGCTTGGGGCATAGCGGCCCACTTGGGCACGGTGTGGGATTCCGCCCCGCCATCATTCCTACACCTCATGGCCAGATTACTGGGCATGCCCCTATTCCGACCAGGGATTACCACATGGGTTTGTCCAACATCAATTGCCCAGTGGGGCCATCTGGCCCATCCGCCCCACCTTGTCCTGGTGGGTTAGATGCTGGGGATGCTCCCCTGCCTGCAATTCAGCACTGGAGGCATCAATGGACATTGCTCCACCACCTTCGGATGGTGGGTGTGCCAACTCGGCGGTTCCGGCCCACATGCCGGCCATGGCTGCGCAGTGGGCTGCCAACAGGGTTGAGCTGCCGGAGGCCATCAGGCCAGTGCAGGCTGATGCCTCGCGGCTCCCTATCCGGCCTGGACGCACGGGAACACGGAGCTAGATGGTCATCACAATCTCCGATGCCCACCACGGGCCGGAACCCCCAGTGGGGGTGGCTTGTTGGGGTGCACCGAGTGAGTATCCTGGTCAAATCAGCACACCTGTGACACTAGCTCACGACGCTGGGGGGGTATAGTGGCCATGGTCACAACAGGCCAATTACACCCTGGTTCTTACTGGGGTGACTGCCCCTATGCTTTTTCTTAATTTCTCTGGGGCCCGAAGGGCTGATTATGTGTTTAATCACTCCAATCCGTGCCATCGGTGGTTCTGCCGACGGCCGGTTACTCCATACCCCTGGGTGACCATTTGTCCCGGGCTATTAGCAAGACAATGTGGCTTGGGGAATATATTCACATTTCCCCCCTCCTGCTACGTGAACACACTGATGAGGGCATTGAGGGGCAGGACGACAGGGACAAGGAGTTGCCCCATCGCCGCAAGCTGCCTCCCTATGGGGCCAATTGATTACCGGCCTTTTGGGCATCCATGGCAGGATATATGAGGGCCCGTCCTGATTTGGCCATCCCAATGGTCCAGTGCTCGGACAATAATTACCGGGCCGTGGTAGTTTTCACTGGCCCGTCATGGTTAGCCTATGTCAAGACCTTAGGATGAGGGCGGCCCTTCACCCTGAGATGCCAGCGATGAGCCCTTCTAGCACTTGCAGTTAATATATATATGACTCTTACGTGGCAGCGCTTATGCTCTGTGCGGAGAGTCTACTTTCGCTCAACCTCATTTGTGCCTTGATCTGGAGCTCTCAGATTAAGTTAGCTGCTACCATTTGCAACAGGGGACATGTTTTGCAAGGAACTGGAACTAGACTATGTGTTGCTAGATCAGGAGTGGGCTCTGGGGAGGCTTCGCTCCTCAAGGGCCGGTCAGCCGGAAGAGGGTACTAGCCTGGCGCTGCCATATGTCCGGTTGCTTCCCCACAGGTGTTTGTGGCAGCGCGTGGTTCACGCCCTGGCCTATCGTCTGCTACCAAGCCGGGTCTACCCTTGTTGAACTAGAATTGGTACCCATTACTTCCGGTTAGGCGCTGCATCAACTGCAGCTGCATTTGGGTGCCCGGAGCCTGACATATGTTGCATGGGCAGGTGGGGATTTGCCCAATTTTCTCTGTCTGTTCGTCCCTTCACTGAATGAGTGCCTTGTTCTGCTCTCTATTCTCCCTCCTTTATTTTACAGACCCTATGTGTTTCTGCACACTGGTAGTAGTGTGGCTTGTGAGCCACATTAATGCGCACTGGGGCGGCACAGTATGCTGCTTCGTTAGAATGGGGACCCCATCTCGGGCTATGCGTAACCACGTGTAGGCAGTGGTATGGTGTGCATGGCATATAGGTGAGGGGAACTGTCGACATTCCTGATGTCCATTGGGGATGCTGGGCCGCCACATGTTTTAATTCTGCACCTCGGAGGCGGTGCACGGATTGTTGGCCCAGACTTAAAGACTTCCGAGTGCAGTGACCTGGCATCTCTTTGCCATTTATGGCAGTTTACACGATTGCTATGGTCATACATCATGCCGAGGCAATATCATAGGAGAGACTTTGACCCAGCGGTCGGACCGTGCCCGACGGTCAGTGAACAGGGCTGTTGCCTGGTTCCTTATCTAGAATGGCTTGGGGACAGCCATTTGCCGGCTGGGGGTAGGGTTACAGGACTGTGGCCTGTATTCTTGAGATGGGGTTCACCTGTCAACAAGTGGATGCACCTCTCTTTTGAATAACGTGCAAGAGGGCCAGGTGACCGAATTGTCGGTCAAGGAGAGCGGCCCCTGCTGCAATGTGGCAATGTTGCCAAGTGGAAGGTGCCTCTCCGAGAGTCGCAGGTGATGCATGGCCGCGTCAACTTCGGCTGTAGAATGGTAACACCAGGCAGTGCCTTCGCCTGGTGTCTGGGACACAATATGGTGGGTCTTGATAAACGACACCGCAGGGTACAGCTGATTAGGGGTTTACGAGCGGACCTGCTTGTTTGGCTCACATTCCCACAGGACTTTCATGCTGTCTCCTTTTGGAGGTATGAGCTGCTGGTCAGCCCCATTCCAAGTATGGTCGGATGCCTCCGGCTCCCTGGGATGGGGGGATTTATTTAAGGACAGTGTGGCTATCGTCATTGGCCCCAGGGATGGCAGGGCATGGATCGCTTACGCGATCTTACATTTCTGAAAATTTTTCTCAATTCTGGGTACCCCTTTATGCCCTGGGGGGACAGGTGGCCTAATTCTGTGCTTCGCTTTTGGTGTGGCAATGCTGCGGTGGTGCACATTGTCATTGCCCAAACATCTAAATCCCCCGGAGTCATGGCCTCAGCTCGCCTATTGTTCTTGGATCCGTGCGCTTTAAGGCGCTCCTTAGGGCTAAACATGTGCCAGGCATTATGATGATATTGCTGATGCTTTATCCCGCCTGCAGATCTCCCGGTTCCGTGAATGGGCTCCATATGCTTGGGACCTACCCTCTCCATTCTTAGCTGAGATATGGACATTTGGCACCTCGCACGCGTACGGCGTGTCAGCCTCCACTCCTTCGCTTAAGAGCATTTTGTGGGGAAAGTCAGTTGCCTGAAATGTGCCCGATACCGGTCGCCTAGGATTTACAATACATGGTAGGATTTACAATACATGGTGCGCCTCATTCACTGTTGTGTATTCAGGCAGAATTGCAAGTTGCTCAAGCAACACCTTGCAAAGAGAAAATGGGAATTTCCCGCCATCAGAATTAGGAGCTAGACGTTTGCACACAATCTCCCCTTCAGGGGGCGCTCTTTATGATAATTGGTGTTCTTTGATTGGTTACAACTTTGGATCCTGTTCCTTATTGGTTAATACTCGTATATCATGTTATGATTGGTTAGTCTGGCGGGTTACTACATTGTAGCAAGGAGTCACCACCGGGGAGACACTATATAAGCCCCACGGGTATACAAGGGTGGGGCCGGGCAAGATCTATGCTTCCCATTATTGCTGCAGGTTGACCCACAGAGGAATAACCTGGGGTCTTCTATATATGTGCACCCACAGTGTGTAGCTCAGTGCATTGCCTTCTACGGTGGAATTCAGAGAGACCAATTACATGGGACTTGTGTAGCCATCTTATGTCCGGATAGCCTTGTAAGAGTAACCAGAAGGACTTTACAATAAACCCTTGTTGTTGTTCTGTTCATTGTTGCCTGGACTATTCTTTCCAAGGGCTGGATACAACATTCACTGAACACTCTTTTGGGTAAGAAACCTATATTTCCTCAGGTCTTTCTTTGGTACTATGCCCAAAAGAGAAATGCTAAGATTGAGCAAAAGAGAGGATGTACTTGTATATGGCCCCACTATCCTACCTGCTCTCACTTCCTTCTATATTTCCCCACCAAACCCATGGCCGGATTTAGGATCTGTGGCCCCCTAGGCTGAACCTGTGGTGCGGGCCCTACCGGGGAAAGTATTTTTCTAAAATTAACCTACAAAAACCACATATTCAGCAATTATCCAATTAAAAACTGAAAAATAAACGTTTAAAGTTTATTATTAAATTATAGAAATTTTATGTACGACATTCCTATACAGTATTTAGAATTGGATGAATTCATGAGATGATAAAAATGAAAAGAAATGAACATCATTAAGTTAATATATCTTAATGGTAATATATCTTAATGGTATTTAATATATCTTAATGGTATTTAACATGATTTATTAACATTGCTACAAACAACTATATTATTAAAAAAAGAATACAAAGTTGAGATTCAAGTCTATGTTTCTAAATATGCAAATATGAGTATTACGGTTTAAAAATAACATATCGTAATTTTAATTAAACATGTTAAAAATGCAAAATGCAAGATAACAAAAAGGAATGTAATTAACAAGCAACATTCACTTAACCTATACAACATACATAATATATTATTTAATTCAAATACAGAACTTTTCCAAACAATCTAACTATAACGAAAGTGTCACATAATCTTAATGGCTAATTAGTTTATGCCTACACTTTGTATTAATGAAGCTACTTATAAAATAATGCACGGTGCGGACAAAGTAGATAAGGAAAAACTGTTTTCCCTATTGTGTAACACTAGAACTAGGGGGCACTCCATGAAACTTTTGGGTACTAGTTCTCAAACAAATAAGAGAAAGTACTTTTTCACCCAGAGGATCACTGGCCTATGGAACTCCCTGTCAGAAGAAGTGGTGACAGCTGTCAGTCTTGACAACTTTAAGAAAGGATTAGACAAGTTCATGGAGGACAAGGGTATCAATGGCTATAATTATGGATACCTAAGGACCTAAGGAGATAGGCAGGATATCTCTCAATGCCATTTCCAGGGAATCCTAAGCAGGTGAAGGCATCTGCTTGGGGATACCCTGAAGCATATGGTGAGCCACTGTGTGAGACAGAATGCTGGACTGGATGGGCTGTAGCCTGTTCCAGCAAGGCTGTTCTTACGTTTCTTATAATAATCTTCATAATTTTGTTGTCTTAAAATGTGACTTTCAATGCTGAGTAAAGCTAAAGCGTTGAGCCTGTCTCCTAACATGGAGGTTCGAAGCCTGCTTTTGATCAACTTCAATTTTGAAAATGACCTTTCTCCATTGCTGTTTGTGACCATAAGTGACAGGTACATTCTTAAGGCAATCTCAATATTAGGAAAACAACATTTAACGTGTCCATAATACTAGATTAAATGGAAAATTGAAAAATATAAAAAATGACTTGAATAAATAATGATGAATAAATAAGAAAAATAAGGTGCCACACTATGCCCACAAAGCAAACTTTCATTTATTTTATTTATTTATTTATTTAAATTTATATCAACACAGCCCAAACAAAAACATTTAATAATTCACAATCCAGAACAACAGAACATAATCATGACCACACAGCAGACTTTCATATCACCACAGCAAAAACAAAAACGCTTTTTTTTGCTGTAGAGAAAGTCGGCTGTGGGTCTTCCTTTCTCCATCTCTCTTTCACTTCTTTCTTTTTTCTTCATCTCCCCATCCCTTCTTCCTTCTTTCCTTTCTCTCCATCCCCCTGCCTTTCTCTCTTGCTCTCTCTCTTTTTCCCACTGCAACCAAAATGTTGTGAGTGCCATCCTGAAAGGGATCAAGGTTGACTCAGCCTTCCATCCTTCCAATGTAGGTAAAATGAGTACCCAGCATGTTGGGGGCAAAATGCTAATTAATTTGTGAACCACCCAGAGAGTGCACTAAGTGCTATGGGGCAGTATGTGAGTGTAATTGTTATTGCTATTGTTTATACACTGAATATTTATACCTTTGAATGTCTGGCTGAGAACATGTTCTGAATGGAGAATTTGGGTCACTCTAAAAAGCTTCCTATGCTTATCTTTCTAAAGGATCAAAAATTAGATAATGTCAATTATTTTCTTCTTTCCAGTTAAGAATTCAGGTTGGAAAATCCCATAGTCTTTAATCAAACTGTTTCATTTCCTGCTTACCACATGGGAATTTTGGGCACCAAACTGAAATCTTTTCATTATATGCCACCAAATTTAATAATGTGAAATGCCAGCATTGTTATTAAATTTGTATTTTAATTTTGGTGATCAAGTAGTCTGAGCTGAAATAGCAATAATTTGAAAGCAGTATCAAAAATTGGGATCTAATCCAGAGAAGTAGTTTCCATTACAAATAGTTTAAACATGACTAGCCACTTAAATCTAAACTTAATGTATAATATTTTCAGGTTAATCTGCTATTGTGCAATACCTATGCAGAGCAGAGCAGGAGATCACCTGAATATTTATATTTATGTTCCTTCTTCCCTCTCTTTTTCTCCTCATGCCTTTTTGTGCCTGTCTCCCTTTCCGAGAAGGAGGGGAGATGACGCGGAGTGCCGGGGGGGGAGGGGAGGGAGGGGCACATGTGCGGCTCCTGCCTCATCCCCTCCGTCACCGGGGCAATGCGCCAGCCAATCCCCTGAGTCAGATGGGTGGCTGTCACTCTCACTCCCGTCCCTCCTTTGCTCCCTCCTTTGCCCGCGTGCCTCTTTGAAAGAGGCTCTTTCTTGCCTGCCTGGTGCCTGCCTTCATTTTTGGGGGGTTTTGTGATGCGGGCCCCCCTGTGGGCAGGCCCATAGGCTGCAGCCTAGGTAGCCTATGCTTAAATCTGGCCCTGCCCAAACCATGCCTTCTAGTCTCCTCATCAAATGTAGATTCTTCACAAAGGTGGGCCTTCTTTCACCTGTTCCTGACTCCACTGGTACCAATAAGGGGGAATAGGTGTTGAAAGTGGTTGAGAATTTTACTTCAATTATTTTTTAAATAGAAACTTACCAAAATGTACAGATTCCTCGATATTCAGGATGAGAAAAAATATTTTAAAAATTGAGCAAGAGAAAACAAAACTGATTGATTCAGCCATTCAGACCCAGGGCTGCTCCTCCTCCTCCTCCTCTTCTTTTTCTTCTTCTGAAACTCAACATAAAAAACTTCAAAGATCATGGTATCCGGCCCCATCACTCCCTGGCAAATAGAAGGGGAAGAAATGGAAGCCGTGACAGACTTTACTTTTCTCGGATCCAAGATCACTGCAGACGGTGACTGCAGCCATGAAATAAAAAGACACTTCTTGGGAGGCAAGCTATGAGAAACATAGTAGACAGCATAATATAAAGCGGAGACATTACCCTGCCAACAAAAGTCTGCATAATCAAAGCAATGGTATTCCCAGTAGTAATGTATGGCTGTGAGAGTAGGACCATAAGGAAGGCTGAGCACAGAAGAATAGAAGTCTTTGAACTGTGGTGCTGGAGGAGACGCTTGTGAGTCCCTTGGACTGCAAGGAGATCAAATCAGTCAATCCTGAAGAAAATCAATCCTGACTGCTCATTGGAAGGACAAGTGCCAAAGATGAAGCTCATGTACTTTGGCCACCAAATAAGAAGGGAGGACTCACTTGAAAAGGCCTTAATGCTGGGAAAGACTGAGGGCAAAAGGAGAAGGGGGAGACAAAGGATGAGGTGGCTAGATGGCATAGTTGACACAATGGCCGTAGATCTGTGTGGGCTGCAGTGAATGAAAGAGGACAGAGAAGCCTGGCGTGCAGCAGTCCATGGAGTCGCAAACAGTCGGCCCTGACTGTGTGACTGAACAACAACAACAATCCTCTCTTATGATCATACCTGTCAAGTATCCCGGATTGGCCGGGAAATCCCATATTTTGGTGGTGTCCTGTATTTAGAACGGTGGGGAAAGGGGTTACTACACATGTGCACACACGCAGAACCCATCTATGCATGCGCAAACATGTTCTGTGCATGTGCAAAGGGGTTCTGTGCATGTGCAATGGAGTTTTTCCTGCGCATGTGCACCTGGGCCAGAGCAGTTCCCATATTTTCCATTGCAGCGCTTGACGGGTATGCTTATGATTGCTATTTCTCAGAGTTGCCCCTCATTTTTTTCACTTATGTAGCACAGAATTTCCCTCTCTGTGGTGATACAGTAGAACCCCGACATACAAATGGTTCGACTTACAAAAAAATCGACATACAAATAGAAATCCTGGCTAAAAAAATTTTGATATACAAATTTTTAATAGGAAAAGATTTGACATACAAAAAAATACAGTGGCATCTAGTGACCTCTTCTGGTAATCCAATGTGTTTTCAACATACTTTTTTTGACATACAAATAACCTTGTGCAACAGGAAAAATTCATATGTAGAGGTTTTACTGTAATTGCATTGGCCTGAGTTAATGCAATTACAGTAAAACCTCTACATATGAATTTTTCCCATTGCACAAGGTTATTTGTATGTCAAATAACCATTTTTTGGTGTTTTGTTTTTAGAATGTATGAAAATCCACAATTTTTAAAATATTTTGGACAGAAAGGCTTTAAAATATTAATACATGAGAGAAAAAATAAAATTAGCACATTTCCTTTCTTTACGTTAAATTGCTTGATTTCATAATCTAAAATGTATATATGGCACTACACGTTCAGGAGGCTCCATACTTAACAAAAACAAATTTATTTTTTAGCACTGTCATTTCCCTCTCAGAAGCTTTTCGGAATGACATTCTGTTGAACTCAACATTTGGCACAATATGTTTCTGAGCAGTCAGGAAGAGTCTCTGATACCTTTCCAGGTGCCAAATATCCCAAATGCCATACTCATAGCTGCCAAACCTCTCAGCATTTCTTGGGGAACTTCTAAAATAGAGCTGAGCTGCATGCTATCAATATGAAAACCTATTGCGTGTTCAGGGATTTTGTAGAATAGATAGCAAGAGAGCAATGCCTCAATGGGCATTGATGTCCATTTATAGCAGATGGTCTTATTTATTTATTTATTTTAGTTATTTTAATATTAATACTTAAATAGTAATATGCACAGTATGTGATGGGATGGAGTATACCCTGTGCTTTTACATACCTTGTTCTTTAGCCTCTGCAAAATGGTGATTTCAAATCTGTGGGAGTTAGAAAGAATGTAAACATTATTTGCCTCGTGGTGGAGAAGAAATGGAACCTAATGTGTGATTGACATGTCTTGCTGTAAGATCATTGGTTGGAATCCCTGAGGGGTGGGTCAAAGGTGGACCCTGGGGGTTGGGGATGACATATCTCCAAGAGGCAGATAGACAGAAACACACTCAGTGACTCAGACTGGCTCTGGAATGCCTGCCTGCTTTGCAAGCAACCAAGATGTAAGGGATTGAGAGAAAGAGGAGGGGGGAGCTTGCTTTCCCTCACCCTAGCAGCCTTCTTTATCTATTTGCTTCCTGATATTTTGATGGACTGTATCCTGTATCTTGCTGTGCTTTTAATACACTTATAAAATGCCTGAAGAGATTTGGAGTGATTTCTTGGCTCAATGCTACTTGATTCTAGACACATCTGAAGCCTGGGTTGTCCAGCCAGGGGGCTGCAACTCACAAGGACAATAGGGCCTACTCGACGAGAGTAAAGATCCTGTTGTTACACAGTATACCAAAAGAAACAGTGCTTGCAGGTGGTAATTGTGTCAATTCATAGAAATTATACATCTCCTCTCATGAAAGTCTTCATTCTTTCATTTTTCTTTAGTTGATAGCAGCAGGTCTTTGAAAGCTACAAGAAGTAATTTGGGAATTGTTGATTGTCTTCATTAATCTATGTCTCCATCTCTTTCCTTCCACCGCTTTGGCCTTTTTAATCTGAATAGTTTAGTCCAATCTTTTTCTCTTCCTTGTTGATGTATTCATTTAATCAGTAACCTTCATGTGTGTGTGTGTGTGTGTGTGTGTGTGTGTGTGTGTGTGTGTGTGTGTGTGTGTGTGTGTGTGTGTGTGTGTGTGTGTGTGTGTGTGTGTGTTGATATCCATACTTATCTATTATTCCATTGCTTGCTACTATAGCATCCAATCAGAGCAGAGCAAGCATCTCACTAATGCTCTCTGATCATAATTTTTCAAATAACTCTGTTGGGATTTTATGGTGATTTTATGTTTACTTTAATACGTACTTGTGTTTCTCCTGCTGCAAGCCTTTCTGTACCCCATTTTCATGCCTCTTTTTCTAATCATTTCACAAATGAACTTAGTTATTCATGAGTCTCCCTATCAGTTGGTTATGCAAAAGGGCCTATGCCCATTTCAATGTTGCTTTAGTTCATGCTTTTTTAAATAGAGCTTCTCTTATATCCTTACTCTACAAAACACATTTTTATCCTAGTTTTTAATACTGTTTGATTCTGATTCCACGCTGTGTTGCTACTGTGATTGCTCTGTCTTTAGATAGTAAATCTCAATATACAAGCACAACACAAATTGTGAACCACAATGCAGAAGAGCAGTGAACATATTAGTATAATATTGGACTATTAGAATACTTTAAACATATTTAAAAGCAAAGGTAAGGCAAACACTTGTGAAGATTTGTCAGCTCACAAGGAACTACAAGGTCCTAAAATTTCATTTACTTAAAGAAAAAGCCCACATATTTAAAGAAAAGTTTAGATGTATCATTATGAATACTCTTGGACTGTCTGAAAGATTGTATTGTCTGATGACAGGCACTATTTTTTCCAAATTTCCCAGTTATCTGTCAAAAAAGAACTACTGACTAGGAACAGAATAAAAGAGAACCCAGTGGTGGGCTCCAAAAAAAATTACTACCAGACTGTGGGTGTGGTATGGTGGGCGTGGCCAGGAGAAAACCCTGTGTTGCACCCGCATTAGGACTACAGTAAAACCCTGACTTACATATACCTCGAGTTACATAAAATTCGACTTACATAATGATTTTGTGCTAAAACTATGTCCCAATTTACACGATTTCCTATGGGTTTCCTTTGAGTTATGTAAAAATTCATTTCCCTATGGGTTTGCTTTGATTTACATAAAAATTTCATTTTTCCTATGGGTTTGCTTCGAGTTATGTAAAAAAATAATTTTTCCTATGGGTTTGCTTTGAGTTACATAAAAAAACAATTTAAGCAAAAGCCTATGGAACGGACTTTTTCATAAGTAGGGGTTTTACTGTACTTTATTTCAAAACTTGGATGGGTGGGACCAGCCAGAATTTGTGCTACTGGTTCTGGTGAACTGGTATGAACATGCTGATGCCCACCACTAAACAGAGCACCCCCAAATAGTAGAACCTCTTGACAGGGGTTTAAAAGCAGGAATTTGGAGTGAATTGGTCTGTTTTGGTGTCCAACAGGTAAAGACACATGGGGAGTGGGCCAACCTACCACAGAAAAATTCAAAAGAAAAGTGGGCTAGAGGTATGTGTAGACAGGCTGTACATTTTGTAAGTTAGGGCAGATGGATTACCCATAATACAACTACCTGATTAGCAGCTTTGCCAGCCACGTGTTCACTAAGAACTTAAAATAGTATATCTGAGTGGATTTGAAACAGAACAGTATTATTTAGATGTTCTTCCATATCTGGAGCCACTAATTTATAAGCAGTTCTCCTTGTAGCTGGGAGACCATTTGAATGATCCAGGCATGTGGGAAAGACCAAATCAGATTTGTGGCTTCATTGCTGCTGGAAAACATCTAAAACATTTCTGGGCTTTGTTCAGAAGGAAGCTTGACAATATGAACTAAAGGCATGGAATAAAACTAGCATAGCACAACATAGTATAACCACAACTATGTGGATTGATCATTTAGAATAATGACAAGCTCAAAACACTACCAAGTTGCCAGTAAGGATTTTGTATAGATATATAGCTCTCCCTAGAAAGCAATTATAAGTTACTTGCTATTCTTTGATTTTTCATCTTAATAATTCAGCTGATATATTTTCTTTTTCATTATTACTGAAATCTGCTCACACAGAGATGAAACCGAAGTCCAGTTTCACCACAAACTCAAAAATAGAAGGTAGCCAGAGTTGGTATGAAGTGTTATCAGAAAGGTCTGTATTTTCTTAGAAGTGCTCTCTCCTCTCCAGCATCTACATGAAGCCGCTGGGTGAGATTATCCGTTCCCCTGGGGTGAGGTATCATCAGTATGCTGATGATACCCAGCTGTACATCTCAACCCATGGAGACCCCAGTGATGCGACCAATGTCCTATCCAGATGTCTGGAAGCTGTTGGGGTCTGGATGGGGGATAATGGGCTACAATTGAATCCCTCCAAGACTAAGTGGCTATGGATAGGGGGTCCCGCGTTATGCAGGGAGCTGCCAACTTTGGTCTTGGATGGGGCTGCTTTGCCCCAGACAGACCCGGTACGCAACTTAGGGGTCCTCCTGGATTCAGGACTGCTACTTGTAGATCAGGTGGCTGCCGTGGGCAGGAGGGCTTTCACACAGCTTTGCGTCATCCGTCAGTTGCGTTCACTCCTAGACCGGGATTCCCTGTTCATGGTCACACATGCTCTGGTGACCTCCAGGCTAGATTATTGTAATGCGCTCTACATGGGGCTGCCCTTGATGACCATTCGGAGGCTACAGCTGGTACAGAATGTGACAGCCTGGGCAGTGATGGGGTGCGGGCGTTATGCTCGCACCTCACCATTGCTGCGGGAGCTGCACTGGTTACCAGTATGTCTCCATGTGCAATTCAAGGTGTTGGTTTTGACCTTTAAAGCCCTACATGGTAGTGGGCCAGGATACCTAAGAGACCACATCATCCCAAGAGTGTCTGTCTGTCCAACCAGAGCAGACCGGAGGGGCTCTCTAATTGTTCCATCTGCCAGAGAGACTCACCTCTCTGGCACACGAAGGAGGGCTTTTTTTGTGTCCGCACTGGCCTTGTGGAACCTCCTGCCAGAAGAGTTGCGGGAGCAGATGGAGCTGCTGCCTTTCAGAAAAGAATTAAAAACCTGGTTGGTGGGGCAGGTGTGGGGCCCAGATGGAAGAGTGACCCCCACCTGTTGGCTTATAAAACAAAGCCTCCCCATCTTTTTAATGCGGGCAGTTTTAATGTGGTTAGTTTTTAATAGATGGGTGGGTATTATGGGGTTTTAATTATTTTTAATATGTATGTTTTTATCCTGTTGTGAGCCGCCCTGAGTCGGGTTTGCCTGCTTGAGCGGCATAGAAATGTGAATTATAAATAAATAAATAAGTGTGGTACTAATTGCTAAATCTCAGCCTGCACATCACACAGCCGATCTTATTCACAAGGTTTCCCCAGCTTCTGTGAATTGATTTTTTGGGGTTACAGGCTACCAGCTGAAACCATCTTCCACCGAATTCCATTGGTATTAATTGGCAAGAAATCCTGGTTGCATCGATGCCTTCTTAGATGTCTAACCATTGGAATGTAGGAATTGTGTTCAGAGCAGTGATGCACTGCAAAAAATTGCTACCTACTCTGTGGGTGGGGCCAAATCTGTGGGCATGGCCAAATCTGTGGGCATGGCCAAGCATCATGCATTATGGGATATGGATGTGTGCATGGCCAACCAAGTAGGCATGGCCTGGGGAAATTTTCGCTGCCGGTTCTGCAGAACCTGACGGAACCTGCTGTAGTGCATCGCTAGTTCAGAGTGTTTATTTTTATGAAAATCATGCCAACAAAAAAAAAGACTAGGACCATAACAAAAAGTTAAATGGTGGCCAATCTTTTGCTCTAAAAAGGGAGGAATCAGTAACACTTGCCAGAGATGGACTGGAAGTTAGTCACCCTCTGCTAGCTTTAATCAGATATGATGGAATTGGATCCTCCTTTCAAGCTAATGCCCCAAAAAAATCTTTAAATGCTTTCAACATGCATTTCTCAACCTTAATGTGAGATTCACAAGCAAATGTCTCCTTCTTATGTAATAAATACTACATCTCCACAACATTTTGGTTGCAGTGGGAACTGTAGGCTTAGAGACTCTGATATGACAACACAAGTACAATGTGATCTGAAAGGACTTTATAAATGTCACAAACAAGATTTTGTGGTTAATTTAATCTTGCATTCCCTATTTTCAATGTTTTTATAATACTGATTTATCAATAGCAAAAAAATCAGTTGCAGAATACAATGAAAGATGCTTATTAATTTCCCCCAATATTCATCCAAGAAATATTTGGCTTCCGTGAGATGTCACCAAATACTTACTGCATTACAGTGAGGTAGATTATTGTGTCTATTTATGTTATTTATTATATTTATATATTGCCCATTTAGGATATTCTGCAACCCTGGCTGAATGGCATTGATAGGCCCAAAGACACCAAGTAGATTTTGTTACTGATCAGGTTTTTAAACTTGGCTCTCTCTCTCTCTCTCTTTTTCACGTGCAAAACACTAACTTCAACACTATACTGGCCCACTCAAATTTGTAATTACAATATAAATTATGCTGAAACAGAAACATATTGGTAAACAAAATAGGAAGTCTGCTACACATAATCCCTCTTAAATTAATTGGTTTACTATACCACTGAATTCAGTGTAGTTTTCAAAGAAATTCCATTTCACATTAGCAAAGACCAGACGTTTGGCACTGCAAAACATATTTCATAAAACTTCAAATGTCTGAACATAATTATTTAAGTTTGGCAATGTCAGTTATTTTTAAATGTTTGGCCCCTCCTTGCATATTAACATCTGCTAGGCCATTCTTAATTAAATGTCTTTGTCCAAAACATTTAAATGTCAAACCATTGTAAAGCTCGATTATGAAATGATTTCATGTTTCTTTCTGTTGCTAAGGGCATCGCTATATTTAAAAGTTTGATGGTTTAGGGGGAAAGCAACAGGGATCAAGGACATGAGGCTAGAAACAAACAAGCAACATTATTATATATAAAAAAGATCATGTAAAGCATGATCCAGTGAGCAGGGTTGAACCTACTGTTAGCATGACTGAGGCAGTTGCCTCAGATACAGTGGTACCTAGCATAACGAACGCATCGCATAGCGAAAAATTCACATAATGAAGCATCTGTTATCAAGGGCAATACCCTGCTTAATGGAAAAAAATGTTTGTTATGTGGGGGGGTTGGTAACCTGGGTATACCCGCTCAATGGGAAACCTGGTTAAGAAACATTTTTTTCCATTATGTGGGGTTCTACTAATGACTTTGCTCATTCTCTGAGGGTTCTACTGTCTTTTGCCAGCCATAGATTCCTGTTGCTCTTGTTGAACCAAAGATTCTATTTAGAGGTGAAAAGAATCATTACAACTTGGGTTTTAGTTGACAACATCTGTGCTCCATTGCTGCCCTCCCTCTGCCACACTAAATTGCTGCCCTCCCTCTGCAACAACACCCTCCAGACTCCATTTCCTTAAAGGCTGCTTCTAAAGGGATACTGTCAAGGCCCCTTATGGATGGCTTGAGCAGGACTTCAGTGGCCCCCCCTCCCCCTCTCATCATCTGTTGAGGAGGTTTCTGAGGGGGCTTGTTCAGATTCTTCTGTAATTGCATCTGGGGGACCTATTCAAGTAGATTTTAGTAGCCAATATGGGCAAGGGATCAAATCTGCTAGGGGAGTATGGGAGTGGTTGAGAAATACTGTATCATTAATGCTCCTTGGCTCTGTTATGCCCTCTAGACTAAAGGAGACAGTTATATAACCATTCCTGAAAAAATCAAATTTGGCCACAGATGTCTTGGGAAACTGTAGACCTGTAGTGATGCAGTCAAAGTCCTAACAAGGTGTCTGGAGGCTGTTCGGGTCTGGATGGGAGACAACGGGCTTCAGCTGAATCCTGGCAAGACTGAGTGGCTGTGGGTTCAGGGACCCATGTTATCCCAGGAGCTGCCACCTTTGGCTCTGGATGGGGCATCACTGCCTCAGACAGATCCGGTGCATAACTTGGGGGTCCTCCTGGACTCATGGCTACTGCTCGAAGAGCAGGTGGCAGCTGTGGCTAGGAGGGCCTTTGCACAGCTTCGTATCATCTACCAATTACGCACGCTCCTGGACCGGGACTCTTTGCTCACAGTCACTCACACTCTGGTCACCTCCAGATTGGATTACTGTAATGTGCTCTACATGGGGCTTCCCTTGATGACCATTCGAAGGCTCCAGCTGGTCCAGAATGCAGCCGCCCTGGTGGTGATGGGGCGGGGGTGTTATGCTTGCGCCTCACCACTGCTCCAGGAGCTGCACTGGTTGCCAGTTTGCCTCCGGGTGCAATTCAAGGTGCTGGCTTTGACCTTTAAAGCCCTTCATGGCAGTGAACCAGGTTACTTATGGGACCATGTCACCCCAAGGTATTCTACCCATCCTACAAGGGTAGATCACAGAGGCTCTGTGGTGGTCCCTTCGACAAGAGAGGCACACTTGACTGGGACCAGGAGGAGAGCCTTCTCTGTGTCAGCCCCAGTCCTGTGGAACCTCTTACCACTGGATCTTCACCTCCAGACTGAGCTGCTCCCCTTTAGAAAGACACTTAACAGCTGGCTATGCCAGCAGGTATGGGATCTGACAGGTGGAATGGCCCAGGCCCGCTGATTGGTTTAGTTGCCTCACATTATTGCTGTGAATTTTGTACGTGTTATCTGTTTTTATGCTTTTTTTAGTATGGATTTTACCTTTTTAACTCTTGTCTTTTTATCTTCTTAAGGGGCTAGGGAGGGTGCTGGAGGGTTTTGGTGGTTTTAAGAATGTGTTTCTATTTTAGTGTACTTTTTGTATCTGGTGTGTTTATGCACTGTTGAATTGTCAAGATTGCTCTCTCTTTTGTAAAAGAGCTTTCTCTTCTTTTGTTGCTAGCCGCTCTGGGTGGCGTTCAAGCCAGAAGGGTGGGATATAAATAAACCAAATAAATAAATAAATAAATAATATCCCTTTTTGGATTAGTTCATTAAGAGGGTTGTGGCAGACCAACTGCAGGGGGTTCTTGGATGAATCCAACTGCTTGGACCCATTCCAGTCAGGCTAGGCTGTACCATGGCACCAAATCTGCTCTGGTTGCACTGCAATATGACTTGCTCTGGGAGGTTGACCAGGAGGCTACATATATCCTGGTACTCCTGGACCTCATGGTGGCTTTTGATACCATTGACTACAGTATCTTGCTGGGGTGATTGTCAGAGTTGGGGGTCCAAGGCTGTTTTACAGTGGTTTTGTTTCTTCCTTGAGGATCATCCCCAGAGAGTCCAGCTTGGAGAATGCTTGCCAGCACCATTGGCACTGCAGTGGGGTGTTCCTCAGAGGCGGACCATTTCCCCAATGCTATTAAATAGCTATGTGAAGCTGCTGGGAACGGTCATCTGGAGATTCGGAGTACACTGTCACCAATATGCAGATGACATGCAACTCTATCTCTTCTTTACATCATCTACAGTGGATGTGGTCCAGTGCCTGGATGACTACCTGGCCATGGTGCTTTCTCCCTGTGGGAGAAAGTCCAAAGCGCTTCAGCAGTAGCAGGGAGTTAATTATATTAATATTGTGGTTTTTTTTTCCTTCAATCCAAGCCTTATTATTATCTCCGTACTGCTTCCAAAGTGCTTCGGACTTTCTCCCACAGGGTGGAGGGGAGCCCAGCGAGAGGAGCCAAAGTGGAAGTGGAAACTGCCAAGGTGGCATGGCCCTTTAAGTTATAAGGATAGATAGATAGATAGATAGATAGATAGATAGATAGATAGATAGATAGATAGATAGATAGATAGATAGATAGATAGATAGATAGATAGATAGATAGATAGATAGATAGATAGATAGATAGATAGATAGATAGATAGATATTTATTGTCATTGTCCTGCAGAGAACGAGATTGAAAATCCACTTATTGACCCAACAAAACCTAAACAAAATACAACTGTGCAAAATTATCAACATACTCCCACCCCACATATGCACATTTAACCCCTAAAAATCTCTAAAACTCTAAAAACTCTAAAAACTATATACAGAAGCTCCCTCATAAACTGCATTTCACTGCATTCAAAGCCAGCACCGCTTTTGGGTAGAAACTATTTCTCAAGTGGCTGGTCCTGGTCTTTATGGGTGCACAGCAACTCATCCCAGTATCCTGCTGGGCCAGCATGGGCCTGGGCTGAACCCAGGTAAGACAGAGGTGTTGGTGTTGCAGGATCCATCTGCCCAACTACGAGCCCTGATCCCAACACTAGATGGGATGCCTAAGGACCAAGTATGCAATTTAGGGGTCATATTAGATTGCCATCTGACCCTGGAAGCACAAATTGCAGCAGTGTTTTAAGTTACTTTCTCCAACTTTACCAAATAGCTCATACTTGGAAAGGTAGTCACTCATAACACTAGTTATCTCACTGGTAATCTCTTGTATTGATTACTGTAATGCTTTTTTCGTGGAGCTCCCCATGTTCTTGATACGGAAACTTCAAAGGGTACAGAATGCAACTGCCAGGCATTTAAATATCTCCCTAGTCTTGGTGGAATTGCATTAGCTTCCCATTGTGTTCCTTCAAAGCCCTAAACCAGGGGTGCTCAAACTATGACCTGTGGCCAAATGGTGCCAATTAATCTGGCCTGTGCTGCCCTCATCACTTCCAGAAAGTGGAAGTAAAATGTGCATGCACATAATGCACCCATGCATGTGCATAATGCTATGCACCACAAAGTGTATTTACCACAGCCACTGGCAATTTACGGCAGCATTATGTGCATGCACAGGCATGTTATGTGCATGCATTTGCAGTTTTACTTCTGATTCCGATGGAAGGGGCCACATGTGACTGGCCCGTGGCATGAAAAGTTTGGGGATCCCTGCTCTAAACAGTTTGGGACCTTCCTACTTGGAGGAGTGTCTACTCCTAAGAAATTAGCCCTGCTTCATTCACTCTTCTCTGTCAACTCAACTCCAAGTACCTACTTCCAGGATGGCTAGAGAGTTTGTTACCCATTGGAGGGCTTTCTTGCAGGGACATAGTCAGGGGGTGGCCAGGGTGGGCGTGGCCCATCCTGAGTTAGTTGTTTGCCCTCCCTGGCAAAATTAGTTTCCCATAGGAATGCATTGATAGGAATGCATTGAAAAGAAGCTTTGTTGCCCATCCTGAAAAAATATTCACCCACCAACATCTAGAATCCTGGCTATGGCTCTGCTTTCTTGGTGGCAGCTCCGGTTAACTGGAATGATCTACCTGGGGAGCTACATTTGATTGACTCTTTAGGGACCTTTAGGAAGAAACTGATAACCTTTCTTTTTGATGAGGCATTTGGCAGCTTGTTGAAGTCCAAATAGGAGACCCTCCCGCCATTTTTTGCCAATTCAGCTAGTGGACCTCGGTTCTGATTTGACTGGGATGGTGGTGGTTGTTTTAATTTAATTTAATTTAATAGTCATATTTATATATGCTGCCCACTCAGGCAGAACCCGACTCAGGGCGGCATTACAACAAGTTCTAACAACACATAAAAACACTTTAAAAGCCCCATATCCCACCCACTTTAAAAAACCCATATCCCACCCACTATAAAAAGAAGAAGAGAGAGTTCTTAATTGTTTACATAAGCCAGCAGGCGGGGACCGTGTTCCCATTCGGGCCCCACACCTGCCCTGCCAGCCAGGTTTTATGGTTTTATGGTGTCTATTTTGCACTTTTTGATATTATGAGCTGTCCAAAGTGCATCTCAGATGGGGAAGGTATAAGTCTAATAAATAAATAATAAAATAAAAATAAGGGTGGGAAATTGTTGTGTATGTAACTTAAGCAAACTGTGATTGAAAGCAAACATGTAACCAAGTGAAATGTGAATGAAATCAGATCTAGCGATCCTCCATTTCCCCCTCCCTTCCCCCCCTTGTGAATACTCCTCTCATGTAGATATCGCGGGACTGCATTCCTGCCATAGATGTACCTATTGTTTACTCATTACCCAATCAAGTGTTGTCACCTGGCTGTTTACCTGCACTGACCAATCATCTGGCTCCGCACCAGGTTTGAATCGTTACTGTTATATAAGGAACATCACTCCGCCATTGACCTCATGTTCAGATTGACTACTCTGCAATAATGATGTGTTTGGCCCCCTGACTGCTGCCTACTGCGTATCAATCTGCAAACATCAAATTGGTGATGAAGGTGGGATAATGGCTTCCCACAGCATCAAGCTACCTCTGTTTGACTGCAAGGAAGCAGAGAAATGGACTCTGTACGAGCGCCAGTTCAAGCACACGATGGCAGCCGAGCTGATTGAAGATGAGGAGCAAATGCACTCTTGCCTCCTCACACAATGTGGCCTCCCCATGCTCAAGCTTGCAATTCACCTCCTGCTGCCCTGGGACATTGATACGGTCCCGCTCAAGGAGATCCTGCCCACGCTGCAGAACCACCTTCAGCCAAAGTTATCCATCTACCCGGCGAGAGTTGCCTTCCACAGGCGAGCCCAGAGCCCAGGACAGTCCGTGGCCGACTATGCCACCGCCCTCAGGTTAGCAGCTGCCCCTTGCCAGTGGGACAACCTGGAGGAAGCCCTGAGGGACCGCCTGCTGTCTGGGATGCAGGACGAGGAAGCCCAGCAGAGGCTGATGGACAGAGACCATCTCACATTCAACTCCGTCCTGCAGGAAGCTCTGGCGGCTGAAGCAGCAAGGTCCGGTGTAAAAGCATTCAAGGTGAAGCCTGCCGCACCTGGAGGGTCTGGGTCCACTGTGCAGGCCACCCAACGGTCGTCCCCATGCTCGTCCAGCTCATCTTCATCTCCGAAGGCCTCTTCATCCTCGGGGTCTGGGTCCAATGACGACGACGTCCAGAAAGTCCAGAGAAAGTCAGCCAAGAAGCAGGCCAATGAGAAGACTTACCACCAATGCAACGGCTGCGGAGCGTCCCACGACCGGAAAAAGTGTCCCTTCCGGAAGGCCGAATGCCACCATTTTGGGCGCCGGGGCCACATTGCAAAGGTATGCAGGCATCATTGGAAGCAGGACCAGGAGCCATCCGAGTGCCCTAGAGGAAAAGGAGGGGCCATCGGGAAGATTTCCATGGAGGAGCCAACCGTGGGCCATGTGTCCAATGCACACTGATGTTTCTTTGTTGAGGTACTGTTGCAGGGGGTCCCAGTAAGGATGCAGTTGGATTCGGGCTCATCCTACTCCATCGTGTCCCAGAAAGAGTTTCTGTGCATTCCCCCCAATGTGCGGCCCAAATGAACATGCAGGCCACCACAATGGTTGAGGGACTTTGTCCCATCCTAGCGGGGAGGGATGTTGTGTATGTAACTTAAGCGAACTGTGATTGAAAGCAAACATGTAACCAAGTGAAATGTGAATGACATCGGATCTAGTGATCCTCCATTTCCCCCCTCCCTTTCCCCCTTGTGAATACTCCTCTCGTGTAGATATTGCGGGACTGCGTTCCCGCCGTAGATGTACCTATTGTTTACTCATTACCCAATCAAGTGCTGTCACCTGGCTGTTTACTTGCACTGACCAATCATGTGGCTCTGCGCCAAGTTTGAATCGTTACTGTTACATATATAAGGAGCATCGCTCTGCCATTGACCTCATGTTCAGATTGACTGCACTGCAATAAAGATGTGTTCGGCCCCATGACTGCTGCCTTCTGCGTATCAATCTGCAAACATCAAAGAAATGTAATGCTCCCTTTCCTTCCTCAGGTGGACCCATCTTCCACCATCACAAAGAAGAATTAAACAGAAGGAGCTGGGATATTCCTTCCTTCTGAAGAAGACTAATGCAAGCGCGGCGCCAAAATGGCCGCCGCGCTCTTTGCGGGGGCCCCCCCACAGGACGAAGGCATCCGGGTAGTTAGGGGCGTGGCCAGCTCCCTTATAAAAGGGGTGGCCACGAGGCAGCCGAGCTGCCATTTTGCGAAGCGACGGAGCGGAGAAGTTTTTCCCTCTTACTCCGTCGCTTTTACCTTGATTGGGAAGCCTTTTGGCTGCTGACCTTCCTCTTTTCGGCTTCCCTTAGGTCCGACTGAGATGCCTTCGAAGAAGAAGGCGGCCGCGAGCGCGGCTCAGGCGGTTCGGAGGAGCAATCCGGGTCAGAGGACCGTGGCTGCGCCTCCCCACCAGCCGCCTTTGCCGGCACCCACCGGGACCGGTGGGATGGGGTCTATTACCCCCTGGCCGGAGGCTGGGGACCCGAGCAGGGGTCCAGCATGGGCTGCGGCCCGCGGCCCGCAAGCGGCGGACGCCGCTCCTGGTGCCCATTCTACTGGGCCTTCCTCTATTGGGGCGCAGCTCGCTCCAGGGCCTTCCAGCCTTGGGGGGTGGTGTGGTCCCCGTCCTTGGCAGGCGCCTACATCGGCCCTGCCGGGCCTGGGTGTGGGGTCATGGCCATATTCGGGCCCCGGGGTGCAAGGACCTGTGCCCACGCCTGTAACAGGCAGGCCGGATGGCCCGTGGCCCCACACCAGTGTGGAGGCCTTACTGGCCCGCGTGGCGGCCCTCGAGGCTTCCCTTGCTCGGGCCAGCCACACTGGGGCTCCCTTTGGGGTTCACTTTGATGCGTCGTCTGCTGGGCAGCGGCAGGCGACGGGACGGGTCGAGCAGCTTGAGGCGCGTGGCGCGACTTCGGCCACTGCCTCGCAGCTCCCCAACCAACAGGCCAGTGCGGGTCAGGCCCCGGCGACAAGCTCTACGGCGGTCGTGAGCTCCGACGCCCCCAGTGGGCCGGAACCCCCGGTGGGGGCGGCCCGCGGGGGTGCTGTGTGTGAGTATGCGGTACAAACTAGTGCACCTACACATGTGGCTACGTTGGGGGGGGGCTTTCCAATGGCCTTGGCCTCGCGTGGGTGGTGCGGCGGTACAGCCGCCGACGCACCACCAGGCGACGTCAACCACCACCCAGGGCCACGGGGTGGGGAGCGTTTCCTACCCTGTTGGGGAATGTTTTGGGGGTGGCTGGGCTAGTCCAAGCCCCTTTCCAGATGCCCGCAGTTTCTGCTGTGCCTGTCTCGGCCTTGCCGACAGCGGGCTATTCCTTGCCACTGGGTGACCACTTGGCACAGGCCACCAGAGAGAAAATATGGCGAGGGGAGTATGTAGATATCTTCTCACTCCTAAACAGGGAGCCCACCAAGGAAGAGAGGGAGGGGCAGGATGAGAAGGATAAGGAACAGGCACGTCGTCGCAAGCCACCACGAACGTGGGCCAACTGGCTGCCGGCTTACCTCATCTACATGGCGGTGTACCTGAGGGCCCGGCCGGATTTGGCAATTCCGATGGTCCAGTATTTGGACAACATCTATCGGGCGATGGTTGACTTTCCGGGCCCATCGTGGTTGGCTTATGACGAGGAATTCCGTATGCGAATTCCCCTGCACCCTGAGATGAGGTGGGATGAGCCATGCCAGAGGCTTTGGCTTCTGTACATGACGCCCACGCGCCCCGTGCCAGGGGAAAGATACCATTGTGGACATGCGGTCCAGCGAGTGGCTCCAGCACAGGTTCCCCGCCAAGTGGCGGGGCAGGGGGTTCCAGCCCGCCTGCTGTGCTGGACTTTCTCGTCTAATGGTTCATGCAATAAGAAGAATTGCAAGTACAGACATGAGTGTCCCACCTGTGCGGGCCCCCATGCAGCCTCTGCCTGTCCCAGGCCTGGAGGGACGCGGGGCAGAGGGAGGGGCGGACAGTGGGCTGGCAAGACGGCCGCAGATGGAGCTGGTTCACCGAAAGGCTCCCTCCCCAATTAATGTGGACATGTTGGAGCGTTGGCTCGCATTGTACCCGAAGGGGGAGGATGCAGATTATCTCCTTCAGGGCTTTAGGCAGGGGTTCCGTATTCCTTTCATGGGTGATAGGTCCCCCCAGGATGCCCCCAACCTTTTGTCCCTTAGGGGGATGGAGGAGGTGGCCGCCGCCAGCATTAATAAGGAGGTCAATGCGGGCAGGGTCGCTGGCCCTTTCCCTGCACCCCCGTTCACTAACCTTAAGGTATCGCCCCTGGGCTTGGTTCCCAAGAAGTCCCCAGGCGAGTTTCGCCTTATCCATCACTTGTCCTACCCAGCCGGCCGATCGGTCAACGATGCTATCCCTGACGACCTTTGCTCAGTCAGGTATACATCTTTTGACCGCGCGCTGCACATGGTGCGCTCATGTGGCCCGGGTGCGCTGCTGGCTAAGTGCGACATTAAGTCGGCTTTTCGCCTCTTGCCGGTGCACCCGGGCGACTTTGAATTGCTGGGTTTCAAATTTCGGGGCAAATATTATTTTGATAAAGCCATGCCTTTTGGCTGTTCCATATCATGCTCGGCTTTCGAGCGTTTCAGTACCTTCCTAGAGTGGGCTTTCGTCCTCAGGTCAGGGTCCCGGTCTGTAGCCCATTACCTGGATGACTTTTTATTCGGGGGTGAACGGGGCTGGGACACGTGTACACGTCTCCTCAACACATTTCAGATGCTAATGGAGGAACTCGGTGTCCCTTTAGCGCCCGAAAAGACCGAGGGCCCATCTACACAGCTAGTCTTCCTGGGGGTGGAGATTGACACGATAGCGCAGGCGTCTAGGTTACCACGGGATAAGGTGTCAAGGATAGTGGCCCTTATCTCGGACTTGTTGGCCAAGCGCAAGGCATCACTGAGAGAACTGCAGGTGCTGCATGGTCACCTTAATTTCGCCTGCAGAGTGGTCGCACCGGGCAGGGCTTTTGCCCGGCGCTTGTGCGACGCTATGGCAGGATTATCCAGGCCTCACCATAGGGTTAGGCTTACCCGGGGTATCAGGGCAGACATGCTTGTCTGGTTACAGTTCCTGAGGGAGTTCAATGGGGTCTCATTTTGGAGGCATGACCTCCTGGCTTCCCCTCAATTTCAGATTCAGTCTGATGCCTCGGGATCCCTCGGTTATGGGATGTACTTCAATGGGAAGTGGGCCTATGGTGGGTGGCCACCGGCCTGGGCAGGCACGGGTCGCCTGCGTGATCTCACATATCTGGATTTTTTCCCTATCCTGGGTGCTTTGATGCTATGGGGCCAGGAGTGGTCCAACTCGGTCGTGCATTTCTGGTGTGACAATGCGGCTGTGGTCCACATTGTCAATGCACAGACTTCCAAATCGCCCAGGGTTATGGACCTAGTGCGCCAATTTGTGTTGCGCAGCCTGCGCCTCAACGTACTGTTCAGGGCCAGGCATGTCCCAGGGGTTAATAATGATATTGCTGACGCTTTGTCCCGCCTACAGATCTCCCGGTTCCGTGCCTTGGCCCCGGATGCGGAGGAATTTCCCTCGCCACTCCCGGAGGAGATATGGACCATTGGCAAGGAGAGGTGAACCGGGCGATTGGCCTGTCGCTAGCGCCATGCACCCGTAAGGCGTATCACCACGCAATTAATTCTTTCAGGGCATTCTGTACCCGATTTCAACTGCCAGGAACCTGGCCTATCCCGGTAACCCATGTTCTGCGGTTCATGGTTTACCTGCATTCTCAGGGCCTTGCACCTCGCACCATAGCATCTAAGCTTTCAGCGTTGGCTTTTATGGCCAAGGTGGGGGGTCATGTGGACAGCACCTCTGACTTCCGTGTGAGACATGTTTTGGAGGGGTGGGTGCGCGAGCGCGGGCGTTGCCCGGACGACCGCCACCCGATTTCCCCAGGGGTCCTTACCCAGTTGGCCCGGGGCTGGCCTTGCTTCTGTTTTGATGCATATGAGGCAGCCCTGTTCCATGCAACCACAACGGTGGCATTTTTTGGAGCGCTCCGCATCAGCGAGCTTGTGATGCTGTCTAAGGCGGATGCAAGTCGTAGGGCACTGGAACTTGAGGATGTCTGTGTTGCCAAAGACTGGGCTCAGTTGAGGATACGTTCCTCTAAGACCGATCAGCATGGCGTCGGCAGTGGTGTGCGACTGCTACGGTGTTCTTTGTCAGACATCTGTCCGGTTGGTGCCCTACAGGAATTCCTGGCACTGCGTGGCACGCACCATGGCCCGTTTTTCTGTCACCAAGATGGGTCTCCCCTTACTAAATTTCAATTTTGGAAGGTGACGGGCAAAGCGCTGGCCAGTGTGGGCCTCCCAGGCGCCCGCTATGGCACTCATTCATTCCGTATAGGGGCAGCCTCATCCGCAGCTGCTTTTGGGTACTCAGGGGCTGACATACGTAGCATGGGACGGTGGGGTTCGCAATGTTTTCAGTTTTATGTGCGCCCACTCCCGCCGTGAGTACCAACCCAGTCACCTTACCTACTTTCCCTCATTTTTCCTTTACAGACCCGGGGTGTCGTATTACACCGGTGACAGTATGGCTGGTGGGCCATAGCTACGTGCACAGGGCAGCGGGTTATGCTGCGGCGACAGAGTGGGGACCCCGACTGGGACTGGGTGCATACGCAAGTCTCACATGGCATGATAAGCCCGGGATGTTATGGCGGGAGCTGCTGCCTTTCCTTTTTTCAGGCCAGAATGCTGACCCGCCTGACATTCTGATCATACACCTGGGGGGCAATGATTTGGGCCAGGTCACCGGCTTGTCGCTGAAGCATGCGATTTGCGAGGACCTCGCCTACCTGCATTACGTCTGGCCCGCCACAACCCTTGTTTGGTCGGACATGGTCCCACGCCATTCCTACAGAGGGGGTGTTGACCTCCTGGCCCTTGACCGTGCTAGACGCACGGTGAATAGGGCAGTGGCGCGTTTCCTTGTCGACAGGGCTTGGGGGAGGGTCAGTCGTCACCCCGCTATTAGCCTCCAAAGTTATGACTTGTATGCAGGGGATGGGGTCCATCTGTCACGAGGAGGTATGGACCTCCTGTTGGGTGATTGGCGAGCAGGCCTGTTGACCGAGCTGACGGTCTGGGGGGGGGCGTCGAGCCTTCTTTGAAGCCCCTCCGTGTGGCGGGTAGCACTGGTAAGGTAAACATTATGACCCACAGGTATCCGGCAAGTTCGCAATTGACTGGACAACACTAGACAGGCATAAGTTGGTTAAACGTTGTCCGGTCAACGACGAACTAGGCGACGGGGTGATGGCTATAGCTAGACAGCATGCATCACCCCGTGATTTTACGGATACGCGTCAGAGGGTGGGGTCATTAGTTAGATATTGACTATGGTCAACAATTTGTTTGTGGTCAACAAACAAATTGATACAAATGGATACATTGTAGCAATTGCCATTGGCAATTTTGGGTGGTACCTTACCAGTGTTACTTCGGCCTGCTTGCCTTAAGAATTATGATTGGTCAATTACCAATAGAAATTTATAATTCGGACTAGGGCATGAATCAATAAATGTGGCCCAATGCCGTTATCCACTTTTATTGGTGTCTGAGTCCTTTATTGGGGGGTGCGCCTGCAAAGCAAAAGAACTGGCAATAGAGGTGGTACAACAGCAGTGGAGTAAAAAAGAGGATGTCTTAGCTTCTGTATTTTTAGATGCCACTTATGTATTTTTCTTCATTTAATTTGATACTGGAAGGCAGAGAGTCCTTGAGCCAAGCACTGTTCAAAAGGTGCCTAAAAAAGTAATGAATAAGAGGTGATCTACCAAGCAACTGTTCTCACACTGCCTGGCTTGAGGACTTTTCATAGACTGATATAAACCAGATAGAAATAGCTCTAAGCTGTAAAACTGGTTACTTAAAATTGTTGGGGTTCAGCTATTGTAGATGCCTCCTCCTCCACTACTACTACTACTACTACTACTACTACTACTACTACTACTACTACTACTACTACTACTACTATGTTTTGCTATTTTTGCTTTTGAAATTGTATTGTAGTGCATATTTTATTTATATTTTGTTGTAACTGAATGGTATATTTTGTAGTGTGAAATTTTGTAACTGTATCTCTGGAGGTCTGTGTATTGTATTATTATTATTATTATTATTATTATTATTATTATTATTATTATTATTATTATTATTATTATTATTATTATTATTATTATTATTATTATTATTATTATTATTATTATTATTATTATTATTATTGTCCGCCATGTAAATCATCCTGAGTCGGGTTGTACCTGAGAGGGCAGTATATAAGCGCGAAAATTAAATTAAATTTAAAAAATTACTACCACCACCAGTAGTAGTAGTAGTATACTGTAACCATAGCATTGTCTTTTTGAATAGACAATGGCATGACTGCCAACATATCCTTCTCCATTTCCTACCATGGAATTGTACCTTTTTCTCTTGACAGGTGTGTGGATGGGTAGGCACTGCCAAATTTGCTTGCTGAGTTCCACATTTCAATAAGGGGAGCTTGGCTACCAAAGTACTCATTGTGTGAGGCATTTTACTTCCTACCCAAGGCAGCAGGAGATCCTAGGTCATTCCAGCTACCATTGGATTACAACTCCCATAATCTCTACCTAGCATAGTGTATCATAGGGGATGGTAAGAGTTGGCACCTAGTACCTGAAGAACCATATATGCTGTACAAATTCTAGGTTAGCAACCAGAATATTTACCATGGTAATAACTTTTTTTAAAAAAAACTTGTTACTTTCTTAGTGAAGGAATGTTTACTTTCAATGTATGAATTGTTATTTTCTACGTATTTGTTGTCATGTTTTCAAATTTCTTACTAAACACTTATTCATTCTTCTTGTTCTGCAATATCTGAATCCAAATATTGGCGATCCTCATGGTGATCAGCCATGAAGAATATAAAGCAGTGGCCTTTCATCTGCCTTCTGCATTGCAGCATGACACACTGATTCAGTTCCACGAGTCACTTTCTGGTCCTTGTTGCAATGGCCCAAGGAGGATCGGAATGACTGGCTGCCAGGGAAGGCACGTGAGATGAATGTGTGGTGAAAGTCCAGTCCCGATTGGCTCGGGTGGTTGTGGGAAGGCATCTGGTTTCTGTCTCCTGTCACCTTCACATTTTGTAAACAAAGGCCTCTTTGTCTGCATGAGAGACAACGCTGGATTTTGGGCATGCGTAGAATAGTGAGATTCTCCTTGTTTCTCCTTATTTGGGTTCGGACATTCTGATTGGCTATGTGCTTAAGTTTTGTTTCTGATATACTCTGTTTGAATAAAGAGACGCCATTAGTATTCCTTTGTTCAGCCAAAACTGCAGTAGTGTGTGTGTATGCTTGCTCTCTACTATTTCTCTATCTCTGTTTCTTACTTGCCTAATGAAGCTGGACTTCGTTAGCTTTTAACTCCTCCTGTGTTTATCTGGGGCTATAAACTGCACCGTTAAATGAGGCTGATTATCTTTACATGGATTGGATTCCTACAAGTGGCACTCCTTGGGAGGCTTTGAACTACAATGAGAGAGCCTTCTTTGAATTCTGCTTCAGCAATTAGCACCTCATAATTAGCGACCGGGACAAGGTCTCACTCACTCACAACCAGAGAAAAGGTCCGACCAGAGGAAAGGTCCAATCAAGCGCTTGAGAAATACAACAGGGTGAGTGAAAAATTTATTATGGGGTGTGTGTTGGCTTCGCCTGAGGAGGAGCTTTGTAAAGATATCTCAGATCTTTTGCATATGAATGGGAGACGAGCTGATAAGAAGGAAATACAAAAGCTTGTCCAAGTTGTAGGAAAAACCTGTCCTTGGGTTAAATATGATGATTGTTTGGACTTAACACATTGGAAAAAAATTGGGAATGAATTGCAGAAGCATGAGAGGATTTCTGTATCAGTGCAATTTATGTGGAGTGAAGTCAGAAACTGTCTTCAAAGACTTACTCCAAGAAATATGTTGTTCTCCCAGAGGCTTGATGGTCCCCTTCCACAGCTTTTGGCCCCAGCCAAGGGAGGGACTCTGGCAACAGCCCCTCCATCATATGAGAAACAACAGCATGAGCCCCCTGATGGAGATGGGGGTGGAAAAGGAGATGGGGCATTATATCCTGCCTTGCAGCAATCAAGCACTTTTAGCCCTACAAAAGACCTGTTCTCTGCTGCTTTAACTGCAGCTGTGCTGGATATGGAATCTGTTGCTGTATATCCAGTGAACAGAGAGGCTCTGGCAAATGGGACTGCTGCAATACTGCCTGCCGAGTCTAAAAAACAACTAGTGCCAGCTGATTGGGAACAAATGGTGGGGACCTCATCACAGATTGAAGCTATTAATGCATGCAAAGTGGCAGGAAGCAAGGAGTGTGATTCCAAGAGCAGCACAGGAGACCTCAGCTCATCCCTGAAGCAACCCTCATCACAAAAGCAGGAGAAGCTGAGTAGTAAACTTGATTCCTCATGTGTGGCCAGAAAACCCAAGCCCAGAAAGGGGTCTTCTCACAAGTACAACCTAATGGGTGCAGTTTGTCATAAAGTTGAGATTCAGATGCTGCAAATGAAAAAAGTCCAGAGGAAGAGGCGCGTGGATCCTTCCTCTATGGACAGCAGGCTTTTGCAAAAATACAAGGAGGGAGAAGAAATAGTCCAGTTTATGGCTGATTTTGAATTGCCCAACCCTCAAACAAAGAGATCCAGAATGGGCTGTTCCAAGTTTCAAGCATCAGGATTGCAGGGAAAGCAAATGAGAATTCCCTGTACTGTTCTTCTGTGTGAAAATTACTTGCAACTTCTGGAGAAGTTCTTTGTGCCTTCATACCTCATCTGCCTGCCTTAATACAGATGGGTGTGGCTGGAGCATGAAGGAATGTGTGTTTGCCTGAAAAGCTGGAAAGGGGGGTTGGCTGGGTGTCTTGTGAATTCAGTGAGAATTTATGGCCTAATTTCAACCTTGCCATGCCAAGAACTGTGCTGGAGAGAAGATAGTGTTTAAGAAGAAAGCTTCAATCAACATTTGGACTTTTAATTTGGACATTTTAATTGGACTAAAAAGTTTGAGTGGACTCTAAATAAGAATTGGCCTTGTTTGCATTATAAAACTGAAAACCTTTTTTAAGAAACAAAAAAAAATTGTCTACCTGCTCATGCTATGAGTGTGAAATGCTCTAATGATATTTGTACTGTATTTGATTTACCGTGCTATGCTGGTTTTAAGTTATTGAATGCCTCTTTCACCTACACCAGTGAGAGAAGAAGAAATTTAATGCCTTACTCATGTAATTGGGGAGTGAGAAATGCTTTCTAGAATGCAACAGAAACCTCTTTCATGTAAGGAAGAAGAGAAATGTTCATGTTTTGTTCATGCTTAAATGTTTGCTTATTCTCTTGCAGGAGAAAGACCTGTCTTTGCTTATGTTATGTTTTGCCTTATGAAACTGCATATCTCAAAGTACCTTCAGAAGTACATGGAAGAGTTTTCAGTACCCTACACATGTAAATGGGTTTGTGACATTGCATTTGTGTTATACATCAGGCATGTTTCACGTTTAGTTACATGGTACTAGTAATAACAGGGCATGCTCCTGTTTCTTAGGGGAGTGTCTTCCTAAGCCATTGGTCATTTATTGGCAACAAGGGAATCCTGAGTGGAAGGATTCCTGCCCGAGTGATCCGCCCATGGAGAGAGAAGAAGGTTACTCAGCTCCAGGATGGTGGTTCACCAATAGACTAAATTTGTTGACATTTGTTCTTTTCTTTCTTACTGTGCTTCCAGCTGTAAGAACAATGACTCATGGGGGCAACCCCAACTTTTGGCTTCGTCATGCTAACTATATGTTTGAGGTTCATGGTAAGAATGCAACGTTATACTATGAGCATCCACTGGCAGTGTCTCAAATGGCCTTTCTTCCGGCATTGTTCAACACGCCTGAGTTGGTTATTGGACACTTGCAACATCTTGATAGGTCTACACTCTTCTCTAATCCCCCAGAACAATTTAACAACACCCGCTGGGGAAGCATGACATTCAAGAAGTACACTAAAGGACTTTGTTTCTGCTGTCATAGTTCTGGAGTCTGGAATAGTAAATGGAAGCACTGTACTCAAGCACAAAGTGTTTTGCGGAATGTAGGCAATTATACGGGTTGTGATGATTATTTTTGGTTATGGGGTAGTTATAACAGTTCTTATAAGCTTAATTATACCTTGTTTAACACTACTATTGAAGATATATATGATGTGTTTCCTATGTTTACTCCTGATTATTCTGCTATAGATAGTGGTTCAATTTGCAATGGATGGCAAATTAAGGATCCCAACATGTGGTTCTTTTTTAATGGAGTTGCCACGAATTTCCATCCAGGACAATATCAATGTGCAGCATTGGGTTATTTTACCTTACCCGTACAAGTGCAAATGCCGCTTCAGGCAGATGCACGGCGCCGGAGAGCTGTTGCCGGCCCGATGGGTTTTGGTTGCAATGATGAAGTGATAATCGATGTTCAGCTTTCTGATGGTAGCTCCTGGGGGAGAGCTATAGGGAGTGTTATCACTGGAGCACTCACCTTGGGATCATACCCAGGTGTCATTTCCCAGGAGAATAGAAGGTCCATTTTGGGACTCACCTGTAGGCTGGAGAAATCAATCAATGCCACAGGGAGGGTCATACGGGATCTTCAAATGGAAATCACTGAGCTTCATCAAGACCAAATGCAGGACAGACTGGCCATAGATTACCTGTTAGCAAAATCCGGAGGATTTTGTAGGCTGGTCGGGAACCAGGGATGTCGGGTAAAATTCCAGGATCTGAATAATACTATTGAGAAAGAACTTCAGAATTTACAGGAGAGCATTACTAACAATGTACGCACAGATGTTAATCTCTTTGATTGGATGACTTCTTGGTTGCCTGATTTGTCTGTCCTTAGACAAGTTTTCTTTTATGGGTTCATTATTATTATCTGCCTTATATCTTTGTGTTTTTGCATTAATTGTATTCCTAACCTTATTTCTATGTGTAACACATGTCCACTGTGTAGAAGGGAGACATTGGGTTTTGCACGACGGCAATTGTACTCAATGAGGTATCATCCGCCGGAACAAGGTACCAGGAGTCAGGAGGGGTACGATGTCCAGGAGGACGGTGATGATGTATATGGAGGAGTAGTTATGGAGTATGATGACATGCAGGGGTATGATTGGCCTTCCCTCTCTCAAATTTAAATGAAAAAGGAGGACATGTGGGAAGGCATCTGGTTTCTGTCTCCTGTCACCTTCACATTTTGTAAACAAAGGCCTCTTTGTCTGCATGAGAGACAACGCTGGATTTTGGGCATGCGTAGAATAGTGAGATTCTCCTTGTTTCTCCTTATTTGGGTTCGGACATTCTGATTGGCTATGTGCTTAAGTTTTGTTTCTGATATACTCTGTTTGAATAAAGAGACGCCATTAGTATTCCTTTGTTCAGCCAAAACTGCAGTAGCGTGTGTGTATGCTTGCTCTCTACTATTTCTCTATCTCTGTTTCTTACTTGCCTAATGAAGCTGGACTTCGTTAGCTTTTAACTCCTCCTGTGTTTATCTGGGGCTATAAACTGCACCGTTAAATGAGGCTGATTATCTTTACATGGATCAGATTCCTACAGGTGGTCTGTATTTGTTACCCTGCCTCAGGATCTTCTGTGCATAGGTTGTTCATGACCCCGTTACAGAAGGCTTTGCATACGTGGGATTTTGCTGGCCAAGTTACATTTGCCAGCTCTAGGAAGTTACTCGGAAGTTTGCTGAGTATCTTGGACCCTGCTGGGATTGTAATTAACAGAGTTGGCGACACCCATTGTTCCTGCCTTATCTCGGAGTCTTGGCTATGTTGACTCCGGAAAACTAGACTTAATCATCATGTTTGGCATGGCTTGTTTGCTCAACTGAGTCCACAACCAGTGAGATAATGGTTAATTAACTTGAGTTCATCACCTCATGACTTTTGCCCTATTTCTCTCATAGCTGCCAGCCAAGGCAATATGAATCACCCCATAGCTATCAATAGCCCATACCCCACTTGCCTTTCCAGCAAAGCCCGTGGTGGTTCTCAGCGGTGTGCTTGCTTGAGCGAACCCATTGGTAAAGTTTTTGGCCAATTATGAATGCGGGCAACCCACAGGTCCTAAGCCCTTTTGGCATATAATATTCTTCTTCTGCCAGAGAGCTAAAAATGACAAGCATGGGTTGTCTCTTCTCTTCACTGTCTTCACTTAACATGCTGTGAGGTAGTTCTTTACATAATGGTCATGGTCTCCCAATATATTTCCATTTCTAGCCTTTTAACGGTATTTTATTTCTTATATTTTTATTCTTTCTGTTTTCAGATTGGAACAGTGTACATGGCTCTCTTCCTCCCCTCTCTATAAAACCCTGTTGGGCTCTTTTTTCTTTTATGTACTGATCAGACCCTGGACCACCAAAATGAAGCAGATAAATCAGGCAGAGAGAGAGGGTAACTGGTCCAAGATAGGTTTCCTGCCTTTGTAGAAAAGAACAGTATCTTGATCACCCAGGATTCTGGCCAGCATTCCAGCTACTCTACCACACTCCCTTTTATATCACCTTGTAAATTTGATACCTTTACCTCATGACATATACAGATCAAACTGAGAATTTCATAATTCTATCAACTTCCAATAAACCACTCAAGTACATTTCAAAGGCAATGGGACAAGATAAGCAGGATGTGATCCCCCCACCCAGCCTGTTCCCTATTGGGTAAGGGAAGAATGCTGCTGGCTAGTTTTGGTGTTTAAGAACCAAGACAATAGAAGCAGCCGATGTCTGGCTTAACGCATCTTTATTGCATGATGGTCAGAGGGAACATGTGGTAATGGCGGACGAACAGCTCAATATATACAGTGGCTATACATTTGAATGTGGCTCCTCGGTAGCTCATTGGCTACTGTCTGCGTGACGTCACCCCCTGTCATGCCCTTCTTGTCCAGGTGAGGTAGTGGCGGGAATCTTCCCGCGGCTGTAGGCATTTGGAGAATTTGTACCATGTGAGCTGGACGCTCGCTACTGCCCCCAGTGGTCATTAGCTCGCGTCCTCATACAGAAGGTTACAGTGTTACTCTTTGAGATTGGTACATTCACTCATTCGTGTGGTTACATTATTAAAGGTCAGGAAAAAGAGGGCCAAACGGTGAGAATCCCAGGAACAGAAAACCATTTGTGGCACAATATCAAGGTAATGCAGATAGTCAAAGTTCAAAAGCATACTTTAATGCGCAAGTAGATCCGAAGCCCTTTCCAGATAAATTGGCTTTTCCAAGCTTCCTCAGGAGTCTATGCACATAAAAACATATACATATCATAACCATACAATATCTACATCAATATACAATATTACATATATATACATCATATATACAACAGGGAAATGCATTTAAAGAAAATTACCTGCTTGCAATGTAGTTTCTCAAGGTATTATAATTTTAATGAAAATTAAACTTTATTCGCGTCTGAGCCTCAGTGAAAATTCTTCAGTGCTCCTTGACGTCAAAGAACCATCTCACTAACACCTTATTTTATAATCAATACTAACCCACAGCAGCTGTATCTCATAAAGAACCACATATTGTAACCTAGAGATATCTTAAAGGAAACACGACAAGTCCAAATCCATGTTGAGTCCATGTGGATGAACAGTGTTGAAACAATAAATGAAATGTGCTTCTCTGCGGCGTAATCTAAGTTCTATATCTATTGTTTCATATCGAGAGGATTTGACAGTTTCAAGGACAGCGAACCTCAAATCTTTATCACTGTGTTGCTTCTCCAGAAAATGACTGACCATGGGTGCAGTGATGTCACCTTTCCTAATCCTAGACCTGTGTTCCGACAGCCTGGTTTTAATCTCACGGCTGGTGCACCCCACATAACTTAACCCACAACTACAGACGATGATATATATGCAACATTTAATTTGGCAAGTGGTAAGCTCTTTCAATTTCAATTTATAAGTACTCCCAGGAACCATGATTTCCTTAGTCTCCCAGGCAAGTTTACAATGCACACAATGCACACATTTAAAGTGCCCTGATGCAATGGGTTGAATGGGTGGAAAATATAGGTCTGATTTAGTCACAAACTGTCAGATAGAACGTGTCTTCCTGAATCCTATCAAAGGCACTTGCTCACAACCTGCAATGTGTTTGACAATATGCCAATGTCGATAGATAATGGACTTATTAAAGGCACATTACACTCCATACACAACACCCCTCCCCCCTAGGATGAGATGAAGTCTCTCATCGAATATGGTTTACTGCATGAGCGCTTTGGGCGCAAAGCTGGCTGGCTTGTCCCGGGGGCGTTATCGCTTCTGTGTTCCCTGGGCTCTTGTCCTGCAACGGGAGAGGGAGACTCGTTAGCGACTTGCTGCGGTTCTGCGGCTTTTGGGGTAGGGGTAAACTCAATTGTGGGAAAACCGTGGGCATTGGGGATTAACGAAAAACCCCGCTCCTCGCTTGGATGGGTGGGGGACCACTCCGAAAAACTCCCCCGGTTTTGTAACTCAAAGTCAAACTCATATTCTGGGATATCTATGGGGGCATCCTCCAGGATATCTGCGGGGACAAACTTATTCTCTTCCCCCCTCGGTGGGGACCACTGGCTCCCCTCTCCTCCCCCTTGGGCTGAATGGGTGGGGGAGAACCCTAACGCTGAGTCTTGATGCGCGGTTTCCATGCCCTGGTTACCGGGAACCCGTCGCCGGAGTTGGTCCGCATGTCGCCTCCAGAGTAGACCTGTGCTGGTCTCAACGCAGTACAACACAGGTCCAGTTTGCCCAATGACTGCTCCCGGAACCCAGGCTGGTCCTGCGGTTGCGTAATTTCTGCAATGGACCAGGGTGCCTATTTCGAAACTCTTTGTGCCCGCTATCCCAATGTTCCTCCCCGTATCTTCCACCCTCGTGGGGTCTAGCCTGGTCAGTATCGTAGTTAGCTTCCTGCGCATAAGGAGTTCTGCGGGCGAGTAACCTGAGGCCAGGGGGTCACCCTATAACCAAGCAAGAATTGGCATAACTGCAGATTCAGGTCCCCGGGGCCCATGCGCCTCAGCACGTCTTTTGTGGTACGCACGAGGTGTTCTACCTGTCTGTTTGTTGCTGGGTGAAACGGTGCGGAGGTGATGTGCCGGATGGCGTTTATGTCAATGAACGCCCGGAACTCGGTGGACGTGAAACAACTTGCGTTATCACTCACAAGTACATCATGTATACCGAACGAACTGAACACCTTGTGAAACTGCTTAATGGTTGCGGCTGATGAGGTGTTTGCCACTGGGATAACTTCTAACCACTTGGAATAAGTGTCCACTATGAGGAGGAAAAGCGAACCTCTGAAGGGACCTGCGAAGTCAATGTCCACGCGGGACCATGGCCCTTTTGCCGCACCCCATTCTCTGTGCAGAAGCCGGGCCTCCTCGGGCCGAGAGCTTTGGCAACTCTCGCAAGTGCTCACCATGTGCTCAATATCAGGGTCTAACTGTGGCCACCAGAAATAGCTCCTGGCCAATGCCTTGGAGCGGACAATCCCTGGATGGCTGACGTGCAGCAGCTTGAGCAGTCTTGCTCTCAGGGATTCAGGGACGACCACCCACTGGTCCCAAAGGAGGCAACCCCTCTCCATGGACAGTTCCAAACTCTTCCTAAAAAAAGGAGCAAATTCTGCCGCTGGGGAAGACGTTGGCCACCCTTTTTGCACCCATGAACTAACTAGGGCCAATGTCTTATCTCTGCCTGTCACCTTGGTGATTTCCGCGGGTACTATTGGGGGTGAATCCAGGACCTCTATCATGAGCACTTGGTGGTCTTGTTCCACCTCACACATGGGGTTGCCCACGTGGGGCAGGGGTGACCTCGAGAGTGCATCCGCATGGCTTATGTCCTTTCCGGGGCAATAAACCAGCGTGTTCTGGTACGCGTTTAAGAAAATGGCCCACCTCAGCATTCGACGGGACAGAATCTGCGGTGTGGGCTTGTCTGCGGTGAAAATGCCTAGGAGGGGCTTGTGGTCAGTCACTATTGTGAAAGGGCGGCCATATAGAAAGTCATGAAACTTCTTCGTCCCAGCGATTATTGCAAGTGCCTCCCTGTTTGTCTGTGCATAGTTGCACTCTGCCTTAGACAGGGATTTGGAGTAGAACGCCACTGGGGCTTCCCGCCTGCTTTCCAACATGTGGCACAGGACCGCCCCGACCCCCACTGGAGAAGCATCACATACCAGAACCACTGGCTTCTTGGGATCGAAATGGGTCAGGATGGCCTCTGAGGTTAAGAGTTGTTTCAGCTCATTGAATGCTCTCTCCTGACTCCCGCCCCATCGCCAAACCTCATCCTTCTTTAATAATCTATGAAGTGGCTCTGCCACCGATGCCTTCCTAGGCAGGAAGGAATGGTAAAAGTTCAGGAGCTCCAGGAATGATTGCAATTCGAGCTTGGAGGTGGGGCGAGGAGCATTTTGAACAGTGGACACCTTTGATTCAGAGGGTTTTATGCCAACAGGAGTCACCCAGAAACCTAGGAACTCTTCCTCTTTTGCGAAGAAAACACATTTGTCTTTCCGCAGCCTCAAACCCGCTTTTTCGAATACTGTCAGTACTTTGTCCAGCCTTTCAGCCAATTCTGACTCACTCCCCCCTGTTATCAATACGTCGTCAAAATATGGCAAGACCCCCTCCAGACCCTTCAACAGACGCTCCACTAATGATTGAAAAATGCCTGGAGCCGAGTTCACGCCAAACTGTAGGCGCGTCACCTTAAACGCCCCTTTGTGGGTGACTATTGTCTGTGCAGCAGCTGCAGCTGGGGTTACCGAGAGCTGCTGATAAGCCTGCGCCAGGTCCAGCTTCGCAAAACACTTTCCCCCATGTAACCTGGCCAACAGGTGGCTGACTACCAGCACCGGATACGCATTTGGGCGTATTGCCTTATTAATGGTACATTTGTAATCAGCGCAAATTTGAACCTCCCCATTGGCCTTTAGCGCTGTTACAATCGGAGTTTCCCACTCCGCAGAGTCAACTGGAACTAGAATTCCCTGGCCCACCAACTTGTCCAACTCCGCCTCTATTTTGTCCTTTAGTGCAAACGGCACCCTTTGCAGTTTGAGTCTTATCGGGCGCATCTCCGGGTCCAGGTCGAACACAACTGGGGGCCCCTTGAATTTTCCGAGTCCCTTCTTGAATACCTCGGGATGCGCATTACACACCTCCTGTATTGGGTCAGTTCCGATAGTATGCACCCCCCCTATGAACAAACCCAGGGGCTTAAACCATTGTGTTCCCAGGAGGCAACAGGCTCCCCCCTTGAGGACAACCAGAGGGAGCTCCGAGGCGTGTTGCTTATATTGGACCTTGAATTTCCCCACCCCCAACACCAGAATGCTATTTCCCTGCACATCTCGCAAAGTAGACCTCAGTGCTTTGAGTTTGGGCCGCGCGTTGGGGGAAATTCGCAAAAATTCACTCTGGGAAATGATGGAATAGGAGGAACCCGAGTCTATCTCCATCTTAACGGGGACCCCTTGCAACAGTACCTCTACAAAGTAATGTGGGTGTCCCAAGGACACGCTTTGGACCACCGTGTTGTCGTCGCCGGGAACCCGCCGGCGCACTCAATGTACCTCGACGTCGCTGTCGTCAGAGATGCAGCCCACGCCGTCCTGCTTTCTTGAGGGCCGGGCGCTCTCCTGCTTCCTTGGGAAACGGTCTGTCGAGCCCTTTCAGTCTTTGTGCCGCCGCCTGCAAACCTTGGTGATGTGGCCCCACCGTCCACAGTTATGGCACTCCGCCTTCCAGAATGGGCACTTACTGCGGTCGTGGGATGCTCTGCAGCCGTCGCAACATCGGCCGTCCTTCCGCACCTTCCGGATGTCCTCGTCCTCGCTGCTCTCCGTGGAGGAGTGTGGTGCCCGCCTGGCCGCTTGCACTGGGCCTGCTGCCCTGTCGGGTTATGGGGGCCTTGTCCTGAACCCCTTAACCCCGGCCCTCGTGGCTTCTGCCACCTGCGCCTCCTTTATGACCTCTTGTAACGTTGGGGGCCACTCTTTGTTCATCAGCTTTCGCTGGATCTCCTCGTCCCACAGGCCACACAGCATGCGGTCCCTGAGGGTGATTTCCAGGTTCTCCCACTTGCATGGGCCGGCAGCCAAACGGAGGGCCGCTGCAAAGGCAGCCACGGACTCACTGGGTGACTAAACCCTCTTCCAGAAGGAGTCCTGAGCCGAGAACATCGAGATCGTGGGTTGGAAATGGTCCCGCATGGCTTTCAGGAGCTGCTTGACCGGGACCTCATCTACCTTCCTTGGAGACACCAGGTCCACCAAAACCTTCATTGCCGGGAACCCGAGCATCCTGATAAGGGTGGCCCTTTTCTTCCCCTCGTCCGAGATGTTGGACACCATCAGTGCGCTTTTGAAGTCCATCTCGAACAGTTCCCATTTCTCCGGTTTATTGATGTCGAAACCGGCCTGTGTTGTCTTGATTCCATGGGAAGCCATATCCCACCTTCGTTGCCAATTTGGTGTTTAAGAACCAAGACAATAGAAGCAGCCAAAGTCTGGCTTAACGCATCTTTGTTGCATGATGGTCAGAGGGAACATGTGGTAATGGCGGACGAACAGCTCAATATATACAGTGGCTATACATTTGAATGTGGCTCCTCGGTAGCTCATTGGCTACTGTCTGCGTGACGTCACCCCCTGTCACGCCCTTCTTGTCCAGGTGAGGTAGTGGCGGGAATCTTCCCACGGCTGTAGGCATTTGGAGAAGTTGTACCATGTGAGCTGGATGCTCGCTACTGCCCCCAGTGGTCATTGCAGGCGCACCCCCCAATAAAGGACTCCGACACTGGTAAAAGTGGATAACGGCATTGGGCCACATTTATTGATTCATGCCCTAGTCCGAATTATAAATTTCTATTGGTAAAACGACCAATCATAATTCTTAAGGCAAGCAGGCCGAAGTAACACTGGTAAGGTACCACCCCAAAATTGCCAACGGCAATTGGTTACAATGTATCAATTTGTATCAATTTGTTTGTTGACAACAAACAAATTGTTGACCGTAGTCAATATCTAACTAATGACCCCACCCTCTGACGCGTATCCGTGGAATCACGGGGTGATGCATGCTGGCTAGCTATCGCCATCACCCCGTCGCCTAGTTCGTCGTTGACCGGACAACGTTTAATCAACTTATGCCTGTCTATTGTTGTCCAGTCAATTGCGAACCTGCCGGATACCTGTGGGTCATAATGTTTACCTTACCAGTGATACCCGCCACACGGGGAGGCTTCCAAAAAGGCTCACCGCCCCCCCCAAGACCGTCAGCTCGGTCGACAGGCCTGCTCGCCAGTCCACTAATCCAGAGATCCATACCTCCCTGCGACAGATGGGCCCCATCCCCTGAGTAAAGCTCGTAAATTTGCAGACTGATGGCGGGGAGGGTAATGGCGCATCCCCCGCCCTTGTCAAAAAGGAACCGGGCAATAGCCCCGTTCACGGAGCGTCGGCTCAGTCAGAGCCCTGAGGCCAAACGCCCCCCTGTAAGCATACCGCGGTATCGTGTCCGACCAATTGAGGGATGTGGCAGGTCACACATAATGTGAGTAGGGCAGGTCACTGCGAACCGCAAGTTTCCGCGATAGGCCAGTGACCCGCCCCAAACCATCGCCCCCAAGGTACGTAACCAGGACATCTGGCGAGCCAGCATCCCTGATGTAGAAAAGGGATGGCAACAGTTCCCGCCATAACATGCCGCGCTTACCATAGCACCTGGGACGTGCGGATGCACCCTGTCCCCGTCGGGTACCCACTCTGTCGCTGCAGCGTAACGCGCTGCCCCATGCAGCGTAACGCGCTGCCCTGTGCATGCGGCTACGGCCCACCAGGCATACTGTCACCGGTGTAAAACGACACCCAGGGTCTGTCAAGTAAAAAAGGGAGGGGGGGAGAAACAGTGCAGTGACTAAAACTGGTACTCGCAGTGGAGGAGGGCGAAGACAAAACTGAAAACATTGTGATCCCCACCCTCCCATACGGCGTATTTCAGCCCTGGAGTACCCAAAACAACTGCAGCAGAAGCCGCCCCTATCCGGAACGAATGGGTGCCGCAACGAGCCCTTGAGAGGCCAACACTGCCTAGTGCCTTCCCGGCACCCCCCAAATTGAAATTTAGTAATAGAAGATCCACCTTGGTGACAGAAAAAATGTGCCATGGTGCGTGCCACACAGTGCACGGAAATCCTGTAGGGCACCAACCGGACAGATGTCTGTCGAGGAACATCGTAGCAGTCTACTCCACTGCCTACGCCGTGCTGATTCACTTTAGAGGAGCGTATCCCCAACTGAGCCCAATATTGTCCACACAGACATCTTCGAGTTCCAGTGCCCTACGACTTGCATCCGCCTTATACAGCATCTCAAGCTCGCTGATGCGGAGCGCTCCAAAAAGGCCACCTTTGTAGCCGCATGAAGTGGGCTGCCTCATGTATCAAAACAGAGGCCAGGCCAGCCCCGGGCCAATTGGGTAAAAACCCCTGGAAAAATCTTGCATCCGCCTTATTCAGCATCTCAAGCTCGCTGATGTGGAGCGCACCAAAAAGGCGACCATTGTAGCCGCATGAAGTGGGCTGCCTCATTTATCAAAACAGAGGCCAGGCCAGCCCCGGGCCAATTGGTAAAAACCTTGGGAAAATCTTGCATCCGCCTTATTCAGCATCTCAAGCTCGCCGATGCGGAGCGCCCCCAAAAAGGCCACCGTAGTAGCCGCATGAAATGGGCTGCCTCATCTATCAAAACAGAGGCCAGGCCAGCCCTGGGCCAATCGGGCAAAAAACCCCTGGGGAAATCGGGTGGCGGTCACCCGGGAAACGCCCGCGCACGCGCACCCACCCCTCCAAAACATGTCTCACACGGAAGTCATTGGTGCCGTCCACACGACCTCCCACTTTGGCCATAAAAGCCAACCCTGACAGCTGAGATGCTATGGTGCGAGGTGCAAGGCCCTGGGCATACAGGTAAACCATGAACCGCAGAACATGGGCCACTGGGATCGGCCAGGTTCCTGGCAGTCGAAATTGGGTACAGAATGCTCTGAAAGAACTAAATGCGTGGTGATTCGCCTTACTCATGCATGGCGCTAGTGACAGGCCAATCGCCCGGGTCACCTCTCCTTGCCAACGTTCCATCTCTCGTCTGGGAGTGGCGAGGGAAATTCCTCCGCATCCAGGGCCGAGGCACGGAACCGGGAGATCTGCAGACGGGACAAAGCAGCAGCAATATCATTATCAACCCTTGGGACATGCCTGGCCCTGAAGAGAATGTTGAGGCACAGGCTGCACGACACAAACTAGCGCACTAGGTCAATAACCCCGGGCGATTTGGAATTCTGTGCATTGACGATGCGGACGACAGCCACCTTGTCATGCCAAAATTGCACAACCGAGTTGGCCCACTCCTCGCCCCATAGCATCAAAGCACCCAGGATAGGAAAACATTCCAGATACGTGAGACCACGCAGGCGACCCGTGCCTGCCCAGGATGGTGGCCACCCACCATAGGCCCACTTCCAATTGAAGTACATCCCATAACCCAGGGATCCCGAGGCATCAGACTGAATCTGAAATTGAGGGGAAGCCAGGAGGTCATGCCTCCAAAATGATACCCCATTGAACTCCCTCAGGAACTGCAACCAGACAAGCATGTCCGCCCTGATACCCAGGGTAAGCCTAACCCTATGGTGGGGCCTGGATAATCCTGCCATGGCGTCGCACAAGCGCCGAGCAAAAGCCCTGCCCGGAGCGACGACCCTGCCAGCGAAATTGGGGTGACCATGTAGCACCAGCAGTTCCCTCAGTGATGCTATGCGCTCGGCCCGCGAGTCCGAGATAAGGGCCACTAGCCTTGACACCTTATCTCCCTGCAACCTAGAAGCCTGCGCTACCGTGTCACTCTCCACCCCAGGAATACTAGCTGTGGAGATGGGCCCTCGGTCTTTTCGGGCGCTAAAGGGACACCGAGTTCCTCCATTAGCGTCTGAAATGTGTTGAGGAGACGTGTGCACGTGTCCCAGCCCCGTTCAGCCCCGAATAAAAACCATCCAGGGAATGGGCTACAGACCGGGACCCTGACCTGCGGACAAAAGCCCACACTAGGAAAGTGGTGAAACGCTCGAATACCGAGCCCGAATGTAACAGCCAAAAGGCATGGCATCATTGAAATAATATGCTCCCCGGGACGGGGTGCAGGGACAGGGCCAACGACCCTGCCCGCATAGACCCTCTTGTCAAAGCTGGCAGCAGCCACCTCCTCCCTCCCCCTAAGGGATCAAAGATTGGGGGCATCCTGAGGGGACCTATTACCCAGAAAGGGATCCGGAACCCCTGCCTAGAACCCTGAAGGAGATAACCCGCGTCCTCTCCCTTCGGGTACAATGTGAGCCAACGCTCCAACATGCCCACATTAATCGGGGAGGGAGCCCTTCGGTGGACTAGATCCATCTGCGGCAGTCTTGCCAGCCCCCTGTCCGCCCCTCCCTCTGCCCCGCATCCCTCCGGGCCCGGGACAGGCAGGGGCCGCATGGGGGCCAACACATGTGGGACACTCCTGTCTGTATTTGCAATTCTCCCCATTGTAGGAACTATTGGACAAGAAAGTCCAGGACAGCAGGCGGGCTGGAACCCCCTGAGCAGGGTGCGTGGGCGTCACGTACAAAAGCCACCGCCTCTGGCATGGCTCATCCCACCTAATCTCGGGGTGCGGGGAAATCCGCCTACGGCATTCCTCGTCATAAGCCAACCACTATGGGCCCGGAAAGTCAACCATCGCCCGGTATACATAGTCCAAATAGTGGACCATCGGAATTGCCAAATCCGGCCGGGCCCAGAGGTACACCGCCATGCCTATGAGGTAGGCCGGCAACCAGTTGGCCCACGTACTTGTTGGCTTGCGACGACGTGCCTGCTACTATCCTTCCCCTTCTGCCCCGCGCTCTCCCCCTTGGTGGGCTCTCTGTTTATGAGTGAGAATAAATCCACGTACTCCCCCCGCCAAATTTACTCTCCGGTGGCCTGTGGCAAGTGGTCACCCCGCAGTAAGGAATACCCGGCTGTCGGCAAGGCCGATACAGGCACCGCAGAGACTGCGGGCATCTGAAAAGGGGCTTGGACCAACCCAGCCACCCAACACGTTCCCCTCAGGGTAGGAAACACCCCCCACCACGGGGCCCTGGGTGGTAGTTGTCGTCGCCGGGTGGGGCGTCAGCGGCTGTACCGCCGCACCACCCACGCGAGGCCAAGGCCCTAGGAAAGCCCCCCCCAACATGGCCACGTGTGTAGGTGCACTAGTTTGAACCGCATACTCACACGCTGCACCCCCGCGGGCCGCCCCCACCGGGGGTTCCGGCCCGCTGGGGGCGTCGGAGCTCACGACCGCCGTAGAGCTCGTCACTGGGGGCTGACCCGCACCGGCCGTAGGTTGGGGAGCTGCGAGGCAGTGGCCGAGGCCGTGCCATGCGCCTGAAGCAGCTCGACCCATCCCGTCGCCTGCCGCTGCCCAGCAGACGACGCGCCGAAATGAACCCCAAAGGGAGCACCAGAGTGGCTAGCCCGGGCCAGGGATGCCTCGAGGGCCGCAACACGGGCCCATAAGGCTTCAACGCTGACAAGGGAGAAAAAAGGGGGGCCAGCCAGCCCGCCTACTGCAGGCATGGGTACAGGTCCCTGTACCCTGGGGCCCGAATAGGGCCATAACCCCACACCCAGGCCCGTTAAGGCCGATGTAGCAACCTGCCAGGGGAAGGGGACCGGACCACCCCCCCCAAGGTTGGAAGGCCCCGGGGCGAGCTGCGCCCCTATAGAGGAAGGGCCAGCGGAATGGGCAACATCAGGAACGGTGTCCACCGTTCGCCGGCCGAGGGCCGCAGCCCCTACTGGACCCATACGTGGGCCAGCAGTCTCCGGCCAGGGAAAAAAGACCCCCATTCCACCGGTCTCGGTGGGTGCAGGCAAAGGCGGCCGCTTGGAGGCGCGGCCGCGGCCCTCCGGGAACCTCACGAGCGGCGCTCGCAGCCGCCTTCCCCTTCAAGGGCATCTCAGCCAATCGATGGGAAGCCGAAACGAGATAGTTCAGCAAGCAAAAGGCTTCCCGGGAAAGGTAGAAGCGACGGAGGTAAGAGGGAAAAACTTCTCCGCTCCGTCGCTTCGCAAAATGGCAGCTCGGCTGCCTCATGGCCACCCCTTTTATAAGGGAGCTGGCCACGCCCCTAACTACCCGGATGCCTTCGTCCTATGGGGGGGGGCCGCAAAGGGCGCGGCGGCCATTTTGGCGCTGCGCTTGCATTAGCTCGCATCCTCACATAGAAGGTTACAGTGTTACTCTTTGAGATTGTTACATTCACTCATTCGTGTGGTTACATTATCAAAGGCACATTACACTCCATACACAACACTAGTAAAGTCCCAAACTGATAAAGGGTAAAGCAGGAGGAGCAGAACCTGAAACCCTCTCTATGGCAAACAGCAATTCAAAATCATTGTCCAAGAAGCAGTCCAAATGGAAAGACACATGCCAGGCAATCCAAAGTACATCGAAACTATCAAATGACCTGCTTCCAGCAATTTGCAGAGCGCACTGAAGGTTATTTTCTAGCTGTTCTGCTAGTACCCTACCCATCAAGCAGGTGTTAAGTGGCAAGGGAAGAACCCAGCTGTAAGAACTGGCTCCTAGGTCTCTTGGAAGAAAGAGTTCACTTATGAATAAGTAAACCACTCATGCATGATGAAAACTCCCTCACAGGCAAGTGCTGCACCTTGGGGCTCTTGCTTTAAGTGTTCTTCACTTTAGAGGGTACTTCAAGCCCCCACCTTGACACTTTTGAGAAGAACTAACCTCAAAAAAGAAGGCCTGGCTCCCTCAAAAAATCTGCCATGACTTTTGGAACTGTTCTTTCTATTAATTTTTCTGCACCATCCATGATTGTGTATTGCCTGAAGAAGTGATCGCGAATCACAAAAAATTTGCTGGTGGTTTGATTTTTTAAAGTGGTCTTAATAAAGATAGCAACTGCTCCTACATTTATATTGTGTAAGTACCATATTTATTTCTTTGTTTTCTAGAACTATAAAGAATATCACTAAAATGCCACTACCCCCCACAAACCCTCAAGAATACAATGCAGGTCATAGACTCTTAATTCTTACTCTATTTATATTTAGGTCTGCTAGTGGAGAAGGCTTATTTATTTGTTGATATCTATTGTATACTGTATTTCTATTGCATTTGTTTTAATTTATTTGCTGTGAGCTACCAGGAGACTGCTTACACTATGGGGTGGTATATAAATTGATTGAATGAATATTGGCCGAGCAGCAGTGAACTGAAGAAAACATCTGCTTCCAACCACTAAATAACTCTATCAAATTGATTTCAATTTGGATACAATTGACTATACCTAGTGAGTAGACGTGTTGCGATGGCTCCCTGGTGTGGGAGTGCCTGGCCACAAGAAAGACATGCGAGACAATCGTGCAGTGAAGTCCAACCCCGATCTTGGTCGGGTGGTACGTATTTATTACCCTGCCTTGGGGTGATGTGCGCGTGGGATGCGCATCACCCCCTAATACAGAAGGCTTGCATATGTGGCATTTTCCGATGGTCAAGACAATACCTGCTCTTGAATAATTGCCCTGTGGTTAATAGACAACCCACACCTAATGAAGGTCTGGGCTGGCGAAACCCATTGTTCTTGCCCTATCTCGGAGCCTATGTGTATTGACTCTGGGTACCTAGCTTGTTCTGCTGTCTGGCACGGCTTATTTGCCCCACTTAATCTGTAGCCAGCAGCGGAGGATTGTGTATTTCCTTTAGAGTCATCATCTTTGGTTTTTGCCCTGTTTCTATCATAGCCATCAGCCAAGGTTTTATGATTTGCCCCCCAAACTAACTAGTTAGCCTGCACCACACTTGCCTTTCCTGTCAAGTTTGGTTGATCCCCGCATCTGTGGAAGGCCGAGCGAACCCCTGGGGAAAGGTTTAGCTAATTATTCCTGCAGGCAACCGACATTCCCCTTTCCTTTATTAGTTAAATCAGCCTGGCTGAGGGCACGGTAGATATAAGGCATGATCTGCTTGGGTGTAACTATTTCTCGGGGTCTCCACCATGAGGTGCACATTGACAAGAGTGAAGGAATGCACTGTGCAAAGCAGCAAAGCATAATTCCCACTACCACAACACCAGCAATAGCTTTTTTAATATAAAAGTTTAATTATTTTCAAATGAAAAAAACAAACATACAAAAAAAGAACAATACATCATAACAATATTACATAAAACTCGTGAAAAATAATACATACATGGTGGTTAAACTGATTATTTGTCATGGTACATACACAATTAGATATCCACATTGTAGGTTAGTACTATAACCATAACCTTCATAAAAGCTTTCAATATTACAGTTATTTGTTAACAACCATCAAATTCTTTCTTTTCAAATTACAAACCACCCAGTGAATATTTACATTGCCCCGGAGAGTTTAGTGTCTGTATCATCTCCAAAACCCACTTTGAGATGGTACAGGTCTAAAACTATCCCTACCCATAAGGGAGTGATCTACAAACGGCTTCCAAATATTCCAAAATCTATTTTCCTTCAATTTATCCCTTTTTACTTTTATCTCCCATGTCAATTTGTCATTCAATGCTAGATTCTACATTTCCTTATACCACTCTCCCGTCTGTATTGTTGCATCATTTCCCCAATTTCTAGCGATACATTGTCTGCCAGTAGTTAACATTATTTCCAATAGCTCTTTTTCCACCTTATTCAAACACATACCTTCCACGTCTGTTAGCAAAATGGTACCTGACACCAACTTAATTTTCTTACCCATTATTTCCCCTATCTCTCCTTCTATTCTTCTCCAGAATTCATTTATGTTTTTACAACTCCACCACATATGTTCATAGGTTCCAACAGTTTCTTTACATCTCCAACATAAATTATCCCTTTTATTATCAATCTGATGCAACCTCAGTGGTGTCAAGTACCATTGCCACAACATTTTATAGTTATGTTCCTTAATTCTTACTGACATTGTTCTCATTATCCTCTTTTTCCACTTATCTCTCCATTCATCATTTCCTAATTTTATATTCAAATCCTGTTCCCACTTCAATTTCAAATCTTCCTGTGGATCACTACCCTTATTTGTTAAAATATAAAGTTTACTTACTAGACCCTTGATACTTTTCTCACCTTTTCTAATCTTTATAATAAAGGCCACCACCTTCGGCTCTCCCGGTGGGGCGGGGAGGCTCCCGTGAGGATGGACGCCGAGCCAACCCACCACCAGCTGGCGTCCCAAGCTCCGCCTCCAGCCCGGGACTTTTAAAAGGCTGTTGAGGCAGCTGAGCCTTTGCCACCACCTTCGGCTGTTGAGGCAGCTGAGCCTTTGCCACCACCTTCGGCTCTCCCGGTGGGGCGGGGAGGCTCCCGTGAGGATGGACGCCGAGCCAACCCACCACCAGCTGGCGTCCCAAGCTCCGCCTCCAGCCCGGGACTTTTAAAAGGCTGTTGAGGCAGCTGAGCCTTCGCTACCACCTTCGGCTCTCCCGGTGGGGCGGGGAGGCTCCCGTGAGGATGGACGCCGAGCCAACCCACCACCAGCTGGCGTCCCAAGCTCCGCCTCCAGCCCGGGACTTTTAAAAGGCTGTTGAGGCAGCTGAGCCTTCGCTACCACCTTCGGCTCTCCCGGTGGCGCGGGGAGGCTCCCGTGAGGATGGACGCCGAGCCAACCCACCACCAGCTGGCGTCCCAAGCCCCGCCTCCAGCCTGGGACTTTTAAAAGGCTGTCGAGGCAGCTGAGCCTTCGCCACCAGCTGGCATCCCAGGTGCTGCCACCACCAGGACCTTCATGACTGCTATTTTCCTTCTGCGAATTTGTCGTCGGGAGAGGGAGTGAGTCATGGGTTATTCTGTTATTTTTCATTGCATTTTGTATCTATTGTACCGGATTTTGCATCTATTGTATTTTGCACCGTGTTTTCTATAGTGTATCTTTTGCTTTTTGTGATATTGGATGGCTGTGGGGATGTGGGGAAGTGGGAGCTTTTGGGTGCTCCCACTGGAGGGGGGGGGGGTAGTATGGGGCTTGCGTTTTTTGAGATTAACTGTATGGGATTTTCTTTTCTTTTTTCTTGTAATGTGTTAATTTTCAATCTGTTCTTGTAATTATGTAATTATATTTGTAACATTGTATTTATATGTGTTGTAAGCCGCTTTGAGTGGCACTTGTGCTATGAAAGCGGGGTAGAAATTAAAACTTATTATTATTATTATTATTATTATTAAAACCAATTCTTCAAATTCAGTCTTTTTTCTGTCTATACCTAGTTCTCTTCTATATTTTTTATTCCAATTATCAACCTTCAATTTCTGAAACCAGTCCAATTTTAACTGTTCAAATAGTTTTTTCTTCTTAGTTTCATCTTCGCAAACCCTTAACCATTCCTTCACCAGGAAAACTTCGTTTTTATCCAATATTTCCTTTTTTGTTTTATCTATTTTTATCGGAAAACACACCATATCAGCCAATTCCAAAATTGGAGAGAGATCTGGGATCAAGTCTTTCTTTAATCTTTTCCACAACCTCATGAGTCCCCTCATCATAGTATTGCTTGTATTTATCATTTTAACCTTAGTTCCCAAAAAAATGATTTTACCAATATTCTTATAATCTTTCATCTCCATTTCCTCCCAAATTACTTTTTCTCTTGCCAAGATCTTCACAACGTTCTTAATTTGAAATGCTCGATAGTACGCTAACAAATTTGGCATTCCCAAACCTCCTTCTTTCTGAGGCAGATACCAGAGTTTCTTTGAAAGTCTGGACTTCTTGCCACCATTACAAAAATTATTAAACATCTTTTGGAACTCATTAATCTCCTTTTCCTTCAATTGGATTGCAAGTGCATCAAATAGAAAATTAATCCTCGGCAACAACATCATTTTGCAAATTGCAATCCTCCCAAACCATGACAACTTCAACTTCTGAAAGCTTTGTATTTTGTTCTTGAATTCCGCTTTCAAGTTGTCATAGTTCAGTCTTTTAAGTTCTTCAAATCTGTTTGAAATAGTTATCCCCAAATATTTCAACTTTTCTTTAATTTGTATATTAGATAACCCCGCCATCTTTTCCCTCTCCTCATCCCCCATATTACACAGCATCATTTCTGATTTATCCCAATTTATTCTCAATCCAGTTATAACCTCAAATTCCTCTATTTGCTCTTTAATCCTATCCATTACCACCTCTGGATGTTTCACCATTAACAACGTATCATCTGCATACATGCTCACTTTATTACCCAATATCCCTTCTATAGTTGAGTCCTCCCTCATATTTCTAGCTAAAATTTCCATTGCCATAATAAACAAAATAGGGGATAGTGGACAACCCTGCCTAGTGCCTGCCTCAAGCTTTACCTCATCCGTAACCTCTTCATTTACTCTAATCCTAGCACTCCCTTTTTGTTATAATAAGTCAATTACCCTTCTAAATCTATCCCCAAATCCATAATTTCTAACTATTTCCTTAATCGAAGACCATTGTAGCGAATCAAATGCCTTAAAAATATCTAAAGATAATAAACCCACCTTTTCCTTCGTCTGATTAACATTGTCAATTAAGTCTAACACCCTCCTAGTCAAATCAGCCATATGCCTTCCTTTTAAAAAACCAAATTGATCAACATTTATATATTCCCCCATAAATCTATTTAACCGATTAGCCAGTATTACTGTGAAAATCTTGGCATCCTGATTTATAAGAGAAATTGGTCTGTATGATTCCACCTTTTCCAAATTCTTTCCCAATTTTGGCAGCAGAACGATTATAGTCCTATACCATGAAGTTGGATTTTTTCCACCGTCTAAAATATAGTTATATAGCTTCACTAACTTTGGAACCACAACGTCTTTAAATTCCTTATAAAACTCTGTCGATAATCCATCATCTCCTGGGGCTTTCCCCAACTTCAAACCACTAATTACATCTTTTATCTCTTTATCAGTAACCCGTTCCTCCATTTTTCCCCGGTGTTCCTGTTTTATTCCATTCCCTAACTGCCTCTCCATGGTGTAAGAGCAGCAAATAGTCAATTGCTGCACGGTTATCCAGAACTGCATGCCTCAGTTCAGGCTGCTCTCGGTTTAACATGGCAATGGTTGATGAGGTGTGATTAATGGCTTTTGCTGGGGGGAGCTAATTTTTCCCCCAGTGATAGAAATGGTTTTCCTAAGGTAATCCTTAGCTACCCTGCGAAAGGACCTCTCTGGCAATTATGCAAACATTTCCTCACACATAGGGAGGTGTGACTGGCATGGACACAAGCAAACACAAAGTAATTAAAGGATTACAACAGCCAGGGATTTCTTTGGCTGCAGGATGATCAACCTTTGTGTAGAGGTGGCCCAGTTTGGCTCCTTTCTCCCTCCCATGGCGAAGAGATGACCTCCTAGCAAGGGGTGGCAGATGTGGGGGTAATATGCAACGGGGTTTGTGCAAAATTCACAATCTTGTTCATATGTCCCTTGAAAATCCCACCTTGAGCATTGTATAAAGGCAAAGAATTCAAAGATATGCAAAGACAATGCAAGCAATAGCAAATAGTGAAACATATACACAAACATTCAGTTGCTTCTCCTGACGCTGATCCTTGAAGTGGGATTACATGTGGTGAAACCATAAATTGTCCCAGTTGTCCCTGGGTGTGGATTTTATTGTATAACCCAACATGTCCATTGGTAACTTGAAGAGTCTGTATTTGTGGCAGTCCAGCTTGGCATAAAGGTAAAGCAAGGTTGTGTGTTTAACTGAGCATGGTGTCCTTTGAAGTCCCAATTGGTGGGTAACATTGAGTGGCTTGTGTGTATATGTGTGCGGTGTCCATGTGCGTGTGTCCCAAATCCTCCCCCCTTGGGGTAAAAGCATGCCAAAATCATCAAAAAATGGATGGCTGGTGTCATCTTTGGCTGATGTCTGCGCTTGCTGCATTTTGGCTGTTGGCTCCTGGGCTTCTAGGGTTGGGGCCTGGTTCTGGCATCTGAGCCTGGTCTGGCTGGCCTCCAGTAATGGACCTGCAGAGGAGATAAAAGCTGGCTGTGGAAGCAGCCTTGGAAATCCTGGGAGAAGAAGTCTGAGAGAGTTAGTTTTTGTGATTATAGGTAAATATCGCCTTAGCTGAGGATCCGGGGGGAGGGCTCCCCCTTCTTTTAACTGAAATAAAAGACAGTGTAGGTTAATTCATTCCACAATTGCTTGACCTGGAATTGTAAAAAGTGCCATTTAGATGCAGACCTTCCTGATTCCTGCTGGGAAGGTCTGCCAGAAAACAAGAATGTTAGATCAAGAAAGAAGGAATTCTAGTGAAATCCTGCATGTCTTGAGGGGAAGCTGTGAATGTTGAAAAATCAGCAATTAGAATAGAAGGACAAACAAGCTGTGGTGGAAAAAACATCAAAATGAAGAAACGAGTTAAAAATTTCATACAGTGTTACTCTAATGACAAGGAGCCTGCAGCCAATGAGAGAGTCAGAGGATGAGAAAGTCAGAGGTTTACTTCTTATCAGTTAATGAGAATGTAACACTCCCTTGAGTTCCTGTTTCTGTGGAAAGAGATAGCAATCTTGTCAATGAAGAGTTAATTAACTAAGGAGGCTGTGGAAAAACATTACACAATTCACAAAGAGGTTGGAACTTAGTTCCAGGCATGTTATGACTGCAGAAAAGCAAATTGCCTTTAAAATGTGGTGCTAGGAGAGAAGTTTGCAAAAATCGAAGCATTATTTATGTAATGTAAAGGGATTAGACATAATTATAGTAGGAGCTTGTTGGAATAAATCCAAGTCATTAGGCTTGTTCATAATGTAATGGATTAGTGACATTTTACCTTGATCAAGATTTTATTTAAGTTCAAGTGCCAGTGCCATACCTAATGCAAAATCCGAACCTGTAATGTTACATGCTCAGAGCCTCAATTTCAGGCGATCTGACTTTACTATATTCTTAAAACATTTAGACAAGACTAGACAAGACTTACTATTCATTACCTATTATTTAACCAGTTATGAGATATGTCATTTGAAAATAGGGGCCCCATTTTGTGAAGATGAACAGGATTTTTTCTCTTCCCCCCTTTTTTAGAGCACTCTTGCCGGGTGAGAAACTCAGAGACAATTTTTCAGGTTCGCAAGGCCGTAAAAATTGTATCTTCCAGTGAAAGTCTCTTTAATGTAAATGAATCAATCTCTTCCCTATTTTTCACTCTCCAATTAGCTGTCTGCTTTGTAACAGCACTAATTGCTGAGCAGGCTTAAGAATGTGGAAGTTGCGGCTTAATTCTTTGAAGAGGCCAGCAACCAGAAAAAAAAACCTCCCTTGCACATTTAAAGGCAGGCTTGGCTGAGAGGAAGGGGGGGTCACTTTTGCCCTTTTTGTTGGCTAGAATTTCCCCCCTCCTTCTTCCTCTTTCGTCCCTGGTGCTTATGCTGCTAGGCAGGCAGCCAGGAAACAAAATAAGTTTTTGCCCACGGCTCTTTCTCATACTTTCCTTAGCCCGCTGCTTGAATGAATCAGGGCTGCGGCGACTTTCTTCCTCCCATTGAAAGCAATGTATCCAACCCATGAACAGAGTTAACTGTCACCTTCTTTATGACTTCTAGAACACAATTCCTGGCATCTCACGTTTAATGTTGCAACATTATAACACGACCATGCAAACACATAACAACTCTCAAAAATTCTGCAGTCACTCTGGTGCACCATTCATTCACACATCACACATTCAAACCTTGGATCAAACCTTGGATATCCGCATTCCTTCCTGGGGACATTCCCCCTCCCCAGGGCTGCAATGCTTCGCTCTACTCATGAGGAAATGGTTCCTCTCTGCCAGATTTTTAGGCTGTTCTCAGGTGGCTTTTTACAACCACTCTGGGCTTTTCCTTAGAAGTTAGTTTCCTTTCCAGTTCAGTTACCTTCCTATCCGATCTAAACCTTTGGACTTGGCTTCTGGGGGTTCCTACCCAAATCCTTCTGCCCCTCCTGTTTCTGCTCTCTTCCTGAGTTCCCTAGTGAATCTGCTCTGGAGCCCTGTGTCCATAGTGGCTTTTTTGTGGGTCTCCGCAAGCAGCCTGTGTGGGATGGGCATGTGGACGGTGGTCTATTTGCCCAAAAGTGCATCTGCCTCTAGGCAGACTGGACACAACAACTGAATTTTGGCCAGTTCTGCTGCCGACGATTCCCCCTGGCATAATTCTGCCTCTATCATCTGTTGGGAAGGACTCCTGACTGCCCGGGAAGTGCCTGCACTTCCTAAGTCCTCCAAGCCCCCATGCTAGAATGTGATGGTCGGGTAGAGATGTGCTGGGGCTGATGGTTCTACATAAGCTGGGGGTTTCTTGGTCTCTACCTGGGCTGGACTTACGGCTGCAATTATCTGCCTACATTTGCTCCAAGTCCCTATGATTTTGGTGGGCGCTCGGGGTTCCTCTTTGAGGCATTTCCCTACTCTGTCCCAAATTTCTGGATCCATCGTGCCTGCTTCTGGGTGGAACTGACAGTGTTCCCCCAGATGCACCACCAGGTCCGTCAGGTGATTCCTCCGCACCCTTTTGCAAAATAGCCTGGCCAGGCCCTTGAGCTACTCCACCTGAGCTCTTTGCCTGATGGATGAGTTTTGCCCCCCCCCCAAGCAAGCCCCATTACTACCTGATAGGGGGATCTCCGGATTTGCTTCTGCAGGATGAGTCGGTGTGCCTTTTGAGGTAGTATGGTGGGGTGAGTGATGCACAGGATGATGTCCCTCGGGTCTGGTCAGTGGATCGGGATCGCGGCTATGGCTCTGTGCCACGGGCTTCTGCTGCTCTGCCTCTGCTGTTCAGGATCACAGCTCTCCCCCTGCTTTGGAACGCGTCCGTTCCTATGCGTGGGGTCTGCCGGGCTTGTGATTGCGTTGGCTTCCTTGCTTTCAGATCGTCATGGCCTCTGCTGGGGACCATGTTGGCCTTGCCTTGGGATGGCGTTGGGTTCCGATTGAGGTAACGTTCCAATCAGAATCACGTCAGGGTCACCAGATGTTGCGATGGCTCCCAGGTGTGGGAGTGTCTGGCCGCAAGGAAGACATGCGAGACAAACGTGCAGTGAAGTCCGGCCCCGATCTTGGTCGGGTAGTATGTATTTATTATCCTGCCTTGGGGTGATGCGCACGTGGGATGTGTGTGACCCCCTAGTACAGAAGGCTTGCATGTGTGGCATTTTCCGATGGTCAAGACAATACCTGCTCTCGGACATTGCCCTGTGGTTAATAGACAACCCACAACTAATGAAGGTCTGGGCTGGCGAAACCCATTGTTCCTGCCCTATCTCAGAGCCTATGTGTATTGTCTCCAGGTACCTAGCTTGTTCTGCTGTCTGGCATGGATTATTTGCCCAACTTAATCTGTAGCCAGCAGCGGAGGATTGTGTATTTCCTTTAGAGTCATCATCTTTGGTTTTTGCCCTGTTTTTATCGTAGCCATCAGCCAAGGTTTTATGATTTGCCCCCCAAACTAACTAACTAGGCCACACCCCAATTGCCTTTCCTGCCAAGCTCGGTTGATCCCCGGATCTGTGGAAGGCTGAGCGAACCCCTGGGGAAAGGTTTAGCCAATTATTCCCACAGGCAACCCACATAGATGAAATTTTGTTTCTATTTTTCTGACATGTATGTTTCAGCTTTTCCCAACCAAATAGGAACTCTGAGTTTCAAAATAAGGCATTGCTGTATTTGTATTGCAGTGCTATAAGTGGAATTGAAAGCACACAGCTCAATTGAAATGTGACCACTTATATCTATATCTAACAGACATGAATTCCCCTGTGTGCCTTCACAGCAAGGAAATGAGTGTGAGTTCTCATTTCTCTCACTGTGCAATCACACCCTCAGTGAGTCCTCTCCAGTTGGAACTAACAACTGAGTTTAGTCCTAGATAGCTAACTTAGATTTTAGTCTTACTAGCTGTCTTTTTCAGAATATGAAAACAAACACAAAAGAACGATAAACGTGATGACTTATTTTAAAATATCAACAAAATACTTCATATGCATTTCAAATATGATTTTTTGTTTGTTTATGGCTCATGTAATATATTCTACTAGCCTAGCCATGCCAATTTCATGTGCATATGTAAACTTAATGGAAATGAAGCAACAGAGGTTTTGCTTGAATAAGTTTTTGGAGTGAGACTGATTTTCAAAAAAAAAATCAAAAACAATGCATGGAAAGCATGGCATAATGGACAATGAATTTATGACACATTTATGGCAAGGACATTAGAAATCCATTACTATTCTAAATTCTGGATTATATTGTACAAGAATGCGTGGATACCACTGGATTTTTCTTATTATTATTCAACTGAGAAGGAAGTGCTGCATCTGAATAGTAATGGTACACTTTTCTTTCTATTATTAAAAAAAGGAATTGTGTTATATTGTCAGGTCAGACAACAGCCAGATTAATATGCATGTTTTCTGCATTAGAAATGTTGAACATTTTGGTTTCTAGGTAATGAATAGTTTAATGGAGTTTTAAAGAGAATAAATAACATAAGCTGCAGTTTCCATCATGTTTGCAAATAACTTAAATTCTGTATAAGCTATCAAGCTATTTTTTCCAAAGAAAACTCAGCAGCAATGATAATGATAATCATAAAAACCCAGTCATGGGGAGGAAAAGTTGTTTATTCTGTCAGATTTCCCAGTTGCATTAACTAGGTGGGTGAATCAATGGCTTTTAAGACCAGAGGAAAGAATATACAAATTCTGAAACTATATCTGTTGCTCTAATTCATGGGTCAGCAAACTTGGCTCTCCAGGTGTTCTTGGACTTCAATTACCAAAAGCCCAAGTCAGCACTCCTGCTGATCAGGGCTTCTGGAAACTGAAGTACAAGAACATCTGGAGAGCCAAGATTGCTGACCCCTGCTTTAATTGATGTCCTCACTATCAGTAATATTACACAATTTATCTTAAATTGTGTTTGTTTGCAGTTCATCCTCTCTATACATGCCCTTTTTCATGGTTTTTCTAGTCCAAATCCAGATTGAGAAGATTAAGTGTATGGGAAAAGGTAAGTGTACTACATATTGTCCAAGCTCTTCTTCTTTCATGTACGGATCAAACACTGGATTGCCAAAATGAAGCCATTTTCTTGTCCAAGTACTACATACTCACCAAGTAAGAGCATGGAAGTGACCAATTATGATTAACATCATTTTCTGCAACTAGTGATGAAATATAATGACTGATACTTAAGTTACTTGGATGTGATATATAATACTTAATTGCCTTCAAAACACACTTTCTAAGGACATTTCAGTGCATTTAGAAGCATTTTGACAGCAATTATCTAAATTTTATATCATTCTGGTATCAACACTAAGTAGTAATTTGCAAAGAAGTAGCTGTCTCAGTCTGTCTCAGCATGTTGGCAAAATCAGAGGGGAAATATTTAAAAGAATATTGCAACAGAGAAACCATTTTCAGAACACTTCAGTCTCCCACGTCAAATTGGATCTCAAATTGACAATTGGATCTCAAATTGACAATTGTTGAATAAAGGAACTATAAATGGAGGTTTAAGAGGGAGACAACAGAAATTGACTACATAAGTAACTGCCAGTGCATCACTAAGAGCTTAAATAAATGTCAAGACCTCTTAGCCAGTGGTGGGCATAAAAAAAATTCCTACCACACTGTGGGCATGGCCATGTGAGTGGGTGGGCGTGGCCTGTTGGTCATGTGACTGTTCTTCAATATAGAGCTATGAAAATAGAAGACTCTTCTATTTTCATCACTCTATAGTGAACCTCTAAAGCCATTTCCCTTTTGTCCAAAGCTTTTCCAGGGCTCTGTTTCACCCCGAAGCACCTCCCCAGTCACTCTTGTTGGCAATTTTAATGGGGTTTTTATTGGTTTTTAAAATGTGACAGGTTTTATTTTCTGTGAACTGCCCATAGTCTTCGGAATTGTGTGGCAATATAAATCAGAAAAATAAATAAATAAATAAATAAATAACTTTTCCACTTTTCCCAAGACTTTTCCAGGACTGTGTTTCACCCTGAAGTGCCTCCCCAACCACTCCATAGTGACTGGGGATGCACTTTGATAATAGATAGATAAATCTTTATTGTCATTGTCCTGCACAGAACAACGAGATTGGGGGGGGGGGGACACTTAACAACCCAACAAAACCTAAACAAAATAAAACTATACAAAATTATCAACATACTCCCACCCCACATATACACATTTAACCCTTAAAAGCTCTAAAACTCTAAAAACTCTAAAACTCTAAAACCCTAAAAACTCTAAAAACTATATACAGAAGCTCCCTCATAGACTGCATTGCACTGTATTCAAAGCCAGAACCACTTTTGGGTAGAAACTATTTCTCAAGCGGCTGGTCCTGGTCTTTATGACCCTATACCTTCTTCTAGAAGGCAGAAGCTGAAAGAGATCATTCCCGGGGTGCGTACTATCTTGTGCAATCTCTACAGCTTTCTTATAACACCTGGTGGCATAGATTTAATCTAGAGTGGAAAGAGTACGCCCGATTATCCGCTCCGCAGTCTTTATGACCTTGGACAGCATTGTTCTTTCCCTAGCTGTACAACTCCCAAACCATACACACAGACCATAGGTTAACACACTCTCTATGGTACAGTGGTAGAATGCCAACAGCAGGTCCTTTGAAAGATTGTTCTTCCTGAGGATTCTCAAGAAGTATAACCTCTGCTGTGCTCTCTTTATCAGAGCTTTGGTGTTTACTCCCCATGTTAGATCATCCCTCAGCTCCATTCCCAGAAATCGAAACACCGAGACCTGTTCCACACAATTCCCTTCAATAATAAGTGGCTGGATGTTTAATTTGCATTTTCTAAAGTCCACAATGATCTCTTTTGTCTTTTTTACATTGAGGAATAAATTGTTTTCCCTACAGCACTCCATCAGCATCTCAACCTCCTTCCTTTGGAGTGAAATGGAGGCCAGGAAAAGCCTTTGATGCAACCAGCCCCCTCCAAAGCCTCTTCTAGAAGGAGGAAGAGGTGGATAGGGCTGGGAATTGGGTGGGGTGGGCAGGGCCAAGCCATTTATATATAGTGCTAAGAGCAGTGGTGGGCATCAGCAGGTTCACACCAGTATGCGCACACCGGTAGTAAAAATGGATGGCCCCGCCCACCACCCCACCCCGCCTGCCTCCTCCTCCTTCTAGAAGAGGCTTCGGAGGGGGCTGGCTCCATTTCCCCCTTCATCAAAGGCTTTTCCTGACCTCAGTTTCACAGCAAAGTGCATCCCCAGCAACTCTGGAGTGGTTGGGGAGGCGCTTTGGGGTGAAACAGAGCCCTGGAAAAGTCTTGGGCAAAGGGGAAAAGTTATTCATTCATTCATTTATTTTATATATCAATAGCCCAGCTTTCTAAAATATCTCAAAATTATAAAATGGTCTTCCTTCACAAACTCTGACCTCTGCTCCAGACATCTAAAATCTATGACATCTAAATCTATGTGTTTAATTAGCTTATCACCTTATCAGTGGTCTGCAATTTGAAGTACAGTAAACCCCTGGTTAGCAACATTTTTTGGTTCCCAATGTTGCATCGCTAACCGGGAAATGTCGTTAACTGGGAAGCTGAAACCTGCAGCAGACGAAGGGGTTTACCCTGGGGTTTCTGCTTGGAGCAGTATCGGAAAATGTTCGTGGGGGTTGGAAACAGCATGGATCACTTCCCCTGAACCCCAAGAGGTGGTAGGGGTGGCGGGGACATGAAAAAAGGGGGAAATCCCCTGCCCACCCCACAAAAAGGCTGCCCACCCCCCACAAGAAGGAAAACTGATGTACCTTTCCAGCTGACTGCAGGTGAAAAAATTGCCATTGCCAAAAAATTGTCAGGCCCCTGTTTCAGGCTCTCTGGGTACACAGCAACATCAGAGGTGCTTGGAGGACCTCTCCTGCACAAACCCTGTCTTCCTACGACCTTCCTGAGTTGCGCTAGAAGTGAAAATAGTTGTGTCTGCCATTTTTCCTTTTGTTTTTCCTGTTTTCAAAATGGCAAATGCAACTATTTTCACTTCTAGCATGGCACAGGAAGGTCATTAACCGAGAGATGACTTTTCACAAAAAGTCACATTGTTAACCAAAAATGACGTTGTCCGAACGCATCGTTAACGGGGGGTTTACTGTACTGACATCTTGATAGCCAACTTTGGTTCAGGATGCATTTCCACTTTATTTAATATCTGTCTGAATCCTCACCTGATCATGACTCCTACCACCATGGGGATATGTATATATATTGAGGACACAGTATTTCTATCCTTGTTTCTGAAGAAGTGGATCTTAATTCACAAAACATCACACTGAGATAAATCTGCTAGTCTAAACTTCCACAATATTTTCCCTTCCTTTCCCACTTCCCCTCCTCTTTAGTTTCATCAACAACTCCAAGTGGCAAGAGAAATAGTCTTTGGATACAATATCAGAAATCACTAGAAGAGAGAACCAGAAGTTCTTGCAGATGTTTGACCTCTTAGTAAGAGCAATGCAACACATTAATTTTGAACAATGCAAAAAAAAACAAATAAAAAACTTGGGTCATTCAAGTCATAAATCACCAAGACCACGCAGGCCGTTGAAATGTCCCTTGTTCCTTTTTCTTCTACCTTTATTTCACACACCAGTGTGCTAATCCACTGGACTGATCACCTTCCATCCTCTGAAGGATTCATGGCCCATGTAACCTATGCACCATGTGTGATCTGTCACTCCAGCAAGCCCCATTGAATTTAGCAAGGCAATGATGGAGTTATGTTATGTAGCATTACATAACATAATACCTTTCATTTAAAAAAAACTTCTCAGGATGGAACAAAAGTGCTTATTGGGGTGGAGTGTCCGCAGTACACACCCCACAAAAGACATCACTCACAATGTCATCTATAATACACCTGCCACTGCCCATTTGGATTGATACAAGCAATCATACATGCCAGAAAGCAACACAAGTTAGAATTGCTTCTAGTCAAAAACAACAACCCAACTAGCTACTGAAGAAAAGTCCATGAAAGTCCATGAAAAAATTGCTAGGGTTGTGTTTGATTAACTGTACATGATGCAGTCATCAGAACATACTTCAAATTTAACTGTGACAACTCCAGCATAAACAATGAGGCAAATGACAGTGTAGACACCAGTAAAGCTCTAAAGAAGATAGAAATAAGTTGTGATTCATTACATTTCTGGAGATTCAAATGGATATTAAATGAATCACAATTTATTTCAATCTCATTCATTTCTGTGGCTCTTTTCTAAATATAACTAAGCCTGGATCCAAGCCCAAAGTTCCATAAATATTTGAATCTTGTGTTGACTTTTCAAAAGAAAAGTACAAAAGAAGAACCACTGCATTCTTTAATAAGTTGGATATGAATATGAAAAGCTGGCTGGGGAGCTCAGTGGTTTAGGTATCCACCTGCAGAGCCAGAGATTGATAACTAAACCACAGAGCCAGCCTGTGTAGGCATGAGCAAATCACACAGTATCAAAAGGCCCCTAGAAGAAGGATATGATAAGCCACCTCTATATATTCAATACCTACAAAACCCTGAAAAAGGTTGCTGTAAGTCAGAGTTGACTTGAGGGTACACCATTATTGTTATTACATAAGTACCCAGCATGTTGGGGATAAAATGCTAATTAACCTGTGAACCACCCAGAGAGTACACTAAGTACTATGGGGTGATATATAAGTGTTATTGCTATTGCTATGTCTAAGAATTCACAGATCCATTTAGTTTTAATGATAAATATTTCATACCTTCACAGTTATATTATTTCTCACATTTTGTGTAACATATACTAAAGCCCCTAATTTGATCCATGAACAAATTCAGTGCACCAAATTTGAAAACTTGTGGTAGGCTAAACTCTAAGCCTGTCTTGTGTTCATCCCTTGTAAATAACAATGTAGAGAATCTGCTTGGCAACATAACTGGCAGTTTTCCTGGCATGGGTTATTACTAATTATCATTATACCAGAGTGTTCACACTGCTATGATTACTGCTATGTCAGCATTTCCATTATTAAACTATACTTATGAGGATTTATGCAAGGCAAATATATGTGATCAACTTATAAAATAATGAAATGTCATTAAAACCTGTAGTTCTTATAAAGGGCTCAACATATCTCCACATTAAAAATGGACTAGCATATTCAGAGGATATATCATTACAGTATCACCATGTCTGCTTTTTTAGTCTGTGCATATCTGGAAGCTATATAGCTTCATGTCCTTTGAAGGAGCTGAGGATACAGCTGAGTGGCCCAACAAATTCCTTGCAAGTTTTGCATAACTTGCATAACTGGCTCAATGCAACAAAATACTCCCAGCAAAAAACAGATCAGCTACTTTTTTGAATAAGAAGTTAGGGAGTGGTAGGCCTACCTAGGCTTTTCTCCTAAATGAGCCATATTTAATTATCTGTAAATGTCAGTCTGTCAGGTGGTTCTTCCAAAATGAGGAATTCTAGAATCTGAAGTTTTTAAAAAGGGACGTCATTGGCAATTATATCAGAAAGGATAATACTAATAAATTAGACTTTTTTCTTTTAATTTTGACTTTTCAGATACAGTATTTTTAAAAAAAATTAAAAAATTTAAATTGTTAATTTCAAATGAATGAAAATTAATGACTTAAGAACATATAAGAACATAAGAACAGCCTTGCTGGAACAGGCCACAGCCCATCCAGTCCAGCATTCTGTCTCACACAGTGGCTCACCATTTCCTTCAGGGTATTCCCAAGCAGATGCCTTCACCTGCTTAGGATTCCCTGGAAATGGCATTGAGAGATATCCTGCCTATCTCTCCAACCCGGAGGTTGTCCTTAAGTATCCATAATTATAGCCATTGATACCCTTGTCCTCCATGAACTGGTCTAATCCTTTCTTAAAGCTGTCAAGACTGACAGTTGTCACCACTTCTTCTGGCAGGGAGTTCCATAGACCAGTAATCCTCTGGGTGAAAAAGTACTTTCTCTTATTTGTTTGAGAACTAGTACCCAAAAGTTTCATGGAGTGTCCCCTAGTTCTAGTGTTATATGATAGAGAAAACAGTTTTTCCTTATCTACTTTGTCCACACCATGCATGATTTTATAAACTTCAATCAGGTCACCTCTTAGACGTCGTCGTTCAAGAGTGAAGAGGCCAAACCGTTGCAGTCTCAGATGGTAAGGAAGGTGTTCCAGTCCCCTAATCATTCTGGTTGCCCTCCTCTGCACTTTTTCCAGCTCCATAATATCCTTCTGGAGGTATGGCGACCAGAACTGTACACAGTATTCCAGATGGGGCCTCACCATAGATTTATAAAGAGGCAAAATGACACTTGCTGACTTATTTTCTATACCCTTCCTAATGATCCCTAGCATTGAGTTTGCTTTTTTCACTGCTGAGGCACACTGGGTTGACACCTTCATTGAAGGTGGCCACGAGGCAGCTGAGCTGCCATTTTAGAATTGCGAGAAGTTTTCTCCATCGCGTTCTCTCTTTAGCTGTGGGTCCCTTTCCTGATTTGTCGCAGAGAGTTCAGACCACATCAGTTTTTAAATGTAATTGGGGTTCTTTGCCCCAACATGCATCGCTCTGCACTTACTAATGTTGAAGCTCATTTGCCACTGTTTTGCCCACTCCCCCAGTGTCAAGAGATCCCTCTGGAGCTCCTCACAATCTCTCACAGCCTTCTTTCTTTCCAGGTTATAGCTAGCCTCCAGTACCAAACGAGGTTGTAAGGTTGATATAGCTCCATGGACAGAGCACATGTTTTGCATATAAGGATTCCTAGGTCCATTTTCTGTACACATTTGGCAAAGGTCCTGTTACAATTACTAGAGAGGTATGGTCAAACAGAACAGACAATACTGAGCTAAGGGAAACCCTTACTTTCCACTTGGTATAAGTTGCATCCTTCTTTGCCTAGGCACACATTCTAGTAGCTTAAAATTTCAACAGAGATTTCATTTTTGGTATTATTTCTAAATGGCTACCCTGCCATTTCATTCCTAATCCTTTTATTTCCATTTGCAACAAGGCAGCATGTTCTCCCTCTGAGATGACATGATTACTATGGCAACAAGGGTGCTGTGGCTTCCTTCCTTTTCACAGAGGGGATGTTGCCCTGCTATCAATGGCACCATGGCAGCAAGAAAGAAATAGTGTGCCCGGTAAGTAAATGCCATTTCTCCTTCTCACTGCCAAGTGCACCTGGAGGAGGTGTGAAGCACGCTCACCAAAATCATCATTCTTGCTTACTTGCAAAGCAAAAAAGTATCTCAATGAGGAATTTTCAGTCTCTATGAGATTCCCCCCCCAGCATAAAACTGAGTTAAGGAACATCCTTTTTTCTATCACAGCGGATGACTTCATTGGCTAGTTACCCTACAATTTGCAATAGATTGGGCACTAATGAAATACAGTGGACGTTTTCTCCACTATATAGGTAGATGAATAAACTCTTCAGTTTTTTCAACATCTTTTGGGACATTATTTTACTACCTTGCATGCTGCCTTTAGTTCCAAAGAGGGACTATTCTGGGTTGGAGTGGCTGTCTATCCAGCACTAACCAATTGTTCCTTCTGGACTCTAAATTTAAAAACAGCTCAATCTTGCTCTTCTTTGTGTCCCCTTCCCCCCCTTGTCAGTAGGTGTCATTGTTGTTTTGTTATTGCTAACCTGGTTGGTTGATTGGTTGGTTGCTAGCATGTATGCAATAAAGAAAGCACCATGCACACATTTATAGTACCAAGTAATTGTAAGTAAAGAAAAAAATTAACAATTCTTCTTCAAATGTGTCAATGTGAGTAATTGAGAATGCCAGTTATTTGAGTGCCAGTTAATGAGAAAGAAGTGGACTAGTAATTATCATCCTTTGTGGGTCGCTGCACTTCTACTGTGCAGCTAAAGGGAATTTTACCAGAAATTTAAAACTCTGCAACAAAACCAGTTTATTTTCTTTTGAGAAGGAAAGCACATGCATACTGCAATTAAAGAACAACTATTTAATTTACCAGAAGGATTTTTTTATAAAATAACTGCCTCTAATTCTCAAAAACCCAGTAGTTTACTGGACCTATTTGCTGTTAAATGGGGCCATTTGCATTTGTTTACACACATGACCAGAAATGGCATCACCACCATGTGCACTGTTCACATGCATGACCAGAAATGGTGTGTTATTTTTTGTGACTGGAAGGGGCATGGTTGATGCCACATGGTAGGAAATGCCACACAGAAGCAGAAATGGCCACACTCTGGTATATGCTGAAACCAGAAATGGTCCTTTTATGCCTCTGACCAGAAACAATGCAGCATGTCACCCCTACCCACCCCTGAAATGACTCAATACAATCCAGAACCAAAATCCTTATATTGTAACACAGGCATGCCATGTGACTGGCTTAAGAATACTCTGTAACCACTCTGCCAACAGTTGTGAGAAGATGGGAAAATATTTTAGAAACCCAGGAGACATGTGGACTGATTGGAAGATGGCCGTGTTCCATTTGGCCCAGAGGGATTGTGTGTGGGGCCCGAACTAGTCCAGATTGATGCTGCAGGAACATGTGAACCCTCTCTATCTATACCTATAAGAATGGGGTTTGGCCGTGTATGTGCGGAATGCGTGTCCACACACATGCAGCCTATCCTGTAATATGCTGTTCACACTTACCTTACTTCCAGGACATCTTCGCCGCAAGGGTCCGGGAGCTGAGAGTGGGGCCGATGACCCAAGAACATGGAAAAACAAAAAAACTATGAGTCCCAACATCCTCCACACCACGGCATGCCTCAGCCAATCAGGCAGGATGGCCTGAGCATGGAGGAGGTGGGACAGCCAGCATGTGCAAAGAAAAAAAATGGCTGACGTGCACGCAGACCGAACAGAGAGAATGAAAGCGCAGCGCCAAAATGGCCGCTGCGCTCTTTGTGGGCCCCCCCACCCGGACTCAGACATCTGGGTGAGTTAGGGGGCGTGGCCACCCCTCTATAAAAGGGGTGGCCACGAGGCAGCTGAGCTGCCATTTTAGAATTGCGAGAAGTTTTCTCCATTGCGTTCTCTCTTTAGCTGTGGGTTCGTTCGATTCCCGGCTGGGAATAGAGAAAGACCTCGTACCCGGAGCCGTTTTAGATTTACCTCTTGGCTACCGCGGTACTTTTACGCAGGAGCTCGATCCCTGGATAGGGATCCTTCGGCGACTCATATTCTTTTAGGGAGACATGGCTCCCAAATGAAAGGGCCCGGTACTGAAACCGCGGCCGAGGGGAAGGGCTTTTTCCGGCCCTTCATCGGACGGGGGCCAGCCTTTGGGTCGAAGGACAAGGGCTGCGCCCCCACGGCAGGGCAGTGATGGGACCTTGCCCACTGGTACCAGTGGGGCCAGTCAGGCTACCACTTGGCAGCCGGGTGCCAGCTTCATAGCTGGGCAGGTGCAGGCTGGCCCCTCGGGGGCTTTGGCCCTGAGCGCGCCTTTGCAGGGCCTGGGACAGGCTGGCCCAGGGGGGCCTGGTGCGGGTGTCTGCCCCACAGCTCCTCCGGCCCCCCACGGGCCTGAGTTCTGGGCATGGCCCTATTCTGGCCCTGGCTCCCCTTTTGGGTTGCCTTTTCCCCAACTGCCTAGTGGGCCATCCGGCCCAACCGGCCCACCTTATACTGGGGGCTCCGAGGCAGTGGATGCTTTGATAGCACGTATAGCAGTGCTGGAAGCATCTTTGGGCATTGCCCAGCCACCTTCTGAGGGGGGCGCTACTGCTTCTTCAACGGGGGACCCTTCGTCGACCCCGGCCAACTTGCCGGCCGTGATGCTTCAGCGGGCGGCCAACCGGGTCGAGCTGCTTGAGACTGTCTGGCCAGCACCGGCTGGTGCCTCGCAGCTCCCCGTCCGACCTGATGTACAGGCTGGGAGCAACCAGGGGTGGTCCCAGAGCTCGATTCTGGTCGCGAGCTCCGACGCCCACCATGGGCCAGAACCCCCAGTGGGGGCGGCTCACGGGGGTGCGACTAGTGAGTATCAGGTTCAATTTAGTGCACCACCACTATCCACTTACACTGGGGGGGGGGGGTTCAGTGCCCCTGGCTGTGTCAACTTGATGTGGGTGGGCAGCAGTTATCACATTATCCCAGTAACCCCTGGTTCCAAAATGGTCCCTCGTTCAGGGCGGGGGTGTCCGCCCCTGGGGCCGTGCCGAGCATCGCAGGGGCTGTTCAGGTCCTGCTGCGTATACCCTCTATACAGAATGTGCCGTCGATGGCTTTACCGATGGCTGGTTATTCCTTGCCCCTGGGTGATCATTTGTCACAGGTCACAAGGGATAAGATTTGGCGAGGGGAGTACGTGGATATATTCTCCCTATTGAACTGTGAGCCCACTAAGGAAGAGAGGGAGGGACAGGACGACAGAGACAAAGAGCTGTCCCATCGTCATAAGCCACCGCGCACCTGGGCCAACAGGTTGCCGGCGTATCTTATATATATGGCGGTATACCTGAGGGCCCAGCCTGACCTGGCCATTCTGATGATCCAATACTTGGACAATAATTATAGGGCTATGGTTGATTTCCCTGGCACGTCATGGTTGGCTTACGATGAGGAATTTAGAATGAGGGTGGCTCTGCACCCCGAGATGAGGTGGGATGAGCCCTGCCAGAAATTGTGGCTCTTGTACATGACTCCCACGCGTCCGGCGCCTGGGGATAGGTACCATTGTGGCCATGCTGTGCAGCGAGCTGCTCCAACACAGGCTCCCCGCCAGCCGGCGGGGCAGGGGGTTCCAGCCCGCTTGCTGTGTTGGAGCTTTTCAGCTAACGGCGTGTGCAATAAGCGACAGTGTCGTTTCCGACATGAGTGTCCCTCTTGCGCTGGCCCCCACGCTGCCTCCGCATGCCCGCGGGCTGGTGGGTCACGGGGCAGAGGTAGAGGTGGACAGGGGGCGGTCAGGGCTTCCTCTGACGGAGCTAGCCACTCAAAAGGCCCCCTCCCCAGTTAATGTGTATATGCTGGAGTGATGGCTCTCAGCTTATCCAAAAAGGGAGGATGCAAGGTACCTACTGGAGGGTTTCCAGTGGGGCTTTCGTATTCCGTTCAGGGGGGTTTGAGGACCCCAAGATGCCCCTAATTTAATTTCCTTGAAAGGCAATGAGGAGGTAGCTGCACTGAGCATTGCTAAAGAAGTGGAGGCTATGAGGGTAGCCGGCCACTTCTCTGAACCACCTTTCCCTAACTTGAAGGTCTCCCCTCTGGGGTTAGTACCTAAGAAGACCCCAGGTGAATTTCGTTTAATCCACCATCTGTCATACCCTGCGGTTTCTTCGGTCAATGATGCGATTCCTGATGACCTTTGTTCGGTCAGGTACACGTCATTTGACTAGGCCCTACGGATGGTATGCTCATGTGGTCCCGGTGCCCTCTTGGCAAAATGTGACATTAAATCGGCATTCCGATTACTGCCAGTGCACCCAGGGGACTTTGAGCTAATGGGTTTTAGATTCGAAGGGATGTTCTATGTAGATAAGGCCATGCCTTTTGGCTGCTCTATTTCATGTTCAGCATTCGAACGTTTTAGCAATTTTCTTCAGTGGGCCTTTGTTTGCAGGTCAGGGTCTGTAGCCCATTACCTTGATGACTTTTTGTTTGGGGGTGAACGGGGCTCGGACACGTGCACGCGTCTCCTCACTACATTTCAGACGCTAATGCGGGAACTGGGTGTCCCCTTAGTGCCCGAAAAGACCGAGGCCCCGGCTACTAAGCTCACTTTTCTAGGAATTGAAATTGACACGGTCGCACAGGCATCCAGGTTACCCATGGATAAGGTTACCCGGATCTCCGCAACGATTTTGGCATTGATGGCCAAACGTAAAGTGTCCCTTCGTGAGCTGCAGGTACTTCATGGCCATCTTAACTTTGCCTGCAGGGTGGTGACACCCGGCAGAGCATTTGCCCGGTGCCTGTGTGATGCCATGGCCGGCCTGTTAAAGCGTCACCACAGGGTCCGACTGACCAGGGGCATACGGGCGGACCATTCAGTTTGGCTTACATTCCTATGGGATTTTAACGGGGTCTCTTTCTGGAGATCAGACCTTATGGTCTGCCCTAGATTTCAAGTACAGTCGGATGCCTCCCACTCCCTGGGATATGGGATTTATTTTGAGGGGCGGTGGGCTTAAGGCCGATGGCCTCACGCATGGCTTGGCACGGATCGCCTCCGCGATCTTACCTTCCTCGAGTTCCTTCCCATCCTGGGAGCTTTGATGCTATGGGGCGAGGAGTGGGCCAACTCAGTGGTCCATTTTTGGTGTGACAATGCGGCAGTGGGGCACATTGTCAACGCTCAGATGTCCAAATCACCTAGGGTTATGGCATTGGTTTGTCAATTCGTGTTAAGGAGCCTACGCCTCAATGTGATGTTTAAGGCCAGACATGTACCAGGCATTAATAATGATATTGCTGATGCTTTATCCCGCCTGCAGATCCCCCGGTTCCGTGCCTTGGCTCCAGAAGCAGAGGAATTTCCCTTGCCACTCCCGGCCGAGATTTGGATGTTTGGCGAGGAGAGGTGAACCGGGCGATCGGCATGTCATTGGCACCTCGCACGCGTAAGGCGTATCAACATGCTTTTGTACAATTTAGAACCTTTTGTGAGCAACTACAGTTTCCCGAAGTGTGGCCCATACCAGTCGAACAGGCTTTACAATTTATGGTTTATATTCACAGTCAGGGTCTGGCTCCTCATACTATAGCATCCAGGCTGTCGGCACTGGGATTTATGGCCAAAGTGAGGGGCTTTGCTGACTGCGTGAATGATTTCCGCATACGTCATGTTTTGGAGGGGTGGACACGGGAACGTGGCCACTGCCCAGACACTCGTCACCCAATTTCACCAGAGGTCCTGACCCACCTTGCACGAGGCTGGCATAACTTGTGTTATGATAGGTATGAGGTGGTTCTTTTTCACGCGGCTACCACGGTGGCCTTCTTTGGAGCGCTCTGCATCAGTGAGTTGGTACCACTGTCTAAGACGGATGCGACTCGTAGGGCACTGGAACTCAACGATGTCTATGTCACTAAGGAGTGGGCTCAGTTGAGGATACGGTCCTCAAAGGTTGATCAGCATGGTGAAGGCAGTGGAGTTAGACTGCTACGAAGTTCCATTGAAGACATCTGTCCGGTTGGTGCCCTACATGAGTTTTTGGCAATGCGTGGCGCGCACCCTGGCCCGTTTTTCTGCCACCAGGATGGGTCTCCCCTGACTAAATTCCAATTTTGGAAGGTGACCGGTATGGCACTAACCAGTGTTGGCCTCCCCAGGGCTCATTACGGCACCCATTCATTTAGGATAGGTGCTGCATCAACTACAGCTGCATTTGGGTACTCTGAGGCTGATATACCCCGGATGGGAAGATGGGGATCCATGCGTTTTGCATTGTACGTCTGCCCACTTCACGTCTGAGTACCAATTAAGTCATTCTTCTCTTTTCTTCTTTTACAGACCCTGTGTGTACCCACACACCGGTGGCAGTATGGCTGGTGGGCCACAGTTACGTGCACTGGGCAGCACTGTATGCTGCGGCGACAGAGTGGGGACCCCAGCTTGGACTACGTGCAACCACACGTATGCGTTGGTACGGTAAGCGCGGAATGAGATGGCGGGAACTGTTGCCATTCCTGTTTTCCATCAGGGATGCTGAACCGCCTGATGTCCTTGTACTGCACCTTGGTGGCAATGACCTTGCCCAGGTCACTGGCCTTTCCTTAAAATTCACGATCTGCAGTGACCTAGCCTATTTGCATTATGTTTGGCCGTCCACACGGCTGCTATGGTCGGACATCGTGCCGCGACATAATTACAGGGGAGGTATTGACCTCCGTGCCCTTGACCGCGCTCGCCGCTCGGTGAACAGGGCTGTTGCCCGGTTCTTGACAGCCAAGGGTTTGGGGACGGCCATCCGGCATCCCAGGATAGGTTTGCAAAATTACGATCTCTATGCAGGGGATGGGGTCCACCTGTCGGCTAGAGGTATGAACCTCTTTCTGGAACATTTGCAAGCAGGCCTGGTGACCGAGCTGACGGTCTGGGGGGGGGCGGTGAGTCATCATAGACGCCTCCCCATGTGGCGGGTAGCACTGGTAAGGTAAAGATTTATGACCCATAGGTATCCAGCAGGTTCGCAATTGACTGGCCAACACTTAGACAGGTACAGGGGTAATAGCTTTGGCCGGTCAACGACGAACCAGGCAAGGGGTGATGGCAGGAGCTTAACAGCCTGCATCACCTTGAGATTTAACGGATACACGTCATAAGGTGGGGTCAGTAGATAGTTTATTGACTCCGGTCAACAATTTGTTTGTGTCAACAAACAAATTGATACAAATAGTTACATGTAGCCAATTGCCATTGGCATTTTGGGAGGAACCTTACCAGTGTTACTTCAGCCTGCTTGCCTTAAAGAATTACAATTGGATGAATACACCAATTGAAAGTTATAATTCGGACTAGGGCATTATTCAATAAAAGTGGCCCAATGCCTTTACCATATACCGGTGTCTGAGTCTTTCTTTGGGGGGTGACTGCAATGAAAGTGCGGCGCCAAAATGGCCGCCACACTCTTTGCAGGGCCCCCCCACCCGGACTCAGACATCCGGGTGAGTTAGGGGGCGTGGTCACCCCTCTATAAAATGGGTGGCCACGAGGCAGCCGAGCCTGCATTTTAGAATTGCGACGGAGAGGAGAAGTTTTCCCCTCCACCCCCTCCCTAGTGAACAGTGTGATTTTTTGGTCGCTTCGGGGCCGGGTGGGAATTTTTGGCCCGAACCTACAATTGGCACCTTGGTTCTGGCTTTTTTGCCCATCCCACACTGTTGCTAGTGTTTGAGCAAAGGGGTTTAGTTGACTTTGGTCACTTTGGCGGGTAGCACTGGTAAGGTAAAGATTTATGACCCATAGGTATCCGGCAGGTTCACAATTGACTGGCCAACACTTAGACAGGTACAGGGGTAATAGCTTTGGCCGGTCAACGACGAACCAGGCAAGGGGTGATGGCAGGAGCTTAACAGCCTGCATCACCTTGAGATTTAACGGATACACGTCATAGGGTAGGGTCAGTAGATAGTTTATTGACTCCGGTCAACAATCTGTTTGTGTCAACAAACAACTTGATACAAATAGTTACATGTAGCCAATTGCCATTGGCATTTTGGGAGGAACCTTACCAGTATTACTTCGGCCTGCTTGCCTTAAAGAATTACAATTGGATGAATACACCAATTGAAAGTTATAATTCGGACTAGGGCATTATTCAATAAAAGTGGCCCAATGCCTTTATCCATATACCGGTGTCTGAGTCTTTCTTTGGGGGGTGCGCCTGCAAAGCCATTGGTGCTCCGTTCGGCCTCCCCAGGAGGCGAGGGCAGAGAATGGTGCTCCGTTCCGCCCTTGCCTCTTGGATGGAAGCGAGCACCTACCTGAGGGGGGGGGGACCAAAAGCATGGCTACCTTCAGACCCTGCCTACTGGGAGAATCAAGCCACGTCCCTGGGAGGCGAGGGCAGAGAACAGTGCTCTGTTTCACCCTCACCACCCTGAGGGAAGCAAGCGCCTACCCCGGGGGTGGGGGATTGAAGCATGGCTGCCTTTGCCCCCTGCCTACCGGGAGAAGCCAGTCACTTACCCAAGAGGCGAGGGCAGAGAAACAGCGAGATGGAGAGGTAAGTTGACAAACAGGCTGCTTCCCACCCGGAAACACACCACACTGGATGGAAAGCGGTCTGTAAGCTTCCCCCTCTGCTTCGCTGTGTCAAGAGAATGAGAGAGAGAGAGAGAGGAGAGAGAGACCCTCCACAAGCCACCCCCACCCCACGGGTGGAGCCCCCCCCCCAAAAAAAGTGCATCAAAGCCGGGCACCTATGCTAGTAAACTATATTAACCCATAGATGTCTCTTTTGAAGCAGATTTGGCACAGACTGTCCTTTTGCTTGCCGAGACAAGTTTTGAGAAGAGAACGTGAAGATAACAATTATTGTATTCTTGATTTATTGTATAATTATGTATTGTTTATTATTATCTTGCTGAATCTCTGTATATTGTATTCGAGAAACTGTATATTATTTATGTATACTGTATACTAGTTTAATTTGTATCGAGATATTATGATGTTTTTGGATTATTACTGATAATGTTGTTAAGGTCGCCTTGAGTCGGCGTAAGCTAAGAAAGGCAGGATATAAATTAAAATTGGATTGGATTGGATTGGAACAAGCAGGCCGCTAAAGACCACGAGCCTTTCTTTGCTGCATACATCACTGGAAATACAGCCGAAGAAAGGGGAAAGGACGTGAGCAAAGTTTGTAAAGTCCCCATTTCCTGAAACAGGTCTGGGAGCCATGGGCATGTCTGTACCCCTTTTACCTTTGAATAAACAACCCCAAAAGTTGGAAAAGGCTGATGTGCTGCCAAAGAGCTTTTTGTATCTCCCAAAAGCTTGAAAATTAATTCATTAGACTTGGAGTTTTCTACAGCTCTCCAGAATGGAAGAAATAAGCTTTTTTTCCTGCAGCAGAGAACTTACCTGAAACCACATATACAGCTAGTCAAATCTCTGATCCTGAAAGCATAGTCCTAGCAAAACGTTGTTTGATATGCAGTGAACAGTTGGCTGAGTGTTACCATGAGTGTGATCTAAAAGGACTAATCCAAAAGCTGCAAACCACAAGGGCTTCTGCTGTTAAGGATTCAATTGAGGAATTTCCAAAGCCTAAAGAGTTTGTGGATGGTGGGCTACTTTGGAAATCTGCCAGACCAAAGCAGGGGGATCCTGGTCCTACCTGGTCTACATCCCAGCTACTCCTTGATGACAAAAATAAAGTTGGAAATGCCTGTGGGAGATACCTCCGTGACTTAGCCAGCCTGGGTAGTAGCTGTTGAACTACGTGACTGGCTCATGGCACAAAAAGTTCTGCAGGTCAGGGGATTTGAATTGATTAAAAAAACGATCTCCTGTTTTTTTATTTAATAGGTGGGATTGAGGACAAATACACAATTTCTGCTCCCACCTGGATAAAGAAAACACATTTTCTTTTAAATATGAATCACTGCTCACTGTGACTATGATATAACCATGTTCTGTCCCATACAAATATGTTTACTCAATTCCAAAATACTTTTTCTGCTTAAAGCACTAGATTTACTCACAACTCTCAAAAAACACACTAAAATCTCAATTTTTTCGATTGGTCTCTAATTTAAATAATATTGTAATATTAGCATTCCTCAATATTATTATAGTACTACTGTCCTAGTGTAATATTATTTATCCCTCAAAATAAGATATCAAAATGGAATATAGCACATAAACTATTTAATCAGAAGCAGCTTTATTCTGCAACTATTATTTAGGAAGAAGTAGGAATAAAGATCCATGACATCTTAATACAGTTCCTTGAATACAGTTAAAACAATGATTCAAAGTAATGAATGAAATGACCATTTATTGAATTCCTTACAGACGTTAGATACCAATAAAGTATTTGCCATCTTTCCTCATGCATGGTGTTTTATGTCTTTATCAAACTGAAGTTCCTATTAATGTAGTATAAACTAAATATTGATATTTGCTATTGATAAGTGAAAGAGAGAAATTGACTTCTGAACAATAGAAAAGAAGCCATGGTGTTGAAAAAAGTGTTATTTAACTGAACATCAATACCAGCAATCATTCATTATGGTAGAAGTCCAGAAAGGAATGACTTATTTGATTCTCCTTGAGCTCACTGACAGTTGTAAAACTATATTTTTGAGACAGGTTTAAATGATGCCATAAAAAATTGTCCTTTTGAACCTTAGTGAAATGTTATTGTTTTCCTTTCCAGAGTTAAGACTGTAAACCAGACAGAGTGGAAACCCCCTGGGTTGAATGATCTCTTGGGAAATACAAAAGGGCTCTTTTCCTCCCTTATCTATCTCTTATTTTTGTAACATTCATCCCAATCAGAACTCCTGGAACTGATAGTCTACAATTCTACAGCCCACCTAACTGAATGTAGGTCAGAATAGCTATACACCACATAATGTACACACTCACTGAAACCTTTTTAGAGCAACACAGTGGAGATGAGCAGTTTGTAGCACTCCGCATATACTTGGACTACAGATCCCTTGATTTCTGGTGAGTGCCCAGGTTACTGAAAGCTGATGGGAATTGCAGTCCAGCAAGATCTGGAGAATGATAAATAGTCCATTCTTCCTCTTCATTGTTTATGTCAGGAGCAATCCAGTGGAAATTCAGATTTGGAAGGTTCTGGCAGCAGGTTGTTTCCATTGCCCAGGGGTTTTCACCATCCTCATATTCTTCAGAGAAGCTCATTCCATATCTCCCTGAACTACTACTTTTTCAAATTGTGTCAGAAACACATAAAGGTGCTTTCTGGTTTGAAAGGATTTTTGCTGGAGGAACTCCGCTCAGGGGACACCCGAATGAGGCTCCTTTCATGTCCTCAAGATCTTTTCCCACCAAAGTGGACCCTGCTAGGACTGCTAGGTTGGCAGAAGCTGTGACGGAGATGGTCACTCATTCCATCAAGTAGTGTTCGAGTCTTGAACTGCTGACTTGCTGACCTTCTAGCTAACAAGGCAAGCTTCTTAACCACTGACCCACCACAGTACCCAGTGAACTACTCATATTATGCAGGCATAAGAAATAAATGGACTTCCAGATACTGTTGTACTGCAAATCCCACGAGACTCTCAGACTTGTCTGTGGTGGGTATGGACAATAGTATTTGGAGGACCACAGGGTTCCTATCCCTTTATTAATGAGACAGGGTGCAACCAGGCAGTACAAACAAATATTTAGCTCTGAAAGGTCCTGTTCTAGAAGGCAATGATGCAAGGCAAACCAAAATGGAGATTTCTGCCTATTCAGCAGGCTTAATGGTTATACAAGGGAATGTTTGTGAGATGTGGATGTATACACTTGGGTGTTGTTTGCAAGGATGTGTGTGTGGGAGAGAGAGAGAGAGAGAGAGAGAGAGAGAGATGTACATTTTCTGGGAACAGAGAATCATGGTTTTATGTCGTCATTGATGAGAACTTACTTGTTTGTTTGTTATTTCAACTTGTATACCACTCCATAGCACAAAGCATTCACTGGACATTTACAGCAATAAATTCAATCCAATAAATCAGGAGTTTATTAAATAAATTCTGGACAGTATTGCTGCACCTGCCGGAGCACCTCCACTACCCGCGAGGTTTCCCCACAGGTGTCAGATGGGCTCGCGGGACCGTGGCAGGAACCATGAGACTCTGCCCGCGGCAGCCACAGCGGAGGTGGCCACAGCCTGCGCAATCTTCAGGGCCCTCCAGCAGGATCAATAAAAAATGGCCAATTGTAAAATGAAGCAAACACACATAACACAGACACCTGTGATGAGATTAACAGCATAGATTGACAATTGATATAACCCTTGTGAAAGAAAAAAAAAACTAGAAAGTGGTATAACCAGTGTTGCGTGTGCTTTCTCCTCTTATCGTCATTAAAAAATAAGAAACAGACTAAAATTGACCGATGTTGTGTTCTCAATACTATGCCTTTAAACACGTAACAATCATCAGCTAACCCAATGTAATCAGGATGCGAGCTAGTGACCACCAGGTGGCAATAGCGAGCGCCCAGCTCACACGGTTCCAATTCCCCAAAGAACTACAGCGCGGGAAGTTTCCCGCCACTACCTCACCTGGACAAGAAGGGTGTGACCAGAAATGACGTCACGCCGACAGTAGTCAATGGGCTACTGTGGAGCCACATTCAAATGTATAGCCACTGTATATATTGAGCTGTTCGTCCACCATTACCACATGTTCCCCCGGACCCCCATGCAATAAAGATGTGTTAAGCCAATACTTCGGTTGTTCCTGTGTCTTGGTTCTCATACACTAAATTGGCGACGAAGGTGGGATAATGGATTCCCACGAGATCAAGACACACGCTAATCATGCCGGTTTCGACATCAACAAGCCGGAAGATTGGGAGCTCTTCAAAATGGATTTCCAAGATGCGCTGGTGGTATCCGACATTACGGACGAGGGAAAGAAGAGGGCCATCCTCACCCGGATGCTCGGGAATGCTGCCAAAAGAGTATTGGTGGACCTGGTATCACCAAAGAAGGTGAGCGAGCTGCCGGTCAAACAGCTCCTGAAGGCGATGCGCGACCATTTCCAGCCCTCGGTTTCGATGTTCTCAGCTCGAGACGCGTTCTGGAAGAGAGTTCAAGCACCTGGTGAGTCCATCGCCGCCTTTGCAGCGGCCCTGCGGTTGGCCGCCGGCCCATGCAAGTGGGAAAACCTGGAAATCGCCCTCAGGGACTGCATGCTGTGCGGCCTGTGGGACGAGGAGGTTCAGCGAAAGCTGATGAACCAGGAGCCACCCCCAACGCTGCGCGAGGTTGTGAAGGCGGCGCAGGCCGCAGAAGCCACGAGGGCCGGAGTCAAGGGGTTCAGAGAAAGGCCCCCACAGTCCGACAAGGCAGCGGGGTCGGTGCATGCGGCCAGATGGACGCCGAAATCTTCCACGGAGAGCAGCGACGACGAGGATGTCCGGAGGGTTCGGAAGGAAGGCCGACGCTGCAACGGATGTGGAGCGGCCCACGACCGCATCAAGTGCCCGTTCCGGAAGGCCGAGTGCCACAACTGCAGATGCCGGGGGCACATCGCCAAGGTCTGCAGACGGCGGCGCAGGGACCAGAAAAGCTCGTCAGACCGCTCGCCAAGGACCAAGGAGGGCGCCCGGCCTGCGAGGAAGCAGGACGGCGTGGGCCGCATCTCCGGCGACAGCAGCGACGACGCCCCAGTGTACAGCGTGTCCTTGGGACACCCCCGTTACTTTGTTGAGGTACTGGTGCAAGTGGCCCCTGTTAGGATGGAGATAGACTCGGGTTCCTCCTACTCAATCATGTCCCAGAGGGAGTTCTTGGGAATTTCCCCCCACGTGCGCCCTAAGCTCAAAGCGTTGAGGTCCACGCTGCAGGACGTACAGGGTAATAGCATTCCGGTGTTGGGGGTTGGAAAATTCAAGGTCCAGTACAAGCAGCACGCCGCAGAACTGCCCCTGGTTGTTCTCAAGGGGGGAAATTGCAGCCTCCTCGGGACTCAATGGTTTAAGCCCCTGGGTTTGTTCATTGGGGGGTGCATGCCGTTGGGACTGACCCAATACAGGAGGTGTGCGACGTGCACCCCGAAGTATTCAAGAAAGGACTTGGAAAATTCAAGGGACCCCCAGTAGCGTTCGACCTGGACCCGGAGGTCCGCCCAATAAGACTCAAGCCGCGCAGAGTGCCTTTCGCACTAAAGGACAAAATAGAGGCGGAACTGGACAAATTGGTGGGCCAGGGGATTCTTGTTCCTGTTGATTCCGCGGAGTGGGAGACTCCGATTGTAACTGCGCTAAAGGCCAACGGGGAGGTTCGCATATGTGCTGATTATAAGTGCACCATTAATAAGGCGATCCGCCCAAATGCGTATCCAGTGCCGGTAGTAAGCCACCTGTTGGCCAGATTACATGGGGGAAAGTGTTTCGCAAAACTTGACCTGGCGCAGGCCTATCAGCAACTCTCAGTAACCCCAGCTGCAGCTGCTGCGCAAACAATAGTCACTCATAAGGGGGCATTCCAGGTGACGCGCCTACAGTTTGGCATGAACTCGGCGCTGGGCATTTTCCAGTCGCTCGTGGAACGCCTCTTAAAAGGACTGGATGGGGTCTTGCCATACTTTGATGACGTATTGATAACGGGGGGGAGTGAGGAGGAGTTGGCTGAAAGGCTAGACAAAGTACTGGCGGTGTTTGAAAAGGCGGGGTTGAGGTTGCGGAAAGAGAAATGCGTCTTCTTCACAAAAGAGGTTGAGTTCTTGGGTTTCCGGGTAACCCCTGCGGGAATCAAACCCTCCAAATCAAAGGTAGCCGCAATTCAAGGTGCCCCTCACCCCACCTCCAAGCCCGAATTGCAGTCGTTCCTAGGGCTCTTAAATTTCTACCACTCCTTCCTGCCTCAGAAGGCATCGGTAGCAGAGCCGCTGCATAAGCTGCTCAAGAAGGACGAGGCGTGGAAGTGGGGCGAGAGCCAAGAGAGGGCATTTGTTGAACTGAAACAACTCCTAGCGTCTGATGCCATTCTCACCCATTTTGACCCCAAGAAGCCGATGGTTCTGATATGTGATGCATCCCCAGTGGGGGTGGGGGCGGTGCTGTGCCACGTGCTGGAAAACAGGAGAGAGGCCCCGGTAGCATTCTACTCCAGATCCCTGTCCCAGGCTGAGCGAAACTATGCCCAAACAGACAGGGAGGCGCTAGCAATAATAGCGGGGACTAAGAAGTTCCACGATTTCCTCTACGGCCGCCCCTTCACCATAGTTACCGACCACAAGCCCCTGCTAGGCATTTTCACTGCGGACAAGCCCACACCTCAGATCCTGTCCCCTAGGATGTTACGGTGGGCCATCTTCTTAAACGCGTATCAGCACGCGTTGGTGTACCGCCCAGGGAAAGAAATAAGCCACGCGGACGCCCTGTCGAGGTCTCCCCTTCCCCACACTAGCAGCACCGTGGGCGAGGAGGAAAAAGACCGCCAAGTGCTCCTGATAGTGGTCTTAGATTCGCCCCCTATTGTACCCGCAGACATCGCCAAGGCGACCGGAAAGGACAAAACGCTAGCTCTAGTCAGCTCCTGGGTGCAAAAAGGGTGGCCAGCGTCCTCCCCGGCGGCAGAGTTCGCCCCGTTTTTCAGGAAGAGGTTAGAGTTGTCCATAGAGAGAGGGTGCCTCCTAGGGGGCCAGCGGGTGGTGGTCCCCGAATCCCTGAGGCCTAGGGTACTCAAACTACTGCACGTCAGCCACCCTGGAATTGTCCGCTCCAAGGCTCTGGCAAGGAGCTATTTCTGGTGGCCCCAGTTAGACGCCGACATCGAGCACATGGTAGGCACTTGCGAGAGCTGCCAATGCTCCCGACCCGAAGAGGCGCGTCTGCCGCACAGGGAATGGGACGCGGCGAAGGGGCTGTGGTCCCGGGTGCACATTGATTTTGCGGGCCCATTTAGAGGGACACTTTTTCTCCTCATAGTAGATGCTTACTCCAAGTGGTTGGAGGTCATTCCAGTTACGAGCACCTCCTCGGCAACGACAGTGAAGCATTTGCGTAGGGTTTTTAGCACGTTCGGTATACCCGACACCCTAATTAGCGATAACGCTAGTTGTTTCACGTCCGCAGAGTTCAGGGCATTCACTGAGATCAACGCCATTCGGAACATCACCTCCGCCCCTTTCCACCCAACAACAAACGGCCAGGTCGAGCGCCTCGTGCGCACCACCAAAGACGCGCTGAGGCGCATGGGTCCCGGGGATCTCAACCTACAAGTGTGCCAGTTCCTGCTGGGCTACAGGGTGACCCCCCTAGCTTCTGGGTACTCGCCCGCAGAGCTCTTAATGCGTAGGAAGCTGACTACGATTCTGACCAGGCTAGACCCCACAAGGGTGGAGGACACAGGGAGGAACACCAGGTTAGCAGACACGAAAAGTTTTGAAGTCGGTGCCCCAGTACATTGCAGGAACTACGCTAGCGTGGGGCCAGCCTGGGTCCCGGGCGTCGTCATTGGGCAGACGGGTCCTGTGTCGTATTGCGTAGAGACCAGCACGGGTCTACTCTGGAGACGACATGCAGACCAACTCCGGAGCAGGGTTCCGGGACACCAGAGTGCGGACGGCGCGGAAAAGGATTCAGCGTTAGGGTTCTCCCCCACCCGTTCAGCCCAAGGGGGAGGAGAGGGGGGCCAGTGGTCCCCACCTAGGGGGGAGGGGAAGGAATCTGTCCTCGTAGATATCCTGCGGGATCCCCCAAGCGACGTCCCAAGAGATAATTTTGAGTTTCAGTTACAAAACCGGGGGGGGTTTCGGAGTGGTCCCCCACCCATCCAAGCGAGAAGCGGGGTTTTTCGTTAGCCCCCAGTGCCCCCGGTTTTTCCACAATGGAGTTTGTCCCTTCCCCAAAAGCCGCAGAACCGCGGCAAGTCACTAACGAGACTCCCTCTCCCATTGCAGGACAAGAGCCCAGGGGACAGAGAAGCAGTAACACTCCCGGGACAAGCCAGCCAGCATCACGCCCAAAACGCGTTTGCAATAAGCCATCTTGGATGAGAGACTTCGTCTCATCCTAGGGGGGAGGGATGTTGTGTTCTCAATACTATGCCTTTAAACACGTAACAATCATCAGCTAACCCAATGTAATCAGGACGCGAGCTAATGACCACCAGGTGGCAATAGCGAGCGCCCAGCTCACACGGTTCCAATTCCCCAAAGAACTACAGCACAGGAAGTTTCCCGCCACTACCTCACCTGGACAAGAAGGGCGTGACCAGAAATGACGTCACGCCGACAGTAGCCAATGGGCTACCGTGGAGCCACATTCAAATGTATAGCCACTGTATATATTGAGCTGTTCGTCCATCATTACCACATGTTCCCCCGGACCCCCATGCAATAAAGATGTGTTAAGCCAATACTTCGGCTGTTCCTGTGTCTTGGTTCTCATACACTAAAACCCCTTTCTCCCAAAAAAGAATGATCAAACCATGAGAAAACAATACATATGTAGATGTATTGATTTTGTATGATATAGTACTGTATAAATGATTTTCCTGTGTTTTCACTATGTATGCTTCTTTATGATATTCTCTAACAAAAATAAAATTAGGCCCGTGTACATATCAGTATGTTCCATATGTTGACCACCTCTATATTTTGACCACAAAACCGGTGAGGAGTCTCCCTCTATTCAGCACCAGTTCGATCATATCTAGTGTGTCCAATTCTGGGCAACACATTTTAAGAAAGATGCTAACAAACTAGAGCAAGTACAGAGAAGAGCAACAAGGATCATTAGAGGACTGGAATCCAAGCCATAGCAGGATAGATTGAAGGAATTGGGCATGTTTAACCTTGAGAAAAGGAGACTGAAAGGGGATACGATAGCTCTCTTCAAACACCTGAAGGATAAAGAGGAAGGGAAGGATCTGTTCTTGATCATCCCAGGATGCATGACAATGGGCCGAAACTAAAATAAGACAGATATAGGTTGAATATCAGGAAAATTCAACTCCCTCTGCACTGGAGGTGAGGAAGGGGGAGAAGTGGGAAGAAGACCTCGGCCCGCCATCACCCTGTGCGACCACCCCTCTGCGCTGGAGGTGAGGAAGGGGGAGAAGTGGGAGGAAGACCTTGGCCCGCCATCACCCTGTGCAACCACCCCTCTGCGCTGGAGGTCCATCACCCATGGCAACAGACCCACCATTGCCTGCCGCCACCTCTGCTCGCACGCTGGGCAGCGAAGGTGAGGGAGACGGAGGAGGGAGGACCCGGCAAGTCGCCCACTGCCAGCCACAATCAAAGAAGCATGCAAGTAACTTAATTAACACAATGTAGGCTGCAACTATAGCAATGTAGAGACTTGATATAGTGGACTTTTCTTTCATACTAAGATTTTACTTTTACTCTCACAACAAATGAACTAATTTGAACTAATATAGTAACTCACATAGCAACTGATGCAGATAGTGAACCTACAAGTAGAGACTTGATATATTGAACTTTCCTTAACTGTGCTTTTTATTTTAAACTGATAATATACATGATAATACTTTGTTTTGAACTGTAATAACATGTATGATGTGAGGATGGTGGTGTAGAAACCGGCAAACCACGCCAGAAATTTTGCCAAGAGAACCCTATGGACTAGATTAAAAGGCAAAACAAAAGAGGCAAGTTAGATGAAACAGGATGCTTAAAATGGCGTGAACCCCAATTTCACATTACTTAGAAACTGAGGAGAACATAAAATGGTGGCACAATTTCATTCAATACACAACAATGATCTAGAGGTCTTTTGATAGGATGGAAGTGCTTTGGATTCAACAAATTGAAAGCCAACTTCAATCTTCCTGTAGAACACTGTATTTTGATCACAAACACCAACAGTTTATTTATGTCCTGTGAGTTCTCTGTAGATGTAAATGGTGCCTTTGCAGGAGCTATGACCCCTATATACAATAGTGGTACTGTACTCCTCTTTGCCAAGCAAAAGGTGACTCTTTTTTAAAAAATAAGCACATCTCAGAATTAGGCTATCTTTGCTCACAGTTTGTACACAGAACATCAACTTTCCAATATTAGACCAGCTGGGAATTTTTTTTAAATGTTCATGAAAGGAAAATATTAAACATGCTGCTAGTTCACATAATCTTTGATAGGTCTAAAAAAGAGGACTAATCTTTTCTGACTAAGTGAACTATACATTTTCTTTACAGGTTACTCATGAGGATCTATCTAACTAATTCTTTTTGATAAGATCACCAGAACAGCAGCAATAAACTGCTTGCATTTCTTTGCACTGTTTATTCTCTGGGTAATAAATGCAACAAAAGCACTTTCAATCACTGATTCATGTGGAGAATCTATTAAGTTCTGTGATAACAGGTTCATCTGCTCGTTTTATTTCCCATATGCTGTACATTTAAACATTTGCCCTGGTTGTTATGATAAAAACAAAGGACAAATTCTTTCACTTTGGGATATGCTGATACAAATGCCATCATGGTATTTATGAACATAGTTTATGGCCCCTGTGTAACACTGTCACCCTTAAAAGTTATTTGTCTAATAGTTTCTTACTCCAGTAAGAAGTGGCTAGACTAGTCTTATCAGCTGCTTAACAAAACAGACACTGTTTAACATTGTGAAGACTGATTCTGCGTGGCCTTTACCCAGATGCAAACCTTTAGGCTGTCAATCTTTAATGTTTCAGAACATGAAAAGACAGCTCCTTTTTTCCATTGCAAGGTTATATGATGATCCTGGGCAAGATTGACTTCATTTTGCTCCAGCCTTGAATACCAATGAATGAAAGCAGCTGTGTTCCCATTACAGACTATTTTCTATTATGTGGAAAAGAATTAAAAACTGCCTTGTAAGACAACACCCGCTTTCATACTCTGCCTACTGAGTTCATCAAATTCATGCCCAGATGAGCCCGTAGCTTTGCAGAATAGATTTCATGTTTGCGAGAGGATGTGATGCTCTTCTCAGTATACTTCTCTTATTCAGAGCAGAAAGCAATAGGAATACAATACTGATTAAAACTATTACAGAATTAAGATTGTTCTATGATATTGATAGCAATAATCCTATGTAACATGAGTTATACCTCCATGAAGTTTTTTTGTAACCTCCACTTTTAAGAAAAAATTGCCTGGAAACAAAGAATAGTCAAAAGTGTTCAAGTCCCTTCATGTTGTGAGAAATTTACCCAAATTATCTTTTGGTAGTTCTCAAAATTAAAACACCATTTGTCTAATTGCTCATATTTAATTAGATATTACTTAAGCAAGCAGACTGTGAACAAATCAGAAATTATACAGGAAAGTGATCTGCTTATTAAACCATCAAATGTTTAACTATTTCAGACAGCTTCTCTTTAAAATACAGTGTAGTATGTCCTCAAAATTCCTAACATTTCTTGGTTTGTAATAGACATTCAAATAAATCCAGTTATTACACAGGAAATTAGGGGATACAAAGAGTGTTTTGTTTTAACTTACTTGGTTATTTGGTTGATCCGTACTTCACACAGCTAGTTTGACATGGTGGGTAGAAACATCATCTCCCACGTGATTTTATCAGGCTCCCACCATCAGGAGGTCCTGTTGCTACCGTAGCAGGGTCTGATGGCACATGGGGTACTGAGGCCCATGTTTTCTGTGCTCCTTTGGCCATTTTAAATTTGACGACACAGCTAGCTGAACTCATGTTGTAGTTGGCCATGTTAGAGCAATGAACTGGCCAGATGAATTACCTGAGTACCCAACCCCACTTAGCTGGCCTGCGGTTCCAGAATGGAGAACTGTTCTGGACTGCTAGCCAACACCTTTGTGGCATGGTTGCACCTGCCAGGGGAATACAGCAGTAATCTCTGTCTCTCCAGCTTGCAGTCAACAACCAACAACAGTGAACAACAAAAAATAGTGAACAGCCAACAATGCATTAAGGCTACATGATGCTTTATAGCACTTACAGCCAATTATGTCAATGCTGAGTCATGATAAGATTGCACCTGACTCTAATTAACTATCTAGACCATAGTAATATTATTTCTGCTTGTTGCCTTAACATAAATATATATTAACACACTCTAAGTACTTTGGCATTACAAACACGGAAAGAAGTTGTGTTTGTTCCAGCCCAGAGTGCTTTCAGTAAACATTCTCTCAGGACTTCTGAAAGAAGGCTCTGGACACACGTTTTCATTCTCATACTAGATCAGGCAAAAGTAATTATAGAATGACTTCTCCAAAAAGTGGTTTCATTTTGGCAATTCCATGTCTGGCTTAGAGCCAGTGCTGTCTGTGCCTGTAAATGTTTCCATGGCCGTGTGGCAGACATGACTAGATGCAAGAGTGCATGGAATACTGTTACCTTTCCCACCAAAGCAGTACCTATTTATCTACTTGCAAATTCTTGCTTTCAAACTGTTAGGTAGGAAGGAGCTGGGCCAGACAATGGGAGCTCACTCTGTCATGCAGCACTTGGGTCTCAAATTGCTTACCTGTCAACCTTCTGGTTGTCAAGCTCAGTGTCTTAACCACTAAGTCATCACAGCCTCTCTATGGGGTGATCTGATCCTTTAAATTGCCTGGGCCCAAGCTGTTTAGGGCTTTATAGGTAATAACCTGTCCTTTGAATTGATCCCAGAAATATACTGGCAGTTTTGTAAAAAGGGAGTTAGATACTCACTGTAGGCAGTGCCAGTCAGCAGTTGCTAGTTGTAAGGACTAAATCAAAGCCAATTGTACTCAACTTATCCTTCTAGAATAGGTAACCTGTTATTTGTAAAACACACACACACACGTGTGTGTGTGTGTGTGTGTGTGTGTGTGTGTGTGTGTGTGTGTGTGTGTGTGTGTGTGTAAAGCTTCACACACACACACACACACACACACACATATATATATATGTATATATGTATATATGTATATATGTGTATATATATATATATATATATATATATATATATATATATATATATATATATATATATATATATATATATATATATATATATATATATATATATATATATATATATATATATATATATATATATATAATATGTAAAAAGTATAACACACACACAAATAAAGCTTTTATAAAGATACATTATTTCTTTTTTTAAAAAACCTCTCAGCCTTTTTTGTTGGTTCACTGAATTTAACGAACCAAGATATATCTGCATGTATTACCTGGTTGTGGGTAAAGTTTATATTTCTGTTTTTGGTGCCTGATTTAAATCATCAAAATTAATTCTTAAGAAGTTTTAAATGTCATTTACAATGCTCAATCAAAGCCATTTATTAGCCCCATGGAACCTGAGAGAAGTAATCTGTCTCTTGTTTTTCTTCAAAATAATAATTTTAGGATATTTGTTGGATGTGAGAGCTATTCCGTTTCATGGTATCTAACATTTGCTTAATTGGTGAATGCCAATGGTTCCCAAATTGTGTGCCCCCTTGAGGGATGAGAAGAAATTCCATGAGACAGATTTTTTTTAACACAATTGCTTTTGTAAGCTTAAACAGATTTGTGCAATAGACAGATTAATTTTTATTTACTGCTTATGAACACTGCTTATGGGAATTTGGTGAGTCAGGACTTCTGGAAGTTCTGTTGATTCAATCGGCCTCCTATAACTGCAATTTACTATACCAAACAACAGAATTTCAGCTACTGTCTTCTTTTCTAATGTTCCCCTGGTGATAATACCCCTTCTCAAAAGAATGTCAGTCAAAAAACACTACAAGTTTTGTACAATGGCTTTTAAAAAAACCAAAACCAGAATTATGTTAATTGCTATATTTATCTTAATTTTTTAAAAGAAAAAAAATACAATGGATACTATGTCTTTCTCCTTTCTTTGAAAAAGATGACTTTGGCCCAAACTGAATTCAGTATAAGATCATCAAAGGATTTTGAGAAACAGATTTCTTCTTCAGTTTAATTACAGTGAAAAATACTATAATCTACTCTGAGCCTTAGAAAAATGGCAGAAGAGAAATATGAATACATTCTACTGGTAATTATGCAGCCCCTACTCCAGATGTTTTGATATTATCACAATCTCTCCGGACTCTTCTGTTAGCTGATCCAAGGCTATAATTTCATATCTAAATTAGACAATATAATTCCTCTCTTATGGATATGCTCTTTTGCATCATTCGAAATATATTTATACTGTAAAGATAAGGCAAATTAAATGGAGCACAGATCCTTTTCAAAAATTATTATTTTTCTCTGCTAGTATCTGCCAGACAATAGAACATAGTGATACATGGCTAGGCAATAGTCCAGCTCATCTCAGTTATTGGAGTTTGAAACCTATTTCCCATTGAATCAAGGAAGAGTCATTAGACTAATGAGGCACTGTATATATTATTTTCCTCCTCCCCTCAGCACACACACAAACACAAACATATGATGCAAGACAACACATGAGGTAGACTTTCAAAACCTGAAAGACATACTGACAGGTTAGCAACTGGCTAAGAACCTTTTAATTCATATCCCTGAAGTTCAGGTGATAGCTGGGATTATCCTTCTGTAGTTCATTTCTATCCTGGTCTGAATTCCTGTCCTCTGCTACAATTGTATTTGCCATTGGTGTCTTGTAGTTGTTTGCTATACTGTATCTTCATTTTGATGAATGGGTGATGGATGTCATTAACATTTCGTGTGGAAGTCAGGTGGAGAAATTCACCATAAAGATACTGATTAAGCACATTCCACCCAGCCCTGAACCATCTGGCTTTGCCAGATTTGTCTTTTCACCAAATCAGCCAAATTATTGTAACAACTGACTATACATGCTACAAGTGAAATTGGCAGAAAGGAGAAGGCTTTCTCTATTGTGAACTGCATTTAAAATGTTCTGACTAAGAACCTTAAACAACCTCCAGCTACCTTGATGCTGATGATTCTGTGGATAGTAACACCCAAATGAGGTGACGTTTACCATAAAATCTGTCCACCTCTCCATTCCCATATCCTACTCAATATGGCTGTGCCAATGTTTAATCCAGCATTGCAACAGATAAGGAAAAAAGTCATCCCCTGCTTTAAGGTTACTGGGAGGAGGAATGTCATTTTTATTATTTATCAACTTCCAGTTTTTTTACCTTTTTTCCCAGTGGCTCAAGTGGCTAAGATGCTGACTGGAAGGCAGAAGGTCAGCAGTTCAATTCCCGAGTACTGCAGGATGGAATGAGCTCCCATCTTTGTCCCAGCTCCTGCCAACCTAGAAGTTCGAAAGCAAGAAATTGCAAGTAGATAAATAGGGACCACTTCAGTGGAAAGTTAAACAGTGTCTAGCCATGCCTGCCACATGACCATGGAAATATCTGCAGAAGCAGACAGTGCTGGCTCTTCGGCTTTGAAACAGAGATGAGCACTGACCCATAGAGTCGGAAATGACTGGCTTTCAAGCAAGGGTTACCTTTACCGTTACTGAAACAGTCAGGAAACGGTTGTGTGGAAAGACCTGGAGATAGATTCTGATTACTTATAAAAGTAAATTGCACTGGGGCATATGTATAATTTACACTATCTTATTTAACATAGCTTTTCATATGGCTGTGGAGTTGTTATGTAAAGCCTTTCCTTCAGTGTTGTTAAAATGCTTTATCTGAAGGGTAGGTCTTTCAATGTCTCCACTTTCTTTTAGAAAATTCTATACTCTGGCACTTTTAATTTAAAAGACTGGTTGTAAAAGGATCCTGATTTATGTGAACAATAGTTATTGTAGCAAATGTTGAGCTGATTATCATTTAACTAAAAAGCGAAACAGTCAATTCTGTGTGAAGTGCTTAACATCTTCTCCCATTTCCTCAAAGCAACTAAGATTATAATTCTCCTTCTGAAAAAGGGAAGCACATTACTAGGCTGATGTAACTCACAAATGATCAACAAAATTAAAATTTCCATCATGATTCTGCAGCTTTTTTCCCTTCAGGTATGTCTATTTAACTCCAATTAATACTGATTGGAGTTACAGGTGTGCAGAGGGATAAAGCCATTAACCATCATTGTCTTGTCAGTGCACATTAAACAACTCAAGTGGGAAAGTTTTCTCTCTGACTAAAATAATCTCAAAGCACTGGAAAGAAAAGAAATTACTTTGCTACTTTAAATTCATCACCCAAAGCATGATTATTTCCATACAGTTTAGCCAAAACCCATAGCGAAAATTTTGCACCTATGAGGACAGTTACACAGTGATTTAATTTTTTAAAAATTTAATAGTCACATTTGTATTGCCGCCCCCTCGCCGAAGTGACTCCGGGAGGCTCACAGATAAAACATAAAAACATCCATAATAAAATTATCTAAAATCACCCCCATTAAAAACCCACCCACCCCATCTGCAAAAGAGGAGGAGGAACTTTTTATATGAGCCAGCAGGCGGGGGTCACACCTCAATCAGTGCCCCACACCTGCCCTGCCAGCCAGGTTTTAAGTTCTTTCCTAAAGGGCAGCAATTCCTTCTGTAGCTGTACCTCTATCGGTAGGAGGTTCCATAGGGCTGGTGCAGACACAGAAAAGGCTCTCCTTCTTGTGCTAGAGAGACGAGCCCCTCTAGCCGATGGTACAATGAGAGAGCCCCTCTGGTCCGCTCTGGTTGGATGGACAGATGTTCTTGGGGAGATGCAGTCTCTTAGGTATCCTGGCCCACTACATTGTAGGACTTTAAAGGTCATCACCAGCACCTTGAATTGCACCTGGAGGCAAACTGGTAACCAGTGTAGATCCCAGAGGAGTGGTATCACACACACCACCACCACCACCACCACCACCACCACCACCAGACTATCTGTTCAAACTGGTTGCATGCTTAATTACTCGAAAAAGATTATCGAATAATGGTGAAAATGAAAATATTACATTTAAGAAGACAGTAACAGCAGTATCTCCCCTGGAATATGTACTTATCCAACATTTGTTCTTTAAGGAACCATCTGATAGCATTTTGGATCAAGTCAATAAAATGTCAATCAGAGGACTTATTTCACAAATCAATCATTCAACACTTCTAAATGGAATATTTTTTTATAAAGGGCCATAAATCTTTACATCAGGGATTCTCAACCTGCAGCCCATGGGCCAGATGTGGTCCGCGGCACCATTCATATGGTCCCCCACCACCTCCACCACACCAGGAAGTGCCATGTGGTGGAGGAAGGCCAAAATGTCCATCTGGCCCCTGAAGCTGTCTGAGAGAGCGTGACCTGGCCTCCAGCTTAAAAAGGTTGAGAATTCTTGCTTTATATCCTGTGAATGCTGTTCTGTTTTCTACTGCTTCTTAGGTTCTTTATTCCTTTTATTGGGGGGGGGGAGGGAATGAGCAAATTATGTAAAGTTCTTATCCAATATGAACTGAACAAAACTCTCACCCATCTTCACTTGACAAACGCTATAGACACAATTACTCCAACACAGTGAAGGCCATGTCATTCTTATCTGCAATGCAGTTATGGAAGGTGAGAAGCCTGCAAAAAATGAAGGACAACCCTAATTCCACAATAACAAACTTCATTGAATATGGATGGGCCAGTCTATAATTTTCATTTTTTCTAGTCTTAGTTCTTCATCTTACTTTTGTGAGGAAATGCATACAATTCAGTAAAGTTCTTCTTCATTACTGAAAATGACAAAATTTGCATTATCCTTTGTTGAAGACATGGTTATAATCCATTATAAATATTTCAGTGGGTCTACTCTAGTTGGATGTTTGCAATAAATTCCTTCCTGATAAATGTGCTTAACATTTCAGCCATTTTCCAAAACTGTATTTCCTTCTGAAAGCAATGTTTCAGTTAGCTGTGACCTGCCAGAAAAACGTTAATGGCTATATGTGATATCCAATATTATCCCATGTTTTAATTTATTCTCTTTACTCAGGAGCCTCCAGCTGCTAGTCTACGAAAATGAATGAAAGCAAGAATCAGAAGGAAGACACATCACCTGCCGCTGCATTGGCACATTCTAGCTCTATTGGGCTAGGAATATCAATCAAACAATCTAGTGGCTAAACGGTTGTTGCTCTCTACACATCTGCTGTGAATGCTGGTTCTGCTGGACCATTAGGGCATGTCTATAGGGCCCCTAGTAGGGTGCTCAATCATCAGACTTTCTAACCTGACATTTTGTTCTAAGAAAAGAAGAAAAGTATTGGCATGGAAAGGCAGTTTAAATGAAGGAGAGAAACCACTGATGCTTCTCAGTTAAGCACATTGGCTCTGCCCAGTCCTTTTCAAATGGGTATTTTCAGGAACTCATATTGCTGTTTGGCTAAAGCCAAAAAAGCTATGTCTCACTCAATTACTTTCTTATGGTTGCACAGAATGGAAGAAACTGAAAACAGTGTAGATAATCTTTGAAAAACAACAACAAAGAACACTTTGGGAAATTTGTGAAATAAGCAACGCAAGCAGCTATCACTGTTGGAGGAAGAGAAGGAGGACTGCAAATTTGCAAGCAAACTTCATACCAGGCTGCTGTATTTTGGAACATATTTGTTCTGTGTGGCTTCTAAATCAAGGTGATAAACATAATTGGGCTGTTATGTTTCTAGTGATAATTATAATTTGTATATTTGCGTCATGGTGACCACTTTGGACAAAGACAAACACCTTCAACCCATATTTCAGGGAAATATTGCTGCTACAATCTTTACAATATCCAGCTCTCACAATTACCAATGTATAATACCTGCTATGTTATTTTTATAGCTCTAATGTCCAGTGGGAAGTGACATAACAGTAGATATACAGTAAAACCTCACATAAAGAGCATGTCACTTAGAGACTAACTCGCTTAAATAGCAGAATTTTCTCTGAATGGTTGCCTCACTTAACAACTAAAACCAACCAAAAACTTGCTTTACAATTAAACCAGGGTTCGCAATCCCCATACACACACACACACCAGAAGTCACAATTGGTCACTTATAATGGTGTTTCACATAAAGAGAAGACTCGCTTAAAGAGTAATCCTGTGGAATGCATTATGCTCTTTAGGCGAGGTACCACTGTAGTTATAAAAAGCAAGAAGACTATTTTATTAATTATAGCATTAAGATGTTATATATTTATATTTGATTCTTAACTAACATGCAAACATTTGGCTTTACTTCAACACTGACAAAGTCTCAACCACAGGGTCATATTTTTTGTCTAAATGGAAGGTGAATCATATTTGCAGAGCTTTGGACTTCAGTGAAAACTAGAGACAGATACTGCACAACCATAATCTAAATGTCACAAAGTGAATACATATTATATTTTTAAATATTGGTATAATTCATCAAAGTGAATGTTCAGCACTTCAGCTTTAGTCCAAGAAGCAACTTTTTATATGAAAAAATTTACAATTACAAATGACTAGAAATAAAAAAAGTTGACTCTCAAATGAGATTTCAGGATAGAATGCTGATCAGTTTGCCATAAATATTCAATTTATTTGTGTGTGTGCGTGTGTGTGTCCACTACAGGCAAGTAATTTCAGTTATATACATGGAATTAAAAACTGTGAGGCCTCATGACTGCATCTTTTCAGAAAGTCACATATTTTAATTATCCTGATTTCTCTGGTAGATTAAATAAGAAATAAAATGAACTACTACAATTTGCATTTATGCGTTATGAGATGAAATTGCATTTCAAAACTAATACAAAGCTGGCTAAATGCTTAATTTAGTGTCTTCACATTACAGCTGAAAAAACTTACAAAACCTGAGGTGCTGCATAGTTGTTGAAAGTATTGGGTAATGACTCTTTAAATTAATTACTGCAAAAGATAGTATGTACCATAATGCTGTGTACAATTGCTAAAATGGAATAACGGCTTTGTTGTGAAATTAAATTATTACAAACTACCATAATTGAACAGACTACTTCACAGATCCATACAAGTCTCAGTGCAATAACCATCTTCTAGAATGGAACTGGAAACATCTAGATGTTTCCAGCCTCTGAACCCCAGCAAATCTACTACATTAGCTACTGTTCCGGGATTATTGGATGGTGGGTCATTAATCGCTAGAAGACCACTGATTCTATGCTCTTGCTCTTGGATATATATTGCATTCATATGCAGTATCCAACTTGAGGTTTTGTGAACATTATTACAGCAAAGGTACTATTATGACCTTGGAAATTATAGCTGGTGTATATTCAACAAATCTGTAGGAAAAATAGGAACTAGGATTTGACAGTGGTTTAGGTTGTTTCCCATATAAAAATAAAGTGGATGCATGAGGAACCATACTTTGGATTCATGATTTAGTGCCACTGTAAAGCCATGTGCCGATGGACCCATGATTTCTGTGTAGTTCTGTGAGCACAGATGGCATATCTTACTGGACAGTAGTTTGGGGTGAATTACACATAAAAATCATGTGAATCCATGATCCATGCCTCACATCTATGTTTTTGCATGAGTGCAAAACAATGCCTCAATGACCCATGATTTCTGTGGTGTAGTCCATGTGAAGAGATGAGATGTATGATCTGATAGGGATTTAAAGGGGCTTCCATCTAAAATCATCATGGAAAGCCAGTGTTGGATTGGGGCCGTGAGGAGGCCCTTAGGATTCCGGAGGAGACTGGTCAAAGGAACGACACGAGGCAAGATGGAGTGAAGACCAGTGATTTATTGAGGGAAAATCATCAGTATATATTATGTCCAAGGCTGCGCATGGTAGAATGGTCATCTGACAGAAAATCACATCACCCATTTACCCAGGTTAATTGAGAACCTCTCTTGGGGAAGTTAATTAACTAAGGCAAACATTGACCATTGTCTGAGGCTTAGGCTAGGGTAAATATGGCTTCTATTTGCACCAAGGATTAGGCTGAACTCGGAGATGAGTGATTACCTTAATGGATAACAGAGACTGGAGAAATGCCTTCTCAGCGGAACCATCGGTCAGGTCATTAATTGGGTGAATCAAACCCTATCATAAATCCACCCCCCTTAATTTCTCTGCCTGCAGAGCCCACGGCTCAGGGAGCGTTCTCCCGAAGTGGCCTCTGCATGGGCCGTTCCATGCCATCGGGGCATGGGGAAACCACATCTCCCCTTTTCGTTTTACTAAAGAGCCTGACCGGCAACTCCGCGTAAGAGAGGTACCAGCTGTTGAGCAGGAATGACGCTTTGGGGTTCCCTCCATGGGGGACATCTCGATAGCAGTGAGGGAATACATTGCACGAAACAACACACTGTTGTGCCCAGTATTACCACCCCCACAATCACTTTGAGTGTCGTCTGACGCCGTCCCCATGGGAACCACGACCACAAGGAGTCCTACCACCCCCATGAAGAATCCTCCTTGATGTCCCTAACTAGGGTGTGGAGGTCCGTGAGCTGGCTCTGTATCTTGTGGGTATTGTCTGTGAGATTTAAGCAACACATGCTGTGGACAGATTCGCAACCAAAATGACGTAATCGATGGCTGCTCGACTATCTAGTATGGCATGGCGAAGCTCTGTCTGCTCCTGATTGAGCAGCGCTATTGCTGAGGAGGTATGGTTGATGGCTTTTGCTAATCCGCAAGCCAATTGACCAATTCTCTGAGTGTTGCCTATGGCTAAGCCGGGCACGCTGACTGCAGCCTGGTTTTTCAGAGCTGTGGGTCTGAATTCAGACTGCTTTCTGTAGCAAGGCAAGATAATGAGATGTGTCACTGATCTCTTACTGTGACCTGGGGTGATTCTAAGCTATCTCTGCAACCTCTGGTGTTGTGCAAATGTCTTTCTAACACCTATGGGGAGGTGTGAAACTTACAATGGCTGGAGATAGCCGGCTACCGGGTGCTCAATCTTTCCAAGCAATGGGCCGGTGCAAAACATGGGCCGGTCTGGCTTCCTTTGGTGGAAGCTGGCCGTTATTAACAATATACAGAAATTCAAGTGTCCCTAGCAAATCCCAACTGGAGCATTGTACAAGGCATGTATAAATAAGGAGCAACTACAGATAATAATAGCAATAAAAGACATTCAGCAGCTTTTCGAAGGATGAGGCTTCTCTTCTTGGTGGGGTTTCATGTGTAGCTTGAGCTTGGAAAAGTCTTGTTTTGGGGAAAAGCATGGTCCTCAGAAGTAGCACTGAGTAAAGGAAGACGGACAGCTGATGACATCCAGGACAGTGACTGGTGCCGCTCTTTGCAATCATCCGGGTCTGACTCTGGCCTCTGGGACCTGCATGGGGAAGAGACTTGTTTGGGAGATAAAAATTCTGAAAGAGTTAGTTAGTTTTTGCACTTATAGGATAGCAATTGCTGTGCAACTATGGGATGTTGTTCCCCCCCTTTTTGTTTGTTTGTCAATGTAGGACAAGTGTCCGATAGACCCATTCCACAATCGCTTGCCCCTGCTGATTGTAAGGAACGCCAAAAGTGAGCTTAATATCCCAGGTGGCCCTGAAGGTGGCCAGCTGCCTGGAGCTATAAGCTGGGGCGTCATCGGACTTCGTGTGCCGAGGTTCGCCCTTGGCCGTGGGAAAGGAGATGCTGCTCCACATGGGGAGCCGTATCTCCCTTCTGTGCTGTTACCCAAACAAACTGTGGGAAGGTATTAATGCAAACGTGCATGTGCTGCCATTTGCCAAAATGTGGGGATGTGTGACGTCCATTTGCCACACCTGGATGGCCTCTGTCCCTCGTGGGCTGATCCCCCACGAGGCCCCCCCCCGGTGCCCCTGCATGATGCAGACAAGAGCGAACTGTGCCTTGGGCTTTGGAAAGTGGCAGGTTGAACTGCCTTGCGAGCGCTTTGGCATTTTGGTGAAAGAATGCATGACTCTGAATTGGAGTAGTGAGAAACAAACTTAGCAAATTTTTGTCTATCGCGGGAGTGATGTGTGCTCCCGGTAGACTGTGAAGCAAATTCCTAGGAAACTGGCTGTCAGCAATTATGTTTAAGCGTTCTTTGGCAAAGGTGCGCAAGGCGAGGTTCACTGCTGCCAACTCTGCCCGCTTGCGGAAGAGTCAGGAGCGTGCGCCAAGCTTGGTCCTCTTGCCAAGTAAGAACCTAATATGTGTGACCCCCATAAGTGAAAACTGTCCTAGCCCCCCGAAGGGGAATCAGTGACATTAATTCACACAAGGTGACTGTCTGCGTTTGAAGCTAGATGAGTCTGGGGTCTTATGGCAAACCTTGGCGCATGAAGCGCCAGGCTTCCCTCGGGTAAATTTCTCAAGAAGGCCCCCCTGCGCACACCCGCCCATGGTGTGCGTGCACACTTTCACTGGAGCGATTCTGGTGCTCCCGTGAGAAGGGTGCCAGATGGTGGCTTAGCCTTTTGCCTGTGCTTAGACTAGCAGCAAAAGAGGAAGGGGTGGCCTGGAAATGCCTGTATCTGATTGAAGGTGTGACCTGACTGCACTCTTAAAATGGTCCTAGGCAGTCCTGGCTAATGGGTGGCACTCTGCACATGCTCAGGAGTTTAGGGACTAATCCTTCCTCTGTGCTCTGGAGTTTGCAAAATGTGTCTGCTCACTAGAGAGGGTGCTGCAGGCCAGGTGCCATACTTAAAATGACCTAAGACTTATTAAAAACAAGCCAACTATGACGTGCCAGCTGTAAGGAGATAACACACAAAAAAATGAAAGGACACACAAGTTAAACATTTCCAGCAGGGAGTTCCACTGGCGAAAGGAGGAAAGGAGGAAAGACAAGTCAGAAGTTAGCACAATGAGAATGCAGCAACTCTTATCATGACGAAATCAGATTAGGTCAGGTAACTAAGACAACCGGGTCCTCCTGTTAATTAACCCTGGAGCCTGTGAAAGGAAGGAGTGTAAGGCTGTAGAAATAAATAAATTGGTTACTATTAAGGCCTGGAGAGGAATTTTGTTCCTGTAAAAAAGGTAAGCATTTTCTGAATATACAGAGCGCAAGAATGTTTGCGTGCTTTTTCCTGTGAAAGGGGTACAATGAGTGAGTTACTTTGCACAGATTAAAGTCAAAATACCAGAACAGTATCTTTCCTAAGAGAATGAAGGAGAGTTAGAATGATTCTCAACCCGCGGCCAGATGTGGGTAAGTGGGTCAGAGCCCACGTTGCTCTGCCCCTACCTCCACCAAGCCAAGAAGGGCTGTGCGGCGAAGGAAGAGCAGGATGACTGTCCGGACCCCCAGAGCTGCCTGCGGCCCCGGAACTTTGGCCCCTGACTTTAAAAGGTTGAGAACCGAGGTTACAAGATGATAACACAATACACGCATGAAGACAATGCAATTCTCTCACTCCCAGTGAGATACGTGACTCCGAGATGCTAAGAGACATTCAAAAAACCTTAAAACACAGAGATGGGGGTTTGAGGAACACAGACGTAGGGAGGGGCCCCATAGCTTATGATCTAGTGAGGAAAACTCATAGAAGTGATTCTTGTTTTCAGATCGCGCTTCTGAAAAGAAAAATCTGTTTTCCTGAGTGGCAAGGATTGCAAAACCGGTTTCCAAGAGTGGCTTAATCCTTTGACAAAGAAAAAGTCTCAAGGGAAGAAGGGGGAATCACCCTGCCCTATTGCAGGTTAGGATTCCCCCCCCCCCCTCCTGCTGCCCTTAAGCTGCTAAGCAGGCAAGGCAAAGGGTTTCGTTCATCATGCTTTCTCAAACTTTAAATAGTTCCTGCCCATGAACAGAGTGCAAACTGTTTAACACATATTTCACAGTGACATTACCACGCAGTTACACACAAGGAACACTTTTCCAATCATACTGTGGTCATAGAGACAAGGCTTTTGCAATCATACACAGTTCTTGCAGTCATACATTCAGTGGTGCACCACGCATACACACATTTATTTACGCATTCGCACATTCCTCCCCTGATCTGCAGCGTTCTATCCTACACATGAGGAGATGGCTTATACACAGCTGGCTATCACAGCCATCTGGGTGCTTCTACTTAGGGGTGAGTTTCTCTGGGCTACTCCCAAGGTGAGACCAGCAGATTCTGCCTGTGCCTTGGGGGGAACTTGGGGTACTATTGCTGGGATGGTTCTTCTGGCATAGCCAGGGCGATGGCTGCCTCCTTTCTAGCCTGGGCCAGATGCATGCCAGCGTGGCCATTTGGCATTAAGACAACCTTTTGAAGATCTGCCTGGTCTAGATTGGCTTTCTCTTCTAAGGTGTCTCATTTTGCCACACTGGAAGCAGGCGCCTTGGGGTTTTGTCCCTGCTCTGCGCCTGAGTGTGGTAATGGGTCTGCTCTGGAGCCCTGCGTGGCCAGGGGCCGTGCAAATTTCCGTGAGCAGTGGGCGCTGAGCAGCCCTGCCTGAACGTGTGTCTGCCTTCAGATAGGCTGAGCACAGCAGTTGGGCGCTAGCTAATTGTGCCACTGGCAATTTCCCCATGAATGGATCTTCCTCACCCCTGCGCTGAATGGAGTTCTTTCTTTGCAGGGAACTTTTAACTGTCAGAGAAGCGCCAGGGCCTCTCATGCCATGAATTCCTTCAGTGACGTCTGCAGCTGCCACTGAGGGAATGCTCCCTACACTGCCCTGCTTAAGCTGAAATGACGGATAGAAACTCCTTGGGGCTGATGGTTCTGACTGCGCTGGGGGTTTCAGGGTCTCTATCCGGACTGGGTCTACCTCTGCTGAGAGTTTCCTACATTTGCTCCATGTGCGAGTTATGCCCTCTGGAGCTTTCGGTGGTTGCTGAATGCAGTCTCCTATCTGATCCCAAAGCTTAAGGGTTAACGTACCTACTTCTGGGTAAAGCAGGCAGTGTTCCCTTAGGTACACCAAAATCTCGGTAGCTCTCGGCTGTGAATCCTTAACTGAAATACCCTGGCCAGGATTCTGAACCCTTCCTCATGAGTTCTTTGGCTAGCGGATGGACCTTGTCGCTGAGGACAAGTCCCCATATTACCTGCGATGGGTCCTCCGAAGTTTCCTCCTCGGGACGAGTCGACGCGTCTTTGGGCAAGGTAATAGGTTCTGGCGACGATTCTTTGGGTAGAGCTCGGAGCGTGGTCCCCTACCACGGGCCCTCGGTGGCCTCTGCGCTGTCAGGGGTTCACAGCTGACCCTGAGCGGAACGCGTTTTTCCGTAACCTGCAAGCCGCCGTGAAAGTTGGGAGCAAGCTGTAGGAAGCCTCTTCTGTAATGCCTCGCCGCTTGGGCCGTCTTCCTGATCGGCTGGCTTACCGACCGGGCTGCCACGCTGTCCTCCGGGATGAGTGGATGCGGTTCAAGGCGCAGAACTGGACCGTGTGATGGGTTACTCACGGGTAAGATCACGTCTCGGGGTCACCAGATGTTGGATTGGGGCCGTGAGGAGGCCCTTAGGATCCCGGAGGAGACTGGTCAAAGGAACAACACGAGGCAAGATGGAGTGAAGACCAGTGATTTATTGAGGGAAAATCATCAGTATATATTATGTCCAAGGCTGCGCATGGTAGAATGGTCATCTGACAGAAAATCACATCACCCATTTACCCGGGTTAATTGAGAACCTCTCTTGGGGAAGTTAATTAACTAAGGCAAACATTGACCATTGTCTGAGGCTTAGTCTAGGGTAAATATGGCTTCTATTTGCACCAAGGATTAGGCTGAACTCGGAGATGAGTGATTACCTTAATGGATAACAGAGACTGGAGAAATGCCTTCTCAGCAGAACCGTCGGTCAGGTCATTAATTGGGTGAATCAAACCCTATCATAAATCCACCCCCCTTAATTTCTCTGCCCGCAGAGCCCACGGCTCAGGGAGCGTTCTCCTGAAGTGGCCTCTGCGCGGGCAGTTCCATGCCATCGGGGCATGGGGAAACCACAAGCCAGGCCTCAAGTCATCTCTGATTTTTATGTTCTAGTCTGGGTGCAGATATAAAGGTTGCCCTTGCTTGAAAGCCAGTCATATTTGACTCTAGGGATTGGTGCTCATCTCCGTTTAGATCGGGAAAATATCCCAGATGGGCGTTCAATAAATAAATAATACCCAAAGAGCCGGCACTGTCTGAATCTGCAGACAACAGAGCACACAGAAAACTGTTTACCTTCCCAGCAAAGTACCTATTTATCTAATTGCAATTTCTTGCTTTTGAACTCTGGGCAGATATAGGTCTTATGATTTGATGGTGGTCTGGCAAGGGTCACACACAAAAATCATATGAAATCATAAGCATACATTTTTTTAATTATGTGGATCTTCCTTTAACCCACACTCTTATAATGGTAAGGATGGGAGAGACCATTTTTGGATCCATGGGGAATTTTTCAGACTTTATGGGGCAAAGAGGCAGAATATGAATGAATGAATGATTTTAATTTAGACCCCGCCCTAATGGTGCAGGCACCACTTAGGGTGGCTTACAATGTAAGGACAAAATGTAACAAAGTATCACATAATATCCAATATCACAAATATCAAAGCAGTATCACATAATATCAAATACAATATCAGATAAAATATCAATTGTAATATCACATAATATCAAATACAAGATCACATAATATCAAATATCACTAATATAAAATATTATACCACAAAGTCCACAAGTGACGGAGCCCGGCTCAAGATCCCAGATGGAGCTCCGGGCTCAATGTCTATGATGGAGCCCTGGGCTCAACATCTTCAGCTGAGGAAACATCACGCTCTGCGTCTTCCCCCAACAGCTGGGGCCAGTCTCTCACTCTCCACCCTTGCTCTCACCGAGGGCAGGCACCCAGCGTCTCTGGGTCTCCCATCCCAGGCCAATGGCATGGGCCTAGGAGAGACACGACGGGGCTCCTCAGCAGTGGCAGCTCCAGTGTCCTTTTAACTCCCTGGCCAGATAAGCTAAAGATGTGATGAAATCTTAGGATTGTACACCATTCCCCCTTCTGACCCCAGTAGCATTGGGCACAAAAGAGAAGGAAAGTGAAGATCACACCCCAACCTTATGTCACTGCCCTCCTCCTAAAAAGCTTGTCCCTTGCTACCACCATCACAACCACTGTCACCATGGTAGACAGAACATGCAATGAGAGTCAAGAATCACTGCAACATAAATGACTCCTGGTCTTTTAAACTATCCCTTCCAGCAAGAAAACACAAGAGCTGTAGATCATGTATGTACTGTTTTTTTAATCAGTTTATAAATTGGCAAAACTGATGCAAATGTAGAACTTTTCACTAATCAAGATACACCTTTGCTTTGAAAAAGCAATTTACCCCCATTCCTCATTACAGGTTTTGAAAACTGATCCATTTTTGGTACGCATTACAATGTAGAAAAATATATGTTACATTGGTTTATGTATGACTCATTACTTTGCTGGGGTTTTTGAAAGCTTAAGATTGATAAGAGGAAAGCATACAATTTAAAAGGTTTTTCCCAAAATATGCTTTGAAATGCCCTTTTAATAGCAATTTTTGAAATAGCATAGATTGTTACCAATTACACCGATATGGTGATATTAATCCCCAACAGTGCATTATTATTGCATTTTTCTTCAATGTGTATTTTTTTTGTGTAACATTGTTTCATTTGTAGAAAGAATAAAGCTTCCATTCTTATTCTCATTTTCTTGTCCTGTTTTCAGAGCCACAAAATATTTTATCCTCATGGAGGAAGAAAAATTATCCTTCCTTTTTTCATTCATACCTAAAAGGATAATACAGGTGAGCATCTACTTCCTTAATACAGGTGAGCATCTACCTCCTTAACTAGCTGGATCTCCTGGCCATATTAGGTTAGCCAACTTCCTCTTGAGATTTGGCACTTTTTAGAGGATGAGGAGAATTTTTTAGAATAGTAGCCATGTGGTTTAGGCATATCAAAAACAACAAAATAAAAACACTGCAGCACTTTAAAGACTAACTGCTATATTTTTACTGTGAGCTTTCATGGTTCAAGTCCACTTCTTCAGACAAAGGAGTAAAATTCCCAGGACATTTTTGGCAAGAGATGGCATAAATCACATTGGCAGAAGAACAAATAAAACTCCCTTTAATGTTATGTGTGGTGCTATTGGGTCCAGTAATACTGTTTCCAGAGTGAATGTGGGGGCAAAGTTGCCATCTGGGTTTGCAGCAGGGTCTAGTTCCCATCTCTGTTTCACTTTTGTGTAGTCTGTTGTGCATCAATAGTTGTTTGAGATTAGACGGTTGTTTATAAGCAAGTAGGGGTGTGTCACTAAGGGCTTTGGAAAGTGAAGTATTCTTGTCCAAAATGGGTTGGAGATCCCTCATTATGCATGTGAGGGGTTTAAGTTGAGGGCTGAAAGTGACAACCAGTGATGTTCAATTGTTTTCTTTTCTGGGCCTGTCTTGTAGGATGAGGAGGCTACTGATGTTCTTTCTGGTCAACAATTGTCCTCCTGTTGCTGTCTGTATCTTCAATGGAGAGTGAAGAAGGCTCTCCAGTTCTCTATACTCATGGTGGACTGATTGTAGCTCTGCCAGTTGCAGTGGAACTCCGGATAACAACCATTCCTGATAACGTCATATCCGGATAACGTCCATGAATTTTCAGAAAATTGTTGGACCGGACAGCATTGTTCGGATGTTACCCAGAGCTGTCTGTGTGCACTCTCTGGGAGAGAACTGGACAAGCATGTGGCTGCTTCTCCCCCCGGAGGGCCGGGTGGGTGGGTCTGCACGCACCCACCACCGTGAATCGGTACACATGTGGCTGCTGCTGTAACACGTGCCCTTCCGCTTCCCGGAGTGACCGGTTCCCGGCCAGCAGCGGGAGTGGGGTGGATCGGCGCTCACACATGGCCGCTGTAAAAAAACAACCCAGAACATCTGGTTTTCCCAGGTTGCATTGCGCCTGGGCATTATAAAAGTCTGCATGCGCATGCATTCCTTGCTCTTGTGTGTTTTGCATGAGGCGAGGAGTGTGTAGGTGGAGTGTTTGGGAACCATTTCAAGAGAGAAATTGAATTTTTTGGATTTTTTCTTTTGATTTTTTTTGCTGCATTCCTGGTGTTTGTGCGGTGTTCTTCAGGTTCTTCAAGCATTCTTTGGCACAGTGGAAAAGTAGGCAGGCATATATTTTTTCTTTTTGCTTCCGATTGGCTTGGGGGTGGGGAGGTGGACGGCGTGGTTGGGTTAGGGGTCAATGTGTGTATGTTTTGAAGAAAATTTATTTGCCCATTTGGGTGTTTTTTTGGGAACTGCTGAAGGGGGGGGTTCCTCTTGGGGGGGCTGTTTTCAAAGTTTGGCCCAATGTATTGTTTTGGTGGGTACAGGGGCATGGGATTTTTTGGTTGTTAAAGTGATCCCATTGTCCATTGTGTAATGTATTTACCCTTTAGACAATGATTTCTTAAAGTTCTTTAAGGTTCCATCATGTTTCCTTGACTTTCCTATGAAGTCTGTTCTGTTCACAATGTATTTCTGTGGAGTTGACATTATACGGGTCAACTCCAGACAAGATTGCGAAGTTATCCGGCACTGGTCTGCATAACGTCCAAATCTAGATAATAACCAGACTTGTGGAACCAAGTTTAGATGTTATCCAGAGTTCCACTGTACTTACCTTCCTATCTGGAAACCATAAGAATGGAAGCTAGAAGATTCAACTGCCTGGAAGAAAGAAAAAACTGAAAACAGACTTTCAGACTAAGTGAGGCCAAATGAAAACAATTCCCTACTTTCTCCCTTTGTCTCACAGAACAAGCAGATAGGCCAGTGGTGGCGAACCTATGGCATGTGTGCCAGAGGTGGCACTTGGAACCCTCTCTGTAGGCACCCATGTAGGCCCCCCCAGCACAGAGTTTGCCCCAAACCTCTGGCCAGCAGCCCAATGGGAGTACTTCCTCCCTCCCCCAGCACAGAGTTTGTCCCGCCTCTCTGCCCAATGGCAGCTTTTCCTTCCTCCTCTGTTGCTGTGTTGGCACTTTGTGATAAATAAGTGGGTTTTGGGTTGCATTTTGGGCACTCGGTCTCTAAAAGGTTCACCATCACTGAAATAGGTTGTCATTAGAAATGAACCTTCCCTAAGAGATAGCTGTCTAATCATCCTAGCATAAGCTTGCCTCCTTTCTCCTTGTGATACCCATTATGTTGCTTTTGTTTGGTGATTCAAAGGAATTGCTTGTTTAAAGGGAGATATTTGAACTGCAGAAAACTCATGTGTGGCTTGATGATATGCAATACCTGGAGGAAAAGGAAATAGCTATCAAACTCTTAGAGTTGCTGATAACATGTCCCCAATTTCTCTGATAGAGAATAGCAATATCATCAAGTGGAGATATGACCTCAGAAGAATAAATAAATGGTATCTTGTAGCTTGACTGCCTTGCAAGACTGTATACGTAGACTCGTTGTTATTGTTATTTTTTAAAAAATCATGTCAGAAGCATGGAAAAGTGCTTTCTAGTTTGAAAGGATTTTTGATGGAGGAACTCTGCTCAGGGGACACCCAAATGAGGCTCCTTTCATGTCCCCAAAATCTCTTTTCCCCCCCCCCTCAAAGTGTTCCTATTTATCTACTTTTAATTCCTTGCTTTTGAACTGCTAGTTTGGCAGGAGCTGGCACAGAGATAGGTACTCATTCCATCATGCAGTACTTGGGTCTTGAAGTGCTAACATGCTGACCTTCCAGCTAACAAGGCAAGCTTCTTAACCACTGAGCCACCAGAGTCATGACTCACTGGTTTGTCCTAATTGGGTTGTACACCAGCATCTTCAGTTGTTGCTCAGGAGAAGACATCTTGACAGGTGTTGAATATACAACTATCATCTGAAAGCAAAATAAACTCATAGAAAATATTTATTGTAGCATCTCACAGAATAATGAAAGCAATGAATGAGCCATCTCCTTGTATTAACTCCACAAAGGGTATATTTTCTAGACAAAAGGCAGGAACAAACAGTTTTGCCTGGAGTGATATTCATTTCCACCTGACACATTTAGTAGTATCTCCTATAATATTTAACTTGTACTTTGTCACAACTGACCCTGCCTGGGAAAATTTATTCCAAATCAATGAAACACTTTGAGCTTTCATGTATGTACATACACATAGTGCTGACCATGCACCTTTGCTCAGAAGCAATATATATATTTCTTTTGGGCCTTGAGGAAATTCCAAAATGTGTTATGCCATGCTAAACTTTGTATGTATATACTTGATCCCTTCCATCTGTCTCTTGCAGGACGTTAGACTAACTCAGTTGAGCACCTATAATTTGTGGGTTTTCATCTTTGTCTTTCTCTCTCTCTCCTTCCAACCAAACAGTCTACCAGTATAGAAATGGCCTTTCAATTGTTCTTCAAGCATCATACGTCTAAATTAATAAACATGTGAGAAGGAGGGGCAGCTTAAGCTTGCCCCCACTATATCCAGTCCTTAAACATGGGCAGAAATAGTTTGAGGAGGACAGTTTCCTCCATATGAAATGACTGCCCATCATATGGAGATCCTCCACACCTTTCCATGTAAGCTTTTTCCACATTAGGAGAGACAGAATGGATGTAGCTACCACTCCTAGGTAAAGGTTGCCCTTGCATTAAAGCCAGTCATATCTGACTCTAGGGTTCAGTGGTAATCTCTGTTTATAGCCAACTTGCCAGCTTCCACTGTGTTTGCAGACATTTCCATGAACAAGTGGCAGACATGCCTCAACACGGGAGTGCATGGAATGCTGTTTGCCTTCCCATTGAAGTGGTACCTATTTATCTACTTGCAATTTCTTGCTTTCGAACTGCTAGGTTGGCAGAAGTTGGAACAGAGATGGGAGCTCACTCCATTGTGCAGTACTTGGGAATTGAATTGCGACCTTCCAGTCATTGAGTTCAGCATCTTAGCCACTTGAGTCACCACAGTCTCAGCTACTACTCCTACTTGTATATTAATGTGAGTTGCTGCAGCCCCTGCCTCAAGTGGAGCTGAGGGCCTTAGGCTCTCCCATTAATAATTTCAGTGTGCTTTCCACACTGGTTCCCCATCACTACACTAGTCTCCTAGATACAATCAGTCCTTGCTGATCCCAGTTCCTATTACTGAGGCTAGGGAAGTCTTTGTAAGGAACCTGAAGTAGGGGCAGTTGTAGAGTAACATACAGGGAGGGCCAGTAGGAGCAGCTGTTGAGTATCAGCTGTCTTCTCACTTTCCCACAAGCCTCCTTAATTTGTAAGAGTGCTTGATATTTCTGAGAAAGTCACAGCTGGATGCATCATTATAGATAGAGGTTTTGGACATTGTAGTCCAAAAATAACTTACCCAGGTCCTGGTTTATCTCCTATAGCACCGCTGCTTCACTCACCTACTACAGAACCTTCTTTGCTAAGACTAGAGATCTTCCAAATTATTGGAACTGATTTATTAAACATTATGCCGCAAGGCTTCTTAAACATTTAGTCACCTTTCTTTCTTGCTTGTTTGTTTGTTTGTTTGCTTGCTTTCTATATGGCAAAATCTTGGTTTTCTAGTTGAGATCTAATAAAGGAATAGCCATTTCAAGTATTCTCTTCTGGTCAAAAAATAGTCCAATTGTGCAGTGCTTTGATACGAACAAAAAAAAAAAAGCACAACGTTGTTACTGATATGAATGTATTTTTGTACAATAAATACCATTTCATCCTCCCCTCCCCTTTTGGTAACATATTGATTTATTCTTCATTGTGTCTGGAAAATGAAGAGTTGGAGGACAAATAAATTATTTCAACAGCATATATGTTTTCCCCCCTAAAGAGATGGCAAAAGTAATGGGATTCTAACACTCTTGTATTACATAGTTATATTTCCTGTTAAATATGAATTGTGATGCTTACAAAAAGCAATCTAATTCACTAATAAATGTTATGCTTCTAGGATTGGTAGGCCTTTTAATAGTTATCTCCATGCTTTTTTCCTGTCAAGTCCCAGGTTGTCAAGGTAATTACCAATGGTACTTTATGAAGAAATTTAACTACAAAATGATGTGAGCTCTTAGATGCCAATAATCAGATGCTTGATACAGATAAATTCTTGGAGATGCCATTTGTCCATACAGCAGTCCTATCTCTAAAGTCCCATCCACCTGTAACTTTCCTTTAAAACCAGGTTTCAGTTGACTTGGAAGGATTTGGAAGAAAGCTTTTTTCAATCATAATTCCCTATCCCATGGAATTGTTGGCTAGATCAATCTGAGAGTTACAGTCAAAAAAGGAACTTCACTGAACTTTCAGACTATTGTAGTAGTAGTAGTAGTAGTAGTAGTAGTAGTAGTAGTAGTAGTAGTAGTAGAACTTTCATTTTCTAAAGCCCTGGTCACCATGACTAATTATTATTATATTATATTATATTTATATACTGCCTTCCTCACCCTGTGGGCGACCCAAAGCGAGATATTTACAGATATTTAAAGATACAGTATGACAAAGGGCAAAGATACAATATAGCATAACACAATACAGAATACAATAGAAAACCATAACAGTAACAACTTGGTAGTACCCAACACAACTCACTCCAGCCTCAAGCAAGTCCAAAAAAGAAGCAAAAGCGCTGCCGTCTCAATAGTTTTAAAGTCCTGCCTGGAGGTGGAGCCCCAGGGCACTGGTGGTGGTGGTGAGGCTCGGTGTCTGACATCCGTTGCTGTAGGGGGCCTCTCTGTCCTGCTGGGAAGATCGGAGGTGGTGGTGAAAATGCCGTTGTCTCGACGGTTTTAAAAGTCCTGTCATTGTAAAGGCATACAGTAATCCAAAATCTCCATAAGTGCAAGGCTTCCCCACCCAAGCCTGCTGTTATATTTTTTCTTTTAAAATCTAGTAGTACATCTGCATGACATTGTTGTTGTTCAGTCACACAGTTGAGTCTGACCCTTTGCAACCCCATAGACCACCACACATCAGGCTCCTCTGTCCTCTGCTATCCTCCGTAGCCCACACAGATCTATGCACATTTCATCAATGATGCCATCTAGCCACCTCATCCTCTGCCGCCCCTTCTCTTTTTGCCTTTGATCTTTCCCAGCATCAAGCCCTTCTCAAGTTAGTCCTCTCTTCTCATTTGGTGACCAAAGTACTTGAGCTTCATCTTCAGTATGTGTCCTTCCAATGAGCAGTCAGGATTGATTTCCTTGAGGATTGACTGATATGATCTCCTTGCAGTCCAGGTTACTCTCAAAAGTCTCCTCCAGCACCACACTTCAAAGGCATCTATACTTCTGTGCTCAGGCTTCCTTATGGTCAAGCTCTCACAGCCATACATTACTACTGGGAATACGATTGCTTTGACTATGCAAACTTTTGTTGGCAGGGTGATGTCTCTACCTATGCTGCATAGGTTTCTCATAGCTTGCCTCCCAAGAAGTAAGCGTCCTTTTATTTCATGGCTGCAGTCACCATCTGCAGTAATCTTGGATTCTAAGAAGGCAATAACAACCAATATAAACATAATAAGCAATTATCATTAATCCCCCTTACATTAACCCTTCCCCTAAGCCAGTTATGGGAACCTTGGCACTCCAGATGTTCTGGAACTTTAATTTCCAGAAGCTCTGATCTCCAGAAGCTCTGATCTCCAGAAGCGCTGACTTGGGCTTTTAGTAATTGCGGTCCAAGAACACCTGGAATGCCAAGGTTCGTCATCACTGCTAAGCTGTTATTCACTTTTTGAACATGGGAACATCCATGATGTAACCATTATGATTAGTAACTACTGGTAGAACTTGGCTACAGTACTTTACCCCTTACTGAGAGTACCCCAAAAGTGCTCAATTTGACCTGTTTTATGTTTAGACATGTACTGATTGTGATGCTATTTTTCACACTTTAACCAGTCTCTTTCAAAAGCCATTTGAGTTCATCATGGTCACCCCATTCAGTGTCACTGAATTCAATATAATCATCATGTGGGCTATGAAGAGCTTTATTTTATTTGTTTGTTGTCATCAGCAAAACAAAAATCTTGTTACCTCAAACACATGATTCTATCACAAAATGCAGGTAACATTTTAGAAGGCTCAATGGTGGTCAAATGCTCAAGGGTTGAACCAAGGATTGTGACAGAGTAATGGACTTTAAAATGACTTAATATAGCAACTGACATAGAGACTGTGCTTTAAAGTGTGATAATATGCATGATAATATGTTGTCTTAAATGTTTTAAACTTTAAAAACTGTGATAAAATGTATGAGGAGAGAAAAATGGCGCAGACACCGGCAACCACGCCATAAATCTTGCCAAGAGAACCCTATGGACCAAAACAAAAGGCAAAACAAAAGGGCAGGCTAGGTGATACAGGATGCTTAACACCTCAGAGGGGAGAAAGGGGAGGGACAGGAAGGAGGGAGGAGGAATGCAATGTTGTAAGGAGCAATACTGCATAGGGACATGGAATGTGAGATCAATGAACCAAGGTAAAATGGAAGTGGTAAAAAATGAGATGGAAAGAATAAGCATTGACATCTTGGGCATCAGTGAGCTCAAATGGACAGGGATGGGTGAATTCAGCTCTGGAAACCATCATATCTACTACTGTGGACAAGAAAACCTTAGAAGGCATGGAGTAGCCATAATTGTCAATAAGAGAGTAAGAAAAGCAGTAATGGGATATAACCTCAAAAATGACAGAATGATGTCAGTCAGAATTCAAGGCAAACCTTTCAATATCACCGTAATCCAAGTCTATGCACCAACCACTAGTGCAGATGAAGCCACAGTGGACCAGTTCTATGAGGACCTAGAACACCTCATAGAACAGACACCAAGAAATGATGTCCAAATTATATTAGGAGACTGGAATGCCAAAGTAGGAAATCAAAAAGTGGAGGGAATAACAGGCAAGTTTGGTCTTGGAGTACAGAACGAAGCAGGGCAAAGATTGATAGAGTTCTGCCAAGAGAACGCACTGGTCATAGCAAACACTCTCTTCCAGCAACACAAGAGGCGACTTTACACATGGACATCACCAGATGGCCAACACCGAAACCAAATTGACTACATACTCTGCAGCCAAAGATGGAGAACCTCCATACAATCAGCAAAAACAAGACCTGGAGCAGACTGTGGCTCAGATCACAACCTACTGATCGCAAAATTCAGGTTAAGACTAAAGAAAATAGGGAAAACAAGAAGACCAGACAGATATCACCTAGACAGCATCCCTAAAGAATACACGGTGGAGGTGATGAACAGATATAATGGCCTGGACGCAATAGACAGAGTGCCAGAAGAATTATGGACAGAGATAAAGGACATCATGCAGGAAGCAGCAAAGAAAACCATACCAAAAGAAAAGAAGCGTAAGAAAGCAAAATGGTTGTCTGATGAGGCTCTTAAAATAGCAGAGGAAAGAAGGAAGGCGAAAGTCAAAAGAGAAAGGAAAAAATACAATCTTCTGAACACAGAATTTCAAAGAAAAGCAAGGAGAGATAAGGAAAACTACCTAAAAGAACAGTGCAAAGAAATGGAGGAAAACAACAAAAGAGGCAGGACTAGAGATCTCTTCAGAAAAATCGGGGAAATAAAGGGAACATTCAAAGCAAAAATGACCATGATAAGGGACAAAGACGGAAAAGAGCTAGCTGATGCAGAAGAGATAAAGAAAAGATGGAAAGAGTACACAGAGGAACTCTACAAAAAGGACCTCAACACTCCTGATAACCACAATGATGAAAAAACTGAACTCGAGCCAGACATCCTGGAGAGCGAAGTTATAAAGGCCATAAAGAGCACTGCAAACAACAAAGCTAGTGGATATGATGGTATCCCAGTCGAATTTTTCAAAGCGCTAAAAGATGATGGCGTCAAATTACTGCACTCAATATGCCAGCAAATCTGGAAAACAAAACAGTGGCCACAGGATTGGAAAAGATCAGTATACGTCCCAATCCCAAAAAAGGGCAACGCCAAAGAATGCTCAAATTACCGAACAATTGCACTCATCCCACACGCCAGCAAGGTGATGCTCAAGATAATACAGGACAGACTTCAGCAACATGTGGAGAGAGAACTACCAGAGGTGCAGGCCGGTTTCAGAAGAGGCAGGGGGACTAGAGACCACATTGCCAACATACGTTGGATCATGGAGAAAACAAAGGAATACCAGAAACAAGTTTACTTTTGTTTCATTGATTACACTAAGGCATTTGACTGTGTGGACCACAACAAGATGTGGCAAGTAATTAAAGAGATGGGAATACCAGAGCACATCATATGCCTCCTGAGAAATCTGTACATGAACCAAGAAGCAACAGTTAGGACAGAACACGGAATGACAGAGTGGTTTGGAATAGGAAAAGGAGTAAGACAAGGCTGCATTTTATCACCCTGCTTATTTAATCTATACACAGAGCACATAATGCGAAATGCAGGGATGGAGGAATCACAATATGGGATTAAAATTGCTGGGAGAAACATAAACAATCTGAGATATGCAGACGATACCACCCTAATGGCAGAAAGTGAGGAAGACCTAAAGAACCTCTTGATTGGGCTGAAGGAGGAGAGTGCAAAAGCTGGTTTGAGACTCAATATCAAGAAAACCAAGGTAATGGCAACAGGCCCAATCAGTTCCTGGAAAATAGATGGGGAAGAAGTAGAAGCAGTGACAGATTTTACTTTCCTGGGATCAAAGATTACGGCAGATGGGGATTGCAGCCATGAAATAAAAAGGCGACTGATTCTTGGGAGACAAGCCATGAGAAACCTGGGGAACATAGTGAAAAGCAGAGACATCACATTGCAAACAAAAATTAGAATAGTCAAAGCAATGGTATTCCCAGTGGTAATGTACGGATGTGAGAGCTGGACAATTAGGAGGGCTGAGCGCAGAAGAATAGATGCCTTTGAAATGTGGTGTTGGAGGAGAGTTTTGAGAGTACCCTGGACAGCGAGGAGAACAAATAGGTCAATCTTAGAAGAAATCAACACTGACTGCTCATTGGAAGGGCTAATAGTAAAGACGAAGCTAAAGTATTTTGGACATCAAATGAGAAGGGAGGATTCACTTGAGAAGGCCCTGATGTTGGGAAAGGTGGAGGGCAAAAGAAGAAGGGGGAGGCCAAAGATGAGATGGCTAGATGGTATTGTAGACACAATGGGCACAGAACTGGGAGTGCTGAGGGGGATGGTGGAGGACAGAGGTGCCTGGAGAACAATGGTCCATGGGGTCGCAAAGGGTCGGAACCGACTGTGCGACTGAACAACAACAATGGAAGATAGAGTTGTATTTGCCTCATAGCCTATCCTGGTCCATCTTAGACAGCAAATCATTAGGGCTAACCTCAATGTAAAAGACAGACCAGAGAAAGACCATTGACTGACATGTTAAAAAGACATTGACCAATCTTATTTATTTATTTATAATTCAAATTTATGTGCCGCCCAATCAGGCGAACCCGACTCAGGGTGACTTACAACAGGTTAAAACACACACACACGCGCGCACACACACACACACACACACACACACACACACACACACGCATGTTAAAACTGCCCACATTTAAAAGGTAAGGAGGCTTTATTTTATAAGCCAACAGGTAGGGGCCACTCTTCCATCTGGGCCCCACACCTGCCCCGCCAACCAGGTTTTTAGTTCTTTTCTGAAAGGCAGCAGCTAAGTCTGCTCCTGCAACTCTACTGGCATGAAGTTCCACAAGGCCGGTGCGGTCACGGAAAAGACCCTCCGTGTGCCAGAGAGACGAGCCCCTCTGGCAGATGGAACAATTAGAGAGCCCCTCCGGTCCGGTCTAGTTGGATGGGCAGACACTCTTGAGATGATGCAGTCTCTTAGGTATCCTGGCCCACTACCATGAAGGGCTTTAAAGGTCAAAACCAGGACCTTGAATTGCACCCGGAGCCAAACTAGTAACCAGTGCAGCTCCCGAAGCAATGGTGAGGCATGAGCATAATGCCCGCACCCCATCACCACCCGGGCTTCTGCATTCTGGACCTGCTGCAGCCTCTGAATGGTTGTCAAGGGCAGCCCCATGTAGAAAGTCCCATACCTGTCAAAGATTTCCAGGGAGGGGCAGGTAAGAAACCTGGAGAGTAACTCCCAGTCAGAGATGGCAAAACTGGCTTATAGCTTCTACGTCCTCTTTATCCACTTTCTCAGTACCTTGTATAGTTTTATAACCCACTATTTTCTGACACATTCTCATCTGAAAATGCCCCATGAGAAGTGGTTTAGATATACCGTATTTTTCGCCATATAAGACGCTCCGGCATATAAGACGCACCCAATTTTAAAGGAGGAAAATCTAGAAAAAAAAGATTCTGAACCAAATACTGTACTGTACCTGTCTCTCCCCAATGGGGCCAGTGGCATGGGCTGCCGGGGTGGGACAGGGAGCTGCTCGAGGCGGCTGGCATCATCGTCCCTTTTCTGCTTCCCATTCCCGGGCCAAGCAGCGAGGGCCCCGGGAGAGGCAATGCGGCGGCGATGGCGGGGCTCCGGCGGCGTCTCCTTTTAAGCCCTCCCGGCAGGCAGGGCTTAAAAGATGGATCACCTGGAAAGATGGATCACTCCGCTTTCCTCCCACGGAAAGAGGGGGAAGGAAGAGCCGCGGAGCGTGGGGGGGGGAAATATAATAAGCCGCGGATGCCTGTGCATGGGGAAGAGCGCGCAATTGGCAACTCTGTACATTTGTTGTTGTTCAGTGGCACAGTCGATTCCGACCCTTTGCGACCCCATGGACCATTGTCCTCCAGGCACCTCTATCCTCCACCATTCTCCTCAGCCCACCAAGCTCTGTGCCCATTGTGTTTACAATACCATCTATCAACCTCATCTTTAGACGCCCCCTTCTTCTTTTGCCCCCCCACCTTTCCCAGCATCACGGCTTTCTCAAGTGAATCCTCTCTTCTCATTTGATGTTCAAAGTACTTTAGCTTCATCTTCACTATTTGTCCCTCCAATGGACAGTCAGGCTTGATTTCTTCTAATATCGACCTATTTCTTCTCTTTGCCGTCGAGGGGACTCTCAGGACTCTCTTCTAATACCACATCTCAAAGGCATCTATTCTCCTGCGCTCAGCTTTCCTAATGGTCCAGCTACGCCACCTCCCTCGGCACCCGCCTCTCCCCGCGACCCTCGCCCCCCTCCCCACTTTCTCCTTGACTCAGTCAGGAGCATTTAATCGCCCGTGGCTTTTGCCTGCCTCGGCTCGCTCTTTTTGGGCGGGGGAGGAGGTTGCGAGCCAAAGAAGCATGCTCGGCTCGCTCCTCCAGCCGCCGCCCCCTCCTTCCCTCCTGCCTGGCTCCCTCAGTAACCCGACCTCTTCTTTTTCTCCACACAAGTAGGCGCTGGTTGGGAGTCCGAGCAGGGGGCAAAAAGACCCCTCCAGGCAGCTGGTGGAGGAGGGCGAACCCGCCTGGGCTTGAGGGAGAATACGTGTGTGTGGGGGCGTACAACGGCAGAAAGGGGTGTGTGTGTGAGAGAGAGAGGAGGTCCGGTATCTTCCTAAACCTCCTTCGGAGGAATGTTGAGAGCCCTCAAGGAGCCACGAAGACGGAGAAGCCTTTCTCTCTCTCCTCCCCCACCATTTTCTGACTAAAACAACCACTCCTCTGACAGTCTATGGGGCGGGTATGCTCGCGCCAACAGGGGGGGGAATGCTGTGTGCGGACGGGGTAAGGTGGCAAATGAATGCCCGCCGGCGAGCAGAGTCAGCTGGAGTGGAGGCCGCCCCGCGCGTTTGTTCCGTTTGCTGCCTCACTCAGCCAAGCAGCGAGGGCCCCGGGAAGAGGCAACGCGGCTGCGGCGATGGCGGGTCTCCGGCGGCGTCTCCTTTTAAGCCCTCCCGGCAGGCAGGGCTCGGAGGGCGGGGAGACGCGCCTGCCTCCCATTCCCGGGCCGAATGGCGAGGGCACCGGGAAGAGGCAACGCGGCGGCGGCGATGGCGGGGCTCCGGCGGCGTCTCCTTTTAAGCCCTCCCGGCAGGCAGGGCTCGGAGGGCGGGGAGACGCGCCTGCCTCCCATTCCTGGGCCCTCACTGCTTGGCCCGGGAATGGGAGGCAGGCGCGTCTCCCCACCCACGGAGCCCTGCCTGCCGGGAGGGCTTAAAAGGAGACGCCGCCGGAGCCCCGCCATCGCCTGCCTCCCATTCCCGGGCCAAATGGCGAGGGCCTCGGGAAGAGGCAACGCGGCTGCGGCGATGGCGGGTCTCCGGCGGCGTCTCCTTTTGAGCCCTCCCGGCAGGCAGGGCTCGGAGGGCGGGGAGACGCGCCTGCCTCCCATTCCCGGGCCAAGCAGCGAGGGCCCAGGAATGGGAGGCAGGCGCGTCTCCCCGCCTTCCGAGCCCTGCCTGCCGGGAGGGATTAAAAGGAGACACAGCCGGAGCCCCGCCATCGCCGCCACCGCGTTGCCTCTTCCCGGTGCCCTCGCCATTCGGCCCGGGAATGGGAGGCAGGCGCGTCTCCCCGCCCTCCGAGCCCTGCCTGCCGGGAGGGCTTAAAAGGAGACGCCGCCGGAGCCCCGCCATCGCCGCCGCCGCGTTGCCTCTTCCCGGTACCCTCGCTGCTTGGCCCGGGAATGGGAGGCAGGCGCGTCTCCCCGCCCTCCGAGCCCTGCCTGCCGGGAGGGCTTAAAAGGAGACGCCGCCGGAGCCCCGCCATCGCCGCCGCCGCGTTGCCTCTTCCCGGTACCCTCGCTGCTTGGCCCGGGAATGGGAGGCAGGCGCGTCTCCCCGCCCTCCGAGCCCTGCCTGCCGGGAGGGCTTAAAAGGAGACGCAGCCGGAGCCCCGCCATCGCCTGCCTCCCATTCCTGGGCCGAATGGCGAGGACCCCCGGGAAGAGGTATTTGCCATATAAGACGCACCAACTTTTCCCCCCCAGTTTTGGGGAAGAAAAAGTGCGTCTTATAAGGCAAAAAATACGGTACTTCAAAAAGGACACAAATTAGCCCTATAGTAATTGTGGTTACTCATTTCTACAATAGCAAGGACACGTATAGATATGCTGTTAAGAGCTAAGATGTGTATGCTCTGTGTTCATGAAAAGGCAGGTTTATTGAATGCAAGATGCAAATGATTATTTTTGTTCCTAAAGTGCTCTGAAATATAGTCAACAGAGCTTGCAAAATTAGGGGTGTGTCTTAAAATACTTCCAAACCCAAGAGGAGACTATGCTACAAGTGACAGGAACAAGGTTTATGTTCACCAACATGGAATTAATGTGACAAAGGTATAGTACTCAACAGGCAGGGCAAATAAAAGCATTTTATCATCTCATAAAGTTTGCCTTAAGCAAGTATTTGACTGCCAGCACATGAAAACAGACAACTCTGCCTCTGCTGGCCAGAACACCAGAAATACAAATGCCAGCTCCCCCCCCCCTTTCAATTACATTCTGAACATCCTTCATTTGATTTCTATTATGCCTTTGCAGCACAGTTTTTGTGATCGTACTCGAAGGGTGATACTATTTTGCCTGGAGTAATTCTGTTTAACTTATTTTACTGATGTGATGTGAGGGATGTTTTCTTGCATTTTTTTAAACATTGCTTTAACACGGGTTAGAAATAGATGCAGTTCTATATTTTGTATGCTGTGAATTTCTGTATTTTTTTTTGTGAACACAGAGTATTCAAAATGGAAACATATCAATTTTTCTCTTCCCTCCTGTACTACATGGGCTTTTGTCCCACTATAGGGACTGGGTCCTGTAACAGATTGTAATGCTGTTTGTTCCAAAATCCATGTTGGCAATGTAAAACCATTGGCAATAGCTCTCCCTTCCAAACAGACCCTCTATTAATAATATGAAGTTATTATTTTGGTCACACTGTGATGGTTAGGGTCTGAGTGGCTGACAAACATTCAAATAATTGGGTGAAAGTAAAGGTCACACTTGTTTTAAAACCAGTTGTATCCAGCTCAAGGGTGTGGTGCTCAGTATTTATCTACTTGCAATTTCTTGCTTTTGAATTGCTAGGTTGGCAGGAGCTAGGACAGAGATGGGAGCTCACTTTGTCATGCAGCACTCAGGTCTCAACCTGCTGATCTGCTAACCTTCCATTCATCAATTTCAGCATCTTAACTGCTAAGTCACCACAGTTTCTTCTCCACTGCTTCGGGAGCTGCACTGGTTACCGGTGTGCCTCTGGGTGCAATTCAAGGTGCTGGTAATAACCTTTAAAGCCCTACATGGTAGTGGGCCAGGATACTTAAGAGACCGCGTCACCCCGAGAACATCTGTCTCTCTTATTGTGCCATCTGCCAGAGAGGCTCGCCTCTAGCACCAGAAGGAGGGCCTTCTCTGTGACTGCTCCGGCCCTATGGAACCTCCTGCCAATTGAGTTACGACTCCAGACGGAGTTGCTGCCCTTCAGGAAAGAACTGAAAACCTAGCTGGCAAAGCAGGTGTGGGGCACTGGTGATGCGGTGACCCCTGCCTGCTGGCTGATATAGCAGTATTACTCCTTCGCTCTTTTAGCTGTTTGGGGTAACTCTTGCAGTATTTTTAATTGTTTTTTATGGCTTTTAAGTTTTAGATTGTGGTGTGATTTTATTGTTGTGGGCCACCCTGAGTCATTTCGAATTGGGTGGCTATATAAATTGGACAAATAAATAAATAAATGATTAGATTTGTATATATTTATAGAAACCATTGCCTATGAATGGTTTAAAGCCTATGAAGAACGTCCTGAACTTCCTAATGTATTCCTGTTAAACAGACTCTCTTTAGAATCTATCCTTGATGTTTTATTGTTCAAGGACTACAACTCTGAGATCAGGGTGTCTTGATTCCCATTTTTTGCCCATTTACTCGCTTATGTAGATGTTAGTCAAATTTGTCTGACTTAATGTCAAAATAGTAGGGCATTGCTGACAAAAGATGGCATAAATCACAAAAATTACATTCTTCCCATGCAAGGAGTTCTGGTCACTTAAGCATCTCTGTTTGGGGTGAATTAACCAGACCCATTGTGGATTTTTTTTTAAAAAAAAAGCTATAAGATTTGGTACATCGTTCTTCAAATGAAAGGTTCACCTCGTTTTGGAGGAAAGTAGCAAGTGAAACTAGGGGACACAGAAGGACAGGTGAAGATGTCCGAGAAGTGGTCAGATAGGATGGGAAAGTGCTGATATGATGAAGCAACATTGCTCTTGGCTTCCCTAGTGAAATTGGAGCACAAGAAAAAGATACATTTTGGATGAAGATTTGGGAAATGGTCTTTTCCATTCATAACTCTTAACAGCAGGCATTGCAGGCGCACCCCTCAAAGAAAGACTCAGACACCAGTATATGGATAAAGGCATCGGGCCACTTTTATTGAATAATGCCCTAGTCCGAATTATAACTTTCAATTGGTGTAATCATCCAATTGTAATTCTTTAAGGCAAGCAGGCTGCAGTAACACTGGTAAGGTTCCTCCCAAAATGCCAATGGCAATTGGCTACGTGTAACTATTTGTATCAATTTGTTTGTTGACCCAAACAAATTGTTGACCGGAGTCAATAAACTATCTACTGACCCCACCCTATGACGTGTATCCATTAAATATCAAGGTGATACAGGCTGTAAAGCTCCTGCCATCACCCCTTGCCTGGTTCATCCTTGACCGGCCAAACCTATTTCCCCTGTACCTGTCTACGTGTTGGCCAGTCAATTGCGAACCTGCCGGATACCTATGGGTCATAAATCTTTACCTTACCAGTGCTACCCACCACACGGGGAGGTGTCCATGATGACTCACTGCCCCCCCCTCCCCAGACCGTCAGCTCGGTCACCAGGCCTGCTTGCATATCCTCAAGAAAGAGGTTCATACCTCTGGCCGACAAGTGGAACCCATCTCCTGCATAGAGATCATAATCCTTCAAGCCTATCCTAGGGTGCCAGATGTCTGTCCCCAAGCCCTTGTCTGCTAGAAACCGGGCAACAGCCCTGTTCACTGAGCGGTGAGCGCGGTCAAGGGCACGGAGATCAACACCTCCTATGTAAATATGTCGCGGCACCATGTCCGACCATAGCAGCCGCGTGGACGGCCATACGTAATGCAAATAAGCTAGGTCCCTGCAAATCGTGAACTTTAAAGAGAGGCCAGTGACCTGGGCAAGGTAATTGCCACCGAGATGCAGGATGAGGACATCAGGCGGTCCAGCATCCCTGATGGAAAACAGGAATGGCAACAGTTCCCTCCATTTCATACCGCGCTTACCGTACCATCGCAAACGTGCGGTTGCACGTAGCCCGAGATGGGCTCCCCACTCTGTCGCCGCAGCATACTGTGCTTCCCAGTGCACGTAACTGTGGCCCACCAGCCATACTGCCACCGGTGTGCGGGGACACACAGGGTCTGTAAAAGAAGGAAAAAAGGAATAATGACATAACTGGTACTCAAACATGGAGGGGGCGTACGTACAATGCAAAGCGCATGGATCCCCACCTGCCCATCCTGCGTATATAAGCCTCAGAGTACCCAAACGCAGCCGCAATAGAAGCGGCGCCTATCCTAAATGAATGGGTGCCGTAACGAGCCCCGGGGAGGCCCACACTGGTAAGTGCCATGCCGGTCACCCTCCAAAACTGGAATTTAGTAAGGGGAGACCCATCCTGGTGGCAGAAAAACGGGCCAGGGTGCGTACCACGCACTGCCAAAAACTCATGTAGGGCACCAACCAGACAGATGTCTTCAATGGAACATCGTAGCAGTCTGACTCCACTGCCTACGCCTTGCTGATCAACCTTTGAGGACCGTATCCTGAACTGAGCCTACTCTTGAGTAACATAGACATCGTCGAGTTCCAGTGCCCTATGAGACGCATCCGCCTTAGACAGTGGTACCAACTCACTGATGCGGAGCGCTCCAAAGAAGGCTACAGTGGTAGCTGCATGAAAAAGAGCCACCTCATACCTATCATAGCATAAGCTATGCCAGCCTCGTGCAAGGTGGGTAAGAACATCTGGTGAAATCGGGTGACGTGTGTCCTGGCGGCGGCCACGTTCACGTGTCCACCCTTCCAAAACATGACGTATGCGGAAATCATTCACACAGTCAGCAAAGCCCCGCACCTTGGCCATAAATGCCAGTGCCGAAAGCCTAGAGGCTATCGTACGGGGGGCCAGCCCATGACTGTGAAGATAAACCATGTATTGCAAAATCTGGTCCACAGGTATTGGCCACACTTCCGGTAACTGTAGTTGCCCACAAAAGGTTCTAAATTGTATGAAAGCATGTTGATACGCCTTACGTGTGCGAGGTGCCAAAGACATGCCGATCGCCCGGGTCACCTCTCCTCACCAAACGTCCAAATCTCGGCCGGGAGTGGCGAGGGGAATTCCTCTGCTTTGGGAGCCAAGGCTCGGAACCGGGAGATCTGCAGGCGGGATAAAGCATCAGCAATATCATTATTAATGCCTGGCACATGTCTGGCCTTGAACAGCACATTAAGGCGTAGGCTTCTCAAGACAAATTGACGGACCAATGCCATGACCCTAGGGGATTTGGACATCTGAGCATTGACAATGTGCACCACTGCAGCATTGTCACACCAAAAACGGACCACTGAGTTGACCCACTTATCGCCCCATAGCATTAGTGCCCCCAAAATGGGAAAAAATTCCAGAAAAGTAAGATCGCAGAGACGATCCATGCCCTGCCATGCGTGAGGCCATCGGCCATATGCCCACCTCCCTTCAAAAATAGATCCCATAACCCAGAGAGCCGGAAGCATCCGACTGTACTTGAAAGTTAGGGCAGACCATAAGGTCCGATCTCAAAAAAGAGACCCTATTAAATTCCTGTAAGAATGTGAGCCAAACCGAAAGGTCTGCCCGTATACCCCTGGTGAGCCAGACCCTGTGGTGGTGTTTTAATAGGCCAGCCATGGCATCACACAGACACCTGGCGAAAGCTCTGCCCAGGGAGGGAATAACCAGCCGTCGGCAGAGCCGCCGTCGGCACCTGTTAAATGAAGGGTATGCGCAGCAGGCCCTGAATAGCCCCTGCGACGCTTGGCATACCCCCGGGGGCAGACACCCCTGTCCTAACCGAGGGGCCATTTGGTAACCAGGAATTAACAGGGCAGTGTGGAAGCAACTGCCCACCCACAGTAACCTGGCGCGGCCATGGCCACTGTACCCCCCCAGTGTAACTGGACAGTGTCAGTGCACTAAATTGAACCGGATACTCACTAGTCGCACCCCCGTGAGCCGCCCCCACCGGGGGTTCCGGCCCACGGCGGGCGTCGGAGCTCGCGACAGGCATCGAGCTCTGGGGCCACACCTGACTGCTCCCCACCAGCAAATTCGAACATGCGGGGAGCTGTGAGGCGCCAGCTTGGGCTGGCCTGATGGCCTCAAGCAGCTCGACCCTGTTGGCGGCCCGCTGCAGAGTCACGGCCGACGTGTCTGAGACCGACGAAGGGGCCGTGATCGAAGCAGCAGTCAAACCCCCTTCGGGAGGTGGTTGGGCAATGCCCAGTGAAGCCTCCAGCACCGAAATACGTGCAAGAAGGGCATCGACTGTCTCCGAGCCCCCAGTATAAGGTGGGCCGGGCGGGCCGGATGGGCCGGATGGCCCTGCGGCCAATTGCTGAGTGGGAAACCCAAATGGGGATCCAGGGCCTGAGTAGGGCCATGGCCAAAACTCCGGCCCATGGGGGGCAGGAGGAATGGTGGGGCGGAAACTGCCACCAAGTCTGAGTGGGCCACCCTGTACTGAACCAATGAAATCCCGTCCAGGGGTAGGGATGCCTAAGGAGCCAGCCTGAGCCGGCCCAGCCTGGAGGCCTGTGCTGGGCTGACCAGTGGAAGCCTGCTCGGCCCCACTGGCAGCAGCGGGCAAGGACGTCCCACTCCCAGGCTGAGGGGGTGCAGCCCGAGTCCTCCGGCCCGATGGCTGCCCCCTAGTAGAGGGAGGGGGTTGGAAAGCCCTCCCCCTCAGCCGTGGCTTGACCGCCAGGGCCTTGCGCTTGGGAGCCATGGCTCCCGAAAAGCCAACGACGGATCCCTGGCAAGGGATCGATTCCTGTGCCCTGAGTACCGCCAGACCGAAGAGGAGCAAACTCCATTCAAGATAAAGGTACGAAGGGTGAAAAAGCAAGAAACGCGGCAGAGAAAACTTCTCCGCTCCGTCGCATTTCTAAAATGGCAGCTCGGCTGCCTCGTGGCCACCCCTTTTATAGAGGGGTGGCCACGCCCCCTAACTCACCCAGATGTCTGAGTCCGGGTGGGGGGGGGCTGCAAAGGGCCATTTTGGCACCGTGCTTTCATAAGAGCAAAACAACATGCTTCATTCCACTTATGTGAACAAACTCTCGTTAATTCAGCATGCATATTTTATCAATGTATGCTCTATAAAAGGATTTATAGGAACATTTTTCCTACCTGATTTTTAGACTTCAATTCCCAGAAGCCCCAGCTAGCATGTATAATACTACAAATTATGGTCACTGCCATTCCAAACCTGTGCAAGGTCTGATATTTTCCTGTTGTGCTATAACAGCACAAAAGGAGACAAAAGATACAGCAGAATTGATCCCTTCACAAAGTGGCTTGCAGAATAATTTCAGTTCTAACACTGCCACTCAGACATAATGGACAGGAGTATGTTAGGATGGTGCACAAGTAGTTTTCAAGTGGCCTACACTGTGCCCAGGATTGAGCATTCTGATAGTGTTGTAATGCATGGAGGAGTTTTCTTAGTGTCAAAAGCTATTCCATTTTCTCACATGGGCCTAGTCCAAGCCTGTCAGTCACACTAGCCCTGGACTACTTGTTGTTGTTGTTCAGTCACACATTCGATTCCGACCCTTTGTGACCCCATGGACCATTTTCCTCCAGGCACCTCTGTCCTCCACCATTCTCCTCAGCCCGCCAAGCTCTGTGCTCATTGTGTCCACAATACCATCTATCCATCTCATCTTTGGACACCCCCTTCTTCTCTTGCCCTCCACCTTTCCCAGCATCAAGGGCTTCTCAAGTGAGTCCTCCCTTCTCATTTGATGTCCAAAGTACTTTAGCTTCATCTTCACTATTTGTCCCTCCAATTAACAGTCAGGATTGATTTCCTCCAGTATTGACCTATTTGTTCTCTTTGCTGTCCAAGGGACTCTCAGGACTCTCCTCCAATACCACATTTCAAATGCATCTATTCTTCTGTGCTCAGCCTTCCTAATGGTCCAGCTCTCACACCCATACATTACCACTGGGAATACCATTGCTTTGACTATGCGAATTTTTGTTTTCAAGGTGATGTCTCTGCTTTTCACTATATTCCCCAGGTTTCTCATTGCTTGTCTCCCCATAATCAGTCGTCTTTTTATTTCATGGCTACAGTCTCCATCTGCAGTGATCTTACATCCCAGGAAAGTAAAATCTGTCACTGCTTCTACTTCTTCCCCATCTATTTTCCAGGAACTGATTGGACCTGTTGCCATTATCTTGGTTTTCTTGATATTAAGTCTCAAGCCAGCTTTTGCACTCTCCTCCTTCAATCCAATCAAGAGGTTCTTTAGGTCTTCCTCACTTTCTGCCATTAGGGTGGTCTCGTCTGCATATCTCAAATTGTTGATGTTTCTCCCAGCAATTTTGATCCCATATTGTGATTCCTCCATCCCTGCATTGTGCATTATGTGCTCTGTGTATAGATTGAATAAGCAGGGTGATAAAATGCAGCCTTGTCTTACTCCTTTCCCTATTCCAAACCACTCTGTCATTCCGTGTTCTGTCCTAACTGTTGTTTCTTGGTTCGTGTAGAGATTTCTCATGAGGCATATGAGGTGCTCTGGTATTCCCATCTCTTTAATTACTTGCCACATTTTGTTGTGGTCCACACAGTCAAAAGCCTTGGTGTAGTCAATAAAACAAAAGTAGACTTGTTTCTGGTATTCTTTTGTTTTCTCCATGATCCAACGTATGTTGGCAATGTGGTCTTTAGTCCCCCTGCCTCTTCTGAAACCGGCCTGCACCTCTGGTAATTCTCTCTCCACATGTTGCTGCAGCCTATCCTGTATTATCTTGAGCATCACCTTGCTGGCATGTGGGATGAGCACAATTATTCGGTAATTTGAGCATTCTTTGGCATTGCCTTTTTGGGGGATTGGAACATACACTGATCTTTTCCAATCCTGTGGCCACTGTTTTGTTTTCCAAATTTGATGGCATATTGAATGCAGTAGTTTGATTCCATCATCTTTTAGGGCTTTGAAAAATTCAACTGGGATACCATCATCTCCACTAGCTTTGTTGTTTGCAGTGCTTTTTAGGGCCTTTCTGACTTCACTCTCCAGAATGTCTGGTTCAAGTTCAAATTTCTCATTATTGTTATTATCAGGAGTGTTGAGGTCCTTTTTGTAGAGTTCCTCTGTGTACTCTTGCCATCTTTTTTTGATCTCTTCTGCTTCAGCTAACTCCTTTCCATCTTTGTCCCTTATCATGGTCATTTTTGCTTTAAATGTTCCCTTGATTTCCCCAATTTTTTTGAAAAGATCTCTAGTCCTGCCTCTTTTGTTATTTTCCTCCATTTCTTTGCACTGTTCGTTCAGGTAGTTTTCCTTATCTCTCCTTGCTTTTCTTTGAAATTCTGTATTCAGGTGATTGTATATTTTTTCTTTCTCCTTGGACTTTTGCATTCCTTCTTTCCTCTGCTATTTTAAGAGCATCATCAGACAACCACTTTGCTTTCTTACGCTTCTTTTCTTTTGGTATGGTTTTCTTTGCTGCTTCCTGCATGATGTCCCTCATCTCTGTCCATAATTTTTCTGGCACTCTGTCTATCGAGTCTAAGTCATTAAATCTGTTCATCACCTCCACCATGTATTCTTTAGGGATGCAGTCTAGGTGATATCTGTTTGGTCTCCTTGTTTTCCCTATTTTCTTTAGTCTAAGCCTGAATTTTGCGATCAGTAGGTTGTGATCTGAGCCACAGTCTGCTCCAGGTCTTGTTTTTCCATCTTTGGCTGCAGAGTATGTAGTCAATTTGGTTTCGGTGTTGGCCATCTGGTGATGTCCATGTGTAAAGTCGCCTCTTGTGTTGCTGAAAGAGAGTGTTTGCTATGACCAGTGCATTCTCTTGGCAGAACTCTATCAATCTTTGCCCTGCTTCTTTCTGTGTCCCAAGACCAAACTTGCCTGTTATTCCATTTACTTTTTGATTTCCTACTTTGGCATTCCAATCTCCTAAAATAATGTGGACATCATTTCTTGGTGTCTGTTCTATAAGGTGTTGTAGGTCCTCATAGAACTGGTCAACTGTGGCTTCATCTGCACTAGTGGTTGGTGCATAGACTTGGATTACAGTGATATTGAAAGGTTTGCCTTGGATTCTGACTGACATCATTCTATCATTTTTGATGTTGTATCCCATTACTGCTTTCCTCACTCTTTTGTTGACAATTATAGCTACTCCGTTTTTTCTGAGGTTTTCTTGCCCACAGTAGTAGATATGATGGTTTCCAGAGCTGAATTCACCCATCCCTGTCCATTTTAATTTACTGATGCCCAGGATGTCAATGCTTATTCTTTCCATCTCGTTTTTAACCACTTCCAGTTTTCCTTGATTCATAGACCTCACATTCCATGTCCCTATGCAGTATTGTTCCCTGCAACACTGTATTTCTCCTCCCCCTTTCAAGTCCCCCCCTTTCAGATCTGCTGTGCTGAGCATCCCCTTGTTTTGCCTTTTATTTTGATCCATAGGGTTCTCTTGGCAAACTTTGTGGCGTGCCTTGCCGGTCTCTACACCAGTCTCTTCCCATCACACATGTTATCACAGTTTAAACAGTTTTAAAACAAAGTATTATCATGCACAATATCACAGTTTATCACATAGTATCAAAGTAAAAGTTAGACTAATTAATGAAAGGGAAAGAGAGAAAGAAAAACTCCACTATATCAAGTCTTTATGTAAGTCAGTTTCTTGTACAGTCACTATGTCAGTTGCTATAAGCCATCTATGTTTAGTCAGCTATATTATTTCATTTTGATTACTTATCCTTAGCATGCATGCAGCAGCTCTCGCCTCCCTTCGGCCGCATGGAGTTGGTCAAAGGCACCGACTCAGGCCTCGCTGTGATGGTGGTTGTGGATGGAATCTCCTGGGGGTGGTCGGGGGTCTCCGGAGTTGTCCGCGGTTGGCTGGAGCAGCAGCGCGGCCCTTCATCTTTTCCAACTGGGGCATTGCTACTTTAAGAGGGATCCCCTGGGCCTCTGGATGGCAAATGGGCAGCAGAGCTAGGCCTGTGTCTTCCTTTTGGTGCCTTTTCCTACTCTCTGGCCCTTGGTCTTTGGATGGGGGGGAGGGGCAGTATCTTCCACTCACCTCCCCTGGGCCTCTCTGGATGGCAAATGGGCAGGAGAGCAGAGCTAGGCCTGTGTCTTCCTTCTGGTGCCTTTTCCTTCTCTCTGGCCCTTGGTCTTTGGATGGGGGGGAGGGACAGTATCTTCCACTCACCTCACCTGGGCCTCTGGATGGCAAATGGGCAGGAAAGCAGGGCTAGGCTTGTGTCTTCCTTTTGGTTCCTTTTCCTTCTCTCTGGCCCTTGGTCTTTGGATGGGGGGGAGGGGCAGTATCTTTCACTCACCTCCACTGGGCCTCTCTGGATGGCAAATGGGCAGGAGAGCAGAGCTAGGCCTGTGTCTTCCTTCTGGTGCCTTTTCCTTCTCTCTGGCCCTTGGTCTTTGGATGGGGGGGGAGAGGGACAGTATCTCCCACTCACCTCCCTGGGCCTCTCTGGATGGCAAATGGGCAGGAAAGCAGACCTAGGCCTGTGTCTTCCTTTTGGTGCCTTTTCCTTCTCTCTGGCCCTTGGTCCTTGGATGAGGGGGGGGGAGGGACAGTATCTTCCACTCACCTCCCCTGGGCCTCTCTGGATGGCAAATGGGCAGGAGAACAGAGCTAGGCTGTATCTTCCTTCTGGTGCCTTTTCCTTCTCTCTGGCCCTTGGTCTCTACTTAGACTTTTAAAAATGTCAAGCATCTGATTATTTGTTTTCATTGCTTGAACAATCAGTCATTCTGTCTGTCCCTAAACTAAAGGCGAGAATTGTCATGTGAGTCAATTATTTCACAAAAGGCTGCTTTGACAGGAATGAACATTTTTTTAAAAATCCATTGTGCCATAGTGTGCTATCTATGTTTATATCTGTGTGTGCATGACTGCAACAAACTGCAGGATTAAAAGTCTAGTGAGAGCAACCTTTAAACACTATTATTATTAGTTTATTCTTTGAGTATCTTACCATATGTAGATAATATCACTTATTTTTAGATAGTCCTATCTCATCTCCAAACCAATTTGTCTCTAACTCCCTGAGATTGCTATTATAAGGCATGATAATAATTTTCAGGTGTTTATTTTGTTTTCTTCCACTCATCAGTTAGCTTTTAATCCAATTGTACAATTTGCTTTTAATACAACTGAGTTAACACTGCAATTTCTTTAACTTTGATTTCATATTACATATTATCACATTTTCCCTGTTCATTTTGTTGCAAGTGACTTTGAGTCCCAGTGCTGGGAAAATAAAAAGATAAATGGAAAAAAAAAGATGAAACTATTCTTAAAATGGGAGTTGACTCTTTTAAAAATGGTACTTTAAAATGCTAAAACATTTCTGTTTGTGAATGTATGACCTGCTCACTTTATTGCTTAACCTTTTTAAGGAAAAATCTTTACCATCAGTTGCCTGTTTTAAGAACCTATATATACTATCAAATGATTTGAAGAAATGATGTATATCTAGAGATTGATAAATTGGAGAGAAATAGGATTTAGTGCTCTTTTGGAAAATCAGACTATGTAGTCAGGACCTGGAAACATCTGGCTGGGAAAGGCAGGGTGTGTGTGTAATTCCATTGTAATTGAAAGAAAGAGACTACAGTTTATCTTGGCTGAAAAAGAATTTCAAAGCCAAGTCACTTTATTTGCTGATACTAAATATATTAGAAAGATTATTTAAGCTGTGAGAAGGTTGAGGTAGAAACCGCCCTTGTCTTCATGATGGTTCTATAGAGATTGATGCCTGATTGGAAGACCCTTTGGAAAAGTCCAGAAACTGAAGTTTAAGGTATAAGAATAGAGTCAGAAATTGTACTGCTTGGGTTTATTATATCATAGGAGATGTTATGCTGACTTTTGCCATGCTATAAGAGATGTACTTCATGTATGTTCTGAGACTATGCTGAAGCTATGCTGGAATGTAAGTAGTGCTTTGCATTGACCCTTTCCTGCCCTTAGTGCTTCCTTGGCTGTCTGACCCCTGGCCGCCGCCGCCAAGGGAAGCAGCCCAGTTTGCCCGGCAGCCGGCCAGTGAGATGAACCACAGCTGGGGGTCGAGAGGGCTACAAGAGCCGCCCTCCCCTGCCTCCCCTGCCTCGCCGCCGCCGCCGCCGCCAAGGGAAGCAGCCCAGTTTGCCCGGCAGCCGGCCGGTGAGATGAGCCACAGCTGGGGGTCGAGAGGGCTACAAGAGCCGCCCTCCCCTGCCTCGCCGCCGCCGCCGCCGCCAAGGGAAGCAGCCCAGCTTGCCCGGCAGCCGGCCAGTGAGATGAACCACAGCTGGGGGTCGAGAGGGCTACAAGAGCCGCCCTCCCCTGCCTCCCCTGCCTCGCCGCCGCCGCCAAGGGAAACAGCCCAGTTTGCCCGGCAGCCGGCCGGTGAGATGAGCCACAGCTGGGGGTCGAGAGGGCTACAAGAGCCGCCCTCCCCTGCCTCGCCGCTGCCGCTGCCGCCAAGGGAAGCAGCCCAGTTTGCCCGGCAGCCGGCCGGTGAGATGAGCCACAGCTGGGGGTCGAGAGGGCTACAAGAGCCGCCCGCTGCCTTCCTCTGCTGGAGGACACGGGCGGGGGAGCCCTGTTTTGCCGCACTGTTCTGCAGCCTACATTGGACTCTTTCCATTGTCCATCCCCTGGTTTCGAGGGAGATGGGAGGTAGCTGTGCGGCGCACAGCTGTGCGGTGCACCGTGGGAGCGCTACCAGAGCCATCATTAGACTTTCCTTCCTCGGCCATTTCTTAGCCTTGAGGGAGATGAGGATTCTTGTTGGACTTTCCCTCAGTTGTGTCAACTTTGCCGACCTTACTGACTCTGCCCTCCTGGTTCTGCCTGCTGGGAGTGCTTGGGAATAATTGGGGGCCTTTTCAGTATGTTTTTGTACCTTTGCATTTTTGTATTACTGTTGCATTATGATGTATATTGCTTTATAGTTTTGTATTTTGTATATGAAAATGTACTTTTACCTTGCAATTTGTACTGTATCTCTGTATATTTTTGAATATTGTGAACCGCTTTGGGTTGTCCACAGGATGAGGAAAGCGGTATATAAGAATAAAATTCAATTCAATTCAATTCAATTGGATTATGTCTCATCTACTGGATTAGCCTTGTCCATCTGTCTGCTCGGCTTTGACCTTGGATTTGGATTAGGACTTGGATATGGTTTGCTTTTGACCATTAGCTTGGTTGCCCTGGGTCCTCTACCCAACCACCTAAATCTCAGACTCTGATAGGAATAAACAAGGGTAGCACTGACACATTGTATTAATATACAGTGATACCTCATACAATGACCAAACTTGGTTCCACAAGTTTGGACTTTTATACGGATTTGGACTTTGTATGAGGCATGCAAAATCCTAGCTGTGATGCCTCATAAAATGTCCAAATCCTTGCTGTGATGCCTCATACAACGTCGTTTCCATAGAGATAAATTGTACTGTGTTTTAAAGTGTGAAAATATGCATGATAATATGTTGTTTAAAATGTTTTAAACTTTTAAAATTGTGATAAAATGTATGGCATAGAAACCGGCAAACCATGCCACAAAGCTTGCCAAGAGAACCCTATTGACCAAAACAAAAGGCAAAACAAAGGAGCAGTTTAGATGATACAGGATGCTTAGCACAACAGAGTGGAGGAAGGGGAGGGACAGGAAAGGGGGAGGAGAAATACAGTGTTGCAAGGAACAATACTGCATAGGAACATGGAATGTGAGGTCCATGAATCAAGGTAAACTGGAAGTGGTAAAATGAGATGGAAAGAATAAGCATTGACATCTTGGGCATCAGTGAGCTAAAATGGACAGGGATGGGTGAATTCAGCTCTGGAAACCATCATATCTACTACTGTGGACAAGAAAACCTTAGAAGAAATGGAGTAGCCATAATTGTCAATAAAAGAGTGAGAAAAGCAGTAATTGGATATAAACTAAAAAATGACAGAATGATATCAGTCAGAATTCAAGCCAAACCTTTCAATGTCACTGTGATCCAAATATACGCACCAACCACTGGTGCAGATGAAGCCACAGTAGACCTGTTCTATGAGGACCTAGAACACCTCATAGAACAGACACCAAGAAATGATGTACAAATTATATTAGGAGCCTCAGTGCCAGGCTCTTTAAAATGGTTTTGGAAGGGTTTTGTTTTATTTTTATGCAAATGAGGTTAGTTTTTAATTGTGTTTTTTAAAATTTTCATTTTTATGCACGGGTTGTTATAAACTGTGATTTTTTATGTTTTGTTTTTTGTTTTTTAAAAAGAGGAAAGGATGATATAATTTTTATAATTATTGTATTTAACCAAATAATGTGTTACTATGTGATTTTAAAAAAATAGTTGTACCTTGGATAATTATTTTTAAAATGTGTAAGAGCATGGTTTTTTTTATCAATGTTTCTATACTGTGTTTAGATGGGTTTTTTTGAGTCAAAACTTTTTTTGAATTTTTGTGATTAGTGTGAATATTTTTGAATGATTTGATAACTTATTTCAGTAATTTGGGAATTAATCTTATTATTTTGAATATTTTTGGATGTTTTTACTCTTGTGGCCTCTGGGTGGGGCTGGTGAGCTTTTCTTGTACTCTATAAGTTTTCTCTACTGTCCTCTGGATGTTGCTTCTTCTTCTGGTAAGTATTCTCTTTCTTTTCTCAGTTTAGTTCCGGTCGTCATGGAGTGAAGACGTCTCATGGTAAGCTCTCTGGTTTTATTTTTTGGGGGGTGGGGGTTGTTTTGGGTTGAGGGGGGGGTCTCTGTGTTTTTTATTGTTTGTTTTTGGATGTTTTTGTGTTTCCTTTTTGTAGTTTTTATTTTTGGTTTTGAGTATTTTTGACTGTTTTTGGATGTTTTTGTTTTTACTTTTTTAGGGGCGGGGGGGGGTATTTCTTTTCCATGGGCCAGGCTCAATGCCTGGCCCGTGGAAAGGAAAGGCAGGGGCCTTCTCTTTGCCTTGACTCTCTTTAGCCGAACCCACTTCCCAATAAAGAGACGGATACCTGTGTTGGATTTAAAATTGGGCCACTTTATTAACTTATAACTTTACTTAACTTTTGTTAAGGCAAACAGGCCGAAATAGGACTGGTAAGGACTATTTGTTATTTCCAGATCTTAATTAGCTACATTGTATCAATTTGTTTACTTAATTAAACAAATTGTTGACCCCAGTCAGAAATGCTACTTGTTGACTCCAGCTTCTGACGTACATCCGGTGAACTCTGAAAGGGTTTGCAAGCTGTCTTGAGCATAGCATCACCTTGTTCATGGTCCGCCTTTGATTGGCCAGCCTGACTTTCCCTCTACCTTGTACTTCTGTTGGCCAACCAACTGTGTACCTGCCGGATTCCCAGGGGTCATCTACTTTCTCCTTACCAGTGCTAGCTGCCACACAGGGAGGAGTCTTCCATGACTCACCCCCCCCCCCCGACTGCCAGCTCGGTCACCAGGCCCGCTTGCAAAGAAGCCATAAAGAGGTCTATGCCCCGTGCAGAGATGTTCACCCCATCTCTGCGATACAAGCTGGCATCCTCTGTACAGATCATGGGGTGCTCCACCACGGTCCCCAAACCATGCTCCTTGAAATATCGAGCCACTGCCCGATTAACAAATCGCTGGGCCCAGTCAATGCGGCGAGGATCACCGCCTCCCCGAAAAATTGCTCATGGAACGATATAGGACCATAAAATTCAGACCTGAGGCCAGCGTTGGCTAAATCCACGCCAGTGACCTGGCCTCCTCTATGCAGATCGTGGGATGCTCCACCACGTTCCCCAAACCATGCTCCTCAATATATCGAGCCATTGCCCGATTACAGACTGCTGGGCCCAGTCAATGCGGCGAGGAACACTGCCTCCCTGGAAAAATGCCCATGGAATGATATAGGACCATCAAATTCGAACCTGCAGCCAGCGTTGGCTAAATCCACACCAGTGACCTGGCCTCCTCTATAAGGATCGTGGGATTGCTCCACCACGGCCCCCAAACCATGCTCCTTGAAATATTTAGCCACTGCCAGATTAACAGACCACCGGGTCCAGTCAATGCGGCGAGGAACACCACATCCCCGGAAAAATGCCCATGGAATGATCAAGGACAGAAAATCTGGACCTGCGGCCAGCATTGGCTAAATCCATGCAGTGACCTGGCCCAGGTCATTACCCCCAGATGGAGTACCAAAATTCAGGTGGACTGGAATTCCTAGTAGACAGAACGAAGGGAAGGATCGTGCCATCTTGTTCCATGGAATCCGCACCTCCTCCGGTGCGCTATAGCCCGAAGCCCCAGGTGCGTGCCCCACATCAACAAAGCAGTGTGGCAGGCAGCCCAAGAAATGTAGCCATGGCCAATGAGCCACACCCATGCCAGAGCGTCCAGGGGCTCAGGAGCTGAAATAAAGAACAGAAAGAACAAGTGACAGCGAGGTGCTCAGTGCAACATGGGGCGAATATAGAACAACAGCGGCGAATCCCCAATGGTCCATCCTGCGGATGAAATGAATGGGTACCATACCAAGCCCCTAGAAGGCCCAAATTGGAAAGTGCAGCACCGTGACCCTCCAAAACTGATATTTTGTTAAAGGTCACCCATCCTGGTGGCAAAAGAGGGGCCCCTGGGTTGTACCCCAGACAGCCAAAAAGGATGTAAAAGCGAGAACCGGGCAATCGCTCATATGCTGCAACTAGGCAGGGTGACTGTACCGCCCCTGCCCAGCTGGTCCCCCTGGAGTAATGGATGGTCAATTGGACAGAATCATTGGCGAGTGAGACATCAGTCTGCTCTAGGGCCCTGTGCAACCAGTCGTCCCCTGAAAAGGCAACCAGTTTGCTCACCCTAAAAGCCCCGAAAAAAGGCCACTGTGGTGGCAGCATGGAAAAGGGGGTACTTCAAACTAGTCATAGCAAAGAGCTGGCCAAGCCTCGACCAGGCTCAAAAGGAGTGCCGGGGCTACCAGTTGCCGCAAGGCCATGTTCCCAAGGCCAACCCTCCAGGACTCTGCAGATACGGAAATCTCCCGTGGTGTTCTGGTGACCCCAAACCTTGGCAGCAGAAGCCAAAGCAGGCAGGTTCCCCCCAATGGTATGGACCGCTAGACCACCAGCGTGCAAGTGTACCATGTATTGAAGAACATGATCAACCGGGACAGGCCACAAGCCAGGCAGGGGCATGTTCCGTCGGAATGTAAGGAAAGCCTGATAAGCCCGTTGATATGCCTTACAGGTGCAGCTGGCAAGGGAAAGGCCTACGGCCCCGCTCACTTCAACTCGCCAAATGTCCACATCTCATTCGGAAGTGGAGAGGGAGTTTCTCAGCCTCCGGCACTAGTGCCCGAAACCGGGTCATCTGCAGGCAGGATAAAGCATCAGCAATACTGTTATCAATGCCTGGAAGATGCCTAGCCTTGAAAAGAATATTATTGCTCAAGGAGCGCAATACAAACTGGCGGACAAGGGACATGACCCTAGGCGAACGAGAAGTTTGGGCATCTACAATGTGCACCATGGCCGCATTATCACACCAGAAGTGCACCATTGAATTCTTCCAAATGTTTCCCCCATAGAAACAGGGCACCCAGGATGGGAAAGAATTATAGAATTGTCAAGTCCTTGAGTAATTCTGAACCCTGCCATGCTTAGAGCCGCTGTCCACAGCACCACCGGCTGTCAAAATAAATGCTGTATCCCAATGACCCCGAAGCATTGGACTGAACCTGAAATTAAGGCATGATAGAAAGGTTCCGTATGCCAAAAAGGAAACTCCATTGAAATCGGCCAGGAATGTGAGCCAGACCCGAAGGTCAGCCCGCATAACACGCGTGAGTTGAACTCTGTGGTGCTCCCTAGATAAACCAACCATAGGATCGCACAGGCACCTGGCAAAGGCCCGGCCAGGTGTAATCACCCTGCAATCAAGTTGGAATATGCATGAAGCACCTGCAGGTGGTGGAGCGAAACCTTGCACTTGGCCAACATGGACAAGATCGCCCCCGAAATTCGGACAACCTTGTCCCTAGGGAGCCTGGACGTCTGTGCTATGGTGTCAATTTCTATCCCCAAATATATTAACGTAGTGGCCGGGCCCTTGTTTTTTTAAGGAGCTAATGGTACTCCCCGCTCAGCCATGAGCGACTGGAAAGTAATCAACAGTTATTCACATGTCCCAGATGCGTACCTCCCACCAAACAAAATTTTTGTCCAAATAATAAGCCACATTGTGTACCCCAGACTGGCGAACAAATGTCCAATGCAGGAAGAACTAAACTGTTCAAAGGCTGAACAGGTTACAGAACAGCCAAAAAGCATGGCCTTATCAACAAAATACTGGCCTTTCAAGTTAAATCCCATCAAATCAAAGTCATCAGGGTGCACAAGGAGAAGCTGTAAAGGCAAGGCCAATGCTCAAGTACCTCAATTCAAATTGGGGAGGGGCCATTTGCAGTTGTTGCTGCATCTGGGGTAGCCGAATGAGGTCCAGAGCAGATGGAACACTCATGCCTGAATTTGCACTGCTTCCGGGTACTGCCCTTCAAGGAGAGAAATTCAGCACAGCAGGCGGGCTGGAACCCCCTACCCTGCCGGCTGGTGGGGAAAATGCGCTGGGCCAGGTCACTGTACAACATGGCCACAATGTTAGCAGTCGCTGGAGGCAGGGCGGGACAGTGTCATATAAAGGAAGCAAAACAACTGGTTGGGCTAATCCCAGGGTGTCTCAGGGTGAAGGGCCGCCCACATACGAAATTCTTCGTCGTAAGCAAGCCCGGATCGGCCCAGGAAATCCACATATACCCTGTGTATAATATCCAGATACTGGATCATAGGGATCGCTAGATCAGGGCGAGCTCTGATGGAGACTGTGGCATAAATTAAGTAGGCCAGCAGCCAGTTGGCCCAGGTGTGTGGAGGCTTATGACAATGGGCCAACTCCTTATCCAAATAGCCCTCCTTCCCCCTGTCTTCTTTGGTGGCCTCCCTGTTCAATAAGCTGAACAAGTCAACATATTCGTGGCACCAGATCTTATCCCTGGTAGCCGGAAGGAGATGATCTCCCAATGGTAAAGAAAGGCCAGCAGTTGGAATGGCCGAACATGGAACAGAATGGTAGGACATATTCACTGGGGGGGGGCATTAGGCCATATCAGATACGGAATGTTAGGCCCCATGGGCAGAATGCCAGGTGGTACTGGAGGATAAGGTGCCCGCCACGGGGCCCCTTGTGAGGCCGGAAGCAAAGGGGGACAAGTCACAGCCATCTGCTGCGGCAGGGCCATTGGGCCACCTGGGCCTAAGGTCAAAAACCTGTATGTTTTGGTCTTACTTGACTGACATACTCACCAGTTGCACCAGCAGCAACCGCCCCCACCGGGGGTTCCGGCTGCTGCCAGACGTCGGGGCTCACGACCGTATTAGAGCCCGCCGAACCTGAAAAAAATGGCCACGACCTATCCCGATCCACATGGTTGTCCAAAGGGAAGGTAGCTGAACCAGCTGCCCTGGTGCCCACCATCTCCGGTGATGGAGGGGGCCAAGGAGCTTCAAGCTGTTCCACCCTATGTTGAAGAAGGGCAGCCATGCCGGGCCAATTGGGCAAAAATGGTTCAGCCACCCGGCGGGCCGGCGGTCTGGCAGATTGGCATGTGGCCAGGGTAGCCTCAATGCCCGACGCCTGGTCAAGTGTGGCAATGCAGGCAACCAAGGCCCTGGGATCCAAGTGCGATGCCTCCTGAGCAATGCCTGACCCAGGCCCAGAAGGCACCAACCTGGGCCCAGTACAATCAGTAAAGGTCGGAGGGCCAGAAGTAGCTCTAGGCCCATGAAGAGCACTGGCCTGTATAGGCCTAATAGGTAAGGATGAATCTGTTGCCGCTCTGGGCCCAGCAGCTACTCGGCTGCACGATGCCCGAGGCCTGTGAGGCCCAGTGCGACTGGCCCCCGAGGGCCTGCTCTTGGGACGGATGGCCTTTTTAGGTGCCATCTTCGCTCCCCTATGATCCCAATCAAATCCCAGCCAGGATTGGACCCACAGGCCTAGAGCCTTCAAGGCTTAATAGCCCCTAAAGAGTAGAGGGGGGAGCAAGAAAGGGCTGGGCTGATACCCGGGACCAATCTCCGGCTCCAAAAGAAGCAGGGCAAGGAACCGACCGGGCCCCGCAGCAGAGCCACAGTGGATCGCCGTGGCAATCCAAGCTCGAGCAGAGCACCTGGCAAGGCAGCAGCCAAGTGCCGCATGGAGTTCGCTCGAGCGGTAGAAATCAGCTGGGCAAGCGGAGCGAAATGCGTCCTGGCCCAGCCAATCAATTTAGGAGCTGACGGGGTGCACGGGAGCTTGGCTCCGCCCCTCAGTTCAGCCAAGTGCCCAGCTCTAAGGGGGTGGGGCCGGCAAAGCGCACGGCGGGCAGGTTCCCCGCCACCGCGTGTCCCTTTTTCTTAATGTAGAACTGGCTAGCACTATTCTGATATATTAATACAATGTATAAGCACAAGCCTGAGCAAGAGTAAGGTGAAAGAGCATGAGTCTGTTTCTTGCTATCTTGGAGCCAGATGAAACTATATCATTTGTGTCTGTAGAGAGGAGTGGAGTGAAGTTTCAGTCCACCAGTGTCTGCTCAGCTTATGGCAGCTAAATCTGGTGAGGAAGGTCTGGTGAGGAAGATAATTTAAAGGTGAAGGAAAGAAGGAAAATAAAGGAAGATGGGGATGTGGGTTTGATTAACTTTTCAAGATCGCAGTCCTAATTGGTCACAAATGCTGAAGTTTGGCTAAGCTGACACTAGGATAGCTGGAGATATGTTGAATCCACATCTTTCCCAGTATAGATGTTTAGGAAATTCCTTCTAATTAAAACTTTGCTAGCTTAGAGGATGTATTTATGAGCTGGCAGAGATTTATCTCTAGTGTAAATTCTTCCTGCATTCCACCAGTTCTTCCCCTTCTCTTTTAGGCTTTTTTTTTGCTAGTTTATCAAAAGCAGACCAGCTGTTGTGCTAACAGATATCTGTGCCAACAGATCTCTGAGATCAACCAATACATCCCAAACCTAGCATATCTTTGAGTTAGGATCATCCTGTACATATGTTGCTTCTGATTTCCCCCCATCCACTCCCCAATGCATTCCTGAAAGGACCAGGATCTTGTGCTTATTTGCTATATACATATTTTTAAAACCTTTAGGCTATGTATCTTTTTATACACTTTGAAAAAAGATTCAGAGGTTATGTACAAATTCAGGTAAGCTTAATTTCATACAATAAAATATTAATGCATCAGGCTCATTGTAGAGCAGAAACTAATACTTACTCTTGAAAGGCATATTAATTGCAGTCAGATGTTTACGCAGAAAATTACAAGCTATTAAGATAGACCTGTGGGTGAAATACACTGGGCAAACAGAAACTGGTAGGGATAAGTGCTAAGATTTGTGACTAAGGAAAATGTGGCATATTAAGAGTAGCAAAGGCCTCCAGTGCTGTGATCAGGCCCCAAATGTCTGAAAAAACAATAGGAATTGAAGCAAAGCAGAGAAGACAGATTGTACATGACAGAATTTCCTCAGTCAAGAGAGGAGTTCTCTCTGCCAAAGAGAGAAAGAATGATATTGCATGTGCCTGGAGTATTTTCATTTTTAAAAATGTTTCAATTATCTATGCATTAAAGAGTCTCTCTTCGGCCAATAGCCGTCAACATGAATATCAATTAATGGATTGCTCATCTGGCCAGGAAAGTGGTATAATAAATGTACTTGAAACACTGACATTCCTATCATAACAAAGGCTCTCAGTGACCTCTTGAGAGTTTATTTGAAAAGAGCATTTTCCAGGGATCAAATATGCTCTTTGGTATGATGCCTCTGAATCCCCCACTGCTCTAAAACAGCAAACATTGCCTCCCCCCCGCCCCACATTCAAATCTGTAGGATTGTTTTGTTGCAATCCCAGGGCTTACAGAACTATGTGCTCAACTTTTCTCCCAATTTTGAAGTTGGATGTTGCTCCTAGTTGCGTAGGCATGGTGCCAAACATTTGCTTAAATAAAAGTGAGCAGGACGACTACCAAGACCTGGGGAGACTGGACTTTGTAATGCTTGGCCTGATGGTTTAAAAAAGAAGAAAAAAGCCTAAGTAACTCATTGGTATTTTCTGGCCCCATGAGAATTATTGAGGAAAAATTATAAAAAAACCATATGATCTTTACATAATATGAATGTAAAGTCAGGTGATACCTTTATTAGACCACTAAAAATAACAAAACAAACAGGTAGCTTTTGGAACCCACTAGAATTCTGATCAGTTCAACCACACAAGTGGGACCAGCTTGCTGAGAACCAGAGCACATATTTTCTGCTTCTGGACACCATAGGTTGACCCCTACCCCTTCCCAAAGACATGTAACGTGTTGGTTTGGACACACGTAATACCCTAAAAAAAACCCAGTACAGTTTTCCCCAACCTTTTTTTATCTCAAAACAATGAAACTAAACTAAACCTATGCACAGCAAGTGGCTGAACTCAGGAGCATTGCCAATTCAAAAACATGTCTATAGATGGCAATATCAGTACAATTCATTCATTCATTCATAGGTTTATTTGTACCCCGCTTCCATCAGCCCAAGGGCAACTCGAAGTGACAAAACAGCAATAACAAAGCAATACAATAGAAACACCATACATATGATTTTGTGATGGATTTATGAATTTGACTGTTACCTTTTCAAGAAAACAAGAAAATTTCTAGGAGCAGTATTAGTTTTGACTACAGTGGCAATCATGAAATTGTCAGAAATAAGATGATTTGGAATACCACCATCAAAATAGTATTATCTTTTATGTGGTTCCATTCTAAATAGTTCTGGGAATGTATGCACTAACAACTTGAACACTGACACTTTTTCTATGAATGGGCATGTTTCCACCCCATGAGAGACTGTATTATGAGTACAGGATACAAAGAAGCCTATCATTGCCTGCACCCATGTGGTTGTTTCATAGACATATGTCCAAAGCAATGTTGGAGGTAGCATGTGGCTTCCACGTTGAAAGTGGTCATTGTTTACTTTGCTAATGATTATATCATTTTAATGTTATGATGTTTTTATACCTGTTTTAAGAGATCAATAAGGCACAGCAGGGGCCAGCATTATTATGTTGGAAGGGCTTTTAACTGTTTTTATATTGTTTTTTAATTGTTCCTGAGTGGCCAGTAAGTTGTTTGCTGGATTGTGTACACCGCCCAGAGTCTATTGACTGAGGTGGTATATAAATCTACTGAAAATAAATAAATAAACCTTCTCAAGTTTTCTAAGTGGCATATATCTTTTTTAAAAATCTTCTTGGAATACGAATTTAGTGTCAAGTCCTAAGACACAATTGAGTGTATATGTGCAGGATTCTCTAATTGTTTATTTGTTGATTAGAGTTATGTGGCTGCTATGAACAGAAAAGGAATGTTATTAACCATTGTAAGATTTTAAATGTGTTGGATGTCATCTAAGTAGGTATTATAAACAGCTGAAAGATCGAAGACATTGAATCAAGTTAGGACAGTTTAGGATTTATCTTCTTCCATAACACAATTTGAGAGAGAACAACAAGATTTTTTTTTCTTTCCCTATAGAAGGGTTATTAGAAAAAAAGCTGCCATGATAACATTAAATGGCATGATGATTAATGTGAACTATAAAAGGACAGTCAGAAGGACTTTAAATAAGCTAAAAGAAGAAACAGGTTTTAAAGTTTGGCGAGAAGACAGAAGTGAAAGTTGAGTCCTTCAGGAGTGCACATTTGATGTAAGCAAGAAAGGGTCTTTAAAAAGGGAAAGCTAAATATATTTTTCAGCAATCAGAAGAGGAGCATGTATTAACAACAGATTTGTGGGTGTGCATATGAATGCTATAGGAGTGTATTATCAAGGTGGATTATATATAAATCTTCCATTGTCAGCTGGATATTTATCCATGATTTATAGAATATTTGAAGGACAATCAAAATGGTGAAAAGTAGAATATGAGAAACACCTGTGTTATAATATTAATGCTGCTTCTCTGCCGAGACAATACTGTACCTATTATTGCTATGGCCCACAGAAGTGTATGTTTTACAGTTATAAAATAACTTTCTCATTTTTAGCATTTATTTTGAATAATCACTGCCATTTCACAGAGCAAATATTTGTTTATGGTGTCATTAACAACCACTCTTTTCTATAATACCGGAATAACAATGCACACAGTGATGATACCCTCAGGTAACTTGGAAATAAAGAGCATTATTCCACAGAGAATCATGGATTTTATGTTTGACCTATTTTTATGTGCATTTTGAATTACCTAATGTGTGCAGGGTATTCTTGTGAATATTGAGAACATGAACCAGCTTGAGAAAAAGTGGATTTTTTCAGCCATTTTCTTCTAATGTCATAGTTTACATTAGAATCAAGTGGAAGTACCCATACTATTACATGTTTCCTTTTCAAGTAAATTGACTTGATCTGATTTGTAACTGCATAATTCTTTTTGAAGGGAAATAGAACCATTTAAGCAGTGGTCTTGCTTCTATATTATATTATATTATATTATATTATATTATATTATATTATATTATATTATATTATATTATATTATATTATATTATATTATATTATATTATATTATATTATATTATATTATATTATATTATATTATATTATATTATATTATATTATATTATATAGTAAAACCTTACATAAAGAGTTCCTTGCTTGGAGACTAACGCTTAAAGAGCAGAATTTTTTCTGAATGGTTGCCTCGTCTAACAACTAAAAACAACTAAAAACTTGCTTAACAACTAAATTGGGATTCGCAACACCCCACCCCCCCACCCCAGTCACAATCGGTCACTTACAATGGCAGCAGTGGCGCTTTTTCCAAGTGTTTCGCTTAAAGAGCAACTCACTTAAAGAGCGATCCTGTAGAACATATTATGCTCTTTAAGCGAGGTACCACTGTATTATATTATATTAATGTGCAGTGGTTAAAATGCTATACTGCAGCCAAAACATTGTGATTTTGATCATGACCAGGGCTCAAGGTTGACTCAGCTTTCCATATATCTAAGGTTGGTAAACTGAGTAACCAGAATGCTGGGGGCTTTATGCTAATTAACTTCTGAACTACCCAGAGAGTGCACTAAGTGCAATGGGACAGTATATAATATAATATAATATAATATAATATAATATAATATAATATAATATAATATAATATAATATAATATAATATAATATAATATAATATAATATAATATAATATAATATAATATAATATAATATAATATAATATAATATAATATAATATAATATAATATAATATAATATAATTACTTGGTTGATCCATACTTCACACATCTAGTTTGATGTGGTGGATCGAAGCACTATCTCCCATGAGATTTTATCAGTGTCTCGCCATCTGGAGGTCCTACTGCTACCGTAGCAGGGACTGATGGCACGTGGGGAACTGTGGCAAATGTTTTCAATGCTTCTTTAGCCATTTTAATTATGATACAGCTGGCTGGGGTCATGTCGAAGTTGGCCATTTCAGAGCAATGCACTGGCCAGGTGCATTGCCTAAGTACCCAACCCCACTTAGCTGACCTGCAGTTTCAGAATGGAAGACCGTTCCGGGCCACTAGCCAACACCTTTGTGGCATGGCTGAACCTGCCAGGGGAATACACCCCACCACCATAGCTGTTGGATATAATAGAGCCAAAATCCTAACAATTGTGGTCATATACACTGTACAGATGACAACATCAGTAATGGCGGAAATTGTCAGCAATTAAAGAATTCTTGCTATAATCTCAGGTCTGCACAACTTTTGCATACTCACTCTCATTGCATGTGAGTTTTGTAATCCCCAAGGTGGAAGCAGGAAATCTTCAATGCCATAATCCTTATGCCATCATAATTTATGTAACAGGATTTTGCTCATTATATCACATTATTGTGATATGGCAGTTATATAGGGCACTAGAATAAATGCATTGGTACTGCCCTAGTTGGAGAAACTGCTCAATTAAATGGCACACTTGTGGCAGAACTCTGACTTTTTGTGCATTTGACATTAAAAATGGACTAGGCTTGAAACCTTCACAATACTAGGACTTCAAACAATAAAATTATGTAACATTTGAATTATTGCTCCTTCTCAAAAGTAAGCATAGCCATGCTCCATTTTACAGAATCACACATGTTGCTAGAGTTGAATACTGTACAATGACTCTTTACAAGGCAATTAAAGGAACACAAATCATAAGAAGGGCCCTAGGACCCCTGAAGTTGCTCATCATAAGTTGACATTTGGAAAGTAAACTAAGCAGATAGGTCATCTGAAATTGATCTGTGAGATCAATTTTTTGTCTAAATCATAGAAATATGTATTTTTAAACATGTGTTCACATACAACTTTTCTATAAATCTTGTGTTCCTTTCCCTCTCCTTTTGACCAGTGCCCGTCGTATTCTAAGTCACCGCATTTTGGGTCACACAGCCCAATTGGAAGTGTGGATCATCTCCTATATTTGTGATGGTGAACCTTGACACTCCAGATGTTCTTGGACTTCAATTCCCAGAAGCCCAAGCACCCTGTGAATCCACACAAATGGGTTTACTCTGATTCATCCAGCCATACCTGTCAAGTATCCGGTTTTGTCCTGGATTTCCCATAATTCACCACTCCATCACACTCCTTCCCACCGTCATCCCGTATTTGAATGGCCAGGAAAGGGGTTACTGCGCATGCATGCCACTGCCTCTGATGGACACACATGCACAGTAACCTTTTTCCTGGCCGAAGGGGTTTCTGCACATACATGCAGGGGTTATTGCGCATGCATGTCGCTGCCTCAGATGTCAGAGGCAGCGGCACACATGCACCAATGCCGGCACCCAGAAACCTTCCTGTATTTGGACACCAGCAACTTGACAGCTATGCATCCAGCCCACACTGCTCTCATCACTCCCGGAAGCAGAAGTAAAACACACCCATACGGAGGAAGGGTTAACCCGGAAGAGTCTTAACCATATGGGTGTGTTTTACTTCTGCTTCCGGGAGCAATGAGGGCAGTGTGGGCCAGATGAATTACAGTAAACCCATTCATGTGGATTCACAGGGTGCTTGAGCTTCTGGGAATTGAAGTCCAAGAACATCTGGAGTGCCAAGGTTCGCCATCATGGTCATATATTAAGTCATACATTTTCCTCTCCAACGGGTTTCTGATTGCTTGAACTAATGCAGAAAGGGAAGTCGAGGTGCTCCCATGCTACATTCCTCTGCTTGCCTCTGCTTGCCTCTTATCTTTCGATATATTAACAGTTTAAGAATGGAAAGCAAAGCCCTGCATCAGAAGCTGAAAACTAAACACACTGAGGCAGTGAAAAGCCTGGTCATGATTTGAAAAAGCACCACCTGCAGGACTGCAAGTAGAGCTGCAAAACGTTCAATGCGAGTGTGACCACTGAAATCGAACAAGCCCAAGTTCCAAAGTGTGACTTCACAGTGAGTGGATGTGACTAGATGCTTATTTCCCTTGCTGTCTAGTCGTCTTAGTGAGTGTGAACTACCTGCCTACTATTATCGGTTGTGTGAATGAAATGTGGCAGTTCTGGAAAACAACTATGAGTCACCAGTTTGATGTACAAAAGAAAGGTCAAAAAAGAAGGCCCTTTATAAGGGTGCAGGGAAAGATTAATGGGTTCTCATTTCCCTACAGAAATACCAATTTTGCATTTCCCAGGACCGGTTAAAGAATGGAGTGTATCTTATATCTATAAGTCAAAGTAAAGGCACGTCAAGACACTGGAGCACACAGAACACTGTTGCTTTCCCACAGAAGTAGTACCTATTTATCTACAGTACTTGCAATTTCTTGCTTTCAATCTGCTAGGGGGGCAGGAGCTGGAACAGAGATGGAAACTCACTCTCTCGTGCAGCACTCGTGTTTTGAACTGCTAACCTTCCAGTCATCAAGTTCAGCGTTTTAACAACTAAGCCACCACAGTCCCATCTTATAAATAAATCCACTTGTAAAACCTGCCCTCCTCTCCCTTCCAACATTGTGTTTGTTTGTTTGTTTGTTTGTTTTTTTGGTTTAGGAAAACCACTCTGGATTAAATATTTTTGGGATTTCAGCAGAAATATTATTGAAGAGTACATTTCTTTGATTTTAGTGAGGCTAACTCTTTTGTAAACATGTACAGGATCACAGCTTACATTTGCATTTAGAGAACCAGGCATCTCTAAGCTATACTACTTTGTTTTCCTGGTTTAATATGAATCAGTTTTACTTAACAGAAACAGCTGGAGGTGATGATAAGCAATGTCAGAGATACACTCATTTTTACCTTTTGTGGCAGTATAAGATAACTTGGTGACTTGTGCCGACATAGCAACAGTTCCTAATGAATAGGTATTGCTTCCACCTTTGCATATGAATCCTGTCATATTTACCTGTTATTTCTCTCTGGGTTTGGTTTGCAAACACGTCCTTGCAGTTTTTAAAACTCTAGGTCCTGTGGAATATCCCTTTAATATCTCTGCAAGAAAATAATCATTATTTTTAATTCCAAATCATTCTGGCTTCTTCTCTTTTATATTTGTGATTATTCTCTGATTTTTTTATTGTGTCAGAAGCACACAAAGGTGTTTTCTGGGTTGAAAGGATTTTTGCTGGAGAAACTCCACTCAGAGGATGCCCGAATGAGGCTCCTTTCATGTCCCCAAGATCTTTTTCCCATCAAAGTGGTTCCTATTTATCTACTTGCATTTTCTTGCTTTTGAACTGCTAGGTTGGCAGGAACTGGGACAGTGATGGGTGCTCATTCTGTCATGCAGTACTCGAGTCTTGAACTGCCAACTTGCCAGGGCTGTAGACAGGGGGCCAGGGGTGTGTGTGAAAACTCTCCTGAGCTAACAGCCCCACCCCCACCCCACCCCATGATGCCAGTGTTATATATGTGAGTGTGACATTGTTGCCCCTCCCAAATTTTTTTTGCCCCTCCTGAAAAAATTTCCACCCTCCCAAATCTAGAATCCTGGCTACGGCCCTGCGACTTGCCGACCTTCCAGCTTAACAAGGCGATCTTCTTAACCACTGAGCCACTCTGAATGTGGAAAATAAACTGCAAGAATGAGCTTCTGGAGTAGTATGTACCATATTTGTGGGAGTACGGTTCGTGGGAGCTTTGTGTCATATTAAAGAAATGCTCTCATGGGAACCTCCTGTAGCATCAATTGAAGACTAATGTTGGATTTGATGGCTGAATAAAAGATTTATGGCATGCTTAAAGGCAAGATACCACTTTCTTACAAGACATCAATTTGTGACATAAATTCATTCAGTTCAGTTCATGTGATTGAAAGCCATAGCAGCAGTTGAAAGTTGTCTTAAACAACAAGGCAAGAGGGTGGCCATGATAAAAAGATACACAAAATACTGTAGTCATTTTTCCATCTTTTGTTCTTTTTCTATTCCCCCTACCCTGTGCATGACCATAAAGAACTGGGAGCAGTCGCAATCCAGGGTGGGTGCTTGGGAGGGAGGCTTTACTTACTCACATGTGCAGGCTGTTCTCCTTATTGTCTAGCTTTCATCATAGACGCACATTTCCTACCTGCCACCACAAGGGGTATGCAGGACACGATATGAATGTGTAGCTTCACTAACCAAACTGTACGGAGTAGTCTGGCAGTGGAGCTCTGAGTGATTCTGTGAAATTAGAGGAGAGAGCCTTGCAGCTACTCTTCGGGGATTGCTGCTGTTAAGGGGGAAAGAGCAAATCTTGCCTTGCGAGACAGAAAGACACAGAGGCAGAAGATGCAGAGTGCATTTGGCTGAGCTCTTTGGCTACTGGGAAGCACTGAAAGGCAGACAGAGCAAGCGAAAGAGAGAAAGGCAAGCAGGGGCAGCTGGAACGAGACTGAAACACAGTGCAGCTGCATCTGTTTCTTAATCCTTTGACACTTTGGGGTGCCTCAGTCAATGAGGACATGGATTCTTTCATGGAAATCTTCCTGAAGCTGTTGTTTCTAGTCCTTCTTCTTCAATGGAATATATTAGCAGCCGGAGACAAATGTAAGTATTTCAAATGGGTATTAAAACTTGGATTGTTCAATGGGGTGGAGAGCTTGACCAGCTATTCTACTAAATCTGGGCTGCTGGAATCTTAACAGTAAAGTGATAGGATGCAAATGTTTCAGGGGCTGAAGTCTATCTGGTCTCTTCTTTTGCCAAAAACAGAATCAGAGCACTGTCAACTAAGCTCCGCTCCCAAATAATTGGAAATTCTCATCTCACTGGCTAACTAGGCACTCACCTGTGATTTCTTTTTCTCTTTTTCCAGTTCAAGCTATATTGCAGCAGCGCAGTATTTTGTGAGGAGTTAATTCTGTCATTGGGATGACTGCCATGCCAGGACTTTCTACTGCATCACCTTGGGCTTTTAGTAGTGTAAAATCTGGCAGCCAGGAGTCTGCCTTTGCCCCTTGAATTAAGGATAACTCTGTTATCTGGTGCCGTAAAGACAAAAAAAAGTAATGAGGAGCAAATTTTGAGAATGAGATTTTATGGGATGTTCATTGATTTCATGGAGAGTAATGTTCATATGTGACCAGACAGTAGAATGTAACCAGCAATACAGAAAGGTTGCTTATCTGACTCCTGTATATATAAATATCTGCTTCTGTGTGTGTGAAGGCTAGTACATTACTTTAGAACTGGGAGGAAAAGGTTAGGGCAACTCTACAACTTAAGAGATCCACCATCCTGGAAAGCTGATATTTGTTATAGATCTGGAGTAAACAGCCTCTGATGTTGTATTAGAACTGGCTGTTTTTTGGAACGTACCAATCATAGGGTAATGTTTGACTGTACTCATTTGGATATACTTGGCAAATAATCTTATGACCCTAACCACCCCCTAAACCCTAGGTAAAATTTCATATCAAATATCTTCAGTGAGCATCCAATATGTGCCTTAAAATGCAAATATAAGAAAGGCTATAGTTAGAGAAATAGAGAGCTTGGAGGAGCAGGAATTCATGAATAGCATTATAGTACTGGTAAAAGGGACAGCTCCTTAAGAATGTCTGGGCACTGGAACAACGTGAAAGTACTGTGCTTTTATCACATACTTTTGGCTCCAGAAGCATAGGGTTAAGGGAGACTATCATAAAACAGGCAGTTACTCTACAGGACCCATGATATCTTATTGTCATTCAGCCACATTGTCTGATGTTGACATCCAAAGTCGTAGGATATTGCTCAACCCAGGATGACAACTTTTTTCTCTATAAGGCAGTCTGCTGCAATGGGTCTAGATTTTTAAAAGAAATCCTACAAACTTCTGCTTTCTCATGAATTAATCTACTTTTGCAGAGTTATGAATCACACATTAATAATATTTGGCACTAGGTACAGCATTAAATCGGATGCTTGAGGAAAACATATTCAAGCTGTAGAAAAATAGAACTTCAGAAAATATAATGAAGCAGCAAAGCACTAGAGGTCACTCTTACAATTCAGGAAGCAACACTCAGAGAGAGAGAAATTCAGCAAGCATCTCCCCAGCACAACATTATGATGAATAAAAACATCAAGTACTGGCTGTGATTTTTGCTGTTACTTCCTGGCACTTGGAATCAACACAGTTCTGAGTTGCACTCATCTATTAAATGCTAGAAGGATGCCCTTTTCCAGGCAGTTATTCAGAAATAATTAAAATGTCTTTGTAATTCAATGAATGATATACCAATTTTCAAATGTGATATAGAGGAATGTAGAAATCAAAGCATTTGGTCAGCTTTATAGATGGAATGAGTGCCATACTTTGCACAACAGTATATGGTCATTATATTTTTACAGTCATACATATATCCCACCCCAACTCCCATGCCTTGGACTAGGTATCATTGTGTTGGTTATTCACATCATCCTTATCTCTTACAAACATAGTATGGACCTATTTAGTCCTGTTTAAATTAATGAGACTTCAGCTAGTCATGAGGAATTTGTCCCAGTAATTTCTAAGGAACTTAATCTGAACCCCACCTGGCATTTTCACCATGTTTTTCCTTCAAAATTGCCATTATACATCAGTTACTTTATATTTTTAATATGATAAAATTTGTTTGGTAGTAGATACACCTCCCTGACCTTAAATGAAAAGTCTGAATGAAGTATAATTAAGTGTATTCATTAGTACACTCTTGTTTTTAGAATTTCCAAGTAACGTAGCCAATGTTCACTTTCCATTTTGCTTTGCTTTTACTTAGACAGGTATATTGGAGTAACTAAATTTTATACTAGAGTCACTAAACTTTAATCTATTATTCCCCATTAAACACTGCAAGAGTCTTACATTTTTCACACATTGGGTCTACTCTGCCCAATGAGGTTTTCTTCAAATTAAATATGCATATGATTGCAATCTTAAATATCAGGATAAAATTCTGATCTTGGGAAGTCAATGGATATATATGTAAATGACTAGAGCAAATTACAAAGGTCTTAAACTTCACTTGCTTGCCTTGATGTCTTCCAACATATGGTTTACAAAGGCCATTGCTACTCTATGAAAAAATGAGACTTATTCTCTAATTGCAAATGTGTATTCAATGTGATATTTTAATGCTATATCTTGAAGTTCACCATAACCTACTTACAAGATTTCTCAGGCATTTTTGGAAACAATAGGCCTTTTTGGTTAGAAATTGTCTTTAACACAACTAGACCAATACATTTTTTTAATTCCCTGACTATGCTAGACAATGGCTGTTGGGCAACTTTATTGGGCATAAAAGGTAATGATGTCAATGATGTGGTAGCATTAATCTTTTATTTACTTCAATTGAAAACTTCCTATCGGTTCTGGGCCTCTCTAGGGATAGGGAGAAACTTTTATTTTGGAAAATTACCAGCTGGAGCATTGGATACTGAGGTCTTGGGATAGTAACTTTTGAATAAATGTTTCTATTACCAGGTAATGACATCACCATTTACACCATCATGCCAAGTGGATTTCTCCCAATGTTCTGAGTCACAGGGAGTAAGTGTCCAAGCACTTTTTAACACATAGCTTGGCTCTGAAACTTTCTAGAAGATACTCTGAATTAAGACAACTCATGATTGATTTTCTAAGAAATGCTTTTTTAAACAATCAGAAATTATTTAGCCTTCTCATCTGAAGCCCTGGTAGAGGTGCTTTACCTGAATGCTATTGCCAGCCAGTTTGCCTTTTAAATTTTATATATGTTTCAGCTTGGCTGTGACTAAAGTGATTGCAGCTCATGGTTGCAATGGGTAGAAACAGAACAAAGTATGTATGAGCTCACTTCAACAAAGGAACACTCAGAAAAGTTTTAATTTGCCTGTATATCTCAACTTCATGTTTTGAACCAATCAAGGCAGCAGACATTAATAAGTTAAGGATCATTATTATCATTTCTGAAGGATTAGCTGCATTAGTCTGTTCTAGTAAGAATAAGAAAGATATCTTCCTAGAACTTAAAATAAAAAATTTAAACAGATGTTCATGGCAGTAGCTTTCATGCAGCCCACCAATGAAGTTGACAGCTGTCTATAAATGTTTGGGCACAATAGATGAGTTATAGCACAGTCTTATAAATGTTTTGTTGTGGGGGACGACAACACCCATACTGCATTCAATGGAAGTATTTTCTTTCGAATCCCAATCAAACCCTGGACTGCCAAAATGAAGACACTTTCTTGGTTTTGTTGTTGGCCAAACGTAAGTCCTTATTGATGCATGTTTCTGGCAATAATTAGCAGATCAGTAAATGAGCCAGATTTGGTTTCTCTCCACATTCACACAGCATGTAGTTATCCACCAGCAGCCCCCACTTGAGCATGTTAGTCTTATGTTTAGGCATTCCAACCCTCAGCCTAGTCAGACTCCTCCAAGTGACATAGGGGAGTTTGAGTTCCTCAGCTATTGAATTGAAGTAACTTTCGTGTTACTGGGTGCTATGTTGGTATAGCCTCAAAACCTTATTTCTTGTAAGGTGTTCCAAGGCTTTTTCTCAGCCCATAGTCCTGGGGGATTCTGTGAAGAAGACACATATACTACACTATTACTATACTAAGTACGGTATGTATATATACTTACCAAGTTAAATCCCCTTCAGTCAAATAATTTTATTCCTGATATAGATTTATGTCTGAGTAGACATGGTTGGATTGCAGTTTTATGTAGATCAAATCTACAGATGCATACTTAGAAGTAACACCATTATATTTAAAGGGGCTTGCTCTCTAGTAAGCAAGTTTAGGATGGCATCTGTGAGTACAAGTATATCATCATGTCTAAGTTTCCAATTAGTAAGTCCTCATGAAGGGACCATTTTCTGGAAGATAACTCTTATTGTGTATGTGTGTGTGGGGGGGAGAGAAATATATAATTTGTACTAGGTAATTATCATCTTATCATCTCATCATCTGTGTTTTTACTAAAAATGTTTATAATGGTTAAGTAGAAATGTATTGATTGCTTCCATTACTGCAGTTTAATTCGATCTATGAGCAAAATGCTCTTGTACATGAACCTATTATAATTTATTTCTGATTAAGAAAGCTCTTATTATAGTATTATTGATAATAACCAATTAATGTTATAGCATTTCAAATCACAGAATATCATAAAGAATTGAATGATGGGTCTCTGCCTTAAAAGAGCTTGCATTCTAAATTTTCACTACCTTTTATTTCCAAGCCTGGGTCTTATAGTATGAAGAAGTAACTTCTGCAATATTATGTTAAACTAGCATTTTCTGCCCGGCAAGCTGTGCAGTTATTATCTGTGAGTGGGAGGTTGGGGTGGTTGTGAGGTGTGTGCATACCTCCACCGTGTATTCCTTAGGGATGTTGTCTAGGTCATATCTGTCTGGCCTGATTGTTTTCCCTATTTTCTTTAGTCTAAGTCTGAATTTTGCTATTAGTAGGTTGTGATCTGAGCCACAGTCTGCTCCAGGTCTTGTTTTTGCTGACTGTATGGAGGTTATCCATCTTTGGCTGCAGAATATGTAATCAATCTGATTTCGATGTTGGCCATCTGGTGATGTCCATGTGTAAAGTTGCCTCTTGTGTTGCTGGAAGAGGGTGTTTGCTATGACCAGTGTGTTATCTTGACAGAACTCTATCAATCTTTGCCCTGCTTCATTCTGCGTTGCAAGACCTAACTTGCCTGTTATTCCATCTACTTTTTGATTTCCAACTTTGGCATTCCAATCTCCCAAGATAATGTGGACATCATTTCTTGGTGTCTGTTCTATGAGGTCTTGTAGGTCCTCATAGAACTGGTCCACTGTGGCTTCATCTGCGCCCGTGGTTGGTGCGTATATTTGGATTACAGTGATATTAAAAGGTTTGCCTTGTATTCTGACTGACATCATTCTATCATTTTTGAGATTGTATCCCATTACTGCTTTTCTCACTCTTTTGTTGACAATTATGGCTACTCTGTTTTTTCTGAAGTTTTCTTGACCACAGTAGTAGATGTGATGGTTTCCACTTGTTAGAATGTCCTAATAATGTAGCCTCCTACACAGATAGAGCCTCTTAGAATATTGTGGTATTTTTGAATCACAATCAGGCATACCCTGGTAATGGCATCCTTGTGTTGCTAGCGAAAGAAACTGCAGAATGAACTCACCAAAAGGTCCCTTCATTTTGGCAGTTTCACATCTGGCCTAAACACAGAAGAAACCTCTTACTTGGAAAATGTGTACAAGATGGTAAGGCTCACAGGTGAGTGGGGGAGATGGAGAAGGAGAGGGGTAAGGGAGCGGGAGTTGCCATGGATTTCTCATAAGCCAAACCTATGACACAACAAGATAGTTTGGCCATAGTTTGGCCAGTGTGGAATACTATGGCCAAACTATCTTGTTGTGTCAAATATCATTCCCCATACCTACCAGCCAACTGCTCCACATATTTTTATGTCTGGGTCATATGACTATTACCAGAGTGCTTGTCAGCCATCCTCTACTCCTCTGTAGGTTTCACTGGAACTGAGAATAGTGAGAAGGTTGAGAAAGTCAAAATTAGTAAAGAATGATGTCACACCATACATTATTATTTTTTGCTTTGTTATGCATGCAACTGGCATAATATTCAGTTGCTTCTAGCTGCCAATTAATGTGCTGCCACTGGCATTGGTTGAGGGTGTGCTCAGCCACTGATCAAGAACTCCAACAGGGACTCATTAGTAGCCAGCTGGGAGGTACTGCAAATTACGCCATTTGCCTTCCTCAGGCATAATAAAGCAAACAGCATTTCAGCCAACATCCTCTATATGCCAGCTATAGGAGGCATACTGTATTTATATTCTCCTTGGCTATCTTTAACCGAGAACCTACCATTTCTCTAATTCTTCACATCCTCCGCTCGGATGTGGCATGTTTTTCATTTCCTGGTCATTCTCTCAATGTATCAATATGGTTTCCTGAAGTACTGAAGCATCTTTCATGAGTAGGTAGCATTAATTGCTGCGTCACTCAACTACAAGGGGCCCCAAAGGAATTCAGCCTTTCAAATCTTTCAAGTTCTAATGTGCAACAATAAGCAGCAATAACAAAAATAATATTTCAAGAGCCCTGGTGGCACAGTGGTTAAACTGCTGTACTATAGCCAGAACATTGTGAGTTGAATCCAAGGCTGACTCAGACTTCCATCCTTCTGAGGTTGGTAAAATGAGTACCCAGCATGTTGATGGTAAAATGCTAATTAACTTGTGAACTGCCCAGTACATACTAAATATATAAGGCATTGCTATTTCTTAGGTAGCCAAAAGTGGGAATTTAGTGTCCCAATCCATGTTTCTTGGACTCATGTTCAGAATGCAACTTGTTTATCCACTGGCTTTTGCACTTCCCAAAGTTGCCAATTAACAAAAACATGCATACTTATAATCATTTAAAAATGCATCCCAAATTAAGATTTTTTTTTTTAGAAATGTACGTTTGCAGAGAAAAATGATTGGAAAAATGCATATTTAAATACACGGACCAGAATCAGAGATCCTTCCTACAATAAGTTTTTTTTTATGTCACAGAAGGCAACAATTAAAGGGAGAGATGAGGAAATGTTGAATTCTGATGGCATGGGATATTTAAAAAATAGTGCAGGATTGTGGCTGTATTTAACGGCAACATTTTGCACATTTTTTTAAAAAAATGGAAATACTTTTTAAATTCAGGAATGATGTGGAATACATGTGGATGTTACATGGAAAAATGCTTAGGTAACTTTCCTGAATTCGACCTTCCACAGTCCAATGTCTGGGTAAGAACGGGACATCACCAGAAGGCTGTGATTGAGAAAAGGACGCTGGCTATGCTATACTTCAGTTTGGTAATCTTGGTTGGGAAGATAAATACTAATCTGCAGAAAGCTTGTGGTGGAGTGGCACATTTGGAAGTGAAAGTGCTCATCATGGCAAGTCCCCATGCAGACTACAATTATGTAGGCAACTGATGTCCATATCAATAAATGGCAGATGTTCATATTGATAAACGAGAAGCAGATCTTTTGTAAAATTAATGACTTATTCTAGACCAAGCTACTGTCAAATGCTTTGCATTGTACCTTCTTCTAAAAAAAAAGTATATATTTTGCCTGTGAACTATTGTGAGGAGCAGTGAGCTCAAGGTAGTTGGTGTGTGGTAGGATAGTCCCTGCTACTCATATAGTCCTAGGGCAGTGATGGTGAACCGTGGCACTCCAGCTGTTCTTGAATTCCCAGAAGCCCTGATCAGCAGGAGTGCTGACTTGGGCTTCTGGTAATTGAAATCCAAGAACACTTGGAGTGTCAAGGTTCACCACCACAGTTCTAGGGCTTTGATCCTCTGAGCCCTGGTTCCATCAGACCACTGCTTTTCACATTGGACATGTGAAAATCATGCTTTTTAAGTACAACATCTTGTGTCTGTCTCCTCTTTCCAGATGGTCAGTGAAAGCTAAATTGGATAGGTGTCTGAACTAGGAAAATACAAAAAGACAGTGAGATGAGGTTGTGCTCTTACAGTGAACATCCAGTTTTATAAAGAAAAATTCTACAGACTCTATTCTGATTGGAAGGAGTGAGTTTAATAGGTAGACTATTTACTACCTACAGTGAGTTTTAATAGTAGTTCAGTAGCAAAAGAAGAACACAGACTGGCAGTTTTTTTTAAAAAAGGATACTGTTTATATTCCAGTTAATTAATACCTTCAGTAGAATAATTTGAAATATGACTGAAGCTCAGATCCTTTTGACATTTTAAGTAGTTTTAAATTAGCAGCTACAGAATTCTAAATTAAACACTATCCCTACTAACCAAGAATGGAAGCAACTCTGAAGGTTTTAACTGTAAGGGGTAAAAATAGTAAGAAGTCTATTTAGCTGAGAAGCAAGTCTACTAATTACCTTTTTAAAAATTATTATTGCATAGTTAGCGCTCAGGAATAAATGACATATTTCTAACTGCTAGAATGCCTATTTGTTTCCATAACAATTTTCCTCAGTTAAGTAAACTTGCACACGTGCAGGTGAGAAAGAATTAAATTACATGCAATATTTGTGCCAATACTAAATGTTACCATCAGCATGAATTGAGTAAAATATGACCCTCCCTTTTTTTAACAGTTCATTAACAGTTGCAGTGCAATGCTAAGACATTGTTAAAAATTGTGGCTGGAACCTTATTTTTTGCATGCAAGAGTATAACTTCAATGACATAATTCATAGCAGTAACTTGTACTGGGATTTCACCATTGAAGTTATGTATGCCATCAAATGTAAGCACCAAGAATCTCTCCTATGCCTGTTTTATTATCACTGTGTGGATCATATTGCTGTCTTGTGATTGTTTTTGGCATGGTCCAGTGATGTGTACTAAGCCATTATACAAAAACAACAAAACTTTATTATGGCCAGAGGCCAGTACAATTGTCACAGAACAAACAAGTACAACCAAATAATACAGCCACAAACACTCGTTCTGTCATTAGCCAAGTCATTTCCAGGGCTAATAAATCTTGCCATTACCAATCTACTCTTACCAATTATGTTAGGACAGTAAATCTGAGTGCAAGAGCATGTTGTAATTAGCTAAACAGAACTATCAAGTATTAAGACGAAGTTGATGAGAGTTGTTATACCATAAACTCTATAATCAGGAAGACCTAGGAAGGCACACGTGGACTCACTGCCAACCTAAGAGCTTTTTATCCCACAGATGGGAGGCTTTACCTTGTTTTTGTGTATATTAGTTGCTCGCCATGCAAATCTAGCCATTATCAAGGCACAAAGGGTGGCTGTATGAAATCATTAAGTTATTTTAAGAAACATATTATTTTACTAAAAAGACAAAAAAATTATAATCCCAAAACAGAACTAAGTTTCAGAAAAACTGAAGACAGGCAGCAGCTACATTATATGCCTAGGTCAGTAAAAAGATGCTGGCTGGAAGGCAGGAGGTCAGCAGTTCGATTTCTAAGTACTGCAGGATGGAATGAGCTCCCATCTTTGTCCCAGCTCCTGCCAACCTAGCAGTTTGAAAGCAAGAAATTGCAAGTAGATAAATAGGGACCACTTTGGTGGGAAGATAAACCGTTCCATGTGCTCCAGTGTCTAGTCATGCCTGCCACATGACCATGGAAACGTCTGCAGAGGCAGACAGTGCTGGCTCTTCGGCTTTGAAACAGATGAGCACTGAATCCTAGAGTCAGATACAACTGGTTTTTGAGCAAAAGGAACGTTTACCTTTACATTTAACATGTTGGGGGCAAAATGCTAATTAACTTGTGAACCACCTGGAGAATGCACCAAACACTATGGGGCGGTATATAAGTGTAATTGCTATTGCGATAAGAACCTGTTAATGACACCCATTTAGGCACAATCAAATGTACCTGAGGTCACCGTCTTGTAAGCATAATTTCATCATGCCCTTCTTCTCTGTCTTGATTAAAGGTGGGCACTGCTAGTTACTGTGCTAACAGAGGAATTGTTCTGTTAGGCATATTAACTTGTACACAGAGAATAGCCCAGAGGCCTGAATATGACTGCTACTTCCAAGTAGACCCATTGAATCAAGTGAGAGTTAAACATGCTTGGACTTATGATTGAGCAGCTGGTTCAGTGGGGCTCCTCTAACTTGCATTAACAATGCTATTTGGGCCTGGCTTTAGAAGTTATAGAAATACTGCTAAGTAGTTCTTTGTGCATGAAGGGTATTTTGGAGTTTGAATGCTCACCATGATAAGTGCCATAGCCTCAAGAAGAATTCTCAGAAGTTCTATACCGTCCACAAAAATGAACCCCTTCTAGCAGTGTTCATCTGCACCAGGAACAAGCCTTTTGTAAAACCCAGCAATAAACATGAAAGTAAGTGTAAATATGTTTGTTGGGGAAAATCTTTTCCCCAAGCTATTGTGAAGATTGCAGCTAAACTCAGAGGGAACAGAAATCTGAGGGGATGATGTTTTGATTAAGTCTGCTAACCGTAAAGTCCCAATGCTCCAGTGCTGTCAGCCCTGACTCTACTGCACCATTCCTTTCGTGTCTGCAATATGCAGAGACAGGAAAAGCTGATTGATAAAAGAACACAAAAAACCTTAAGTAAGATGGTTTATAAGAAATGATGAGTGGATATTTCAATCTCTTAGGTAAAGGTAAAGGTTTCCCATGCTCGAAAGCCAGTCTTATCCAACTCAGTGTTCAGTGTTCATCTCTGTTTGAAAGCCAAAGAGCCAGCGCTGTCTGCTTCTGCAGACGTTTCCGTGGTCATCTGGCAAGCATGACTAGACACCGGAGCACACAGAACACTGTTACCTTCCCACCGAAGTAGTCACTATTTATCTACTTGAAATTTCTTGCTTTCGAACTGCTAGGTTGGCATGAGTTATTTAACAGCTAATGTTGAAGGTGGTAGAGGTTTTCTGCGTCTTCACAGGAATCCTAATAATCACCATTGTTCAAACACAGGTAATAATTCATACAAATAACATCTAGTAATTATCTTAGTGAGGCTGTTGTCTTATCAGCAACACTGGAGGCTTCTGGAAATGATTGAGGAGGATGCATTGAGCCAACCCTAAGTGCCAAAATGCTGGTTTCAGGTGATTATAAACCATTGATAAACCATTGCACCTTTAGAACACAATTATTTTAATCTCTATTCTAAAACTGATCCCATATATCAGAGGCTGGCAACATTTTCCTGCCACAGACCAGACCTGCCCTGACCCACACCTGTGGGGGCCGGAGGCGTGGTTGTCCCCGGTGCTTTCATTTTTGGTGGCATCAGTGGCAGCGTCGGTGTTGGTGGGAATCATGCTGTTTTTCTGGGTTCTTGCACAGCCTCTGACACTCCCCATGGTGGCAGGATGCTTTTCAGAGCATGTTCACTCCATTTTGGGAATTTTCTACTGCTTTTCTGCTGCATTTTGGCAGCTAGAACCATACCTGTCAACCCGTGGCTACGGAAAAACGGGACCTGCGCACATTGCTTGTGTGCAGGTCGCATTCCACGCATGCGTGGAAAGGTTTTACCCCTTCCACGCATGCGCGGAAGCGCTACGCCGCTTGCACAGCCCTTACGCAAGCAACGTAGCGCTTCCGCGCATGCGCGGAAGGGGTAAAACCCTTCTGTGCATGCGCGGAAAGCGTTTCCCCCACTGCCAAATTAGGGGGTTTTGGCAGCGGGGGCCGAGTTATGACTTCAATCGACGTCAATTTACGGGGTAATCCCGGCCAAATCGGGAAGGTTGACAGGTATGGCTAGAACATGGCAGTTGGTTACTTCCTGGTTCCGCACTGGGAACCAGGCACTGATGTAAGCTCCACCCGGCACCGGAAGTGCCCAACCATCATGTTCTAGCTGCTGAAATGAAGCAGAAAAGCAGTGAGAAACTCCCAAAACAGCAAAATTGTTCCAAAAAGCTTCCCACCTCTGTGGGGAGCAATGGAGGCTGTGCAAGAAGCCAGAAAAAAGGTGTGATCCCCCTTGACGCCCTGGTAAGTGACGTTGTCAGACTTCCGGTGGTGGTGGGGCTTCTGAAAGTTCCAGGGTGGCCACCATGGGCTGAATTAATGAGATGCATTGGCCAGATGAGGCCCACGGGCCAGGGGTTTTGAATGCCTGCCATACATATTAATACTTCAAGCACCTGAATACTGTATGTGTGTCTGCTTATTAATTGATAGCTCTGAAAACATCTAAAAACCATAGCATTCAGTTAACCCTGGATCCTTAATCAGGTGGAGAGCCATGGAGATTGTATCGTATAATAACTTCCAATCACATGTTTAGACGTATGTCTAATTTTCTTTATTGTCTGCCATGCTCTTGACAATTGTTTAGTAACTCATTGGATCTGTGTATCTGTTAATTAGCCAGCCGTTAGGATGGTACAGATCTGTGTTTTATTGCACAGGAGACGTCTAGCCACAGACTTCTACAGAGAATGATACTGAGAAATACCACTCACTTTGTTTCTCTCTCCACTCATTTGCACTTTGTGATTACTCAAGAAATTGTCATATTTGAACTCACTGGTAGCATTCTTTGTATGGATAGTCAGTCTGGTGTGATAGATAGATACCCCAGAATCAGGAGATCTAGGTTTGGATCTCTGCTTAGCCATGGAAATTCACTGGGAGAAAAAGAATTAGTAAAACTGCTCCTTAAGTATCTCACTTACCTTGAAAGCCTATTAGGGTCACTACAAGTTGATTCTGACTTGACAACACCTACATAATTATAAATTATGCATATTCACCCTACTGACCTTCTAGCACTTGTTATTCTCTCCCCCAATTCATCTGTTATGCCTGCGCTTTTAAAGTATGTGTTAACTTCCCCATGTGGCAGTATTTAATGGCATCTCTTCATATTGATGGCTTTCAGAAATCAGGTGTTTGAAATAAAGGAGTTTAAATGGTCAATTGACTGTGAATTAAACCACTATTATGAATCTCTGATAAGGCAGAGAAGATTATATTGATGCCATTATAGATTTTTTTCAAAACTTCCCAATATTCAATGCTCAATGGCTGTGCTAATAGCCAGATTGTTATATAGCTTGACGTCCTGACACTATCTGAGCTTGCAAACTGCTAGAATTACCAGAAATACCTTGAGTGATCAATGGAGGGTTTTGAAAAGTGCTGCTACTTTCTATGGACTATGTAATTAGCTGAGTCTTAAACCAAAATAAGTGCTCTTTTTGTCACTGTGGATGCATCTGCATGTGCGTTGTAATGTGCTGTCAAATCTGAACTGAATTAGAGCAATCTTAATAGAGATTTCAAGGTAAGTGAAATATTTAAGGAGTGTCCTTACCAGTTCCATGCCCCCATGGCTCAGTGGGGATTTGAACCCAGGTCTTTTGGATCCTAGTCTGTCACTTTATCCAGAACACAACACATGTGGACATATAAAATGTCCCAGTTTGCTAAGAGCCTTGTTAGCCCTTAGAAGTGAATGTGACAGTCTCCACTCCTACCAAGAACTCTTGTTTCTTGCAATAGTGTTGAGGAAGTGTTGGAAAAGTGTCAAGTTTCAACTCTTATACATGGAAAGAGAATGGAAAAAAATCCTTTCTAGGAATAGACAAGAATTTCATTCTAGTTCATTTTTGTTATGAATTTAACAAAATTCACTTTTCCCCTGTTTAGTCTGGAAAGAACTGGAGGACTTCCCCCTTCAAAACCGTCAATCTAAAGTTAATTCCAATTTAATGGTTCTTTCATAAATCGAACTTACCAAGTTCCAGTAATTTAAATGGATCTACCCTAGAGGGAGTGAACAACTGGATTTAGACCATCAAATGTGGGAGAAATTGAAATTGATAAAGACCTAGGTTTCTCTTGAGCGCTCAACTTTTAAATTTTGTAGGGATAAAGTCTGTGGTGCTGATAGGGTTTGCCACCTCATTTTCCTGTGAGGTTCTTCACATTAATATATAATATATGTGGCAAGGCTGTCTCTGAGCATTTGTTTCAATGAGCTTTTGGAGAATATTTATGAATTGTCTCATATATGCAACAAGAACACTACTTATAAAATTGAAATGCAGGGGAAAGAAAAATGAAAGGTGTCCACATCCCTGAAAAGTTCTCACTACATTTTCTTCTTTTTGTCAAAGCAGTCTGTTCTGACATGTTGGGACAGCATACCAAGAAATCCATCTTGCAAATGAGAAAATGCTCCTCAAGAGGCACAGAGAAAACATCTTGCTGATAAGGAGGGGGATTTGTAACCATCTTCTAGTGGGGAAGAATAAAACAAACAAAGATAGTCACTCTAATGTTGACTCCTTGTTTTTGACATTTTTCTTCTGCTGTATCAGAATCCAAATATTGGCGATCATCATGGCGATCTGCCATGAAGACTGTCTTGAGATTATAATGCAGTAGCCTTTCATCTGCCTTCTGCATCACAGCATGACACCTCTACTACTGATCCAGTTCCATGCATCGCTTTCAGGTCCTGAGCCCTTTTGGCATGCAAAGTCCTCATCAGCCCCAGGCCAGTATTGATGAATCTGCTGAAGAAAACAATGAACATATGTAGATATTTAGTTCATATTCACATAGATGTTCCAACTGCAAGCCACTTCAGGATGCTGACATTATAGCATTGTCCATTTAAAAATACATCAATATGTGTGTTTTCACAACTTTTAGTTTTTTTGCATGGATGTACCTGTATGAAACATTGGGATGATGCCATTTATCTATGGATTCTGGGATGGAAACTCTTCTTGCAAATATAAAAATGAAATGAGTAAACCTACACTGAGAAAGCACAAGTTCTCTCCCACTTCGGATTGTGATTTGGTGATTGGAAGGGGTGGGAATCCCATGTGTTGGCACACCTATCAGGAACCACTGTTGTGGTTAATTTCAGCCCAGGTTCCAGAAGTCATTCTTTGAGTTTGCAGAAGTCTGCATTCTCTTAGCAAGCAAAGATTTTTTTTTTAAAAAAAGTCATACTGTGTAATCCTTCAAAAACAAGCGGAATTATAAGGGAGATCTGGATACAGTTAATGTGCATGTTTTTGCCATATGACTAGAAGTAGTAGAAAACTCTGAACAGACTTTCAAGTAGGGAGGTGAAAGAAGAACTCTAACTCTTTCTCTCACTATGACAGTTCTGGCAAAACCTGCATTTTCAAAACTGCTACTTTGCATTTCAAAGAAAGTTCCAGTGACGTCGAGGATGCCTGCGCTTTCCATTACCCCCAAAAAATAAAAGCATGCATGTTCAGTCCACATATGACATTTTCATCATACACAATTCAGTTCTTTTTGCATATCTGCTTTGTGACTCAAATATCTTGAAACATTTTGCAGGAATAGACTGAGTCACAGATTATTATTGAATGACATTTTTATGCCTGATGAACAAGATATGGTCACAGAACATCGTGTTACAGTAAAGTTAAAGGAAAAAATATGCTGGGCGACTGGCAGCTCTTTGTTTTCAGTGATGGAAAACAATTAAATCTGTATCTTTTTAATGAAATTTGAGATCTGAAGCATATTCTACAGGGTTGTTGCCTCCATTTTGAAACTTCACTTTAAATTATAACGCCCTGGCCTTACTGCCTGGTTAAGACGATTTGGGAATATTCTAACCCCCACTCCAAGTTCAACAAAATCCAGTCTAATAAAGCATCTTGCAAGACTTGAAAGCTAGCCTGTTTTGAGAATTTGGGGCTAATATCCAGCCTTATTTTAGGATTTTTTTTTACAGCTTGTCTCTTTTTCCAAGGCAATGTAATGAGTAAAGATCTTAAGATGCCCGAGGATGTTGCAAAGTCACTGACGTTGAGCCTGGATGTAATCTCTTAGGCTCCCTCGGATGTTCAGCCACAAAGTTTAATTGTATTTCAAGTTTTATGTAATTTACCATCTTTGTTTGTCTGTAAACCGCTTTGGGTCACCAATAGGTGAGGAAAGAGGTATAAAATATACTAAATAAATAAATAAATAAATAAATGTTCTCTAAATCTTTACCTATAAAATGGTGTGTTAACCATTGGTGTCCGGCATGCATGCTCGCACCCATCCCTACTATCCTGTACCGAGCCGCCCGCACTTACCTTAACACCGACCAACCATCGCCGCAAGGGTCTCCCAGCTGTGAGTGGGGCAACTGCCCCACAAATGCAAACAACAAAAAACTACAATGCCCAGCATCCTCCACACCATGCCACCCCTCAGTCAATGAGGCTGAAGGGCACGAGCGTGGAGGAGGTGGGGCAGCCAGCACAGTGGTTTAAAAATAAACTGTGCTGGGGAAAAACCCAACCCGCAAAAGGTAAGGGGGAGAGGTACTGAGGGGGGGCATGGCCCAGAAACCATGCTGCCCACCCACCCCACCACCTTGCCCCCCCAGTCCCTGTCCCCCACCCCACTTACCTTTTGCCACCCAGGAAGCAGGCCGTGGCCACGTCCTTCAGCCCTGCGTCTTCCATGAGTGGCGGGGGGAAAGGAAGAATCCTTCCTCTCCCCCCCCCATGGCTTCAGCGGGGAGACAAAATCTTCTCCCCAGAGGTGGCTCCGGCCTCCCCGTAGCTTGGGGGGAGAGAGAAAGACCCTCCTCTTCCCCCATCTTCGGCGAGTCAGCGGAAACAAATTATTCTCCCCCATGGCCTGGGAAGCCAGCAGCAGCTGCCCTGGATCTTGGGGGAACAGAAGACCCTCCTCTTCCCCCCACCCCAGCTTTGGCAAGGCAGAATCGCTGCTTCCCTACAGGAGACGGAGGAGACAGAGGCCTCCATCTCCTGTAGGGAAGGGAATGCCTTCCATGGAGGATGGAGGCAAAAGCTTTTGGCTTTTGGCCTCCATTCTCCAAGAAAGATGAACCTCTCCCTACAGGAGACAGAGGCTGAGAACAGTGCTCTGTTGTCGGCTTCCTTCTCCTGTAGGGAAGGGAAGACCTTATGCGGAGGATGGAGGATGAAAGCTTTGGCTCCCATCTTCCGAGAAAGACAAACTGCTGCTTCCCTACAGGAGACAGAGGCCAAGAAAGGTGCTCCATTATCGGCCTCTGTCTCCTGTGGGGAAGGGAACACCTTCCACGGAGGATGGAGGATGAAATCTTCAGCCCCCATCTCCCAAGGAAGACAAACCACTGCTTCCCTACAGGAGATGGAAGGGAACACCCGGAGCTCTACCCCCTCTCTCATTCTCTCTCTCTCTCTCTCTCTCTCACACACACACACACCTACTGGGCTGCACATTTCAAAGCTTTAAAATGTGCAGCCCAGTGTATGTGTGTGTGTGTGTGTGTACACCAAAATCACCCCTAACCACCACCACACAAATTAAAAATGCCCAGCAAGGCCAGGCAAAATATGCTAGTTACTATATAACAATACAGCTGATAGAACCAAAGATGGGACAAAAATCTGAATTCTGTATAAAAAGATTGCACCTCAGATGGTGTTTTCATGTTTCCATTTATGTGCATTTATTTTCTTGCATATCTTTACTTTGAATAATATTTAGGAGATAAAGTTTGGTTTTACTGGGAAAGTAATTACAATTGTGTATATAGCAGACTGAATGAAGACATGGAAAAAGGAAATATACTCTTAAATGCCTTCAAATAACAGGTGTGCCATTCAGTTGTTAATCTAGTTCATTTTCTATGGCTAGCAGGTGTCCAGATGGAAACATTTTCAGATTGCTCTGCAGGGTTTTGTAAATGAAATCTTTTTGCCACATCATCAGACATGTTGGCATTGCTAAATCTGTGACTTAGAAACTACACCCAGGAGTAGAATATGACAGTGAAATAGCTGTAGAAGTAACAATCAGCTCTGGCTGGTTATAGTATCTATGGGAACTTTAGATACTGCTACTGGTTTAATTATCCTTTCAATACAGGTGGGCCTACTAGATTCTATTGTAGTGGAAATTTTATTTCTTTTTAAGGTTCCCTTTGTTAGAGAAGTGTCGTGTCTGGCCCTTATAAGCAATAGTCCAGGCAATGATGAACAGAACAACAACAGGAGTTTATTTAACAGTCTTCCAGGTTACACTTACAAGGCGCTCCGGACATAAGATGGCTATACGAATCCCGTGTAATCAGTCTCTCTGGATTCTGCCATGGTAGAGGCAATGCCTAAGCTACACCCTTTGAGTGATAGCATTTAGAGGAGACCAAGGCTTAGCACATTACTGGCTACCTTGTGCATGTAGGGAAGTATAGATCCGGTCTGACCCCACCCTTGTTTACCCATGGGGCTTATATAGTCTCTCCCTGGCAGTGGCTCCTGTATACAATGTAGCGACCTGCCACATAACTCTGATTAGCATAATGAGCACACCTTGAGAGGGAGAATTCGTGCCAACTTTAGCTCCTAATTTGGATGGCGGGAAACCGCCATTTTCTCTTTGCAAGGGCGTTATTCTGAGCAACTTGCAATTCTGCCTTAATACACAACAAGGAGAGAACATCAAACTATAGCATCGCACCTGACTCAGTATGGTTGGCTGGATTTAAGTCTTAATTGGCAAAGATGTGGGGAAACAATGAAAGTGCATTTACAGTATCAAGCATCCATGGCAGAACATGTACCCAGGGACCTATACATTCTATGGATTTGTAGTCTTATTTCCAAAAGTTGCTATAAAGGCATTTTTGCTTATAACATCAGATCATCAGGGATTGGCATGCCTTGTGCTCCTCATAATACAATGCTTATACAGAAAGCATCTATATCAGATATTTTATTACAAAGACCATCTGTAGGCACATTTGATAGTGCGACATCTCCAAAAAATGTTAGGTGATAATACATGTAAAATTGAACGTTGGGGAATGCATAGGAGTAAATAGGGAAAAGGTTAAATAAAAACAGTAACAGATTAATTCTATTTTAAGTTCCCTTTTATACGTTTAAGGAGCTAGCAGTTGCTCCATGACTAGAATCACAGGGCATTCCTTCCTAATTTGCAAAGTGTTTGAGAGGTAAATTATTAACTGGTGCATTAATAAGAGTAGCCCTCACTAATTGGCATACTGATAACACTTATGACTTCAAAGAACTGAGTTAATGAATCAAAAACAAAAGGGGAGTAGTCCCACTCTTATGTCTCAAGAAGTGGACTTGATCCATGAAATCTCACATTAAACCCAGAAAACATGTGAGTAAGTAAATGAGGTATTTACAGCATTCCCATGATAACAAAATAAATTCACCATACACGATGCTAATCATGGCTGATGCATAATGACAAAATCAGCAAAAGTAAACTTAATAGGAATAACACATACAGTAGAACCCCTACTTACGAAAAAGTCTGTTCCGTAGGCTCTTGCTTAAATCCTTTTTAATGTAACTCGAAGCAAACCCATAGGAAAAATTATTTTTTTATGTAACTTGAAGCAAATCCATAGGAAAAATGAAATTTTTATGTAAATGGAAGAAAACCCATAGGGAAATGAATTTTCACATAACTCGAAGGAAACCCATAGAAAAAAAATCTTTATGTAACTCAAAACAAACCCATAGGAAATTGTGTACATGGTTTTAGCACAAAATCACTATGTAAGTCAAATTTTATGTAACTCAAGGCATATGTAAGTCGGAGTTTTACTGTATTTGGTTTGTAAAATAATTGATATGCCAATATATTACTGTTATTGTGTGTGTGTTCTTTGTTGTCAAGTTAGATTTATTTGTCCTAACTAGAAAAAAACATTGAAGGATCAGACTTGTAAATCAACATATGGCTCCTTTCGTTTGTTTGTTTATTTGTATGTACGTACATACATACATAATCCATCTAGCCACTCTGGACAGCATACGGACATAATACAAACACAAATACAGCAAATACATGGGGGAGAGGAGGAATGAAACAAGAAAACATACCTAAACAATGCATCAATGCATCAAATAAGAAACTAAATCCTGCTACAAGCAAAGAGCAACACTGTGTTATAACAAAGCTTTAAAAGACATGCAGGCAAAAATCTACACAAGGTATATTGTATCCCTAATGACCTCCCTGAAGAGTTTTGCTTTTGCCAGTATGTGAAATGTTATTGGTGAGGGGCCTCAAAAATATAGGACTTAAATCCTATTGATTCAGTGCATGGAATTCTGGCTTGGTTAAACAATTGGATTTGCAGGCGCACCCCCCAATAAAGGACTCAGACACCAATGAAAGTGGATAACGGCATTGGGCCACATTTATTGATTCATGCCCTAGTCCGAATTATAAATTTCTATTGGTAATTGACCAATCATAATTCTTAAGGCAAGCAGGCCGAAGTAACACTGGTAAGGTACCACCCAAAATTGCCAACGGCAATTGCAACAATGTATCCATTTGTATCAATTTGTTTGTTGACCACAAACAAATTGTTGACCGTAGTCAATATCTAACTAATGACCCCACCCTCTGACGCGTATCCGTAAAATCACGGGGTGATGCATGCTGTCTAGCTATAGCCATCACCCCGTCGCCTAGTTCGTCGTTTACCGGACAACGTTTAACCAACTTATGCCTGTCTAGTGTTGTCCAGTCAATTGCGAACTTGCCGGATACCTGTGGGTCATAATGTTTACCTTACCAGTGCTACCCGCCCATGTGACCAAAGTCAATAGCAGCAACAGAAAAACCCCTATGTCAAACCATAGCAACAGTGTGGGATGGGCGAAAAAACCAGGACCCGGAAGCCAATATGGGTCCCAGCCAAAAATTCCCACCCGGCCCCGAAGCGACCAAAATATCACACTGTTAACTAGGGAGGGGGTGGAGGGGAAAAACTTCTCCGCTCCGTCGCTTCGCAAAATGGCAGCTCGGCTGCCTCGTGGCCGCCCCTTTTATAAGGGAGCTGGCCATGCCCCTAACTACCCGGATGCCTTCATCCTGTGGGGGGGCCCGCAAAGAGCGCGGCGGCCATTTTGGCGCCGCGCTTGCATTGCAGGCGCACCCCCAAATAAAGGACTCAGACACCAATGAAAGTGGATAACGGCATTGGGCCACATTTATTGATTCATGCCCTAGTCCGAATTATAAATTTCTATTGGTAATTGACCAATCATAATTCTTAAGGCAAGCTGGCCGAAGTAACACTGGTAAGGTACCACCCAAAGTATCCGTAAAATCACGGGGTGATGCATGCTGTCTAGCTATAGCCATCACCCCGTCGCCTAGTTCGTCGTTGACCGGACAACGTTTAACCAACTTATGCCTGTCTAGTGTTGTCCAGTCAATTGCGAACTTGCCGGATACCTGTGGGTCATAATGTTTACCTTACCAGTGCTACCTGCCACACGGAGGGGCTTCAAAGAAGGCTCGACGCCCCCCCCAGACCGTCAGCTCGGTCAACAGGCCTGCTCGCCAATCACCCAACAGGAGGTCCATACCTCCTCGCGACAGATGGACCCCATCCCCTGCATACAAGTCATAACTTTGGAGGCTAATAGCGGGGTGACGACTGACCCTCCCCCAAGCCCTGTCGACAAGGAAACGCGCCACTTCCCTATTCACCATGCGTCTAGCACGGTCAAGGGCCAGGAGGTCAACACCCCCTCTGTAGGAATGGCGCGGGACCATGTCCGACCAAACAAGGGTTGTGGCGGGCCAGACGTAATGCAGGTAGGCGAGGTCCTCGCAAATCGCATGCTTCAGCGACAAGCCGGTGACCTGGCCCAAATCATTGCCCCCCCAGGTGTATGATCAGAATGTCAGGCGGGTCAGCATTCTGGCCTGAAAAAAGGAAAGGCAGCAGCTCCCGCCATAACATCCCGGGCTTACCATGACATGTGAGACTTGCGTATGCACCCAGTCCCAGTCGGGGTCCCCACTCTGTCGCCGCAGCATAACGCGCTGCCCTGTGCACGTAGCTATGGCCCACCAGCCATACTGTCACCGGTGTAATACGACACCCCGGGTCTGTAAAGGAAAAATGAGGGAAAGTAGGTAAGGTGACTGGGTTGGTACTCACGGCGGGAGTGGGCGCACATAAAACTGAAAACATTGCGAAACCCACCGTCCCATGCTACGTATGTCAGCCCCTGAGTACCCAAAAGCAGCTGCGGTTGAGGCCGCCCCTATACGGAATGAATGAGTGCCATAGTGGGCGCCTGGGAGGCCCACACTGGCCAGCGCTTTGCCCGTCACCTTCCAAAATTGAAATTTAGTAAGGGGAGACCCATCTTGGTGACAGAAAAACGGGCCATGGTGCGTGCCACGCAGTGCCAGGAATTCCTGTAGGGCACCAACCGGACAGATGTCTGCCAAAGAACACCGTAGCAGTCGCACACCACTGCCGACGCCATGCTGATCGGTCTTAGAGGAACGTATCCTCAACTGAGCCCAGTCTTTGGCAACACAGACATCCTCGAGTTCCAGTGCCCTACGACTTGCATCCGCCTTAGACAGCATCACAAGCTCGCTGATGCGGAGCGCTCCAAAAAATGCCACCGTTGTGGCTGCATGGAACAGGGCTGCCTCCTATGCATCAAAACAGAGGCAAGGCCAGCCCCAGGCCAACTGGGTAAGGACCCCTGGGGAAATCGGGTGGCGGTCGTCTGGGCAACGCCCGCGCTCGCGCACCCACCCCTCCAAAACATGTCTCACATGGAAGTCAGAGGTGCTGTCCACATGACCCCCCACCTTGGCCATAAAAGCCAACGCTGAAAGCTTAGATGCTATGGTGCGAGGTGCAAGGCCCTGAGAATGCAGGTAAACGATGAACCGCAGAACATGGGTTACCGGGATCGGCCAGGTTCCTGGCAGTTGAAATTGAGTACAGAATGCCCTGAAAGAATTAATTGCGTGGTGATACGCCTTACGGGTGCGTGGCGCTAGCGACAGGCCAATCGCCCGGTTCACCTCTCCTTGCCAATGGTCCATATCTCCTCCGGGAGTGGCGAGGGAAATTCCTCCGCATCCGGGGCCAAGGCACGGAACCGGGAGATCTGTAGGCGGGACAAAGCGTCAGCAATATCATTATTAACCCCTGGGACATGCCTGGCCCGGAACAGGACGTTGAGGCGCAGGCTGCGCAACCACAAATTGGCGCACTAGGTCCATAACCCTGGGCGATTTGGAAGTCTGTGCATTTACAATGTGGACCACAGCCGCATTGTCACACCAGAAATGCACGACCGAGTTGGACCACTCCTGGCCCCATAGCATCAAAGCACCCAGGATAGGGAAAAACTCCAGATATGTGAGATCACGCAGGCGACCCGTGCCTGCCCAGGCCGGTGGCCACCCACTATAGGCCCACTTCCCATTGAAGTACATCCCATAACCGAGGGATCCCGAGGCATCAGACTGAATCTGAAATTGAGGGGAAGCCAGGAGGTCATGCCTCCAAAATGAGACCCCATTGAACTCCCTCAGGAACTGTAACCAGACAAGCATGTCTGCCCTGATACCCCGGGTAAGCCTAACCCTATGGTGAGGCCTGGATAATCCTGCCATAGCGTCGCACAAGCGCCGGGCAAAAGCCCTGCCCGGTGTGACCACTCTGCAGGCGAAATTAAGGTGACCATGCAGCACCTGCAGTTCTCTCAGTGATGCCTTGCGCTTGGCCAACAAATCCGAGATAAGGGCCACTATCCTTGACACCTTATCCCGCGGTAACCTAGACGCCTGCGCTATCGTGTCAATCTCCACCCCCAGGAAGACTAGCTGTGTAGATGGGCCCTCGGTCTTTTCGGGCACTAAAGGGACACCGAGTTCCTCCATTAGCGTCTGAAATGTGTTGAGGAGACGTGTACACATGTCCCAGCCCCGTTCACCCCCGAATAAAAAGTCATCCAGGTAATGGGCTACAGACCGGGACCCTGACCTGCGGACGAAAGCCCACTCTAGGAAGGTACTGAAACACTCGAAAGCCGAGCATGATATGGAACAGCCAAAAGGCATGGCCTTATCAAAATTATATTTGCCCCGAAATTTGAAACCCAGCAATTCAAAGTCGCCCGGGTGCACTGGCAAGAGGCGAAAAGCCGACTTAATGTCGCACTTAGCCAGCAGCGCACCCGGGCCACATGACCGCACCATGCGCAGCGCGTGGTCAAAAGATGTATACCTGACTGAGCAAAGGTCGTCAGGGATAGCATCGTTGACCGATCGGCCGGCTGGGTAGGACAAGTGATGGATAAGGCGAAACTCGCCTGGAGACTTCTTGGGAACCAAGCCCAGGGGCGATACCTTAAGGTTAGTGAACGGGGGTGCAGGGAAAGGGCCAGCGACCCTGCCCGCATTGACCTCCTTATTAATGCTGGCGGCAGCCACCTCCTCCCTCCCACTAAGGGACAAAAGGTTGGGGGCATCCTGAGGGGACCTATCACCCATGAAAGGAATACGGAACCCCTGCCTAAAGCCCTGAAGGAGATAATCTGCACCCTCCCCCTTCGGGTACAATGCGAGCCAACGCTCCAACATGTCCACATTAATTGGGGAGGGAGCCTTTCGGTGAACCAGCTCCATCTGCGGCAGTCTTGCCAACCCACTGTCCGCCCCTCCCTCTGGCCCGCGTCCCTCCAGGCCTGGGACAGGCAGAGGCTGCATGGGGGCCCGCACAGGTGGGACACTCATGTCTGTACTTGCAATTCTTCTTATTGCATGAACCATTAGACGAGAAAGTCCAGCACAGCAGGCGGGCTGGAACCCCCTGCCCCGCCACTTGGCGGGGAACCTGTGCTGGAGCCACTCGCTGGACCGCATGTCCACAATGGTATCTTTCCCCTGGCGCGGGGCGCGTGGGCGTCATGTACAGAAGCCAAAGCCTCTGGCATGGCTCATCCCACCTCATCTCAGGGTGCAGGGGAATTCGCATACGGAATTCCTCGTCATAAGCCAACCACGACGGACCCGGAAAGTCAACCATCGCCCGATAGATGTTGTCCAAATACTGGACCATCGGAATTGCCAAATCCGGCCGGGCCCTCAGGTACACTGCCATGTAGATGAGGTAAGCCGGCAGCCAGTTGGCCCACGTTCGTGGTGGCTTGCGACGACGTGCCTGTTCCTTATCCTTCTCATCCTGCCCCTCCCTCTCTTCCTTGGTGGGCTCCCTGTTTAGGAGTGAGAAGATATCTACATACTCCCCTCGCCATATTTTCTCTCTGGTGGCCTGTGCCAAGTGGTCACCCAGTGGCAAGGAATAGCCCGCTGTCGGCAAGGCCGAGACAGGCACAGCAGAAACTGCTGGCATCTGGAAAGGGGCTTGGACTAGCCCAGCCACCCCCAAAACATTCCCCACAGGGTAGGAAACGCTCCCCACCCCGGGGCCCTGGGTGGTGGTTGACGTCGCCTGGTGGTGCGTCAGCGGCTGTACCGCCGCACCACCCACGCGAGGCCAAGGCCATTGGAAAGCCCCCCCAACGTAGCCACATGTGTAGGTGCACTAGTTTGTACCGCATACTCACATGCTGCACCCCCGCGGGCCGCCCCCACCGGGGGTTCCGGCCCACTGGGGGCGTCGGAGCTCACGACCGCCGTAGAGCTCGTCGCCGGGGCCTGACCCACGCTGGCCTGTTGGTTGGGGAGCTGCGAGGCAGTGGCCGAAGTCGCGCCACGCGCCTCAAGCTGCTCGACCCGTCCCGTCACCTGCCGCTGCCCAGCAGACGACGCATCAAAGTGAACCCCAAAGGGAGCCCCAGCGTGGCTGGCCCGAGCAAGGGAAGCCTCGAGGGCTGCCACGCGGGCCAGTAAGGCCTCCACACTTGCGTGGGGCCACGGGCCAGCCAGCCCGCCTGTTATGGGCATGGGTACAGGTCCTTGCACCCCGGGGCCCGAATATGGCCATGACCCCACACCCAGGCCTGGCAGGGCCGATGTAGGCACCTGCCAAGGGAGGGGACCACACCACCCCCCAAGGCTGGAAGGCCCTGGAGTGAGCTGCACCCCAATAGAGGGAGGCCCAGTAGAATGGGCACCAGGAGCGGCGTCCGCCGCTTGCGGGCCGCGGGCCACAGCCCATGCTGGACCCCTGCTCGGGTCCCTGGCCTCCGGCCAGGGGGTAATAGACCCCATCCCACCGGTCCCGGTGGGTGCCGGCAAAGGCGGCTGGTGGGGAGGCGCAGCCACGGTCCTCCGACCCGGATTGCACCTCCGAACCGCCCGAACCGCGCTCACGGCCGCCTTCTTCTTCGAAGGCATCTCAGTCGGACCTAAGGGAAGCCGAAAAGAGGAAGGTCAGCAGCCAAAAGGCTTCCCAATCAAGGTAAAAGCGACGGAGTAAGAGGGAAAAACTTCTCCGCTCCGTCGCTTCGCAAAATGGCAGCTCGGCTGCCTCGTGGCCGCCCCTTTTATAAGGGAGCTGGCCACGCCCCTAACTACCCGGATGCCTTCATCCTGTGGGGGGGCCCCGCAAAAAGCGCGGCGGCCATTTTGGCGCCGCGCTTGCATTATCCTTAAGAGATTAATCATTTGCCTACAAATCAATAAGGTTGAAAAAAGAGGCTGGAATCTGGTAGCAATCATGACTAGAGTAGGCCCATTGAATTAGTGGTGGTGAATTGTGCCTTACTACTGGATTTCAGCCATTGCTCTTTATTATTCCAAAAATTAAAACAGAAAATTAAGGTATTATTATCTGGGGTATAAGTGTTTAACTCACAATGTAGGAATGTCAAAGTTATAGTAACCCACAAGTAGATATAAAAGAAATTGAGTACAATTTTCATTTTTAGAAGCTTTAGACTTATCCCTAATACAATAAGTGTCATAGTTGGCATAATAAATTGATTAAATTCAGAACTTGATCATAATTTGGGACCGTGTCTGTATAAAACATTTTATGCCTCTATCATAAAGCACACAATATTTTTGTGAAGTCATTGTACTATGTGAATATTTCATGTTTTGATCAGCTCTTCTCATGTCACCTTTGCATTGCCCCCCACCCTGAAATGAAGAGCCAGACACATTGTTGGAGTGAATTTGGTCCACACTTTATTAAAGTAGCTTAAAATTTAAACTTGTAAACCAAACTCTCAACTTGTAAACGTCCCTTCCTGATCTGCAGAGGGGCCTGACGTAGTACAGATGATAATAAAATTGGGAGCTAAGGGTAATCATCATGTCCCCTGACCCATCTACTATGGTCAAGTCCAAAGACCAAGGAAATGGCACCATCTGGCTTCCACCAACACACACACACACACACACACACACACACACACACACACACACACACACACACACACACACACACACACACACACACACACACACACACACACACACAGATGGTCAGCCAGTGAAACTTGCCAATGGCCAGGAGGTCAAGCTGTAAATTAACCATGTTTCTTCAACATTCTCTAGCACAGGATTTTATACAGAAACAGTTGAGAGGACTACCCAAACCACCTTGGACTCTCCATGCATGAGTTTTGATCCTTCATCACATAGAGAAGGAAGGCAGGGAGCAAACCCACTTTTTCTGCTCACCCCTACTGCTGCCGTGGAGAGCGACTATTGAGAGTAACCTCAGTGTTCAACTCATTTCAGAGTACAATACCGCCTTCGATACCGTCAACCACGGTATCCTTCTGGAACGGCTCAAAGGACTGGGGATCCAGGGCACCATGTTGTCCTGGTTTTCCTCTTTTCTGGAGGGCCGTACCCAGTCGGTGTGGTTAGAGAGTGAGAGGTCCAGCCCTAGGCTTCTCAAGTATGGGGTGCCTCAGGGTTCGGTGCTCTCTCCTCTCCTATTTAACATCTACATGAAGCCACTGGGTGAGATCATTCGTTCCCACGGGGTGCGGTACCATCAGTATGCGGATGACACTCAGTTGTACATCTCGGCCCGTGGGGACCCCAGTGATGCTGTTGAAATCCTATCCGGATGCCTGGAGGCCATTGGGGTCCCCACGGGCCAATGGGCTTCGGCTGAATCCCAGCAAGGCAGAGTGGCTGTGGATAAGGGGCCCCGTGTTATCCAGGGAGTTACCATCTTTGGTACTGGATGGGGCTGTTTTGCCCCAGACAGACCCAGTGCGCAACTTGGGGGTCCTTCTGGACTCACAGCTGCTGCTAGAAGAACAGGTAGCAGCTGTGGCCAGGAGGGCTTATGCCCAACTTTGGGTGATTCGCCAGTTGCGCATGCTCCTGGACCGGGGCTCCTTGCTTATGGTCACCCATGCTCTGGTCACTTCCCGACTAGATTATTGTAATGCGCTCTACATGGGGCTGCCCTTGACGACCATTCGGAGGCTGCAGCCGGTCCAGAATGCGGCAGCCCGGGTGGTGATGGGATGTGGGCGATATGCCCATGCCTCACCGCTACTTCGGGAGCTGCACTGGTTACCAGTTTGTCTCCGGGTGCAATTCAAGGTGCTGGTTTTGACCTTCAAAGCCCTATATGGCAGTGGGCCAGGATACCTTAGAGACCACATTGTCCCAAGAGTGTCTGCCCGTCCAACCAGAGCTCTCTAATAGTGCCATCAGCTAGGGGTGCACATCTATCCAGCACCCAAAGGAGGGCCTTCTCCGTGTCCGCACCAACTCTCTGGAACCTCCTGCCAACAGATCTAAGACTTCAAAGAGAATTGCTGCCCTTCAGGAAAGGATTGAAGACCAATTAAGAACTCTCTCTTCTTCTTCTTTTTATAGTGGGTGGGATGGGTGGGTGGGATATGGGTCTTTTAAAGTGTTTTTATGTGTTTTTAGAACTTGTTGTAATGCTGCCCTGAGTCGGGTTCTGCCTGAGTGGGCGGCATATATAAATATGACTATTAAATTAAATTAAATACAAGGATGGGCAAAAGTCACCCATGTTGAGCATGTGTTCATGCAGATGCCTGCCATGTCAGTGGAATTAACATTTACATTGCCAAGGTATCTCCTACACTACATTTTCTGAACCTTGCAAGATGTAAGAGTAGGAATACTTGAAGATTTCATTCACTATGCATTTTGAAGTGAATTAACTACTTGACCCAACCTACCAAATTAAAGTGCAGATCAGAATGTAGTAATCGTTTAGATTTCACACTTCTCTGAATTTTGTGATGCAGTTGCTGGTGAAAAGATTGACACAAATTGCATCTGAAAGAGTATATTGTAAAATAAAAAGTGTTTAGAATGCAAATATTAAGAGGAAATCTTTGAAAATGTAGATTTGTCAGAATATGTATTGAAAAATGCATATAAAGGTATGCATATGAATGATAATTGCTGTATAGTTTCTGAAGGCAAAATTGAAGATTAATGTAGAATTCGGGCAGATGAGTGAATGTAGCAATGATTAGAAAAGGACTAGTATGTACCTTATGTACCAGAGAAGAAGGGAGGTGGAATAATTGTCCTGTGAGAAAAGTCCTCAGGGATTTGACTCAAGTTACCAAAAGAGCAGTATGAGCTCAATTTCAGTTGCATTTTGTCTGCATGTTATTGGAATTAATTACACACTTTGCAAAGCTGTTTTACATGTGTCAGTAGAGCATCAAGCACTTAAAAAATCCTATAGCCCCTAACATCATAAGCACAAGGTAGCAGCTGAACAGAAACCCTCCAAATTGTATGAATATCTTCAGTTTAGAACAAGAGTGCTTCCAGATGGGCAACTCATACTGCTACTAATTTTTTTAGATGAACATTTATTCTGATTTTGGGTTACCATTTCCCTTCATGGATGTTTAGTGGTAAGAAAAATAATGGCAAAAGTGAAGGAAAATCGTGTCATCTAGATCATTATCAAAATTCTGTACTTGAAATAGTGTGTGCAATATAAACCATAACTGGAATTATTGGAGAATAACTCAGTGGTTTGAGTTTGGCAGTGGAGCCAGAGGTTGAGAGTTCAATTCCCTGTTGTTCTCCTTGACAGAAGCTGGACTCTGGTCCATAGGGCCCATTGCAACTCTGTAGCTCTAATATTCTAATAAATTACAGGGTGGTTCTAGCCACTGTACAGTAATAGTTCTTAAGAAATGCAGGAGTGAGACGATACCTCTTCTAGGTCACTTTAAAAATTCCAAACTTTGCAAGCTTTCATAACTCATAGTTACTTCATTGGCTATGTAGTTCCAGCCAGGCTTTAGTCTTAGATGTTGAATGAGGAAACAGACAACAGCTACATCATTTTACAATTGAAAGGCAGGAAGCAAGGGGTTTGTATATTCCCTTCCCCCATGAATGGCTGTCTCTGAAGCTGTAGCTGTCCACGTGGTCAGAGTGGGGGGCAGTGCAATTCAAACCCAGATCTCCTGAATTGGTCAACAAATTTACCCACTAGGGATGTGTTGTCTCTGAATGCAGGAAGGACTCTGACCAGTGAGGAACAGTTGAAACATAAGTGATTAATTAACAGCTTAATCTAAAGGCAGGAAGCAAAGAGTTTGTATTTTCTATTCCCTCAAGGCTTCTTAAGAAGTTTCCATGTTATGTCCTCTGAAGAAATTAATGGTAGGGATTATGTTTTTCCATTCCTTTCATTACAGGTAGTGTTAACTGCAGTTCTAACTCTCCCAGTCCTTCTACCTCCTCAAAGCCTGGATTCTTTTAACAATTTGGAGTGGTCATATAAGGAGAAGTCTGCACTTTCTTGCCACAAATAGCACCATCACACACAAAGATTAGCATATACCTGACTCTGGAATATGTTTCTTGTCATCCAAAGGTTGGGTCAGCATGTCAATTGTTATAGTCTTGTAGAATTTTAAAATGTCTCTTTAAGAACTTGAAGGATAGCTCACTCTTGTTTGTAAATGAATATGTTTCTCAAATAGGCAGAACTGTTTGTTTATGTATATGGTGTCTTTTTTTATTGTTATTTGGTCTTACCTTAAGTTATTTGGTAAGACTCCCTTCCTCCACCCAAAGCTTCTAATCTAAATTCTTCAGGTGTTTGTTTTAGGATTATGTAATTTTTCATAGCTAATTGATCTCTCTAATTCACATGCCAGATCATGCACCCAGTTGTGCAACCATGATGCCCCCTGGCAGCCTGTGAATTAGCTACAATTAGCCACCAGAAATTATGCAGACCTTATGTCAGTGGTGCCCAACTTCTTCTTCTGTGGGCTGGTCCCACCCCGACACATAGCTGTGGGGGTCGGAGGCGGGCTGCTCCCACTGTTAACCATTTTGATGTTGGTAGCAGCAGCAGTGATGATCATGCTTTGTCTCCACTGCTCCAAGCAGCCTCTGGCTCGGTCCCCTCGATTCAGCAACCTTTGGGGATCTCTGCCTTTGGGAAAATTTTGGAACCTTCCCCACTTCAAAATTTGCAGTCCTAGGAGAGCCCCTTGGCATGCCTGGGATGATGTCATCCAAGGCGCGCCAAGGGGCTCGCTTAGCACCATGGATTTTGAAGTGGGGTTCTTAGCCTGGGATGGATTAATGAGATGCATGGGCCTAATTGGGCCCACAGGCCGTAGTTTGGGCACTGCTGCCTTATGTGAACACCAGTAGGATTTCAAGTAATGTGTTCGTACATGTTGTAAAGTTAGATTATTCCCAAATGAGAAGGGTAAAAAAGCCCATCATTTAAAATCATGTCTTTCAAATTTATGACAGCAGTAGGTGATCGATAGTTACATCAAATGGTATGGATTTTGAGTAACGTTGAAGAGATCAGAGAAAAATAATTGATAGTTCCTTGAAGCTAAAATGACATTAGTGCTAAATTTCAGCTTGTTTTGTCCAATTGCCCTTTTATACATGATTTAAATTTCAATTGCTCCCTAGCAGCTAGAGTCTCAGAGTTCAGATTTGTGCTTTGGTGAATTCAGAAAACAGCACATCAGAAGTAATAAAGCCCACATCACAATAAATTGTAATCACAATTGCAATTGTGTATTAAGTCCATATTCCATTGTCAATTTGGGTTACTACAAAGTATAGTATGTTGGTTGTCTTCCAAAAATGTTCAAAACTTTCAGCTATGTCCAAAAAAAATTAAAGGCCATTGAGGGAGTACCCAGCTCCCTTGTAACAACAGTTTCACTTGTTTGTTTTTAGCATAACCAGAAGTGTAGATTATAAATATGAATCCCAATTTGCAGAGGGCAACAAGCTTTCTGTGCTGGCAAAAACCATTGGATGGTTTTTAAGAAGATGGCTTAAAAAGATCTATCCAGGGCCATAGCCGGGGGGGGGGGCAGGGGGGCAAAAACCTTCCTGAGCTAACAGCACCCCCTCTGGGATGCCAATGTTATATATGTGTTTGTGACATTGTTGCCCCGCCTAAAAATCTTTTGCTCCTCCTGAAAAAAAAATCGCCTCCCCAAATCTAGAATCCTGGCTATGGCTCTGTGTCTATGGTGCTAATTCCCTCCTACGCCAACAGTATGTGTCGAACTAGTTTTAATTCAATAGTGTTTCAATATTTTAGTTAGTTTAATTACATTTTAACACAATGGCCAAAAATCTTATTGGGCACAGACTATCTTCACAAAAGGAATAATGTCAATATCAGCAGCAGACCATTGGTGGTGAAAGGCTTCTTTCTTCAATTTTAGGGGCACATTGCTCTCTCATGGCTTGCAAACAACACCTGTTCCAAAATAAAAATAGAAAACCTTTAACCAGTTAAAATCTGTTACTGGTGATGATATCAGTCCCACTGCATAGAGCAGTGATGATTAACCTTTTAGAAACTAAGTGCCCAAGGAGGCAGGGGGAGATGGGCAGTAGGCATCACGCATTCCAGTGACATCACGTGGGTGTATGCACATCCATGTGATGTCACTGGCATGCTTCACCACCTCACACCCCCAAACTTTGCACCCCTGGCAACTCCCCCCCAAACAAGCCCCTGCTGCCTCAGCAGGCGCCACCGCCACCCTCTGAAAATGTGCCACATGGCTGTGCCAGGTGCAAGAAATACCTCCCAGGCTCTGGAGAAGCCCAATGTGGCCGCCAGAAAGACCTCCAGGGCTCCAAAGAAGCCCTATATAGCCTCCTTACATCAGACTGCCATCCCCATGCACAATGGGCCTTCCCACTCCTGCCAGGCCTCCCCACCCCCAACAGGCCTTCCCACCCCCAATTAGCCTTCCCACACCTCAATGGCCTCCCCACCCCCAATGTGCCTTCCTAACCCCCCCTCCATTGGGCCTCCCCCATGAGTGCTCTCCACCTTACCTCTCATAGCCACAGCCTCCTGAGTTGAATTTCAGCCTACCCTCTCACCTCTCCTTTGGCAGAGAGAAAGGGGTGGTGGGAAAGTTGTGCAGGCCGGGCTGCACGGGGCAGGGCTTCCCCTCGATGGTGCACATGCTAGGAGAAAGGCCCCTGCGTGCCACTTCTGGCATGCATACCATAGGTTTGCCACCACTGGCAAAGAGGGTGTACTCAGCAGGATTTTGGCAAATAGGTTTTGCTTGTAATTATCTGTACTTTAAAAAATCTATGTTGGTTTTAATCTTCTTGTGAACTACTTTGGAACCCAGTTTGGGTGAAAGCTGGGTGTTGTGTTTTTTTTTAGTCCTCAGTCAGATATGGTTTCCTTCAAACCCAGATCAGTCCCCTGTACCTTGCCTGAATGTTTTTAAAAATCGAAAAAAACCTAACACAAGGTTGTGTTGAATATTTGACACCCCTGAATAAAGACGGATGCATCTATATTAAACATAGCAAGAAGCTAGCTTCTGCAATGAATATTAAGCCAAGAGGCTTGAATGCTTTCCAGTCCAAATTGGGCTGACAGTGCCCGATAAGAGTCATCTTCAATTGTGCATTCAGTCCTTTGATTTTGTGCCATCAGACCCATTGTTAAGGCATCATTAATTACAATGCATGATAGTCTGTTTAGAAATAAAAGCCTCCATCAAGTTAGATGCAACACAATGGGACATAAAAATCCTGGAGTTAAATTTTGGACAACTTTATTGTACTTTCTTTCAATTGCACCCTGAATCATTTCTCAAAAGAGTACTTTCTCATCATGCTTTATTCAGCACATTATCAGCCAGTCCTCCATTTATGTGCTTTTGAATGCTCAGCTATTATTATGCATCTAACCTGCCTGGACATGTTTGTTTTAAAGTCCTTTTAGATATACTTAGAAGGAAGCTTATATGTATAGTAATAATTACAGATTTTTTTAAAAAAAATGTGCAACATTATCAATAATCCGGGGCGGGGTGTGTGGGCTGTTGTAAAAGCTTGAAATTTTGATCTAGAATTTTTGTGATCAATTGGTGGCCAAAAATGTGCTTTTGCTGTTTTATCCCAAAACCCAATTGTCCGCTTTAACATTCTTGGTTGTTGTTTTTAATGTGTCAAGCATTTCAGGAAACTACTTTGATGTATATTGAATGGTATGGCTTCCTTTTTCTTCTATAATAGAAGAGTTGCTGTACATCATGATGTGGTCTCTCTTGATTTACTTTGATATTAGTAGATGTCTGCTATTCTTCATGAGAGTTATATAAATAAAAAATTCTGATGTGATGGATGATGATTTATAGTAGAGCCAAACTACTTAATGAAAATGTAGATGTCAAACTTTACTACCGCAAGTGGCCCAGATATCTGGCATGTCCTTTTTAATTTTGCATGCTTTATGAGTAACGGTGCTTAGGTCATCCATCAAGCACTGTCCCCCCCCCCCCTATAAGTAGAGGCAATGGAGATACTATCCCACAGCAGCAGAGAAGGGCAAGTGCATGAATGAATTAAAGTATCATGTTTGGCCCAACCTTCTTTCCAGCCCTTGGATGGTAGAAATACACCATAAGTTTAAGATGTTTTGTAGTTGTGATGATGTTATTCATTAAAAGATGAATTTAGTAGTACTGTACAGGAAAATATATTGCACTTTTAAAATACAGTGGTACCTCATACAATGATTTTAATCCATTCCACGGGGCTCGTTGTTGTACAACACAATTGCTATATGATATATGCATCATATAATGATTTTTCCCTATGGGATGCATTGTACAATGATTTATTTTTGCTAAGTGGTTTTTCCCATTGAAAATTTGTTATATGATTTTTTCTATAGGGAAAATTGTTATGTGGGATGCCTTCCCCCCAAAAAATCTAATCATTATGCAATTGCATTGCTATACGTGGCAATTGTTGTATGAGGTACCACTGTATATAGAAAGACATAGAGGGATATGTTGTCTGTTAAAGAAAATTCTCAGTATTTCTACAAAGCTGGCCACAGATACTATGAATTGTAAATCTTGGCATTCTTCTGTCTGAATTCCAATGAGTTCCTCCCAATCATGAATGCATTTTCCTCACTTCCTGTTTTTGTATTGGGCAGTTTGACTTTGCTGGGTTTTTCCTGCATTGAAATTTGCACAAATATTCCTGAATTTTTCCTAATGTACATACAGTATTTTTTTTCTTTTTACATTTTACCTCATGTCTGCATTTTTTCCTTTGATTAAAGCATGTTTGTATGCATTTTTGCTATTTTAGTATGTGCTTTTTAATTTGTGTGTAATGCACGTCTCCAAATAATCCTGTAATTTCCACATGTATGCACATTATCAAGATAAGGCATCTGTCATTTTACAGTGGTTGAGATCCTGTTCATAGCATAAGCCAAAGTGCAATTTTCAATCCTTTCCTTTCAGGTAAGCAATTGCTCTTGCCATGATTCTTGAGAGCATAGATCAGTGATGGAGAACCTTAGCACTCCAGGTGTTCTTGGACTTCAATTCCCAGGAGCCCTGATCAGCAGGAGTCCTGATTTGGGCTTCTGGTAGTTGACGTCCAAGAACAGCTGGAGTGCCAAGGTTCGCCATCACTGGTATAGATCCACAAATGCCAAGCCAGTATGTGCACTCTCCCCCAACAGTCAGATCAAGGCCACCTTGTTTATCAGGGGAGAATGGATGGAAAGTTACAATTTAGCCTACACTACAAATGGGTGAAACATTTGTCCAACAAAATTATTCTGGTATGAATAGATAGACATCACATATCTAGTTAAACTGGAAATGTAATGCAACTAACTGACAAACACACAATTTTGTTTAGACAGTTGCAAATACTGTATGTCTCTTCAACAGCTGACCAATAACATTAATAAGAATGCAGTGTTTTCCATGAAGAGAGCAAACTGCCATTAAAACGAGGTAGAGCACAAGTGGCATGTGAAAGCTTCCTTCATGGAGTAAGCCTGTTGACACCATCTGTTAAAAGAATTTTGGAAACTCCTATAACAGCATGGCATGGCCATTGGCATATAGTAGAAGTAGTAGTTGTAAAGGTTCCCTACCACACCCCCAAAGTTCACACAAGGTAGGAAGATTTCTCTTTGGAAAAACCTATGCACACAGAACACGAGTGGGGATGAGCAAGAAGAAAACTGTAGTAGTCAATGCCTGGGGTGTAACCAAACTCCTGTGTTCCCTCCTAAAACTCCAGATAGAATTCTCCACCTACTCCTTTAGTTGTAGGGCCTGGCTCTATGTTGTCTACATCTCTGTATGGTTAGAGTTCCTGACTTCTTGAAGGTTTATAAATACATTTAGCCAAAGCAGTTCCAGCTTACAAAGGGAAAGAAGTGTGTGCATCTGCCCTGCCTTTCTAAAAGTAGCTACTGCACCCTAGGGACTTTGTTTCTGTATGAGCACCATTTTTAGATCCAGTAAAGATATCAACTTCTGGCTGGACATCCTGCTATGGTAATGGAGTAGACCTTATAGCCAGTGATTCAACGCCGAGTGTTGGGCAGCAGTAAATAAACTGACTCCCTAAAGGAGCCAATGGCTATGGGCGGATGAGCCCCTTTAGGTGGGGTGATGGTCCCCTCAGTGGAGGAAATGCCACTGGAAACCATCATATTGGGCCCGACAGCAAAATGAGTGGAGGAGGAATTCTGATTCCCAACGGTCATGGAGGTGGAAGAGGCTATGCCAGATGGACTGGTTGTGAAGACTCACCTTGATAATATCCTCAAGGCTGTGGCAGTCCATTGCAGTCCCGGTGTTAAATCTTGCATGTCTCATTTCATATGTGCCACAGGTTCCATGATCATAGTGTATGGGTCACTTCATGGCAAGCTGTGATCCACCTTAAACAAATTCATACCAATGGTATTTTTCCTGCTTCAGGAAAAAAAATGCATTCTTGGATATGAGTTGCAGCCAACAACATTCAGCCAAATACATACAAGCTTCCCAACTGCAGACCTTCCACTCTATTCAGAGAGTTTTAATGTTGATGTCATAACAAACTAGAAATGGAGGTAAGAATAATGGGCATGCACGCTGAAAACATGTGCTACTGAATGCTTGACAAGGAGTTTATGTACAGATCTCCAGTTTTCCCTGCTCAGATATCCAGGCAAAGGGTTGGGTCACAGTTCAGAGCTGTAGATAGGGTTGGGATCAGCAGTGAAACCTCACTATGTGATCTACAACTAGAGCCCTCTTCACATGTGCAGTGCACAAAGATGTTTCTGTCATTAAATATTGGTATATCTCTTGCTGGACATAATGTCAATACACAGCAGGTCTAAGATATGCTGGTTTTTCTTTTCTTTTTTAAAAGAAAGCCTGCATTCACTCCAACTTCCTATTCTCTTAACAACTCCCCTTCAGATTTGCCTTTGGCAAAAAAAAAAACAGCAACAAAATGCTGAAGGCTACTTTTCAGCAAAGCTAGTCCACATGCATGTTTTGACTTTGTTCTGGAACTCTGTGTCCTGAATCAAAATGATAAATCTCTCTGGTGATGGATATGTATCAAAGTAGGCACAATGCATGACTTCCTCCAACCACTCGTTCCCCTCCTGCTGACTCCTTTTATATAAGCAATGTGAGATTTCTTAATCTTTATTACCTCTCTCTACATCTTTCCTGCCTTTTCTTCCTGCCTTGTTTGTACTGGGTTGTGAGACTTTGTGTTTTTCTCCCATATAAAACTTCAGGCACATTGTAAATGCAGTCATCCTAATATGTGTATTTAGCTACATATTTCACCTATTTGTCTTCTATTTGCTTATGTGCATAATTCTTTCAATTGTGTACATTCTACCAGTTCACCTTGCAACATGTGTATATGGAAACAAGCTCCAGCATGACCCTGAAGCTGGAACTTTTTGGTCCAGTTGTTGGCCTTTTAATTTTAGGGGCTGGGTGGAGCAATTCCCTGGCAGATGGAACAGTCGCTACATGGGAGGGTGCTCTTGTTAGAGCAACTCTTTCTGGTGCGATCAGGCACAGGCCTTTGCAGCTGCCTGTTCACACCCTAACAAAGGGGTCTTTGTTTGTTTTTTGCTTTGTCTTTCTTCGCAACAGTTTTGGTAGGCTGTAGAGCAGTGGTTCCCAACCTTTTCGAGCTATGGGTCCATCACGTGGTTGAGCAGGCCGGTCACATGGTTCCTCCCACCAAGAAATGGAAGTAAAACACACACGCACACACAGAAAAGTCTGCCATAAATGCACCCATGGCTGTCATAAATGTTTACGACAGCCACGGTCATTTATGGCAGCATTTTGCGCATGTGCGGGCATGTTTTATTTCCACTTCTGGGAGTGGTGAGGGTGGCGTGGGCAGGATGAATTGGCATCAAAGGCCGGATCTGGCTTGTGGACCATCAGTTGGGAACCCCTGCTGTAGAGCCCTGGAGACACAGTGGTGAAGCTGCTGTACTACAAGCAAAACTGCTGATGTTGTGAGTTCAGTCCTAATGGGACTCAAGATTGACTCAGTCTTCCATCTTTCTGAGGTTGGTAAAATGAGTACCTGGCATGTTGGCATCAAAATGCTAATTACCATGTGAACCATCCAGAGAGTGCACTAAGTTCTATGGGGTGGTATCTAAGTGTAATTTTTTTGTTTTGCTTTGCTTCCCTTTAACCTACTTCTTCAAAATCTTGCTGCTGCTGCTGCTGCTGCTGCTGCTGCTGCTGATATGATGATGATGATGATGATGATGATGACGATGACGATGATGATGATGGAACAGTTTACTGAGCAGACTGCTTTGGCATGCAGCATATAGCAAGCACACAGAAGCCTTGTATAATGGGAGATGGTCTCAGCTGCAGATCTTTGGTGTGGGATTAACTTTTTCACATTTAAGTGCTGCTGCTTTGTCTATAAACTGTTGGGAGATGAAGCTGACATTATGCAAAAAATTGGTAAACCTGGAGCACATGTTTGAATATCAAGTGGAAAGAAAATAGGACACACTCATTTTAATAGCTAATATTCCCTGCCATCACCTACATGTCATGAACCACTTAAATTGGTGTTCTGGTGGCTATTCTGATGGCAAGCCACACCCTGCCCCCAAATAGTCAGACTTACATAGAGTATTGAAATGATTCACCTTATGCAAAATCAAGTTCTACAATAATTCTGCATCTAACAGAGATATACAAAATTGAGATTGAATATGGGATATGATCAAAGGAAGGAAATTTTGTTTATTTCATCTCTGTTTTGAATGATCGCAAAATAATGTATTCTGAATTTGTGTCTCACATATATATACAGTGATACCTCATACAACGACCAAACTTGGTTCCACAAGTTTGGACTTTATACGGATTTGGACTTTGTATGAGGCATGCAAAATCCTAGCCACGATGCCTCATACAACGTCCAAATCCATGCCGCGATGCCTCATACAACATCATTTCCATAGAGATACATTGTACTGTAACAGCACAGACTTCAGGGCAAAGTCAAGGAAACAGACAGGAAACTTTAAGAAATCATTGTCTAAAGGCTAAATACATTACAAAAACATGTCAAACAACCCTGATTGTCCAAGAACCTGAAGAATGATGCAAAAATCCCAGGAATGCTTCTAAAAATTCTGATGAAAAATTTCGAAAAAATCCAAAATCGCGCTCAGAATCACTCCTAAACACTCTTTGCCTCTTGCAAAACCCACAAGAGCAATGCGCGCATGTGTCCTGCCTTTTATATTGCCCAGGCACAATGCAACCTGGGAAAACCCCAATGCCTCATACAACGTCGCACGACTTTGTATGAGGCAACTTTTTTCACGAAATTAGGCAATGTTGTATGAATCCGATGTTGTATGAAGCGGACTTTGTATGAGGTATTACTGTATAATATATTTTGAAATTGTGTCTCACATTGAACAAAGGCAGCTTTTCATAGATGGTATCAACAAATAATGTGGCCGCAAATGATTAGTAGATTTTCTGCCTTTCTAACAATATAGATAAGACACACAAATTCTGGATAGGAAATGCTATGTAGGAAATGCAAGTTCCACTTGTCCTTGTGTTGAGCAGAGCTGATTTGGAACGTGATTGGTTATTTTAATGCAATGTAGTGGGGGAGATTTGAGTGCACCTATTTAAAGTCTGAGCCTACTGCAGGTAATTTTCCATTTAAAAATTCATCAAATTTATTTCCCTTTTTAAAAACTTTATTAAGAGAAAATGTAAACAAATACAGATCTATATGTGAATACAATAAGAAAAGAGTACATATACATCTGTCTCTTATAATATAGTATTTCATAACAAAAATAAAAGAGAGGGAGAGAAAAATACTTATACTGGAATAACATAAGAGAAAAAAAGAAGAAGAAAAATTAACCCCCATTGACATTTGTAAATGGGGATGAAGATAACACCCGTGATTTGTTGGGAGTGTCCGCGAGGAATTCTGTGCCAATTAATCTCATTTCTCTTTCCAAAATAGGATCGTGTCAGGGCACGGGTTAATCTCATTGTCATCTGATAGTGCAAATTCAACAAAAGGACCCCAAATATCCCAAAATGGGATCTTCACCATTATCCCTTTTCTATGATGGATTTGCATGGTTAATTTCTCATTAAGTGCCAATTGCCAAACATCTGAATACCATCTGGTTTTACTGATACCTACTCCACCTTTCCACTCCTTAGCAATTAGTTGTCTTGCTACCATTACTAATGATAACAGTAATTCTTTTTTTGCATAATCCAGATGTAAATAATCAAGTTTGCCCAGTATTGCTATCTTAAGACTTAACACATTTGTTGTTTTTAATATTTTACTTAATTCTTTTTCTAAAACATTCCAAAAATTCCTTAAGTGGTCACATGACCACCACATATGAATATATGTCCCCTTCCTTTTGTTACATCTCCAATATAGATCTGAATTCTTGTTGTTCATTAGATGGAGTTTGGCCGGAGTGAGGTACCACCACCAAAGAACCTTACAGTTGTGTTCTTTCTCCTTAATTGATAGTGATTTCATACCTCTATGGGTCCATTTCCCCCCCAACGTTCATCCTTAATTTTTATTCCCAAATCTTCTTCCCAGATTTTTTTAAGCCATTGCTGAGCTTCCTCATTAGAGTTTAACAAACGGTATATTCTACCTACTAAACCTTTTAAATTCATATTTCCCTGTCTCACTTCAAAAAATAATTTTTCAAAGGGGGTAATTGACCTATCTATTATATTCTTTTTCCTCATATGTCTGTCCTACGCTTCCATCTGGTGTTCTTGTAACCAGGATAGGTTTAATTCCTCGTAAATAATTTTCCTTTGTTGATAACATTTACCTTTATCCAACCAATCCTTAAATGATAGTACTTTTATAGTAAAATATCTCTTGCAATTGTCATTAACTCCAATGGGCAACTTTGATAATCTAGTATTTCCATTATAGGTGAGAAATTTGGTGATAATTTGGAATTCAAGCCTCTCTCTCTGTTTTTAAATATATTCTTTAGAGAGGTTACAAATTGGTGGGGTAATCTTTTGGTCACCTAAGAATAATTCACCCCTCCTTTTTCTGAATTCTATAAAATCTAATTCCTGATTTGGCACAGATTGATGATTTAATAATTTTATAATTTTCTTTAAGTTAAACGCTCTGTAATAATATTTGACGTTCGGAATATATAACCCTCCCAATTTATTTCTAATATACCATAAACATTTATTAATTCTTGCCTTTTTCCCGTTATTACAAAAATCATTAATCAATTTCTGCCAAAATCTAAGATCAGTTTCTTTTATTTGTATTGGCAAATTTTCTAATAAAAAAAATTAGATTTTGGCATAATTTTCATCTTGCACAGATTAATTCTCCCGAACCATGATAATTTCAATCATTTCAATTGATCTATAATCAGTTTTAATTCATCTTTTAATTTGTTGAAATTAATCTTATACAAATCCTTAACATCATCTAATACCATTATTCCCAAGTATCTCATTTTATCTTTTATTCTAATTTTGTATTTACTTGAGGGTATCCTAGCCAAGTATCATCCACGAATTATTATTTTTTACTTTCAATACCTTCATCTTGACGTATAGTTGATGCTAATAACTCCATTGCCAATATGAATAACAGAAGAACTGTGGGAGCTCAAACAGGCAAAGAGATGCCTAGAGCGCCCCGGGGTGAAGACCCAGAGTGACTCTGATTGGACACTAGCTAGAGCCTCTATTAGGATCTACCTAGTAGCAATGGGGGTGGTGAGGCTGCAATACTTCACCACCCTTATTGCCTCCGTTGATAATCACCCAGCCACCCTGTTCCAGGTTACCAGGTCTCTCCTTGGTAGGGGGACCCCGGTGCCTGGTTGGCAGGGGTCGGCTGAGGACTTTGCTGACCATCTGGTGGAGATAATCGACCAGATTCACTTGGGGTTTAATCCTGGCATGTATGGGGAGAGTCCAGAGGGAGCTGGAGCACAGTCTTGCCATACCATCTGGAACCAGTTTGATCCAGTTGCCCCTGATGAAGTGGACAGGCTCCTTGCAGCTGTGTGTACCACTACCTGCCCATTGGACCCCTGACCCACCTGGTTGGTGAAAGCCTCCAAGGCGGTGACAGGTGGCTGGGTCGGGGCTATGATCAATGCATCATTGCTCGAGGGGGTGTTTCCCGCACCTTTAAAACATGCCTTGGTGCACCCCCTTCCTGAAGAAACCTTCCCTCAACCCAGCTGTCCTAACCAACTATAGGCCTGTCTCCAACCTCCCCTTTTTAGGGAAGGTGTTGGAGAAGGCAGTGGCGCATCGGCTGCAGGGGGTACTGAATGAAGCAGATTATCTTCATCCTTTCAGTCAGGATTCAGGCCTGGATATGGTACCAAGATGGCATTGGTCACACTGATGGATGATCTCTGTCGGGAGCAGGACGGTGGTCACCCATCCGTCCTTGCTCTTCTTGACCTCTCAGCGGCCTTCGATACCATTGACCACGGTATCCTTCTGGAACAGCTCTGAGGATTGGGGATCCAGGGCACTGTGTTGTCCTGGATTTCCTCATTTCTGAGGGGTCAGACCCACTCGGTGTGGTTGAAGAGTGAGAGTTCCAGTCCTAGGCCCCTCAAATAGGGGGTGCCTCAGGGCTCGGTGCTCTCTCCTCTCCTATTTAACATCTACATGAAGCCGCTGGGTGAGATCATTCGTTCCCATGGGGTGCAGTACCATCAGTACACGGATGACACTCAGTTGTACATCCCCAGTGATGCCGTCAATGTCCTATCCAGGTGTCTGGAAGCTGTTGGGGTCTGGATGGGGGCTAATGGGCTACAACTGAATCCCAGCAAGACTGAGTGGCTATGGATAAGGGGTCCTGAGTTATCCTGGGAGCTACCATCTTTGGTTCTGGATGGGGCTATTTTTCCCCAGACAGACCTCGTGTGCAACTTGGGGGTCCTCCTGGATTCGTGGCTACTGCTAGAAGAACAGGTGGTGGCTGTGACCAGGAAGGGTTTTGCCCAACTTCGGGTGATTCGCCTTGTTGCACCTGCTCCTGGACTGGGATTCCTTGCTCACAGTCACTCATGCTCTGGTCACCTCAAGACTAGATTATTGCAATGCACTCTACATGGGACTGCCCTTGACGACCATTCAGAGGCTACAGCTGGTCCAGAATGCGGCAGCCCGGGTAGTGATGGGGTGTGGGCATTATGCCCGTGCTTCGCCACTGCTCCGGGAGCTGCACTGGTTGCCAGTTTGTCTCCGGGTGCAATTCAAGGTGCTGGTTTTGACCTTTCAAGCCTTATATGGTAGTGGGCCGGGTTACCTAAGAGACCGCATCGCCTAGAAGATGTCTGTCCGTCCAACCAGAGCAGACTGGAGGGGCTCTCTAATTGTTCCATCAGCCAGATGGGCTCGCCTCTCTGGCACAAGGAGGAGAGCCTTCTCCATGTCTGCGCCGGCCCTCTGGAATGTCCTGCCAACAGAGCTACATCTCCAGATGGAATTGCTGCCTTTCAGAAAAGAACTTAAAACCTGGCTGGCAGGTAAAGTGTGGGGTGCAGGTGGAAGGGTAACCTCCATTGGGTGGCTGGTGTAGAAGAACTCCTCCCCATGGTGCCTTTGGATTCTGCACCCCTTGTTTTAGGGGGTGGGTAGTTTTAACTGTTTTTAACATGTTTTTAAATTGTGATTGTGAACTGCCGGCTTTGGCCGAGTGGGCGGTATATAAATTTGACAATTAAATTAAATTAAAATTAAATAAAGATGAAAAAAGTGGACAGCCTTGTCTTGTACCTGCCTTAATGTTAATTTCCTCGCTTAACTTGTTATTCATTTTTATTCTTGACACCGAATCATTATATAGTTGATCAATTGCATGTCTGAATTTAGAGCTGAATTCTAATTTAAGACATATTTCTTTTAAATTGATGAAATTCTGAATACTAATGTGTCATTGGTATTTATCAGGAATTCTCAACCTTTATAAGCCTGGGGCCAGGTCACACTCCCTCAGACAGCTTCAGGGGCCGGATGGCCATTTTGCCCTTCCTCTAACACATGACACTTCCTGGTGTGGTGGAGGCTGTGGGGGCCAGATGAAATGATGTCATGGGCTACACCCAGCCCGCAGTCCACAGGTTGAGAATCCCTGGTGTGTGTGTGTGTGTGTGTGTGTGTGTGTGTGTATCATAGCTGTCAAGTATCCCTTATTGGCCGGGAAAACCCCTTATTTTACCCTCTTTTCCACTGTCATCTCTTATTAATTACACTGCAATGCCCTATTGCCACCATTGGAGGGCAGCACAGGATAAGCGTAGCTGTCAAGTATCCATTATTTGCTGGGAAATTTCCCTTATTTCCAAATCCAAAACTTGACAGGTATGGTATGGTATGGTATGGTATGGTATGGTATGGTATGGTATGGTATGGTATGGTATGGTATGGTATGGTATGGTATGGTATGTATGTATGTATGTATGTATGTATGTATGTATGTATGTATGTATGTGTGTGTATGTGTGTATGTGTGTATGTGTGTATGTGTGTACAGTAGAACCTCGGATAAAGTCCAAACTCCATTCCACAGGTTTGGACTTTATCCAATTTTGGACTTTATTTATTTAATTAATTTATTTATTTTTGCACATTTATATCCTGCCCTCATGGTGGGTACACCACTAAGGGCGGCTAACAATATAATAAAAATTACAATATAAAACAATTCAGAAACAATAGCTAAAACAAGACCTAACAACCCCAACTAAAACCAGCGTTAAAACACAAACAAACAAATTACATCATATAGAGATAACTCGTCTTTGGTCGCATTCACACTGGGTCTTCACCCAACAGTGCTCAAGGCGTCTCCTAATCCGCTTCAACTCCCTCAACTCATCAGTATACCTGGGAGAGCTGTGCGTTCTGTGAGAAGGGAGAGGCCACATTGGCACAATTGTATCCATGACTGATGTTGCCTCCTTTTCCCAGAGGGCGACCAAGGTCACAGTCGAATCGTGCAGCCTGTCCGGAGGAAAATGCCCCAGCTCTGTCTGAAATCTCTCGGAGTCCATAAGTCACCGGGGTCGGACCAATTTAATGGGTCCAGCCTCCCTACAGCGAGGCGTCACTCCCCAAAAATCAAGAGAGACCAGATAGTGATCTGACCATGGCACTGGTGTTATCTCTATATGATGTAATTTCAGATCACTCAACCACTGCTCCGACAGGAAAACTAAGTCAGGGGAGTGGCCGCTACTCCTGGTGGGACCCCCAATTACTTGAGTCAGGCCCATAGATGCTATGGAAGCCATGAACTCCTGAGCCACCTGAGAAGCCCCAGCAAGGGCAAATTGAAGTCTCCCAGGACCATAAGCCCCGGGAGCTCCAACACCAACACCGCAATCACCTCAAGCAGGTCAGGCAGGGAATCTGCAACTCTGCAAGGGGGCAGGTACAGAAGTAGGATTCCCGACTGACTTCTGAGGCTCAACCAAAGAAGCAGCAGACTTTATCCGAATCAAATGGACAATGCATCGGATAACGTCCAAAAATGGACTTTATCCAATGTTCCTATACCAAATACCTCAGATAACGTCCATTTTTAGCAGCTTTGGACTTTTTGCGATGCATTACGTATGCATGAAAACCACGACTTTATCCGAATCAGACTTTATCCAAATCAGACTTTATCCAAAGTAACACTGTATATAAAATGGGGTTTTATGTGTTTTTAATGGGGTTTTATGCGTTTTTAGTGGTGAAAACCTTGCTGTACTTCGATGTTGTTCAATTTTTGCATTTCCCTTCATACATATAAACCTCCTTGAAATGATGAAATTTTACAGCATTTTAACAATAATGGTCTATAATGTTGAATAAACATGAGCAATTAAATGAGATGATTGTTTTATTGAAATTTCTCTGGCTCATTACCATCTTTTGAAGTAATCTTGTTACTTAAATTAAGCAACTTTTAACTAACAATGAAATTAAATAACATAATACTGACATCGGATCTCCTCAAATTAAACTGGAAAGAGACAGAGAATGACTTTTTCAAAACTGAGTTTCATCTCCTGTGGGATAGCAATATCCTGAACCTACTTTTCTATACCAAATCTTGTACATGGTTTAAATAGAACCGAAACTTTGAAAATTACCTGTATTTCTTGGTTGTTAATGCAAGTTCAATTCACAGAGGACTATTCCCAAATGGTTTTTTTTATGCTTACAGGAATCTCAAGTAATGTCCAGGTATGAGGTGGGATTTAGTCCCAATTTGAAACATTGCTTCTGTTCCCACAATGATAGAACAGTCCCTTATCCCAAACATATTACCTCATGCAACTGGGGCAAAAAACACAAACACTTCCTATTAAAGGGTGTAGGTATAAATAGCCACCACTGGCCACAATAGAAGTATCTATTTATGTAACTGAAAATGAATTAAATATTAATTCACATATGTTTTGGGCCTACAAATTCTGCTGAAAGAAGCAAAACTATTTTCATGTCCTACGCTGCTTTCTCGAACCATCACACCATGTAGGACTGACATGCAGGGGATTCTAGCCCTTGTAGGTCCTATTTTGATAGCCCATGTCAAAGGGAGGAAGACAAATCTCTTTCTTTCATGCAATACTCAATTTGTGGATCTCCATTGCTTTTAGACTGAAAATGGATTGAATAACGGAGGATTTATGGAGCAATGGTGGGGTAAAACAAAACAAAACAACAACCACTGGTGACCATAGGGTAAAGCAACAACTTTAAGAATCTTTTGTATTCAATCTAGCATTTCTGAGGTTAAACTAATTTTTATCCCCCAAGTAAAAAGACAGGAGACAGATTTGTGGTGAAAGGCATTGGGCCACATTTATTAATCAAATTTAATACCTTCACCTGTGGAGGGTCTGGTAGTGCTAATCCTGAGACCATAGTAGAAGACTCCATGTCCTTTTCCCAGACTAGATGGGCGAATCCCTTGCCCCTAGGTAGTGCAAGACCTTTGACAGCTACTACCTGGGCTGACTAATTTTGGGGAGGCATCTACATGGGTGTTTCCAACTCTATTTGTGTGAACAGATGTTGGATATACCACGTAGCTGGTTCATGGTGTCTCCTAAGTGCCCAACCAATTCCTTTTTTTTTTTAAATTATTGATTAATTTTCAAAAAAAATACAAACATATATATAATATGACATAACAAAAATACATAAGCTTCGTAAAAAATAATCGCATAAATGATAATTGCATTATTATCTGTTATAATACACATACCATTTAATAAACGCATTAAAAATTAACGCAGCGCCAATAACCAATTCATAAAACCTTCCCACAGTACTATAACTTGTTTGCAACTATCAACCTTTAATTTTCAACTACACATCACCCAGTGTTTATTTACAATGCCCTGGAGAGTTCAGACTCAATGTTATCTCCAAAAACTACTCTGAGATGGTACAGGTCTGCTATATTCCATACCCGTGAGGGAGTGATCCACAAAGGGCTTCCAGATATTCCAAAATCTATTTGCCTTCAGTTTATCTCTTTTTACTTTTATCTCCCATGTCAATTTATCATTCAATGCTAGATTCCACATTTCCTTATACCACTCCCCCAATTGTATAGTAACATCATTTTTCCAATTTCTAGCAATACATTGTCTACCCATGGTTAGCATAATTTCTAATAACTCTTTTTCCTCCTTATTTAAACACATACCCTCCACATCCGTTAACACAGTGGTACCTGACACCAGTTTGATTTTCTTACCCATTATTTCCCCTGCCTCATTTTCTATTCTTTTCTAAAAATCATTTATCATTTTACAGCTCCACCACATATGTTCGTAGGTTCCAACAGCCTCTTTACATCTCCAACATAAATTATCCCTTTTATTATCAATCTGATGTAACCTCTGTGGTGTCAAGTACCATTGCCACAGCATTTTATAATTATGTTCCTTAATGTTCCTTACTGACATAGTTCTCATTATCCTCTTTTTCCACTTATTTCTCCATTCATCATTGCCTAGCTTTATATTCAAATCCTGTTCCCACTTCAATTTCAAATCTTCCTGTGGATCACTCCCCTTATTTATTAAAACATAGAGTTTGCTTACCAGACCCTTAATGCTCCTATCTCCTTTTTGAATTTTCAAAACCAATTCTTCAAAATCCGTCATTTCCCTATCTATACATAATTCTCTTCCATATTTTTTGTTCCAATTATTAACCTTCAGTTTCTGAAACCAGTCCAATTTTAACTGCACAAACAATTGTTCTTTCTTGGTTTCATCTCCCAACTTCTTAACCATTCTTTCACCAGAGAAACTTCTTTATCCAATATTTCCTTTATTTTTTTATCTATTTTTATCGGAAAACACACCATATCTGCCAGTTCCAAAATTGGAGAGGCACCCGGAGCCAAATCCTTCTTTAATTTTTTCCACACATTCATGAGTCCCCTCATCATAATATTACTAGAAACTGTCGTCTTAACTTTATCCCCTAAAAAGATCATTTTACCAATTTTCCTATAATCATTCATCTCAATCTCCTCCCAAATTGCTTTTCCCCTTGCCAAAATCTTCACAACATTCTTAATTTGAAATGCCCGGTAATACGCTAACAAATTTGGCATTCCCAAACCCCCTTCTTTCTGAGGCAGGTACCAGAATTTCTTTGGCAATCTAGATTTTTTACCCCCGTTACAAGAATTATTAAACATTTTTTGAAACTCACTAATCTCCTTTTCATTCAATTGGATTGCAAGTGCATCAAATAAAAAATTAATCCTCGGCAACAACATCATTTTGCACATTGCAATTCTCCCAAACCCTGACAACTTCAACTTTTGAAAACTCTGTATTTTAATCTTAAATTCTGCCTTCAGGCTGTCGTAGTTCAATCTTTTGAGTTCTTCCACTTTATTTGAAATAATTATCCCCAAATATTTCAAATTATCTTTAATTTGTATTTTAGATAGCCCCTCCATCCTTTCCTTCTCCTCTTCCCCCATATTACACAACATCATTTCCGATTTGTCCCAATTTATCATCAACCCTGTTATAGCCTCAAAATCCTCGATTTGTGCTTTAATCCTATCCATTGCCCCCTCTGGATGCTTCACCATTAATAATGTATCATCTGCATACATACTTACTTTATTACCCATTATCCCTTCTCTACTTAAATCCTCCCTTATATTTTTAGCCAAGATTTCCGTTGCCATGATGAACAAGATAGGGGACAAGGGACAACCCTGTCTAGTACCAGCCTCCAGCTTTACCTCATCTGTAACCTCATCATTAACTCTAACCCTAGCAAACCCTTTCTGATATAACAAATCAATTACCCTTCTAAATCTATCCCCAAATCCATACCCATTAACTATTTCCTTGATCGAAGACCATTGTAGCGAATCAAATGCCTTAAAAATATCTAAAGATATTAACCCCACCTTTTCCTTCGTTTGATTAACGTTGTCAATTAGATCTAACACCCTCCTAGTCAAATCAGCCATGTGCCTTCCTTTTAAAAAACCTACTTGATCAACATTTATATATTCTCCCATAAATTAATTTAAGCGATTAGCCAATATTGCTGTGAAGATTTTGGCATCTTGATTTATAAGAGAGATTGGTCTATAGGATTCCACTTTTTCCAAAAAAAATCCCACTTTTGGCAGCAGAACGATAATAGTGCTATACCACGAAGTCGGTATTTGTCCACCATCTAAAATGTAATTATATAGCTTTACCAACTTTGGCACCACAACATCTTTGAATTCCTCATAAAACTCGGATGAGAGTCCATCATCTCCCGGAGCTTTACATAAGAACATAAGAACAGCCTTGCTGGAACAGGCCACAGCCCATCCAGTCCAGCATTCTGTCTCACACAGTGGCTCACCATTTCCTTCAGGGTATTCCCAAGCAGATGCCTTCACCTGCTTAGGATTCCCTGGAAATGATATTGAGAGATATCCTGCCTATCTCTCCAACCCGGAGGTTGTCCTTAAGTATCCATAATTATAGCCATTGATACTCTTCTCCTCCATGAACTTGTCTAATCCTTTCTTAAAGCTGTCAAGACTGACAGCTGTCACCACTTCTTCTGGCAGGGAGTTCCATAGACCAGTAATCCTCTGGGTGAAAAAGTACTTTCTCTTATTTGTTTGAGAACTAGTACCCAAAAGTTTCATGGAGTGTCCCCTAGTTCTAGTATTATGCGATAGGGAAAACAGTTTTTCCTTATCTACTTTGTCCACACCGTGCATGATTTTATAAACTTCAATCAGGTCACCTCTTAGACGTCGTCGTTCAAGAGTGAAGAGGCCCAACCGTTGCAGCTTTCCCCAGCTTCAGACCTCTGATTACTTCCTTCACCTCTTTCTCTGAAACTTGTTCTTCCATTTTGTCCCGATGATCCTGCTTTATTCCACTCCCTAATTGCCTTTCCAAAATCCCTTTAAGCTTCTCCACACCTATCTCTTTTTTTGCATATAAGGCTTGATAAAAATCCTTCACAATTTTGCATTTATCTCTAGTTTTATTACACCTTATTTCTTGTTTATTGACCAAAACCCCAATTTCCCTTTTTTCCTTTTTAACTTTGGCCGCTCTTGCTAGTAATCTTGAATTCTTATTGCTAAATTCAAAATACTCTCTCTTTAGATATATCAGATCTCTTTTTACTTTTTCTATATCCTTACCCAATAACTCTGCCTTCAATCTTTGTAATTTAGCAAAGATTTTTTTATCCTTGTTTTTTGAATGTTCTTCCTGTAGTTGTTTTATTTCCTTTTCTTTTTCCTCCTGTGCTGCCTTATACAATCTGTATTTGTTACTTGCTAACTTTATACTTTCCCCTCTAAACACTGATTTCATGGCATCCCAAACCACATTAAAATTTACCTCCCCATTATCGTTCCACTGCCAACTTTCCATCCAACTTCCCATAATTTGATCTTTACATTTTTGGTCTTTGAATAGATTGGGATCATATCTCCAACTTCTTCCTCTCCTACTATCCTTTCGTATCCTCAGTTCCAAAAACACTTTAGCATGATCTGATTCCTTAAAAATTCCTACTTCAATACCCTCGATACTTTAAACCAAATTTTCCGGATAATCTATTCTGGAATAGAACCCATGAACATGTGAAAAATAAGAATATACCCTTTCCAACCCCTTAAACTCTCTCCAAGAATCCTTCAGCCCCAGCGCAACCATCCACTTATCGAGAACATTCCCTTTCATACCTGCTCCACACCTTGCTAAGTTCGTACAATCTAAATTTGACCTAATCAAATTAAAATCTCCAGCCACAATCATCTTTGCCACTTTTTCTAAAACCACAATTTTACGAACTTTTTCTAAAAATTCCACTTGATGTTCATTTGGAGCATAAATATTCACCAAAAGTATTTCCTCATCATCAATTTTCCCTCTCACTATCAAATACCTGCCCTCCTGATCCACAATACTTTTTGTTATCTCAAATCCTAATCTCTTATAAATCAAAGTTGCGACTCCTCTCGCTTTTGAAGTGCCAAACACCATTTCATAGTGTTGCATCCACCCCCAAAAAATCTTATTTGTATCCTTTGAGTTTTGATGTGTTTCCTGTAAGAACACTATATCAGGTCTATCCTTCTTCAATGCCAACTGTAAGCTCCGCCTCTTAAGAATGGAACCTGTACCTTTTACATTCCAGGTTAATACCTTGATACTACTCATAATCTGTTACCATTTCACCTTCTCTAATTTCCAAACTCTCCATTAGGCGTGCTACCACCAACCCCCTACCCTCAAAAAGAAAAAATATATACAAAAAACACACAATATCGCTCTCCCCACTTTCTCCAGAAAAAAAGCCGCCTTCGATATCCAAAGAGGGGAGAAGGGGAACATGGAAGATGTGCATAGGAGTTAATGCATCGCGCCACCACATCTTTCTACAATCTTAGATATAAAGAATTGTTGCATCAACACTTATTGCTCACTGCTCCTTACTTGCCTCCTCCTCCACCATGATCAATGACAACAACTCCTCCTCTCTCCCCTGCTGTGCCCCACCCGCAGCACCACCCGCATCCGCCCCCTCATAATCTCTTCTTATGGCCCCCGAATCCAGCAAATCTTTTCTAAGAGTTAGCCACTCCTCCGAACCCGCTTTAACCAAATCAAGCAGAGACAAATACTCCAATGGGTCGGTCCTCTCATCAATAACTTGCATTCTTTTTTCAAAAAAAATGCAATCGCTGTGGAAATCTCCAATTGTACCTTACACCTTTAGTCATCAACAGTTTGGTTACCGGTTTCATCTTATACCTCCAAGCTCTTTCCTTAATAGAAATATCGTTATATACTTCCACGTCAAAACCATCAATTTTCAGGGCGCCCGAACCTGCTTGTTTTAAAAAAGCCATTACTCTAAGTTTGTCACCCCAATTTGCAAATTTAACCAAAACATTTCTTTGGACCACTTTCCCTCTTCTTGAGCCCACCCTGTATGCACTCACAATGTCTTCCTGTACAAATTCCTTTCCCATACTTAAATTGTTTAACCACTGGAATACCCTCTCTCTTAAGAGGTCTGGCGTCCGTTCAACCATGTGACGTATAACAATATTCTGTTTTCCCATCATATCTTCCATAGCATCAATCCTTTTTTCCTGTTCCTCCATTTTCACTTTATTCTCCATCACCCCCTCCTGAGTCCCCTTTATTTCATTTCTCATAACCTTCACCTCATTTTGAACCAACTTCACATGTCCTTCTATTTTTTGCAAATTTAATTCTACTTTTTTTGTTAAATCCATAACAGATGCTACCACCTTATCTTGCTTTTTCAACATTTCATTTCTGTCCATCACTCTTCCATCTTCCATCTTTTCCATCTTCTGAAACAATTTACCAATTTCCACCATAATTTGGGTTTGATCATAAGGTTCAGGTGGTGGTGATGACGACGGGGGGACCTCTTCCGTTGGTAGTTTTTCCTTTCTCTTTGATTTCACCACAGGCTCCTCCTCCTTTGCTTTTCCTCTTGTGCCCTTACCCATGATAACGTCCACTGAAAGTTCTAATGCTGCAATGCACTATATAGTTGTTAAACACTCCAATTAAGCCTGGTCCAATGCTGCCAAAGCTGCCAGCAGTCCTTTGAATATAGTATAACCTAGTTAATGGAGAAGAGCCAGCAAATCAATTGTTGTAATCCACAAGAAGCAGGAAGCAGGAACCAAACAACCAGTAAGTATTTGTAATCCAACGGAGCCAACCACCAAAATCAGCCACTAAACATGCCCAGTATTTTCAGGGAGCAAATGCCCCAATATATCCACTTGTATCAGCTCAGCAGGGGAGAGAAAGAGAAAGGAGAAAAATTCCCACGAAAAAATTAAAAGCTATAATCCACACAGCGAAGGAGTAAAAAAGAAAAAAGTAAATCCACTCTTAGGGCAAACGAAACAAAAGCCCTTTTCCCAGTAGCTGCGACGGCTTCAGGCTTCAAGGGGGAAGCCCCTCCTCCTTCTTCTTCCCCAACTCGGCAAACTTTAAAAAAAGAAAAAGGGAACCACTCTTCTTTACTTCAGCCTCGGCTTCAAAATGCTGAGATGACTAGCGCCCCAAAGCCAAACACTTTTCTTCAATAGCCACTTCCACACACCTCAAATCAATCTGCAGCTCCCCTGGGTCTCTCAAAAGCCATTGTCCAAAAAGCAAACTCCACTTTCGATTTCCAGGATCGCCGCCATTAACTCCAAGTACAATGCCCCTCTATTCTCTTCTGCCGACTCTTGCCACCTCCAATCACTTCAGGGCAAAACAATCCGCTGCCACCTCAAGCTCCCATCAATATATATATATATCAGTTGTTTAACTCACTTTCTTGCTGGTGCCACTTTTATCGGTTCACCACCGTCTCGCCGGTCCCATTCTCAGCTCCTCGGTCAGGAGAAACCGCGGCTTCCGTCGCTTCCTCTCCCACCGAGGATACCTCCCGAACTTCAACCGCCCTGCAACAGCTTTTCCCACCAGGCAAGAAGGAGACTTATCGCCACCAAAATACCTCAGTAATTTGCCTTGTTAATTCCTTATTCTCTTCAATTACCACATTGATAAGCGTGAGCGCATAAATCAAGATGTTACTTGCCGGCCATCTTAGCCACGCCCCCTGCCCAACCAATTCCTTAGAATCATGCCCAAAACCTAGGTTTCACCCTGAAGGATTCACCACTACCACCCCAACCCAGCACTGTTGTTGTTAGATAGGTGCAAAAATGGACTGAATGAGGGAGTATTTGAGTGGTTGTAAGCAACAACGGAGTGAAGCAAAAAGCACTGATACCTATAGGGTAAATGTTGTGTTTGAATACATTTATTGCTGTAATGTTTTGTAAAATAGTTAGGATCAGTCCGATCTTCCATTTTGTCTCCTTCTTCTTGGTCTTGAAACATTGCAGGACTGCGTTCCCGCCTAAACTATGTAGTCTGTACAGTCTTCAGTCCGGTCTATTGACCTCCCAGTCACCCCACTCCCCTTCCTGGCATTTCATGCCCAAATGTATCCATTTCTGAGTGTATATATTGAGCAGTGCTACGCCATTGCTCCCCATGTTCTGACTGCCTAATAAAGTTGTTTGGCTCTGTATTCTGGCTGCTTCACATTTCTACCAGAACATCAAAGTAAAGCAAACACTTTAAGAATCTTTTATATTACATCTAGCATTTCTGAGGTTATGTTGGTTTTAATCAAAGATGCCTAGGCATATGAACTACGACTAAGTGCAGGACAAAGTGAAAGATTTGAGATAGTGTTGCTAGCTAGGATTCACATTATAATCTTTCCTTTATCTAGCTTAGTTAGCTTTCTACATTGTTTATTAATAGGACTGATTGCAAACTGTTAATAAAAGTCTGTATTCCTTTCACATGGTTAGGTCAGAATATGTCCATCTTTCCTTCCCTGTGCTTCTAGCTTTTTCCTCTCTCTGTAGTCAAACAATCCTCTTTCCTGTTCACTTTCACACATTTGCTAGAAGGATGTTACAGACAGAAGAAAATACTCCGGTCTACTGCATCTGTGGAATGAATGGCCCTGGGTAGCTTTCATCTACCCGAAGCAGGTCATTTGTGTTTTTCCTTTGACAAGAATTGATTTTCAGGAAGATCCAAAAATACACAAATACCTTCACTGACCCAGGCAGGGATTGGATCAGAGTTGTCCCCAAGGGTGCAAAGTGGGTTGTATGCCCTTTAGTCAGGTATGGTGTGAATCATTAAGCTATTTGGTTTTTTCATATCAGATCATGGCATAGTACATTGCAATATTTCTGGTTCAGAAGTGTTGGCTAGCTCTATGCCTTTGCCCAAGGGACAATGCTTTACATTCTTTAGAGATACTTTTTCTATGTCCCTTTATGCACAGTCCCCATACAGCTGATTTAAAAGCATGTGGAAAGCATACATGATGGGGAGGAGCTTGCTAGCTGTCCTCCTCCACCCCATGGAAAGCATTTTTCCAAATAAGGACAACTCCTCAAATGCCATGCAAGCCAAAAACTAATTTTTACAGAGGCTCCTTTGTTCCATTTCACGGTGTGTTGTTCACATGCTTCAATAATAATCAAGGATTCAGTTTTATATACAATGGAACCTCGGTTAACAAACGGCTTGGTTACCATAAAATCGCATAACAAAAGGAAATCCATGGAAAATAATGGTTCGGTTTACAGATTTTTTTCAGAACAAATTAATTGGTTTTCAATGCATTCCTATGGGAAAATGCATTCAATGCATTCCTATGGGAAATTCAGTTAAAGTAATTTTCGCTGTAGAAACATCCTGGAGAGTGCATTAATTACGTTAACCAAGGTTCCACTGTAATTCTATTTTCACTACAGGGAACACACATCTTGTGCCTATGAAGGAGGTTTAGTCTGATACTTGAGCAAGAAAAAAAGCAGGCCAGGGTGTTGCTTGGGACTGATTATACATTGCTTCTGACAGCCTCAAGTAAATCTCACAAGTCTGGACAGTAGAAACAAAGCTGCAAGGAATTACATTTCTATACGTGTGTTCTAGCATGTTCTACATTTTATTCATCTTTTCTATATGTTGTAATGATCCATGGGAGTCGAGGTGCTGAACTCAAGGAAGGCACGTGAGACTGATGTATGAGTCCTCGGGTGGTCTATATTTATTAGCTTGCATTCTGGATCACTTGCACACAGACTGCACATGACCCCTTTAACAAAAGGCTTGTTTACGTAGCATGTTGCTGGCTAAGGTACATTTGCCAGCCTAAGAAAGTACTGTGTGCCTAGGTTCGACATAGGCAGAATAATCAGAATAATCAGCAGATGTAGCAAGACTCACTGTTCCTGCCTTATCTAAGTCCTAGAAGACTCTGTGTACCTATGCATAGCTTGTTTGGTCTAGCTGCAGTTTGCTTTTGCTCAGCTCAATCCGTGGGTGAGCCAGATACTGTATGCTGTTTACTAGGCATTGTGACATTTGGCTGACTTCTGTCCTACTACTCTCAGCACCCCAGCCAAGGAAACATGGAGTCACTACTGCTCCCTTATTACTATTGGCCCATACCCAATTTCCTTACTGGTCGAGCCAGGTTGGTCTCGAGCTTGTTTGCATAGCCCGACAAGCCCATTGGGAAAGGTTGCTGTCCAATCAGAGACCTGGGCAACCCACAACTTTACTCCCAGTAAAGGGAAATTAAAGTTGGTCCATGACCTTTCTTGTTCTCCAAGCTATGGCAAAGCCATGTTTCCTTGCAAAAACAGCGTTTCTTACTTGATAGCCTTTCTTATGTAAACCCCTTGTGTTGCTTAGTTTACTGGCTGTTATGGGAGCTTCTGAAGATTCCAGGGACACTTATTCTTGTCTTATTCTTAGGAATAGGATTCTTCTTCTTCTTCCATATCTGAATCTGAATATGGGCAATCATCATGGCGATCAGCCATGATGACTGTTCTGAAAATATAATGCATTGGTCTTTCATCTGCTTTCCGTGATGCAGCATTTATACTTTTAAAGTATAAGGAAGTAACAAAAGGAAGTAACAAAAGTTTGCTGCTCTGTCCCAGCCTAATGCCCATACATTTTGTTTTTGGTACCCAAAACCCCAGCCCACCATTCTAACCACATTTATTTTTAAAATTACATTTTATTTATTTATTTATTTATAATTCAAATTTCTATGCTGCCCAATCAGGCGAACCCATCTGATTCTGTGTTCCTTGGTTACCAGGACTACAGCTCCCCATTTTAAGGAGCCTGATATTGTCACAGGGCATATGATTTTAAGAAGTTAAAAACTTCAAAAACAATTGCACAATGACATGCATGGTAGAAACTAATATGAATTTTAGCAATAGTAGAAGCAATTGCTCTAGAGTGTATAAGACAATGAAGAAGGCAAGGGTGCTTTTGAACATGTCTCAATAGCATATCCTGAAGCCAAAATCTGGGTTGTCAAATCAGTATCACTCCATTCCATGAGATTTGTCAAAAACAAATCTTGCCAGACTAATCTAATTTCATTTTTCGATCATTTTTCGATCAATATGGTGTACAGTGGGAATGCTGTTGAAATAATATCTTAATTCATCAAAGCCCAATGATATTGTGATTAGCAAGCAGGGTTTGGCCTAGATAGCACAAGTGTCAGGTGGATAGAGTTGGTTACAGACACATACCCCGATAGTGCTTATTAATGGGTCTTAATCTGAATCTGGGAGGGGGTAACAAGTGGAGTACCACAAAGCTTAGTCCTGGGCCCTATGCTCTTCAACATTTTTAAAAAAATTAATTGATGAGGCAGGGAAATCTTACCAAATTTGCAGATGACACTAAACTGAGTGAAATAGTTAATACCTTGGAAGACAGGAGCAGAATTCAAAAATATCTTTATAGGCTTTAACCCTGGGCTGAAATCAACAAAATGAAATTTAACAGGGATAAGTGCAAAGTTTTACATCTAGAGAAAAGAAAATAGATGTACAGTTACAAGGTGGGGAATACTTGGCTTAGTAATACTACAGCTGAGAAGGATTTTGGAATTGCTGTAGACCACAGGCTAAGTTTGAGTCAACAGTGTGATGTGGCTGCAAAAAAGGCTAACATTGTTTTAGGCTGCATTAACAGAAGAATAGTCTCAAAAAGCCATGAGGTACTATTCCCCCTCTATTCAGCACTATTTAGACCACATCTAGAGTACTGGGTCGAAATCTGGGCACTGCACTTTAAGAAATATGCAAACAAACTAGAGCAGGTACAGAGAATGGCAAAAAGGATCAGAAGACTGGAAACCCAAGTTATATGAGGAAACACTAAAGGAACTGGACATGTTTAGCCTTGAGAAAAGGACACTGAGAGAGAATATGATAGCACTCTTTAAATACCTGGATTTAAATAACCTGCAGTGGCTCAAGTCGCTAAGACGCTGACTGGGAAGCGGAAGGTCAGCAGTTCGATTCCCGAGTACTGCAGGACGGAAATGAGCTCCCGTCTTCATCTCAGCTCCTGCCAACCTAGCAGTTTGAAAGCAAGAAATTGCAAGTAGATAAATAGAGACCACTTCGGTGGGAAGGTAACAGCGTTCCGTGCGCTCCGGTGTCTAGTCATGCCTGCCACATGACCACGGAAACATCTGCAGAAGCAGACAGTGCTGACTCTTCGGCTTAGAAACAGAGATGAGCACTGCACCCTAGAGTCAGATACGACTGGCTTTCGAGCAAGGGAAACCTTTACCTTTACCTTAATCATAAAGAGGAAAGACACGATCTACTCTCAATAATCCCAGATTGCAGGACGTGTAATAAGGGGTTCATACTGGATGTAGGCTGAATATCAGGAAAATCTTAATGGTTAGAGCAGTACGACAACAGAGCCAGTTGCCTCGGGAGGTGGTGAGTGCTCAAATGCCAGAGACATTCAAGAGAAAGTTGACAACTACCTGTCGGATCTGCTTTGATTTGGATTCATGCATTGAGCAGGAGGATTGACTTGATGGCCTAAAAGCACTCTTCCAACTCATTTATTCTTTGATACTATGATGGCATCGGACACTGTTGGTGCTGCCACTAAACTAGGGATGCAAGGCCTATTGACACTGCAGAACACCTTCCTGGAGAACATTGTCAACAGGTTCAATGGGTCACATGTCACCTTAGAGATCACTATTGTGGCACCAAAACCTGTCAGCAGATGACTCACTGGTTGCCCCCACATACATACAGTCTCTGTTCTGGAGTGCTGAACTGTCAAATTTCTTGTAAATGCAGTGGTTTGAAATCCCATGTACTCTCCTGCAACAATATGCTGCACAGTTTTTGATCAAATCATAAGTCATCCCATTAGGACATGCACACTGATGCAAAGAAGATGTGATGAGAAATTGACAGTCAATCAATTTCAAAGGGGAAAAACTCCAGAGTCAACTGGTTTATTTCAACAATGTAGAGGAGCCCTTAGAAGTGAATGGCTTTGCCCTCCCTCCTCCCCTGTTGCTTTCTCTATGTGGAAAATGGCAGGTCTCCAGGGGAAATGTTCCTGCTAAGGCTCAACACATAAGCAAGTTCCATGGAAAATCAGGATTCTTGTGTGCATGCAGAATGTACAAGCCAGTAGGAACATTTCCCCTGACTTGTCATACCTCAAGTGTTTAAATCGCTGAAGCCAACCTCTCTCCTCTGAATGTGATTAGCTTATCCAACTAGGGAATGAATGAAAGGAGATTACAAAATACATTATTTCCTTAATGACACAGTGTGCTTGGAATTATAGATGCATATTTTATAGATATAAGTATATTTTCTGTGTTTCTCAGCTTTATATGCTCTTCTTACTGCTCTGCTTCTGGTTTTATGTCAAAACACTAAATAAATCTGTTTCTTTCATTTCTGTTTTGAGTGATGTAGAAAAATATGTTCCTATTCATAACAATTAAGCTCATGGAACTATAGAACCAGTCATCATTCCTATTGAAATTGTTCTGTAAAGTTGTGTACAGTTTTTGTAAGTTCATTTCATATATAGAGAGATAAGTATACAACAAAGCACTTTTGCACTGCTGCTTTGTGGACATTTAGAGCACATTATTCTAAACCAATTACTTGTTGCTGTTTTGGCTGATTAATCATACTGGAGAATTTCAATATAGTGGAGACAGGGAGCATGTTAATCTGTACTTTACACATGGGTGTTTATAAACAGCAAGGAGGGTCCCCCCTATATGATTGAGCCTCTGACTCAGATAACATTTGCATCAGATAGCGCTAAAACCACATAACGTTAAGCAATCTGAAAACAAAATTGCATCACATAACGTCAAAATCCTATGGGATGCATTGGATAATGTTTGCTAAAGCCTGTGCCGGTTACAATGTATCTCTATGGAGTTTTAACATTATGTGATTCATCCTATAAGATTTTAACATTATCCAATGCATGCATCGGATAATGTTAAAATCGGATAACACTAAGACTTGTTGAACCAAGTTTTGGCCTTATCCGAGGTTTCACTGTAAGAGTAAAGTCACAATCTCACTACTGATACTGGCATTGCCATGTTTATGTGTGTTGCTTGACAAATTTAACTACTCTGTAATTCTTCCATTTTCATCCTCCCATGGCTACATGACATGTAGCATAGTCTCTGCTCTTGGTCAACACTTGCACATTATTTATTTTCAGCCCAATGCTAGCAAAGGAATATCTGGATGAATGTCAGCACCCAAATCCATAACACTGTTGAATCCTGCCTGCATATAAAAGAAGCATCATGAAAATGTTTATATTCTTTCATTGTGGAGTTCTTTCAAGGATTGGCTCTTCTAATTTTTCTATTTTTAATGTGCCATTTCTGTCATGTTATACAAAAGGGAAGCATATGTTGGATTTTCTAACAGGATTTCTTGTTTTTGTTCTCTGGGTCTTCCATAAAGAACTCCTGAAAAATACTCTTTTAAAAAGTACAGGTAAGGCAACAGTAAATCGATCTATTCCAAAAGTTGGAAGCAGTACATAGGAAAGAAAATAATAATCAGACCTACGCAGAACCTAGTTCATATTATCACATTCCTCCTCCATAATTAATCATAATCAAATATGTTGCCTTGCTTGATTGGCATTAACAGCTCAACTCCTGCCCTTTCCAAATTTTGGTCCTCTGTCCACTACACTGCCAGTGCCTACCATCGATGCTGCCACCGACAGTGACAAGTTCTCAGATCATACAGTTTCAAAGACAGAGAAGATGACCTTGTCTGAATGATCAAAATTTGTGGGCAAGAAAGGATGACAGCCACTTCATGATATTGACAAAATTAAACATTTCTGCAGAAGGGCAAAGGAAATGAAAAATTTCTGTGTTGCCGTAATACAGTTTCCAAAAATAAAAATAAAAATGCTGTGTGTGTGTGTGTGTCTGCAATACATTTCTTAAACATCTTACAAGTTGTAAAATAGATTTTATGAGCACAAAAATTAAAAACATGCTGTTTGATGCATCTCTGGAGCAAATAAACATAAAATCCATTATAAATCAGAAATGAACAATCATCTAGCTACTAGTATAACAAGTTTTTAAGGTCTGCCCATATTCTCTTCTCAAGTAACACACAGGCAAGGTTTCTAAAGGAAAGAATAAAAGTTACTATAGTCCCACTCATCCCCTTAGGCCAGTGGTGGCGAACCTATGGCATGCAGGCACAGTGCGTGCACACACACCCATGTGACGTCACCAGCATGCCTCAAGCTGCACATGCGCTGTGCCTGCCCACATTCCACCTCTACCTCCTTGGGCACTAGGTTTCTAAAAGGTTTGCTGTCAATGGGTTAAAAGGCTATGGGTTAAAAGCCTCCAAGGTCAGGAGGAATTATTGTGGAAAGTAGATTAGCTGCATCATGAAATGACAGAAGATGGTGTAGAGCAGGGGTTCCCATCCTATGGCCTGCAGGCTGGCCTTGGCCTGTGACACCATTTCATGTGGCCTGCCATCACTGCCGCACCCAGAAGTGGAAGGGGACATGTTTACATCAGGCGTAAAACATGCCCATACATGCATAAGCATGCCTGTGGCTGTCATAAGTGCGGAAGTGGGCACATTTTTGACAGCTGTAAATGTGCCCACTTCTGCTTCCGGGGTGTGTGGTCCAGCCTGCTCAGCTGTCCAGGGGGCATAGTCAGGCCCATGGCACAAAAGGTTTGCCCACCCCAGGTGTAGAGGATGGAATTTTCAAAATCCAGCATGAGTTCAAAGAAAGACAAATATTCACAAGCATCTCAAGTGTACCTCTTAGGAATCTAAGCCCTCTGACATGGTCCTCAACAATGAACAATGACTACAACCCACTCACCTCTGTTCCAGTGACAAATTTTTGCCTCACAGAAATATTTCCCATTTGTACCCAAACTAGCATATGATGTCAAGCCACTGAAGTCTGCAGCAGAGGAAGTTTCACAGTTATCAACACTACATTTCAGAAGTCTTTTCAGGTGATAAGATAACATAGTAAAGGTAAAGTTCACCATTGCTCGAAAGCCAGTTGTATCTGACTCTATGGTTCAGTACTCATCACTGTTTTATACCTGAAGAGCCAGTGTTGTCTGCTTCTGCAGACTTTTCTGTGGTCATGTGGCAGGCATGACTAGACAGTGGAGTGCACAGAACACTGTTTACCTTCCCACCGAAGTGATCCCTATTTATCTACAGTACTTGCAATTTCTTGCTTTTGAACTGCTAGTGCGGATAAATTTAGGTTCTAATTTAAGCTTAAATTTAAATAATTTTTAAACTAATTTATCTTCTGGATAGTTTTTTAAAAAAACTCAGGGTGTAAATACATTGTAATGAACCCAATGGTTTTTCTGGAATTGGCACATATAAATGTGATGTATTTTCTAACAACTATATGATATATAAGAAATAAGCCCAGTGGTTTTTCATAGTCTCTTATTTCTTTTTGTACTGGTGGGAGGGTCAAATCTACTTGCACCATTTTTTCCAGTTTCATGGAAGTGGTCTTTCAAAAGGACCCCAAGCTGTTTAAGGCTTTATAGATGTAAACTAGCATATTTTGCCCAGCCTTGCCAGACAGTTTTTTTTCTGTGCTTTTGGTCAGGGGTGGTTTTGGTGGTTGTGATTTGAATTTGTGGTTTTTAAATTTATTTTATTTATTTTTTACTTTGATTTTTTACTTTGATTTTTTAAATATTTTTGTCTGTTTTATACTCTTCTGGCCTCTAGGTGGGGCTGTGATTTAGAGTACTGCTATTGTCTTTCTTTGTTCAGTTCTGTTCCGGAGGCATGGAGGTAGGGCGTGTTTGGTAAGTGTTCTTGATTTTTTATTTTGTTTTTATTTTGGGGTGTTGGGCTGGGGGTTTAAGTAGAGAATTTCTATTTAACACCCTCCCCCAAGTGTTTCTGCTTGTTCTTATGTTTTTATTTTGGATTTTAGATGTGTTTTATTGTTTTTGGTATTTCTGGTGGTAATTTTTTCTGCATTTATTTTTTTTTAATTTGTGATAGTATTGTTTGTTGTGTTAGGTATTTTCATGTTGAAGATAGGTGTTTTTAGTGAGTTTTCATGGTTTTTCATTAGTCTTTCTTATTTTGGGTGTTTTTTGTTCAGTTTGTTGCTTATTGTTGTGTTGTTTACTGGGTTTATTTTAATTATTTATTTATTTATGTTTTATTATTTTTGATGCTTGGCATTCTGGTTAACTTTTGTGGGGTGAAGAACGGCCTATTTATCATTTCTTCTTTTCCCCATTGCTGTTTCGAAATTAGGTTTCGATGCAGCGATGGGGAAAAGGAAGAGCCGGCAGTCAGCTCGCTCTTAATCTGGTAACGTTCATTAGGTTGGTCGTGGGAGGAGGCAGAGAAGAGTTATCTGCTTGACAATGGTTCTCTCCTCTCGGCCTTCTTTTTCCCAGGCTTACCTAATGGAAGATCGGCAGGCAACAATCTGTAAGGGGTGGTGCTCTTCCTTGCGGATTGCTGGCTGCTGCTTTTCTATTACCTCCACTGCTGTTTCATGCTAGTTCTCGAAACAGTGGTGTGGGTAGTACAAAGACAGCATCCAGTCATTCGCCAGGTAGTATGCTTCCCCTGATGAATTGCTGCCTGTTGCTTGTTGTTTACACCCTGGCTCAACTTACCTTGAAGCTGGCGGTGGTCTCGCCGTGTCTTCAGTGGGGTAGCAGAGAGGAGAGGGAGTCCCTTCTCTCCCTGTTGCTCTGGGAAAGAAGGCCGGCAGTTGTCTCGCTGTGGTTTTTGTGGGTTTGGGTTAGCGAGGCCATGAGGCATTGTGTCCGCCTGCGGTGGCCTTGCACTCCCATTGCATGAGGCACTATTTTATTTTAGTTTTCACACGCTGGCTTTTTCAGCATTCTGCGCGCTCGCACTCTTCAGCCTGATTTGCTGAAGTGGTCATGGTGCGGTGGATGCTGGGACTTGGAGTTTTGTTTCTCTTGTTCGCATTCATGCAGTGGCTTTTTTCTGCGGCTCATTTTGTATTGGGTGTGCTGGCTTTCCCAACGTTTTCCTTGCTCTCGCCTGTCAGCCTGATTGGTAGAGAGGTGTCGCAGCGTGGAGGACATTGGGACTTGAAGTTGTTTTATTTTTGTTCGTGGGGTGGTTGCCCCACTGATGACTGCCGGACACTTGCGGTGATGGTTGGGCCAGGTAAAGTTAAGTGCGGGCGGCTCGGTAGGGGATAGTAGGGACATGTGCAGGAGCCTTGGCCAGATTCCAACAGTTAACATCCCTCCTTATAGGGAAAGATTACTATGGTAGATTGAGCTCAGAAGCAAACTGAAAGCCATAGCCCCCACTTGAAGACCAATGTTATACTGTAAGTCTAAAGAGTACATTCGGCAGCAGATTGGCCAATACATTTTGCAATAGCTGTCGCCTTGAAACATTTTTTTCAAGGGCAGCCACAGGTAGAATGTGTTGTAGCAATATAATCTAATAGCTGCATTGATTAAATTTTGCAGTCCCATCAGTTTTCATATATTCAGAATATACAACCAAGACATATGTGAATGTGAGAAGCAAAATTGTATGAACAATGAAACTAGCAGCATCAAACCAAAAGCATCTTTAACTGGAAATGGCTCTTGAAAGATGAAATTTTGAAAACATTCAAGAGCTTATCCTTGGCCAATGGATAAATGTGAGAAGGCTCATCATGTTTTGAACAAATCTAAATTGTGCAATTAATTGCACAGTTACTTTTCAAGGCTATTTCAGTTCATGCTTACTTAATACTAGCATATTTAGCCCGGCAAACTGGGCAGGTTATAGTTTTGCAGCCCAGTAGATGGGGTATTTGTGTGTGTGTGTGTGTGTGTGTGTGTGTGTGTGTGTGTGTGTGTGTGTGTGTGTGTGTGTGTGTGTGTGAGAGAGAGAGAGAGAGAGAGAGAGAGAGAGAGTCCAGCAGAGGGCGTGTGTGAGACAGAGAAAGTGAGGGAGAGAGAAAAAAAGAGGAGGCTGCATGCGGGTGAGTTGGGAAGGGGGGGAGGTGGTGGGTAGTTTTCTCCCTTTCCCTGGGGTGTTTGGGGGGGGGAATGGAAAGTGGGATTCAAATTTTTTCCATATCCCACTTTCCCTGAAATGGGGGGTGGGAGGCCTTTTCCCCCCATTAACTGTTTTGAACCTTTGAAACATTTAATAGGGAAAAACAAAGGCAGCAGAAAATGGTTTGTCAGGGGCGGCACTCTCCCAGAGAGAGTGCCTACCCTGATGAAGCATTGACTGCTGCTTCCCCCCCCCCCTCAATTTACCTTGAGGCCAGCGGCATACTTGTTGCATCTTCCTCAGGGTAGTGGGGAGGAGGGGGAGTCCCTCTTCTTCCCATTGTTCCATGGATGAAGGATGGTGTTGGCATTGGCGGGGCCATTGAAGATGAGGGTCTACCCCTCCTTCTTGTAATCCCACTGAAGTGGCTGTGAGGCTGACGGTGGCCTCACTCGCTGGGATGGTGGGGATGGCTTTCCTCCAGGAGACGAAGTGTCTTCTGGAGGGAAGTTGTTTGCCGGCACTGTGGCAGTTTTTTAAAACCGTGCACGCTGGCTTCCGCAGTGTTCTACGCACTCGCACCCTTCAACCTGATTGGCTGAGGGATGGTGTGGCATGGAGGACGATAGATATTGTAGTTCATTTTTCTGGTGGCGGTTGTGGGGCAGTTGCCCCATTCTCGGCGACTGGACCCTTGCAGCAACCCTCACAGGATGGTAAGGTAAGTGGCGAAACCTTTGTTCAGGATGGTTGGGCAGTGTTGTGGCTGCTATTGCTGGACATGCGCCAACCTAGTCCCTCCTTATAGGTAAAGATTTTCTGTGATTCCTAAAATCAGTGAAATCTTTATATGTGATGGAAAAAAGGATGAAATACATGATTGTCATGCTTTCTAGTGTGTCTGGGCATGCACTTATCTATCTGCCTTGACATATTGTAAGCTCCTTGTATTTATGAGTTGTTAGTAGACCTTGATAATACCCTCTTATTCTTTCCTTTGTAAAGCCTAAGAACGATACATGCTTTCTGGAAAATAAAAGATGTATTCTCAAAAACTCTTCTGATCCATTATCATTGAGATTTCTACTAGATATTCTGTAACTTTTTGGATTTATTGTGCAGTGTTTTACAGATGCTAGCCCACCAGTATATCGTATCATGCATAAATCCTAAACAATTGTGGATTCTCCAGTACTTATTTAAACACATCATGATGAGTCACAGCTCTGCTTTCTCAATTTAGGAGACTATAATTATTTAGAGAGGTGAGAGTTGCAGGTGATATAATGTTGATAAATCTAATCTTTAAGTGCAATATTGAATCATATGTTGCCCTTAAAATGAAAATCCATGGAGGAGTAATTAGTGTGGACAATCAAATCAAGCAGATTTTTTAAAATCTGTTTTATTTAGTTAGTTGACTGGACCTGACTTTGTTCATGCAGCCCAAATTTTATTTGTCTGGAGATATTTTTTATTCCCCTAGCAGAGCTAATTCTAATAGCAGTGCATCTTTCTCACCAGATTAATATGTTGAAATGTCTTTAGGTAATTCTTATTACCTTGAACAATTTTAAACTTTAATCTTTAATTTGCCTCAAGTGCCAAAGTATGAAAAAGTTCAGGGCAGCTTTACATTACATTATGCCAGCTGAAGTGAAATATAATTTGACAAAATTGTTGGAGCATATTCATATCAAGAAATAAATGTTCAATATTGGCTCCAACCCTGTTGCCCTGGGATACAAAGAGTAAAATCCTTTTGATGGATTGGACTCAGTTTGGAGGTATAACTACAGAAGATTAAAATCCATTTCCATAAGGATACTGGAAATGATTCTCTCTCCTTCCTTCCTTGGTTTTGGGCCATACTGTCAATATGTTTCTTTTACTGTACTATCCAGTGACTCAAAGCTGTATCTTTGAATAAAAAGCACTGTTCAGGAATTCTTACATTATTTGTGGAACAGAAAACTGTGGTTGTGATTATTGGGCCTTCACCCAGGTTTCATGAGTACCTCGTGTTATTTGACAGAGGACCAATGATTCTTTAGATATGTTTTGTTAAATTTGAAAATTGATGGTATTTGACTCACAACTCCCTACTTGCTTTTGCATGCCCCATTGCACTTCAGTTGCTGCTAAATTTGCTACCAGAAAATCCACTTTTAAATATGACATTGCCTATTTTAATGGTTCCCTTTTTCTAATTAAAACAAGATGTGTAGAGACTATACAACCTGCTTTCAAGATCAATCACCTTTTTGGAAGCCTTTTCAAAGTGACATTAGATTAATAAACCCACGTGTGTGTGTTTTGTATATGTTTTTTTTCCTTTTTTGTAACCCTCCCTCCCCTCACACACACTCAGGAATGGTTTTTCAAGAGCTACATCAAAGAAGTTTAATGTGGTGGATTCAGCAGTGTAGTTAAGCTCCCTACTGCCAGTAGTTGTTCATGTTTCCTATGCATGGATATATTTTTATAAATATACTAGCTGATTGCCCAGCGTTGCCTGGGGGTCTTTATTTCTGTGCAAGGAGGCTTCTTCCCCCATTCTCCTCCTTTTCCTTGTTTCTCCATCCTCCTGTTTTCCCCTTTCTTCCTCTCTCCTCCTCTTCATTCCCATCTTCTCTGTCCACTTCTCCTCCTTTACTGGTCTCCTATCCTTTCCCATTTTCCTGTTTCCTCCTTCCTCATCCTACTCCATCCACCTAGTTTTCTTTTTCTTCCTCTCTCCTCGTATCTCCCTCCCCCCCATTCCCTTCTCTCCTTTCCTCTTACTCTTCTTTCCAGCCTCCTCCTCTTGAACACCTGTCCATGCATTCTCCTCTTACTCTTTTTATGCCTCCATACTCCCCAGGGGGGATTCCACATTCCTGGACTGAATAGACCATGTTCAGGGCCATCTGGCCCCTACCCACAATGTCTCCTACTCTGTCTCCTCAGCTTTCCCTGCTGGCTCGGTACGCTGAGCATCCGTTGGGCTGGTGGGTGGGCGGGTGCTGTCAGCCATTGTCCCACCTCTCACACACGCTCCGGCTGGCCTCTATTCCATGGCTTAAAGGAAATCAATCCTGACTGCTCCTTGGAAGGACAAATACTGAAGCAAAAGCTCAGGTACTTTGGCCACCAAATGAGAAGAGAAGACTCACTGGAGAAGGCCCTGATGTTGGGAAAGATTAAATGCAAAAGGAAAAGTGGGTGGCAGAGGATGAGATGGCTAGATGGCATTGCTGATCCAGTAAGTGTAGATCTGGGCAGACTACGGAGGGTGAAAGATGACAGAGGAGCCTGGTGTGCTTTGGTCCATGGGGTTGCAAAGGGTTGGATCTGACTGTGTGAGTGAACAACAACAACATGGCTAAATATGGCACACAGAGCCTGCCAATGTGACCAATATGGACAGTCCAATTCCACATGTTCTCTGCTTTGATACTCAATTACTCCTTACTTGTCTTTTTTTCGATGTTTATCCATTTTATCAGATTATTTTAAATCTTCCCATTTATGTCAAAATTTATTAAGTGACTTTTAGGTGGTCCAGCCAAAACCTTGTCCTTCAGCATCCATCCATCAAGGTGTGTTTATTTTACTCTTCTGGCTCTTCTAATGTAAGATTTAGAGTTTCAAAGATGTGCAAAAAACTTTTCCTTTATTTTAGTCATCATCTAGGGGACTGGTGTCATTAAAATGGATGGACTTCGTGTTGTATTACCTTATTTCATTCATTATTTGCTAGCACTTCTTGACATACTTCCGCGTGGGAATGCCAGCCAAATAATAGACTTCTTTAGTGGCAGTACATTTCAGGTAGCCGGTAATAATCTTGCATGATTTATTCGTTAAGCACTATATCTACTTCATTAAGAGCTATATACATTTGTTTCAGTGCAGCAAGAAGAATTTCCTAGAATCAGTATTTCCTGTTTATGAATACATTCCTGAACATGTGTTGATTTATACCATCTGGAATTAGCATATTCTCCTGCAGGATACCATGGGGATGAAGCTCTTATTCTTATTATTTGTGGATGTGCATCCCAATCTTAACATGGCATTTCTTAAATATATTATTTCTAGCAGCAACTTTCTGTTAATGCTGTTTAGAAATGTTTTCTGTAGGTCAGAATCCTACAGAGCCCATTGATTCACTACACTGGGGAGGGGCTTAACACAGAAAGAGCCTCCTCAAAAATTGCAGTATTTTTGAACCACAATCAGGTGTACCCTGGTAATAGCATCCTTGTGTTACTAGTTAATCTTTCTCACACTATGTTAGGCAAAAGGAACTGCAGAATCAACTCCCCAAAGGGTAGCCTCATTTTGGCAGTTTCATGTCTGGCCTAGACACAGAAGAAAATCTACACCAGGAATGTCAGCCTCAGCAGTAGTGTAAGTCCTGATTAACTCACCTGGTCCTGGAGTACTGACTATCAAGATTGCATTCCTGGGGCTAACTCTTGATAATACCGAACATGCCTCCTCCTGCAACAGTGCAGCTGCTGCTACAGCCCCAGTGGAAACCATATGCTTCGAGGACATCCAGGCAAGACAAAATCTCATTAGCAACATCTTGCAACTTGTCAGTCTTAAAGTGCCAGATCTCCTTCTGAGGACGCCCAGAGCAAATCTCTGAAGCTTGTGTTCCTATTCCTGACAATGCTCCAGGGTGCCCAAGGGCACAAAATATATTTGAAATTGAGCCTCCCTTTATCAGATGATGATGGTATGATAATATTAGGGGAGAGGGAGTTCTGGTGGTCCTGCTAACTGGATGCTTGCTATCAGGAACACCCAAACTCGTTTTATTTTATTTTGTACCATTGCTAGAACTACAAAGTGAAAAGAGAGGAACAGATCTGTACAAGAACAAGATACCTGCAAATTATCCCATGCATAATATTACAGCCTCTACAAAGAAGTGCAATAAGGTATCAAACATCCAACCTCTGGCTCCACATATCTAGCCACTTAAAATTGTAATGTATTAACTTACACAATTTGCAAGTTAAATTAGCTTGTTATTATTATTACGACTAGTGCTATTGATCTTTATTTAAATACATATTTATTTATTTTAACCATTTCTTTATATTTATTGATTGTAATTAATTTACTAATTAATTCAGAACTTCCCTGATTAAAAATAAACTAAAATAATAATTCAATATATAAAAAGATTGCACATGTTACTATTACATGTCATAAAAGTAAACAAAATGGATACCACCTTATAAATTGGTGGCCAAAGACAAAATGGTGGTTGGTTCTTCTTGGGCAGAGATTCTCAATCTGTGGCCCACGGCACTATTTCATGTGGCCCACCACCACCTTCACCACACCAGGAAGTGCCATGTGGTGGAGGAAGGGCAAAATGGCCATCCGGCCCCCGAAGCTGTCTGAGGCAGTGTGACCCAGTCCCCAGCTTTAAAAGGTTGAGAACTCCTGCTCTTGGGTGTCAGAACCCCCACTACCACTACCATTCAGAAGCTGCTACCATAAGCGGAAATACGAAAGGCAGGGGAGAGATGGGATATAATGAAGGTGGGGGCAACCACAGCAATATCCCATCTCCCCATGAATAAAGAAAGCTGTTACTGTGGCCACTGGAGACCAAAAAGCTGAGCGTGCCCCCTTCAAAAATACCCTGTAACAGAATTAGAATTAATTTGGTAATAAAAGGAGACCTCAGTAAGCAGTACCAGCAATATGAATCCCCCCCCCCCCCCAGCAAGATGCATCCTGCAGTTTTAAGTCAGCCAAATGTCTCAGAGTGTGCCCTGTTCTTTGGCCACAGAGCAAGAGGCTGGCTTTGGACAGGGCCAGCCTAAATGCCAGTTGACAATCCCTCCCCACTCCGAGCCAGCAAGTGGTAACATTGAAATGTCTTCTGCTCCATTCCTTGCTTCCCTCTCACTGGAAGAAGGGAAATTCCCTCTCCTTCTAAGCCATTTTGTGGTGGAATCCAGAGGAGGCATTTCCAGTGTTGCTTTGCTAAAACATGCTCTGTATGTTTGGAAAAGGAATTGGTTTGGGGTTTTTGTACATTAAAAACTTGCCTTTCCAATGGAAACCTTCCATCAATTAGAATGCTTTCACCATTTTCAGCTTGATAAGTGGCTCAGAATCTCTTAAAAGCTTCCTCACTTTTTCAGATGATTTGAAAAACAAACCAACCACATTTTCTAATCTTCAAGTGCATTTCCAATGCCCGGTGGAAGAGCAGAGAAATGTTCAGTATAATTATTACAATTGGTTATTTCACAGAATGTATGACTAGGCCCAAATTGCATCTCCTGTATTGGGAAGATTGCAATGAATGGTGGCAGATCCAAATTCTTGAATTAGTTCTATTCATTTCAATAGGAATTCCTGGTGAACTGCTCCAACTGACTCCCCCAGTTCTTGTTTAAATGCAGCATTGATGTTGATGTTTTTAATAGCAACTATTCTTATATACCACCCAACAGTGCTTAGTGTATTTTTTGGGCAGTTTGCAAGTTAATGAGCATTGTGCCTCAAACATGCTGGGAACTAATTTTACTAGCCTTAGAAGGATGGAAAGCTGAATCAGTCTTGATCCTTGTCAAAACTGAACCACCAGGGCTCTTCAAAGTGTGAAAGAAAATTTCTAAATTGGGTTCCAATGACATGGCCATAGTTTTCATGGCATTGGTGGACACCCTAGCCTCTTCAGAAATCAGGTTGCAGTCTTCCAAAGAATCTATGTGTGGGGGAGTATTTCACGCATACTGGTCTTTTCTGCAGAACTATTGTCTCGGTTGTGCATCTGAGTATCTCTGCATTGGGCCATTGCATATTCTGTTGAAAGTGTATTGGTTCCTGCAAACAGTTGTAAACACTGCTAGTTCAGGGATCTGGCTGTGTCAAAAATTCTCTGAATATTTAGACAAATTTACACAGATACATTCTGAAGTTACCAACCAGTATGTTAAGGTCTGAAGATATAGTTAGCAGAAACAGTGGTGCTGAGGTGGATGGAGCCTGAAAACATAGATGCCACATGGATTTTCATCAATTGCAAGCTTATACAGCTATCCAAGGTGCTGAACCTATTTTTGAATAGCTCCTGTAAAGTCTGAAATAAAACAGAGAATAGATTCACTACACCCAGGAGAATAGACTCATTTGCTTTCTCTATGAGATGAGTACATGCAGTTCTGCTCCCTGTCCCATGTTTTCTTTGATAATGACAAATCTAACTTTAGAAAGTACCAGTGACAGTATTTATTTAGTAACTACTATGCGTGTGGTTGTCTCCTCCTTACCATGTGGACTGTAATTGTTCCATTGTTGGCTCTACAGTTTTATAGTCTGGCTGCTTAAACAATATTCATTAGAAATGTCTCTGTTTCCCCAAATGATGCTAGAATGACTGAGAATTCCCATAAATGTACAAGAATTAATGACATCTGTATGAGATGTGAAATTCATTACATTTTCCTACACAAACATTTTAGAATTCAGTGCATCAGTGTGTTGGAATAGTGTTATTCACAAGTGAAGGTGGCTTTATTGCTGTAGTCAATTCTCAGCCTCCCTCTATATTATCACCTGTGGCAGCACAGTGTATTTGATGGGGATGCTTTCATTTTACCACACTTCCAGATGTCTTCATGGACAACAGACCCTTCCCCCCTTGCAATAGGGTGGGAAGACTATGGTTACAAGATGGTAAAGAACTCAAAATCCCTCTCAAATCCATGAGGTGTTTAAGGCAGGTTTATGTATAGCCCTACTATTTCTGAAAAGTAGGCAAATAGGTGCAGAAGGAATCTATGGGTTGGCAATTCTCTCAGCTTCTTCACACACCCACCCCAGTATGTACTTTCTGCAGTGAGAGAATGATCATTTCTGGACTTGAATTCCAAACTCATAATCATCACCACTCTCGTTTTATTGGTATGGTATTATTTTTGTCTCTGCTGATGGTAAGGCCTTTCTGAGCAAAACTGCACACTTACTATCTTTTCAGATCTCATGAGCTTTCTTATGAGCTATCTCAACTCCTTAATACCTTCAAGCTATGAAAAACAAAATGCTACAAACTTTCAGTTTTGACTGGGTTGTAGAAAACATAATTTGAAAAAAGAAAGATTTTTTAAAATAAAAAAGGTATAAGTCGATGGATAGTTTCAGCTCTGCCCTAGATTAATTATTGATCGCTGAGTTTTTGAGAACAAAGTGCCTTCTGCTAGCTATTTTTCCCCTTTCCGTGATTGTGCTGATAGTTCCAAACCACAAAGAACAAAATCCTGAATATAAATAATTTCACTAATGTGAAACTGCTGGCTTTTCAGTATTCATTCAGGTAACCTTTTCCTTACCATTTAACTCTATATGATGTGAAAACTGTTTACAAGGTAGACCAATTTCAGTAGGAGGTAATTTAGAGTAGAGTGAGGAAGAAATTTGAGTGGAACAGTTATTAACTGCTGATTTTGTTGAAACATTTCTGTTGTGGCACCAAGAATTAAGAGGCTCTCACCATGCATCACATATTGGAAAATCCTCACAAAACAGAAGTTGTATAATGCCTAACAACTGTTCCTAGTCAAAAAAATTATAAACATTTTGTTTTTCAGCCATTTGGTTAGGGGATAAAACCTTCCACTTTGCCTATACAAATACTGCAAGTTCCTATATATATAGCACCTGATCTAATGATTCTAGGATGGGGAGAAGGGAACATTATTTTACAGCACTAGTAATTGTGTATTTCTGCATGAAAACATTAGCCAGTATTCTACTGCGTCACAAACAGACTACGCCAAATGAATCAATAGAATTTACCTAAGTGTGGGCTTACCATTGATTTAGTAAATCTTCTCCTAGGTAGGACTACCAATAATATACTGGCCACTTAGCTTAATCCTAGCAACATTTACACTGTTACCCCAGCTTGTTTATAAAGTATAAAAAAGTATAATGAATGAAACACATTTCATCTCTTGCTATAATGGGAGAGGGATATAAAAAGAGAATAAAAAGTGACTGGCAATTCAATCATCTAATGAAAATGATCAAGGCAAACCTATTTCAGAGGAAAATGACATTCCAAGAACTTATCAAATTAGCTTACAGATACTATATGTCATAATATAGGTGGAGGAAAAAATAAATCTTTTTCTTTTGAATTAATTCAATATCATTCTATTAACATAATTTCATTTTCTCTTTTAAATTAACGAGCCTTTTTGCCTCTCTTAATATATTCATAAGCCCTATTGTTATCTTGCAAAGTCTTACTTTATATTAGCATACTATTTTAATACACTGTGTTTATTTTTGGAATTTATATATTGAATTAACCCTCCTTATCTTTTCAAAATATTTGCACATATAAAGTCAGACTAAACTTTTAACCTGTATTCTGCTTTTCCAAACTGCATTGCAGGCGCACCCACCCAAATAAAGACTCAGACACCGGTATTGGATTAAAGGCATTGGGCCACTTTTATTGAATAATACCCTAGTCCGAATTATCACTTTCAATTGGTGTATCATCCAATTGTAATTCTTTAAGGCAAGCAGGCTGCAGTAGCACTGGTAAGGTTCCACCCAAAATGCCAATGGCTATTGGCTACATGTATCAATTTTTATCAATCTGTTTGTTGACACAAATAAATTGTTGACTGAAGTCAATATACTAACTACTGACCCTACCCTATGACGTGTATCCGTCCAAATATCAAGGTGATGCATGCTGTTAAGCTCCTGCCATCACCCCTTCCATAGTTCGCCCTTGACTGGCCAATCCTGTTTCCCCTGTACGTATCTACGTGTTGGCCTGTCAATTGTGAACCTGCCAGATACCTATGGGTCATAAATCTTTACCTTACCAGTGCTACCCACCACACGGGGAGGCGTCCATGATGACTCACTGCCCCCCCAGACCGTCAGCTCAGTCGCCAGGCCCGCTTGCAGTCCTCCAGAAAGAGGTTCATACCCCTAGTCGACAGGTGGACCCCATCTCCTGCATACAGGCTAAAATCCTGCAACCCTATCCCCGGGTGTCGAATGGCTATCCCCAAGCCATTCTCAACAAGAAACTGGGCAACAGCCCTGTTCACTGACCGCCGGGCATAGTCCAAACCACGGAGATCCATGCCTATAACAGTGTCTCAGCACAATGTCAGACCATAGCAACCATGTGTACGGCCATAAATGATGTAGAAACACCAGGTCACTGTACACCGACATTTTTAAGGAAAGGCCGGTGATCTGTGCGAGATCATTGCCGCCGAGGTGCAGAATCAGAACATCAGGCGGACCAGCATCCCTAATGGACATCAGGCATGGCAACAGTTCCCGCCATCTCATGCCGCGCACACCATACCACCGCATACGTGCGGATGCATGCAGCCCGAGATGGGGTCCCCACTCCGACGATGCAGCATACTGTGCCACCCAGTGCACATAACTGTGGCCCACCAGCCACACTGCCACCGGTGTGCATAGACACACAGGGTCTGTAAAAGAAGGAGAAGGAATTAAGGACATAACTAGGTACTCATACAGTGAGGGGACGTACATATAAGGAAAAAAATGTGCGGACCCCCACCTGCCCATCTGACATATATCAGCCTCAGAGTACCCAAACGCAGTCGCAGTTAATGCGGCGCCTATCCTGAATGAACGAGCCCCAGGGAGGCCCACACTGTGAAGTGCCGTACCGGTCACCCTCCAGAACGGAAATTTGGTAAGGAGAGACCCATCCTGATGGCAGAACAATGGGCCAGGGCACGTACCACGCACTGCCAAAATTGTATTTAGGGCACCAACCGGACAGATGTCAGCAAATGTTCATCGTAGCAGTCTAACACCACTGCCTACTCCATGCTGATTGGCCTTTGAGGAACGAATCCTCAACTGAGCCCACTCCTGGTTGATAGACACATCGTCGAGTTCCAGTGCCCTACGAGACACATCCCCCTTTGACAATGAGACCAGCTCGCTGATTATCAGAGCTCCAAAGAAAGCTACGGTGGTAGCTGCATGAAAAAGACTCCTCATACCTATTGTAACACAGTCTATGCCAACCTCATGCAAGGTGGGTCAGAATACCTGGTGAAACAGGGTGACGTGTGTCCGGGCGGCGGCCACGTTCATGTGTCCACCCTTCCAAGACATGGCGTATCCGGAAGTCACTCACACAGTCAGTAAAGCCCCGTGCCTTGGCCATGAATGCCAAGGCGGAAAGCCTGGTGGCGATGGTGCGTGGGGCCAACCCCTGATCATGAAGGTGCACCATATACTGTAAAACCTGGTCGACCGGTATCAGCCACATTTCAGGCAACTGCCTTTGCCTACAAAAGGTCCTAAATTGAAGGAGTGTATGCTGATACGCCTTACGCGTGTGAGGTGCCAAAGACATGCCCATCGCCCGGGTCACCTCTCCTCGCCAAATGTCCATATCTCAGCCGGGAGTGGAGAGGGAAGTTCCTCTGCGTCTGGAGCCAAGGCACGGTACCGGGAGATCTGCAGGCAGGATAAAGCATCATCAATATCATTATTAATGCCTGGCACATGTCTGGCCCTGAGGAGCACATTAAAGCGCAAGGACCTAAGAACAAATTGGCGAACTAAGGCCATGACTCTGGGGGATTTAGACGTTTGGGCATTGACAATGTGCACCACCGCAGCATTGTCACACCAAAAGTGAACCACAGAATTAGCCCACCTGTCCCCCCAGAGCATAAGGGCCCCCAAAATTGGAAAACTCCAGGAACGTCAGATCGCATAAGTGATCCGTGCCCTGCCATCCCTGGGGCCATTGACCATAGGCACACTGTCCTTCAAAATAAATCCCATACCCCAGGGAGCCGGAGGCATCCGACTGTACTTGGAACTGGGGCTGACCATAAGCTCAGATCTCCAAAAGGAGACACCATTAAAGTCCTGCAGGAATGTGAGCCAAACCAACAGGTCTGCTCGTAAACCCCTAGTCAGCCGTACCCTGTGGTGTCGTTTAGAAAGGCCCACCATAGTGTCACCCAGCCACCTGGCGAAGGCTCTGCCTGGTGTAACCACTCTGCAGGCGAAGTTGAGGTGGCCATGAAGCACCTGCAACTCCCGGAGAGACACCTTACACTTGGTGAACATTGCCAAAATCGCATCAGAGATCCGCCCCCCCCCCCGACTGACAATTCGGTCACCAGGCCCGCTTGTACGTCATGCAAAAGAAGTCCATCCTCTTGCTGACAGGTGAACCCCATCTCCAGAATACAGGCTAAAGTCCTGTAACCCTATCCCTGGATGACGAATGGCTGTCCCCCAAGCCATTCTCGATAAGGAACCAGGCAACAGCCCTGTTCACTGACCGCCGGGCACGGTCCAACCGCGGGGGTCAATGCCTCCTCTATAATAGTGCCTCGGCATGATGTCAGACCATAGCAACCGTGTGTACGGCCATAAATTGTAAAGAAACGCCAGGTCACTGCACTCAGAAGTCTTTAAGTCCAGGCCAGTGATCTGTACAAGATCATCACCTCCGAGGTGCAGAATTAAAACATCTGGTGGTCCAGCATCCCCAATGGACAACAGGAATGGCAACAGTTCCCACCACCTCATGCCGTGCACACCATACCACTGCATACGCGCGGTTGCACGTAGCCTGAGATGGGGTCCCCACTCTGATGAAGCAGCATACTGTGCCGCCCAGTGCACATAAATTGTGGCCCACCAGCCACACTGCACCGGTGTGCAGAAACACACAGGGTCTGTAAGAGAAGGAGAGAGAATTGAGGGCATAACAAGGCATTCATGCAGTGAGGGGATGAACAGACGGAGAAAAAAGGCGCAAATCCCCACCTGCCCTTGCGACGTATGTCAGGCTCCGAGTACCCAAATGCAGCCGCAGTTGATGCAGCGCCTATCCGGAATGAATGGATACCAAATGTAATTTGGTAAGGGGAGACCCATCTTGGTAGCAGAACAACAGGCCAGGGCATTTTGGTGTATGCAAACCAAGACACAGGACACAGCCTCGGGCTGGGTTAACTCAGGTTTATTGCATCGTGGGCAGAGGGAACATGAGGTAATGGCGGATCGATAGCTCTTTATATACAGCAGTAATACATTTGAACGTGGTGCCATGGTAGCCCATTGGCTACTGTCTGCGTGACGTCATTTCAGGTCACGCCCTTCTTGTCCAGGTGTAGGTGGTGGCGGGAAAACTTCCCGCGCTGTTGCCTTTGATGAGTTCGGACCAAGAGAGCTTGGACGCTCGCTGCTGCCAGCTGGTGGTCATTAGCTCGCGTCCTATTACAGGGTTTATATGATACAGCTGAAGGTTACATTGTTGCTATAGGCAAGGTTACATTGGCTCAGATACATTGTAGTCCATGTGTACAATAAAACCATCAGAACACAACACCCCTCCCCCCTAGGACGAGACAAAGTCTCGAGCCCACACTTAAACACACTCCCCCCCCCTTAGGAGACAAAGTCTCTCAGCCAAGATGGCTTATTTCGAACACGCTGGGGTCTCGATGCGGGCTGCCTCTCCCCGGGTTTGCTACCTTCTCTTTGTCCCCTGGTTTCCTGTCCTGTAATATGAGAGGGAGACTCGTTAGTGACTTGCCGCGGCTCCGCGGCGTTGTTGGGAGGTGTGCTCTTTCTTAGGGAGGAACCGGGGGCACTGGGGGCTAACGGAAAACCCCTCTTCTCGCTTGGACGGGTGGGGGAACACTCCTGAAAACCCCCCCGGCTCGCAAAATCAAAATCAAAATCACAATCGGGGGCAGCGGTCGCGAACTCCTCTCCCCCTTCCCCGGCCCCTGATAAGACTGGCGTATCAAAAGGATATGAGTCGGGGCCGCTGCTACTGCTTCCTTCCCCCCTTGCTTGGGACTGTTGTCCACTGCTGTCTCCCCCTTGGGCTAAGCGGGTGGGGGAGAACCCTAACGCTGAATCCTGTTGCTGAGCTCCACTGACTGGCCCACTCACTCGGTGCCTCAGTTGGTCAGCGTGCCTCCTCCAGAGGAGGCCGGTGGTCGTCTCGACCCGGTACGACACTGGCCCCGTCTGTTCTACAACCGTCCCTGGCACCCAGGCTGGCCCTGCGCTGGAATAGTTCCTGCAGTGAACAGGGTCACCAGCGGCGAAACCTTTCGAGACTGCCAACCCTACGTTTTTCCCTTTATCCTCGACTCTCGTCGGGTCTAGTCTGGACAGGAGCGTGGTCAGTTTTCGCCGCATCAAGAGCTCTGCCGGCGAGTAGCCTGACGCTAAGGGGGTTACCCTATACGCTAAGAGGAACTGGCATACTTGGTGATTCAGGTCCCCCGGGCCCATGCGCCGCAGCGCGTCCTTTGTTGTACGCACTAGTCGTTCCACTTGGCCATTCGTGGCCGGGTGAAACGGTGCGGATGTGACATGCCGAATGGCGTTTGCCTCCATGAAGGCTCCGAACTCAGCGGAGGTGAAACAACTAGCGTTATCGCTGACTAAAGTGTCGGGTAAACCGAACGTGGAAAAGACTCTCCTTAGCCGGCTAATTGTCGTGGCGGAGGACGTGCTCTTTACTGGGATAACCTCCAGCCACTTGGAGAACGCATCTACCACCAGGAGAAACATGGTTCCTCGGAACGGGCCAGCGAAATCCACGTGCACTCTGGACCACGGCCCCCTTGCTGTGTCCCACTCCCTATGCGGGAGACGGGCCGCCTCAGGTCGGGATCCCTGGCAAGCCTCGCAAGTGCCGACCATGTGCTCAATGTCCGCGTCCAGCTGTGGCCACCAGAAGTAACTCCGGGCTAGCGCCTTTGAACGAACTATGCCCGGGTGGCTGACGTGCAGCAGTTCGAGCACCCTCGTCCGCAGGGGCGCAGGGACCACCACCCGTTGGCCCCACAGAAGGCACCCCCTCTCTAGGGACAACTCTAGCTTTTTCCTAAAGAATGGGTCGAACTCTGTACTCGGGGACGAAGCCGGCCACCCCTTCTGCACCCATGAACTAACTTTCTCCAGCGTCCTGTCCTTGCCTGTCACCCTAGCAATGTCGGCTGGTACTAGTGGGGGTGCGTCTAAAACCTCAATTAGCAACACCTGGCGGTCTCTTTCTGCTCTCGCCTTTTGGTCCGCCGACAAGGGCAGAGGGGATCTCGAAAGCGCATCAGCATGGCTGATCTCCTTTCCGGGCCTGTACTCCAACTCATGTTGGTACGCGTTGAGGAAAATAGCCCATCGCAGCATCCTCGGGGACAGGATCTGTGGCGTGGGCTTGCTTGCCGTGAAAATCCCTAACAGCGGCTTGTGATCGGTCACGATTTTGAACGGGCGGCCATACAAAAAATCGTGAAATTTTTTGGTCCCCGCTACTATTGCTAACGCTTCCCTGTCGGTTTGTGCGTAATTTCGCTCCGCTTGGGACAGGGACCTTGAGTAAAACGCTACCGGGGCCTCCCTTCCGTCCTCCAACACGTGGCAAAGCACCGCCCCCACCCCCACCGGGGATGCATCACAGACTAGGACCACTGGCCGTTTGGGGTCGAAGTGCGTCAGGATTGCCTCAGATGTTAGGAGTTGCTTTAGCTCCTTGAACGCCCTCTCGTGCTCGTCACCCCACATCCATGGCTCCTCCTTTTTAAGTAACCGATGGAGCGGTTCGGCCACGGACGCCTTCCGCGGGAGGAATGTATGGTAAAAATTGAGGAGCCCCAGGAAAGACTGCAGCTCGGTTTTGGATGTGGGGCGAGGGGCCTTTTTAATGGCTGCTACTTTGGATTTAGACGGCTTAATCCCCTCGGGTGTGATCCGGAACCCTAAAAACTCGACCTCGGTTTCGAAAAAAACACATTTGTCCTTCCTCAATCTCAGCCCCGCTTTCTCGAACACGGTCAGTACTTTGTCCAACCTTTTCGCCAGTTCAGCCTCACTCCCCCCTGTTATCAACACGTCATCAAAATAAGGCAACACCCCCTCCAGGCCCTTTAGGAGGCGTTCCACGAGCGATTGAAAAAGGCCGGGTGCCGAGTTCACGCCGAACTGTAACCGCGACACCTGGAACGCTCCCTTATGTGTAACTATCGTTTGTGCCGCGGCCGTGGCGGGGGTCACTGGAAGTTGCTGATAGGCTTGTGCCAAATCGAGTTTAGCGAAACACTTTCCCCCATTTAGCCTGGCCAAAAGGTGGCTGATCACTGGCACCGGGTATGCATTAGGGCGGATCGCCTTGTTAATTGTACACTTATAATCAGCGCAAATGCGCACCTCCCCGTTAGCCTTTAGAGCCGTTACAATTGGAGTTTCCCACTCCGCGGAATCAACAGGAATAAGAATCCCCTGGCCCACCAGTTTGTCCAGTTCCGCCTCTATCTTGTCCTTGAGTGCGAACGGCACCCTGCGTGGTTTGAGTCTTATCGGGCGGACCTCCGGGTCTATGTCGAAAGCTACAGGGGGTCCCTTGAACCTTCCGAGTCCTTTCTTAAAAACGGCGGGATGCGCATCGCAAACCGCTTGTATTGGGTCCCCCCCCACGGTATGCACCCCCCCTATGAACAAACCTAAGGGCTGAAACCACTGTGTCCCTAGGAGGCTACAGCTTCCCCCTTTGAGGACAACTAGGGGCAGTTCCGCCGAATGTCTCTTAAAATTGACCCGAAATTTCCCGACCCCCAACACCGGAATGCTGTTTCCCTGTACGTCCCGTAGTGTGGACCTCAACGCTTTAAGCTTGGGCCGCACGTGGGGGTCGATTTTCAGGAACTCTTTCTGGGGAATTATGGAATAGGAGGACCCCGAGTCAATTTCCATCTTAATAGGGGCCCCTTGTACTAATACCTCAACGAAGTAATGGGACTGTCCCGCGGACACGCTGAACACTGAGGCGTCGTCCTCGCTGCCGTCCGAGACGCGGCCCACGCCGTCCTGCTTCCTCGTGGTCTGGGCGCCATCTTTGGGCCTCGCTGGACGGTCCGGTCTGGCCGCGCGGTCTTGTGACTGCCTCCGGCCCTCTTTCCTCTTTCTGCACGCCTTGGCGATGTGCCCCCGACGGCCGCAGGTGTAACACTCGGCCTTCCTGAACGGGCATCTCGCGCGCTCGTGGGCCGCTCCGCAACCCTCGCAGCGTCGACCACCCTTCCGGACCTTCTGGACCTCCTCGCCGTCGCTGCCTTCCGTAGACGACTTTGAGGCCCGTCGAGTCGCGTGCACCGACTGTCCGGTCTTCCCGTGCACCGAATTTTCCGCCTTGCCGGCTCTAGGACGCCACTCACGCCACTGGTGCATCTCGTCCACTCCGGCATTCGTGGACTCTGCGGCTTCCGCGGCCTCTATGACCTCTGCCAGCGTGGGTGGCGGCTCCTTATTCATCAAGCTGCGCTGTACCTCCTTGTCTTTCAGGCCACACAACACGCCGTCCCTGAGGACCAACTCCAGGATATCGCCCCATTTACAGGGGGCGGCGGCTATCCTCATGGCGGCCACGAATGCCTCAACCGACTCATCCGGCGCTTGGACTCACCTCCAAAACGCGCTCCGAGCGGGAAACATTGCCCTCGAGGGGCAGAACCGCTCTCGCAGCAGTTTCATGATGTCGCTCGCCTTAAAGTCGCTCACCTTCTTCGGAGCGATTATGCCCACCAGCGTCCGCTTGGTTTCCATCCCGAGCATTCTGGTGAGGATGGCCCTCTTCCTCTCCTCGTCTTCTCCTTTGACTCTGAGTTCCACCAGGGCCGCCTGGAAATCCATCTCAAGCAGCTCCCAGTCTTGCGGTTTGGTGATGTTGAAACCGCTCTGTGCCCTGGCTGTTCCGTGGGGATCCATATCCCATCCTCGTCGCCAATTTGGTGTATGCAAACCAAGACACAGGACACAGCCTCGGGCTGGGTTAACTCAGGTTTATTGCATCGTGGGCAGAGGGAACATGAGGTAATGGCGGATCGATAGCTCTTTATATACAGCAGTAATACATTTGAACGTGGTGCCATGGTAGCCCATTGGCTACTGTCTGCGTGACGTCATTTCAGGTCACGCCCTTCTTGTCCAGGTGTAGGTGGTGGCGGGAAAACTTCCCGCGCTGTTGCCTTTGATGAGTTCGGACCAAGAGAGCTTGGACGCTCGCTGCTGCCAGCTGGTGGTCATTAGCTCGCGTCCTATTACAGGGTTTATATGATACAGCTGAAGGTTACATTGTTGCTATAGGCAAGGTTACATTGGCTCAGATACATTGTAGTCCATGTGTACAATAAAACCATCAGAACACAACAGGCATGAACCACGTGCTGCCACAAATGCATGTGAGGCACCAACCGGACAGATGGCAGCACCATGCTACTACCCTTTCCTCGCTGACCGGCCCTTGAGGAGCGAATCCTCCACAGAGCCCACTTCTGGTTGAGCGACACATCTTCCAGTTCCAGTGCCCTGCAGAACATGTCCCCTGTTGAAAGTGGGACCAGCTCACTGAATCTCAGAGCCCCAAAGAAAGCCACAGAGGTAGTTGCCTGAAAATAGACTCTTCGTATGGAGCATAGGCGCTGGCCGCGTAGGGGTCATATATAGTAGCCACAACTGCTAGCAGGGCTCATCCCAGCACATCTCAGGGTGAAGGGCCGCCCTCATCCTAAGTTCTTCATCATAGGCCAACCATGACGGGCCAGGGAAATCAACCTCGGCCCGGTAAATATTGTCCAGGTACTGGACCATTGGGATGGCCAAATCAGGATGGGCCCTTAGATATCCTGCCATGGATACCAAATAGGCTGGTAACCAATTGGCCCCAGTGCGAGGCGGCTTACGACGACGGGACAACTCCTTGTCCCTGTTGTCCTGCCCCTCCCTCTCCTCCTAAGTGGGTTCACGGTGCAGGAGGGTGAAAATGTCAATATATTCCCCACGCCATATCTTCTCCCTAGTAGCCTGGGATAAATGGTCACCCAGGGGTAGGGAGTAACCGGCCATTGGCAGGGCCGCCATTGGCACAGATTGGAGTGGGGGAACACATAATAGGCCCTATTGGACCCCCAAGAAGTTAGGCGGAAGCATTGGGGCAGTCACCCCTGTAAGAACCTGGGTGTAATTGGCCTGTTGCGGCCATGGCCACTGTATCCCCCCCAGTGTTGTGAGCTAGTGTCACCGGTGTGCTGATTTGACCAGGATACTCACTCGGTGCACCCCCATGGGCCGCCCTCACTGGGGGTTCCGGCCCGTGGTGGGCATCGGAGCTCGTGATGGCCATCGAGCTCTGTGTCTCCGTGCGCCCATGCCAAGCAGGACCAGTCCCTGGTGGAATGCCCTGCTGTGATGGCCTGATGGGGAGCTGCGAGGCGCCAGCCTGCGCTGGCCTGATGGCCTCCAGCAGCTCAACCCTGTTGGCGGCCCGCTGCGCGGCCGTGGCCAGCACGTGGGCCGGAGCCGATGAGCTGCCAAGCCCACCATCCGAAGGTGGTGGAGCAATTTCCATAGATGCCTCGAGTGCCGATATGCGGGCAAGGAGAGCATCCACAGTGTCAGACCCACCAGAATAAGGTGGGCTGGGTGGGCTGGAAGGCCCGCCGGGCAATTGATGAGCAGGTGGAGGGATAAAACCGTGTGGCAATCCCTGGCCAGAATAGGGCCACACCCAACAATCCGGCCCATGGGGGGCCGGTGGAACGGTGGGGCACGATCCCACACCGTGCCCAAATGGGCCGCTATGCCCCATGAGCAAAGGTTGGATAGGGGTAAAAACCCCAGGGGAGCAGGCCCGCGCAGCCCCTGCCCGAGTCCTCTGACTGGGCGGGTAGGTTGAGGCCTGGTCACCGTCATTGGTGGCAGTGGGGATTGTAACCCTGCCACCCCCCCGTGGGGAGGCCGCCCAAGCCCTCCGGCCCGGTGGTTGCCCCAAAGAGGTCGAGGGGGTGGGCCAAGCCCTCCCCCTAGGTCGCAGCATAGGGGCCGCCTGAAACTTGCGCTTGGGTGCCATGGCCACCCAAGCGGTGCAGCACTGATCGGAGGAGAGATATCCTCCGATCAGAATTGTAAAAGAGAAAGGCAAGCAAGCCGGAGGAGCAGCGTCGGAGCGAACTTCTCCGCTCCGTCGCTTCTCTTTAAAATGGCAGCGAGGCTGCCTCGTGGCCACTCCTTTTATAGAGGGATGGCCATGCCCCCTGACTGACCCGGATGTCTGAGTCTGGGGGGGCGCAAAGAGCGCAGTGGCCATTTTGGCGCTGCGCTTGCATTATAGCACTGATGTGATATACCTTTGGAGGAAATGCTCTACCCGTTTTTCCCCAAAGTCAAACTAGTAACCTGGAATATGGGGGAGGGATCATAGAATTTAGGGTTGATGATTTGGGAAAGCATCCCTCCCCCTGTTTGAAGAATGTTGCAATGTATATGCATGTTTAACATTAAAAATAAGTTATTCTAGGAAATTACTCTGGATTGGAATGGCACCAAATTCTTTTCTATGAACCATAGCAATGTTAGCCATATTGCATTGCAAGCATAATTATTTTTAAATTCTACTCACTCTATAATACTCACTCTGGATGCTGTTCAGCTCCTTTAAAATCAGTGCCAGATTGGCCAACATCTTCAATGGAAGAAGGATTGCACTTTCTATATATCATTGCCAGTTATGTCAGAATTGAAGTGGATGGGCTTAAAATGTCCCCAAGACACAGAAAATAAGTTCATATCTGAATATTTCACATACAGAGGCTATCTTATTACAAGGAATAATTTGTTTGTATTAGAGAGCTGGCAAAAGCTACAGTAAATGTGTTTTAAGGTGATAACCAATATCTGATGAACCATGCTCTGTATTGCTTACAAATCAGAAATTTAATCTATCATGCTATAATATCTGTTCATGTTATATTCCTGACAACCTAGGTCCTAGGATATTGTAAATCTGCCATTTAAACAAATGCCAAAGGGCTGCACAGGCCCAAACTGCCATTGAAATCAATAGCTTCCAGTGTGCACTCTGTATGACCATGTGAAGAATATCCAAACTTGAAATATAAGCACTGCTTTCAAAAGAAGGAAAGATTAGAATAATGGAACTGCATTTTGCAATGAGCATCTAAGAGAACAAGGAAAGAACCCTTAACGTGTATCCTTCATTGTTCAGATAGCCAGATTAATTTTAGATATGTTTACTGCTGTCTTCGGGAGTAGTTCTGGGACCAGGTCGCAGTAGGTCAGTTTAACTAGCTCAAGTCTGCACTCCTGCTGACTTGGGCTTCTTGTAATTGAAGTCCAAGAACAACTGGAGTGCCAAGGTTCACCATCACTGAACTAGCTTGATGTTTGTCATAGCCTGAAAGGGATGATGTTTGTTTGAGAAGATATCCAAAGCACTTTTCAACTTCATTTCTATAGAATAATATTTACTATTAATAGTGGACTACATTGCAAAGGTGCCACAAACTGCAAACATTTCTCAACAACACCTCAGATTTGTAACAGTTTATGACATTGAGCTATGATGCAGATTTACTATATTCTGCTGTCATAACCTGTGGTGTGGGGATAAGGTCATTTGATGACAGGGCTACTTGGAGCTGTCTTTGTAGCTTTGGCCCAACCCATAGCAGGCCATGAGGTAAAATATGCCTGGATAACATTGCAGCATGGTATTGTAAACCGCTGGCAGCCTGATTTACAGTAATGGATGTGAACTATACTACTGAGCTATCATTAGCCACTCTGCCAATTATAACCCTTTCTTATGGGTAAATAAGGATTCCTTTTTTAAACATTTCACACTAAATATGGCTTATGGGCAGGAATTTTTTTCTTTGAAGCCACATTTCTGAGAAGAGAAAAGGTAATGATTTCCTTGTGCCCAATAGCTATATAAACAGTTAGTGGGGAAAGAGCAGAATCAGTGGGAACATGTTCTAAAGGCACCTTCCACTTACTTTGCTGGAGACAATTTAAAATAGCTTTTCAGTGTGTCAAAATAATGGAACAACCTATCCAGACATAAGATTGTCCTTTCACTCCTTTTCATAAACTGTATGCCTCTTTCTCCATGTTTTTGGTTGTATTCATTTTTCTTCAAAGAGTTAAAGGGGAAGAAATGAAGCAAAGGACACAAGAGACAAAGATCTGGACATAAAACTGCCCAACTTCTTCTATCCAACTACTTACTCTCTTTGAGTTCCTACATACAAATCATTGTCTGGTCAGTTAGTCTTTGGGTTCAAAGAGGAAAAATGAAACAGATGAAGCTAAGGTTGGAAAAGACAATAATGCCAGGAAAAGTTGAAGGAAACAGGAAAAGAGGAAGACCAAATATGGACTTTCACCCACGCCTCACCACTGCTGCAGGAGCTGCACTGGCTGCCTATATGTCTCCGGGTGCAATTCAAGGTGCTGGTTGTCACCTTTAAAGGCCTGTATGGTAGCAGACCAGGATACCTCAGGGACCGCATCATCCCTACGACGTCAACCTGTCCCACGAGAGCAAACCGAGAGGGCACCCTTCAGGTTCCATCTGTTGGGGAGGCTTGCCTCTCCAGCACAAGGAAAAGGGCCTTCTCAGTCATAGCCCCCATACTATGGAACCTCCTCCCAGTAGAACTACGCCTCCAGGCCCAGTTGCTACCATTTAGGAAAGAATTGAAGACGTGGTTGGCAAAATGGGTCTGTCAACAAACTCCCCTTTTTGGCTCATCTGAGGCTTCCCCCTCCTGTAATTGAATAATTTTTTTAAAAGGTTTTTGTAGATTTCGTAGATTTTATATTTGTTTTTAGATAATAGATGGCATGGGGGGGGTTAATATTGTTATGTTTTTTAAGGGGCTTTTTAATTGTTTTACCTGTATATTGGTTTTAACTGTGTACACCGCCCAGAGTCCTTTGGATAGGGTGGTATATAAATCTATTAAATTAAATTAAATTAATATTAAAAACAAAAGGATGATTTGATGGCTAAGATATATGACAACAATCTATCTAGTTTTTAAAATGTTAATAAGGCTGCATCATTCTAATTTTGGGCAACTTGACCAAATCATACCATTTTTATAATTTATTTATTTCACAACTGTGAATAAAAAACAATTTTGCAAAAAAAAATTTTTTTTTCTTTTTGCACAAAACTTTGTTCTTGATAATGCCAAAACTTAGTTACAAATCCTAGGACATGTCTTATTTCTTTTACTAGAGAAATCAATATGCTTGAAATATTTCATTCTTTTCTAAGAGGATGGGATAGAGGATTTGTATCCATATATAATATAGCCTGTTTACTATTATTATTTGATTCACAATTGAATACTGGTATAAATTTACAGTTCAAGCTCTAACCAAGGACCTACGAACTGTTAAGGTATCATCTAAGTATATAGGCAGTCTCCAATAAAGCTGTTTCTTGTAGAGTTAGGATGTTCAAGTGCAATAGATCAGAAATTTCCAAATATCTAGAGAGTCCTTTAGTTTTGCTCCAAGGGCTACGATCACTATGGGTGCCACAACAGATTTCTTCTTCCATAAACGATCAATTTCAGTTTTCAAATTGCAATATTTTGTGATTTTCTCCAGTTGTTTGTCCTCAGTTCGTTGATCTCCTGGTATAGCAATGTCAGTAAACCAGGTCTTCTTCTTTTCCACAATAGTTAAATCAGTCTTGTTGTTGCTGTTGTTGTGGTGGTGGTGGTGATGATGTTGTTTAAATTCACAGTCAAAGACTGGTATAAAATTAACAGTTCAAGACCTAACTGAGGATCTAAGAATTGTTAAGGTAAAATCTAAGTATATAGGCAGTTTGTAGTAAAGTTTTTGTTGTTGTTGTTGACTCTTTTAAAGAACTTGGCATTAGACAATGATTATAGTCTGTAAGAATTAGGGGACTGAAGGATAATGAAAGCGCGGTGCCAAAATGGCCGCCGCGCTCTTTGCGGCCCCCACCCCACCCGGACTCCGACATCCAGGTAGTTAGGGGGCGTGGCCACCCCTCTATAAAAGGGGTGGCCACGAGGCAGCCGAGCTGCCATTTTGTAAAAGCGACGGAGAGGAGAAGTTTTCGTCTTTGCTAGGGAAGCCGTTTTTGGCTGCAGAACATTAGCGCGATCTTTGCTGCTTATTTTCGGCTTCCCAGCCATCGGGTTTTCGATCCCTGGAAGGGATCGTGCTTGCTTATGCCTCTTGAGAAGAAGGCTATGGCGGCTCAGGCTCGCCCAAACAGGGGGCAGCAGTCGGGTCGGAGGACCGCGACTGCGCCCCCCCCACAACAGGACTGCTTACCGGAGGCACCCACCGGGACCGGTGGGATGGGGCAGCTTAGGCCGGTTGGGGCTTTGGCCCCCAGCCCGCGCTTACCGGCCATGGGCTTTGAGCATGGGGGAGGGCCTGGTGCGGTTCCACAGCAGGGCTGACACCCGGTCCCTCATGGGCCGGAGTTTTGGGCATGGCCCTATTTGGGGCCTGGCTCTCAAGTTGGGGGCCCTGGACCATTGCCCAGTGGGCCGTCCGGTCATTACTGGCCCACGTAGTGGCGCTAGAGGCATCCCTAGGGACCCTATCAGCCTCAGGCCGGCCCTTCAGGGGATTCAGCCCTCGGCCCGCAGTTGCCGGCCATGGGCCGGGACGATTGGGGGGAGGGCCTGGTGCTGGCGCACAGCACGTTTTACCTCCTCAGGGGCCGGAGTTTTGGGCATGGCCCTATTCTGGCCCAGGATCTTTAATTGTGGCCTCTGGCCCAATTCCTAGCCGGCCGGCCGGCCCACCTGGCCCACCTTATACTAGGGGTTTCCGTGGCTGGGATGCCTGGTTAGCATGTTTGGCTGTGCTGGAGGCATCCTGGGCAATCCAGTGGGAGGGGGCCCTTCCCTATCTACCTGGGCCCTTCGTGTCGGCCAGCTACTTCGACTGCTGCCACTCTGCAGCAGGCGGCCAGCCGGTTTGAGCTGCTTGAGACACTCCGTCCTGTGCCTGCCACCGTCTCACAGCTCCCTGTTTGTCCAGAACTGCAACCGGAGTGTGGTCGGATGTGGCCCCAGAGCTCGATTTCGGTCGCGAGCTCCGACGCCCGCCATGGGCCGGAACCCCCAGTGGGGGCGGCTCATGGGGGTGCAACTCGTGAGTATTAGGTCAAGTTGAATGCACCCACATCACAGTCCACTTCCAGCGGTGGGGTTCAGTGGTCATGGCTCCGCCAATTTGAGGCTGGTGGGCATCACTTGCCAGCCTATCCCAGTGGCCCTTGGTTGCATTTTGGCACGACGTTGGGGGTGGGGGTTTCCGTGTCTGGTTATTTATTGCACCCTGGTGATCATTTGTTCCAGGTCACGGGGGAAAAGATGTGGTGGGGGGAGTATGTGGATATATTCTCCCTATGAGCCGTGACCCCAATAAGGATAGGCGATGCGGACAGGAGGACAGAGACATGGGCGGTCCCGCCGTAGTAAGCCACCACGCACTGGGGTGTCCACCCCCGGGACAGTGCTGAGCATCGTAGGGGCTGTCCGGGTCCTGCTGCGCATACCCTTTATGCAGACTGTCCCGTCGAGGGCTTTGCCAATGGCCGGCTATTATTTGCCCTTGGGTGTTATTGGCCGCAGGCCATGAGGGGTGAGGGCTGGAGGGGGACATGTGGACATTCTCCCCATTTAACTGCGAGCCCACTAGGAGGAGAGAGAGGGACAGGGCGACTGAGACATAGAGATGTCCCATCGTCATGAGCCACCGTGCACCTTGGGCCCCCTGGTCGGCGGCATACCTTGTACGTATGGTGGTATGCCGCAGGGCTTGATCTGCTTGGGCCATCCTGGCGCTTCCATCCACCGCTAATGTTTGCAGGGCGATGGTTGATTAGATGGGCCCGTGGCAGTTGGCTTACGGTGAGGCATGTGGATGAGGGTGGCTCTATACCCGGAGGGGAGGTGGGATGAGCCCTGTCAGCAAGGGTGCTCGTGTACATCACTTCCTCGTGACTGGTGCCTGGTGATAGGTACCATGGTGATCATGCTGAGCAGCGGGCTGCTCAGACACAGGCTCCACGCCAACTGGTCAGGCAGGGGGTTCCAGCCTGCCTGCTGTGTTCGGCCTGCTCAGCTGACTACGCGTGTACTAGCACCACGGTCGTTACCGACTTCGTGCCCCCTTTTGCGCTGGCCCTCACGCCGCCTCCGCGTGCCCGCGGGTTGGTGGGTTACGGGGCAGAGGTAGGGGTGCACGGGGGCGATTAGAGCTCCGTCTGAAGCAACTAACCTTGTCATAAGCCGCCCCCCGCCCCATTTAGTATAGTCAGCCTGGAGAGATGGCACTCAGTTCATCCAAGAAGGGATTGGGCGGGATGCCTGCCGGAGGGTCTTCTATGGGGGCTTTTGGATCCATTCGGGGGAGTTGGGGGTCCCAGGATGCTACTAATCTGGTTCCCTTGCAGGGTAATGAAGAGGAGGCTCCACTGTCCGCAGCTAAGGGAGTTGGGGGCTACGAGAGCAGCGGGGGGCCCTTCTTGGAACTACCTTTCCTGAGTCGAATGTCTCCCCCATGAAGCTCATACCGAGCTAAAACTAGGTTGAATGTCATTTAATCCCCCATTTAGCTTACCCTGTGGGTTCTCCATTCAGGGATGCCATTACTGATGACCTCATTCAGTCAGGTACTCATAGTTGGTTCAGCTACTATGGGTGACACGCTCACGCAGTTCTGGTGCTGTTTTGGCACGGTGTGATATGCACTCGGCTTTCAGATTATCGCCAGTGCACCCAATGATTTAGACCTATTGGGGTTTTTTAGGTGCCGGGGGGAATTTTACTTAGTTAAGGCCAACCCCCTTCTACCTGGGTTAATTCATGTTCAGCACTCGACCGATTGGGGACTTTACTCAGTGGCCATTTGCTCACAGGTCGGGGTCTCAGTCTCTAGCCCATTACCTCGACGACTTTTGGTTCGGGGGTGAACGGGGCTTGGACATGTGCACGCGTCTCCTCATTGCCATTCAGACACTCAGGTGGGAACTGGGTGTCCCCTTGGCGCCTGAATAGACTGAGGTCCCATCTACTAAGCTCACATTTCAATCGACTCTGTCGCACGGGCATCCGGGTTAGCCATGTATACGGTGGCTTGGATCTCCGCGGCGAGTTTGGCATTGTTTGCCAAACATAAAGTGTACCCTCGTGAGCTGCCGTTAACTCATGGCCACCTTAATTTGTCCGGCCCGGCTCTAATTATCCCTGGGTTTGGCGTGGTCTCTTCCTGGATATCAGACCTGGATGGTCTGCCCTAGATTTCAAGTATGGTCGGATACCTCCGGCTCCCGGACTTATGGGGTTTACTCCGAGGGTGGGTGCACGGATCGCCCCGCGATCTTACCTTCTTTGCGTTTTTCCCCATTTTAGAGAGCACTGATGCTATGGTGCAAGGAGTGGGCCTGCTCAGTGGTCCAATTTCGGTGTGACAATGCGGCAGTGGTGCACATTGTCAACACCCAGACTTGCGAATCCCCCAGGGTCATGACATTAGTTCGTCTATTATCTTGAGAAGCCTACGCCTAAATGTGCTGTTCTAGGCCAGACATGTTCTAGGTATTTATAATGACATTACTGCTGCTTTCCACCACCTGCAGATCACCCGGTTCCGTGCTGTACTCTGGAAGCAGAGGGAGTCCACTCACCACTTTGGCCGATGGCTGGACGTTTGGCGAGGATAAAGGAACCAGAAGTGTCATTGGCACCTCGCATGCGTAAGCCGTATCACTATGCATTCATGCGTCGTGTTTGGGAGGGGTGGACACGGGAGCGTGTCCGCCCCCCTTTACACGTGTCACCCCTGTTCTCAGAGTTTCTGACCCACCTTGCACGAGGCTGGCATTACTTATGTACAGATAGGTGGGAGGTGGCTCTTGGCCACGCAGCTACCACGGTAGCCTTTTTGGAGCACTCCGCATCAGTGAGTGGGTGCCAGAGTTGGTGCCACCGGTGTAAGGCGGATGTGTCTCGTAGGGCACTGGAACTCGAAGATGTCTCTGTCACACATGAGTGGGCTCAAGTGGGGATGCGGTCCTCACGGGTTATTCAGCACGGTGTAGGCAGTGGTGTATACTGCTACGAAGTTTTTGAGACATCTGTCCGGTTGGTGCCCTACATGAATTTTCGACAGTGCCTGCTGCGCGCCCCAGCCTGTTTTCTGCCACCGGGAGGGGTCTACCCTTACCATAGTAAAGTCCCTGAGGGTGACCAGTGCCGCGTTTCGCGGTGTGGGGCCCGTTTTGGCACCATTTACTTAAGATAGGCATCGTGTTGATCGCGGCTACGTTTTGGGTACTCGGAGGTGGATATGCGTCTACGCGCAATTTCAGATAAGTACGTCCCCTCACTGTACGGGTACCTAGTTATGTCCTTCACCTTTTTTCTCCTCTTTTACAGATCCCAGGGGTCTCAACACGCCGGTGGCAGGGGGCTGGTGGGCCACAGCTATGTACACTGGGTAGCAGTATATGCTGCAGCGACAGAGAGTGGACCCCGGCTGGGCTGTGTGCATCTGCACGTATGCTATGGTATGGTATGCACGGCACATGGGGGCGGGAACTGTGGCCATTCCTGCTGTCTGACAGGGATGCTGGACTGCCCAATGTTTTACAGGCACCTCGGCGGCAGCGATCTTGTACGGATCACTGCTGTTACTAAAATGTCGAGGGGCTGTGACCTGGCATTTTGTATCACGTATGGCCTACATACGGTCGCTATGGTCTAACATCGTGCCGAGACACCAATTTAGGGGAGATGCGGATCTCCCTAGTTCGGACTGTCCCGGCAGTCAGTGGACGGGGCTCTGGCTCCGTCCTGTTCTGAGCGTGGCTGTGAGACGGCCATTGGAGACCGGGTGCTAGGCTTCCACAAAAATTTTGCTGGTAGGCAGGCGAAGGGGTCCACCTGTCGGTTAGAGGTATGTACCTCGTTATGGGTGTGCTGCATGCAGGCCTGGCGACCGAGCTGACGGTCTTGGGGGGGGCGGTGAGTCATCATGGATGCCTCCCCGTGTGGCGGGTAGCACTGGTAAGGTAAATATTTATGACCCACAGGTATCCGGCAGGTTCGCAAATGACTGGCCAACACTAGATAGGTACAAGTTGGTTAACGTTGTCCGGTCAACGACGAACCAGGCAATGGGGTGATGGCAGGAGCTCTTCAGCATGCATCACCCCGTGATTTTACGGATACACGTCAGAGGGTGGGGTCAGTAGATAGTTTATTGACTACGTTCAACAATTTGTTTGTTGTAAACAAACAAATTGATACAAATGGATACATTGTAGCCAATTGCCATTGGCAATTTTGGGAGGAACCTTACCAGTGTTACTGCGGCCTGCTTGCCTTAAGAATTATAATTGGCTGAGTACCAATTGAAATTTATAATTCGGACTAGGGCATGAATCAATAAATGTGGCCCAATGCCATTATCCACTTATACCGGTGTCTGAGTCCTTTTTTGGGGGGTGCGCCTGCAAATCCCTTATTTTACCTGCAACGATTTATAGGATTATTCTAGAATACATTAAAGTTAAGAATATTCTGATGGTAGTTGCTCACAGCATGGATCAGAATAAATCACATGGTAAAGCGTGGAATTTAGATGTAAATAAACATCATTTGAGCTGAAGGTTGCAGATGACAAGTCTTTGAAGCACCATCATCTTTTCTGTATTCCAAAGGGGAGAGTGTTATATTATCTCCTTCATATTTTCTATAAACAGCTTTGCTGCCATTTTGCAAGGAGAAATTTCTTTCTCTTCCCTGTCACATTAAATCTGCATTAGTATTACGATATATCATGTAATTGCATGATTTTAGCTAAGTTGAATTAGCCTTAATGTGGTTGTTTGGCCAATATTTATCTATATGTTGTTCGCCTATGGGGACTTGATGTCTGCATTTTATTTCCCCTAGGCTTTTCATTTTAATAGCAATTTGGCTCCCCACTCCCTCCCATACAATGTCTTCTCTCCATTTTCCTCTTTTGACTTGCTCTGCTCATTTTCAGACATCTGTTTTTTAAACTGCTACTATTATAAATAAAGTCAATATACAGCTCCATTAGCCCCTGGCACCACTGCTACCACAAGAAACTGTCTCCTGTCTTTTTTCTTCTCCTTTTTTCTCTCCCCCCCCAAGACTCTTTGAGTTAACTCAAAGAGCATCCTACTTATTGTTTAGACCTGAAGTGTCTAAGTCTGATTCAGCCTTGCCACTAAGACTTACAGTTTTGCATCCCCATGAGCTAATGTAGAAGGCATATGGTGTGTGTGAATGTGCTGAAGTCAATGCTAGACACATGATCATTCACCTACACTATCACTATCCCTGTATTTAGCCTCAACCCCAAATACTGCTGTGGTTCCCCTTCTTCTAACCAGTGCATGGGCACTAGTCTTATCTGTCTTCCCCTTTTGGCCCTTTCTCATTTCACCACTACTCAAGGCTGATCTATAAGGCTTTATCTCTAAAGGTACCAATTAACATGTTCAGCATAGTAATAAGCATTCTGAAGTGCCAAGAGATAAAATTCTGAGTTGACAGACAGCTTTACATAGTGAAGAACAGCCCTGACAATTTATTTATGTTTTGGGTGAGAAGTGGTTAACTGATGAAGAAAGAAGTCAGGTTTCTGAGATGTTCTCCTGCTTGATGTCTCTTTCTGAATGGTAGTGAGCACAAGAAGGTATTCTGTAGACCATCTTGACTGCTGACATTGGTGTCATCAACATTCAGTTGCCCTTTGCTACATAAAATTTGATGTTGTTTTCCTGCTGGCAATGTGGGCATGATATTATACAGCAATATTGGGTTATTTCCAGGCATTTTGAATACATAGACACAATAGCCAATATTAATAAATTGGAGGATTTTATTTTTTTTTTAAAATAGAATTACTACTAATATTAATGCTGCTACATATGTTCCAAACCTAGGCTTAGCAAGTGAATACATACTTATCTTTTCTTCTATGTAGTATTTTTTTTAAAAAAAAATATGGTTTCTGAAACATCTGAAATATATTTATTCTCCTATGTACAGGGTATTGTGTGTTTTCAGCTGTTCTGCTTTTTAGCTGATTTATCATACAAACTCAAAATGTGCTACCATTTTTATTAAAGATGAAAGATCAGAAAGGTATGTGTAAACTCTGAGAAAATCCCAGGAATTAGAGGCAAGATTAAGAAAGGCTTCAGGTAGTCAAGGCTCTAATTAACATTAATCCTTTTCAGTTCTTCTACCAACAGCTGAGAAACTGAGCTTGGTGTCTGACATTTAGCTAAACGCCTGGAAGTCAAATTCAAATTAACTTACTATATAACCATAGGTGTCCCTCTCCTGTTCTTTCAACTCCAGTCCCCTCCCTATTAGTAGGAGATATAATAATACTAACTTAACCAGAGTTTAAAGTCAAATTTAAAGGTAACTTATATTGCTCATTACTTTTCTCAGGTTTCAGGCTGTCATCATTAACATTACCATAGTCAGGAAATTAAATAATTCTATTGTTTATTTAAGTGTGTTATTATTAACACTGAGGGGGAAGATAAATAATGTGTAGGTGCTAAGCAAATGTCCATAACTGGATGTGAGAATAGATATGGAAGACAATAATTTGAATTACTGGATCAGCTCAAGAAAAGGAGTACAAGTAGATCATTTTCTGATCATGTGTAATTCATGCAATCTGAAAGAAAAATTATAAGCCATGTCATGGGTGTTTTTTACGTGTTGTACAGAGCAAAAACTATCAAGTTAACTTGTGTTGTGCTGAAAACATCAAGATTGGCAATAAATAATACTACTAGCTAAGTGAAGCATCTGAATTTGCTTCATAGCAACCTGTAGCTTTCAAGATATATTTTATCATGTTGTGTCCACACAGAAGTAAATCCTATTGCATTCAGTAGGAGTGCGGTTTACTTTTCCAAGTACAGTAATACCCCAGATAACGTGTGCACTGCACAGCATTAAAACCAGACAAGTTTGGGAAATTTGAGGGAAATTTTTGCACCGTACAACGTTCAGTTAATGTTGTGCAATGCAAAAGTTTTCTTTAAATTTCCCAACGTTGATCTCTGAAAACATAGCACATAGCATTTTATAATACTTTTCAGTAGGAGAAATTGAGTCTTACAAGTCACCCAGTTCATTGAGCAACATAAACACATAAGATAATTTGGATACTGAAAAAAGTGAGCAGTTCACCACAAAGTTGCAGGCGTTCCTAGAAGTTCATGTCAGATAAGCACCTTTCTCAAAGTGTTAGTTGCAGGCGTTCCTAGAAGTTCATGTCAGATAAGCACCTTTCTCAAAGTGTTAGTTTTCTAGTTGAGAGATCTTCAATCTGCAGTCTACTGTGGTGTAGTATGTTGACCATCATTACCATCTGAGGCTGCAACAGTTGGGCCTCTTCACTCTTGAACGACGGCGTCTAAGAGGTGACTTGATTGAAGTTTATAAAATCATGCATGGTGTGGACAAAGTAGATAAGGAAAAACTGTTTTCCCTATCGCATAATACTAGAACTAGGGGGCACTCCATGAAACTTTTGGGTACTATTTCTCAAACAAATAAGAGAAAGTACTTTTTCACCCAGAGGATTACTGGTCTATGGAACTCCCTGCCAGAAGAAGTGGTGACAGCTGTCAGTCTTGACAGCTTTAAGAAAGGATTAGACAAGTTCATGGAGGACAAGGGTATCAATGGCTATAATTATGGATACCTAAGGACAACCTCTGGGTTGGAGAGATAGGCAGGATATCTCTCAATGCCATTTCCAGGGAATCCTAAGCAGGCGAAGGCATCTGCTTGGGAATACCCTGAAGGAAATGGTGAGCCACTGTGTGAGACAGAATGCTGGACTGGATGGGCTGTGGCCTTTTCCAGCAAGGCTGTTCTTATGTTCTTATGACCACAGCATGTTCTTAGAACATAATATCTTAGCTACTGACCTAGAAAGGACAGATACAACAGAGACCTTATTGGATTCTAAAAACTGATGACTCTAGCCTGATATAGATGGACACCACAAAAGTAGTTCTTAAATTCTTAATTCAAAGGATTTTGCACAGAAGAAAGTCCCATTAGATGGAATGCCTCTAGGCAAAATGATTGATGGCAAAATGTTCTTTACGTCAGAATGTTAGGCACGAGATAATTTGTATGAGAATAACCTCCTCAGACACGGAGAAACAAAGACATTTGAAACCCCTGAACAGAGATTTTGTGCAAGAACCTGCACTAATAGTTCTCATCATGATTCGTTGTATGTAGATAATTGTTTTCTTATTTCTTACTCCCTAAGATATTGTAGAAGAAAGGATGCTCAATGAATTAGAATTAATTCCTCCTTTAATGCCAGATGCAATATTGTGTAAACACTTCTAGCTTCAGTGAACACATTGGCAGGATCCTCCATCTTCAGTTCTGAGAATTACAGAGAGACATTACTTCACTTTACCTGTCCAGTGCTCTTGTACCTTTTGGTCTCATTAAAATAGTGGTGCTTTATGTTATTTCTCCTTTTATTAGACACCAACTATGAGCACATCATAATGAGAGCAACCTTTTTTCTTCTCCTTTTCTTTGAGTGATCATCCAGTCTTTCTTTTCACTAAAGTCAGAATTTATTTATTTATTATGTAAGAATAAATTGGGGGGGGGGGACATTGATCCTGTTTGACAATCGAGCTGGCGAAGGGTTTAACATTGCAAAATATTGATGAGAATCTGCTTGTTTATGTGTCATTGATTGTGAACCACAGCTAAATTTCATTTTTCCAAAACACATTGCTTCATTGTGTCAAAAGCCCAAGTCTGACAAACCAATAATTGCCCAGGAATGATTTCACGTCTATTCTACATCTCATGCATGAGTATGGAAAAAAGGCAATGCAAAAAGACCCAGTTATTAAAATACTTATGGTATCCTTAATATCAGTATTTCTTCACACACACACACACACACACACACACACACACACACACACACACACACACACACACACACACACACACACACACACACACACACACACACACACACACACACACATTTTCAGGGAATATCTACCTTTCTGTTACTTGTACTAGCAGGTATCAATAACTGTGGTCATAAATAGCAGTTTTTAAGGTCTGGCTATTTATCAAACCTGTCTTTAAGATTAGGTGAGAACAAGGAGTATAAAAGGAGTCATTGAACCTAGTAAATTACACCATTCTAATGTGATGAAATATTGATCAAATAAAAAAATGCTAGCTTAGTGCTGGTACTTCTAATAGACCCAAGACAAACATAGTAGAGGCGTGATCAGAGACGTACAAGGTCAATTCAGATGTTTACTCCATTTTGTTTCAGTTATAGTTTTCAGCAGTTCTTTAAGTAGATGAGCCTGAACCATGCTGTTTTTCCTCCAACAGATAATTGTGATGATCAGTTGGTGTCTACCTTGCCTCAATCATCATTCAGCAGTTCATCAGAGCTGACCAATAGTCACAGTCCAGGATTTGCAAGACTTAATAGAAGAGACGGTAAGCATTTCCCCATGTTTTAAACCTTCATTTCAGAATATTTATCAAAGATGCTTATGATGTTTGCTGCATTGCCTAGACAAGCTGGAAAAATAAATTTAACAAGATTTTATTTTCTTTCATAGTTAAAAAATACACCAGTATAACTTTTATAGGAAACAGTGTTATTGATGGTGCAGTGGTTAAACTGCAGTATTGCAAGCAAAACTCTGTCAAAATCTGAGTTTGATCCTGATGGGAACCGAGATTGACTCAGCCTTCCATCCTTCCAAGATCAATAAAATGAGTACCCAACATGTTGGGGGTAAAAGCTCAATTACCTTGTGAACTGCTCAGAGAGTGCTCTAAGCATTATGGGGTGGTATATACATGCAATTTTTGTTGCTATTCTAACATTAGTCCAAGCCCACACAACAGAAACAAGCACCTGGTATTTGATTATTAGTTATCCTGTGTATGCATGGGCAAGCTGTACAAGCTGTACAATCTCAGGGTGGTAAATCACTTCTAAGTACTGTGTACATTTTTTTAAAAAAAACTGAAAATGTTACCATAAATCAGAATGGACTTGATGGCAAGTTGTTCTTGTTGTTTCCAATTCTAAATCATTGAACATTGTCTGAAAATCCTCTCATACTGTTAGGAACTTTTTAAGGAACATTTTTAGGAAAAGTCCTCTAAAGCAGGAGAAGGGCATCATGCATCCTTCACTTTGACAGTCTAAAAAATGCTGCTTTCTAATGAATCACCAAACCGTTGTTTGGAGTATCTTGAAGCAAGCCTGTGCTTGTCTGTTGCCATCTTCTCTGCCTTCTGCCTATTGTATTCATATCTTACTCAATTATTATTAGGGATTGGATTTTTAGATTTGATAAACTGCAGAAACCATAATTCTCCAATTCTCCAATCCGAGAGTTCTTTCTACCTTAGAGGAACCTTGTAAATACCTGAATGTGATGCATGTCAATTGGAAAGCTTTGTGGCTTAGCTAGGCCAACTCTGTCCAAGTGTGTTGTCCTTGCCTTGATGTTAGCTGGGAGCTTTCTTTCTGAGCAGGACAATTGGGTGGAGATTGGACTCAAATTCTTTCAAGGGTGTGACCAGACAGGTATTTGTCTGACTGTTTGGTCAGACTAGTATGCTTCTTTTTCTGGAAATCACTAGACACAATTGCTTGACCAAACCAGCCCAGGCAGTGATCGTGCCTGCACTTTTCTAGGTCCCTGTAAAGAGGTTTTACTTTTTTTGGGTGCTGGTAGGATCACATTGTTTGGAACTTTTACAGCATGTGCAATTGCTGGAAACAAACCAAAACAGAGTTTGTGGTTGTCCATTTCAATCCTCTTTTACATAGCATGAAGTGGCTTAAGAAGACAGTTACATCATGATACAGTATTTGGAAAATGAACACTTCCTTTGCTCCAGGGAGAGGAAATGTGGTTTTTACTGCACCACATAATTAAAGCAAAAGAAAGCAAACTTCTTCCTGAAAGCAAAAGGAGACAGAAGGGGGCAAAAGAGAAGCATTTCTCTATAACTTTTCTTAAACGTTGAGTTGAAAACTTGACTACTGCTGAATCCACTGCTACTCCCTTTGAAAACAAAAGCTTTTTATATGTTCATAGACCCCAGTTTAGACTCAGGGGTTTTATATGATCCACCTATTTCCTCCACATTAACAGTTCTCTCATAACAAGCTGGAGTTACACTGAATGACAGATATGAACTGAAGTGGAAGCCAAACATTTAATGTAGAGGTAGTTAGGGAGGTATCTATGAATCCATCCATCCAATAGGTCAGAGGTGGCCAAGCTATGCACATGGGTCAGATCTGGCCCACGATGCCAATTCATCCAGCCTGCACCTCCTTCGCCGCTCCTGGAAGTGGAAGTAGAATGTGCCTGCGCATGCACAGAGTGCTACCGCAAATGCACCCACAGCTGTCATAAACACATTTATGACAGCCATGGGTGCATTTATGACAGTTGTCTGTACATGTGCAGGTGCAATTTACTTCTGCTTCAGGTAGGAGGAACCATGTGACCAGCCTGCTGAACCATGTGACTGGCCCATGGCCCAAAAAAATTGGGCACCTTAAAAAAAACTCCACACAAACCCTATATTTTATTATTTATTTATTTGGATTTATATCCCACCCACTTGCCCTAGGCCAACTCAGGGTGGTGCACCATCACATAAATATTATATACACCCCCTTAAAAACTTTATTAAAAAAGAAATAAAATGACATAGGAAACAATTTAAAACCAACCCGAATTTAAAAATGACCCTCCCTTCCCCACCCATCAATTAAAAGGACCAATAATTCTAACAGAGCCGACGAGTGGGAATTAGCACCCCATTGGCCCTCCATACTTGCTCTGCCAGCCAGGTTTTCAGCCCTTTCCTAAAGGGCAGCAATTCTGTCTGCAGCCATAGATCTGTTGGCAGGAGGTTCCACAGAGTTGGGGTGGACACAGAGAAGGCCCATCTCCTTGTGCTAGAGAGGTGGGCCTCTCTAGTAGATGGAACACTGAGAGAGCCCCTCCGGTCTGCCCTAGTGGAGTGGGCAGACTCTCTTGAGGTGATGCGGTCTCTTAGGTAACCTGGTCCACTACCATGAAGGGCTTTAAAGGTCATTACCAGCACCTTGAATTGTACCCGGAGACAAACTGGTAACCAGTGCAGCTCCCAGAGCAGAGGCGAGGCATGGGTATAGCGCCCGCACCCCATCACTACCCGGGCCACCGCATTCTGGACCAGCTGCAGCCTCCGAATGGTTGTCAAGGGCAGCCCCATGTAAAGCACATTATAATAATCAAGTCTGGAGGTAACCAGCACATGTGTGATCATGAGTAAGGAATCCCTATCCAGGAGCAGGCACAATTGGTGATTTACACAAAGCTGTGAAAAGGTGCTCCTGGCCACGGCTGCCACCTGTTCTTCTAGCAGCAGATGCACATCCAGGAGGACCCCCATGTTGTGCACTGGGTCTGTCTGGGACAGGATAGCCCCATCCAAGACCAAGGATGGCATCTCCTGGGATAATGCAGGACCCCAAAACCATAGCCACTCAGTCTTGCTAAGGTTCAGCTGTAACCCATTGGCCCCCATCCAGACCCCCATAGCCTTGAGACAGTTTGACAGGATGTTGACAGCATCACTTGGATCCCCACGGGCTGAGATGTACAACTGTGTATCATCCGCGTACTGATGGTACCACACCCCGTGGGAATGGATGATCTCACCCAGCGGCTTCATGTAGATGTTAAATAGGAGAGGAAAAAGCACCGAGCCCTGAGGCACCCCATATTGGAGAAGCCTAGGGCTGGACCTCTCACTCTCCAACCACACCAAATGGGGCCGGCCCTCCAGGAATGAGGAGAACCAAGACAGCACAGTGCCCTGGATCCCCAACCCTTTGAGCCATCCCAGAAGAATACCGTGGTCAATGGTATCAAAGGCCACTGAGAGGTCAAGGAGTGCAAGGACGGACGGATGACCTCTGTCCCGCTCCCTCAAGAGATCATCCACAAGTGTGACCAATGCTATCTCAGTACCATGTCCAGGCCTGAATTCCGACTGAAAGGGGTCCAGATCATTCGCTTCATCCAGAGCCACCTGCAGCTGATGTGCAACTGCCCTCTCCATTACCTTCCCCAAGAAGGGGAGGTTGGAGACTGGTCTATAATTAGAACAGTTGGATCGAGGGAAGGCTTTTTTAGGAGCGGGCACACCAAGGCATGTTTCTCCCATAGTGATGCATTAATTATTGCCCCGACCAAGCTACCTGTCACCTCCTTAGAGGCTTTCACTAGCCAGGAGGGACAGGTGTCCAATGGGCAAGTGGTGGCATGAGAAGCTGCAAGGAGCCTGTCCACTTCATCAGGATCCACCGGGAGAAACCGATATCAGATGAGCCTGCAAAACTGTGCTCCGGTACCCTCCTGACCCTTCCCAACCATGCCAGGATTGAGCCCCGAGCGAATCCGATTGATTTTCTCTGTCAGATGGTCAGCAAAGTCCTCAGCCGAATCCTGCCAGCCAACCACCAGACCCCCCTTACCTAGGAGGGACCTGGTCACTCGAAACAGGGTGGCTGGGTGATTATCAGTGGAGGCAATAAGGGTGGTGATATATTGAGATTTCACCACCCTCTTTGCCACTTGACAGGCCCTAATAGCAGCTCTAGCAAGTGTTCGGTCAGAATCCCTCTGAGTCCCGTAGTTCTTCAGAGAGGCCATAGTGGCATGATTTCATCCAAGGACGCCATCGTTGTCGTGTACCACAGATCAACGAGCACCTTGGGCGAATTGTGTTCCCTATCCAGACGAAAAAACCCCAGCTTCCTCTGGAATCCATTAGAATTCATCAGTCGCTGTGGGTGGGCCAATCTAATAGGCCCCACCTCCCTGTGCTAGAATGTCGCCCCCAGAAAGTCAAGAGTTACCAGAAAGTGATCTGACCATGGCACAGGTGTTATATCTAATTTCTGTAATTTCAGATCCCCAGGAACCTCCATACCTGCCTCAGACAGAATGCCGCCCCTATTCCCTGGCTGGCAAGTTGGTCCTTCAATCCTTCTATCCCTCCCTCTGCCATCTCCTCCCCCCTCTCTGCCATGCCTCCTCCCACTGTATCCAGAGGGCCTTATATTTATGTCCATTCACTGAGTTGTGTAGGTAAAGAATTTTGTTCTATATATTATTGCAGATGAATCTATACAGTACTGTGCATATTTCAAATATACATTCTAATTAGTTTCATTTCACCCAAGTGCTCCAGGAAAATCTGTGGAATGTAAAGTAATTCAGACAAAATGATAAATAATAAGTTTGCAGGGACGGATGAGAGATTTAAGAATCCAGTGTGTAAAATCTCAGGCACTCAGCGATTTAGAGGTATGTTTAATTGGTCTCTAGACAGTGTGAAGAACAAAACATCTTTGCCCAGGAATCAAGCATGATTTTTAAACTGAAATCATTAATGTGGGCATAGGACAACAGTTTTCAGTAACCCAGTTGCATACTGAAATATTTTATTTGAAATTATAAGGGATGAATGAATTCAATTATCATTTGATCTGAAAACATGTAGGGAAAAGAAAAAGATTTCTGATCAGAAAAGGAGGGGAGAAATTGAAATGTTATATGCAGAAGATTTAATAAAACAAAAGTGAGCTGCAGTACAAACTCTTAGATTGTGCAGCGCTTATATAGTTTGAATTCAAAGCCAATGAAGTCCAGTTCTTCTCAACATGAAAAAGAGTCCCCACCCACCCATCAAAACCATTTATTAGGGTCATTGCTTCTTGAGGTAGTTCAGGGAGGCATTTAATTGACAAAGTGCAGAGGAGGAGAGTAAAGAGTGGGGTAAAATGAAGCAGCGTTATAGGGCATATTTCTATTGTACTACAATATATTTGAGGAACGATGCAGCAGGGAAGTCAATAGGAAAGGAATTAGGGATATGCATGGAAGAAATTTTAATTATTCTTTCATTGAAGGTTCCTTCATCCTTTCATTTTTCATGTTCATCATGTACTGGGCTTTTGGATTTAAAGAGAGAGCCTCTTCTGGGTTTCCCATTTGTGTTTTGTGTTTTCTGGCAGTCCAAGAGTCCTAAAGATCCCTTGTAAACTACTTCAAAAAAGCAGAACCAATGCAATGTAGAACCAGTCTACTTCAAAACCAGGCATGAGAAAGGAAAAAAAATCATCATCAGACCACTATAGACACAAAATTAAACAATAGTTACACAAGCAAACCACATCTTATCTAGCTAATGGCTTGCCTTATCCAGCTAGGCTCTTTCAACAGTACCACCAGGCCCATGATAACATCAAACTGAGTCATACCTGTCAAGTATCCTGGATTGGCCGGGATTTCCTGTATTTCTCCACTCGTTCCTCCCCTTTCCCGCCGCCATCCTGTATTTGAATGGAGTGGAAAGGGGTTACTGCATGTGTGCGCCCATCGCAAATGGGCTCTGCACATGCACAGAGAGGTTCTGTGCATGCATAGAGGGGTTCTGCGCATGTGCAGATGAGTTGTTGCGCCGCATGTGCACCAGGGCCAGAGCAGTTCCCATTTTTTCAGGAGCCGCGCTTGACAGGTATGAACTGAGTCCATTTTCAAATAAAAAAAATCTTCAGACCACAATGCAAAAACAGAGAAAGCCTCTGAAAGTGACCACTTCTCAGTGCTCACTGTCAGAAGAGACTACACAGACATGCTCCTTCTTCCAATATACCCTCCAACTGGTATTATGCACTAAGGAAGAATATCTTGCTCAGTCGCCAACCAATTGGAAAACCTCTCCTTATCGGATTCCAGCACATTTTGCTGATTCCAAATTCCTGCTCCCCCAGCCATTCTGATTGAAAGGCTAATGTGATGCTATTGGATTGCACATTTCTCAGGTAACACAAAAGAATGCATGAAAAAACTACAAACCTTTGGTTTACCCATCTTTTATAAACATGCAATCATTAATTACATGAAAGGGAATCTCTTTCAGTTTTATGACTTTCATTTAAACACAAAACATCCATCTCTAGTGTGGATATTGTTTTCTAGTTTATTAAGCAAGTATTTTTTTAGTATAGCTATATATTGAGCTGACTCAGGGCAGCTCACAACAAATCAAACATTACATATCTCAATAGGAACAATACACATCATATCACAAAATCATATGTCATAAATACTACATTACATATTATCATCATAAAAATACAACAAAAAGAAAAAAATCCTTCATTTAAGGTTCATACATTCCAGCAAGCCAACAAAGTAACAGTCTCGGTACAGATTGTACCACGCCACGGACGGGACCCAAAAAAACCCAACAAGGGTCAGGGAGAGGCAGCAGCAAGGTCCATCGGTGTCTGGCATCTGGCTGTATCATTCCTTTTATCCCCGCCGAGGCAAAGCTCCGGGGATATCAGCCACAGCTGCCTCGAATCTCCCGGCCGGTGACAGGGCCAGGAAGAGGCAGTGGCAAGGTCCATCGGTGTTTGGCGTCCGGCTGTATCATCCCTTTTAACCCCACCAAGGCAGGACTCCAGGGTTAGCAAATATGGTCAAAGAATTATTAAGGCAGATAGGCCAGACTCTTAGTAACTTCTGTTACTTGTAATAGCTAATTGCTGTTAATTATGATGTCCCGAACCACATCTTAGTTACATGCTTATTCCATGCTCAGTTGTGTAACTGAAATATATTCAGGTATCTCATCAATTAGTCTCATAAGCCATAGCAAGCTATAGAAAACTTATGTGAAAACTGATAGTATGTTGGCCATAATTTAGCTGAAAATGTTTACCCACATTTTCAATAGAAGATACTTTCCTCTTGGCTTGTAATTAATACACAGTATTGTTTCAGGATTTATTTTGACTTAAAGACTTTATTAAAAACTATTGGCCCAACCTTATCAGTAGAATATCTCTCTTGACTCAAATTAGGTAAAATATATTATATTTGGTTCCTCTTTTATGTTTAATTAACTCTCCCAGAACACCTGTAGGCTAATTGAAGAAGCAGAAGTATTTTATCCACATGAAATTCACAAATGTAAAGCTAGACCCTGATGTTTTATGTATTTTATTGTTTCCAAGTAGGAAAGAGAGAGAAAAACACTTCATCCTAATAACTAGAAGTATATGGTTCTGAAACAGCACTACACTATTTCTTTAAAGTGCTCTGTGCCTGACAGAAAGAGGCAACACTTTCGCTCAATTTAAAGTGCAGTTGTTGAGATAAACAGTAATGGGAGAGTAATTTTCCAGGTTTTAAAAAACAATCAAAACAGAATCATACTTGTTTTTACTGCCTAGGTTTGCAAGTTTCTAAGAGAACTATTCTGAACCACAAGTAAGGTAACTTTAGGCAGCCATCTTCAGAATGCTTAATTTAGTTTATATTTAATTTCCATCCATTCTTCAGTTCAAACTATAATGATCCTCTTACTCCCAAGTAGCACTCCTGCATCCTGAGATTGGATCACACCTGATCCTGCTTCCCTGGCCCTCTTTCGCCCAGCAGTTCATGCTTTTCCTAAAAGCTTGCCCTTTCACTCCTGACCTAAATCTAGGCAATGAAAAAAGGGTGCTCATGAAATTAGCGTAGATTCTGCTAATGTGAGCCAAGTAAACACTCCAGTCTCCTTCGGGTATATTAAAAGTATATTGAAATCAAAGTAAGGTACAAAATAAAGTTTATCAGAAGCTACTATCTGGGGAAAAGCCAGTGTGGCTCTCCCTCTGTCTAAATTACTACATGATTGCAGTCTCCTCTTCTAGCCCCACCTTTGGGTTTTATCTCCTTCCAGCCATTCCCCTAAAGGATTCCAAATAATGATCTTACAGCATGACTTGTCCATCACATTTGTCCCAACTCACAAGGCAAACATGTTGACACACACATACCAATCAATGCCTTTGGTATGTGAGAAAGGGGTCTCCCACATGTTGAAATCTCGATCTTGGATGGGCTAAAGCACAAGGTAATTTGGCGGGCAAAATCTCAGGAAAAAGTACAGCTCAGAACTGGACTTTTTCATGACACAATAAATCAAGTGGCTAACAATGTTGTTGTTGTTGTTGCTGCTGCTGCTGTTGCTGTTGCATTTATATTCCGTCCCTCTAGGGAGAATGAATCCCTACACGAGGCGGCTAACAGCATAAAATCCCCCATACAACAGACATTTTAAAAGTACCCCCGATAAAATTAGAATAAAAATGAGCTACAATAAAACCGACAGTAAACATGCCCTAAAATTGGGCCAATGGAACCTTCTTCCACTTGCTCTCCAGCCTTCTCCTATGTTGCTTTCATGCTCTAAGGTCCTCCGTAAACCATTGGGACAATCTGCAAAGGAGAGGGCACTTGGGTGCGATTGTGTCTACCGTCCGGGTTGCCTTGGAACACCACCTGGCAACCTGAGCTTTGACAGGAGCACTGACCATGTTGGCTGGAAACCCACCGAAGGCTGCTTGGAAACCTACTGGATCCAGCAGCCTCCTTGGCTCTGAAACAGCACTACACTATTTTTTTAAAGTGCTCTGTGTCTGAAGAAAGAGGCAACACTTTCGCTCAATTTAAAGTGCAGTTGTTGAGTAGAGTGGCATGAGTTTCTGTGGGGAAAAGGAGGGGAACCATGGCTCTGCAAACTTGAGTGTTCTGTTTTAATGGTGATAAATCTACAGCTGTGTTTATACAGCTGCCAATTTTGCTCAAAATTTACATATTCAGAGGACAGCTTGATTAAAAGGGCTCTGATATCACTATCGAAAATAGTACAAAATTCCTAGGCTGTCTTTCATTATTATTTTTCTTATCATTATGATTTTGAAGATCTAGCTGTACAATGGAAAATGCACAGTGTGATATTTATTTATCGATTTAAATTATTCATACCCTGCTTTTTTTCCTCAACAGGACCCAAGGCAGCTTACAATATTAAAAAAGGAATACAACCCCCCTAAAAGAAACAATAAATTATTATCATATTTTAAAAAGAATTAAACAGATATCAAATTAAAAACTAATGGAAAATTGTTTTAAAATATTCAGAAAACCCAATCAACATCATCATCATCAGAGCCCTTGGAGCAGAACCTAAAAGGCTCCCAAGATATTTGGAAATTTTAGATTTATTTGTAGTTGAACATTCTAACTCTACAAAAAAATTACCTTACTAGGAACTGCCTATATGCTTACTGTATTTGCTGTCATATAAGATGCATCAGAGTATAAGACGCACCCCGTTATTACCAAAATAGCCCACTATGGGCCACTATATACAATACAAGATGCACTCTATTTTTCCAGTGTATTTTAAGGCGGGGGAGTGGGTTTTATAAGCCAGCAAATACAGTAAACATTACTTCAACAGCATTTTAGAAGATTGGAGAAGCAGATAGGGTATTTTTAGGCTGCAGGTAGTTAACGGGAAATACACAGTTGGTACATACTACTCTGTCTTCTTCCAGCCTCTGGGCATGATCAGTCATTATCAGGAACCCATTAGTATTGTAGAATGTAGATGAACAACAGAGTCGAGAATTCAGGTTTACAAAGCAAAAGCAAAGGTCCAGCAGCTAGAGGCCCGCATATCTAACCATCAACAAATTAAGGAGCTTGAGCTGTTCTTGGACAGAGCGGAGCAGACTATGCTGGACAAAGAAGAGACAGGGCACAGTTCTGAGGGAGAAGGCCCTTCACTAACTCAGGAGGGAGATGTTTGGAGGAATGTGACTCAAAGGAGGAGAAGAGTAGGGGATCACTCTGAGAGTCTGAAATTACAGAATAAATTTGAGGCTCTTTCCCTCATCACACCTGATGAGGAACACACAGAGGAACAACTGGTTCCACCTGATGATCTCTCCTTCATCACGCTTGATGAGATCCAGGAAGATAAACAACAGGAACAAACTGAAGTTCTCTCCCTTAATATGGTTGATGAGGTGCATGTAGATGAACAGATTGCAGGAGAGAGGCTCCTTGTACTAGGCGATTCAATAATTAGAAAAACAGAGAAATGGATTTGTGATGCACATGATAACCGTATAGTGACTTGCCTGCCAGGTGCAAAAGTTGCAGACATCACAAGAAATCTAGATAGATTGTTAGAGAGAACTGGGAACGAGCCAGTTGTCATGGTACACGTTGGTACCAATGATGTTGGGAAGGCCAAGCGGTCTGTCCTGGAAGCCAAATTCAGGTTGTTAGGAAGAAGATTGAAGTCCCGGACTTCCAAGGTAGCATTTTCAGAAGTGCTGCCTGTCCCTCGCGCAGGACCTACCAGGCAGGCAGAGCTCAGAAGCCTCAATACGTGGATGAGGCGGTGGTGTCGAGAGGAGGGTTTCAGATTTGTCAGGAACTGGAGAACATTTTGGGACAAGCCAAATCTGTTCAGGAGGGATGGGTTGCATTTGAACCATGATGGGACCAGATTGCTGGCACTCAACATCAAAAAGCCTGCAGAGCAGCTTTTAAACTGATAACTGGGGGAAAGCCGACAGGAGCTGGGCAGCTTCCGGTTCCGGAAAGTGTGTACTTGAGTAGTGAGGAGGATGCAAAAATTACTGAGCAGAGCGAGGAGCTAGTCACTAGCATTCTAGCAGAAGGATGCAAGAGGCAGTCTAACAATGCAACTGGACACAAAAGACTGTGTCAGAAAAGCATATATAAATGCTTGTATACAAATGCCAGAAGCCTCCAGAACAAAATAGGGGAGCTGGAATATTTAGCAATAGATAAGAATATTGATATTATTGGTATCACTGAAACCTGGTGGACGGATGATAACCAATGGGATACAGTTATCCCAGGCTACAAACTGTACAGGAAGGATAGGAAGGGGCAAATGGGAGGTGGTGTGGCCTTGTATGTCAAAGAAGTGATAAAATCGTATGAATTGGAATATCTAGGCGATTTGGAGTCACCATTAGAAGCTCTGTGGGTAATAGTACCAGGCCACAAGGATGGTCTAACAGTAGGCATATACTACCGGCCTCCGGCCCAAACTCTTGAGGGAGACTGGCAGTTGGAGAATGTTGTAAAGGAGGCATCCAAGAAGGGAAGCCTGGTTATAATGGGGGGCTTCAATTACCCTCACATAGACTGGGTAAACTGTTGTTCAGCACATGATAAAGAGATAAAGTTCCTAGATATGCTAAATGATTGTTCCCTGGGACAGATGGTTGAAGACCCAACTAGAGGTACAAGAATCCTTGACTTGATCCTGAGTAATACTCAGGATCTGGTGCAAGATGTTAATGTGACTGATCCAATAGGGAACAGTGACCGCAACTCAATTATGTTTAACTTGATCATAGACTGCAAGTCACTGATAAAATCTAACACAGAGACCTTAAATTTTCAAAAAGGAAATTTCCCAAAGTTGAGGAAACTAGTAAAAAAGAAGCTGAAAGGGAAAATTGAGAGAGTCCAAACACTCCAAGAGGCATGGAGGCTGTTTACAAAAACAATAACAGAGGCCCAATTAGAATGCATACCCAAAAGGAAAAAGGGCACTGCCAGGTCCAAGAGGACTCCGATGTGGCTTACAGGAGCTGTTCGGGAAGTGATCAAGAGCAAGAAAAGCTCATTTAGAAGATGGAAGGCTTGTCCGAATGAGGACAGCAGGCAGAAACATAAATTCTGGCAGAACAAATGCAAGGCAACAATCAGGAAAGCAAAGCAAGACTTTGAGGAGCGTATAGCTAAAAATACTCAGAGAAATAACAAAGACTTCTTTAAGTACATTAGAAGTAAGAACCCAACTAGGAAGGCCATTGGACCATTAGATGACAATGGAAGGCAAGGGGTTATTAAAGAGGAAACAGAGATTGCAGAGAGACTCAATGAATTCTTTGCTTCAGTATTCACTGAAGAAGACAGAGGCCACATGCCCAAAACAGAGCCTATCTTCGTAGGGAGGGAAACCGAAGAATTAAGCCAGATAGAAATAACCAGGGAGGAGGTCCTTGCATGTCTTTTTAAACTAAACATTAACAAATCACCAGGACCAGATGGCATCCATCCACGAGTTCTCAGGGAACTTAAAGATGAAATTGCTGATCTCCTAGCCAAAATATATAATCTTTCCCTCAAATCAGGCTTTGTGCCTGATGACTGGAAGGTAGCGAATGTAACACCAATTTTCAAAAAAGGATCCAGGGGGTGATCCAGGAAATTACCGACCTGTCAGTTTGACATGTGTCCCAGGTAAAGTGATGGAAACCATCCTAAAAGATAGAATTAATAGGCACATAGAAGAGAAGGTGCTGCTAAAGGAGAGCCAACATGGCTTTTGCAAGGGCAAATCATGCCTCACTAATCTGTTGGAATTTTTTGAGAGTGTCAACAAGCATGTGGATAAGGGGGATTGTTTATCTGGACTTTCAGAAGGCTTTTGACAAGGTCCCACACCAAAGGCTCTTGAATAAACTTACCAGTCATGGAATAAAGGGACAGGTCTTGTCCTGGATCAGCATCTGGCTAAGGGACAGGAAACAGAGGGTAGCACTAAATGGACACTTCTCCAAGTGGAGGGAAGTAAAGCGTGCGGTCCCCCAAGGTTCAGTACTGGGACCCCTACTTTTCAACCTCTTCATAAATGATCTAGAGGTAGGAGTAAAAAGCAAGGTAGCCAAATTTGCTGACGACACTAAATTATACAGGGTAGTGAAAACTGTGAGAGATTGTGAGGAGCTCCAGAGGGATCTCTCGACACTGGGGGAGTGGGCAAAACAGTGGCAAATGAGTTTCAACATTAGTAAGTGCAGAGTGATGCATGTTGGGGCAAAGAACCCCAATTACATTTATAAACTGATGGGGTCTGAACTCTCTGCGACAAACCAGGAAAGGGACCTTGGTGTCCTGGTGGACAGCTCAATGAAGATGTCAACCCAGTGTGCCTCAGCAGTGAAAAAAGCAAACTCAATGCTAGGGATCATTAGGAAGGGTATAGAAAATAAGTCAGCAAGTGTCATTTTGCCTCTTTATAAATCTATGGTGAGGCCCCATCTGGAATACTGTGTACAGTTCTGGTCGCCATACCTCCAGAAGGATATTATGGAGCTGGAAAAAGTGCAGAGGAGGGCAACCAGAATGATTAGGGGACTGGAACACCTTCCTTACCATCTGAGGCTGCAACGGTTGGGCCTCTTCACCCTTGAACGACGGCGTCTAAGAGGTGACCTGATTGAAGTTTATAAAATCATGCATGGTGTGGACAAAGTAGATAAGGAAAAACTGTTTTCCCTATCGCATAACACTAGAACTAGGGGACACTCCATGAAACTTTTGGGTACTAGTTCTCAAACAAATAAGAGAAAGTACTTTTTCACCCAGAGGGTTACTGGTCTATGGAACTCCCTGCCAGAAGAAGTGGTGACAGCTGTCAGTCTTGACAGCTTTAAGAATGGATTAGACAAGTTCATGGAGGACAAGAGTATCAATGGCTATAATTATGGATACTTAAGGACAACCTCCGGGTTGGAGAGATAGGCAGGATATCTCTCAATATCATTTCCAGGGAATCCTAAGCAGGTGAAGGCATCTGCTTGGGAATACCCTGAAGGAAATGGTGAGCCACTGTGTGAGACAGAATGCTAGACTGGATGGGCTGTGGCCTGTTCCAGCAAGGCTGTTCTTATGTTCTTATGTTATGTAAACTACTAAGCTTATTTGTGATCTTGACAGTTCTGTCATCTCACTGTAAATTTGCCATTTAAATCCAAGAGTGTACATCACCAAGATTAGCAAAACTGTGCATGTGCTTTTGGCCATGAAGAAAAAATCCCCTTAATGATTAGTTGTCCCAGAGTGGTAGGTGAACTGAAAGGGATGCTGTGAGACTGAACCAATCTGTGTTTTGCATCTACCTGGAGGGATGGGTGGGTGAGGCAACTGATCTATTTCAGCATCCAAGGTAGAAATGTGGTACAACTAAGAGCCAGAATGCTGGGCCTGAACATGAGTATTCAGTCTCAGGGGAAAGGAATGTGCTGGAATTGGGAGAAATGAGCAGCAAGCTAGGTGAACCTTCAGCAGATCTTGGGGCCATGCAGCCAAATGTCTGTCTGCACCAAGTATCATATTGAAAGACAAGCAGATGGCTTTGAAGTGGCAATGGGTCAAGATTGGCTTAAACAAAGAGATCAAAAGTTTAAGTACCATATTAAAGTTGTTTGTCCATATTTGTTTAGCTACTGACAAGTGGGTCCTGGTTTGGACAACTGGTCATGAAGGGAGTAGATTTTCACTTCACTTCACCAATACAAGAACAGCCTTGCTGGAACAGGCCACAGCCCATCCAGTCCAGCATTCTATCTCACACAGTGGCTCACCATTTGCTTCAGGGAATTCCCAAGCAGATGCCTTCACCTGCTTAGGATTCCCTAGAAATGGCATTGAGAGAGATCCTGCCTATCTCTCCAACCCGGAGGTTGTCCTTAGGTATCCATAATTATAGCCATTGATACCCTTGTCCTCCATGAACTTGTCTAATCCTTTCTTAAAGCTGTCAAGACTGACAGCTGTCACCACTTCTTCTGGCAGGGAGTTCCATAGACCAGTGATCCTCTGGGTGAAAAAGTACTTTCTCTTATTTGTTTGAGAACTAGTACCCAAAAGTTTCATGGAGTGCCCCCTAGTTCTAGTGTTGTGCGATAGGGAAAACAATTTTTCCTTATCTACTTTGTCCACACCGTGTATGATTTTATACTCGTAATATACTGTACCTCTTCTGCTTTTTTAAAACAGAGATATAAAAAGGGACAAAATTTGGTACCAATTGAGTTATTTATATTTTCTTTTTTAAAAAATAATGGAAGGTAGGAGCTTTACTATTGGATAGGAGTGGGCATGGGAAAGAGTAAACTTCTTGCCAGAACATGGGCATCTTAGGTATTAAGATGATGTTGATAAAACAAATGAGTAAAAACGTCATGAGGGATGAACTTCTCTGTAACTTGTCCTTTCTCAAGATAGGGTGGGGATGGGGTTATTTTTGTTATTTATTTATTTTTGTCCAGAACCTGCTCACAGAATTTTCTGCAAGTGGAATTAAATTAGTAGCAATTTTTATATGCCTGTCTAAGGGCTTTGGGGATCATGAACACTGAACCCTTAATAATATCATTTTAAGCTCTAGCCTCTTTCCTCTTAGGTCTTCATACCAATGCCTGATCAACCTGTGATTATTGATTGTACTGCCTTGTTACAGAGCTTTAGCTGCTCCAGCTTCTATTGCTGCTGATATTGGGCCTTATTATGTGGTGGGGTCAAATCTACAAACACAATGTCCCTGTTTAACTGGTGCGCCTGAGGCTTCTTATTACATCATTTTGCCCCAATATTGCTGAAGATATTTTTAGCTTGACCTTGAAAAAGAGAGTAGGCCTAAAATTACAAACATGTGAGAGCAATTTAGGAAGAACTGAAGAAGAGATAACACCATGAATCTCTAAATTTCACATCTCACTGCACTGTTTACTATACTTCTTAAAATGATTGACTTCCCTATTTTGGAATGAAAGCTAGTTTTACATTCAAAGGCTGAGGAAGATTTTTACAGAGACAAGAGGGATTTCTCTAAGAGAAAGAGTATATTCTCTATTGAGTACATAAAACCTTTTAAATATCTAATTGTCCTTCAAAGAACATAACTGCCTCCTTTGTAGGGTAATAATGTGTGTTATCTTCATCTCTCACTTTTCAGTTTTATGCTGGTCACAGGGCCCAGCAAGATCTAAAAGTTACCCTCTGATCAGATTTATCTGTTACTTTCTGGAGATAATCAGTTAAATTACCTTTCACAAAGTTGACTATCATGGTGAGCTGAAAAGTAATATGGCCACATGTGGGGATAATCAGACTACTACTTGACCATGTAACCAGATGTCATGAACTCTAAACTCTCTGTATAGCTAGTACAATTTTTAGTCTCTAAATCAAGGATTCTCAACCTGTGGCCTGTGGGCCAGATGCAGCTCATGACACCATTTCATGTGACCTCCACCACACCTCCGCCACACCAGGAAGTGCCATGTGGTGTAGGAAGAGCAAAATGGCCATCTGGCCCCCAAAGCTGTCTGAGGGAGTGTGACCTGCCCCCATCTTTAAAACGTTGAGAACTCCTGCTCTAAATGAAGCAGCAATGAGAGTTCAAGAATATGTTGCTCTTAACTGAGACAGATGACATGTATGTGGATCTTACCAACCCCTCAAATTGTCCAATTTTCAAACTTGTTAGTTCACCTGTTTGACATGGAATAGCCCTCATTATTGACACCAACTGCAGCAGCAAACCCTCATATTTTAAAACATTGTCAAAGAACAGTGGTATGAAACCTTCTGCTCAGGCGCATGCTGGAATATTGGGCAATTGGGCTTAATCCCACCCCGCCCTCACCTCTGGCACCCTGGGGCACCAGGGATTCTCCCCACCCCCACCCCCACCCCCCAAAGGTGCCCCCACCACTCCCTGTCCAGCGCCTTCTCATGGCGCCCTGCACATCCCTGCTCCTGCTACTGGAGACAACAGGAAAATCACTCTCTTCATTTAACTGCTTATCTCCTGAAAGTAACAGATTAATCTGAACAGAGGGTAACTCTTAGATTTTGCTGGGCACTGTGACACCAGCTGTGAAAAATATCTGGCAGTGCTGGCTGGCTGTACAACTAGCCAAGCCCTAATACTTGCCTCTGTTAGCTGCTGTAGGCAAGGCTTTCATGCCATCGCATCATAGACAGTCTGCAAGGGCATCCTGGCTACAGTGCTTTATCTGGCAGTTCTAGAGAGTGCTAGTTGTTTCTCTGTTATCATAATACAGTACTATAGTAGGAACATAGATGGGGAAGGGATCAATGGCCTGCTTTATACAGTAAGGTTATCTACCGTGAACCTTGCTTTCTGAGGCAAGTACCTTCCATTGCCCAAGGGTTGGCTTGGCACTGCAGTCAACCAAGTCTGGTAGAACTTTTGTTTCTTTCTTTTCAATAGTGCATAGGTTCAATAATGACAAATCTGAAAAAATCTGCAACTGTAAATACTATGACTTTTTTCAGTTTTTTTAACAATTTAACAATTCAGTCCTGCTGAGTACTGTCCTTTATAATATGTCATTAATCTGGAGAAGTTATAACAATCTGTGAAAAAGGAGTTCAATGTGCACACACATTCAATTTTCATATCTTTAAATATAGCCTGCTTAACAATTCCACTGTTATACAATAGTCAGAGTAAAATTGGACTGCATAATGCAAATATAAGCCCTTGAAAATTTTCAGTTGGCTTTTGAGGTTGTCTGACTTAGTTTCATAAACATAATGGTATTTCATGAAATCCCAGATAGGGCATACTATGATTACCCTGTACTTTGCAAAAGTACTTTCTGGGTGTAAGCAGAAAATAGTGAGGTGGTGTCAGAAAAATAATGTCATTTTAATTCCAGGGTTTCATCATTGCTTGTTGTAATAAAGCTAAAAGTCAATTCTTGTTATCTTTATGAGCATATTATATATATGGAAATTTTAACCCTCAAAATAACAGTCTCGTTGGTTATGGAAATAAGGCAATTTGATGGTGTTTGCCAAGTGATCTTACATTAGTCTAGCTCAATTGCATTTTCTATTATGCTTTTAGCATGATCTATCAATACAGTGACTCTGACGAGATTCATATTATTGCTGGTGGCAATTTAAAATTGGCTACTCAGAAGAACATTCTATTTATCCCATTTCTCAACTCCTGGACTGCTTACTTTAATGCTTTTTCTCTGCCAGAAGGGTTTCTTTATTAATACTGCTGTAATTCTATATCAACTAGAATCCATGAATTCTGATCCATGAGGCATCCAATGAAGTTGCAATTCCCTTTGGTTTGAAGGGAAATTTATGGCCCATGTTAAAACTTAGTTGTGCTAATGGGAAATATGAAATATTTCAGTGCTCATGCCCAAAATACAGAAAGGGAAGTAGAAAAGTACTGTATATTCATTTAACTCTCTGCCTTCTACTTGCTCTGTATTATTAGGCAGGTTTAAAAGTAGCTGCTTTCAACTTATTCTTTTAAAAATGCAAATTAAAACTGCAGTCATCATTTTGACAAGATGAGAGGCCACTAGGATTTAGTGTTTGCAAGACAAATGCTGAGGATTTAGAGAACTGCTGTGCTTCACCAGACATTTTTTGCCAAGGCAAATCACAGCAACTCTAGGATGCAGCAGTTGTTTGACTTTTGTCTTTGACATGGTTTTAGAGCAGTGATGAGCAGTCTTGGCCCTCCAGCTGTTCTTGAACTTCAATTCCCACAGGCCCTGATCAGCAGGAGTGCTGATTTGGGCTTCTGGGAATTGAAGTTCAAGAACAACTGGATGGCCAAGACTGCCCATCACTGTTTTAGAGTCATGGTAGCCATCTCAGCCCATTAATAACTGAGACCAGAACTCAGTGGATGAGCATGAATGTGTCTGCATGGTGCTCCAAATGACCCAACGGTGTACATTCATTGGGTCTCTCTATTTCCTCAATTCTCTCTTGGATGTTGACATTGTACTGGACCATTTGGAGCAAGGCAGAAAGTGAAGTACCAGCATTTTGGCTCATAAGCCTTCTTATTGTAATAGTCCTGGTTGCAGTGCCAAAAATGATCCAGAAAATATACTGTCCCTCCCAATCCTTGCCTCCCTGACTTCTGTAGTATCTCAAAGACCCATTTACTGATTTCAAAGTATGACCTGACAGTCTCTATTAACCTGGAAACCTGAAAGAACTCATGATTTGTAAGCAGAATTAGAAAAGAGAAGTTTTATACCTCAGAATTTTGTGTGTGATATTTCTAAATGACAATATATACAATATACAATCTTCCAGAGTCTCATTTATTAACCATAGACACACCCATCAGCTGAGAAAATGAATGGGGGGGTATGCTCGGATATGAGTAGCAGCTGACGATGACAATCTTCAAGTTCAGAGGAGGGTAACAAGGATGAGCAGGGGACTGGAAACAAAGCCCTATGAGGGAAAACTTGGGGGGGGGGAGTGGGGGATGTATTTAGCCTAGAGAAAATAAGACTGAGGGGAGATATTATAGCATTTGCCAAATACTAGAAAGAATGTAATCCAGAGAAGAGGCAGGGTCTGTTTTCAATCATTCCTGAGTTCAGGGCATGTAATAATGGGCTTAAATTACAAGAAGCTAGATTTTGGTTGAATCCAAAAACAAACTTTCTAACTGTTAAAGCAATATGACATAGGAACCAATTACCTTGGAAGGTGGTGGACACTCTAACACTGGAGGCATTCAAGACAAAATTAGGCAACCATCTGTCAGATATACTTTAATTTGGATTCCTGCATTGAGTAAGGATTTTGAATCAATGTCCCCTTCCATCTCCATTATTTTATGATTCTATAATTCAGAATTTATGATGTCAGGTTTGTGACTCAATGCTTCTTTTGGGACCCAAAGCTCTTTTGAGATCCAAATTTACCAGAAAAATTCAAATTTTGAAGAAAATTAAAATATTTTGGTTAATTTAGACAAGGGAAGACTTCATGGCAATCATGCATGTAAATTGTACACATTTATCTCAAAAGCCCTGCCCTCGTGTATACAGGGAATAATAAAGGCTTGTGAATGGTAAAGGGAATTTTTGCACATGGCTTCTGCACTGATAGTTGCTGGGTTTGCCAGGACATCTTTCTCCTATCACTTATTTACACAGACTTCATTCAGTCCCTTAATAGAGCTGCATAATCTTAACCTATAAATCCAAGGGTTAACCGTTGGAACTGGCTATAGGTTGCTATGCCTCGCCCTACTTGCCTGCACTCACCCTTCGTGCACACGGCCGATCTGGGTACGCAGGTCAACGAAGGATTGAGAAAACCGGCAGTGGGGCAACAGCCCCACAAACGCGAAGAAAGGGAAACAACTTCACTTCCCAACATTCCTTGCGCCGCACCGCCCCAGAGCCAATCAGGCTGAGAGGCTCTCGCACGGCGCAGCGTTCGGAAATGCGCCGCAGCCAATCAAAAGAAAAGCATTTAAAAAAACACAGCACAAACACAAAGCACCAACCCATAACTACAAGCCCCAGCGTCCTGCGCGCCATGAGCGTGCAGAACGCTGAGGAAGCCAGCACCCAAGAAATAAAGCAAAAACAAAAACACCGGGAGAGCAAGTCCGCCAAGCCGCGGGGAACAAAGCCCCCCTCTCCAACGGCGCCTGAAGCTCCTAATCAGAGTTTCCCCTTTAATATCACTGGGTGGGTGGGGGGTGTTGTGCTCCCCCTCTCTACTGGCTCCCCTGGGGTTGAGAGGGTGGGGGGACCAAAAGAGTCTGTCTCCCCCACCCTCCTCACCCCAGGGGACCCGTCAGAGAGGGGATTGCCTCCCCCCCCCACACGCCCCATGTTAAAGAGAAGAAACCAAGTGGTTACTTCTCTTTAAAAACGGAGTTGTGGGGAATCCCCCTCTCTTCTGGCTCCCCTGGGGTTCAGAGGGGGGGACCAAAGGAGTCTGTCTCCCCCACCCTCCTCACCCCAGGGGACCCGGCAGAGAGGGGATTCCCTCCCCCCCACACGCCCCATGTTAAAGAGAAGAAACCAAGTGGTTACTTCTCTTTAAAAACGGAGTTGGGGGGAATCCCCCTCTCTTCTGGCTCCCCTGGGGTTCAGAGGGGGGGGACCAAAGGAGTCTGTCTCCCCCACCCTCCTCACCCCAGGGGACCCGCCAGAGAGGGGATTCCCTCCCCCCCCCACACCCCCATGTTAAAGAGAAGAAACCAAGTGGTTACTTCTCTTTAAAAACCGAGTTGGGGGGGAATCCCCCTCTCTTCTGGCTCCCCTGGGGTTCAGAGGGTGGGGGACCAAAGGAGTCTGTCTCCCCCACCCTCCTCACCCCAGGGGACCCGCCAGAGAGGGGATTCCCTCCCCCCAAACGCCCCATGTTAAAGAGAAGAAAGCAAGTGGTTACTTCTCTTTAAAAACGGAGTTGGGGGGGAATCCTCCTCTCTACTGGCTCCCCTGGAGTTCAGAGGGTGGGGGGGACCAAAGGAGTCTGTCTCCCCCACCCTCCTCACCCCAGGGGACCCGCCAGAGAGGGGATTCCCTCCCCCCCACACGCCCCATGTTAAAGAGAAGAAACCAAGTGGTTACTTCTCTTTAAAAACAGAGTTGGGGGGGAATCCCCCTCTCTTATGGCTCCCCTGGGGTTCAGAGGGTGGGGGACCAAAGGAGTCTGTCTCCCCCACCCTCCTCACCCCAGGGGACCCACCAGAGAGGGGATTCCCTCCCCCCCCACACGCCCCATGTTAAAGAGAAGAAACCAAGTGGTTACTTCTCTTTAAAAATGGAGTTGGGGGGGGGACTCCCCCTCTCTTCTGGCTCCCCTGGGGTTCAGAGGGTGGGGGGGACCAAAGGAGTCTGTCTCCCCCACCCTCCTCACCCCAGGGGACCCGCCAGAGAGGGGATTCCCTCCCCCCCACACGCCCCATGTTAAAGAGAAGAAACCAAGTGGTTACTTCTCTTTAAAAACGGAGTTGGGGGGGAATCCCCCTCTCTTCTGGCTCCCCTGGGGTTCAGAGGGTGGGGGGACCAAAGGAGTCTGTCTCCCCCACCCTCCTCACCCCAGGGGACCCGGCAGAGAGGGGATTCCCTCCCCCCCACACGCCCCATGTTAAAGAGAAGAAACCAAGTGGTTACTTCTCTTTAAAAACGGAGTTGGGGGGGGGAAATCCCCTTTCCTACTGGCTCCCCTGGGGTTCAGAGGGTGGGTGGGGGACCAAAGGAGTCTATCTGAGAGGGGATCCCCCCACCGACACCAAAAATCACAAAAACAAACAATCAAAAACATTCAAAAATGCACAAAAACAAACAAAAATAACACCAAAAAGTAAACAACAACAAACATTTCCAAACACACCCAGCCCCCAGCCAAACACCACAAAATCCAACCACCACCACCACCCCAAATAAAGAAAAACAGCTAACTCACCACCACACGACCTCATACCACAACGACTGGAAAAGAAATGAATAAAGAAAGAGACTACTTGCTGGAAGAAGCTCCACCCAGAGGCCACGAGAGAAAACACAGTCAAAATACAAGATAACCCCTACCAGCAGCACTTGCTGACCACAATAACAAAAAAAATACAAAAAGACACAATAGCCCCACACAAAAGGCCCCAAGAGTTTTTCGAAAAAGTATATCATCCTTTATTCTTTTTTTCATCCACAAAACCAAAACACCAAACAAAACTCATCACAGTTTAAAACAGGCCATCAAATTTTTTTTGTATAAATAAACATTTTAAAAATTTCAAATATTGATTAACCTCTTCTTTACAAACATTAACAACAACAACAACAACAACAACAACAACAACAACAACAACAACAACAACAACAACAACAACAACAACAACTTTCCAACACCATTTAAAACAGCCCGGCAATGCCGGGCAACCTTTGCTAGTTGGTGATAAAATGAAAAGTTTAAACAATTATATAAAAGGACACATCAGTGAATGTCATAGTTTTGCTTTCATACAGTTGGATATATATTAAAGTTCAGTTCTGCCCCTGGAGAGGGTGAAGACAGGAGGAAGTCTGTGGTTAAGTGTCTGAAGGAATGGGAAAAACAGGACATGAGGGCCTGCATGTCCTACAGATGTAAACTGGTTGACATCAGTTCAGGGGAGCCACTGGGAGGTTCAGAGTTACCAGAGAAGGGCATACAAGGAAGCTACCATTTAGAAGGAGCTGAAGTACCTTCTGCCAATTTACCAATCCTGTCACAGATTGCAACTGGAGAGACATGGTGCTAGGAGAAGGGAAGGCATGAAAAAAGGCAAGTATTGACCCCAAGTATGAGTAACATCATTTGTTCTTGAATTGAAAAGTTCCCATTCACATTTGTTCTCATTCTTGCATTCCTATTCTAATGGCTTTCATCTTCAAGCTCAGCAAGGATAAGGGAAGCACTAGGAAGCAGAACCACATAACTTTCTAATTCTAGATGGTGTCCAGAATAATTCACAGAGCAACATGTAGAAGAAATATATTTTGATCGCTGATTCATTGCTTGTTTGGCTATGTATAAAATTATGTCTGTCTTTGTGTGTGTCAAATTTTTATGGATGCCAAGATCCAGATGGAATTGGCTAATGTTCCCAGATGCTAGTTTGTATAAATCTACATCTGTAATAATGGCAGCAAAATTACACACACTCTCTTTTTTTGCTTAAATATAAAGTCAGAATGTGGTATTCTCTCCTCCCCCCTCATGCCCACCCACTCCAATCGTTCACGTTTCACTACTCTATGTGTTTGTTCTGCTCAACTGGCTGCATTGATACTGCATGTGTGATGAAAGATTCCAAAACCACCAAATCAGCTTTTCCATTATGAAACCAATATTTCCAGACGTGTAACCATGCAAATAAATAATTTTAATCAAAGCAAGCTATTTTTACATATTTGGATCCAAATTACCGAGTATTCAATTTATGTATTTATGTATTCAAGTGGATAACCAAGAGAAAACAGTAATGAAAAAGTTGCACACACACACACACACACACACACACACTCTCCCATTTGTTTGGTTAACAAATATAAGCTTTATTTGCTGTTAAGAGCTTGCATGAGCTCCAGCTGTATGTCTGGAGCCCTTTTAGTTTACCAGCCTAGAGATATGATGGGCGCCCCTGCTGCCATCAGAGCCATTATTTTTCTTTATAACTAGGCATTCTGGAAATTCTGAATGTATCCAGTTATTTACAAGCTGATAAAAATGCTGTGGGACACATTCTTTCCTCTAATGTACCACTGGCTTTACACTACAGGGACCAGTGGCATGTGGTTATGCTCTTCCAACATTCTCCTTGAATGAAAGCTATTACTGCTTAAGCATTATCTCCTTGCTTAAAAGGAAAATATATCAAGGAACACCTAGGTTCAGAACCAGAGCTGTGCCTGTGTGAGTTTGAAAGTATTTCCATTAATGCAAAAGGTTTTTTTAAAAAATTTCTATCTAATTCCTGGTGACAAACTGAGATGGCTTCACTTCTACTACCTGTACAGGTATTGCTCCCTTTACATTCAGTTCTCTCAAACAGTTTACTGCTACCTATTGCTGTAAACAAATTTTCTGCCTGGATGTTCAGGAAATCAATCTCAGACACTTATGAAGAAAGGTTGGCATTATGAAGTGGCTAGCTTCAAATAATAGGCTATATCAAGAAACTGAGAAGTGGTGGATTGTGGAAGACATCTTGAGTTAGGCCTGAATTTGTGGGAATATTAGGGTTGCCATATGTCCCGGAAAACTAGGATTGTCCCAGATTCAAGGTCAGAAAAATAGTCCTGGCCAGTTCAATAAAAATCATGTTAAAGTACTGGATTTTTAAAACTTACTGATTGTGTATTTTAACACACTATTAAAATAAATTTGAACTCTTGGCATCAAACGAGCGATTTCCTGCCACATTGGAATTGGAGTATACCTGGAGACAAATCTTAACATCCTTGCCTCACACCACCACCTGATCAGTGTGACCAGTGTGTTTCCAATACAACAGATCATCTTACAGTAAGAATTAATTGTTGTAAATAAATTCATTTATGTATTGATTTATTTAATGTGAAAGTGTTTTACTGTATATCTGTCATTATATTATGTTTGTTTTAAAAAAGGCTATTTTGTAGATAACCCACCCATTTTTGTCAAGTACAATTCTGTCTCGGTTTTGTGGGAGAGAATTATGGCAACTCTAGGGATGATGGCTCATTACCGTGACAATTAGATTTCTGCAGGCAATGAAATAATGACCACAAGTATTTAATCTCATGAGAAGAACCATCTCAAGGCCCATTTGGCAGGTGCTAATTAAAGAACATTTGGGTGTTGAGAGGTGGCAAAAACAACAACAACAATGCCAACGACGATGACGACAACAATGATGACAACAACAACAATGATGACGACAACAACAACTACTTGTTGTGATCTTTATCTGTCATATTTCACTTTTCTGCTCTTTCCAGACAGGCCTCTCTGTGGCAGTCTCTTTCTGATAATTTCAGGCTTGTCCAGGCATGTTCAGCCAGGCAGACTGAAGATCTGTATCTTAGTAACCTCTCTGAATCTCTGATGGGAGGGGCAGGAGTGTCCAGTTTGTACTATAGTGGACTTTCTGTATTAGCTAACATTGAGCTTCTGCACAAGGTAACCTCTGCCCCCCCCCCTGCTGATGAGAAAGGAGGTGGCCAAACTTCCTGCAGCTTCCAGGAAGTCTCCAAATGAGAGGGTTCCTGTGAAGTAATGATTTTCAATAGCCAATAAACAGAAACTTCACCTAGAGGGCAGGTGTGCCCTAATCTAATTGAATATTCTTATTAAATGGGTGGATAAATTTTGATAGGATTCCCCTATCAAGACAAGAGTGGCCCTTCTTGCCATAGGATGCTTTTAACTTGACCATACCTCTAAGGAGGTGTTTTCTTCCCTATAAAAGTTAGAGCCCACTGGCTTAGCAATCAGTCGGAGTGGGGAAAGCAGAAGGAGTTGTTCCTGATGGTTATCTGAACACCAGATGGGAAAAGATGGATTTCACCATGGAATGGACTTAGAAAATATTCTGATTGGAACATCTCAACAATTTTCTGAAGATTGGATTGTGGGACTTTGCCATTTTTCTGAAAATGGAACTTTGCTGATTTTCGTCTTTACATCTATGCTTCTCTATTTTTATGGAAATATAAAATAAAGTCTATCTTGGACTTTGAACTGGAATTGGAATTATTTGCTCCCTGATGCCTACACTCAGCCGGTAAGACTTTCAGCACTTTTTGCCGAACAGCCATCCTCTGAGCCTCTTTGAGCAATGCATTGCAGGCAGAGGTTTTTTGCGTGTGCATGTCCCTTTTGAAGGAGGGGAGGAGGCAAAATGAGCTTTGAATTGCTCTGAGAGCCTGCCGGGTTGGCAGAAGCCCATCCTCCCCTGAGAACGAAGGGGGGCGAGGGTGTGTGAAGAAGCGGTCGCCCATCCCCGCCTCCCCGATGACAACAACAACAACAACACCTGCATCTGCCTTCCCCAAACTTTGAAGAGGCACAAGGCCTGATTGTTGGCCAGTGTGGAAGGGCCTGGAATTGGAACTGCAGAGCATTTTTTGTTCTTGTTCAGTCGCACAGTTGATTCCAACCATTTGTGACCCTATGGACCATTGCCCACCAGGCACCTCTGTCTTCCACCTTCCTCTTCAGGCTTCCCAGCTTTGTGCCCATTGCATCTACAATACCACCTAGCCATCGAAGTCACATTACCTTTCCCTTTGAAGAATGATGTGTGTATTCTATCATGCTGTTCCAGAAGAGATGCCCTGTATGCATGTTCTGCAGATATATGGTCCTCTGTGCTAGTAGTAAATATTAGAAAAAGAAGTTAACATTGCTGTGAGTTTTTGCTTTTCGTCAAACTGCTTTTTGAGATTCTCTGGTATTTTGACCTTTTGTCTTTTTACTATTTTGCTTTCCTTATTAAATATAAAATATTCTCTACAATAAGGATTGATTACTGAATTGAGGACATATGGTGCAAAATTAAATTTTCACCTGCTGATTACTCACTGAAAAAGCTCTGGTTTAAAAATGTGTGTATGTTGACTGGTCAAGTGTGCTAGGTAACGTACACAGCTTTATAGAGTTTCAGTTTCCAGTAGAGCCGAGCCCATCCATACTTAGACAAACGAGATTTCAGTTGTGACAGCTATTTGTCAATTTCTTTTTCCAGTAACAAAAGTGTAAGTTAAATTATCTGTCCTATGTATTCAAGCAATTCAGTACATTAGACCATATTCACAACTCTACACAATCATTTGCTTAATATGTGAAGTAAAAAAATGAACTAGATAAACAAAAAATGTGAAGGGGTACTCTTTTTTGGATTACTATTATTAGAATAGATCCCCATTTACATAAGAATTTATTCATTAGGCAGAGATAAATACTACATATATAATAATTTTATTATTAACATTTTTTTTGTTTTAGTTATGAACCATGCAGCTAAGTTTCTTTTCCACAGTAGATGACTATATGGCCCTTTCACAAGCCTGAGCATAAAGCCAGCAAAGTGTAGGGCTGTGCATCATGGCAGAGTGGTGAGCCTCCCACACACACACACACACACACACCATTGTGTGTGGGACTATTGATGAAAAGAAAGCAAGTAGAATTTCAGCAAGTGAAAGTTTTCCCCATGCCTGGGGATGAAGCTATAGGTCAGGGGCTCTCAACCTTTGCAAGCCAAGGGCCAGGTCATGCTCCCTCAGACAGCTTTGGGGGCCAGATGGCCATTTTGTCCTGCCTGCAAGATGGGGGTGGCCTGTACATTAAATAGGAACCACACATGGCATTTCTGGGTGTGGCAGAGGCAGTGGGGGCTGAGAGGCCACATGAAATGGTGCTGCAGGTCATAGGTTGAGAACCCTTGCTATAGGGATAGCTTTCCTGTTATTTGGTTTTTGTAGGCAACTGTTACCTTACAACAATCAGCACCATTGTAGAAACTACAGAGCTTAAAACATGACATTTACCATGCTGATGAAGTAACAAAAATAAAACATTTGAGACTGAAAAATATCCCACATCAGTTGTGATCATGATGGTGATATATCTATCACATTTTTCCAGCTTTACATTTATACCAGAGCCCTGGTTTTGGAATATGATTAGACCACCTTGGGGTCCCTGATGTTCTTGGTCTAAAACTCCCAGAAGCCGTCTTCATTGGCTGTATTGGCTATGATTTCTGGGAGCTGCTGTGCAAGAATATCTTGGTTGGGAACCACTGGATCAAACTCTCAACAACTATATGAATATGGAAATCCTCCAGTGACTGACATCACCCTTCATACTAGTTTGTCAAGTGAAAGCAATTTCATACTTGTGGATGGTGACAGAAACCATCTATTTACACACAGGCCTCTGAATATTCTACTGGGATCTAGGTGAACAGACAATTTTCAAAATATTGGGGGATAAACTATTTGGAACTTTATGGAACAAAACTTTGAAGAGCATTTTAATTATGCCTGCATGTAAGACAGGCTATGAGAAATCAGCACAGATGCCAAAGCCACGTCCCTCTGAAGCAGATGAATTGTTGGCAAGATCAGGCCTACACAGAGCTAATTTCAGTAGTCTAGATTTGAGATTATGGATCACAGTTGCCAGTTTTTAATCTGATGGCGGGGAAAGGCTACAGCCTTCTCACAATATTGTCCTCACTACTGCCAAATCTTTTCTGCAGCAGAAGCCAGATTTAGTAGTGATGTGTTCATATGAGACATGAATAGGATTATTTCAATTCTATTCTGATTCTGAATATGTGACTCCCAATCCACATCATTCCAAGCTGCACTGATAGAAACCTTGACAAAAAGCACAGTAGGCTTTTAAAAATCATTTTACCAGTGTCCTACCCTTTTTGCTGTACTTTGCTGGCCACTGATTTCATGTTTCGCCCATTGTAAGGTACTCACATGAAATCCTGTAGATACAAAACATATTTTAAAAGACAGAAGAGCTGTTTCCTTTGTATTCTTGGTAACACACAACACACATACCCACATACAAATCAGCAAAAGCCTTCAAGTATCTGGAAAAAACAGTAGTAAATTATGTAGATAAAATTATCCCAAAAGTATGGACCCAAATCTAATGGCTGTTGTCCAGTTCACAAGATCATATTAAGAAATGCCATTTATGGAACATGCTCAGAATTCAAGGAGTTTGTGGTGCAATGCTTCAGGAAAAAGTGACGCTGAATCAGTTGAATGCTTCTGCTCAAATGTGTTGGTTCCTAAGAAGCCTACCATTCATTCCTACTTCCTGTTCCTTCCATCCTGATTTCTTTCCTTATGTTATGCTTTCATTTTCCTTATCAATATTTAGATTTCCATGTTCAAGTGTTAGGTTGATAGGAAAGATATATTTTTTTAATGTATGAAGTAATTTATTCCGTGGCACAATGTTATTTTACATTGACTGCGCTTTGCCTGTAATGGCCTGGACAGAAATAGGTGAGTGTCTTATAATGGACAACACCTGGAGATGCATGCCTACTGGTGTCCCTTCGTCCCACCTCTCCCAGGAGGAGTAGGAGGACTTGGCTCACATTGCAAGTTGGTAAGGGGGGAGGAGTAGGGATTCTGCCCTTATTAGGGCTGGCCCCTCACCCCTGGCATTTCTAACTCGCAGCAGGAAGAACAATGCCCCACCCACCCCTGGTGATCAGTGTGAGATTAGCTGGTTGCGATTGGGCGGATGGCCTCTGGGATAGGGGTTTTTCCGCCCATCCCACACTGATTCATGGGCTCTCATGTGGTGGTGGTCATGCTTTGGTGACTGGCGGGTAGCACTGGAAAAGGGTAAAGATCAAGACCCAATTACATTCAGGTAAGGGCCATGGGGGTGCCTGGCAGTAGTAAGGATCCGAAATGTTCAGATTGTGGTAGTCAGGCTAGCCATGGTCCTTGGTGCTCCCTGGATCCAACAGCTCCAAAGCTGTGACGCAGCATTCTTTAATGCCCAAAGTAGTGGCAGGGAGATTAGTGCTATTAGCAGGCAACTCCCAGCCTAGGGTACTATCATGGGGAGGGGATGTGGTGAGGTGCATCCTGCTCTCAGCCTTTGTTCTGTGCTATGCAGCCTCATCGCAGCTCATTGTGGTTGGTCACTAATTGCTGCTTTGAATAAAGTGGCTGAGATGTTTAAACCCATATTCATGTGTCTGACTCTACACTTGGGGGATGGTGGACAATGACTTTCCCCAATTCCTGACACACTGTCACAAACTCTTCCATAACAACCAAATAGCAGTCTGAATACAATGCAGATTTTGGCTGATCTCCAGCTCGGAATGCTTTGGAGTGGATATAGTCTTGTATTGAATAGATGTGCAGAGGAATTTATTGGAATGAAAATCAATATGCTGTTCAATTGAAAAACAAATACTTTTTCCTACCTATAAATTGAAATGCATATACCTAATATAACATAAAGCAGCATGTGTATTTGCACAGCAGTATGGTTTTTAGAGAAATGATGAATGAAGTTGTTAATGATGAATGAAGAATCCAGTTTCAGTTATCCATAGCCTAAAAATGTTCAGTGAAAAATCCCAGAAATATGTAATACTGTATACAGTACAGTACTGTATATGAATTTCCAAGATGCATTACCAGAACTGGGCTCTAAGGTCCACTATATACAATATTTACCTATAAAGAGGGACATTAACCATTGGACTCCGATATACACGGCCGCACCCAACTATTGTATCCCATACCGAGCTGCCTGCACTCACCCGAACCTGGACCGCAGAGCGCTGCAAGGTTGCCGAAGCCAGCAGTGGGGCAACAGCCCCACGAATGGGAACAAAGGGAAACAACTTCAATTCCCAATGTCCTTTGCACCTCACCGTGCCTCAGCCAATCAGGCTGAGAGGTGCGAGCAAAAAGAACATTTGGAAATGTGGTGTGCCCAATTGAAATTGAGCATCAGAAAAAAAAACGCCGCATGAACGCAAACAAAGCAAACAAAACTCCAAGTCCCAGCATCCTTTGCACTGTGAGCACTTCAGCCAATCAGGCTGAAGGGCGTGAGTGTGCAGAATGTTGAAAAAGCCAGCATGTGAAAAAGAAAAGAAAAACACGCCTACCTTCTGCAACGGGAGCGTAAGTCCGCCGCAGGCAGACACAGTGCCTCACGGCCTGGCAAACAAACACACACAAACAACCATGGCAAGACCACCGCCGGCCGTCTTTCCTGGAGCAACGGGAAGAAGAGGGACTCCCTCTCCTCCCCGCTACCGAAGTGGTACCTATTTATGTACTTGCAGTTTCTTGCTTTTGAACTACTCGGTTGGCAGGAGCTTGGGCAGACTAGGTGAACTCACTCCATCATGCAGCACTGGAGTCTCGAACTGCTGACCTACCAACCTTCCAGCCATTAGGTTCAGCATCTTAACCACAAAGCCAACATAGTCCCTTTGTTAGTATATAGCACTGATGGCCAACCTTTGCACTGCAGGTGTTTTGGACTTCAATTCACAGAAGCCCAAGTCAACACATCTGCTGATCAGGGTTTCTGGGAATTGAAGTTCAGGAACAAAGGTTGGCCATCAGTGGTATATAGGCACCATCAAGACCCTTTTGCTGGGGTTTATTTAAAACAAAAGTGGCAAACCCTTGACTTGTGGGATGCATGTGCCATCCTGCCTGCTTTTTTTACCTTCGTGCACCTTAATTCAAGGTGGCAGTGGGAAGCAAATCCAATTACTGCATTTTAGGTGTACACAAGATTTGTAGGACATAGTGGCTAACATGCAGTAGTAAGTTACTTCTACAGTAGGACCATAGAACCCATGGAGATAAGATGAGCCAGCTCTGTAAGTTCCAGACCTGCTCTCATTTGACTTACTGCTGGATTTCCGTCTAAGTCCTAGAATGTACTGGATGCTATGTTTTAATGCAAGATAGACTGCAGTAGATGACTGAAAAGGTACTAAAGGTTTTAGAGTGTTGAAAGAATCCATGAAGCTGGGCATGTGCAGCCTGGTAAAAGAAGCTTGAGGTGAGAAAAGAAATTAGCTATTTGTTTGCTTTTTCAATAATAGGTATTTGCTGGAGGAAAGATGATCAAAAATGCCTAGGCCATTCCAATAAGGATGAAACCTCTAAAATATCAAGTGGTTAGTGGATGTTTTCAATATAAATAACAGTATTGGGAAAGCTTTAACCACTTCACAAACATGGCCTGAAGTGGAGTTTAAATTTTCCTTTCCACATTCAGGTTCTGATACTAATCACCTCAATCACTGTTTACCTTGGCTTTCAAAAATTTAATTAACCAGTCCACTTGCCAAATTAGAGTCTCATTCACCAAATAATTATTTGGTTGTCAAACTCAATCATTAAAACAAAAGCCAAAAATAAAGCCTCAACTGCCAAAATGGAAGTCCACTAACACTTTTAGCTTAGAATCATATCTATTAAGCAATTTATAGATTTTGGCCATGCTGATGGATAATCTCTGGCGTGAGATGGACAGAGGTAATCCATCTGTCCTTGCTGTTCTTGACCTCTCAGTGGCATTTGATACTGTTGACCATGGTATCCTTCTGGAATGGCTAAAAGGGCAGGGGATCCAAGGGCAAGGTGTGGTCCTGGTTTTCCTCATTTCTTAGGGGCCAGACCCAGTCGGTGTTGTTAGGAGATGAGAGGTCTAGCCCTAGGCCCCTCCAATGTGGGGTGCTGCAGGGCTCGGAGCTCTCGCCTCTCTTATTTAATATTTACATGAAGCCTCTGGGGGAGAGCATCTGTTCCCACTGAGTGAAGTACCATCAGTATGCTGATGATATTCAATTATACATCTCAGCCCGTGGTGATCCAAGCATTGCAGCTGAAGTCCTATCCAGGTGCCTGAAGGCTGTGAGGGTCTGGATGGGGGACAATGGGCTACAGCTGATTGGCTGATGGTAAGGGGCCCTGTGTTATCCCGGGTTCTTTTGCCCCAGACAGATCCGGTGCATAATCTGGGGGTCCTCCTGGACTCACGACTCCTGTTCAAAAAGCAGGTGACAGTCATGACCAGGAGGCTTTGGCTCAACTTCGAGTGATTCACCAATTATGCCTGTTCCTGGACCAGGACTTCTTGCTTATGGTCACTCATGCACTGGTCACCTCCAGACTAGATTATTGTAATGCGCTCTACATGTGACTGCCCTTGATGTCCATTTGGAGGCTGCAACTGGTGCAAAATGTGGCTGCCCACATGGTGATGGGGTGTTGGCATTATGCCCATACCTCACCCTTGTTGCGGGAGCTGCATTGGTTGCTGGTGTGCTTCCAGGTGCAATTCAAGGTGTTGGTTATTATCTTTAAAGCCCTACATGGTAGTGGACCAGGTTAACTAAGAGACGACATCACCCCAAGGATATCGGCCCGTCCGACCAGAGCGGACCAGAGAGGCACCCTAAATGGGCACATGGGCCCCCATTTCCTCATCTTGCTAAGCTCCCATCTCAATGTTCCTTAACTGGAGTGACAAGGGCTCTCGCTGATTCGAGAATTGGTCATCCAATTGATCCTAGCTGTAGGGATTTTATACCATTTTGGCACTCTTCTCCCTCCCTTAAGAATGACAATTGTGTGGGATTGATGTTCCTTCACAGGTGTTTTCCCATAATCAATTATATGTTTTCCCCCACAGGTGTTCTACTCCCGGTGGGGGTCCCAGGATACTAAGTGTGTCCTTTTACCTCTCCCCTTATGTGAGAGTGCAAATGTCCCTGTCAAACCTTTGAAATGTGACAAGTGAAAGTACTTCTTCCATAAGAAGTAGGAGGGTTTCCTCCCCTCTTGTCAAAAGGTAATTGACCTACAATGAACTGTGAATTTATTCCAGTTCATTCCCCTTTATATGCAAATACACATGCTCAGGGATTTCACAGGTGTTTGTCTGGTGACATCTGTGCTTAGTGATGTGGCATCTCTGGAATGTGGCTTGGTACATCTACTAACATTGACACATTTCCCTTTCAAAGATAGCCTTTCTCAACCTGCAAGACTATCAAACTACATTAAAACTAAATGTATGTAAATTTATTGAAAGAAATATAACATGTTCCTTGAATTCCCATGATGTAAGCCGCCCGGAGTCACCTTGGCAAGGGGGCAGCGATATAAGTAAAACACAATAAATAAATAAATCCCTGTTATATACATTTCAAGGAAAGCTCCCATTGCAGCTCCAATAATCCAGATTTGTCCTTAAATTACAATACCCACTTTTATGTGGGATTTTCATCAGGAATGGCATGGAAAGAATGAGATAAACTTTGCCTTCCCTATGATTCCCAGAGTGTCACACACTTCCCTGCAGGTGCTCTCTGCATGACAAAATGGCATTTAATAATTGCATTTATGCAGTGAATCTTATGTTACTATTGCTACTAAGTCTGGGCTTCCCAAATGCAGACACCTTCAGGGCAGAAGCAGAGAGAAGACAAGAGAAAGAAAACAAAGGGATAGAAAGTGCAAGTGACAACAATTATGCAGTAGCTGCCATGACCCTTAATGAACATATCAAAATCAGGAAGACTAACAATAATACTTTGAATGGTATTAAAAATAACCAAGACAGTTTCTGCACAAATGTTTCTCCTTTTGGAAGTGTTCTCTTTCTCATTAGGTATTCTGTGAATAACAATAATTTGGTGTCAGAAATTATTCTGGGTTGAGAGTATTGTTGCTGGAGAGACTCCACTCCGGGGATGCACAAATGAGGCTCTTCTCATGTCTCCAATATTTTTTCCCACTGAAGTGGACCCTATTTATCTACAGTACTTGCTACTTCTTGCTTTCGAACTGCTAGGTTGGCAGGAGCTGGGACAGAGAGGGGTGCTCAAACCGTCATGCAGTATCCAGGTCTCGAACTGCTGACTTGCCAGACTTCCAGCAAACAAGGCAAGCTTCTTAACTGCTGAGCCACTGCAACCCCTGCCCTTGTTTGCTTGTTTGCTACCTAATCATGAAGAAACAGGCAGGATTGAACAAGATTTGTTTAGACAGAGAAACATCTTAAACCTTCAGTATCACCTGGGAGTGCAAAGACATCTTGTCTAAGTATGCTAAGAGATAAGACTTTTCTCTGAGTACTTTTTCCCCCCAGTGTGATCTTCTGAAATGGTAATAAGGTTAAGGCATAAACATCTTCTTTCTATCTATCTTTTTTTTGTGTGCTATCAGAGCCACTGAAGTGTTTCAAATGCCAGGAAACATCTTTCTTTATGTATTTTCCTATACTGTACAGTATATATAGCTATGTAATACTAAGAATTTTGAACAAGATAAGGTTTATAATGGATTATAATTATGAAATGCTCATTATAGTGACAGTTAAGAATATGCTTAGGAAAAATGACTTTTAATAAAACATTTTCATTGTAATATCAGTCAGTTTTTTCTGACCCCTCTCTGTATTTTGCCGGGGCTGATGCCAACATGACATAATCATGAATCAGTGGCTGTTAAGCATAAGACCTTGCTACAACCAAGAAAATAAAATGAATGGATGCTAGACCAGGCAACATTCTTATGAAGAATGTGTCTCAGAAGTAAAAATGCAGATTCAAGTATATTTATTCATAATCAAACATTTACTAAGAAGAAATGGTATGCCCATTTTTGAAATCCCCAAACTGAAAATACTGATTTATGTGTCCATCCTCCCAAATGTACAAATGAATTTTAGAAGGCTTGGTTCCACCAGGAGGAGCAATTTTGTTCTTGGAGGTTTCTTGCAATTCTGCCAAGAAATATATATATATATATATATATATATATATATATATATATATATATATATATATATATATATATATATATATATATATATATATATATATATATATATATATATATATATATATATATATATATATATATATATATATATATATATATATCGCCCTATTTGTTTATTCAAGTGGCTATTTATTCTTACATAAAACAGAAGTTAATAATAACAATTGTTTGCTGTCAAGTCAGTTCTGATTTACAACAACCTTTTCCAGGGTTTTTGAGGAAGAGACAAGGACATTCTAGAACAAGCTGGGTCTTCTGAGAAGCACAGCGGGGAATCAAACTCCCAAACCTCTGGCTACAGAGTCAAATATCTAAGTCACTAAGCTACCTAGTGTTATGTATGTATGTATGTGTGCATGTTCATTATACTGTAAAGGCAAGAATGTAACCACTCCAAATACCAACGATCTCAGCTGTAAAGGAACGCGAGCAGACAGCCCATAGAGGGCAGCTGCGAGCGTTCAGGCCGCCGGCCCATGTAAGTGGGAGACCCCAGAAGTCACCCTCCGGGACTGCCTGCTCTGCGGTCTGAGGGATACCGAGACTCAGCGCGCGCTGATGAAAAGAGAGCCGCCTCCCACGTGGCAACAAGTCCTCGACACGGCACAGGCCGCCGAGGCCACGACTGCCGGGGTGCAAGAGCTTCAGCACTGGCGCCCGAAGCCCGCCAAGGCAGAGAGCTCGGTGCGCGCGGCCCGGCGAGTTTCGAACTCGTCTGCGGAGAGCAGCGACGACGAGGACGTCCGGAGGGTCCAGAGAGAGGGCCGGCGCTGCGACGGCTGCGGCGCCGCCCACGCCCGCGCCAAATGCCCATTCCGCAAGGCCGAGTGCCACAACTGCGGCCGGTGCGGGCACATCGCCAAGGTCTGCCGGAAGCGGCGTGAGGCCACAAGAAGTTCTCCAGACCGCTCGGCGAGGCAGGACCGCACCACGAGGCCAAAGGACGGCACGAGGCCAAAGGACGGCACCCGGACCACGAGGACGCGGGACGGCATAGGGCGCATCTCCGACGACAGCGAGGACGACGCTCCGGTTTGCAGCGTTTCCACGGAACACCCCCGATACTTCGTTGAGGTAGTAATACAAGGGGCCCCTGTTAGAATGGAGGTGGACTCGGGTTCGTCATACTCTATTATTTCCCAGGGGGAGTTCATGAAAATCGCCCCCCGAGTGCGGCCCAAGCTCAAAGCGTTGAGGGCCACACTGAAGGACGTGTAAGGGAACCGCATCCCAGTGTTGGGGATTGGGAAGTTCCAGGTCCAGTTTAAAAAGCACACCGCAACGCTTCCCCTAGTCGTCCTCAAGGGAGGAAAATGCAACCTCCTCGGGACTCAATGGTTCCAGCCCCTGGGGTTGTTCATTGGGGGGGGGGTGCACGCCGTGGGAGCACACGCCACCGGGACTGATCCAATACAGAGCGTGTGCGACGCGCACCCCGAGGTTTTCAAAAAGGGGCTCGGAAAATTTAAGGGGCCCCCAGTGACTTTCGACCTGGACCCTGGAGTACGTCCAATCAGACTTAAACCGCGCAGAGTGCCTTTCGCACTAAAGGACAAAATAGAGGCGGAGTTGGACAAATTGGTGGGCCAGGGGATCCTTGTTCCTGTTGATTCTGCGGAGTGGGAAACTCCAATTGTAACAGCGCTCAAGGCCAACGGGGAGGTCCGCATATGCGCTGATTACAAGTGCACCATCAATAAGGCGATCCGCCCTAATGCGTATCCGGTGCCGGTAGTCAGCCACTTGTTGGCCAGGTTACACGGGGGGAGGTGTTTCGCTAAACTCGACCTGGCCCAAGCCTACCAGCAACTCCCGGTGGCCCCCGCCGCAGCTGCTGCACAGACCATAGTCACCCACAAAGGGGCGTTCCAGGTATCGCGCCTCCAATTCGGCATGAATTCGGCGCCCGGGATTTTCCAGTCACTCGTGGAACGCCTCCTGAAGGGGTTAGAGGGGGTGTTACCCTACTTTGATGACGTATTGATTACAGGGGGGAGCCGGGCCGAATTAGCAACAAGGTTGGGAAAGGTCCTGGCAATATTCGAAAAGGCGGGGTTGCGGTTGCGAAAAGACAAATGCGTTTTCTTCGCAACTGAGGTTGAGTTCCTAGGGTTCCGTGTTACTCCCGAGGTAATCAGGCCATCCCAATCCAAGGTGGCCGCCATCAAGAAGGCCCCTTGCCCCACCTCCAAGCCCGAGTTGCAGTCGTTCCTGGGACTGCTCAATTTTTACCACTCCTTCCTTCCGCGGAAGGCAGCAGTGGCGGAACCGCTACACAAATTGTTAAAAAAGGACGAGGCATGGAAGTGGGGCGACGTCCAGGAGAAGGCTTTCAATGACCGGAAGCGACTCCTGGCATCAGATGCTGTACTGACCCACTTCAATCCCAAACGCCCAGTGGTCCTAATATGTGATGCATCCCCGGTGGGGGTGGGGGCGGTGTTATGCCACGTACTGGAGAACGGGAGGGAGGCCCCGATAGCGTTCTACTCTAGGTCCTTGTCCCAAGCGGAGAGAAACTATGCCCAGACAGACAGGGAAGCACTAGCGATAATTGCGGGGACCAAGAAATTTCATGATTTTGTGTACGGCCGCCCCTTCACCATAGTGACTGACCACAAGCCCCTGCTAGGCATTTTCACCACAGATAAGCCCACACCCCAAATCCTGTCTCCGAGAATGCTCAGGTGGGCCATTTTTCTCAACGCGTATCAGCACGCGTTGGTATACCGGCCCGGGAAGGAGATCAGCCATGCGGATGCCCTGTCGAGGTCCCCCATTCCCCGGGATGGCTGCCACGTGGGCGAGGTAGAGAGGGACCACCAGGTCTTAATGATAGAGGTCCTAGACTCCCCTCCAGTAGTACCGGCCGACATCGCTAAAGCGACCGGCAAGGACAAAACACTGGCCACAGTTTGCTCCTGGGTACAGAAAGGGTGGCCCGTGTCTTCCCCAGCAGCGGAATTCGACACATTTTTCAAAAAGAAACTAGAGTTGTCCCTAGAGAGGGGTTGCCTTTTGTGGGGACAGCGGGTAGTGATCCCCACGTCTCTCCGGCCGAGGGTGCTTAAACTGCTGCACGTCAGCCACCCGGGGATCGTCCGCTCTAAGGCACTGGCCCGCAGTTACTTTTGGTGGCCCCAGCTAGACGCCGACATCGAACACATGGTCGGCACTTGCGAAGCGTGCCAAAGCTCCAGGCCAGAAGAGGCCCGCTCGCCACATAGGGAGTGGGACGCAGCAAGGGGGCCCTGGTCCCGGGTACACGTAGATTTTGCTGGCCCGTTCAGGGGAACGCTCTTCCTCCTTGTAGTGGACGCGTTCTCCAAGTGGTTAGAGGTCATCCCAGTCTCGAGCACCTCCTCGGCCACAACAATTAAACAGTTACGGAGGGTCTTTTCCACGTTCGGTTTACCCAACACCCTCGTCAGCGATAACGCTAGCTGTTTCACATCCGCCGAGTTCGGGGCATTCATGGAGCGCAACGCCATTCGGCACGTCACCTCCGCTCCTTTTCACCCGGCCACCAACGGCCAAGTAGAGCGCCTCGTGCGCACCACGAAAGACGCGCTGCTGCGCATGGGCCACGGAGATCTCGACCTGAAATTGTGCCAATTCCTGCTAAGGTACAGGGTCACCCCATTGACGTCAGGGTACTCCCCCGCAGAGCTGTTGATGCGCAGGAAGCTGGCCACGGGAATCTCCAAGCTAGACCCCACGAGAGTAGAGGACAAAGGGTGGAACATAGGGGTGGAACCCACAAAGAGTTTCAGCGTAGGCGCCCCGGTGCACTGCAGGAACTACGCCAACGCGGGGCCAGCCTGGGTACCGGGCACCGTAGTAGAACAAACCGGCCCCGTCTCATACCGCGTGGAGACCAGTACAGGTTTCCTGTGGAGGCGACACGTGGACCAGCTCAGGCGCAGGGTCCCCGGAGAGCAGGACGGAGACAAAAATAGCATCGAATCAGCGTTAGGGTACTCCCCCACCCGTTTAGCCCAAGGGGGAGGAAAGGGGGAGCATGGGTCCCCACCAAGGGGGGAGGAAAGGGAATCGATCCACAGAGATCTTTTGCGGGAGGCCGCGGCAGAATGGAAGAGCCCCGACCACACACATACCCCTCGGAAGTTCCCCCGAAACACAGATGCCCATAGAAGTTTAGACGTTGATTTACAGTACCAGGGGGAGTTAGCGGAGTGGTCCCCCACCCGTCCTAGCGAAAAGAGGGGTTTCAGTTCAGCCCCTGGTACTTCCAGTCCCAGTAGCCCCTGTGAGTTAGAATGCAATATAGCGCCAATTCCCCGGAGACCGACACCCCCAAGACGGGAGGCAACGGCGAGTCCGCCCACCACAGTCTCAAGATCCCCCGAACGGGGATCAGAAGGTAGCAGAACCACAAGGGCGACCTCATCGGTTCCTCGGTTCGCAATGGGAAGGTCCCCGGGGTCCGAGAGCAACAGGCAGGGATTCACCTCCCAACTGTTCATTCCATTCCCATCCCCGGGCGCAGGGCAGGCACGGATGCCCCACAGAGCCACTAACGAATCCCCGTTTCCCGTTGCAGGACAAGCACCCGCGGAGTCAGGGATCACAGGCTCTCCAGTACTAGGGCAGACGCAGGCACGCCCCAAGCGCACGTGCGGCAAGCCACAATGGTTGCGGGACTTCGTCCCATCCTAGGGGGGAGGGATGTTATGTATGTATGTGTGCATGTTCATTATACTGTAAAGGCAAGAATGTAACCACTCCAAATACCAACGATCTCAGCTGTAAAGGAACGCGAGCAGACAGCCCATAGAGGGCAGCTGCGAGCGTTCAGTCTCACATGGTCCACATTGCTCAATGACAAACAGCCGCGGGAAAACCTTCCCCGCATTCAGCAGCAGAAGAAAGAGGCGTGCCTGGGCGAGGCCACGCCCGTAGCAGCCAATGAGCTACCGTGCTACAAGATTCAAATGTAGAGTGCTACTGTATATATTGAGATGTATCACCGCCATTACCTCATGCTTCACCGGAACGCCATGCAATAAACCTGTGTTAAACCAACCCTTCGGTTGTCCTGCTGTCTTTGGTCCCATACACTAAACCTAGTTAGCTAAAATGCAGACTAGTCAGATTTTAAATGTAATAACAGAAGAAAAGGCTAATCACTAAAATGTCAACTTATTGCCTTACCTCCTTATGACTATCAATTTCCCTTGTGGCATCTTGACCCCTGCATCTGGGGTATACAAACCATGCCTGGAAGTTTTGCTCCTTTGTCTGAAGAAGTGGACTTGATCCACGAAAGCTCACAGTAAATATAGCAGTTAGTCTTTAAAGTGCTGCACTGTTTTTGGTTTTTGTTTTCTGACACTCCTTATGACTAAACATCATAAAATCTTGTTTCTCCAATATGACATGGAACCAAAAAATATTAGAAAAGTATTGGGTGTTATTACTGGCTTGGGATGGATTCGGGTTCTCTACACAACTTTTCATGCAATAACAAAATGTCTCTATACTTTATATGTGAATAAAGGAAATATAGGTAAAGGTAAAAATCTCCTTTGCTTGAAAGCCAGTCATGTCCAACTCTAGGGGGCAGTGCCCATCACCATTTTCAGCCAAGGAGCCAGTGCTGTATGTGTCTGCAGTCATTTCTGTGGTCATGTGGCTGGCATGACAAACGCCAGAGCAGACAGAATGCTGTTACCTTTCCCGCTGAAGCAGTACTTTTTATGTACTTGCAATTTCTTGCTTTTGAACTGCTAACAGTTGATAGGCACTCGCTCCATCGTGCAGCACATGGGCTTTGAACTGCTGGCCTGCCTACCTTCCAGTCACCAAGCTCATCATCTTAACGACTAAGACATCGCAGCCCCAAAAAGAAATATACAGATAAACAAATATTACCTTGATAACCCCCTTTTATTCTGGCTTTGCCTTTGAACAGATCAAAATGCAGGAGGAGATGGGATTGTTGCAGCATTAAGAATTCATGGGCATGGTTTTCTCTCATCCACTGTTCATTTCCCATAGCTTCTTGCTATGGGAATGTTTTTAAATCCTTCTGAGGGAAACATGAGAAACTGTGGTTGGATCCATCTAACCTTTGTACATAAAATCCTATCGCTATCTCTGCATGGAACATAATGGATGTGCCATTGTCAAATGGAATCTGAGCCCAAATTATTCTGGGCCTACTATTTTGTTTTATCTTAATTTTCATCCACAGAAGAAATAAATTTGCAAATTTCTTATTGTTTAATAATAATTTAATGTCAGAAATTATTCTCGGTTGAAAGGATTTTTGAGGAAGAAACTATGCTCAGGGAACATCTGAATGTACCCAAGAGCTTGGAGAGAGACAGGCACTCAGTCATTCATGCAGTACCCAGGTCTTGAACTGCCGACTTGCCAGCCTTCCAGTTAATAAGACAAGCTTCTTAACCACTGAGCCACTGCAGCCCCTATTGTTTAATAAGACAAATAAATATTTTCAGGGTCGTAGCCAGGGGGTGCCAGGGGGCGAAAATCCTCCTGAGCTAACAGAACACCCCCCACCCCACCCCATGATGCCAACCAATGTTATATACGTGAGTGTGACATTGTTGCTCCTCCTGGAATTTTTTGCCCCTCCTAAAAAAAATTGCCCCCCCAAATCTATCTATCTATATCTATATCTATATCTATATCTATATCTATATCTATATCTATATCTATATCTATATCTATATCTATATAGATATAGATATAGATATAGATATAGATATAGATATAGATATAGATATAGATATAGATATAGATATAGATATATAGATATCTATAGATATCTATATCGATCGATCGATCGATCGATAGATAGATAGATAGATCGATAGATAGATAGATAGATCGATAGATAGATAGATAGATAGATAGATCCCTGCATATTTTTAAGTTATGCAGCCTGCATTTGATTTAAGTAATCTTTATTTGAATAGAGAATTGATAATGCTGTTGTGCTGCACAATCAATTTCTACATGAGCAAACATCTTTAATTTATGTCATTGTGCATTGATTTTGTATTATTTACAGGTAGTCTTGGGGCCACTTTAATCTTTTAGAAAACTAAACAACAAATGACTTTGAATTACTGATTAACGGGATACTTTAGACATTGGTTAGCATGAAAATCCATACTTTGCCAGTAGGGATTTTCTTAAGAGGAATCTGGTGAAGGACAAAGGTTTGACTAAGAATCTATGGGAAGAAGCTCTAAGACTACCTAAGGCATTTTCATTTTATGCCTTCTGTCTTGAAATGCAAAAGTCTTTATTATTATCAGTGCTTCTGCACTGAATATAAAGATTGTCATCTTTCTTAGAAAGCCAAGAAGCTGAAAATCATTATTGATTTTGCCTCCATGTCATCGTTTGGTTTTGAAGTGCTATTTCTAATTCTTCCTGCATTCCTTAACAGACAGTTCAGAGTGGGTGAAGCCTAAAATAAACTTTACTTTTTTTAAAAAAGGCTCTTTTTTTTACTAAAATATGTCACCCCATTTACCATAGTTTCATGCATGAATATTTAGTTTTATAGCTACAACTGTAGCAAAAGGAAACAAAAAACCATTATAGAACGTGAGCTAAAATGAAATTAAATTCACAAGAAGCCCCTACAAGACTTTAACAAGGCTTATTTGATTGATCTGTGAAAGAAGCCCCCACCCCCATTTCCATTTCCACCCCATGGCTCTTAGCATCAGCATTTAGGCCAGGCGCACTGAAACTTTTTGGGCCATGAGCTGGTTACTTCTCACTGGAAGCAAAAGTAAAATGTGCCCGCACATGCACAGACCACTGCCGTAAATGCACCCACAGCTGTCATAAATGCATTTTCGATAGCTGCGGGTGCATTTATGGCAGCGTTCTGCGCAAGCATGGGCACATTTTACTTCTGCTTCCTGGAGTGTCGAGGGTGGTGTTGGCTGGATGAATTAGCATCAGGGGATGGTCCATGAACCATAGTTTGGACACCCCTGATTTAGGCTGTCCTGGGAAGTGCATGCAGCACTGGAAGATAGAGGATCCATTTCTGTGTTGTCTTGAAAATGCAAAGAAATACCCCATTCCTCCTGGAACTCAACAATTTGTCTACTCATGTTGACAAGATGTCCAAGAGAGCTTTGAAGTTATTGTTGACTTTTCTGTCAGATATTAACAACAATAATCTTTTACATAATAATCCATAACAATAGCAACAATGACAGTGATTGTGGCATTGTATAGAGCTATACGCTAAATAAATCTATACCTATAAAAAGAGGGTTGGGTTGTGCATCCGGCATGCGTGTCTGCACACATCCAGCCCATCCTGTAATGCGCTGTGCACACCTACCTTTTGTCCTTGACACCATCACTGTGAGGGTCCGGGAGCTGAGGGTGAGGTGTTCGCCCCACAATGGAAATACTACAAGCCCCAGTGTCCCCTGTGGTCAGCCACAGCCAATTGGGAGCACAGCCCAAGTGCATGTGAGAGTCAGGAGGACAACGGATGAGCGTGCGGGAGAGGTGGGGTGGCAGCCATGATGGAAGCCAGCCCAACAGCCACAGGAGCTGAGGGAAAATGGTGGTGCCAGAGGCAGATGAGGCCACAATGCACAAGGAGGTGGCAGCAGTGAACGAATTTGATGGCTGCCCAAGAGACAGAGAACAGTCATCCCTGCAAGGGTTAGGTTGCGGGGGACAAGGTCTAAGCCAGTCAGAGCAGACACGGACAAGGCTGAGGAGACCAGGACACAGCCTGCATGTCCGACATGGGCCGGGCCACAACGCGCATCCACTGGCGCTGCACTACGCCCCACGCCCCCATGGTCCAGGAATGAGAGGGAGGAGGATGGACACCGGAGGGCACTGCAAAAGGCCCTCCGTCCTTTCAGTTTTGACAAAAGAATGGCGGCCATGGCCCTCCAGCAACCACCTCACCAGCCCAGCACGAGGGCCACCTGAACCGCATCAGCACCAACACCACCACCATGCCACAGGACTCGACAACAGCCCTGAAGGCAGGAGAGACCTACCATCCCTGTGAGGGTAAGGAGCATAGGAGACGGGGTCTGCACCTGGGGGAGCGGACATGGGCAAGGATGGTGCACAAGTAGGGTGCCCAGGGGCCAACAACTGTTATATATATAATAACCACCCCACCACCAAAATAAAAAAATACCTGCCCGGCAAGACCGGGCAATAAGCTAGTAAATAAATAAATGCATTGAGCACCTTGGGCTTGTAAGCCTGAAGAGTCTCTGTTTAGATCAAGTAGTGAAAATCCATTTGTTCACCTCTACAGTGATCCTGGTAGCAATCTACTGTATGCCTGCGAAACTTGGAAGGCATCAGCAAGTATAAACAAGAGACTAGACATCTTCCAACAGAGGTCAGTCCACTGAATTTTTAAGATTTGATATTTTAACCATATTCCTAATGAGGAGGTGCTTTGGAGTGGCTCATGCAAATTACACAACTTTGTTGCATGAAGAAAACTCCGAATGACAGGCCACATTTTTTATATGGAGAAAAGCAAAGTCCCTAAGGTAGCAATAATTTGGACACCTCCTAATGCCAAACTACAATAAAGAAGCCTTCAAAATGCATGGTGAAGAACTTTCATGGCAGATTTAAAGACCATGAAAATGACATGGGAGGATGCCAATTTACTCACCCAAGAGTAAAACCAATGGAGATTCCTTGCTGCCTGATACTCTACATAACATTAAAGGGTTTAGGTCTAAGTAAATTGAATTTTGAAACTGCTTCCATGGGAGTATGGCTCAACTTCAACTTGACAACAGAGTATGAGACAGAACTACAGTATTACAACTTGCATATGAGAACCTACCTGTGTCAATGAAAGACCAACAACACAGGATTGCATGGCTTTACAAACCACGTCCTGGATGACAATGTTGGTAAGGTAGCCATCAAACCTGTAACTTCAGGATGAAAAGGAAGGATTCATATGCACAAACCAGGAACCAGTTATTTCCTCTAGGTATGATCAGAAAATAAATATGATGAAAGGTATAAGTGAAGTGTGTAGGGTCTGTCATAAATATAAATAAACAATTTATAATATTGTAGCAGTATGCTCCAAACTAAAATTAACAGGTTACATGTGCAGGCACTATAAACCATTTGCAAGGGACATTTCACAGAAGTCAGCCAAATCTTATGAATTACTCACATTTTGTCCTCTATATTATAAATTCTAGGCACTTCCAGTTTTATAAAGCAAACTCACAATATTATACTATGAAAGCAAGTTATCAGATATAACATATTTGACTTTAACAAGCTGCATATTATACTCCTGCATAAACAACAAAGAAAAATCTAACTTATAATAGCTGGAGTTCTATCAACAAGCAATCTCAAAAGTATAGAAAGCACAAACATTGCATCATACCAAACATTAAAGCAACATGGAAGCCAGTTGAAGACATACTCCTCCTCATACTAATTTCAGCAATGACAACTGTTTGAATTTTTAACTGCCAATATAAAACAATGGTGCTGCTAATCTGTTCTTCTGAAATTCAAAAATAACTGGGATTGTGTAAACCTGTCATTTTACCCATACATTTTTAGGACTAGATTCCAGATTTTTAGGCATGATCCTTGTTTTCTTTCCCCGCACAAGCAATCCTTCAAAATAAGATGTGTATTTGTGATAATTACATTAATAAATGTTCTGCTTAGTAAGTTCTGATTTATGGCTATCCTTCTGGGGTTTTCTAGTTACAGAGTAGCAATAACAATTATGCATAGTGGACTCTCTGACCAGTTTACAAAGTAATTAGCATTTTGTCCTCAACATGCTGGGTACTAATTTTACTGACCACAGAAGGATAGAAGCCTGAGTAAACTTTGATCTCTATCAGGATCAAACTCACACTGGATCTCCCATTGAAAAGCAGAGCTTTGTTTTCTCTTTCCCTTTGTGAGCATCAGTGGCAAAGGAGGAAAACGAGATAATATGTTGTTAACTGATGTTTGCAAACATCAGCTTTGCTCTTCTTACTCATGCATCACATGGTAAGGAAGGAGGGATAATCATGAAAGTAATTCTCCAAGTCAGCGATCAGAAGTAGTTGCTACCCCTTTTGGGTTGTCCTCCAAGGATGATGTTTGGGGGCAAAGGCAGGGTTTATGCAGAGCCCTCTGCAAGCTATATTAGGCTTCATGGATATCAGTTCCCATTCCCTGTTCTACTTAGCCATGATTTTTTTTTTGGATGGCTTCTTATGAGGAAAACAAAAATGGATTTCTCCCCTATTTGCTGACCCAAACTCCTTGAACGGCCAGTGGGATAAAAATAGACTAAATAAATGCATTGTATGGTGCTCTCTCATTTTGCAAATTGCCTGTTGAGCCAAATAGCAATTGAGAAATAAATTACAGATATGTCATTTATAACCATCTGACTTGGAGGGGATTATTGATTGTTATATGAAAGCTATTCATTGTTCAGACTGTGTATATTGATTAAACAATTATTTAAGCCTCTGCAGATCTTTTATTAATTTCTTTATAACTTAATCACGCTGATTGAGGCAATGTTCTCTGAATGCTGACAAGAGGTGACCTCCATTTACTAACTATGGAAGGGAAAGTTGCTTAAAGCAATCATGAAGTTCTGAGTACCATTGCCAGCAACATAACTTGTTGGTCTTTTGATCAAGAAGCACAGCATAAACCACAAATACAATGTCATACTGAAATAGGTATAATACTGAGATCCTGTCAGATACAGACCGATAACTATTGGTAATGTTTACAGTGCATTAAGGAAAGAGTTTTAATAGTTCTTACACTGGATTTAGCAAAAAAATTCAACTAGAGAAAAGAGTTTCATGAGATCTTAAAACTTGTGACAAGTGTATTGTGAATATAAAGATTCACAGAATCTGCTATTTAAGGTTATGTGTAGAAAGGCAGACGGATGAGGGGATAGACCAGAGGTTCTCAACCTTTTTAACCCAGGGCTGGGTCATGCTCCCTCAGACAGCTTCGGGGGCCGGATGGCCATTTTGCCCTTCCTTCACCACATGGCACTTCCTGGTGTGGTGGAGGCAGTGGGGGGCACATGAAATGGTGCCACGGGCTGCATTCAACCCACAGGCCGCAGGTTAAGAATCCCTGGGATAGACAGAAAGATAGACAGATAAGTAGATAGAGTTTAAAATACTGTTTTATATTATGTCATTGCAACTGATAAATATGTTTAGCCCTCTGGAAAACTAAGCACATAATTCAATTTTCCTTAGTAAAGGATAGGCCTTTAGGGTAAATGAGGCATTTTCCCATCCATTCCTCTCTGCCATTTTTTCCCATTCATTCAGTCAAACCCTATCTATGTTCCCTTCATGCTAAACTCTCAACTTCACATTGTGTGTACGTGTGTAAGAAAAGAGGAGGAGGGAACAGAAGTTATTTCTAATTTCAGACAAGATGCATTTTTCTACTTGCTTTTAGATGTGTCTGTTTTAATCCCAACTTCTGCATCCACACTGCATGCAGTTTATAGCTCTGCCCACCATTTGATTGCTGTGCTGTTCTATCAACCACAATGAGCACCAGCTCATTGGTGCTCATTGACTGGATTGCATATATTTTGTATAGCAAAAATAATGTACATCCACACCCCTACATTGCCATTAGGAACACATTTAAGGCTGCAATCTTGTACGTTTAACCTGGTAATAAGTCCTGTTTAAGTGACCCTTCTTATTATATATGCATAGAATTGTGTTCCATAGTTCTATTGCAAAACAGTGACTCAGTAGGCTGCAAATTAGAAGGGTTTTTTATAAAAAATAATAATCTATAAATTGAATTGAATTGAATTGTTTATTTATACCCCGCTCTACTAGTGCATACACCACTCAGAGCGGCTTCCAACAATAGATAATAAACAATATACAATGCAGAACGTAATAAGATACAGTGTGATACATAATAAACATAATTTCTTATAATGTAGATACAAATAAGAAAGGAAACATCCAAATACATAATACAAAATACATTAAGAATATGGTTACAAGTTAGAGGGTTACATCATCACAAATCCATACAAAATACAGTAAATGTAAAATGGTACAGCATATGTAACAAGACTGAGGCTCAACGAACCCAGCGTCAGCGGCGACCTCAGCAACAGCAAAGTTCTTATGTCCACAAAAAGCCAGCACAGATGCTTCCATCCCCCCCCATGACAAATTGGGGGATGAGCTCCATGCCTTGGCGACAGTTCCAGCAGAGACAAAGTCCCCATGTCCACTAGAAGCTGGTTCAAGTGCTTCAATTTCCCCCACCAACTCAAGGGGGGGGACGAGCTCCATGCCTCAGCCACAGTGGCGGAGGCGGTCGAAGCAGTCCATTGGCCCCGAGAGCAGCAGCTGCTGTGGGGAGCCAGCAAAGATCTTCATGCCGGCCCTGGCCCGATGGCTTTTCTCCCCTCTCAGTCCAAGGAGGGGGGTGGTCCCGGGAGCAGCAGCACAAAGATAAATGCTATTCAGATGCTCTTTTCCTAACTACCAACTCATTTTTCTTTAAATTATTATGACTCTCTCATGTAAATTCAGGAAAAATTAAGGGAAACTTGGGTCAGACAAAGTAGCCATGGAATTACTACTGGGTTTTGGTTTCTTTTCTTTTGTTCTAGAAGAATGGTCTGGTGTATTTTGAAGACTGTAACTATAATTGCCAGTAAATGTAGTGCTTTAAAACAGAGTATTTTCATAAACCAAGCTGTCCTATTAATTCACCTTTTCAATACTTCATGTGAATGATTGTGGTGCTATAAATGTTTGGTGTGCTAGAATTCTTTTCAGCTTTTGCAGCAGGGTGATACATTTCACAGAGTGACATTTTGCTGCATAGTCTACATGGTACTAGACCAGTGGTTCCCAATGTGGGGCCCATTCCCCCACATGAGGACTTCAATTCTCAGAAGCCTAAGTCAGTACATTGGCTGATCAGTGCTTTGGGGAACTGACTTGACTTTCCGGGAACTGAAGTCAAGAAACCAAAGATTTGGGTACACTGCACTAAACTTACAAAATGCAAATTTTGTGTCATTATCGCGTTAACAGATATAAGTAAGGTGTATATTTTTTATTCCCTACTAACATGCACAAAATCTACTGATTTCTGCCACTCAGGTAGCATTACTTTTCACTAAGCCAACAGATTAGTTGGATAGGGGAAAAATCTGTCCCATGTTGAGTCTTAATGATTCACAAAAATTAGAAATGATGTTCTTCTGGTCGGCAGGCTGATTCCATTCATTGGTGACATTGGAATCCTTGTTGAGATCAGAAAACACAAGAGGCCTATATGAAAACTAACTTTCATTCAATCACAAACCTTCAACAGTTGCAATTCCCACTTGGATGCAAAAATACCTCATAAATTATTCAAAGAAAGTTTAAGACAACATTTTATAGTGACATAGTTCTTTTTTTCATTCCAAATAAACTATTATTTCTTCAGCTGTATAGTTGCTTCAGGGACAACTAGAAGGACAGCAGGTGAGCAGTTCGAAAACTGAGTGCTGCACAATGGAGTGAGCTCCCGTCGACTGTCCCAGCTCCTGCCAACCTAGCAGTTTGAAAGCAAGAAGTTGCAAGTAGATAAATAGGTACCACTTTGGTGGGAAGGTAAACAGTGTTCCGTGCACTCCAGTGTCTAGTCATGCCTGCCACATGTCACTGAAACATCTGCAGATGCAGACAGCGCTGGCTCTTCGGTTATGAAACAGAGATGAGCACTGAACCCTAGAGTCGGATAGAACTGGCTTTTGAGCATGGGCAACCTTTACCTTTAGTTGCTTCATTATGCTCTCTCTGCTATCCAGGAGACTCTACTTGATTCCTTTAATATTATCCTTGGGATGTGAATTGTTTACTATAGTGTAAGTTCTGTAACTTCCAGGCCTATCCCAGGATTCATCGGGAGAAGTATGCTTTTACATGGTGTCTCAGAAATAGGGTACTCCTGGAAGGATATGAATCATGATTCTATTTTTACTTTTTGTTTACTAATGGTTTACTGTCAAATCAGGTCCACAGGCAGCAAATGCTAATGCTGGGAAAATAATTGGTGACCAAAAGCCCTGTGAGGTTTGCAGTCAGTATCACCACCATATCCACCACCACCGCCAAGACCCTGGCACAGCTGCCACCATTGCTATTACAACCAACCAACTCTTTGTTTGCTAATGTACAGCTCAAGGTTGGGCCTCTTTGAGGACACAGCATTGGCTAAAGACTCCTCTCAACACACAACCTAGAAGTGGGCCTGTTCTTTATAATTAATAAAGCAATTGTTCTCTTGTGCAGTTGCAACATGGAGTTTGAAAGCTTTGGATTCTGATTTAGATTAATTTGTTGATTTAGGTCTATAGCACAAGAAGACAGAATCAATAAATATCTGACAAGAGCTACTGTGTTTCAATCCCCTGGCCCAGTTTGGGTGAGGGAAAATTTCCACTTCAAACTGTAGTTCTGTGTCACATAGCATGTGTGTTTCTGGAGCTCATCTATCTATTCTTTGGAGATGAAGAGGATGGGAGAAGCAGGGGAAGGCAAAGTTTAGTTGCAGAAGCAGTCTTCTGTTCACAGATGTTTTGGATAAAGCCTCTGCTTCAGCCTTATGAGCTTTAAAAAGCACAACTGTTGTTTTATTGCAGGAGTCTCCACCTATGGCCTGTGGGCCGGACTCAGGCCACAGTACCATTTCATGTGGCCCACCCCTGGCGCAACCGCCACAACCAGAAGTGGAAGTGGACATGCTTATATCAGCCGTAAATGTGCCCACAGCTGCTGTAAATGCGGAAGTGGGCACATTTACTTCCACTTCTGGGGAGCGTGGTCTGGACCGCTCAGCTGTCCAGGGGGTGGAGGGGGCATGGTCAGGCCTGCAGCATAAAAAGTTTGGGAACCCCTGTGTTAGTGGGTAAAATTAATACAGCAATTGAAAGAGAAACCAACTTCCACCTTTAAAAGCTTAAAGGAAGAGTAACGAAGTGAACTCTCTACAATAGGCAGTAGCCTTGGTTTGGATACCATTTGGGTTTGACAAAAGATGCTCATGAAGAAGGCTTAGAAGTCAGAGCTGCTTTCACCACTGAAATTTTGAACAGTAATGATTCTCCTATTTGTATGGTCATGTGTTTACAGTATGTATGTTTATATTTAAGAGTGAGATCATTTAACCACATGCCAGTGTGTTATTAAAATTTTCCTCAAGTGTAGTTTTGTGGAGGTTTGTTGCTATTGTTGTTATACATGTCCATGATTCTACTTTGAATTGATCTCTATTATATTTATTCTTGAAGGTGCTGGTGGCTGGACTCCACTCATCTCAAATAAGTATCAATGGCTTCAAGTTGACTTTGGGGAAAGAACTGAAATTACAGCTGTTGCTACCCAAGGTGGATATGGGAGTTCTGACTGGGTAACAAGCTACCTCCTGATGTTCAGTGACAGTGGAAGGAATTGGAAACAGTATCACCAAGAAGAAAGCATTTGGGTATGTTCTTGTATTGCTTTATATCCGTGATGGTGAGCCTATGACATGCATGCCCAAGATGGCATGCAGAACCCTTTCAGCAGGCATGCACAAGGTCTAGGTTAAGCCCTGCCCCCTGCCCCCACAGAAGACAATCAGGGCAGTTAGGGACAGATGGACACACACACCTGGGCCACCCTCGCCTACTCTTCTACAGGGCCTAAACCTAAATCACCCACAGAACCCCCCCTTTTTTTCCTCCTCCTCCTCCATCAGCAAATGGGCAGGAAAAGGCAAGGCCAGTGGGGAAGGTGCCAGCTCCATCAACCCCACCGCAGATGCAATTGGGGGTGCAATTCCCAATTGGAGGGGGGGTACCAGGTTGAGTCATCCCATTCTTCCTTCTTCTTCCTCTCTTCTTCTTTTTCCTTTGTTCCTTCATTTCTTTTTCTTCCTCCCAGCTTTCCTTTGTTCCTCCTTTATTTCCTCATTTTCTTTTCCTCCCTTCTTACCTTACTTTGCCAATTCCTTTATGGTTTGTTGTCAAGCTGCATGTTTATTATTATTATTATTATTATTATTATTATTATTATTATTATTATTATTATTATTATTATTATTATTATTATTATTATTATTATTATTATTATTATTATTATTATTATTATTATTATTATTATTATTATTATTATTATTATTATTATTATTATTATTATTATTATTAAAATGTGTATGCCACCCACTCAACAATGTGACTCAGGGAAAGTAACAATTAAAAACTTCCTTATCATTCTCAAACAAAACTTCCTTATCATTCTCAACCGTTTTAAAGGGTTGCACAGTGTTTGGGAAAAGGTGACAGCTCCCAACCACCCACCACAACCTCTCCCTTCCTGTTGCAAGCCAACTTTAGGCAAAGGCAAGGCACTGTGAAAACACACACAGTGAAAGGGTAACAGAGTTCAGAGCCACCACTGCTAGACACGCTTCTGGTTCCTCTCCTGCTTTTGCTTGCAGGAGCCTCGTTCAGGCATCACATCCCCTGCAAAAATCCTTTCAACTTGGAGCAATTTCTGACACAAAAACACTCACAGCGAAAGGATAAGGGAGGCCATAGCTGCCACAGCTAGGTGCACTTCTGGTTCCTTTCCCGTTTTCGCTCTGTCAGGCGCCTGGCTTTTTACAAGAGGTTGGTTTGTGTGTGTGTGAGAGACAGAGTTGGTCAGTTAGTGGGGTCCCATGCTGGGCTTCTGTGGGGACGGCGGGTGAAAATTGGTGGTGCGCATGCACAGTTTGAAGGATGCAGTGACATCATGTGGGTGCACACGCAACCACACAACATCACTGGCACATGTTATGGTTGCCCCCCCCCAAAAAAAAAATTTGGGCATCCGGGGCCTAAAAGGTTCACCACCACTGCTTTATATATTCCTTCTACTTTTATATTACATTATATGTGTTTAAATATTTTTTTTTATCAATGTATATTCAGCTCAGATTTTGAAATATTCTGTTACAGTTAATCTGTGCAGAGTACTGTACTTGTGGTAACTGTCTATGAACAGTAAATTAGCAAGACCTGAGAATAGCATGTGAGATATTATATACATTTGTTTATTGGTTACTATGTTGAGAAGCTTTCTCGGTGTGTCACCTTTTTTGTTTAGCCTTTTTATACCCTCTTAATTCTTTGCTCTGATGATTGCTTATATTAAAAATAAAGACTCACTTTCAAACATTATGATTGGATCCTAAATCTGTCATGCTTACACCAGAATTACTGCAATCTATGGGATCAAAAATAGTCATGATAATTTGCCCCCTTGAATTCAATAGATCCTCTCTAAGTATGAGAAAAAAGTACATTAGTATATGTGGTTTGACTAATCCACCCCAAAGAGTCAACAGGCAACTGGTTCTGCAGAATTTTTCATTAAGTCAATTAGATTTGGAATCCTGAAGAAAATATGGCAACCCTGAGGCCTATAAGGTGTAACTAATCTATTTCTTATGGATGCTGCTGAGGATGTTTAATAACTGAAAAGTGCAGCAATTTAGGTTTTTTAATGGCATATATATTCCAGTCATTGACCAAATCAATTTATAATTGAGTAAAATTTTATTGAGTAGTTTAAGCATTCAAATTGCAGCCAATTTTCAAGAGAGATTTTAGAATAACCTTTTTGATACATGATGGATACAAAAGGTTAAAAGAATGATAAAAGAACAAATTGAAGTTATTACAAATGAATACATAAGTAAAAAATGAGTGGTTTTGAAGATAATGTAGAATATAGCTCTGATAAAAAATAATAGGTTAAAAGGTACATAAAAACAATAAGTTGATAAGTCACAACTTTAAACAAGAGATTTAAAACAGCTCATTTTGACAGACCAGCTTCACTGGTCACAGTGCATTCATTCTCCAGCATCAACCCAACAACTGAGACATCAATCCTGTGAAAAGCTAACTAGGATCAAATTCCATTGAGGTTTGTGTGACAGTTATGTAATCACTGGTGGGATTAAAAAAATACTACCTACCTTGTGGGTGTGGCATGGTGGGCTTGGCCAGGTGGCCAGGTGACTTGCTGGGTGTGGCCATGTGACTGGGTGGCTATGCCATCCAGGCAGGAGGCAGGTGCAGGCCTACAGCCCGATGCTCTGGCAAGCAGATGGGTGGGGCCAGCTGGAATTTCTACTACCGGTACAGGTGTACCAGATATACAGGCTGAATCCCACCACTGGACATACTGTATATATGTGTGGCTAACAATACAGATGGAATATCAGGCCCCAAAACTTTATCTAAACCTGGCAACGGGCCCTCTTGCCAACCATCCAGGTGGTTCACCCGATTCCTCAGAAATACCTAGGCTTTCCACTGCCCAGCCTTCTTGGGAACCCAATTTATTTTATTTTTATTTATTTATTTATTGTTAAATTTTTATACCGCCCACTCAGCCAAAGCTGACTCCGGGCGGTTCACAACAGTGGGTAAAAACAGATAAAAACAAATAAAGCAGATAAAAACCAGCAATAAGAACCCACCTCTAAAAAGAGAGGGGTGCAGGAACTGAAGAAACCATGGGGCAGGCATCCTCCCCTATATTAACCACCCAACAGAAGCCACCCCTCCACTTGCACCCCAAACTTGGCCCGCCAGCCAGGTTTTTAGTTCTTTTCTAAAGGGCAACAACTCCGTCTGGAGACGCAGTTCCACAGGCAACTGATCTGCCCAAACTCTTGGTGTGGGGAAGGGATGAGGGCAGATGGCCCACCTAGGGCAAGGGCAACACCCCCCACACACTTGGTCAAGCTAAATACATACATGCACATGTGTGTGCATAGACACACAGTAAACAAAAAAAGGATAGGTTTATTTCTCATAAAGGCATACACAACCCACCTACTTCTGCTATTATTTCAGGATATTGATCCTCCCCCCCCCCATTTTCCACATGTTTCATAGCTCAGGGTTAAATGTTGGAAGTTTGATTCCCCACTGTGCCTCCATGATGTGGGCTGGACTCAATGCCCATAGATCCCTTCCACTTCTGCAGGATGATGATGATGATGAATATCTAGTTTTGAACATATTCTAAATTTCTCTATCATGTGTTGAAGCAACAACAACAACATTGTATTGCCTAGTTTACTAAGTGAAGACAAACCAAGGCAAGATTTAGAACTTCTATGCTGTTAACTTATTTTTCTTTGAGTGAAGTTCCTTTTTCTAAACTCTCCATATTTTTCCAGACAGCTCTTATTTTACGGTACTTTGGAAGAGTGCATTCATGCTTATTTACTGATGTATTACCCTATTTCCATCCCAGAGACAGATTGTGGCCTATATCTGCTTGCTTTTCTCTAATGGCTTTCTCTAGAATACTGTTTCATGCTTAGGAACATTTTGATGTGCTTTTCTCTATAATAGTTTGAACCACTTCATCCTAATCTCAGATAATTAATTTAAGGCAATCTGTGCTCACCAGTGTTCTTCCTTAACCTATATTTGAGTGGTAAAATTGTATTTCTAATGCAATAAAAATTAGCATTTTAGAATAGAAGAATCATAGTGTTGGAAGGGATCCCGAAAATATTTAGTCCAAATCTCAGCCTGTACAGCAAAAGTAAAACTAAAATACATGTGAGATGGGCATTCAACTTTTAATGTGACACTTCCAGGAAAAGACAGTACACTTTCCAAGATAGTCAAGTGTATTTATCATCATTTCCCCTTATGTTGAGTTGAAATTTCCTCACTTATAGTTTGAATACATTGTTTCATGTCTTGTCTTCCAGAGCAAGGGTCCCCAACCACTGGACTGTGGGCTGGTACTGGGCCACAGAATGTCCGGAAAAAGCTTGCTTCATCTTATTTTGTTTAGAGAAACTAACTCTGATAAGCTATGGAAGGCTCTTTTGTTCTGCTGCTTCTTTACCTGTTTCTCTTGCCTAGATTAGGACAAAGAGAATGTGATGGGGAGTGTGTCAGGCAGGCACTAAATTAGGGAGACTGTGGAATATGCATAATTATTTGTTGCCCTATTTGATATCAAAGGAAGAAGAAGCTAGCTTTTATTGTTTCTACTTTGGAATGTGCTATCAAAGGTTATATAGATCCTTTCTAGATTTTCCTCTATATAGCATACTTGGTGCCCACTTCTTTGAAGGAGTGAGGTGTGAGCTCTGGGATTGTGAAGCTTGCCCAAGGCCACACAAACTTGTAATTTCTTTGTAAAAGAGCTTCCCCAATATAGATTTTCCTGTTAGTGCTGAAATTGTAATGCTCTAATGAAAAATAACTCAAAGGAAAAACAGACTTTATACTTAAAAGTTACATCTTCTTTTCAGGAAATTCATATTAGCATACCTTTAAATGATTGTTTTTGTGTCACACTTTATGAATCAGCTCCTTTGCTCTATAATTAAGGGCTTACCCCAATATGAGTAATGCCAACAGCATTCAGAACTATTTATCCCCCCAGATTTGATCTAACCCAAGGGCAGCTTTCTCAGGAGCTAGAAAGGCTACTTTGTGTACAGTATTTAATTTTTACCCTTCAAAATGAAAACAGTACTGTGGCTATGTACTGTAAATGTTGCTACAATTGGTTTTAGCTAGCCAATTGGTTAACTGCAGTGTATATTCACTGAAAAAAAGCATAACATTTGTCTTGAGAAAATCAACGAGAAATGCCCCATATTCTTTTTTTTTTGTCCCCTCTTCAGGCATTAAAAATACTTTTGGTTTGTTAGCCCTTCTCAGAAGAAGCTGAGACAAAGTAAAGGAGGGAAATCTGATTTGTTTTGATTTTATTTAAAAAAGATGACAGAGCTACTCTTCCTTTCTCCAAAATGAAAGCAATAAAGTGCTGTGTCACTTCTTTTACACATTAAAAACAAGAAGAGATTGACAGAATCCATCTCTACCCTACAAGCTTCCTTTCCTGCATTTTTCTCTTGCTGTTACTGCATGTAGATCAACATTGCTTCTAGAGAATTGCCCACTTTCCAGCCTATCCCAATAATCTGGCCCCATATCTCCTAATGCCAGTAGTAATGAGAGTGGGATGAGGCAGCCTGCTGGAAAATTATTTTTGACTTGAGATATATAACTTCTTTCTGGATTAGAGTTTGTACAGAGTATTGGCCTATCTCCACACGGACAGCTGCATTGTGGGTAGATCTAGAGCCTACACAGCACTTTTGTTTTATACAAGATAAGTTTTTAACATTATTCAGAGTTAATTGTAACTTGACATTAATATCTTAATTTATTCTGATTTTACAAAAAAAATTGATTTAAGCAAAAGCCTACGGAACTGACTTTTTTTCATAAGTAAGGGTTTTACTGTATATGTATTTTAGCTATTATATGCCCCCAGAGTCCTGTGACTGGGGCAAATGTGGGGTATAAGAAAAGGAGATAGATAGACAGACAGATAGTTATAAACTTGTGATGTTCTGAGTCCAGAACTACATATAGTATGTGAATGTAATGGTTGCATGCCTCTTGCATGATATAACAAGTCACAATTAGAGTAGGTTTATTGAATCAATGGAAATTACAAAGGCATTGGCTTACCAAATCCCCATTTATTTAATGGGCCTAATCTAGTTGTGATTTGCTACACTAACCAACAGGATTTCAGGCAATAAGTTATATCCAACACAGTAATTGGTATGAAAGAAATGTTTGATAAAGGAAGGCATAGATGAGGATGCACTGATTTATTCTCAGAGAGAAGACAGAGGCAATTGATATTCAGCACAGTGTCTGTTGGTCAGGGAATTGAACTGTAAACAACAAAGGCATTTAAGTCCATCGTCATCCAGAGTTTTTTGTAAGCAGATGCTATATGGGAATTCAAAATTCACAGATCAAACATATCAATATATTGTTTCTCACTGCACTTATGTTCCTGTCAAGGTGAGAAAAAACATAGGGAATTCAATTTGTCTCTATAAGAACTTCAAGGTCAGTGTAATAGCTGAGTAGGTGGACAATTTTCCATTTGTTTTAAAGGCCATGACCTAAAGCAGGGATTCCTTCAGAACCTCTCTGGTTGTTTCATTTATATTTAGAGTAACTTATAAACTGGCCACCTTTTAGAGGGTTTTCAGGTGACACGAATAGCATCCATATTCTACATTTCCCCCTGTGAATTCTTAAGAGCTCCTCTATTTCCTTCTTGTGAAGGTTTATGAGTGGCAAGCATGCTTTGTTAGTTTGTAGAATCGGTCAAAATTAACTATAGCAACATGACACACATTACATCAACATAGCAGGGAATGGGATTTATAGAGCTGCATGCTGTTTATCTCCAGAAAGCAGATTCCAAAATTACAGGAACTTGTGCTTGAGAAAGTGCCCTGTCAATAATTAGCAACAAAGCACACCATCACAGTGTAGACTGACCTGGATTTTTAATCTGACAACCCAAAATCTTAGTTTGTCAGATGATATGCCTTAACTTCTTTGCAACAGCTGTTGAGATTTCAGGCGGTTGGGCCACACTCAGAGTGAAGTAATAGAATGGTTTAATGTTCATTTAAAGAATCCATATTATAAAAACATCTGCCTGAAACTCAACAAAAAGGAAAAGTCCATGGACATAATGGGATTCATTGAGTGTTCCAATGTTTTCCCAAACTTTGGTTTTTAGACTTAAATTCCCAGAAGCTCCAAAGCACTGATCAGCCAGTCTTAGGCTTCTGGGAATTGAAGAGCCCATGTGGGGCATGGGCACCACATTGGGAAACAGTGGTGTAGACTCAGATTCTAGGCATCTGCATAGCATAAGTTTCTTTGGGAAAACTTCTTTCAGTCTAGCCTAGTAGTGGGATTTTTGTGAGGATAAATTGAAGAGATGTGAAGGGGAGACCTGTGTCTGTCCCATGCTTGAAGAAATAAACAACAATAATGTAAAAAAAAAAACCTATTATGACATGTAAAAAGTTCATATTCTACTGTCCATTTTTATTTAGTCTGTCTAATAAGGCATGTTGCAATGAGTTTAACTATAAATATTGAGCAGTTTCCACTTTTGGAAAATTCAGATTTCCATTATACAGTATTTCACTTCTCATAAGCTTCTGCTTATGTACATAATTCACAGAAACAGTTTATTTTTCCAATTGTATGTGCTCATTGTGCGGATAACCATAGGTGGTGCCTATACAGGGAGAATCCCAAAATGCAGATAGATAGATCAAGTCAAATCAAGAAATGAATGTTAGCAGTATTTAGTTAGCAAAATTTACCTGTGTGACCCATCCCATACAATCAAATAACTGCAGAATGGATGCAATACCTTTTTATAGGATCACTCAAAAAATAAAACATTGCAAGCTTTTGTATCTTACAGGTCTCTTCTTCAGGCAAATGCACATGGCATGGTATAAAAGCCAGGCTGGCTAGCTTAGATGTTAAATGGGAGAAAGACAGCAGGCTGTAATTTTGCCTACTATTTGTTGTGAGAACCTTAGTAAGTCTTGCAAGGTTTGGTGTGTCTGCTGACACTTTTTGGTGAATCCCATGCATTGCAGGTCAGATGCGTTGTGTGTCTAACAGTCTTTCTGGGTGAATTTGCATAGGTTGCTATTTTTCCCCCCAGGGGAGAAAATATTGGCTATAAAACTTATAAGAGATCCTGCAAGATTTTTTATAAAATATTTTGGGGAGGTGGGATCCACCTCCCCAGGGAAATCTTGTTTCATGGAGACAGGACTGCCTGCCTGAACCTTTCTCTAAGGTTCTGTCTGAGGATAAGGTACTGTGAGATTCACATTCCTAATTCTCAGGATAGATTGAAGTAGGTTTCACTTATTGTTGTGTCCAAAGCTTAATTACTGTTTAAAAGCATACCTGTCAACCATGGCTCTGGAAAATATGGGACCTGCGCAGAACGGTTCTACGCAGATCACCTTCTACGCGACCTGCGCAGAACGGTTCTGCACAGATCGCCTTCTACGCATGCATAGAAGGCTTTTACACTTGCATAGAAGGGTTCTATGCAAGCATAGAAGGGTTCTACGCATGTGTAGAAGGCGATCTGCACAGAAGGGATGTGCAGTACCTTTTTTTCCCCCGCTGCCAATTCCAGGGTTTTGGCAGCTGCGGGTGGGAAATGGAGCAAATCGGCACCGAAAATCAGGAAATCCCGCCCAATCCAGGAAGGTTGACAGGTATGTTTAAAAGTCAAACCATGCCGAGATAAAGAACAGAAGCGTGCAATTCAAAAGGGCACGAAATTCAAATACATGTCAGCGTGGGAAATGTTGGACTTTGTTTGTTCTCTGGAAGCCCGCCTAAATGTATCTTGTTTTGTAATGGTCAAATCACTGTATATATAAAGGTTACCCCTGTACATAGGACTGAGTTCGAAGTATGAGCTGAATAAAGAATCACTGGTTAGTTCTTGTTCCAGACTCAACACTTACTACGGTTAATTTTACAGATTAGCTTCCCAAAAGCATCAACCCAATATGGTTGAAGCCAGGCAGACTAGGGTATAATGAGAGATGTTACTTGGAAAAGTATTTTTGTCCATCATTGTATACAACTTAAGATGCGTAGTAGTAACTTCAAAGGAGCATAGGAAACTCTTTTTTCTTTTTGCATCTGATGAAGTGGGCTACAACTCACAGAGATTGCATCAGTTAGCCTTTACAGGACCTTTTGAAACAATTTATAATTGTTACGGTATTAAATCATGATCAGCTAAATTAAAATTAAAGGAGCAAAAACATAGCCCTGAACATACCTTCCACAAAATGATATATGGCTTAGTACCATTCTGCTTCTGTTTTCACTGCAGTTCCATTTCCAGGAACCCATTGCCCTACCAGTATAATTCAAAGCTGTGCCTTTAAGATTTGGGGATGAAGAGCTAATACAATACATTATAGCTCTATTTGAACTAGAGCCAAAAACATAGCCCTGAACATACCTTCCACAAAATGATATATAGCTTAGTACCATTCTGCTTCTGTTTTCACTGCAGTAATTAAAACACTTAAAATTATTTTCATCATCTGTCATTAACTAAGCTCCTCCCAGTCCTTTGTCATAGCCTCCCTGAGAGTCTGTGACCTTGGCTGAATAAACTTTCATAGGGATTATGCATATCACACAGTGAGCAAGCCTTGTTATCTTTTAAGTAGAGGAATGACCTTTTGCTGGATTTTCTAATACACACAGGTGATAGTTCTGTATTTTTTTTAAAGTTCATTTTTTAGCACTGCTGCAGCTGACAGATCTTCTTGCATTAACTCTACAGTGAATTCTATTTCCAATATTCTTGCAGTGGCTAGATTATGCTTTAGTAATGTCCCAAATGACTGCTCCTCTCTTTATGCAAATATGGGGTCTCCTTGGAAATCATGCTCATACTAGAGTAGGCGTTTGGCATTATGCCTTGATACATGAATTTAATATTTGTTAATATTATTTTCAAGTGGTATTGACCTGTTTGCTGCCTTTGTTAAAAAATATCCAACATGTGTGGCTCTTTATTTGGTTTATAGTTCATGTGGAGAACACATATTTGCAGCTTCAGCATTATTTATTTATTTAAAATATTTCTATCCCGCTTCCCTCACTCAAGAGTGACCAGAAGCAGCTCAACAACATAATTAAAACAACAATAAAAACAATTTAACAATTTAACAACCCCCAATTTAAGAGAGCAGATTCAACGTAATGTTGAAGACTAGACTTAGGTAAGGTTAAGTTGAACTCATTTCTTTTAAAACCTGTGAATGGGAATTATTCATACAACATGGCAGCAGGTCAGCAGTTTGATACCCGAATACTGCAGGACAGAATGAGCTCCCATCTTTGTCCCAGCTCCTGCCAACCTAGCAGTTTGAAAGCAAGACATTGCAAGTAGATAACTAGGGACCACTTCAGTGGGAAGGTAAACAGTGTTCTGTGTGCTCCGGTGTCTAGCCATGACCATGGAAATATCTGCAGAAGCAGACAGCACTGGCTCTCTAGCTTTGAAACAGAGATGAGCACTGAGCCCTAGAGTTGGATACGACTGGTTTTCAAGCAATGGTGACCTTTACCTTTAATTCCTTGCATCTGATGTTCCACATCCATATACAAACCTTTTCAAATGTTTGTGAAAATGCGAATTATCTAATATTTGTGTCTGCAACCTGACTATCTGCATCCACATACCCACAGTTACTATTGAAGTGTCTACCCATTCTAGGGATCCAGAATAAATTGCAATGGAACAAATAGAAGTTAAAGTTATTACAACTAAAGCCACATATTACTGTAGGTTTAGCAGTTGTAGCAAAACTATGCAAAAGCTGTAGGGCAGTTATAGATGGACAAACAGTTTCAGCCCCCTTTTCCATGGTTCACAAGGGAGAGGGACCTTTTGTATTAGCGAGAGCTGGATAGAACTCTTGATCAGTATAGTTTTGCAGGTCAAACAAATAATGGGGAGGGGGGAGAGGTGCTTTGATGGCTGAGTCAGAGCTGCTGACATTTTAGTGCAGTGCAAGGACCCCCTCCTCCTTGATCTTATAAATCTGTGATGGCAAACCTTGGCACTCCAGATGTTCTTGGACTTCAATTCCAAGCACCCAGAGAATCCACACGAATGGGTTTACTGTGATTCATCCAGCCCATGCTGCCCTCATCGTTTCCGGAAAAGGAAGTAAAATGCCCCCCCCCCCAGGCATGTTTTACATCCGCTTCCAGGAGTGATGAGGGCAGCATGGGCCAGATGAATCGCAGTAAACCCATTTGTGTGGATTCACAGGGTGCTTGGGCTTCTGGGAATTGAAGTCCAAGAACATCTGGAGTACCAAGGTTTGCCATCACGGCTATAAATGATTCATGAAATTGAATGGCTGAAGTGGAGCTCAAAGGAATCCAGGCTCTTTTAAATGCAATTTAAAAAAAAATCACTCACTGAGAAACTGAGATAAATTCTGTAACATGACCAGGAAGCCTAGAACAGAATTATCTACACCTGAAGTAGCAATAAAAAGCCCAACTCCTCATGGAATCCAAACCATGAAGCTCCTGGAAGGGAAATCCTCTGTGGATGTGATCAGCAGCCAGTTCATGAGGGAAGATTGTTAGAATGAATAGAGAGTGTTACTCATTTTCATTGATTTTTCAGGAAGTAGAGTGATAGTAGATTAGAGATTTCTTTTTTACTTTGTTTTAGGAAATTGCTAACAGCAGTGCAATTTGTGCCATTGTGTGGAATTCAACTTGGGTAGGTCACAATAGTATTTGGAATAGGATCTAAATTACCTAAATTCCACGTTTCCCTGCATGGGCTGGGAGGAAAGAGGTAAATTGATGACACCATGTTTCACCTTTCCCTCATCCCAGGACAAAACTCTTTATTTTCTCCTTTTTTTTCACTCTTTGGACAAATATTACAAATACTTGAAAATATTTGAGCAGATGCAATCAAATGGTCTGAAAACTGGCTTGAAGTGAATGAGTTGTGATTTGTAAAATAAATAATATGGACCAAATTGAGTTTCATTACTTTTTTCTTTTTCATCATGATTTTGTGAAGCAAATTATAAGCACAAGTATATACAACTTTCTTGGAACACCGCAAAAGGGTGACCACTCACAACTTTTAAATCTCCTTTCTTCCTTCCTTCTGCCAGTTTCATAGACTTATCAAACTGAACAGTGAAGAGAATCATACCTGTCAACTTTTGGCTTTGAAAATAAGGGAAATTTTGTGGCCATGGCCAAATAGGTGGGCGTGGCCAAATAAGTGGGCATGGCCATATCAGTGGGCATGACCAAATAGGTGGCCATGTGTGGCTTGCTGGGGGTGACCATGTGACTGAGTAGGCTAGCCACTATCTAGTCATGCCTGCCACATGGCCATGAAAAACAATCTACAAATAGCACCAGCTCTTTGGCTGTAAATGGAGATGAGCACTACACCCTAGAGTTGGATACGATTGGCTTTCTGAGCAAGGGCCAAGGGTGACCTTTGCTAACCAGCCGGGGGTGAGGAGGAGGAGGAGCTGAGTGGCAGGAAGGCTAGCTACCGCCACCACCACAAGGCCTCCATCCGAAGCCAGGCAGAGAGCAAGGCCATGACCATTCACGCTATTGTGTTCTGGATCACCATGTACGGGTGTGAAAGCTGGACAGGACAGAAAGCTGACGGGTGGAAAATTGATCTGTTTGAAATGTGGTGCTAAAGGAGAACTCTGGGGGATGTTCCAGAAAGACAAATAAGTGGGTCCCAGACAGCAAATAGAAACTATTTTTTTTTTATCTGGAGGCACAAATGAAGGCACCAAGGCTGTCCTGTTTTGGGCACCTCATGGGAAGAAGGCAAGACTGTGGAGAAGACCACCATGCTGGGAAAGGTGGAAGGCAGCAGGAAAAGAGGAAGGCCAGATGTGAGATGGACTGACTCCCTGAAGGAAACCACAGGCTTGAGTTTGCAGGAGCTGGGCTGGGCTTTTGAGGACAGGACAGGTTGGAGAGCCCTCCTTCACAGGGTATCCACAGGTGGGAGACACTTAACATCATCTAACAACAGCAACGGTGTGAAAATTGGACTTTCTCACTTTTGTGTTTTTGCCTGTGATTTCCTGTGGAGAATCCTATTAAGAGGATCCCTTTCTAACTGATGTGGAGTTTCCTGAGGGTGTTTGAACTCACTTTGTTCACTGGAGCCATAAATGAGGCAGAGACTGAGCTGAACGGGGGGGGGGGGGTGTGACTCACTTTTATCTTTCAACCCAGAATAATTTCTGACATAAAATTATTATTATTATTATTATTATTATTATTATTATTATTATTATTATTATTATTATTATTATTATTATTATTATTATTATTATTATTATTATTATTATTTAGAAAAGAATAGGGACTATGGTGGCTTAGTCGTTAAGAAGCTCATCTTGCTAACTGGAAGGTCAGCAAATCAGCAGTTCAAGACCCAAGCACTGCATGACATAATGAGTGCCCGTCTTCTGTTCCAGCTCCTGTCAACCTAGCAAATTGAAAGCAAGAAATTGCAAGTACCTGTACTGTAAATAAATAGGGAGGGACTGCAGTGGCTCAAGTAGCTAAGCTGCTGACTGGGAAGCGGAATGTCAGCAGTTCGATTCCCGAGTACTGCAGGACGGAATGAGCTCCCGTCTATGTTCTAGCTCCTGCCAACCTAGCAGTTTGAAAGCAAGAGATTGCAAGTACATAAATAGGGACTGCTTCGGTTGGAAGGTAACAGCATTCAGTGCGCTCCGGTGTCTAGTCATGCCTGCCTCATGACCACAGAAACGTCTGCAGAAGCAGACAGCGCTGGCTCTTCGGCTTTGAAACAGAGATGAGCACTGCACCGTAGAGCTGGATATGACTAGCTTTCGAGCAAGGGAAACCTTTGGTGGGAAAAAGATCTTGGGGACATAAAAGGAGCCTTATTAGGGCCTCCCCTGAGCGGAATTTCTCCAGCAAATATCCTTTCATTCCAGAAAGCACCTTTGTGTGCTTCTGACACAGAGATTTTTTGTATAAAAAGACAGCATTATAGGAAACTCTAATTCAGTGACGGCCAACCTTGGCACTCCAGGTGTTCTTGGACTTCAATTCCCAGAAGCCCAAGTCAGCTCTCCTGCTGGTTGGGGCTTCTGGGAATTGAAGTCCAAGAACACCTGGAGTGCCAAGCATCGCCATGACTGCCCTAATTCCTAACCTAGTCAGCTGACCCTGTGCTAGGCTGGGGAGGGGGAGACACAGCCCACCCTCGAGGGAGGGAGATGCTACTAGCTGGAAAGGAAGGAAAGGCTATGGGAACTCCTCCTCCTTCCTTTGGGGCAAGAGGAGGGGAAGCTAAAGGCCGCAAACTGCGCTCCTTTCAAATGCCCCTAAGAAGAAGGGGAGTTCTCTCTCTTGCTGGGACTCAGTCTGTTCCCTTGCCTCGGAGACCCCCCCTTCCCTCCCTGCATTCCCTGATAGCCTGGCTACCCTCTGCGCTCTGGCCTGGGGTGTTGGTGTTGGGGGAGGGGGTGTCTGCCTGGGTCTGACCTCTCATTTAGCCATTCCCATGCCTGGGAGGGACCTCAAGACTGGGGATCCGCTTCAGCACGAGCATACCAGAAGCCCACCTCTCCCCCACCACTCGGCTGGGCTTCGGCCAGCCGGGCTTCCCTTCTTTTGATCAGCAAGCCGGCTTAAGCCTCTCCCCTCGCGCCCAGACATGGCATGGATGCACTGACTGGGCCCGGCCTAATCTCATTACAGCTGCCGCCGCTGCTGCAGGGAGGGAAGGAGATAAGCAAGGAGGCTTTCCTTGGCTTTCCTGCTCCGGCTGGGGGAGATCCTGCACCCTGTAGGCGGCGGCGGAGAAGCGGGTAGGGCAGTCGTGTGTGGGGGTCGTCAGAAGGCTCACCACAACCAGACCAGAAGAGGGGGAAAGGTCTCGACTTCAGGAAGGGGCCGCCTGGAGGGGGGGAGGAGGAGGAGGAGCCTGAGAGGCGGGAAGGTCAGCTACCACCGCTGCTGCAAGGCCTCCATCTGGAGCAGGGCAGGGACCACCCAGAGACCACCACCCACAGTCGGGGGTGAGGAGGAGGACCAGTTGAGCGGCCCCCGGCTCTGGAGGCCCTGCAGCGGCGGTGGTAGCTGGCTGGACTTCCCACTGCTCAGCTGCTCCTCCTCCTCCTCACCCCCAGCTGGGGTTGGTGGTTTCCAGGCGGCACCCGCCCTGCTCCGGACCGGACGGAGGGAATTAAGGGAAAATACGAGAAAATTAATAAAATGGGAGGGGGCAGGAAGAGGGGTAAAAATAAGGGGTTTTCCCAGGTAAAACGGGATGGTTGACACGTATGAAGAGAATACAGGTTCTTACAGCTGAACCCAAACATCATATAGTAGAAAACTGACTAATTATCTGTAGCAGATTAAATAGCATTCAGTAAATCAAAGAGAAAAGTAACCAAAGGAAAACAGTTTCCATCTCTTGTTCTGGCTTTTTATGTTTGGCACCTTAACTGTAAACTGTAACCACATTTGCATTCATTAAAGAAAATATGTTAGTGCAACGTTTTGCTAATTAAATTGGTCTAAAATTACAATGTTAGTACAAATTAAGGTTAATCTTCACACTTGATTGCAAACATTTTAAAAATATTTTAAAACATGACCAGGAAAGCCCAAAAACAGAAAGGTCTGATGTATAAAATGTTAGTGTCTTTCTCATTTGTCCTTATTTTCTATGTATTATATAGTCATTATTATTTTCCAAATACAAGAGAATCATTTTGCCATTAGATGTTTATGTATGCTTTTAAAAATGTAAGGATGAGAAGCTGCATGGTTGTAAATAAATATTATTATAGCCTCTTGAGTTAATTGAAATGAGTACAACTTAAATGGCTGTTTTCTGGAAGTTGTTCCAGGGAATTGATATTGCTTAATAAGATTAAATGTGAATGTCTCAAACTTAATTTACACATTTCTACTAAAGCATGTAGTCATTGCCTTTATTATAAACGAGTACAAATCCTGGATGTTTCTGAGGCTAAAACATCCCATTGTCTCTTTATAGTTTTGTTTCAAATATGCTTTAGTTGGAATCAAAAAATTCCCGCACATATGCACAGCTTCTGCAATTTTATTTTCTCACATCAAATGCACGTAGACCATTGAATGCCTCCATTCTTCCAGGAAGGGCACTGCCTCCAGTCTTCGTGGCAGGGCAGAGTGGCCGCCCTGCAGTGATGGACATTGGACGCTGAGCCTGACCACCACTGCTGGTGCCCTGAGGCTCCACCCCGGCCAGGACTGTAAAAACTATTGAGATGGCAGCATTTTTGTCACTGCCTCTGGTCTTCCTGGCAGGCCAGAGAGGTCCCCTGCAGCAAAGGACATCGGGTGTTGAGCCTGAGCACCACTGCCAGTGCCCTGGGGCTCTGCCCCCAGCCAGGACTTTAAAAACCATTGAGACTGCAGTGTCGCCACTGCCTCTGGTCTTCTTGGCAGGGCAGAGAAGCGCCCTGCAGCGATGGATGTCGGATGCCGGGCCTGAGCACCACCGCCGGCGCCCTGGGGCTCTGCCCCCAGCCAGGACTTTAAAAACCATTGAGACTGCAGTGTCGCCACTGCCTCTGGTCTTCTTGGCAGGGCAGAGAAGCGCCCTGCAGTGATGGATGTCGGATGCCGGGCCTGAGCACCACCGCCAGTGCCCTGGGGCTCTACCCCCAGCCAGGACTTTAAAAACCATTGAGACTGCAGTGTCGCCACTGCCTCTGGTCTTCTTGGCAGGGCAGAGAAGCACCCTGCAGTGATGGATGTTGGATGCCGGGCCTGAGCACCACCACTGGCACCCTGGGGCTCTGCCCCCAGCCAGGACTTTAAAAACCACTGAGACTGCAGTGTTGCCACTGCCTCTGGTCTTCTTGGCAGGGCAGAGAAGCGCCCTGCAGCGATGGATGTCGGATGCCGGGCCTGAGCACCACCGCCAGCGCCCTGGGGCTCTACCCCCAGCCAGGACTTTAAAAACCATTGAGACTGCAGTGTCGCCACTGCCTCTGGTCTTCTTGGCAGGGCAGAGAAGCGCCCTGCAGTGATGGATGTCGGATGCCGGGCCTGAGCACCACCGCCAGCGCCCTGGGGCTCTGCCCCCAGCCAGGACTTTAAAAACCATTGAGACTGCAGTGTCGCCACTGCCTCTGGTCTTCTTGGCAGGGCAGAGAAGCGCCCTGCAGTGATGGATGTCAGATGCCGGGCCTGAGCACCACCGCTGGCACCCTGGGGCTCTGCCCCCAGCCAGGACTTTAAAAACCATTGAGACTGCAGTGTCGCCACTGCCTCTGGTCTTCTTGGCAGAGCAGAGAAGCGCCCTGCAGCGATGGATGTCGGATGCCGGGCCTGAGCACCACTGCCGGCGCCCTGGGGCTCTGCCCCCAGCCAGGACTTTAAAAACCATTGAGACTGCAGTGTCGCCACTGCCTCTGGTCTTCTTGGCAGGGCAGGGAAGCGCCCTGCAGCGATGGATGTCGGATGCTGGGCCTGAGCACCACCGCCGGCGCCCTGGGGCTCTGCCCCCAGCCAGGACTTTAAAAACCATTGAGACTGCAGTGTCGCCACTGCCTCTGGTCTTCTTGGCAGGGCAGAGAAGCGCCCTGCAGCGATGGATGTCGGATGCTGGGCCTGAGCACCACCGCCGGCGCCCTGGGGCTCTGCCCCCAGCCAGGACTTTAAAAACCATTGAGACTGCAGTGTCGCCACTGCCTCTGGTCTTCTTGGCAGGGCAGAGAAGCGCCCTGCAGCGATGGATGTCGGATGCTGGGCCTGAGCACCACCGCCGGTGCCCTGGGGCTCTGCCCCCAGCCAGGATTTTGAAAACCATCGAGATGGCAGAGCTTTTGCTTCTTTTTTGGACTTGCTTGGGGCTGGAGTGAGTTACAGTAACAACAACTACCGTGTTGTTACTGTTACGGTTTTCTATTGTATTCTGTATTGTGTTCTGCTATATTGTATCTTTACTCTCTGTCATACTGTATCTTTAAATATCTGTAAACTGCTTTGGGTGACCCACAGGATGAGGAAGGCAAAAAACCAGTACATGTATCTGTTCAGTTGTTATTTTGGCAATGAGCAGAGACAGGATGGTGGAGGACAAAAAGATATGTTGGGGTGCAGGAAAATAAGAGATGGAGAAGGGAAAAGATGCAAAATCATATAACCTGCTTTCTTGTTCACTCACCAGTGATCCTCTCTCTCATTTCATTTTTCTTGAATTATTAGCCATAAATTACAGTCTTCAGTTTGGCACAAACTGTACAGAGGAAAAACCATCTGATCAGTCAGAGGTTTACTTTATGTACTTTCCAGAAACCTATAACCGGCCAAACTTCAGTTCTCACCATGAAATGTTAGCCTATGCCAGTTCCTTAGAAAATATGTAGATTTGGATACTGACACATGACATTGATCTTTCTAGCCTCTGTATGAAATAGACAGGAAGGAATATTCTGTAAAACTAATTTTGAAGGGCTGTGTGGGTAGACTTGAAATCAAGTATCTTTACATGTACTGTATCTTTTTTGTAGCATTGTCCTTTAGCCAAGCCTCTTTATTTGTGTGCATTTATGAATATTTCCAGATTGTTAAATGCACTCAACAGACGCTTCTAAGAATTGAAATAACTGCAACATTAATCAGGAATTGTTTATAATAAAAAGATGCCTAAATATACATGTAGATTTTCTATTTTGGTATTAACATGTTTGGCCAGTTTAGTTAATAAATGGGACATCAATTTTCAGCCTTCAAATAGTTATCAATGGATGTTATAGAAGCTTTTAAATGATAACTGATATGTTTTGGGGAGAGCAAGGTGTTGACAATCACTGTTCCTCATTTCCATTTGGCTTTACTATAATGCAATCACACTTAGAATAAATGCAGTGTTAGCAGCAGTGTATAAAAGAGCCCCTGCTGTGCAGTGGTTAAGCTGCAATACTGCAGTCAAAACTCTGCTCATGATCTCAGTTAGATTTTGATAGAGATCAAGGTTAACTCAGGCTACCATTCTTCTGAGGTAGGTAAAAATGCTAATTATCTTGTGAACTGCCCAGAGAGTGTGCTAAGTGCTATGGGGTGGTATATAAGTGTAAATGCTATTGCTATTTTAAATAAGGATTTCATAATCATGTGCAAGGAAGAACACAAACATATTATTTTACTACTTAGTTTTGCTATTTAGTGTTTATCAGTCTCCGAGACAATAAAAGGATCGGCAGAGGAGGGACTAGAGCAGTGTTTTCCAACCTTTGGTTTTTGGACTTCAATTCCCAGAAGCCTAATCAATTCCCCAAAACACTGATCAGCCAATGTACTGACTTAGGCTTCTGAGAACTGAAGTCTTCCTGTGGGGTATGTGTTATGTCCAAACGTTTATTAATGTATATTGCTTAAGTTGCACTCATTATTTAAGTCCTTGCTGCATTCATGCCTTTTTTTGAAAGGTGCCAAATTTGTATCGCTGTCTCCGTAAATTGATTGGCTCTGTGCATAGGTTCCCGCGTTTTCGGAAGCCTGGGGAAATGTATCTCTGTAACTGCCATTCTGCTTGTATATAAAGAGCCACCATTTCCCCCTTTTCCCCAGTCCGGTCTGCTATTACGAGCTGAACAATAAAAACACTGTTGTTTGACCCAATCCTGCTGGTCTGAATACTTGTTAAGTGCTGGACTCAACATTGGCGATGAGGATGGGATACTCTGCTGCTGCAACACCACTCAGAGGGTTCAACATGTCCACGACGGACACCCTGCCAAGTAGGAGGCCAGCAGTTCCATGCAAAATCTGCTGCACCAATCCAGAAGGGATCTACGAGGTACTACCAAGGTCCATTTGGTGCACCCACATGTTTAAGCGGCACCACAGAGGGGAATGACGTCAGCAACATCCAGGGCAGACACACCGCATCACCCGAATTTCCAAGTTTCAGGTCACCGAAGTCAATGCCAGTCAAGTTTCCAGTTCCAGAGTTCGTAAGGTCCAGCTCTTCATGGACATACATCTCCAGGGTCATCGTTCCCACATTAAGATCAACTCGAGATCATCGTATTGGATCCTTGCCCAGCGTATGTTCTTCCAGATTCTGCCAGTGGACTGGCCCAAGTTGCAGGCTCTACAGGTCCAGTTGAGGGATGTGCGAGGTCACCACATCCCTGTGCTTGTTGTGGGCATGTTTGGTGTGCAGTTCACAGGCATCACCACAAAACTCCCGCTTGTTGGGGTCAAGGCGGGTAAGAGCAGCCTTCTGGGTACACAGTGGTCCGGGCCCCTAGGTATCACCATTTCATGCATCAATTTGGTTCAAGCCAACCCACATCAGGTGGGGTTGGGGTTTTTGAGGGGGGCTGTTTGAGTTGGTTCTGATTCCACAGTCAAATTCGTTACTAAGAAAATCAGCAGAGTGCATGTTGCGCAAAAAGATGGTATTAAGACTGAACTTGATAAACTCTTTCCACTGACCATCGTGGAACCAGAAATCTTAGAACTGTGGAAGTCCCTGTTGATCACTACATTGCAGGCAAAGTTTGATATTGTGCATGCATCTAAGAATGACCCCCTTGTGTCAATGGTTTTGTCAAGGGGTCAGGTTGGGTGGCCACCGCCGCCAGTTTCTAAAGTACTTGAGGGTTATTTTAGAGAATGTAATAAATGGTTAGTGAAGAGGGAAAGTTCATCATAGGAAAATGGGGTGGTATTTCTGTCTGTGCTATGGAAATAGGTTCAATGCATTTTACACATGTGTCACCCTGGTATTGCCTGCTCAAAAGAGCTTGCCAGGAACTATTTCTGGGGGCCCAGGCATGATTCACACATTGAGACAGGCCAAAGGTATACCGCCACCACTCCCGAGAGGTTGAGACTGTTCAGAGTCCCTGATCGCCAGTCTCTACTGTCTTCGCCGGCCTTTTCCGGGGTTGTCATTTCTCACAACGATCCAATTTTCATGTTGGGGGAATTTCAAGGTTTTTTCAAGCATACTAGTGTTAGGCACACATCTGCTGCCTCCTTACACCCTGCCACAGTTTGGGTGGTGGTGGTAAAAATGACAGTTCAGAACTGTCCAGAAAACACTTCAGAGTATGATTCCGGGAGAATATTAATTTTTGCTAGGGGGGAGGAATGTTGTGTCCAAACATTTATTAACTTATATTGCTTAAGTTGCACTCGTCATTTAAGTCCTTGCTGTATCCGTGCCCTTTTCTGTAAGGTGCCAAATTCGTATCGCTGTCTATGTAAATTGATTGGCTCTGTACATAGGTTCCCATGTTTTTGGAAGCCCGGGAAAATGTATCTCTGTAACTGACGTTCTGCTTGTAAATAAAGAGCCACCGTTTCCCCCTTTTCCCCAGTCCGGTCTGCTATTATGAGCTGCATAATAAAACACTGTTGGTTTGACCCAATCCTGCTGGTCTGAATACTACTTAAGTGGCAGACTCAACAGTGTGTCCCCCACTTTGGGAACCACTGAACTAGAGGAAGGAAGGAAAGATGGTAATGGTTTGCAACGTGAATTGCATCACATCCAGTATGAATGATGAACTTCCAAATCAATCCACAGCCCCTACGTGAGAACTGATTACAATTTCAAACATAATACAGGCTGAAAATCAAACTGCAGCAAAATGTAGCTGCACTGTACACTTATGTTGCAGTTGCAGACTAAGGTGTCCTTTCGGCATATTTTAGTAGCAGGATGTTATTCTTAAAATAGTTACTTTGATTAATTCCACTGAAATTGTTCACAAGATTATGTAGCATTCAGAATCATAGAACTCCTGAAAAAGATCGCCCCTATGTTGAGTCATAAAAGGATTAAAGCCTTAAGTGTGAGGAACTATTCATTCTTGATTAATTATGATTATTTGATATCAGAGGGGAAAATCCTTACTCTTGACCTTCATAGGCTATAATAATAACTTTTATAACAGTGTCTCATAATAATTATAGTCTAAATGTCAGCTAGAAAACACATTAAATTCACTTGTATTACTGACAGTCCAATAATGCTTCTGTCAGTTCTGTTGCATATCCTATTGACTTCAATAGATATTATTAAAATAAAAACAGGATTGCAACCTAATGTGATTTAGAAATTGTCAGTTACAGTAATACCTCATACAAAGTCCACTTCGTACAACATCGAATTCATACAACATCACCTAATTCCTTGAAAAAAGTTGCCGCATACAAAGTCGCTGCGACTTTGTATGAGGCATTGGGGTTTCCCCCCAGGTTGCATCGTGCTTGGGCAGTATAAAAAGCAGGGCACATTCGTGCATTGCTCTTGTGGGTTTTGCACAAGGAAAAGAGTGTTTAGGAGTGGTTTTGGATTTTTTTGGATTTTTCGTCAGAATTTTTAGAAGCATTCTTGGGATTTTTGCATCATTCTTCAGGTTCTTGGACAATCAGGGTTGTTTGACATTTTTAAAAATGTATTAGCCTTTAGGCAATGATTTCTTAAAGTTCTGTCAGTTTCCTGTTTGTTTCCTTGACGTTGCCCTGAAGTCTGTGCTGTTACAGTACAATATATCTCTATGGAAACAACATTGTACAAGGCATCACGGCAAGGATTTGGACATTGTATGAGGCATTGCAGCTAGGATTTTGCATGCCTTATACAAAGTCCAAATCTGTATAAAGTCCAAACTTGTGGAACCAAGTTTGGACGTTGTATGAGGTATCACTGTACTAAAATCTTAACCTACTTTTCTATAATCATACTACATCAAGGATTATTTTTTAGAAAAAGACAAATATTAAAAAAAGAAGTCATTTTGATCAGAACAATGATCTGTAGTGGCCCTGTTGTGTATGTACAATGTTGCTTGATATGTATGTACATTGTCGCTTTAAGAAATGTATGAATGTAACCTGGCCACAATCACAATGTAACCCAGCTGTAAAGGAACGCGAGCAAGCTGCCTATAGAGGGCAGCTGCGAGTGTTCAACTCACAGGGTTATCATTCCTCAAATCACCTGCAGCCGCGGGAACTCCCCGCAACAGCAAACTACTACCGATCCACCACCGAAGATGGGCGTGACCCGGATGACGTCATGCCGGTCACAGCCAATGATTTACCATGTAGCCAGATTCAAATGTATTGTACTACTGTATATAATGTGAGGTATCTCCGCCATTACCACATGTTCGTTCTGATCATCAACCAATAAACCTGTGTTAGTCCTTACTGCGACTCCTTCTATGTCTCCTGGAAAAGACACTAAATTGGCGACGAAGGTGGGATCGATGGCGAATCCCAAGGTCAAGGCGTACCAGTTCGATGTGAGCGAGCCCGAACAATGGGAGCTCTACGAGTGCCAGTTTTGGCACACGATGGAAGCCGTGGGCGTCGACGACGACGCGAAGATGTGCTCCCACTTCCTGGCCCAAGTGGGGCCGGCCACGCTGCGGATCCTGATGACCCTGGTGGCCCCCCGGAAGGTAGACGAGGTCCCCATCGACCGTATCCTGGAGAGACTGGGTGAGCATTTCCAGCCGCCCGTCTCGATCTTCCCAGCATGGGTCGCGTTTCACAGGCGAGACCAGCAACCAGGCGAATCCGTGTCCGCCTACGCGGCGGCCCTCAGGCTTGCGGCGGTCCACTGCCAGTGGGATGACCTAGACCAGGCCCTCCGTGACCGCATGTTGTGTGGTCTGAGGGACGAGGAACTGCAGAGAAGGCTGATGACCCACGACCAACGCCTCACGTTCAACGAGGTACTGCAGGAGGCCCAAGCAGCCGAGGAGGCCAGGAGCGGGGTGAGACTGTTCAAGTCCCGATGGGCCGCATCCGAGAGGGCCAAGTCACCAGTACAGGCGGCCAGGCGGACACCAGCGAAGGTGGCCTGGCGGGCCCCCAAGCCGCCCACCGGCACACCAACGTCGTCCGAGGAGTCGTCCACGACAGCGGACCCCTACTCCAGCGAGGACGACGACGTCCAGAGGATCAAGAAGCGTGGTGAGAAGTGGCAGACCCGAGAACGGCAGGACCGCCATTGCGACGGTTGTGGGGCGTCCCACGACCGCACGAGGTGCCCGTTTCGAAAGGCCGAGTGTCACAACTGCGGCCGAAAGGGGCACATCGCCTGAGTATGCAGGCGCGGATGAGTCGAGGACAAGGGGAGTTCCAGCCATCCCCAAACGCACCAACGGAAGGCGGCCGGCACCAGGAAGGTCGCAGCCAGCTACAGTGAGGAAGGCGTGAACTGCGTGGGCCTGGAGCACCGGCGGTTTTTCGTAGAGGTACTGTTGCAAGGGGTCCCAGTGAGGATGAGATAGACTCGGGGTTATCTTATTCCATCCTGTCCCAAAAGGAGTTCATGCGTATTCCCCCAGACAAGCGGCCCAAACTGCGGGCCATGAGGTCACACCTACGGGACGTGCAGGGAAATGGGATCCCAGTGTTGGGGGTGGGGAACTTCAAGGTGAAGTTCAAGAACTACTCCGAGAAAGTGCCCCTAGTGGTCCTCAAGGGGGGAGGTGCTGCCTTTTGGGAACGCAGTGGTTTGCTCCCCTGGGAATCGAACTGTCCGGCATTAACGCCATCGAGACTGACCCAATGCGGGACGTGTGCAACGCGCACCCGGACGTTTTCAAGAGGGGGCTCGGGAAGTACAAGGGGCCCCCGGTTTCCTTCGAGCTGGACCCAAAAATCCGGCCCATCCGCCTCAAACCTAGGAGGGTGCCCTTCGCCCTAAAGGACAAGATCGAGGCGGAACTGGACAAATTGGTGGGGCAGGGGATTTTGGTTCCAGTTGACTCGGCGGAGTGGGAAACGCCGATTGTTACAGCCCTTAAGTCGAACGGGGAAGTCAGGATTTGTGCAGACTATAAATGTACCATTAACAAGGCCATTCGGCCAAATGCATATCCAGTGCCCGTGGTCAGCCACTTGCTGGCCACGTTACATGGGGGGAAGTGTTTTGCCAAGTTAGATCTGGCTCAGGCGTACCAGCAGCTCTATGTAACCCCGGCTGCTGCCGCTGCGCAAACTATAGTGACGCACAAGGGGGCGTTTAAGGTAACGCGCCTTCAGTTTGGCGTGAATTCGGCCCCCGGAATTTTCCAGTCCCTCGTGGAACGCCTTTTAAAGGGGCTTCCAGGCGTCCTCCCATACTTCGATGACGTGTTGATAACGGCGGGGAGCAAATTAGAGTTGGCAAAAAGGCTAGATGGGGTCCTTTCAGTGTTCGAGAGGGCAGGTCTTCGACTGAGGAGGGACAAATGAGTATTCTTTGCGAGGGAGGTCGAGTTTCTAGGCTTTAAGGTAACCCCGGACGGGATCAAAACCTCTGAGTCAAAAGTTGCAGCTGTGAAGAACGCCCCTTGCCCCACCGCAAAACCAGAGCTACAGTCATTTCTAGGGCTCCTAAATTTTTATCATACCTTCCTGCCTCGGAAGGCATCGGTCGCGGAGCCACTGCACGCGCTGCTCAAAAAGGACGCGGCTTGGCGGTGGGGGGACAGGCAGGAGAGAGCATTCAAGGAGCTTAAGTCACTCCTGTCTTCAGATGCTGTCCTGACCCATTTCGACCCGAAAAAACCCAGTGGTTTTAGTCTGTGATGCGTCCCCAGTGGGGGTGGGGGCGGTCCTGTGCCATGTGTTGGAGAGCGGGAGGGAAGCCCCGGTAGCGTACTACTCTAGGTCCCTCTCAAAGGCCGAGCGCAATTACGCGCAAACTGATAGGGAGGCCCTAGCCATCATCGCCGAACGAAAAAGTTCCATGACTTTTTATACGGCCGCGAGTTTACGGTAGTGACCGATCACAAACCACTTTTGGGGATCTTCACTACCGGCAAACCCACACCGCAAATTCTATCCCCCAGAATGCTGCGTTGGGCCATTTCCCCAATGCCTACCAGTATGAGCTGGTCTATCGCCCAGGGAAGGAGATCTCCCATGCGGACGCACTGTCCCGATCTCCCCTCCCAAGTGTAGGGGACCCCACATGCGAGGTAGAGCAGGATCACCAAGTCCTACTGATCGAGTCCCTCGACTCGCCCCCCATTGTCCCGGCCAACCTCGCCAAGGCCATGGCGGCCGACAAGATGCTGGCCCAAGTTAGTTTCTGGGTTAGGAAGGGCTGGCCCACGACTCCCCCCGGTGAAGAGTTCAGGCCATTTTTTAGGCGCAGAATAGAGCTGTCGCTGGAAAGGGGCTGCTTACTCTGGGGCCAGCGGGTAGTTATCCCAGAGAAGCTGAGGGCCAAGGTACTGAGACTACTGCACACCAGTCACCCCGGGATCGTGCGCTCCAAGGCTCTGGCCAGGAGTTTCTTTTGGTGGCCCCAGATAGACGGGGACATAGAGCGTTTAGTGGGCACGTGTGAGAGCTGCCAGAGCTCTCGGCCCGAGGAGTCCCGGTTACCCCATAGGGAATGGGATACGGCCCGCGGGCCATGGTCCCGGATCCATGTCGACTTCGCTGGCCCTTTCCGCGGGTCCATGTTTCTACTGGTAGTCGACTCCTACTCCAAGTGGTTGGAGGTAATCCCTATGAACAGCACCTCCTCCGCCGCAACTATCAAGCAGTTTCGCAAGCTTTTTGCCTGTTTCGGCCTGCCAGACGTCCTTGTTAGCGATAACGCTAGTACCTTCACGTCTGCAGAGTTCAAGACATTTATTGAGCGGAACGCCATCAGGCACATCACCGCTGCCCCGTTTCACCCCGCCACAAATGGTCAGGTAGAGCGCCAAGTGCGCACTACGAAAGACGCACTGTGGCGCATGGGTCCCGGTGAGTTGAACCTTCATTTGTGCCAGTTCCTCATCTGCTACAGGACAACCCCCTTAGCTTCAGGATTTTCCCCAGCCGAACTCCTCATGAGGAGGCGTCCGTTAACACTTTTTGACCAGATGGATCCGTCCAGGGGGGAAGATGAAGGGAGAAATATAAACATAGGGGGAGGGAGCTCCAAAGGTTTTTCGGCAGGGGACCCGGTTCACTGCAGGAACTACGCGGCGTCAGGGCCAGCGTGGGTTCCAGGGACAGTCATCGAGCAGATGGGGCCAGTGTCCTATAGGGTCGAGACTAGCTTGGGTCTACTCTGGAGGAGGCACGCCGACCAACTCAGAAGGCGGGTCACTAGTGAAGGGGATTCAGCATTAGGGTCCTCCCCCACCCGCATTACCCAAGGGGGAGACACGGCGGAACCCGAGGATACAAATGCATATCCTCGGTTCCCAACCACAGAGGAGGATACTTTGGAAGAGAGGGGTCAGTTTGATGATGATTATGAGTTGCGGTACCAGGGGGATGTAGCGGAGTGGTCCCCCACCCGTCCTAGCGAAAAGAGGGGTTTCAGTTCAGCCCCTGGTACCTCCAGTCCCCCCAGTCCTTTTGTGTTAGAATATACCATAGCTCCAGCTCCCCGGAGACCAACACCCCCAAGGCAGGCATCGGGGGGGAGCCCACCCACCACAGTCCCCAGAACTCCCAGGCAGGGAACGGGGGGTGGCGAGACCACGAGGGTCTCTTCGTCGGTCCCGAGATTCGTGCTGGGGGGGACCCCCAGCTCCTCAAACGGTAGGCAGGAGTTCACTTCCCAACTGTTCATTCCATTCCCGTCCCCCAATGCAAGGTTACCTCAGAGCCCACACCAAGCCACTAACGAGTCCCCCCTTTCCGTTGCAGGACAGGACTCCGCAGAGCCAGGCTCCCCTGTGTTAGGCCAAGCGGCCGCTCGCCCCAGGTGCACGTGCGGCAAGCCACAATGGTTGAGGGACTTCGTCCCATCCTAGGGGGGAGGGATGTTGTGTATGTACAATGTTGCTTGATATGTATGTACATTGTCGCTTTAAGAAATGTATGAATGTAACCTGGCCACAATCACAATGTAACCCAGCTGTAAAGGAACGCGAGCAAGCTGTTTATAGAGGGCAGCTGCGAGTGTTCAACTCACAGGGTTATCATTCCTCAAATCACCTGCAGCCGCGGGAACTCCCCGCAACAGCAAACTACTACCGATCCACCACCGAAGATGGGCGTGACCCGGATGACGTCACGCCGGTCACAGCCAATGAGCTACCATGCAGCCAGATTCAAATGTATTGTACTACTGTATATAATGTGAGGTATCTCCGCCATTACCACATGTTCGTTCTGATCATCAACCAATAAACCTGTGTTAGTCCTTACTGCGACTCCTTCTATGTCTCCTGGAAAAGACACTAAAGGCCCGCATTACTCATTCCTCCCAGACAGCGCAACTCTAGATGCTGTCCGCGAAATTGTCAAGAAAGGCCATGACTCGGAGAAGAGCCTTCTCAGTTGGGGCACCAACTCTGTGGAATTCTCTTTTGGTTCAGCTGTGCCAGGTTCCATCCCTACCTATTTTTTAAAGAAAGAATTTAAATTGTATTTCTATAAAGAGGTTTTTGGGGATATACTACCTAAGACCGAGCAACAGGCTTCGATTGACTCAGACACCAAGATGTGCTCCCTGTTGATAGTTATTTTTAATTGGGGAGGTATTATTTTTGTTTGTTTGTTTACTCCATTTGTTTGAGTTTTTTAATTGAATAGTTGTTCTCTTATTATTATTTTAAATGTATTGTTAGCCACCCAGAGTGTGAGTGTATCCCAGATGGGTGGGGTATAAATACAAAAAAACCTGTACTGTATTATACTTCAGAAACAACGTTTGGCAGATTTTTTTAAAAAAAAACATAAGCTGAAGATGTAAAACAAATATATTTTTTTTTTTTTGTAGAACTGCTTGCCTATGGCTAATTGTAGGAGTACAACCATTTTTAGAACTGTCCAAAATTGGCCTCTTATCAAAGTTTGGAAAAGCAAAAAATAGACCACAGAAAGAAAGGAAAAGTGGTTGACAAAGTGAAATTAGAGAGAATGTTGAATTTGGATTGCATAAATTGAGTGCTTACTTGAGTGTCACATCACTGAATATAAGAGTATGCATTTATTAAAATTAATCTGAGGTACGGCAGAATAATACCATGTTGTACAAAAATGCATTTATGAAGCGGGAATATAAAAATTCAAATACACAATTCAGATTCCCAGTTACAGAATTCAAAATGCAAGGTCTACACTTAAACAAATGTCAGATGTCCCTAAAGGCATTATGTGAAAGGACCAGCAACTTTGCTTTATCTCCTATTATCATTCACCTATGAGGTGTGATCCCAAAGTTTCCAAAGGATGAGCAATCAAATTGCACCAGGTGTGCAGAAAGTGTAGCTTTACAGATGTTGCTTGCTACATCTCCCATCTGCCATACCCAGTACAGCCAATGCAGTCTAGTTGCAGTCCAACAAAGTCTGAAGGACCACAGCTGCCTATTCCTGGATTAAATTAATTCAGTAGTACATGTATACTGTATTATTTGTATATGGAGAAGACAGATAGCCAAATCCTAGTTTTGCAATTTAATTGTGGCAAATCTGTATGATTGTCTCCACAATTTGAGAAAGATAGAAAAAAATGCTCCTGGTGAGAAAATAGGGATATTTGCTCTAGGAACCCTTATCATGCCATAATACACTTTGTCGGTTATACCTCACTGCTTTCATTGTCAAAGCAGAGATGCCTTGAAGTTTATAATGCATGTACACACAAAAGACAGGACTTCATTCTGGCTTTTCTATTGTCATTAGTATGTGCTGTCAAGCCCTTTTCAGCTTATGGGAATCCAATGAAAGGCTGACCTCCAAAAATGCCCTGTAATTAACTGCTTAATTCGAGCCAACCCAAAGTCATGGCTTCCTTCAATAAACTTTTGCATATTTAGGTACAATTAATTTGTGTCATGTCCTGAAGTTGCTTGTGATTATGAGATGGGCTTGACATGTGAGTGCCAGTAGATTAGAAATCCAAAGGTTATCCCTGAAGGGCAACAAATTCAGGCAATTTTGTTTTTCAAGGCTTCAAGGTTGTTTCTGTTTTCCAAAGAACAATCTTGTTCCTTCCTTCATGAGATCCAATGACATTGAATATTTCCTCATGATATTACTATTTAGCTTATATCATTTTAATTGACTTAATTAAAAATTTAACAATAAAATATACTAGAACCTATAATAAAATAACTGAAGACTAACAAATGTATAACTTTTAAATAAAATATTAAAATGAAAGGTTCAAGATTAATAAGGTAAAAGGTAAACAGCTAAAGTAGACAAATACACATCTTAATCTATACCTATAAGAAGGGCGTTGGGCCGTGCGTGTCCAGCATGCAGGACCAAACCCATCCCTACTATCCTGTAATGAGCCGGCCTCACTTACCTTATGTCCCTGCAAGCATCACCGCAAGGGTCCGGACGCCGAGAGTGGGGCAAACGCCCCACAAACACGAACAAGAAAAACAACTACAAGTCCCAGTGTCCTCTGCATTGCAGCATGCCTCAGCCAATCAGGCATGAGGACAGAAGTGCGGAGGAGGTGGGACAGCTGGCGCGCATGTAAAAAAAATGGCCAACGTGCAATCAAAACCCAGGGCCCTGCCTTACCGAAGCAGACAGAGCCTGGGCTGAGGGAATGGTCTGCCTGAGGGCAAGGCTGGATGAGGCATTTCCGTAGGTGCTGCCTCTGCCCTGCTGCTCCTCCCACCCTCAGACACGTTGCCTGAGGACATGGCTGGGCGAGGTGCTGCCGTAGGCTCTGCCTCTGCCCTGCCGCCCCTCACGCCCTCAGCCATGCCTGCCAACTCCTCACCCTCACTTTTCCTCCTCCTCTGTTTCGTATCAGTGCACAAAACAATGGAGGGGAAAAATCACAGGCGTCAGCCAGCAATCTTCCAGGGAGAGCTCTTCCCCTGACGGCTCACTGGCCGAAGCCTATGCATTTTACCCACAACCTTTGAAACAGTTGCGGGGGAAATGCAAAGGCGATAGCCAGCAATCCGTCAATGGAGCAGCTCTCTCTGGCGGATCGCTGGCTGTCGCCTTTGTATTACCTCCTCCACTGTTTTGAGAGCTGATACGAAACAACAGAGGGGGGATTTCAAAGATGGTGAGCCACTTCCCCGGGAAGCAAAGGCAGAGAACAGCGCTCTGTTCTCTGCCTTCGCTTCCCAGAGGGAAGTGAGCCCCTTCCACATTTGGCCCTGGCCTATCAGAGAAGGGGCTTGCTTTCTCTGACAGGCAAGGGGAGAATGCGGAGCTCCATTTCTCTTTTGCCTGCCAGAAAAATCTACCCCCTTCTCTGACAGGCAAAGGTGAAATGGAGCTCCGCATTAGGCCCTTGCCTGTCGGAGAAAGCAAACCCCTTCTCTGACTGGCAATGGGCCGAATGCAGAGCTCCGTTTCACCCTTGCCTGCCAGAGAAATCCACCCTCTTCAACAGGAAATGGCCTGAATGCAGAGCTCCAACACCACCCACCCACCCCTCTCTGTGTACATCCCCCAAACCACCCCAACCACCAACACACAAAATATACCTGCCCGGCAAGGCTGGGCAAAAAATGCTAGTCATAGCATACTTTCAAAGTGAAACACAAGAATCAAGAGGGATGTGTGAGTATAAATAATTGTATCACTATTAATAGAATGACACTATTTCCTGAAAAAACAGATAATGAGTCTCTGTTTTTTTTTTGTTTTTTTTAAAAAAAGCTTTTTTAGATCTGGCAGCATTTTTCTTTTGGCATGAGAGCTGAATTCCATAGGCTGGATTTCCAGACAGTTGGAAATGGTTTAGCCAGATATTTTAATCATAGATCAGTGGCTTAGGTATCAGGTTGTGGAGCCAGGAGTTGGGTATTAAATTCCCTATTGTGTCTCCCTGGAGAAGAGCCAGCCTTTGTAACCTTGGGTAATCTGCATAGTCCCATGATGCCTCCAGAAGAAGGGAATTGTAAACCATACTTCTTTATATTATTTATCTTGGAAATGATCACCATAAACCTTAGTTGGCTTGATGGCACCCAATTATTATTATTGTTGAAGAAAGATTCCAACCCATTTTCCAGTTTGGATATATAATCAATATAATAGCAAGGCACATACAAGTATATGATTGAATCTTTATGATTCATAAAGAGGGAAAGGAGATCAAGTGAAGAGGACAGTTGGGGTGACTACCTCATTGACCTTCTCTGTTTCCTTAAAGGCATATTTCCAAAAGGCAAGACTGCAACATACAGATATCTGTATCCCATTCCCAAGAACCTCTCTAACATTGTCCACTGAAACCTTTATACATAAGATTTACTTTAAGTGGAGTTAAATGCCAGTGATGCACCACTTTTATTCTATGTTCACTGATATATGCAGATATTGATTTCATGAGAAACTTTGAATTCAACTAATTCCTCAAATTGTCATCAATACTATCCTTTTCCCAAACACTTTCCATACATCAGATTTTTTTTATTTTACGTAGTATTGAGTAGTAATCCATTAAATCTAGATGCGAGTCACTGCAGAGCCTCTCTGGAATGTAAGATTAAATTTTGAAAGGCAGTAAGGTTGGTTCATTAGAACCTGAGTTACTGGATTGGAAGCAAAATGACAGTTTTGATGGATTTGAAACCATGACATTTCCATTTAATCTAGTTGCGTGTGTAATAGCCTTTCAGTCTTAGGGGACATTCCAAACTAAAGGTCTCTCTGATGTTAGATATCTTTTGCCTCTCAAGAACTAAATACAGCAAATTTGTCACAATCTACAGAAAGAGAGAGACATAAAATCCTCCACTCTAAATGGATGGATATTATAATGCTTTGGGATAAGCAGCTCAGCAGAGTGAAGCTTTTGTAGCTCTCATCATTCTTGCTGCCGCAAATGATATGTGTGAATGTGCATCAAAATGTGGATTTTCATCAAATTGTCATAATCCCCTCCCTACAGATCCCATGCACAACCAGTGACTCTGCACAACTTGATCACATGGTTTTTCACATTGATCAGCATGCTAAACACTCTGGTGTATGCACGAAGGTATTGCCTTCCCTGCTGTTTCGTTTTCAGTGTCTTCTTTCAAAAGGAGATGGCTTGCCTTTGGAAACTTCCAAATCCCTTTATTAGAAACAGTGTGCCATCAAGGGTTTCATATATTATTCAAAAGAGAGACAAAAAAGGCAGATGTGCATATCGTTGTATTTTCAGAACCAACATTAAGGTTCCATTAAATAATTCCCACTTTTAAAATAGGAAGGGTTATGTCCTTTGCCTTTCATCTGTATGCCAAATCTCAGAAGTATAACATGAAAGTAGTTGTTGGCTACAACTCGTATCTGAGAATGCATTTTTTCCTGAAGCAGGAAAAATGATATTGGCATGAATTTGTTTAAGTTGGATCCCAGCTTGCTACTGAATGAAGTGACCCACACACTGTGATCACAGAGTCATCTCCTGCAGCACGTATGAAATGAGACATGCAGGATTTAACCCCAGGACTGCAATGGATTGCCACAGCCTTGATGATATTATCAAAGTGCACCTTCACAGCCAGTCCATCTGGCATGGCCTCTTCCACCTCCATGACCATTGGGAATCAGAAAGAGGTTCTTCCTCTGCTAATTTTGCTGTTGAGCACAATATGATGGTTTCCAGTGGCATTTCCTCCTCTAAGGAGACCATCACCTCACCTAAAGGGGCTCATTTGCCTGTAGTCATTAGCCCCTTTAGGGAGTCAGGTTATTTACCACTGCCCAACACTTGGCTTTGAGGCGCTGGCTGTACGGTCTACTTCGTTACCATAGCAGGATGTCCAGCCAGACAAAATGGAAGTACAGTGAAACCCCTGCTTATGAAAAAAGTCCATTCCGTAGACTTTTACTTAAATTGGTTTTTCATGTAACTCAAAGCGAACCCGTAGGAAAAAATACTTTTTATGTAACTCGAAACAAACCCATAGGAAAAATAATCTTTATGTAACTCAAAGCAAACCCATAGGAAATCGTGTAAATCAGGACATGGTTTTAGCACAAAATCATTATGTAAGTTGAATTTTATGTAACTCAAGGCATATGTAAGTTGGGGTTTTACTGTAGTAGCAATACAAAATGAAAATGGGAAGGGTTCAGTCTGAAGATCAGCATGTATGGACAGAAAACACTTCTCAGACTGGAGCATTATTTTAGAAAACTACTTCATTGCTGTTCAAGTTTCAAGGTCTAGAAAAGCAACCACCATTATAGCTGTAATTTCAAGTAGTAACTATTTACTTTCTAGTTTCCTAAAATAATTACCATTCAAGGTGTTTAGAAAAATAGCATCTAGGTGCTATAAAGTGTTGGCCAATTGTAGAAAAACCCACTCATCTTGTCCATCTTGTGATTGCCTCAATGTATGCAACATAGCTTGAGACAGTTGCATGAAGGAGCCTTTGCAATTTGGGATATTGTTTCTCTATCAATTAGGGATTAACTATAATAATAAATTAAACATGACAGTTTCATCATAAAAGGAGATTATCAGAATCAGATTATTACATCACAGTCATGGTGTACTGTAGTGACATTTTATTTTATAGAAAATAAATGAATTAGTCACAGAGAACTGCTAGTTACTTACAAAATCCTCTTCTGCTTGAATGTAGGAATATTAAAATAGTAAAGTGAAAATAGATAGTATTTTAAACAAAGCATTAATGTTTAAAATCTTCCCAGGACCATTCACACAAAGTTGCTGGTTTCTTTCTTTGTTCATATTAGAATGTTGCACAATTAGATTCTTGTTGACCAGAAGAGGGGGTAATTCAATGGTGTTATCTCAACCATTAGATCTTTTATTTTATTTTTTATTTATTTATTTATATACCGCCTTCCTCGCCCTGGGGTGACTCAAGGCAGTTTACATTTCATAATATACACAGGGCCCCAACGGCTCCTCTTCTGCCCACCCATGACTTGGGTGGGCGAGAGTCCCGGGGATGGGGGGGGGTGGCACAGATGGAAAAGCCACCTCTTTCCCCACAATGGCTCCTCTTCTGCCCACCCAGGCTTTAGGTGGGCGAGAGTCCCGGGGGGTGGGTGGGTGGGGGGGCGGCACAGATGGAAAAGCCGCCTTCTTTTGTGCATGTGATGGGGCATAAATTGCATTCACATAAACATTGAATTGATCAAATTTTTCCACATTTACAAAGTAAATATTCTCCTTTATCCAAATAATCCTTTATTACTCTTTTATATTCCAGATTGTAAAGCCATAATCTTGTCCTGGTTTGAGACGCTCTTTGGTAGTCATCAATTTGGCAAGGTGTGTTATTTTAGATTTCCATAGGTGTAGCTTAGCGTCTTCTGGTTTAATATTTAGATCTTGAGAGGCATGCAGAAAATTTTCCTCAGCTTTAGCCATCATCTAGGAGTTTGTGTATGAAGTGGATTTGTTTGTGTTGCATTCCTTTATTTCAGTCATTATTTGCTAGCACCTCTCAATGTATTTCCGAAGGGGCAATGGCTGGCAAATTACAAACATTTTTCTGTGGCCATAAGTTTCAGGCCATCAGTAATAATCTTGCTGATTCATTAAAAGCTACATCATCATCATCATTGCCGCCCAACTCCAAAGATTCTGGACTGCTCACAGAAAATAAAACCAATCATATTTTAAATACCAATAAAAACCTGCCACCAAAATTTACTCTGACCCCTACAGATTAAAAGAGATTGAAAGAGGGAGAGAATGTTCTTACTAAATCAGCCAGCAGGCAGGGGTCATCACATCGCTGGTGACCCACACCTGCTTTGCCAGTCAGGTTTTTAGCCCTTTCCTGAAGGACAGCAACTCCATCTGGAGACGCAGCTCACTTGGCAGGAGGTTCCATAGGACCAGAGCAGACCTAGAGATACGAGCCTCCCTAGCAGATGGCACAATGAGAGAGCCTCTCTGGTCTGCCCTGGTGGGATGGACAGATGTTCTCAGGGTGACGTGATTACTTAAGTATCATGGCCCACTACCGGGTAGGGCTTTAAATGTAATTACTAGCACTTTGAATTGCACCTGGAGGCACACTGGCAACCAGTGCAGCTCCTGAAGCAGTGGTGAGACACGGGCATACCGCTTGCACCCCATCACCACCCAGGCAGCCGCATTCTGGACCAGTTGCAGCCTCCAAATGGTCATCAAGGGCAGCCCCATGTAGAATGCATTGCAATAGTCATGTCTGGAAGTGACCAGAGCATGTGTGATCATGAACAAGGAGACCAGATCTAGGAGCAGGCGTAACTGGTATATAATATGAAGTTGTGCAAAAGCCCTCCTGGACACGGCTGCCACTTGCTCATCGAGCAGGAGTCGTGAGTCCAGGACAACCCCCAGATTATGCACCTGGTCTGTTTGGGGCAAAATAGTCCCATCCAGTACCAAAGATGGTTGCTCCCAAGATAACATGGGGGCCCGGACCCATAGCCACTCAGTCTTGCCTGGATTCAGTTGTTGCACATAGTCCCCCATCCAGATTTACATTCTCTAGGTGATGGCAGTTCACACTAGGCAGGTTATGTGCTTGCCCTGATGATTGTTAATTGCTTTGGACTTTTTACCAATGGAGCCATGGTGGCTTTGTGGTTAAAACACTGAGCTTCATGACCAGAAGGTTGGCAAGTCAGCTGTTCGAGACCCGAGTACTGCACAATTGAGTGAACTCTCATTATCTATGCCAGCTCTTGCCAACCTAGCAGTTCAAAAGCAAGAAATTGAAAGTAGGTAAATAGGTACCACTTTGGAGTGGGAAGTAGCAGCATTCAGTGTGCTTCAGTCATGCCTGCTACATGACTATGGAAATGTCTGCAGACACAGAGAGCACTAGCTATTTGACTGTAAACAGAGATGAGAAGACACACCCTAGAGTCAGATATGACTGTCTTTCAAGCAAGAAAAACTTTTACCTTTACTTTTTACCAAGGTAGAGGATATATGGTAATAGATTCAAGATGCAGATCTATAAACTCAAATTGGTAGCTCCATGGGTTAAGACAGATTTTAAAGTGGTTCAGACAGCGACACATAGCAGTACACTGACATGTAGAATAGCTATCAGTCTGCAGCATGGAGTGTAACTCATACAATACAACTATACATATTTGTAGGAATTAAGATATAATATTTCTCCCATATTAAATGTTGCATGGATACACTTTCATGAAGTAAAGTCATTCTAACTTTTTGTGTCAATACATATAACTATTGACAAATTCATGACTACAATATTCTAACAGGTAATGGAACCAAAACAAAGGTGATACTGTCTTTCATAATGCAAGCGCGGCGCCAAAATGGCCGCCGCGCTCTTTGCGGGCCCCTCCCCCACCGGACGAAGACATCCGGGTAGTTAGGGGGTGTGGCCAGCACCCTTATATAAGGGGCGGCCACGAGGCAGCCGAGCTGCCATTTTGCGAAGCGACGGAGCGGAGAAGTTTTTCCCTCTTACCTCCGTCGCTCTTGCCTTTCTTAGGGAAGCCTCTGGCTGCTGATTTGCTTGACTTTTCCGGCTTCCCATCGTGTAGCTGCTATGCCCTCTAAGAAGAAGGCGACTGCGAACGCGGCTCGTTCTGCACGGAGGCGCCAGCCAGGTTGGAGGACCGCGGCTGCGCCTTCCCAGCAGCCTCCTTTGCCTGAGCCCACCGGGACCGGTGGGATGGGGTTAATTGCCCCTTGGCCCGAGGCGGGGTCTCCGCGTACTGGCCCAGCTGGGGCCGCGGCCCCCGGCCCGCAAGCGGTGGCCACTGCCTCTGGCATGGCCCATTCTGCGGGGCCTTCTTCCATTGGTGCGCAGCTTCCTGCGGGGGGTTTCAGCCATGGGGGGTGGCTGGGTTCCCTTCCCTGGCAGGGTACCCCCCCGGCCCTGCAGGGGCCGGGCCTGGGGTCGTGGCCATATATGGGCCCCGGGGTCCAGGGACCTGGACCGGCGCCTGCAGCCAGTGGGCCGGCTGGCCCTTTGTCCCCACTTGGCTTAGGGGGCTACGTTAGTGTGGAGGCCCTTGTGGCACGCGTTGCGGCCCTCGAGGCATCCCTTGCGAGGGTCAACCAACCGGGGGTGCCTTTTGGGGTGCAGGTTGAACCTTTGTCTGCCGGTCAGCGGCAGGCGGCAGGACGGGTCGAGCTGCCCGAGGCGCGTGGGCCGGCTTCGGCCTCTGCCTCGCAGCTCCCCACTCATCAGGCTGATGCTGGTCAGGCCCCGTCGACGAGCTCAATTGCGGTCGTGAGCTCCAACGCCCCCAGCGGGCCGGAACCCCCGGTGGGGGCGGCCCGCGGGGGTGCTGCATGTGAGTATGCGGTTCAATCTAGTGTACCCACACACCTACCCACGTTGGGGGGGGCATTCCAGTGGCCGTGGCCTCGCATGGGTGGTGCGACGGTTCAGTCGCCGACGTCCCACCCGGTGACTTCACCTCTCTCCCAGGGCCCCGTTTTGGGTGGTACCTCTTATTCAGTTGGGAATGTGTTAGGGGTGGCCGGGTTGGTCCAGGCTCCTTTCCAGATCCCCATGGTTCCCACTGTGCCGGTGTCGGCATTGGACCATTTGGCCCAGGCCACCAAAGAGAAGATCTGGCGTGGGGAGTATGTGGACATCTTCTCCCTTCTTAACAGAGAGCCCACCAAAGAGGAGAGGGAGGGGCAGGATGAGAAGGATAAGGAACAGGCACGTCGTTGTAAGCCGCCACGTACGTGGGCCAATTGGTTGCCGGCGTACCTCATATACATGGCGGTCTACCTCAGGGCCCGGCCGGATTTGGCAATTCCGATGGTCCAGTATTTGGACAACATTTACCGGGCGATGGTCGACTTCCCGGGCCCGTCGTGGTTGGCTTACAACGAGGAATTCCGTATGCGGATTCCCCTGCACCCTGAGATGAGGTGGGATGAGCCCTGCCAGAAGCTGTGGCTTCTGTACATGACTCCCACGCGCCCTGCGCCTGGGGAAAGATACCATTGTGGACATGCGGTCCAGCGAGCGGCCCCAGCACAGACACCCCGCCAGGTGGCGGGGCAGGGGGTTCCAGCCCGCCTGCTGTGCTGGACTTTCTCGTCCAATGGTTCCTGCAGTAGGAAGAATTGCCAGTACAGGCATGAGTGTCCCTCTTGCGCTGGCCCCCATGCGGCCTCCGCCTGCCCCAGGCCTGGAGGGGTGCGGGGCAAAGGTAGGGGCGGACAAGGGACTGGCAAGACTGCCGCAGAGGGAGCTGGTCCACCGAAAGGCCCCCTCCCCAATTAATGTGGACATGTTGGAGCTTTGGCTCGCATCGTACCCGAAGGGGGCAGATGTGGTTTACCTGCTTCAGGGTTTTCGACTGGGGTTCCGTATTCCTTTCCAGGGTGATAGGTCCCCCCAAGATGCCCCCAACCTTTTGTCCCTTAAGGGGAGGGAGGAGGTGGCTGCCACCAGCATTTCTAAGGAGGTTGATGCGGGCAGGGTCGCTGGCCCTTTCCCTGCACCCCCGTTCCCCAACCTTAAAGTGTCACCCTTGGGCTTGGTGCCCAAGAAGTCACCGGGCGAGTTCCGCCTGATCCATCACTTGTCCTACCCAGCCGGCCGATCGGTCAATGATGCTATCCCTGATGACCTTTGCTCGGTCAGGTATACATCTTTTGACCAAGCGCAGCGCATGGTGCGCTCATGTGGCCCGGGTGCGCTGTTGGCTAAGTGCGACATTAAGTCTGCCTTTCGCCTCCTGCCGGTTCACCCGGGTGACTTTGAGTTGCTGGGTTTTAAGTTCCGGGGTGAATATTATTTCGATAAGGCCATGCCTTTTGGCTGTTCCATATTGTGCTCGGCCTTCGAGCGTTTTAGCACCTTCCTACAGTGGGCTTTTGTCCGCAGGTCTGGGTCCCAGTCTGTAGCCCATTACCTGGGTGATTTTTTATTCGGGGGTGAACGTGGCTGGGACACGTGCACACGTCTCCTCAATACATTTCAGATGCTAATGTAGGAACTGGGTGTCCCTTTAGCGCCCGAAAAGACCGAGGGCCCATCTACACAGCTAGTCTTCCTGGGGGTGGAGATTGACACGGTAGCGCAGGCTTCTAGGTTACCAGGGGATAAGGTGTCAAGGATAGTGGCCCTTATCTCGGACTTGCTTGCTAAACGCAAGGCATTACTGCGGGAACTGCAGGTGCTGCATGGTCATCTCAATTTCGCTTGCAGGGTGGTCGCACCGGGCAGGGCATTTGCTCGGCGCTTGTGCGACGCCATGACAGGCTTATCCAGGCCCCTCCATAGGGTGAGACTAACCCAGGGCATTAAGGCAGATATGCTTATCTGGCTCCAGTTTCTGAGGGAGTTCAATGGGGTGTCATTTTGGAGGTCTGACCTTCTGGCTTCCCCTCGTTTCCAGATACAGTCCGATGCCTCTGGGTCCCTGGGTTATGGGATGTACTTCAATGGGAAGTGGGCCTATGGTGGGTGGCCACCAGCCTGGTCAGGTACGGGGCGCCTGCGGGATCTTACGTATCTGGAATTTTTCCCCATCCTGGGGGCCTTGATGCTATGGGGTGAGGAGTGGGCCAACTCGGTTGTTCATTTCTGGTGTGACAATGCGGCCGTTGTCCACATTGTCAACTCACAGATTTCCAAATCACCCAGGGTAATGGACCTGGTGCGCCAGTTTGTATTGCGCAGCCTGCACCTTAATGTGCTGTTCCGGGCCAGGCATGTCCCGGGGGTCAATAATGATATCGCTGATGCTTTGTCCCTCCTGCAGATCTCCCAGTTCCGCGCCTTGGCCCCGGATGCGGAGGAATTTCCCTCGCCACTCCCGGACGAGATATGGACCTTTGGCAAGGAGAGGTGAACCGGGCGATCGGCATGTCGCTAGCGCCACGCACGCGTAAGGCGTATCAACACGCATTCAATTCTTTCAGGGCATTCTGTGCCCAATTCCGGCTGCCAGATACCTGGCCGATCCCGGTGGCCCATATACTTCAATTCATGGTTGACCTGCATTCCCAGGGCCTTGCACCTCGAACCATAGCATCCAGGCTGTCAGCGCTGGCTTTTATGGCCAAAGTAGGCGGACATGCGGACAGTACCGCTGACTTCCGTGTGAGACATGTTTTGGAGGGGTGGGTGCGGGAGCGTGGGCGTAGCCCGGACGACCGCCACCTGATTTCCCCAGGGGTTCTTACCCAACTGGCACAGGGCTGGCAGGACCTATGTTTGATAGGTATGAGGCAGCCCTGTTTCATGCGGCTACAACGGTGGCCTTTTTTGGAGCGCTCCGCATCAGCGAGCTTGTGATGCTGTCTAAGGCGGATGCTAGTCGTAGGGCACTGGAACTCGAAGATGTCTATGTGGCCAAAGACTGGGCTCAGTTGAGGATACGCTCCTCTAAGACGGATCAGCATGGCGTAGGCAGTGGAGTAAGACTGCTACGGTGTTCTTTGGCTGACATCTGTCCGGTTGGTGCCCTACAGGAGTTCCTTGCACTGCGTGGCACGCACCATGGCCCGTTTTTCTGTCACCAAGATGGGTCTCCCCTTACTAAATTTCAATTTTGGAAGGTGACCGGCAAAGCGCTGTCTGGTGTTGGCCTCCCAGGGGCCCGTTACGGCACCCATTCATTCAGAATAGGGGCGGCTTCCACGGTGGCTGCTTTTGGGTACTCCGGGGCTGAGATACGCCGTATGGGGAGGTGGGGATCGCAATGTTTTCAATTTTATGTCCGCCCTCTTTCACCGTGAGTACCAGTCGAGTCACCGCACCTTTTTTCTTACTCGTTTTTTCCTTTACAGACCCGGGGTGTCGTATTACGCCGGTGACAGTATGGCTGGTGGGCCATAGCTATGTGCACAGGGCAGCGCGTTACGCTGCGGCGACAGAGTGGGGACCCCGACTGGGACTGGGTGCATACGCAAGTCTCACATGGTATGGTAAGCCCGGGATGTTGTGGAGGGAGCTGTTGCCATTCCTTTTCTCGGGCCGGAGTGCTAACCCGCCTGACATCCTGATCATACACCTTGGGGGCAATGATTTAGGTCAGGTCACCGGCCTATCGCTGAAGCACGCGATTTGCAGCGACCTCGCCTACCTGCATTACGTGTGGCCCGCCACAACCCTCGTTTGGTCAGACATGGTGCCGCGGCACGCGTATAGGGGAGGGTTCGACCTCCAGGCCCTGGACCGGGCTAGACGCATGGTAAACAGGGCTGTTGCCCGGTTTATTGTCAGCAGGGGTTGGGGGCGGGTCAGTTGTCACCCCGCCATTAGTCTGCAAAATTATGGCCTATATGCAGGGGATGGGGTCCATCTGTCGCGAGGAGGTATGGACCTCCTGTTGGGTGATTGGCGAGCAGGCCTGTTGACCGAGCTGACGGTCTGGGGGGGGGGCCTCGAGCCTTCTTTGAAGCCCCTCCGTGTGGCGGGTAGCACTGGTAAGGTAAACATTTATGACCCACAGGTATCCGGCAGGTTCGCAATTGACTGGACAACACTAGACAGGTATAAGTTGGTTAAACGTTGTCCGGTCAACGACGAACCAGGCGACGGGGTGATGGCTACAGCTAGACAGCATGCATCACCCCGTGATTTTACGGATACGCGTCAGAGGGTGGGGTCATTAGTTAGATATTGACTACGGTCAACAATTTGTTTGTTGTCAACAAACAAATTGATACAAATAGATACATTGTAACAATTGCCATTGGCAATTTTGGGTGGTACCTTACCAGTGTTACTTCGGCCTGCTTGCCTTAAGAATTATAATTGGTCGATTACCAATAGAAATTTATAATTCGGACTAGGGCATGAATCAATAAATGTGGCCCAATGCCGTTATCCACTTTCATTGGTGTCTGAGTCCTTTATTGGGGGGTGCGCCTGCAATGCAAGCGCGGCGCCAAAATGGCCGCCACGCTCTTTGCGGCCCCCCCCCCACCGGACGAAGACATCCGGGTAGTTAGGGGACATGGCCAGCACCCTTATATAAGGGGCGGCCACGAGGCAGCCGAGCTGCCATTTTGCGAAGCGACGGAGCGGAGAAGTTTTTCCCCTCCACCCCCTCCCGAGTTAACAGTGTGATATTTTGGTCGCTTCGGGGCCGGGTGGGAATTTTTGGCTGGGACTCACAATTGGCTCTTGGGTCCTGGTTTTTTCGCCCATCCCACACTGTTGCTATGGTTTGATATAGGGGTTTTTCTGTTGCTGCTGTTGATTTTGGTCACATGGGCGGGTAGCACTGGTAAGGTAAACATTTATGACCCACAGGTATCCGGCAGGTTCACAATTGACTGGACAACACTAGACAGGTATAAGTTGGTTAAACGTTGTCCGGTCAACTACGAACCAGGCGATGGGGTGATGGCTACAGCTAGACAGCATGCATCACCCCGTGATTTTACGGATACGCGTCAGAGGGTGGGGTCATTAGTTAGATATTGACTACGGTCAACAATTTGTTTGTTGTCAACAAACAAATTGATACAAATAGATACATTGTAACAATTGCCGTTGGCAATTTTGGGTGGTACCTTACCAGTGTTACTTCGGCCTGCTTGCCTTAAGAATTATAATTGGTCAATTACCAATAGAAATTTATAATTCGGACTAGGGCATGAATCAATAAATGTGGCCCAATGCCGTTATCCACTTTCATTGGTGTCTGAGTCCTTTATTGGGGGGTGCACCTGCAAAGTGTTACATATCCACAAAATTGCAACAATAAATAACTTTACTTAATAGCTTTCAGGAATAATTGATAATGAACTGAATAATTCTTCCAGTACTTCATTTCTGCAGTTTGACTTTATATTCTTTCTAGATTTTAATCTGCAGGGAAATATTTATTTATGAAAAAATAGAAATTTTGGATACTATTCAAAAGGCAAAATTGTATTTAATCTATATGCAAATTGTAGTTTTGAAAAATAGACTGTGCTGTCATTGCTTTTCTGTTGTTTAGTGTTACATACACTGTGCTCAGATGCATAATATCACTGAACAATGCACATTATTTCTACACAGAAGGAGGAATTCATTGCAGAAAAAGGTTTTATCATTCCTTATAAAAGAGGAATGCATACTCAGGTGGTTTATGTTGTATAGTCATCACAGAAAACACCTTGATCATTCTTTTTGTATAGGTGGCCTTATACTTCTTTTCAGCTTGTCTAGTGATCTTATTATTCCTGTGCATGTAATATGTGTGATCAGATTCATATTTAGCATTAAACCATATCAGAGGTATGTCAGTTGCTATTTTGTCCACTGAATATACCTCTACTTTGTTGGCAGGTGGTGTCTTTATAGTTTCTGTTGCTCGATTGAGTGTTCTGCATTGCAGAGTGACTCAGTGAATTTTCTCAATGTAATTCTCCTACTTAGAAGATGATGGACTGAGTGTGGATTAGATTCAGTTCCATGTGTTTTGGAGGGGAATTAAAACAAATTATGTTTTTCCCCTTTAAGTTGGTTGCTTCTGTGTCATTTTGTTTTTCCTGTCACAATTTGCAGGTTGTAGAGACACTGTGCTGGAGATATGGTTTGGGACTAATAAGAATCCAGCCTCCATTCAGGATTCTCCATAAGGATGACACTGTGGCTCTAGCACAACTTGGAGGCTGGCTTTCTTTCAGATGCTCATGTCACTGGACTTCTCCTTTTCCTGCCATAGCTGCATCCGAATATTGGTGATCCTCATGGCGATCAGCCATGAAGACGGTCCTGAGAACATAATGCAGTAGCCTTTCATCTGCCTTCTGCATCACAGCATGGCCCCTGTATCACTGATGCAGTTCTGCCAGTCACTTTCTGTCGTGAGCCCTTTTGGCATGCAAGTTATCCTCAACCCCAGGCCAGTATTGATGAAGCTGCTGCCCTCCATCAAGATGGATTCAATTGGGATTTAATCCACTTGGAGACCATCACCCATCCCTGTGGACTTCGGCACCCAAGACCGTTAGTCCTCAAGGTGGTCAGGTTAGTTAACTGCTGCCTGACACTCAATGTTGAGTCACTGGCAAGATAACCTGGCCAGACTGGTTTCTGCTTCCATCAGTGTTATCTCTGTGTGATGTCCTACACGGGATCAAAATGTGAGTTGTAACCAGCAAAAGCTGCACCCATTTATAACTACTCCCCAATTGGCCTAATCATTCTTCCCATAATCTGTTCCTGTTGGCAGAAACATGCCTGCAACTCAAATGTAAAACTTATTTTGAGTATTTGATAAATATATCCTGTGTGAGAGGGGTCTGTCTTTGTGGGGTTTTGTGGGACCAGGGACATGTGGTTGAAGAGGGAAGTCTTATTTCTCCATACACTTAATTCCCTATGCACTACGGGTGAGTGTGAAAATTATATTCAGTCTATATCTAGTGAATAATGTCATTGTTTATCTGGATAATTATGTAAAATATTTTCCTAAAATGTGTTATATTTTGTTTCCAAGCACAACTTTATTTATCTTCTTCTTCTTTTGTTGTTGTTCAGTCACATAGTTGAGTCTGACCCTTTGCAAAATTATTCTTTTCCTGTGCTTTGAGAGGTCTCTTTTTAGTTTATTTGCCAGCAAAAGCATTAGAATGTCTATTACAACTGCAGTCATTTGAACTCTACGTGTTATGCAACATTTCTAAATCTGAGACTATGGCAGAATTAGTGGTTTTTAAAGGACGCAGCAGTGTAAATACTAATTTTTCTCACCCTGCTGCTGTTTGGCAGCAGGCAGAATTACACAAAGAGTTTTAGGGCAAAATTAATTCACCAATTCCCCACCTCTTCTACTGTGCATTTATCTCATTGCCTTGAGTTTGTGACTATAGAGGTCAAAGAGATCTTGCAGATGAGTACAAAAATTGCAATGCCACCATTGCAGATTTCTATTGTTACAGTGGATTAAAATGAAAGAAAGGCACAGTTAAAAATTATATGCGCTGGGTGTTTTGTGGGATGAAGGTGCTTTATAACAGTTATTCTGTTCTTCTGTCAAGTGAAGAGAGTGAATAAAAGTGACAAGAAAGAACATTTTGCCATATTTTTCATTTCTCTCCTTTTCTGAAATAACCCTGGCCCAATATTCTTGGATGTCATTGACTCCCACCCCATTTTATCATCCCCAAAAGACATAAGTTTGGGTCCTGAGAGCCCTTCCATTTAAATGAAGTATTTCCATCCAGCAGAGAATCCTACAGGCAGAAGTTGTGTTTGTGTTTGCATGCACGTGTATGTGTGTGTACTCACGTGCACACGCATGCACACACACGTGTGCAAATGTACACACAAGTGTGTATACTGTAGGGAGCTTATTATGGACAAATGTAGACAATCACACAACCATGGGTGGGGCTGCACTAGTTTATTTGTATTGTATCATTATGGATGAAATAATTGAATATAAGCTGAAACTGACACTGTTTTTTGTTTTGTTTTTTATTATTTTCCTCACATTTCTATTTTTATTATTTTTTCACATTGTTTATAATTGTTCTTTTTTAAAGTGTTTTTATTAACCAATAAATAATAATTACAACAAAATAAAGCAAAGCGCCTCCCAGGAAAAAACAGAACCAAGAAAATCCTTATGGAACCCTCCCCACCCCCCTCAAAAATGAAAGATTTATAAAGTCAGTTGCACAATAAGTTAGAGCAACAAGCACACAAACATTGAGAAATGCAAAGAGGAAGTACTCCTCCAGATAACTAGATGAAAACATTCAAAAAAGTTTAGCACTGCCATGCTGAGTTTATTTATCCACAAGTAAATGGATTTTCTATGCAGTCCCATACGCACTAACCCTCTAGGCAAGTGCCTTTTAACTCTATGGGATGTCTGCACAGACATGTATGAGATTATACTGTTTAATAGGATTTTGATTGAGAGTTAATTTCACAAACAGAGAAGGAAACAGAATTTTTCACCTTTTTTCAGGCCTTCTACTAACTTTAGAAGAGGTTCCTTTGATTCATAGCGCTCAAATACTCCTTTTTAAGGGAAAAGAGAAAGCAGGAGTTGAAATAGACAAGCAACAGGCCAACTTTGTTTCTCCTTCATATTTAACAAAAGGCAGTAGCTCTAAAGCAGTTTCACTACTCTCTCTCCATTACAGTGATTTTTTAAGCAAACAATGAAATACAATGCATTAATAAATTCAGGTGTGCACTACTAGGAGTTTTGTGGTTTTGTTTAAAAACTTTTCAGAATAATAACTGTTCAGTAGGATCTCTGGTTGATAATGCTAAAAAAGCCTTAAGACGCTTTAACCAAATCATGAAGTACTGCATATCTATTGGCAAACACATCTTGTTGAGTTCAATAAGTCCTTCTTTTTTTAGATTTCCCCCCATGGTTTAGGTCGGAAATGAGATCTCCTTCTTCATCCACAGAAAAACTATACTAATAGAACTAGTATAATGTCATTTATTAAAAGCCTGTCTACTCAACACCTCACGTGCAGGAATTCCAGGAAAGGAAAAATAAAATGCTTTATGTATAACATGTCAGAAGAGTGTTATGGTAACTTTTAAAAAAGATTTTTAAAGGATTTCTTTTTTAAAAAAAGTTGTTGAACTTTCAGGCAGACTGTTTCCTGAGGCCCCATTGTCTCCTTGATAGTCCAGGAAGGAAATCCACAGAAACTTGGAGACCACTGCAGAAAATATATCAGACAATTATATTTCTTCTCGGTCACACTTCTGTACAATTTTTACGGGTTTGAGAATTGATTGTGCCTGGGGCAAATTTAGCAATCTGGAAGAAATAATGTTCAGGTGTATAAATTCCTCACACCTCTCCAGCTAAACAAGCCTAATTCTAACCCACACCTTATTGGGCAGACTGGAAGCATTCAGCCTGTGCTTTGCATTCCTGAACTAAAATGCTATCTCAGAAGCTAGCTTCTGAATTTCCATTTGGTATTTTGTGGACACAAAGATATGTCAATTCCAGGAAGATGTGGCAAGTAAGACAGATACAAAATGACATATTTAAACACATGTTTTTGAGAGAACTTGAACATTTTAATATGTACTTTAAAATGTAACCTAGGATTCATTTACCCCAAAAATCTTGAATTAATATGAAACTTGTACACAATTATGGCTTAAAAAGTGTAAAAGATTAATCTATCTGTACTGTAGACAGGGTCATTATCCATCATCAATGTGCATTGCAGAAAGGGGTTGTCTGTTTACCTAATCAGCCTGTTTATGTTCTAGGTTTTAAACAGACAACCCCTTTCCGCAATGAAAGATATTTTTGTGTGCACCCTACTACAATACAATACACTTTGCAAGCTGTATCCATGGGTTCAGCATCACTTGTCCACAGCCTGAAAATATTCATTGAAAAATCCCTGAAATAATATACGTATTTCCAAGATACATTACCAAAGCTGGCCACTAGAAGCCACTATCTACAATGCAATGTTGAAAAGTAACTGTGTTCTAATTGATTATGCCTCCAGGGAAGCCATTTCATGAGTGCACTTATAAGATTGGGTGAACCTCCCCCCGCCAAGCATACCTGTCAAGCACAGCTCCGGAGATTACGGGACCTGCGCAGAACGTCTCTGCGCATGTCCATTGTGCGCATGCGTAGAAGGCTTTTATGCATGCGTAGAACATTTCTGCACAGAATGTTTTTGCGCAACTCCGTTCTATGCATGTGTAAAAGCCTTCTACGCATGTGTACAATGGACCCGTGCAGAAACATTCTGCGCAGCTCACTTCTACGCATGTGTAGAAGACTTTTACGCATCCCCATCTGCACAGAAGCCTTCTACGCATGCGTAAAAGCCTTCTACACATGTGTAAAAGCCTTCTATGCAGGTGTAGAAGTGCGCTGCACAGAAGGGATGCAGAGTAACTCATTTCCCCCCGCTGCCAAATTATAGGGTAGCGGCAGCTCCGGGCAGGAAATGACGAAAATTGGCACAAAAAAATGGGAAATCCCGGCCAATCTGGGATACTTGACAGGTATGCTGCCCAGTATGACTCTGAGATGTGTGCTATAATACAGGTTTTTTTTTGCTTTCCATGCTTTTGGGAATCCATAAATGATCTAGGAATGTATTCTTACTGTATATCTGTTAAACAAGAAAAAGTAAAGGAGGAGAAATATGGTTGTTGTTTTGATTTTCAGCATTAAGTAGAACCTACCAAGCTATCAACGTTGGAAAGCTGGACGTTGCAAAGCAGTGCCTGGAGACTTATCACAAGTCACAAAGCCAGATGTTGAAGTGCAAACACCCAGTCGCACTCCCAGATCCCACATACTCACCTAATCTTGGCCAAGGTATTCCAGGAGTAGATGACACCACTGCCACAGTGCTCTCAGGTTCGGTCGGCACAGAAGCACCAGATGACCGGCCAGATCTTCAACTTCCACATCCCGTGTAGACACAGTTGCAGGCATCCCCACTGGTGCATCCATTTCCTGAGATGCCACTGCCACCTCCAGAGCATCCATTCCATGCACCTCTGGAGGGCCTGGGCAATCTCTTTCCAGGTCAGGGCGTTGCCTGCTGGGGTCCCCCAATGTCTCGTCACTGGGGTTGGTGGAAGTGTTGCTGGACTTCGAGTAGCAGCCCACTCGAGAGCCGTTATCCTGGCCACCAAATCTGTCGGATCTGGTATGTGGCCAAGACCATGGGTACCGGCAAATCCTCCACGGGGCATGGAGAAGTTCTCTTCTCCACACCCATACCAAAAGCAAAAGTGTGACGCCTAGACACCATCATTCCAAGGCGCTCTCTTCGTAGAGATTTATTCCATGTGCGTCACACGAGGGAGCTCGGATGCACATGCTTCTGCCAAATTATGAAGAAGAAGAGAGAAGGCGAGGTGGGAAGGAGACACACTCTTATAGAGCATAGGTTCCTCCCTGAAGCATCGAGGCTTCCGGGTGGTTGCTGCTTTGGGGCGGATGGGTGGCAAAAAATATGCACGCATTAATTCATGTGGCACGGCAGTTATCTACTCATGGATTGATAATCTCTGTGTTCTCAGGCCCAATCTTTACCTATAAGGAGAGGATACCTTGGTGCGTGTCCGGCAAAAGTGCCCACACTCGGCCCAACCATCCCGAACAGAGCTGGCCACACTTACCTTTAAACCGTCCAAGAGTCGCCACAAGGGTCTGGTCTCTGAGAGTGGGGCAACCGCGCCACAAACCAGACCAAAAGAAAAAACTACAAAGCCCTGCATCCTCTGTGCCACACAACCCCTCAGCAAATCAGGCTGAAGGGTGCGAACATGGAGGAGGTGGCGCAGCAGGTGCGCGTGGTTTAAAAAAACACCAACATGCCGACAAGTTCCCTCCTTCGGGAGACACTTTGTCTCCCAGAGAGAAGCCATCCTCACCTCACCGCGGCGGGTGGCCATGTTGGTTGCCAACAGGGCCACCAGCCTTTGATGCCCTCCACTTGACCGGCGAAGATATCGACGCTGGCAGGGACGGAGGACAGGCCATGCCACAGAGGCATGGAAGGTGAGTGGGCCAGCGCAGGCACAGCTGACAACAGGTAAGTGGGGTTGGGGAGAGGAAATGAGGGGGGGATTGGGCCCAGAGACAAGTCCACCCACCCAGGTCTGGGTGGAGAAAAAAGGGGAACACGAACCCACTCCCTCCCCCCTCAGTTCCACTCCCCCGCCCCACTTACCTATTGCAGCGCAGCCTTCTGCACTAGCCCACTCACCTTCTGTGCCTCTGTGTGCACCCTGTCCTCCGTCCCTGCCGGCGTCAAGGCCTTGCCGTGTCCTCACCGACGGGAGGCAGGCACGGAGCATGCCAAGGATTGGGGGAGGAGGAAGAGCCCCTCCTCCCCCCGCACAGCTTCATCATAGTGTGTGTGTGTGTGTGTGTGTGTGTGTGTATTGTTTGTGTGTCTGTCTGTCTGTTTGTCTGTCCTCACCGAGGCTTCGGGGGGGGAGGAAGAGCCCCTCCTCTCCCCATGGAGCTACGGCGTGTGTTGTGTGTGTGTGTGTGTGGTTGAGCTGTGTGTGTGGTTGTGTTGTTTGTGTGGATGTGTTGTGTGTATGTATTGAGTGTGTGCGGTTGTGTTGTGTGTGTGTTTGTGTTTGTGTGGATGTGTTGTGTGTGTATTGAGTGTGTGTGTGGTTGTGTTGTGTGTGCTGTATGTGTTGTGCGTGAGTGTGCTGTGTATATTGTGTGTGTGTGTAGTTGTGTTGTATGTGTGTATTGAATGAGTGTATGGTTGTGTGTTGTGTGTGTGGTTGTGTTGTGTGTGTGTGTTGTGTGTATGTGTGGTTGTGTTCCATGTATGGTTATGTTGTGTGTGTGTACCCCAAAACCACCACAACCACCAGCACACACATTATACCTGCCCGGCAGGTCCGGGCAATAATGCTAGTCTACTTACCAAATGCAAGAAAACAAAAATACATCACAGGCTACATCAGTCCATGAACTACATGCTGGTAAACTTTCTTTTCTTGTATTTGTGCCTTTCATATTCCCTGCACTTATGCACATTATCTTCTCTGAGTTCTTCCCCCTTTTTCTTTCTTAATGGAAGGATAATGACACAACAGTATTGGTTCATTAGACAATGTCTGGCTTGAGATAAATGACTGAACTGTTTATCTGGTAACACAAGTGCTTTTAGGATTTGTTCCATAAGTTACAATGTTGAAGTGATCATAATATAACTTTAAGACATGCGGGGAGCTAATTAAGACTAATGCTCCTAGTCATTACAATAGCTCTATGGAGAAACAGATGTTTCTTCCTAAAACCCAGAAGTTTATTGGCTAAAACTGCAAAAGTATCAAAATATGTGGTGTACAAAATGTGTACCAATAAAGGAAGAATAATATTTTATCTAAAAACGAGCAAGTCAGAATACTTGTACAGTACTACAGGCAAACTTCTGCTCACTATCTGAGTTCAATTGCAACAGGCTTAAGGCTGACTCAGCCTTCCATCCTTTCAAGGGTGGCAAAATGTGGACCCTGCATGCTATATTTTGGAAAAGGAGTTTTCCTATCAAATTCATCGTGCATTTCTATACCTCTCTATAAGTAAAATGCAATGCCTGTATATTTCCCTCTGTCTAGATCAGGGGTTCTCAACCTTTTCCAGCCACAGGCTGGATCACGCCACCTCAGATAGCTGAGTGGGCTGAACTTGTGCCCCCCCCACTGTATACACTGTTGTAAAACACATCCATGGCTGTTGAAAACACATTTATGAAGGCCACAGACTCATTTACAGCCATCATAAGTGAGTCTGCCCCCCGATTCAGGCAGCAGTGGCTGGAATGAGATCAGGGGCCAGATTACTTGGTGCCATGGGCCAGATTCAGCCCATGGGCCATAGGTTGAGAACCTCTAGTCTAGATAGAGACTAGGCTTGTGGAGGATTTCAACAAAACCTGGTCAAGGCACCCATATTTTTTTACAATCTTACTGTTCAATGTTACAGGAGCTGAAGGAGGAAGATAAAATATAGCAACCTCTGGAGCACAGTGGTTTAGGTATGTGGCTGTGGAGCCAAAGTTTGGGAATTTGACTCTCCACTGTGCCTCCTTGACAGGAGCTGGACTCAATCATTCATAGAGTTCCTTCAGACTCTATGGTTGTAAGATCTGAAATCATAGTACCATTGCTCAAGGATTTCTGGGAGGACCACTAACAGAATGCAGCATTTATCATGAACTGAGATGGGAATATATTGTTTGATCCTGTTATATATGACTTATCACAGCTATAAATCATGGGCAGTCAAAACACACACACACACACACACACACACACACACACACACACACACACATTCAGTCATGGCTGTGGGGTAGTTTTAGTCTTCGCCAGTAAACATGAGGGCAGAAGAATTAGATTAGAAGGTTAGGTCATCCTTGATGGTATACACAACAATGTCCTCCAACACACTGATACAACTTCCTGCTTTCAAGCATCTGCCATGTAAATTGGCTTCCAGACTTTTCATAATTGTAAAGTGAATCCCAGAGATTTGCATATAGGAATATAAATCTTTGCTTGTTTTGCCCTCATGTATAAAGGTTAAGTTTCACAAAATAATTCTTCTTGCCCTGTTAGAAGGAGAAATATTTATTGTTGACAAGAGAGTAGAATGAGAATTAGTGCAAGCGTATCTCCCTCATGAGGCATGAGAATAATCTTGTGAGGCAAAGAATCTCAATTTCTCCACCAAGATGTCTCACCTCATTGAGCATAAATCAATAGGAACAAAACAAAAAAGCAAATACTCTTTATATTCTTAATCACCACAACCCACATGCTGTGTTCATATTTTGGCTTGTCTCTCAAGATTATTTAGTCCTTTAAGGTGTTTTGTTCACTAAAATGATAAATGCAGAGTTAATCTCTTCTTAAGTTTCCCTTCCTTTATATATCCTCTGATTTGGACAGGGAGCCTTTTGAGATAATTCTGGAGCTTTGGAAATGAATTAAATCATCATGATCCAGTTTCCTTATTCTAATCCTGACCATGCTTGTCAGGATATTTACATACTTATCATAGCAATGCCTGCAGGTTTGTGAATTGTTCAGTCTCTCTACAGAATATTTATACAACATGTCCAATGAGAAATGAATTGAAATAATAAACATGTTTAGATCAAGGGTACCAGAGTACCAGCATCCCATTTATTAAGATTTCACAGCCAAAGGCTAAGATCAAGGGGCATGTCTTTGTGATGTCATAAGAGGCAAACTCTTCAACCAAATTAGAAGATGCAGGAAGGAGCTCACTGGACAAGAAACAACATTAAGAGAGGATATGGCTGAGAAACTCAACTTCCCCTGTGTCACTTGGCAGACCCTGATAGGCTGAAGGTTGTTGTCCCTAAATGCAAGATGGACAGCAACATGTTGTGTGAATGTGGAGAAATACAGAATCCAGCTCATTTACTGGTCTACCAATTACTATCAGAGAAACGCAATGATGAGGACTTAAGTCTGGCCAATGACAAAGCCAAGAAAGTGGTTTCATTTTGGCAGTCCAAGGTTTGATCAAGACACGAAAGAGGAAGCACCTATGACTAATTAATTTATTTTCACCAAAATAAAATGTCACTACATTACATTATGACTATGATGTAATAATCTGAGGGGGACAATTTGATTTTTAAGGGGGGCAAATCCAGATTGAGTTACTAAGAGTGAATGGCCTTTTAGGTTTCCTCCACGTGAATAGGAGTTTACTTTTTGAATAATAAGCATTATATGTCATGGGCAGGGGTGGGGGGATCAGGATTTTGCAGATACTTAGGTGGGGCATGGCCAAAAAAGGTTAGGAACCACTGCTCCAAAGCATGCAAAACATGACAAGGCTGCATCTGAGGATGTCTAAATGTCATAATTTGAAACCAGGTTGATGAACCTTCAAATCTTGTGTTACAAACCATGTTCCCATTCCCTGAAATCTCTGTGCCAAACCTTGAGAGCTGGAAATGGACTTTAAAGTCCAAGTCTCAGCCTAAAAGCTTAAGACCTTGCAGCTATCAGAAAGCAGGGAGATAAGAAGAAAACTGGGGAACTGAAAAGGAAAGCTGAGAAACATGATAGCAACAAACAAACAAAAAATTATAATTCAAATGAGCAAACAGCCTGGCAGTATAGAAATTCTCACAATAAGCGGCATCTAAAACATGTGCCTCTCATAATACTGTAAAATTTACCTTTACATACTTAGACAACAAAAATCCCAACATGGTTTCTGCCTACTACAGGTGCAGGTACTGTGCCTCCACAGATTGAAATACGCTTAGCTGTTGACAGTAGCTGTCCTCATGTCCCAGAGTGATTAATTTGGTATTTTGCTTTTCATATGTAGAAGAAATACATTAAAAAAGATTTCTTGTCCACTGCAAAATCCTTGTCCTCACAATCATGACCAGAGACAGTTTTTATAGTCATAAATACACAATGACTCTTGTATCATTGTCTTGCTTTTCAAGGAGTCTGCAGAAGATTTAAAACAGGGATTCTCAACCTGTGACCTGTGGACCAGATATGGCCCATGGCACCATTTCATCTGCCCCTCCCACCACAGCCATGTGGTGGAGGAAGGGCAAAATGGCCATCTAGCCCCCAGATCTGTCTGAGGGAGCATGTCCCTGGTCCCAGCTTTAAAAGGTTGTTCCTTCAGCTTTATGAGATTTTAAATCAGAAGGAACAGTTGCCATTATATTATGTTAGTATGTGGAAAATTAATTAAATTATTTGTTTTAATTTATTATATTAAATTGCTAAATGTATCAAATTTTTGTATAAATACATTGTCTCTTTAAAATGATTTGCAGTAAAACTCAGATCTAAAGAAAGCATTACAGTCCTCAAAAGATATTGATTGTAAGGAAAATTGCATTGTAAGTGCAAAAGGCATATGGAAAGTTTTGCCATAAGCAACATTCCACACTTCAAAAGCCTTATAAACCACTAAAATTTCCTTTTGATCAGATTAGTATTTAATTTACTGTATATTTATTGCTTTTATTACAACCCTAAGTCACACTTGTAATCTTGTATAAACTAAGACTGATATTGTTAGCCCTGAATCTCAAAGATGGGGAAGGAGTGGGGATTGGAACAACAGAGGATTAGGAATGAATAATATAATTACATAGACCTTTGAGAGAATTCTTTACTATAGTATGTGCAAGTAGTTCTTACGATATAGTTCTCTGATCTAGGAAAGAAGTGAAAGTACATTGACTGCATCCACTATAGAAATCACCACTGCCCCCAGGACTTATACTGTGATCTAAGGTGCTGAAGAAGAATGGAGTTTTTAGCCCTTGAATTTTCCATTTTGTCTCCACAATCCTGAACATATTCAATGGTACACTAACTACAACAGCATTAAGAAGGACTTAGTTTGAGTGGAAAATACACCTTCCCCCTTCTTTTTGGTGTTTCCCTCCTCTCTTATCAATTAGAGATACAGTATTCAAAAGTTTAAGGCATTGCCTGGCTACTTGGTTGTTTTTTCTTTCCTGTCTACCACTGACAAAATGACTCATTCAGTACAGTATGAAGAAGCTGAGGAAATTAGAAAGGATCTTGACTTCTCTCTTCACTTCCTTTTCAAAGGAATATGGGTACACAGATCCCATAATGATAGCATTCCGTTATAGTGATGTCAAATGCTTGGAGTTTCTTTCTTTCTTTTCTTCTTTCTTTCTTTCTTTGCACTGCAGCTCCAAGAATATTCCAACCGTAAAGTGTCATGGCTGGAGAGAAATTAAGAGCTGTAATTCAAGAGAAGTCCTGGATGAAACAAATTGCTTTTCTATTTAAATTTATATAGTTATCTGTACTTTTATTTATTTATCCAAGTCTGAAGCAATAAAATTTAAAACCAACATAATTTTTAAAAACCACTAATCATCTAAAAAGATATGCATACATAAAATACATGCTTACATATTCACATTCTATTTTTCTAATATTTAGCATTTGAGTTGCCCTGTCATTTGCTTCAAACAACTCCTTGATATCACACTGTTCAAGCAGATAACACATGTTCAAAGTTTTGTTTCTTACCACATTCACATTGTTCACCATTATAAACATGGACCCACTTCTTTAGGCTTGTTTTGCACTGTGTTGTCCTAGTTCTCAGCCTATTCATCATCTTCCATGTTCCATATTGAAGATGGAAACCTGCTGCTGGCTTCTCCTTCCTCACCCATAATCCGCTGGGTGATATTCTTTTCCATACTTCAGTTTGATGAGCCTTAGCTATAGGTGGAATTGGTGCCATTGTTTTAGGAAACTCTTCTATCAGTTCAACCTTGATGGATGATGTTGAAGTTCAAACACTAGATGCCTTGGGTCTGTTTCTTGCTTTTTCTTCTCAACTTCTGCTGCTATGTGTCTTCAAACTTCTGAAGGTACTATAGCCATGAGTGAGAACTTTTTTCATAAATAGCCATGTAAACTTGACTAGCATGGACAGAGTTTCTCCAGATTGGGCAGCATTCTCTGCAGTAGGGAAACACAGGACAAGAGTAAAATGTATGGAGAAAATTAGGCTGCACTACCCATGTAGTATTTGTAAATTTCCTGACAATTATGTTTATGAGTTAAAGCACGGTCCAGTTATTCTCAGGTATTTTGGGTTATCATAGTGGTTTAATTTGTGACTTGTCCAGGTTATGTTCAGCTTCTTTCTTGTCTCCCTATTTTGTAAATTGAATGCACATATTTGTGTATTTTCCAGATTAAGTATCAGATTATTGTTGTCATAAAAGGCAGCTATTTCTTCAAGAGCAGATGCCAGTTTAGTCTCTACTTACTCAAACATTGTTCCCTTGCTGTGTTATCTGCATAAATGAATGCCCTAGTTCTGGTATTGATCAGCTTGTCATTGGTATATAACATAAGATCCAATATGCTTCCTTGGGGAATATCATTTATCTGAACTCCCCAAGGAATATTTTTGCCCAGCGGGGTAATAAAAACCATCTATTATGCAATAGGAATTGGATGAGCTGTGTCAGTCGATAGTCCTCAGTAGCTGTGTACACCTTCCTTATCAATTTCTTATGGTTTATTGTATCATATATAGCTAGGAGATCAATAAAAGCTATGGCTATAATCTGTCTCCTTCCATATCCATCCTCTATATGTTGGGTTGAATCAGTTATTTAACCAGAGCATGGCTTTTCTGGTCTGAGGCCTGACTGTTCATTAATGACCATTCCATCAACAGAATCATAATCATTTTCTACAGGACTCTGAAAATATGGGAGAAGAAGTGATACAGATGGAAAGTTTTTGGGATCAGTCAGTTCTTTTCCTGGTTTATGTAAGGCCATAACTTTCACTTTACACCAGATGTTTGGTATCAGCATCCTGTCTACACAAATATCCATCAATTTTAAAGGTAAAGGTTTCCCTTGCTCGAAAGCCAGTCGTATCCAACTCTAGGGTCCAGTGCTCATCTCTTTTCAAAGCCGAAGAGCCAGCACTGTCTGCTTCTGCAGACATTTCCATGATCATGTGGCAGGCATGACTAGACACCAGAGCACACGGAACACTGTTGCCTTCCCACCGAAGTGGTCCCTATTTATCTACTTGCAATTTTTTGCTTTCGAACTGCTAGGTTGGTAGGATCCTATAGGGCCAAATGGTAAATTTGTTTTGACCTTATGTCATCCTGTTCTTCAGCCTTATCGTTCTTCATCTGTTCAATAGCAGTTCTCAGTTCTTCATATGTGAACAGTGTAACAAGATGGTCTTTCTCTTTATAGTTTTGAGATTTCCTTTCTTTAGGTCTTCTTGTAGTTTTCCCATTTAATAGCAATTGAGGTGAATTTGGTCAAGACATATTATACCGGATTCCACCAGAGGAGGCTGTTTGATCACCCAGGAGGGTTTAAAAATAATAATAATAATTTCCAAGTTTGGCAACTATTCTGTTTAATGTTTAAATTTCCTAAGAGGTTCCATCATCTCTCTGTTCTTGATGCTGATATGGCTTGGAGAAGCTCTTCAATCATTTATATTGTTTCCTCAGAGAAGTGTTCAATTCAAAAGGTTGTTAATACTTTAAGACTTTTATCCAATCCAGGTATATAAAATGTTCTACATGTCCTTGGAATATAGCTATTGCTTGGGTTATATTCTCACCTCCACTGACCACTATTCAAGGATGGGGGCAGTTTTGGATTATGTATTCATTTTAAGCCTATACATTTGGTCCAGTCTTCAAACTTTTCTCCATTTATGTCTGCCTCTTTATATCTCCAAGAAGTACTATGGCAATTAAAGTCACCCAAGACTGTTTTTCTTGTTTGAGAATGGAAGCTACAAGTTTCTGAAAAAATATATTTCTTGTTTGGTGGCTTATCAACAGATGTGATTGTACAAGATTGAACTTTGATTGTCAGAATTTCAACATTGTTCACATCGGTCATATCTGCAGACAATATACTGATGCTCAATTTAGTAAAAATTGTACTCTCATATTGTTAATTTGGTCTTTCTAAAACAAGTTGCATTTAATTTACCTTTGGTCATCAATCATTTGGTCCTCAGTGGGTTTCCTGAACATACCTGTCAAGCGCAGCTCCAGAGATTACGGGACTTGCGCAGAACGTTTCTGTGCAGCTCACTTCTATGCATACGTAGAAGGCTTGTACGCATCCCCTTCAGCACAGAAGCCTTCTACACATGCATAGAAGGGTTCTATGCATGTGTAAAAAGGACCTGTGCAGAAGGGATGCACAGTAACTCCTTCCCCCCCGCTGCCAAATTACGGGGTAGCGGCATCTCCGGGCAGGAAATGGAGAAAATCGGTACGGAAATACGGGAAATCCCGGCCAATCCGGGATACTTGACAGGTATGTTCCTGAACAAGCAGTCTATCACAATTATGTTGCATGCAAATGTCAAATAATAGGGCTTCCTTTTCTGCTGCGATACCTTCAATATTAATATAGATTACCACTAGGGCTGGCATTGAAAAAATGCCATGTTGAATGTGCTATTATGCACTGTATAGTGCTTCAGTGTTGGAAGATTCAGCTATTCAGGTTTCCCTCAATATTTCTCAGGGTATGCCTGACTGTTTCCATGTGCCCCTACCTATAGCTGAACATACAGAATATTTATATAAACATTCTGTCTTTTTTCATGCATTTCTTATCCATTTTCCACAAAAACAAGTTATATGTCTAATAATTTGTATTACAACAAAGAAAAACAGACATCCCAGATAGTCTATTATTAAAGATAAAGCCACAGTTTGTATCACAGAGATGTGAAATTCAAACTTCAGAGGTATCCCCTTCTTAAGTCCTGAAGACCAAATGAAGGAGGTTCATTCATAAGTTTGATGAGAAAAGCTCCTACTATGCACTCATTACAATTTTAGGTAGTTAAGGAATTTTAATGATGGATTATGTGTGTTTTTGCTATACATAATGGTGGGCCTTATCATGATATTAACAGTTCAGCTGACAAAAAAGAAGGCATTAGGGAAACAGTAACCATTACATTTGGAAGCCAGGAATGAACTCTTCCACTTTGTAAAATAGCAAGCCATTAACAGCCATCCTTGTGCACATCCAAACATGTTTAGCCTATAGTGTTCACTGTTTCAGACCTTGATCAGCATTCCTTGATTCCCCAAAACCCAAAATGGCTTGAGCCCAAACTATCTAAAAGACTACATCTCCTTTTATGAGCCTGCTTGGGTCTTAATATCTTCAGGGGAGACCTTTCTCTCCATTCTGCCACCCTCTCAGATATGTTTGGTGAAGACACAGGAGAGGGCCTCCTCTGATGCTGCTCCCAGATTCTGGAACTCCCTCCCACAGAAAGCCAGGCTGGCTCCATTTTAGCTGTCCTTCTGCAAGCAGGAAAGACCCTTCTCTTCAGGAAGGTTTTCCCTCAGTGACTGGCTATCTAAGGGGGTGGGGTGGGGTCTTAAAATTGAATTGCTTGTGCCTTGTTGCTTTAAAATGTGTTCTAGTATTGTTTTCATGCACAGTTTTAATAAGATAATTTTAATATTTTAAATTAAATTAAATTAATGAATTTAAATTTGATTTGAAATTAATTTCAAAAAATTAAATAATTTAATATTTTAATCTTCTAATAATTGTTTTTCACTTTTATGTTGTCTTTTTTTTATGATGTAAGCCACCTTAGGTACTTTTGTAGGGGAAAGGCAGGTTAAAAATATTTTGAATGAATGAGTGAATGGAAAACCTATTTGCATGCCAGATCCTTTTCCCCCCCTTAAATTTTTTCAGATATATGGGATGGCAATAATTTTTATTTACTTACATGTAGATGGCCTGTGGTCCAAGCTGGAGTGTGCCTTCCGCTAAAATCTTAGGGTAAGATTCCACTCACCCACCCTACTTCTATTACAGAAGGTCTGAAAGGCAATTTATTTTTTATTTTTATTTATTTATTAGTCATATTTATATATGCCTCCCACTCAGGTAGAACCCGACTCAGGGCAGCATTACAACAAGTTCTAAAACAGATAAAAACACTTAAAAAACCCATATTCCATCCACTTTAAAAGACCCACCCATCCCACCCACTTTAAAAAGAAGAGAGAGTTCTTAGTTGTTTATATAAGCCAGCAGACAGGGCCCGTGTTCCCATTAGGGCCCCACACCTGCCCTGCCAGCCAGGTCTTCAATCCTTTCCTGAAGGGCAGCAACTCTCTTTCAAGTCTTAGTTCTGTTGGCAGGAGGTTCCAGAGGGTTGGTGCGGACACGGAGAAGGCTCTCCTATGGGTGCTGGATAGATGTGCACCCCTAGTTGATGGCACCATCAGAGATCCCCTCCGGTCCGCTCTGGTTGGGACACTCTTGGGATGATGCGGTCTCTAAGGTATCCTGGCCCACTGCCAGATAGGGCTTTAAAGGTCAAAACCAGCACCTTGAATTGCACCCAGAGACAAACTGGTAACCAGTGCAGCTCCCGAAGTAGTGGTGAGGTGCTGGCATATCGTCCGCACCCCATCACCACCCAGGCTGCCGCATTCTGGACTAGCTGCAGCCTCCGAATGGTCATCAAGGGCAGCCCAATGTAGAGTGCATTGCAGTAATCTAGTCAGGAAGTGACCAGAGCATGAGTGACCATAAGCAAGGAGTCCCAATCCAGGAGCGTGCGCAACTGGTGAATCACCCGAAGTTGGGCAAAAGCCCTCCTGGCCACAGCCGCTACCTGTTCTTCCAGCAGCAGCCGTGAGTCCAGAAAGACCCCCAAGTTGAGCACTGGGTCTGTCTGGGGCAAAACAGCCCCATCCAGTACCAAAGATGGTAGCTCCCTGGATAACACGGGCCCCCTTATCCATAGCCACTCTGTCTTGCTGGGATTCAGCCGAAGCCCATTTGCCCCCATCCAGACCCCAACGGCCTCCAGGCATCCGGATAGGATTTCAACGGCATCACTGGGGTCCCCACGGGCCGAGATGTACAATTGAGTGTCATCCACGTACTGATGGTACCGCACCCCATGGGAACAAATGATCTCACCCAGTGGCTTCATGTAGATTTTAAATAGGAGAGGAGAGAGCACCGAACCCTGAGGCACCCCATACTTGAGAAGCCTAGGGCTGGACCTCTCACTCTCCAACCACACCGACTGGGTATGGCCGTCCAGAAAAGAGGAAAACCAGGACAACACAGTGCCCTGGATCCCCAGTCCTTTGAGCCGTTCCATGAGCCGTTCAATTTACCCTCATGAACAGTGCAAGAAGTGAGAGAGAAATTGGGAATATCCCGATACCTGCTTTTACAATTGGAAAATCCAAATAGTTCAAAACATGACCACAAAAAGTTGTTCCTGCATTATTCTATTAAGGCAAAAAGTTGACACTTAAGAAAAACGCTTGTGTTGAAATAAGAAAAGCAAACACTAGATGGTAAAAGCTGCACTACCACAGCATTATTAATATTTACTCAGAAGCAAGTACAAATCTGTTCTGTGAAGTTTATTCCCAGGCAAGTATACACAAAATTACAGCCTTAAATATAATAAGTTGCAGTTCTGGACAGCAATTAATATTTGGACATAGACATCTCTAGTACATGCACAAAGCCTAATCTGTTGGATTCATTAGATTTCGACTGAAGATGAGTCTGGAATTAAAAGATGTAATATATTTTATGCACTGAAAGACTAGGTCTGAAATCCTTGCAGCACCTCTGGTTGAAAAATCCTTCGTACATCCTTGCAGAGTACTTATAAGAAAATAGCTTGATGATAACTACTTGAATATGTTATGAAATTGTGCCACATTCATGAAAAGAAAAAAGAAGGATATAAGAATTGCATAGTTATTCAAACATTCAATATATACATTTAAAGTCTATAATATAATTGTTCAGAGGAGGGAAACAAGGATGATTTAATTTAATTTAACTTATTGGATTTCTGTACCGCCCATCTGTGTGTTATCCCACTCTGGGTGGTGAACAAACAGAAAATGAATAACAACAGATGACTGGAAACCAAATGCTGTGATGAAAGTCTGAAAAAAATTGGACATGTTTAGCTTTGTAAAAAGGAGAATTATATATATATATATATATATATATATATATATATATATATATATATATATATATATATATATATATATATATATATATATATATATATATATATATATATATATATATATATATATATATATATATATATATATATATATATATATATATATATATATATATATATATATATATAAGAACTTTTCAAATACTTGAAAGATAGTCATAAAAAGTAGGGGCAGGATCTGTTCTCAGTCATCTCAAGATACAGGACACATCATAATGGGCTTAAACTACAGGAAGGCTAAATATTATGAAAATGTCTTAACTATTAAGGCAGTATGACAATGGAACCAATTACCCAATTAAGTAGTGAGTGCTCCAACACTGGGGGCATAGGAGCTTCCATGGACCCTTTCATGTAGCTTTGAAGGAAGAAAAATAGGGAGAGTTCCATTTTGTGAGTAAAAACCCATTTCTACATTATTAGGTTTTGCCTACTAATATGACTCTACTTCTGGATATACTTTGCACAAAGAGGCAATTGTGCTTCAAAGAGTGTTCACACCTGAGCGGCATTCAGAGATTAGTTCTGGTTCCCAATGATGCATACTAGCAATTTAAAGTAGGAAAAGTCTGATCTGTTCTATTAGTGTCATCACAAGTGCCATGGGTAATAATCAACACTATTAACATCTTTGCTTTGTACTGGAAAGCACTGAACAGAGAATAGCCAGTAACCCATAAAACACAAAAGATAATTATTGCTTGTAATCATCATATTAAAACAGGTACCAGGAAAGCATTTTGAGGTGCTATGATTAATTTGTAAGATGGGATGTCTCATTATAGACATGTATTATATGCTGTTTCTTACACATCATTGCTTTACTTGTAGAAGTTTTACAACATATGAAATTGTTCTTAATCACATCATATACTTGTTGCCATTCTAGGTCTAACTCTTTTCATTTTCTAATAATTGGATTTCTATCTGGCTGGAGTCATTTACATTTTAGTGGCAGACTCCTGAATTTTGCTATTCCAGCCTGTAGTCCAAGTCTTGCAAGGGTTGTTTCTCCTGTACAATACTGTACTTACTCTTCTCTTCATTGATGTATGATGTGATTTATTTTAATCCAAGGCACAGATGTGAATCAGTAAGATTTATTATCTCACATCTGCAAGTCACAGAACATCTTTGTCCAGAGGCTTAGAAGGGTCCATGTCCTGATTGTCATGGTCATTCAAAGGATGCCATTTATTCTTTTAATTTACTATGTGTTATAGCAGGATATGTAGCCCATTAGAATTAAGATGCCTTGTCAATCAAGTAGATTGACAAGCACCTCACATAACCTACAGGTGTGAGGCCAGCTGTAGGTCCAGCTGCATGGCCAGATGTCCCCAGACATCACATTTGGGGAATTTTCACATATTTGAGATGGGAAGTATGAGTGGGTAAAAAACATATAAAAACCGAGAGTTTTTGCACCTCGTTAACAGACTCCCCAATTTCAGGGGAATCCCTGCCCATTTTTCCTTTCAGGATGCCCTAAATGGGAGACCTCAAGTCGAACATTCATGGGGGCATGAAGATGCCCGCTTTTTACTTATTTAGCTAGCTTAGCCATTTCTATGTCTTTTGTGTTATGTATTTTATTTGATCCTTTTGAACTGCCTTTATCCGTATACTTTGTTTACTTTATTTTTGTAACAATAAAACGCTGCTATATTTGAAGCAACCTAATAGTGTCCGTTATTCTCCTCAAAGAGAAGAGAGAAGGGAATTTCCAGGGGTCAGCAGATAGGCCAGCAAGGGGCATTTATTCAAAGGTCTCTAATGGAGGAGGGATTGCCAAGAGAACACAGAACAGCCTTGAGTGTTTCATTTCCCTGCAAGGAGTGTTATCTGGATCGCAGGAGTTTTGTTTTGGTGAGGTAACTTCCTCTGACCTAAAGGCTAGCTGATCTCTGCAAAGTGTCATCAAAGGGAGGGGTGGCATCAGATGGGTTATCTAGGAAACTGGACACCTCCAAGGTCCAGAATCACCATTTTAATAACGAGTTTAATTCTGGGAGTCGAGAGGTCCGCACAGCTCAAAACGCAGTCTGCCAAAGCAGCAAAACCTCTCCTAAGCCGTAAAGGTAAATTCCAGGCCAAAGACGGGGCCCTGTCCATGTCAGCCTCAACAGTATAATAAAAACATTTCTGACACAGATCTGGTCCTATGATATTTTTATTTCTAACCATTTGATCTGTGGATTATTTATAAATGGAAGATGACTCAGGTGTTGTGCAGCCATCATAACTTGAAAGTTGGGAAGACTATAACTGTGAGCAGGGATGTGCTTAAGTCTAGTCCCCAGTGTTCCCTTATGGATGTACACTTGGACCGTTGTACATAGAGTACATTCACCTGAATGTACCAAAAGTGCTTCCATGATTAGAAGCACCAATGAGGCAAGGCTTCCAGTGATACAGTACTACACTTTCATTCAGCCAAACACATACAAGTCCTGCTATAGGCACAAAGATCTAATCAACATCTGGGTGGAGGGACATAGAGGAGGACTTAAATTTATGTCTTCTCCACAGTCTCTTCTTGGCTTTTAGGATGCAGCATTTGAATACATTGATACTTTAGTCTGGATTGTATTATTTGAATTATTCTCTATGATTTCACAGACTCTCAGAGTTATCTTACAACTTTTCTCACTTAACCCTTTTCAAAAGCATAAAATTTATTTCCAGAATATCATTAGTATTATTTATCCAATGTTTGTTTGAAAAATCTCAGGCATGAAGGTTCTATAGTCCTCCGTGTACAGCTTGTTTTATTGGTCAACTAGCTGCTTACTCGGCTTTACTCAGGATTGTCTTTTCCTGTGAAGTGGTGTCCAGTGGCAGCAGCAGTGGCTTCATGGCCAGGCCTGGTCACAGCTGCTGCTCCTCGCCACCCCTCCCTTCTGGCTGGGGCCAGCCGAGGGTGTCCAGTGGCGGTGGGTCATCCGGCAGCAGCAGCAGTGGTTTTATGGCAGGGCCTGCTGTGCACCAACTGCTCCTTACCACTCCTCCCTCCAGGCCGGACCTGGCCAAGGTTGCCCGTTGGTGGCAGGGCATCCGTTGGCGGCGGTGGTCTTCTGTCAAGGCCCACCATGCAGCTGCTGCTCCTCACTGCTCCGGCCTGGTCAGCTGTCTGGCCATGGCTCAGCCCGGCCCCACTGAGGAATCATCCTCCACCGCCGCTGCCTCCTTGTGCGCCTCTGCCTCTGCCGCATTCACCACTCTGCCCGCTGCCGCCTTGTCCATTACCTCCAGGGCCACCACTACCGCGTTGTCTCTGCCACCTCCTCTCCACCTCAACCACGGCCACCTTGCCCATCACCTCCGCCACTGCCACCTCGCCCACTGCCACCTCAAATGGCAGTTAGGCTGAGAGAGGCAAGCTCTCTCTCTCATGCGCTCGATGACTGCACTGGGCTCGAGCCGCAGCTCAATGACTCTGCATGCAACTCCCTAGAACTGTGCACATGCACAGTACATTTTCCCTAATTTTGGGGGGCTTACACCCCACAATGGGTTTCAGGACACACACACACCCAGTGCTGATCTCGCAAGGCCAAGGTAGGTGTGTGCCAAATTTCAGCTGGATTGCTCCAGGGGTGTGAGAGCCTTTCGAGCATATACAAACAGAGATCTCTGCTTTATAGTTATAGATTGTCCTTAATGTTTGAAGGCCTTCTAACATTTACCCTGAATTTTCACCCTTGTAACTTAAAATCAGGGTTGTGTGTTGTATTTGGACAAATCACAAATTAATACATGCACTGGCCTGATTTAGACCAATTTATGTGAGATTTGGTTATGGAGTAAAGCAAAGTGAATTTGTAAACTAATTTGTATCAAATTACAAAGGGTTATTAGCAGTGATGGGCACCAAAAAAAATTACTGCCACACCGTGGGCATGGCCTAATCGGTGGGCATAGCCTAATCGGTGGGTGTGGCCTAATCGGTGGGTGTGGCCTAATTGGTGGGCATGGCCTAATCTGTGGGCATGTGGCTGGGTGGCCAATCTAGTAATGCCTGCCACCTTGCCCATGAAAACATCTGCAAACACAGACAGCACTGGCTCTTTGGCTGTAAATGGAGATGAGCACTGCACCCTTGTTGTTCAGTCGCACAGTCGGTTCCGACCCTTTGCGACCCCATGGACCATTGCTCTCCAGGCGCCTCTGTCCTCCACCATCCCCCTCAGCCCTCCCAGCTCTGTGCCCATTGTGTCCACAATGCCATCTAGCCATCTCATCCTTGGCCTCCCCCTTCTTCTTTTGCCTTCCACCTTTCCCAACATCAGTGCCTTCTCAAGTGAATCCTCCCTTCTCATTTGATGTCCAAAGTATTTTAGCTTCATCTTTACTATTTGACCTTCCAGTGAGCAATCCGGGTTAATTTCTTCTAGGATTGACCTATTTGTTCTCCTCGCTGTCCAGGGCACTCTCAAAACCCTCCTCCAACACCACATTTCAAAGGCATCTATTCTTCTGCGTTCAGCCTGGGTGGCCAATCTAGTAATGCCTGCCACCTTGCCCATGAAAACATCTGCAAACACAGACAGCACTGGCTCTTTGGCTGTAAATGGAGATGAGCACTGCACCCTATAGTGGGATATGACTGGCTTTTGAGCAAGGGCAACTTTTACCTATTGTTAGATCCAAAGCTACCAGTCATATCTGACTCTAGGGTTCAGTGCTCATCTGTTTATAGCCAAAGTGTCAGCACTGTCTGTTTGCAAATGTTTCTGTGGACATGTGGCAGGCATGACTAGACACCAGAATGTTGTTACCTTTCCCACTGAAGTGGTCCCTATTTATCTACTTGCGGTTGCCAGGAGCTGGGACAGAGATGGGAGCTCAAACCATCATGTCAGCCTTCCAGCTATCAAGGTGAGCTTCTTAACCACTGAGCTGCAGTGGCTCAAGTGGCCAAGGCTCTGACTGGAAGGTGGCAGGTCAGCAGTTCAATACTCGAATACTGCAGGATGGAGCAAGCTCCTGTCTTTGTCCCAGCTCCTGCCAACCTAGCAGTTCAAAAGCAAGAAATTGCAAGTAGATAAATAGGGACCACATTGGTGGGAAGGTAACAGCATTCCATGCAATCCAGTGTCTAGTCATGCCTGCCACATGACCACAGAAACGTCTGCAGAAGCAGACAGCTCTGGCTCTTTGCACGGAACACTGTTTACCTTCCCACCAAAGTGGTCCCTCTTTATCAACTTGCAATTTCTTGCTTTCAAACTGCTAGGTTGGAACTTGGCAGGAGCTGACCTCAGATCAGGCCTGAGTGGGGGCTGTTCACTTAGGGAATGAATCCAGATTATTATCCCCGGAGTACAAAAAGCCAGGTGGGCGGCAGGGATTTATTTTCAAGCAAGTTTGAGGCAAGTGGACTTGATCCAGGAAAAGCAAACAGGGAAGGCTAGCTAGGGGTCTGTTAGCAAAGTGCCTAGAAATCCCTTGTGGGCATGCAGACCCTGTCCCCAGCGACACTCATTAACCCCCCCCAGCCCACACACACACACACACACACACACACACACACACACACACACACACACACACACACACACACACACACACACAGGCAGAGACTCACGGCCATGTCGTCATCGTGATCACCTCCTCTTCTTCGTCCTCCTCCAGTGGCTGCTGCTGCCTCCCCACCCCACCCCGCCCACCTCCTCCCGGGAGAGCGGCTCTTCCTCCTCCTCCTGCTGGTGCCTCCTTAAGAGGCTGCAGATGCAGCTCAGGCGGTGGTAGAAGCGGTGGCATATGTGAATGGGGGAAGGGGAGGAGAGCTCATACTGTGCCTCCTGGAGCAGCTCCCCCGCACCCACCATTGCTCCTTCTAGCAGCAGCACAACTCTCGTGATGCCTGGACCTCCTGTCTGGGCATTGTGAGAGTTGCGCTGCCTGGGCATCCTACTGCCAGGGAACTTGAGGAAGAGCTTGCACCATGCTGCCTGGACCAGCACACATGCTGCTGGAAGAAGCGGCAGTGGCATACACGCTGCTGGTCCAAGCAATGCAGTGCAAGCTCTTCCCTTCCCCCGGCAGCGGGATGTCCAGGAAGTGCAGTGCAAGCAGGGCAACTCTACTACCGGTCTGCTCAGGTGGTGGCGGAGGCAGCAGCGTGTGCGGATGGGGGAAGGGGAGGGTGGGGCGACGAGCTTCTCTGGGTGGTGCAGCATGAGCTTCTCCTCCCCTTCCCCCATCCGCACATGCTGCTGCTTCCGCCACCACCCGAGCAGCACCCACACAGCCTCTTAGTCTTAAGGAGGCAGCAGCAGCCGCTGGAGGAGAACAAGCCGATGCAGTCGCTGCTCTCCCAGGAAGAGGTGGGTGGGGTGGAGATGGGAGGGGGTGTGGTCAGCCAACTTTACTACCGGTCCACCCGGACCGGGGCAGACCGGCTGATGCCCAGCACTGGTTATTAGATGTTGTGTGTTGTTGTTGTTTGGCCTGGGGAAAACACTTTATAAGTTCCTTGTACACAAATCTCTGAAGCTAGTTGTTTGAAATTTGATCAGTTTACTCATGTCTAAAAATTTCATGTACATCTATGAAAAAAGTTATTTTAGTTTTCCAGTACAACAACTTGGCAGATGTACAAATTTCTTCATATCCAAGGCAAAATCAAATGAGATAGAACATTGATCACTAAATCAAGATATATTCCAAAACATGGTAGACCTGTGCATGATGCTATTTAAAGTTGTTGCCTTTGAGCTTACATTGAGAAGTAATCGCAACATTAGTTGAACTCTATTTCCCCTAGCATCCTTTTTGGCATTTGATAGCATCTTCCATCTCATTTTGCATTGTGTTGCAAAGTTTATATTGAAACAATTGTGTGCAAAAGTTAGCCATGAAAAGTGTTGCACCCTCTGCTGATGTGTGTATGAAAACATTTGTGCAGACTGGCTGGATAGCTCAGTGAGTTAGGTATTTTGATGTAGAGCCAGAGGCTGGGAGTTCAATTCCCCATTGTGCATCCCAGTAGATGAGCCAGCCTCCTCCTTGGAAAGTCAAATATTGAAGATGAAGCTTTATTTATTTATTATTAATTGAATTTATACTGCCGTCCCCTCGCTGAGGCGACTCTGGGTCGCTTACAAATTAACAATAAAACCTCTAAACATTTAAAAACATATAAATTAGGTGTACAGCTTCTGTTTTTCATTCCTTTTCAGCCAATGTCTTGGTAGTTGGTGCAGTAAGTTATGGTTCAGTGAATGAAAGGAGCCAAATACTGTTGTGGATCAAAGATTGCTAATGTGTGTGTGTAGAGCTATGAGACAAAAGAGGGGATGGATAGGCTGCTGAAAAATTAAAGAACTTTGGATGTCAAATTAGAAAAGATGATTCACTTGAGAAAGCCTTGATGCTGAGAAAGGTTGAGGGGAAAAGAAGAAGGGGGAGGCAGAGAATGAGATGGATAGATGGCATTGTTGACGGAATGGGCACGAAGCTGGGCAGGTTGAGGAGGATGGTGGAGGATAGGGGTGCCTGGCATGTGGTGTTCCATGGGGTTGCAAAGGGTCAGAATCGACTGTGTGACTGAACAACAACAAACAAAAAAAAACACTGTGTGGTATGGTGTTTTTTTTTTTAGTACATAGAAAAGCCTGGGAAAGGTCACCGTAAATCTGAAGTGACTTGGCAACATGTAATTACTGTTGTCTCTCTGCATGACACAGGAAAGAAATTCCATAAGAACAAGATTCTTGGATAAGTTCTGTGAAGAGATAGAAAGCAAAAGCATGATAATGTTATTTTCAGGAAATAGTAAATGAACTTGAAAAAATAATAATCAAATAAAACTAAGAATGGTTGTTTAGTGGAAAGATGCCACCTGCTAGCTTTCAGAATCCTCCAAACTATCCAGCCCCAATGGAGATGAAAATTATTGTGACTGAGCATCATGATGAACTTCCCAAGTGTCAAGAATACTGGTAATTAATGACAGGGGTCCTCCTTATATAAATTTAGTTGTGCATCCATGCAGTTGCCTCATGTTTATTACCAAAAGATTTACATAAGGTTAATGAGATTAAACGGTAGCAGCTGCCAACCTCTGTAACCAGTCTCAACTGTGTAACAGCTACTCAGGGATGCTGCAAGCACAGCATGTAAATATCCAGTTCATGTTTATCTGTCATCTTAAGATGGACAAGTTATTAGCTGCGGTGTACAGCTTCTGTTTTTCATTCATTTTCAGCCAATGGCTTGGTAGTTGGTGCAGTAAGTTATGGTTCAATGAGTGAGAGGAGCCAATGACTGTTGTGGATCAAAGATTGCTAATGTGTGTAGAGCTATGAGACAAAAGAAGGGATGGATAGGCTGTTGAAAAATTCAGATCGGTACAGAAGGCGACTTTAGTTTTACTAAAAGTTGGTTAGAACGAAGTGACTTGAGTCAGAAAGCCTGGAGAGAGAACATTGAAAATCTATATGTTAACATTTTAAAATGGTAATAAAAGATCATATCTAATGTAACTGAGTATATAACAATGTGCACACATGCACACAGAACACTCTTTGCACCATCAGAATTTCCAGCATTCCCCACTCATTCATTTCTCTTTTCTAAGTTCAAAAGCAAGAAATTGCAAGTAGATAAATAGATACCACTTCAGTGGGAAGGTAAACAGCATTCTGTGCACTTTGGTCTTTAGGAATGCCTGTCACATGTCCATGGAAACGTCTACAAACGAAGATAGCACTGGCTCTTTGACTATAAACAGAGATGAGCACTGAAGCCTAGAGTCGGATATAACTGACTTTTGAGCAAGTTTGACCTTAAAGTTTCCTCATGGAGTAGAGGCATGTAAAACAAACAAATGACTAGTAAAATTCAAGGTTTTGTGCTAATATGGCAATCTTTAAAAGAGCATTTTTCCTGTGAAGTTCTGGTGGAGGAATGTTAACGCTGGAAGCCTATTTGTTCCATCAACCTTGCTTATATGGGCACTGTTTAACCAAACAGGGGTGCAGTATTTTGCTGCAGTGTAAACTTGACTTACTGCATAAGTTCATAAAGTAGTGACTGAGGATCCCCAAGTTGTGCCACATAATTTTTGTATGATATTGTTCCTCGTTCTAATTTTATGGTTTTTAGGAGGTGTGATTTAAATTTCAAAGTATGATCTAGGGTGATCCCCAGGGACTTAGGCTCTTTATTATGACCAAAGCATCCATGTATACTCTAAATTCTCTATGTGCTAAATTATTATTCAGATAAAAGCAAGTAACTTCTGTCCTGGTGACATTTGGTTTAAGGCACCATCTATGAAAGTAATTTGTCATTATGGAGCTATCAGTTGCAAGGATCTCTTCTGAGACCTGACATGACCTATGCCTTGTAGCTATCACCCAGTCGTAAGCATACCTGAAACTCCTCCTGCTTTGTGTAGCTGGTAGGTCAGCTATATACAGTGCAAAAAGCAATGGACCCAAGACTGAACCTTGTGGCAAGCCATTATTGGAACTCATCTTGTTGCCAAAAATAACCTGGAACCCACTGATGAGTTTAGTAGTTCTTTGGCATTTTATAGTTTTCAAAAATTTACATATCATGGCCTGGCACCACATAGTGTCATATGCTGCAGACAGATCAATAAAAATGGCAGATGTTTTTAGCTTCTTCTAATAACCCACTTCTATGAATGTTGTTAGCAACAAAACCTTATCCTCACAGCTTCTCCCAGGACAAAACCTCACCTGTTCAATTGTATTGTTAGTAAATATTATAGCACAAATTCTATTATATAAGGGGCTGCAGTGGCTCAGTGGTTAAGAAGTTCACCTTGTTAGCTGGAAGGCCAGCAAGTCGGCAGTTCAAAAGCCAGGTACAGCATGACAGATTGAGTGCCTGTCTCTGTCCCAGCTCTTGGGGACATGAAAGGAGCCTCATTTGGGCATCCTCTGAGCAGAGTTTCTCCCACAAAAAATCCTTTCAACCTAGAATAATTTCTGACACTAAATTATTATTATTAACTAGCAGATTTTGCCCGACGGTGCCTGGCTCTTTAAAATGGTTTTGGAAGGTTTTTGTTTGATGTTTATGCAAATGAGGTTAGTTTTTAATTGTGGTTTTTTAAATTTTTATTTTTACACATGGGCTGTTATAAACTGTGATTTTGTATTTTTGGTTTTTGGTTTTTAAAAAGAGGAAAGGATGATATAATTTTTTATAATTATTGTATTTAACCAAATAATGTGTTACTATGTGATTTTTTAAAAAATAGTTGTACCTTGGATAATTATTTTTTTAAATGTGTAAGAATATGTTTTTTTAAAAAATCAATGTTTCTACACTGTGTTTAGATGTTTTGTTTTGTTCTTTTGAGTGAAAACCGATTTCTTTTTTTGAATTATTTGTGATTATTGCGAATATTTTTGAATGTTTTGATAATTTATTTCATTAATTTGGGAATTATTTGTAATTATTTTGAATATTTTTGAATGTTTTTTCTCTTGTGGCCTCTGGGTGGGGCTGGTGAGCTTTTCTTGCATTTTACTATTTTTCCCTACTGTCCTCTGTGTGTCGCTTCTTCTTCCGGTAAGTTGTCTCTTTCTTTCCTCAGTTTAGTTCCGGCCGTCGTGGAGTGAGGACGTCTCCTGGTAAGGTCTCTGGTTTAAAAAAAATTTTTGGGGGGTTATTTTGGGTTGGGGGGGGTTCTGTGTGTTTTTTCTTGTTTGTTTTTGGATGTTTTTGTGTTTCCTTTTTCTGTTTTTAATTTTTGGTTTTGATTATTTTTGACTGTTTTTGGTTTGTGTTTTTGGATGTTTTTGTGTTTACTTTTTGTTTTTGTTTTTTTGGTTTTGATTATTTTTGACTGTTTTTGCATTGTGTTGTTTTGTGTTGGGGGTGGGGGTATTTCCGTGAGCCGGTCTCAGGGGCTGGACCGCGGAAATACCATTGCTACTTGATGCGGCGTTCGGGTGGTGGTATTTCCGTGGTTCGGCCTGGGTGGCTGGACCACGGGAATCCCATCGCCACTGTATGCAGTGGTGGGGGGTGGGGGTTTCGCGGCCTGCCTTTTTTATTTTTATTTTTCGCACACCGGCTGCCTCAGCGTCCTGCGCGCTTATGGCAAGCAGGACACTGGGGCTTGTAGTTTGCCGTGTGCGATTTCAGTTTGTGCAGCGTTTTTTTTCCTGCGGCTTCTTTTTGATTGGCCGCGGCACGTTCCCAAACATTCCTTTTGCTTGCACTGCTCAGCCTGCTTGGCTCTGGTGTGGCACGGTGCAAGGAACATTGGGAATTGAAGTTCCCTTTTTTTTTGCGTCCGGGTGCTCCTGCCTCACTGGCGCATTTCTCAACCCCCCAGTTTGGGCGAGTGCACGAATGCTCGGTCAGGGCTAGTGGGACCTGGCTAAACATCCTTTGTCAAATCACAATGGTTAATGCACAGATTTATAAGTATAGATTCTATTATATAGTACACATACCAACAGCTTGTAAATGGAACTGAGAAGGGCTACAGGGTGATAACTTTGAGGTTGATCGGTGGGTTTACCTGTTTTAACAGTGCTATGATTTTAGCATGTTTAAATTTATGGGAAATATCTCCTAATCTATGAAGATAATTGAAGAATTCTACTATCCAAAACTTTGTGCATTTTCCTGCATGAATAAAAAACTCCAGGTGGATGCCATCAAAGCTTGGTGCCTTTCCAGGTTTCATGTTCATTATAGCCCTTTCAACTTCATCAACTGTAATGTCTTGTGAGAATACTGTATCCTCACATTCAGTGTTTCTAAGGGAATTCAGTTCCCATTTGACTTGTTTTGTTGTTTCTTTATGGCCTTTTCCATTTGATGTTGCTATAATATGGGATGCTATGCGATTTGGGTCAATTATTGCATTTTCTCATATTATACAACTTCCACCTCCCAGTTTACATAACAAGGACTAAGCTTTCCTGCTAGAAGTTTTAAAACCGATCTTCCCCATAGTTTCCATCCACCTTTTCCATCTTGCAGCATCCAGACAGTGAATTAGCTCATCAACCACTTCTAGATCACCATTTCTTTGGGATTCCTCGTACAATTCCTCACTTGTATCTTACCATCCTGGTACATATTCCTTTGGGTAAGCCTCTGGGGATTTGCTTCTTTGCAGTGCTGATAATTGCTCCTATAAATCTCTCATAGTTATTGGAAGAGGGAGGGATCCATCCAAATACTCTGTACACTGGGTTAAGGTAAAGGTTTCCCTTGCTCGAAAGCCAGTCATATCTGACTTTAGGGTTCAGTGCTCATCTCTGTTTCAAAGCCAAAGAGCCAGCGTTGTCTGCTTCTGCAGACATTTCCATGGTCATGTGGCAGGCATGACTAGACACCGGTGCACATGGTACACTGTTACCTTCCCACTGAAGTGGTCCCTATTTATCTACTTGCAATTTCTTGCTTTCAAACTGCTAGGTTGGCAGGAGCTGGCACAAAGACGGGAGCTCATTCCATCCTGCAGTACTCTGGAATTGAACTTCTGACCTTCTGCCTCCCAGTCAGCGTCTTAGTCACTTGAGCCACTGCAGTTATAGTCATTTTATAGCTGAGGAGGAAAGCTGTTTTCCTGTCAGCTGCAAAGCAGCTGCTGCTGGGGCAACTACAGCCCAATCAGAAAGCAATATGCACCAAACAGGATTTTGCCCCTCTCCTTGACCTCAAACAACTTTTTAAAAGTTGTTCTACGTTTGCCTGGGAAGGTCAGTGTAGACAAGCCCTAACTTTAGCCCTATAAATTGCTATAGCTCTTACTTTGAATCAGAAATGTGTCACAGATTGAAGAAGTAACTCCCTTGAACATAATAAAAAAGCATTTATCCTCTACCTGCTTATTTCACTCATTGTCTGAATCCTTCTAGTCTAATCTGCCACAAACTATCTTAGCTAGAAAGCTTTGTCATACTTTCAGCTATCATCTACAATTCCTTTTATTGGTTTGAACTCACCCCCTCAGCTGTCCTCCCTTACACTCCAATTTTACCTTACCACTGGCTATTTCCTTTTATTGTATATCCTAGCTCTACAATATATGAAGCTGGTAAACCTGTCTAAGCTTAGCAGATGATGAATTAGTCTGGCAAAATAGCAATAGCACTCATAGTGCTTAGTGCACTCTCTTGGTGGTTCACAAGGTAATTAGCATTTTGCCCCCAACATGCTGGGAAATGTAACTTTTGATAAGCAACCTGCACACAGCTTTCATACAAAGCAAACAAGCTGACAAAACTGAAATATTGCTTAATACATTTGCTTGTTATCCTGTTGTCTACAGACAGAGAAGAAGGAAAATTGTTTTCAAATAGGTTTCAGTGACAGTTTATGACACATGCTTTACTAGTACTTCGAAACTTATTTTCTGAGTTTTTTGTTAGTGAATCATTTTTCATTGATGTTTCACTCAAGGTCAGTAAAACTGCTGATCATCAGTTCACTGATCTTGACACCAAAAGTATAAATTCTGCAGGGTACACCCAGCTCTGCAGACCATATTGGCTGGTGCACAGAATACTGTAGAGGGAGATTGGTTATTCTGGCAGAATCAATGGGATTTTACCTATAAGCACCATTGAAATTTAGGGCTGTATTTTACTAAATTCAAAACACACAAATAATCTGTATCCCATTTGTTGTTATATTTTGACTGATTGGTGGGTTAAGTTGCAAATGTTTTGAGTAGAATAATTTTTAAATAGACCCTCCACTACAGTTCATAGTTCCTTGCATTTTTAGGAGACAGTTGTCCACAGAAAGTTAACTGAAAACATTAACATGGAAAGATTGAGTGGAGGAGAAAAATGGTCTCCCCCATTTCATTGGCTGTAGAAATGGGACATCAGTTTCTTTGACAAAGTGAGGTAACATTGTTGGTACTTTGTGCATACAACCAATATTTGCTTAAATAATTTGCATGGCAGAATCCCATAGTCGATCAGTTCCAAATTTCTTTTCTAAATATTATGCTGCAATGGAGCAGCATAATTGGCCAATTCAATTAAAATGAAAAGAGCAGTTTAAGAGTTTCTTTGGACAATACTTAATGCAGTCAAATATTTAAATAGATACAATAAGGAAAATTTGAGGCCCACCTCCCACTTTATTCTACATTCTGCCTTATTGACTCATTCCAAAAGTATGCTGAATCCTTCTCTCCATATTTAGAGAAGTAGAGAATAGAGATGAGTGCCATTTGCTTATTAAGTTTTGGGGGTCCTCCTGGACGCGCAACTGCTGCTAGAAGAACAGGTGGCAGCCGTGGCCAGGAGGGCTTTTGCACAACTTCGTGTAATTCACCAGTTGCGCCTGCTCCTGGATAGGGATTCCTTGCTCATGGTCACACATGCGCTGGTCACCTCCAGACTTGATTATTGTAATGTGCTTTACATGGGGCTGCCCTTGACGACCATTCAGAGGCTGCAGCTAGTCCAGAATACAGCGGCCTGGGTAGTGATGGGGTGCGGGTGCTATGTCCATGCCTCGCCTCTGCTTCGGGAGCTGCACTGGTTACCAGTTGGCCTCTGGGTGCAATTCAAGGTGCTGGTAATGACCTTTAAAGCCCTTCATGGTAGTGGACCAGCTTACCTAAGAGACCACATCACCCCAAGAGAGTCTGCCCATCCTACCAGAGTGGACCAGAGGGGCTCCCTTAGTGTCACATCAGCTAGAAGGGCTCGCTTCTCTAGCACAAGGAGGAGGGCCTTCTCCATGTCCACCCCAACCCTGTGGAACCTCCTGCCAGCAGACCTATGCCTACAGACAGAATTGCTGCCCTTTAGGAAAGAGTTGAAAACCTGGCTGGCAGGGCAAGTATGCTGGGCTGACAGGGTGTTGACTCCCAATTGTTGGCTCTGTTAGAGTTATATGTCTCTTTTACTGATGGGTGAGGAGGGGAGGGTCTCTTTTAAATTGGGATGGTTTTAAATAGTCTTTTTATTGAATTTTTAAAGGGGGTTTGTATTATATCTATGTTGTGGTATGCCACCCGGAGTCGCCCTAGGGCGAGAGGGCAGCATATAAATCCAAATAAATAAATAAATAATAAATGAATGAATGAATATAAAATGAGCATTTTTTTGGTGTGGTTCAGTTCTGTGTGTGTTTAAAGCATGTTCCTTACCCCTGCAATAGGAATCTTTGCTCAGAAGCAGAGAAATGCACTGAAGGCCAGCCCTTCTACTAGGCAGAGTGAGCTAGCTGTCTTAGATGACAGATTTGTGCTTCCCAAAAAGGATAGCAAAATGTTAATGATTTAAATTGCTGTTGATTATTTAGTGCCAGACACCAAGATTTGGGCTCATGGGATATTCTGGCACATGTGCAAGAATAACCAGCTGGGGTCGAGTAAAGGTAACTGTCACCCTTGCTCAAAAGCCATTCATATCCAACTCTAGGGTTCAGTGCTTATCTCTGTTTATAGTCAAAGAGCGAGCATTGTCTGCATCTGCAGACATTTCCATGGACATGTGGCAGGCATGACTAGACACTGGAGTGCATGGAACACTGTTTACCTTCCTACCGAAGTGGTACCTATTTATCTACTTGCAATTTCTTGCTTTTGAACTGTTAGGTTGGCAGGAGCTGGGACAGAGACGCAAGCTCACTCTGTCATGAAGCAGTCGGATCTCAAACTGCTGATCTTCCAGTTGTCAAGTTCAGCATCTTAACCACTACAGTCCCTTTGGGTTTGAGTATGCTGCACTTTTGTCATGGTGTAAGATATCAATTGTCACGACAGTTCAAATAATGAATGTTCCTGAGCTGGCACACAAACATAACATGTGTTTTTCTTCTCTTCTGTTGTCCCTTAATTTTTTTCTAACTCAATGTTTTGGAGGTTTCCCCTTCATACTTAAACTTTCAGCTACCATATTAGAAAGAATGGCTTGAAACTGTGGAATACTAAGAGAAAGCAGAGGTTTTAGGTTGTAAGTAGACACTTCCTAGACCAGAGGATGTGCTTACTGTTTATTTGGAATGTCAATTAAGTGTTCTGCTTTAACCTGCAGTTTCATCCTTCACATTTCCAGTCTAAGATATTTGACTCTCCTCTTTCCATTAATTAAGATGAGCCTACTTCAACTGAGACTTCAGGTGGTAAAGTAAGTCACATTCAGAGTAGTCTTATTTGAATCTATCAAACTTACAGCAAAGCTCATGACCAGATCTCCATTGATTATATTTATTTATTCAACTTTTATTGCCACCCCCTCACTGAGGCAACTCTGGGCGGCTTACAGTCTAACCAATGAGAATGCTAAAATATAAAAGCATCTCCACAATAACAATTAAAACCACAAAAGCATTTAAACCATTAAAATACCCCTCCACATTACTAAAACCCAGATGGCATTCATATGAACTAGTGGGGAAGGGGCTGCTCCACAGACAGCACCCCACACCCACTGGGCAGGCCAAGTTTTGATGCCTTTTCTAAAGCATAATAACTCTGACTGGAGGCGTAGTTCGGTTGGAAGGAGGTTCCACAGGGCAGGAGCAGATACCGAAAAGGCCCTCCTTCTAGTGCTAGAGAGGTGAGCCTCTCTAGCCATTGGTAACATAAGGGAACCCCTCTGGTCTGCTCTGGTGGGATGGGCTGATATCCTTGGGGTGATGCAGTCTCTTAGTAACCTGGTCCACTATCATGTAGGGCTCTGTTCTTGTACTATTTGCTATGCTAAGTAGCAGGATTATGGCTACTGTATGGGAAAATCTTGGTGGCTAGTATGGGGCCTAGGGAATAAAATGGAAGCTAAAGTTTCAGGAAGTTTCTTTGAAATCAAGGTTCAAAATTCAACTTGATACATTTTGGTTCCTAAAGTCTTTAGAAATTTGACTTTCTTGTGATTACTGATAGAAGTTACTGTGGAGTTTGTTAAAGAGCTTTTCACAGGTAACATAACTGTGTTTGTCCAACAATGACACTCCTCAGGAGTCCATAATACAAACAAATTACTATTCCTCTTTTGCCCATGTGCTACAGTTTACAGCAACTCAGGGCTGTAGCCAGAGGGTGGCCAGGGTGGGCTTGGCCCACCTTCAGTTAGCAATTTACCCACCCTGACAAAGCGCAGTTTCCCATAGGAATGCATTGAAAAGAGGCTTTGTTGCCCACCCTGAATATATTCACCCACCCATATCTAGAATCCTGGCTATGGCCCTGCAGCAACTACAAACCAGATCTGCACTTTATGTAAAACTTTCAGGGTATTATTGCTTAACTGAAGAAACCTAGATACCCAAAAGTTATTGCCTTACAACTTCTATTTTAGTTGTAAAATAACATATCAGTGTTCTGAGTTTCTCTTGCAAGCTGTGTGGTAAGTGTTAAACAAAGGAGATCCTGAAAGCTACAGGAGACAGAGACATTTAAGTTACAACCAATTTACATAGCTTTCATTTTCCTTCATAAAAAGCATCCATGTCTTAAAAGCTTACCCACAGAGATTCTAGGCTGAGTAAGTAAAAAGTCATTACAAATGCTTTTATTAAGTCGGCTTTATCACATAGGACTTCAAATGCTTCATCCAGCAAAGTTGTTTATTTAAAATGTTACACTACAAGCTTTTTAGAAGACCCATTACTGAGGACATCATATATTTGTATTAAGCAGTTTATCCCTATAAAATAATGCTGTATAATTGCTGTTCTGCTTTGAGAACTGGTTTTGAATAGCCCAGCTATATTTTTGATACATACTTGAAGAACATGGACATTGTGTTCATGAATGCTTTTGACTGGTAGTTAGCCATTACATTTAAGCAGCTAATCAGATAATAACTGATACGTTTTGTCAGAATCGTTAACATTTATGAGAAAAGATTTGGAATTACCTCCTGCTACACACTGGAATTAAGATGTAAATAGATTTTTGGAAAGCAGGCTCCTCAAATGATACAGAACTGAAAACTCTTTAAAATAGACTTAATTCTGTGATATATCTGTTCAAGAAGTTGAATATTAATTATTTTGGCACTCATTGAAAGCAAGTCATGCAGATGAGTTCAGAAGGGGGACTCCTGTGATAGAATTTTATTCCTACCTACAGTGTATTTGCTAGGTTACAGCAGTGAAAAGGAGCAACATTTAGTCTTTTCCAGGAGTAGGCAACCTACAGCTCAAATAATACAGCCCCAGCCCTTGCTGCAGCTGCTGCTGCTGGCAAAGTCAGCCGCAGGCTCATTTACAGCTGCTGTAAATGTGTTTATGACAGCTGCAGATGCATTTCCAGCAGCAGTAAATGGAGGGAGGACCACCAGTCTAGCCCCCTCAACTGTCTGAGGGAGCATGACCCAGCCCCCAACTTTAAAAGGTTGCTGACCCCTGGTCTATTCCATGGAAATATCCAATGGCATCCACAAAGTTTCATTCTATCAACTGTGCTTTGTGAGGTCTGGATAAAACCACCAAATAAATCACTTAGGGCTTTAGAGAACTGGTGAATGTTTCCTGATGACAGTTGTATCCCTATTCATATGCTGAGTATCCATGTGAAGGGGAAAGGAATCTGGGCCTTTAACTTCAAACTCAAAGTTACCCCATTCCTCTCTTTCAAAATTTCTGCTTGCTACTTTTGTTGTTGTTGTTTAGCCGCACAGTTGGGTTCAAACCTTTGTGACTCCATGGACTGCAGCACACCAGGTTCCTATGTAATTCTATGCAGCCCACACAGACCTACGTCCATTGTGTCAACAATGCAATCTAGCCACCTCATCTTGCTACTATGTTCCTCTTTTTTTTGGAAACAGCATGTCATCTACTCACCAAAGCTGCTGTGCCATTTAACAGTTTTGCTCAGTGTACAAAGTGCATCTTCACAATTATTTTGATTACCCTTAAGAGGCCCTGACTATTGTAACATCTTTATTATAGCAATTTCTATGCAGGTTTGTCCTTGAAAATGATTCCAGAACTACCAGTGGTTGAAAAACTCTAGTATTTTAGCATCTAGAATTTTGACTCGAGAAACCATCAAGAGTAGTCCAGCATCAGTCCTAAAAACCTAATTCAAGGTTCTAGATTTGATACTTTTCTGACACAAGATCTGAAGAAGTGACATATTTTACTATCTTATTGAGCTGGGATATATTTCAGAACATTGAAAAAAAACTTCTGCATTTTAGTTTTGGAATTTATACTTAATTTCGTAAAGACTAAATTCTTCAAGAACCTTTAAGTACTATTATATGAAATAAACCTTAATAAAATTTATAAATGTTATTGCAAATAGTGCAGATGAATTCATGAAGCAGTAGTTATTATTAGTGAATATTTGTTAGATGTGTACATTACTTAAGAAAGGAAGAAGATGACACCCCATCAGTTTTAATGGTGCTGTTGTTCAATTTTTTATTAGTAATTTTGAAGATAACAATTTGTAGTTATTCTTGGTAATGTTAGTTTTCTCGTGTGCTGCTTTCAAGGGAAAAACAAGATTAAAATGTCAAAATAATAAATAATAATTCCTATGATAGCGTTTTATTCTGATGAATATAAAATCTATAAGTATACAGTGGAACCTCATACAACGATTTTAATCCATTCCATGGGGCTCGTTGTTGTACGAAACAATTGCTATATGATACATGCATCATATAGCGATTTCCCCTATGGGGGATTTTTTTTTTTTTTTGCAAAGTGGTTTTCCCATTGAAAAATTGTTTTGCGATTTTTTCTATAGAGAAAATTGTTCTGTAGGACACCATTTCCCCCAAAAAACCTAATTGTTATGCGATTTCATTGCTATATGTAAGAGGTTCCACTCTATATATCTTAGATAGATGAACCAATCCCAGAACCACATGTGTCCTGGCTCAGTTCCACTCAAGCAAACCAGGAAGCATTAAGATGAATAAAATTCAACAAGCACTGGTAAGGCAAAACAGATAATTTTTACTCTCATTTTATAATAAAAGTATGAAAAGGTAATTATGGAAACCTGTTATAATTCTAGAAGAAAGTCACTTAACATTTGGCAAGAAGTGTTTGGCTTGATTCTCAAACCTAACCCAGCATATAAAAAAATATGGTTTTGAAATACATAAAATAACTGGAGGAGTATTTGTCAATCTTACAACAGTATATGACGTGGTCTACCATCAACGGCTGCTCAAAAAGCTCTACCTTCTATCTAAAGATCATGGGCTAAAAGAAAAGGTCACTGTTTTACTTCAAAACTGAACATTCTTTGTTGAATTTTAAGGGAGACATGGTCACTGGAGGAATCAAAGGAGCAGTCTCCCACAGGGGAGTGACTAGGTACCATTACTTTTTAATATTAACACAGTATTTACAGCACAGTGGTTAAACTGCTGTACTGCAGCCAAAAAGCTGTGAGTTGGATCCTGACAGGGATCAAAGAAAAACTATGTACATTTTAAAACAAAAGCAAAACAAGTTTCTTCCTACAGCCTATTAATTCATTGTACATTCTTGGCCAAATCTGAAGCTACTGCACACCAATCATGGTTATGAATAGTATTAATATTCCAGCAGGTTTAGCATAATAAATTAATTGCAAAAAAGATTCACACACTGCTGTTTGCTCAAAAGCTCAAGCTTTTGTATTATAAATGTTAGGCTGCAGCTGTAAATTGCAGATGAAATCTTTTTATTACACTATTTTATTGCCTGTAACCTTCTGGACATAAGAGCTACAAACCATTTCCATCACAATTTTTGTGTTGCATAGTTAATGAGGTTCTTTCTTCCTGGTCATTTAATTCCATTTCGATAATAAAATGTGAAACTGAGTGCAATGCAGTGTATTTCATTTTTTTTTACCAATTCCTTTAAATTCTTATCAAGAAATACATAAAATAACATCCCAGTCATTGTTCAGTGCTGTTATAGGCATTTTGTTAGCTGTACATCATAAAACATGCACATTGGTCATTGACTTCTTAAATGGAGCCATTGTTTCTTTTCACCCATACTGCAGTTCATATACCAATGGTAGGAGATAAAAGGCATCTCAAATACTTAAAAATTATTAAGTATAAAAATGTTTAAATATACTGTTAAGACAAGCCAATGTGAAGCAGAAAACAGGGAAGTCATGATTGTGCAACTGCTTTCAAAATCCTGCTGTATAGAAACACCGTGTGTATGTTCCAGACCACAACTTGGTGACAGAGGACAATTTTTGCATATTTGCCTAATCACAAATCTTGTTTCTGGTGTCTTTAGGGAGACTTGAGGAAAAAATTGAAACCCTCTGGAAAGCTAGTTACAGTATGTGGCATAGTTAATAGCTAGGAATGCTATTGGTCCAGTTAAGAGTAAGTCATGTTCACTCAACTATATTAAGGTTGTTTCATGTTGTGCATGAATATAATTAGGGTCATTGGCAGCTTCCTTCAGAACCAGAGATTCTATGTGATGATGAAAGAAGCGTATTGACTCTAACACTTTATAATATCTATCTATCTATCTATCTATCTATCTATCTATCTATATATATATCTATATATATATATCTATATATATATATATCTATATCTATATCTATATATATATATCTATATATATATATATCTATATCTATATATATATCTATATATATCTATATATATATCTATATATATCTATATATCTATATATCTATATATCTATATATCTATATATATATATATATATATCTATACATATATCTATATATATATATATACAAATGATCAAAAAGTTCCTGACAACACAAAATTGTTAATCTATGCAAATGACACAGCAATGGCTGTACAAGGTTAAAGCTTTGAGGAGGTAGCTGGAAAACCTACTGGAGCATTTGAAGAATTAGGACAGCATTACAACATCAACTATTTGAAGCCTAATCCAAGCAGTACTCAGTTTTGAAGGTGAGCTTTCCACCTTCAAAACCGAGAGGCAAAGGTTGAGTTGGATGTTACATAACCGATTACAGCATTGTTTCTCACGAAAAGACCTTGACATAATGCTTGACAGGACACTTTCTTTTGTGCAGCACTGCCTGAATACCAAAGCCAAAGTTAGTACAAAAAAAAAAAACAACATCAGGAAACTCACATACTATCAATGGGAAACTCAACCATCCATGCTGCATACATCAGCTTTGGCACTGAGCCTTTCCTCAGCAGGTTATGCTGCTCCAGTATGAAGTGCATCTACACATGCAAAACAAGTTTTTATTGCTGTTAATGTGCCATGTGTATATTGACAGAATGCCTCAAACCTTCACCAGATGAGAAAATATACCCTTTTGTTGGTATTATTCCACCTAAGACAGGCTTTCTCAACCTTTTCTGGGCCCAGGCTATATCATTCCCCCTCAGATGGCTGTGTGGGCAAGTCACGTGTTTCTGTGTGAGTTCTTGCATGAATTCTTGAGCAAAAAATGTGTTTTTTGGCGAGTTCTCATGCAAAAATGTGTATTTTCACACAAGAACTTGCCAAAAATCCACGAGAACTTGCTGAAAATGTGCATTTTCACTGGTTTTTGGCACTTTCGGGCAACGGGGGCAATGAGGGTGTTGGGGGGCAGATGAAGTGGCTTCGGGGCCCAGGTTTGGCCTGCAGGGCCATAGGTTGAGAATGCCTGATGTAAGATAAGGAGAGAAGTAGCAGCGGATGTTGAGAGAACTAAGCATGAGAATGACCCTTGACACCCTCTGAATGGATATGAGCCTCAAGTCCACTGGCTCAGATCTAGGAAGAACTTTTATGGCAAGAACAAACATTCTTGAGGGTGCACAAGAGCAAAACCGAATTAGAAGATGGAGGAAGGAACTCACTGGACAAGGAACACCATCAAAGGAGGCTATGGCTGAGGAACTCAACCTCCCCTACATCTGGAGGATTCTGAATAGGCTGAGAGTTGGAGTGCCTAAATGTAAGATCAAAATGCTCAATTGGGGGCTGCTGGCAGACAACAACACACTATGTGAATGTGAAGAGATACAGAATCTGGCTCATTTACTGGTTTGCCAATTACTGCTAGAAACATGCACTGATGAGGACTTAGGTTTTACAAATAACAAAGCCAAGAAAGTGGCTTCATTTAGGCAGTCCAGGGTTTGCTCGGGACACAAAAGAAGATTGTTGTATATTCACAGCAGAAACAATAAGACTAAATGATTATTAAAGAAAATCAGAAGTGGATTCACCGAGATTCAATTGATTTAGTCTAGTACTTGATTCTTGAGTTCGTACCTATCAGCATGAACAAAGTACCACCCCTCACACTGCCACTGCCAATAGAAATCTGCAGCCTTAAGAAACTTTTGAGAACTTTCTCTTTTCTAAGGAGAAGTTTAGTAAAATTACTTTCCTCAATTCCTCTCCTCTCATTTAAAACAAAGAAGTTCAGGATGCCACCAAGGCATACCTGTACTTACCCTGTCTAGTGATAAAATATGTATCCTTTCTCTGTGTGGTAAATTAGTGCCCAACCTGATTTCCATAATTTGGGTGTATATAGATCTAAGACTTCCTGTGAACTTTGTATTCTGGGACGATCCAAGGCCAACTGAAACAAGTGGCTACATTAATTATAGATTAAAGAGATATGGATTGTCAGCTGCATTTATTTTTTTGAATCAAAGCAGGTATTTATTCTTAGTACATATGAATTTAAATCATGCAGCTCAAGAGGACGTGCTGCCTAGTTTGAAAGACATTCCAGATTTACTGCATATGTTGAAAATGTATGTTCTGCTGGGCCTAACATCCACCTTGGGTTTTAAATTATGGATTTAAAGGAGACATTTCTCAGACTACAGTGCTAACAAAAAACTGGAGTGGAATAATGAAGCAACTGGACACACATTATAACATTCTTCTAAAGGAGACACACAAAACATAGAACAAAACAGCACTTGCTGTTATATAGAGTCCCCAAGTAACACCACTCAAACATCTATAAATGATTCAAAACCCACTGAGGACAATGATGGTTATTTCTTATGTTGCTAGAATAATACTTGCTTACAAATAACAACAATTTGCTGGCCAGCAGCAATAGAACCTTGCAACATAGATATAATGTAGGTATGGGGCAAGCTTTAACGAAGATCCAGATTGCAACTCTGCTCATTTTCCACTTCTAGTAATACAGTTAAATGATGTAATAATATTATCATACCTGTGAAGTACCCCGTAATGGCCAGGATTTTCCCATAATTTTGCACCGCTTTTGTTCATTTCCCATCCAGAGCCACCGCTACCCCGCAATTTGGCAGTGAGTGAAAAATAGTGCATCCCTTCTGCGCAGGTCCTTTCTATGCATGCATAGACTTCTATGCATGCGTAGAACCCTTCTATGCATGCATAGAACCCTTCTATGCATGCATAGAACCCTTCTACGAATGTGTAGAAGGATTCTGTGCAGAAGGGGATGCGTAGAAGGCTTCTACGCATGCATAGAAGTGACCTGCGCAGAACCATTCTGTGCAAGTCCTGTATTGTCCAGAGCCGCACTTGACAGGTATGAATATTATCCATATTATTAGGAATGCATTGATCTTGTAAACTTCCAATGTGATAAGTATCATCATCTGTCCTACAGCATCTTGAATACTAGCAGACTACGTTTTATGCAAAATAATAAATAAATGAAAATAACACCAAAAGAAGCAAGGATGGGGGGGGGGGCAATCTTGTCAGTCTGAACATCTCTGAACTCAGGGTGGCTATTCTGAAATAAAAGAACTTCCAAGTTGGATATAACAGGCCAACAATTTATTGAAGGTTTGATACTACAGTATCTCCAGCAGCTTGAATAGGAACAAAGACTTTCAATTTCATTACTTCCATATCAGATTATCTATGCAGAGAGCTTTCATAACTTTCATTGCTTGTATTTTTGTCCCTCAGACCACTTTCATCACATTCCTCTACAAAGTAAACCCCCCTTGATGTTCAGGGCTCCTGGTAATTGAAGCCCAAAAACACTTGGGGCACCAAAGTTGGCCATTCCGGACCTAAGGCAATTGACTCACTCCTGCCTAATAATTGAGTTTCCCATTTAATAGTCACTATTAGTGCAAATGCAGTAGGCCCCATTATCCATTGGAGTTTCCAAGACTTATCCTACCTGCCTGAAACTTTGGATAATATTGATTAATGTAGAATACATTGTATATAGTGGCTTCTAGTGGCCAGTTCTGCTAAGGTGTCTCGGAAATATGCATAAATTATGCATTTCTGGGATTTTCCAGTGATTATTTTCAGCTGGTGAATAGCAGATACCCTTGGATAAACAGAATCCTACTGTAACTTTAAAAATCTCCACCCACTTATGAAAATATATGCCATATGTACATACTCTACTGAGAATACTATGTTTAGATTTGTATTAGCACATAATAACTCCAATTCTGTTTCCATGTCTATCTCCCAGAATTCAAAATTATTTTTAATTTCCACCCATTTATTGTTCATACAAATTAAGAATGTTTTTGAGCAGCTAAGGAAGAAATTGAATAAAAAGCCTATCACTATTGCATATTTTACCCAGAATTCCATTCTTTTCTCTTTCCACATTGACCAGCATGTCAATCCTATCAAACTAAGATTTTCAAATACATATTTTGTTTCTGAATATGTATTTAAATAGGTCTTTTTTCTCTAAATGTATCTATCAAACATCATAACATTTGGAGATGTATGAAGTCCAAGAGACAGCTGAGTTCTATGTATTAATACAAGCAATGTGGATCAGGTCACTTTAGATAGGAATTTATTAAGACTGAAAGTCCTAAGTATCCTCAGGAGGTGATGCACCAGTGCCCAGGAAAATGACAGAGTAAAGCAGGTTTGATGCCTTCGAGACAAAGCTGTCATGTGGTCATAGATGAAGAAGCATCATGTAGAAAAATGGCATTTGCCATGGTATACAAGCTGTCCTTCTAGATCCTTGATCATTGTGCTGTGTGAAATTACATGTCTGAAGTGATTGGGAACAATACGCTGTCAAAATTAACAGCTTCTCAAATAGAAACATGTCTGACTTCAGTTTATCAACAATGTCTAAGTAATGAATTGTGCTGGCTGGCCATATTGATGGTGTGTGTCTGTGTGTGTGGGGGGACTGTTTTCTCTTCTGATTTCACTGACTGAGAAGTTTCCCTAGTGTTGCAATGGCTCCCAGGTGTAGGAGTGGCTGGCCGCAAGGAAGTCATGCGAGACAATCATGCGGTGAAGTCCAGCCCCGATCTGGGTCGGGTGGCATGTATTTATTACCCTGCCTTGGGGTGATGTGCGTGTAGGATGCACGTGACCCCCTAATACAGAAGGCTTGCATACGTGGCATTTTCCAGTGGTCCAGCTACAATGCCAGCTCTTGGAAGTTACCCTGTGGTTAATGGATGACTCACACTTAATTGCCTTGGGCTGGTGAAACCCATTGTTTCTGCCTTAATCTCGGAGTCTATGTGTATTGACTCTGGGTACCTAGCTTGTTATGCTGTCTGGCGCGGTTTGTTTGCCCAACTTAATCTGCAGCCAGACGTGGAGGATTGTGTATTTCCATTAGAGTAATCATCTTTGGTTTTTGCCCTGTTTCTATCGTAGCCATCAGCCAAGGCTTTATGATTTGCCCCCTAAACTAACTAGCAAGCCTGTACCCCAATTGCCTTTCCTGCAAAGTCCGGGTGGTCCCCGGATTTGTTGAAGGCTGGGCGAACCCCTGGGGAAAGGTTTGGCCAATTATTCCCACGGGCAACCCAGACCCTAGATTTAATTCAATTAATATCTGCTTTCCAATTTCCCAAAATTTCCTTCAAGATGGCAAGAGCAAAATAAAATGATATTTTTCTACTTCTCTTTCTACTTCATTCTCAGGGCTATCAGTTAGAATGTCTTTTATTCTCTTGATTTCTTGATTTCTTTCTTTTTTTCGTAGCATAATTCTTTGGTTGATAACACACAATGGATACTAGTATAGCACAGACAGTGTAACCCTTGAAGGTAAATTGCCCTAAGTTAAGTGAGTTCTCCAAAAGTTACACAATATGTATAGCTGCACAAAAGAATTTTGGCCTTTGTGCACTGGAAAGTGTGAGACATGCAGTTTTGTCCTTCTGCCCAGCCTAGTGCTCACCTTGGATACTACGATGGCAATGATGGCAAGAAATGAGATTGCTCAGTTTAACCTGATGTATCTGTTTCTGGAAATGCAAATCTGGTCATGGTGAAAAAGGACTTAATTACAACATAAATTGGACAACTGCAGTGTGTTCTCCATAGGCCTGCATTTGAAAACTGACCAGCTTGTTCAAAACACAACATCCTAGTATTATGTGGAGGCAGGCATTTGGGACCATTACCCTCACTGAAAGAATTGTATTTAATTATAAGTCCAGATTATCACTATTCAAACCCAACACAGTATAGGACCAGAATTTCTCTCAGATAAGCTTCTCCTATAACAGCTACTTTGTTTATTCAGCTAATCAATTGAGACTTCCTTGTCAATTCCAAATCTGTGTTTGTCTTCTTCTTGTTGTTGTTCAGTTGCACAACCCTTTGCGAAGAAGGGGGCAGCCAAAAATGAGATGTAGACACAGTGGGCACAGAGCTGGGCAGGTTGAGGAGGATGGTGGAGGACAGGGGTGCCTGGAGGGCGGTGTTTGTCTAAGAGAAATCTGTTTTCATACTCCAGACTATTGATGCAAATCTTTGTTCACCCCATCATTTTACATGAAGAAAAGGAACTGCAAAATTCTCCCCATGACAGGTCAGAGAACTTTGTGGTTCTCTTGACATGAGAACAGAGCACAAAGGAAAATGATTGTAGTTTTTTTCCTTCAAATTAAGCATTTTACAAAACTATGATGAAAACTATGAAATGCAGTTCCTTCTGAGTTGGAGTCTACTTTCACTATAACTCATTTTAAGATGTGGGGAAAACCACATTATTTAGAATGGCATTATGATGTTTAGGTTACCTCAGTCTTGTTTAAATCCTTTCTTGAATTTATTGGTGGGATGGGTTTATATAATTATTTAGCTCAAGTAGCTAAGATGCTGACTGGGAGGCGGAAGGTCAGCAGTTCGATTCCCGAGTACTGCAGGACGGAAATGAGTTCTTGGCTTTGTCCCAGCTCATGCTAGCCTAGCAGTTCGAAAGCAAGAAATTTCAAGTAGATAAATAGGGACCGCTTCAGTGAGAAGGTAACAGCATTCCGTGTTCTCCGGTGTCAAGTCATGACTACCACATGACCACGGAAATGTCTGCAGAAGCATACAGCACTGACTCTTTGGCTTTGAAACAGAGATGAGCGCTGCACCCTAGAGTTGAATACGACTGGCTTTCGAGCAAGGGAAACCTTTACCTTTACTTAAAAGTGGTTTTATCTATTTTTATTCTTTTTTAAAAAAAAAAGTCTGTAAGCCGCCATGAGAGCTGTCTTTGCAGGCGCACCCACCCAAATAAGGACACAGACACCGGTATTGAATTAAAGGCATTGGGCCACTTTTATTGAATAATGCCCTAGTCCGAATTATAACTTTAAATTGGTGTTTCATCCAATTATAATTCTTTAAGGTGAGCAGGCCGCAGTAGCACTGGTAAGGTTCCACCCAAATTGCCAATGTCAATTGGCTATTATGTATCAATTTGTATCAATTTGTTTTGTTGTCACAAACAAATTGTTGTCCTAAGTCAATATACTATCTATTGACCCTACCCTCTGACGTGTATCTGTTAAAATATCAAGGTGATGCAGGCTGTGAAGCTCCTAGCATCACCCTGTTCATGGTTCGCCCTTGACCGGCCAAGCCTGTTTCCCCTGTACCTATCTACGTGTTGGCCAATCAATTGCGAACCTGCCGGATACCTATGGGCCATAAATTTCACCTTACCAGTGCTACCCGCCACATGGGGAGGTTTCCATGATGACTCACCGCCCCTCCGACCGATAATTCGGTCACCAGGCCCGCTTGCACGTCATTCAAAAGAGGTCTATACCTCTAGCTGACAGGTGAACCCCATCTCCAAAATACAGGCTAAAATCCTGTAACCCTATCCCCGGATGACGAATGGCTGTCCCCCAAGCCATTCTCGATAAAGAACCAGGCAACAACCCTGTTCACTGACCGTCGGGCATGGTCCAAACCACAGGGTCAATGCCTCCCCTATAATAGTGTCTCGGCACGATGTCTGACCATAGCAACCGTGTGTATGGCCATAAATGGTGAAGAAACGCCAGATCACTGCACTTTAATTCTTTAATGCCAGGCCAGTGATCTGTGCAAGATCATCGCCTCCGAGGTGCAAAATTAAAACATCTGGCAGTCCGGCATTCCCAATGGACATCAGGAATGGCAACAGTTCCTGCCACCTCATGCCACGCACACCATACCACTGCATACGCGCAGTTGCATGTAGCCCAAGATGGGGTCCCCACTCTGACGAAGCCGCATACTGTGCCACCCAGTGCACATAACTGTGGCCCACCAGCCACACTGCCACCGGTGTGCGGAAACACACAGGGTCTGTAAGAGAAGGAGAGAGAAATGAGGGCATAACAAGGCACTCATGCAGTGAGGAGAAAAAAGGCACAAATCCCCACCTGCCCATGCGACGTATGTCAGCCTCCAAGTACCCAAATGCAGCTGCAGTTGATGCAGCGCCTATCCGAAATGAATGGATACCGTAACGAGCCCTAGGGACCCCTGCACTGTGAAGCACCATCCCAGTAACCCTCCAGAATTGTAATTAGGTAAGGGGAGACCCATCTCGGTGGCAGGACAACAGGCCAGGGCGTGAACCACACGCTGCCACAAACGCATGTAGGGCACCAACCGGACAGATGGCAGCATCATGCTACTACTCTTTCCTCGCTGACCGGCACTTGAGGAGCGAATCCTCCACAGAGCCCACTCCTGGTCGAGCGACACATCTTCCAGTTCCAGTGCCCTGTGGGACATGACCCCTGTTGAATGTGGGACCAGTTCACTGATTCTCAGAGCCCCAAAGAAAGCCACGGAGGTAGCTGCCTGAAAATAGACCCTTCGTACTAGCGAGGCTTATCATCAGAAAAAGGGGGAACAGGGTGACGTGTGTCCAGGCGGCAGCCGCGTTCACGTGTCCACCCCTCCAACACCCGACATATTTGGAAAACACCCATGTGAGCAGCGTAACCCCATACCTAGCCATAAACGCCAAGGCAGAAGGCCTGGCGGCTTAGGTGCATGGGGCCAGACCTTGGTCATGAAGGTGCACCATGTACTGCAAAGCATGGTCAGCCAGGACCAGCGACATGTCAGGCAGTTGCACCTACCTACAGAAAGCCCTAAATTGGGGGAACATGTGCAGATGTGCCTTACGCGTGCACTGGGCCGATTGCCCGGTTCACCTCTCCTCACCAAAGGTCTGCATCTCGTGCAGAAGTGGAGAGGGAAGTTCATCTGTGTCTGGCACCCAGGAACTGGGGGATCTGCAGGTGGGATAAAGTGTCAGCAAATTTAAAGGTGTAACATGCTGTATAGATCATATCCGCACCTTGTTTCTTGGCCCACCCAAAAGTGGCCAGCCCAAGTCTCACTGTCCCTTGTCCTATCCAGTGCACAATCAGCCATGTCCCAGCCAGATTCCTAGGGGGGGGGGAGTGTGCAATGCCCCGGGCATATTGAGGGGGCGCACAACCCACAGCCCATGCTGCAATGAAGAGTATGATACCTAATGTACTCTAATTAGGCGCACAGCCTCACACCAGAAGGAGGAGGACCATGTCACAGGCGCACAGAGGAGGTGTGCTGCCTCGTGCCAAAAGGAAGAGGACCATGCTTCGGTTGCTCCCATGAGGTGCCTGCCTCATGCCACAAGAAGAGGACCATGCCTAAGGTACTCCCATGAGGTGCCCCGCCTCATGCCGCAGTAAGAGGACCAAGCCTCGCATATCCCCATGAGGTGCCCCGCCTCATGCCACAGTAAGAGGACCATGCCTCGGGTACTTGCCTGAGGTGCCCCGCCTCATGCTGTCTTAAGAGGACCATGCCTCGGGCATTCCCATGAGGTGGCCTGCCTCATGCCACCATAAGAGGGCCATGCCTCCAGTACTCCCGTGAGGTGCCCCACCTCATGCCACAGTAAGAGGACCATGCCTCGGTTACTCCCATGAGGAGCCCCGCCCCATGCCACCGTAAAAGGACCATGTCTCGAGTACCCACATGAGGCACCCTGCCTGAAGCCACATTAAGAATGCCATGCCTTGTGTGCTGCAGCAAGAGGACCATGCCTCGAGAACTCACATGAGGTGCCCAGCCTCATGCAGTAATAGGACCATGCCATGGGTACTGACATGAGGTGACCCGCCCCAAACCACAGTAAGATGACCATGCCTCAGGTACTCCCATGAGGTGCCCCGCCTCATGCCTTATGCAGAGGACCATGCCTTGGGTGAACCCATGAGGCACCCTGCCTTGTGACCAAAGGAAAAAGGGCCATGCCTGTGGAACTCCCATGAGGTGTCCTGCCGCATGCCACAGGGAAGGCGACCATGCCGCAGGAGCACGGAAAAAGGGTGGGAGGGGCATTTTCCTTTGTGCCAAAATGAAAAAGGACCATGCCTCGGGCACCCAGAAGAGGTGCGCTGCATCATGCATAAGCTAAAAGAACGGTACCTTGATGACACTAACGAGGAGCCCAGCCTGACGTCTAAAAGAGGAGTGCCATGTCTCAGGTACACTGAGGTGGCTCACCATCCCATGCTAAAATAAAAAAGGGGATGTGCATAACTCGGGTACCCCAAAGCGCAGGTGAGCCTCACGCCAAAGGGAAGAGGAGCATGCCTCGGGGTACCGATATCCCTGAACCTTACAGAACTAGGAACCGTGTGACAGCTCTGTTCAGTGTCCACTGGGCATGGTCCAAACCACAAGGATCAAGCCCTCCTTTATAGTGTTGCCTGTATATGCTCTGGGATCCTAGCAGCCGCTGCCGCAGCCACATGCAGTGTAAAACCTCCAGGTCCCAGCCACGGATACCTTCAACCAAAGGCTGGTGATCCGTGCAAGATCAGCACCTCCCAGGTGGGTTACTAGGATATTGGGAGGTGGTGCATCCCTAATGAACATAAGGGATGGGGTCAGTTCCAGCCACCTCGTGCTGCGGGGATCAAGTAGGCCGGTAGCCAGGTAGACCACGTACAAGGGGGCTTGCAACGACAGTGCAAGTCCTTGTCCCCATAGTCTCACCCCTTCCTTCCCTCCTTGGTTGGTACCAAGTGGTCCCCAGGGGAAGCGAGTAGCCGGCTGTGGTCATGGCCAGAGACGGCTTGGAGCTAAGCAAGGGAGTGGGGAACAGGCAATAGGCACAATAGACAAAGGCATTGGTGCAGACTACACCCCTGTAACTGTATGTGGCAGTGTAAATGGTGCACTAATTTGACCACAATACTCACAAGTTGCACCCCCCTTGGCCGCCCTTACCGGGGGTTCCGGCCTCTGGGGGGCATTGGAGCTCGCGATGGGAGTTGAGCTCTGAGCCATCGAAGGTCCAGGCCAGGTTACACCAGGTACTAGCAGAAGGCCCCTCCGGGGAGGCCGCACGGGGAGCTGCGGAGCACCAACAGGCGTAGGTGTGATGGCCTCTGGCAGCTCGACCCGGCTAAGGGCCTGCCACAGAGCATGGGCAGGCAAAGGGGGAGCGGCCGGATGTGGCCCTGCCCCGGGGGCATGAGGTGGTGAAGCAATTGTCTTGGAGGCTTCCAGGGCAGCAAGGCGGGCCATACGTGAATGATCGATCGAATCCTGCCCACCAAAACAATGTGGGCCAGATGCAACAGACAGCCCACATACAGCCTGTGCCCTAGAATGACCCACGAGCTGTGACCAAGCCCGTGGGCACCCACAACCGCAGTAGGGCCAGGCCGGGTAATCCAGCCCGTGGGTGGAGGGGCAAGGGCAGTACACGACCCCCACGCTGGGCAGCACTGGGCCACCCCGATCTAAAGCAATCATCATACTGATATAACACCCCATAGCACTTAGTGCACTCTATCGGTGGCTACAGGTTAATTAGGATTTCGCCCCCAACATACTGACCTTGGATGAACGAATCAACCTTGAGCCCATTCAGGATCACACCTCAACCCTTTGGCTGCAGAACAGCAACCTAACCACTACACCATCTGGGCTCTTACCATGATCCAAGGTCCATGGGGCTTGAAGCCCCTGGGGAGCCAGACTGCCCCACCCCTGCCTGAGTCTTCTGCCTGGACGGCAGTTAGGCAAGTGCCCAAACGACCTAATAAGTGGCAGTTGGGGGAGGGGGGAATAGGCCGGTTCGTTCGTTTCCTTGACAGAGATTACTCTGGGTTGAAATGATTTTTTGCAGGGGAATAATATCTTTTCCTTTTCTCAGCCGGGATTCGAATGCGCAGACCTCTAGAGACCTGCAAGGCTTTATTGCCGCCGAACCCACTGCGCCACTGCTGGCTCTTCGATTTGCCAGCCTGCCAGCTAATGAGGTGGGCTCCTTAACCACTTAGCCACCGCAGTCCTGACTCCTTTGAGCGAACTGGTTGGGGGCTTGGGCGAGCCCTTCTCCCGGCATGGGACTGTGCGGCCTTTTGGGTGGCTTGGCCACCCAGCAAAAGCGAGCCGGCGGAGTGGGTTCCCCCGCTCCGACATTCACTAAACTGCTTGCAATTCCAAGCAAGCAGGGTAAAAAAGCGACAGAGCTTTTCTAAAATGGCGAAGGGCCGCCTCGTGGCCACCCCTTTTATAAGCGGTTGGCCATGCCCCCTAACTACCCAGAAGTCTGAGTCCAGGGTGGGGCCCCCCGCAAAGAGCGTGGCGGCCATTTTGCCGCCGCGCTTGCCTTTGGTGGAAAGTTTGGGTATAAGTGTAATAAATAAATAAACTTTACACAATGACAATTGACACTGTTTTGTTGTACAGACGCTTCATGATTAGATGCATCTAAGAGATTGTAGGTGCCTTTTTTGCCAATCAGTTATGAGCATGTTACTTGGCTGTGTGCTTTGCTTTTCAAAGGGTAGCTGTCTATGTTTACCACAGAGGTTGTTCATGCAAATCAAAACTCTCATTTCTAAAGATAGTTCTTGCTTCATTCTTGCTTTGAATCTCATGGGCTTCAACATTTCTCACTGAATTGTGTTTTTTTTTGTTGAGACAACCTTAAATAAATAAAATGGAAGTACTTAGTGAGTATTTTTTACCTTTTAGCTCAGGCATTGAACTGCTCTGCCCACAAAGGATAATTCTATCTCTTGGCCTTCTTCACTGGCTTTCTCATAAGAACATAGGAACATAAGAACAGCCTTGCTGGAACAGGCCACAGCCCATCCAGTCCAGCATTCTGTCTCACACAGTGGCTCACCATTTCCTTCAGGGTATTCCCAAGCAGATGCCTTCACCTGCTTAGGATTCCCTGGAAATGATATTGAGAGATATCCTGCCTATCTCTCCAACCCGGAGGTTGTCCTTAAGTATCCATAATTATAACCATTGATACTCTTGTCCTTCATGAACTTGTCTAATCCTTTCTTAAAGCTGTCAAGACTGACAGCTGTCACCACTTCTTCTGGCAGGGAGTTCCATAGACCAGTAATCCTCTGGGTGAAAAAGTACTTTCTCTTATTTGTTTGAGAACTAGTACCCAAAAGTTTCATGGAGTGTCCCCTAGTTCTAGTGTTATGTGATAGGGAAAACAGTTTTTCCTTATTTACTTTGTCCACACCATGCATGATTTTATAAACTTCAATCAGGTCACCTCTTAGACGTCGTTGTTCAAGAGTGAAGAGGCCCAACTGTTGCAGCCTCAGATGGTAAGGAAGGTGTTCCAGTCCCCTAATCATTCTGGTTGCCCTCCTCTGCACTTTTTCCAGCTCCATAATATCCTTCTGGAGGTATGGCGACCAGAACTGTACACAGTATTCCAGATGGGGCCTCACCATAGATTTATAAAGAGGCAAAATGACACTTGCTGACTTATTTTCTATACCCTTCCTAATGATCCCTAGCATTGAGTTTGCTTTTTTCACTGCTGAGGCACACTGGGTTGACACCTTCATTGAGTTGTCCACCAGGACACCAAGGTCCCTTTCCTGGTTTGTCGCAGAGAGTTCAGACCCCATCAGTTTATAAATGTAATTGGGGTTTTTTGCCCCAACATGCATCACTCTGCACTTACTAATGTTGAAACTCATTTGCCACTGTTTTCCCCACTCCCCCAGAGTTGCGAGATCCCTCTGGAGCTCCTCAAAATCTCTCACAGTTTTCACTACCCTGTATAATTTAATGTCGTCAGCAAATTTGGCTACCTTGCTTTTTACTCCTACCTCTAGATCATTTATGAAGAGGTTGAAAAGCAGGGGTCCCAGTACTGAACCTTGGGGGACCCCACTCTTTACTTCCCTCCACTTGGAGAAGTGTCCATTTAGTGCTACCCTCTGTTTCCTGTCCCTTAGCCAGTTGCTGATCCAGGACAAGACCTGTCCCTTTATTCCATGACTGGTAAGTTTATTCAAGAGCCTTTGGTGTGGGACCTTGTCAAAAGCCTTCTGAAAGTCCAGATAAACAATGTCAACTGGATCCCCCTTATCCACATGCTTGTTGACACTCTCAAAAAATTCCAACAGATTAGTGAGGCATGATTTGCCCTTGCAAAAGCCATGTTGGCTCTCCTTTAGCAGCGCCTTCTCTTCTATGTGCCTATTAATTCTATCTTTTAGGATGGTTTCCATCACTTTACCTGGGACACATGTCAAACTGACAGGTCGGTAATTTCCTGGATCACCCCTGGATCCTTTTTTGAAAATTGGTGTTACATTCGCTACCTTCCAGTCATCAGGCACAAAGCCTGATTTGAGGGAAAGATTATATATTTTGGCTAGGAGATCAGCAATTTCATCTTTAAGTTCCCTGAGAACTCGTGGATGGATGCCATCTGGTCCTGGTGATTTGTTAGTGTTTAGCTTAACAAGACATGCAAGGACCTCCTCCCTGGTTATTTCTATGTGGCTTAATTCTTCGGTTTCCCTCCCTACGAAGATAGGCTCTGTTTTGGGCATGTGGTCTCTGTCTTTTTCAGTGAATACTGAAGCAAAGAATTCATTGAGTCTCTCTGCAATCTCTGTTTCCTCTTCCATTGTCATCTAATGGTCCAATGGCCTTCCTAGTTGGGTTCTTACTTCTAATGTAAGTAGGAATACCCTATTTCTATTGAACACATTAATATACAGCTACTGAATTTGTTCTAGTCTGTGTAACTGAGCCATTCAGCTCATTAGTGAATTCCATGCAATCCAACACCGCAATGCACCAACAAGTTGTCTGAGATCACTAAAAATGCCACAGGACAGAATGGAAGGTGATTATATGACAGTGATTGGAGTTACATGGGAGTTTTATTCTGTCTCAAGCACTATAGTTCCCAGGTTTTCCCAAGCAACATGGTGTTGGTGGCATTGATGAGGACTGGTTTTTATTAGATATAAATATATTATAGTTACATAGAAATATAGTACATCTTACACAGAGATTGCATTTATTCTTCTTGTATCTACCCTTTTTGAAACACTATACCTATATACAGTGGAACTCCGGATAACAACAGCACCGGATAAGGCCAAATCTGTATAACAACGCGTTCGTTATGCAACACGTGATGCTCCACATAATGATGAAAAAACACCAAAAAATGTCATTATGTAGGGCATTTGGTATCAATGCTTAAAGAAGTCTTTGTTATTTCTCTGAGTATTTTTAGCTATACGCTCCTCAAAGTCTTGCTTTGCTTTCCTGATTGTTGCCTTGCATTTGTTCTGCCAGAATGTATGTTTCTGCCTGCTGTCCTCATTCGGACAAGCCTTCCATCTTCTAAATGAGCTTTTCTTGCTCTTGATCACTTCCCGAACAGCTCCTGTAAGCCACATTGGAGTCCTCTTGGACCTGGCAGTGTCCTTTTTCCTTTTGGGTATGCATTCCAATTGGGCCTCTGTTATTGTTTTTGTAAACAGCCTCCATGCCTCTTGTAGTGTTTGGACTCTCTCAATTTTCCCTTTCAGCTTCTTTTTTACTAGTTTCCTCAACTTTGGGAAATTTCCTTTTTGAAAATTTAAGGTCTCTGTGTTAGATTTTATCAGTGACTTGCGGTCTATGATCAAGTTAAACATAATTGAGTTGTGGTCACTGTTCCCTATTGGATCAGTCACATTAACAGCTTGCACCAGATCCTGAGTATTATTCAGGATCAAGTCAAGGATTCTTGTACCTCGAGTTGGGTCTTCAACCATCTGTCCCAGGGAACAATCATTTAGCATATCTAGGAACTTTATCTCTTCATCATGTGCTGAACAACAGTTCACCCAGTCTATGTGAGGGTAATTGAAGTCCCCCATTATAACCAGGCTTCCCTTCTTGGATGCCTCCTTTACAACATTCTCCAACTGCCAGTCTCCCTCAAGAGTTTGGGTCGGAGGCCGATAGTATATGCCTACTGTTAGACCATCCTTGTGGCCTGGTACTCTTACCCACAGAGCTTCTAATGGTGACTCCAAATCACCTAGATATTCCAATTCATACGATTTTATCACTTCTTTGACATACAAGGCTACACCACCTCCCGTTTGCCCCTTCCTATCCTTCCTGTACAGTTTGTAGCCTGGGATAACTGTATCCCATTGGTTATCATCCGTCCACCAGGTTTCAGTGATACCAATAATATCAATATTCTTATCTATTGCTAAGTATTCCAGCTCCCCTATTTTGTTCCGGAGGCTTCTGGCATTTGTATACAAGCATTTATATATGCTTTTCTGACACAGTCTTTTGTGTTCAGTTGCATTGTTAGACTGCCTCTTGCATCCTTCTGCTAGAATGCTAGTGACTAGCTCCTCGCTCTGCTCAGTAATTTTTGCATCCTCCTCACTACCCAAGTACACACTTTCCCGAACCGGATGCTGCCCAGCTCCTGTCGGCTTTCCCCCAGTTATCAGTTTAAAAGCTGCTCTGCAGCCTTTTTGATGTTGAGCGCCAGCAATCTGGTCCCATCATGGTTCAAATGCAACCCATCCCTCCTAAACAGATTTGGCTTGTCCCAAAATGTTCTCCAGTTCCTGACAAATCTGAAACCCTCCTCTCGACACCACCGCCTCATCCATGCATTGAGGCTTCTGAGCTCTGCCTGCCTGGTAGGTCCTGCGCGAGGGACAGGCAGCACTTCTGAAAATGCTATCTTGGAAGTCCGGGACTTCAATCTTCTTCCTAACAACCTGAATTTGGCTTCCAGGACAGACCTCTTGGCCTTCCCAACATCATTGGTACCAATGTGTACCATGACAACTGGCTCGTATTCACCCCAGAAATCAGTTTGATGCATACGAGCTTGAAACAACAGCTGTCTTTGCTATATGACTCTCTATAAACACTCCCTAAGGCACCTAAAGTTTTAAAATTTGATTTTAAAAAAGTTAAATGACAAAATCATCCATCTTCAGTTCCAAATCTCCTTCAGTGAGCCAGTGTTATATGTTTACCTATTATTGATCTTGAAATAAATATAAAAGAATAAACTTATGAAATATTCTATAAGACTTGCTAGATAAAATACTTGATAAAACAAACAATTTAGAGTAATTCTGAAACGAGATAAATTTCTATTTTAAATGCTACAATTGGGGATCTTATAGTAGGAACCTGTGGTTCTAGTATGTTTTTAAGTAAGTAAATATGGCCAAACATCCTGGAAGGAAGGAAGGAAGGAAGGAAGGAAGGAAGGAAGGAAGGAAGGAAGGAAGGAAGGAAGGAAGGAAGGAAGGAAGGAAGGAAGGAAGGAAGGAAGGAAGGAAGGAAGGAAGGAAGGAAGGAAGGAAGGAAGGAAGGAAGGAAGGAAGGAAGGAAGGAAGGAAGGAAGGAAGGAAGGAAGGAAGGAAGGAAGGAAGGAAGGAAGGAAGGAAGGAAGGAAGGAAGGAAGGAAGGAAGGAAGGAAGGAAGGAAGGAAGGAAGGAAGGAAGGAAGGAAGGAAGGAAGGAAGGAAGGAAGGAAGGAAGGAAGGAAGGAAGGAAGGAAGGAAGGAAGGAAGGAAGGAAGGAAGGAAGGAAGGAAGGAAGGAAGGAAGGAAGGAAGGAAGGAAGGAAGGAAGGAAGGAAGGAAGGAAGGAAGGAAGGAAGGAAGGAAGGAAGGAAGGAAGGAAGGAAGGAAGGAAGGAAGGAAGGAAGGAAGGAAGGAAGGAAGGAAGGAAGGAAGGAAGGAAGGAAGGAAGGAAGGAAGGAAGGAAGGAAGGAAGGAAGGAAGGAAGGAAGGAAGGAAGGAAGGAAGGAAGGAAGGAAGGAAGGAAGGAAGGAAGGAAGGAAGGAAGGAAGGAAGGAAGGAAGGAAGGAAGGAAGGAAGGAAGGAAGGAAGGAAGGAAGGAAGGAAGGAAGGAAGGAAGGAAGGAAGGAAGGAAGGAAGGAAGGAAGGAAGGAAGGAAGGAAGGAAGGAAGGAAGGAAGGAAGGAAGGAAGGAAGGAAGGAAGGAAGGAAGGAAGGAAGGAAGGAAGGAAGGAAGGAAGGAAGGAAGGAAGGAAGGAAGGAAGGAAGGAAGGAAGGAAGGAAGGAAGGAAGGAAGGAAGGAAGGAAGGAAGGAAGGAAGGAAGGAAGGAAGGAAGGAAGGAAGGAAGGAAGGAAGGAAGGAAGGAAGGAAGGAAGGAAGGAAGGAAGGAAGGAAGGAAGGAAGGAAGGAAGGAAGGAAGGAAGGAAGGAAGGAAGGAAGGAAGGAAGGAAGGAAGGAAGGAAGGAAGGAAGGAAGGAAGGAAGCGTTTTAAGAAATCTCTCATGCCTTCATTTCATTGTTTTCTTGATTCCCAATTCTTTTTCTTCCTTTGCTTCCATTGTATCAGATGGAAAAACTGTTTTTTTTAAATGTCTCTTATACTGACTTGTGTTAAAGCATAGGTTTCATTTTCTGATTTATTTTTTCTTTAAAATGTATGTCCCCGCACTTTCAAAGCATTTTTGTCTGTGGCTATAACATGTTTGTGTACATTTTCAGATAGACATTTTAAGTTGTGTGCATTTACCTGTGTATATTGGGGAAATGTCAAAGAGAAAGAGAAGGATCTGCTGCTAGCAAACCTTTCCATGTAATGGGAAAGGGAAAGATAAAAGCATGGTCTCATCAGCAGTCTTGCAGGCCACAAAATGGATACATTTGTTTTTTGTAAATGGAGTTGATATAAATTTATGTTCCACTCCTAGCACTAATGGAGCACATCAGCTGTTCCACCCACACTATTTGACTTCTGTGGTTTGCATTATGGAACAAACAACAAACTAAATGGTGAAGTCACTAGCAGAAAAGGACTGCAGAGGAGGAAAAATCTAGAAGTACTGTGGAAATTCATCTGTATTTGTTTTTATATTTATGTAAAAATTGGGGTGTTTTTCCAACCCCGAGGAGAAAAGTGGTGGGAACACAGGATGACATTTTCCCATCACCTTGTGTTGGGGGCTGGATATAGCATAGAGTAGATCTCTCAAGCAGCCTCTTTGACCATTTTGGAGCTGATGACCTATCCACCCTCTTGTTCCAGAGTACTCATGTGGGATGTCATGAAGGGGCCAGGTCAGAATTTTATCAGCCCAATTCCCAGATTGGCATTGAAGGAACTGGGTAGTTTTTTGCCGGTGTGCTTCCGGGTGCAATTCAAGGTGCTGGTAATGACCTTTAAAGCCCTTCATGTTAGTGGACCAGGATACTTAAGAGACTGCTTAACCCAAAATCATCTGCCCATCCTACAAGATCAGACCAGAGGGGCTTCCTAGTGGGGCTTCCTGGTGGGGCTTCCTAGTGGGGCTTCCTAGTGGTTCCATCTGCCAGAGAGGCTCGTCTCTCTGGCACTAGAAGGAGGGCCTTCTCCGTGTCTGCTCTGGTCTTGTGGAACCTCTTGCCAACCAAGTTCTGCCTCCAGGCAGAGTTGCCAGCCTTCAGAAGGGCCTTAAACCCTGGTTAGCACAGCGGGTATCGGACACTGCTGGTATGGTAGACCTTCCCCCAGGCTTATATAAGGCCGTCTGAGTTTTTCAATTTTATAGGGAGGGTGTTTTAATCTGTTTTTAATGTTTTTTAAAGTTTTAATTGTTTAGTTCTGTATGATGAGGATGTTTTGTATTTTGAACTTTTGATACTGTTGTGAGCCACCTGGAGTCGCTTCAGTGAGGGAGATGGCAATACAAATACAGTGATAAATAAATGATAAATAAATAAAATAAGTAAACTGGCCCCAGTCCTTCATCAATTATTGTGTCCAGATAGTGCAGCTGAGTGAAATGGTTTCAAGTCATTGGGTCCCACAGGGCTCAGCCATCTCTCCAATGCTTTTTAACCACTATGACAGGCCATTGGAGGAAGACATCTGGAGATTTAGAGTTTGCTGTCATCAATATGCTGATGGCATGCAACTCTATCTCTCTTTTTCACTTCTGCAGTGGATGCCATTGAAGTCCTGGAGTGCATGGCCTTGTGATGGATTGGATGATGACAAATAAGATGAAACTGAATTAGGCAAGATGTAGATGCTACTGTTAGGGAGTGTTCTGTCCAGTGGTGGGCTTCAGCAGGTTTGCATCAGTTCGCCAGAATTGGTAGCAGAAATTCTGGCTGGCCCCACTGTTATGTCCGGCCCTTATAAGCACCAGTCCAGACAACGATGAACAAAACAGCAACAAGTCTTTATTCAACAGTCTTTTAGAGATGAGCTTACAAAGTGCTCCAGACACAGAGATGGCTACACAATCCCAGTGGAACCAGTCCCTCTGGACTCTTGCCATGGATGAGGCAATATCTAGCTAGCATAGGAGCATAGCATAATGGAGGAGACCCAGGCTTAGCACTAGCTGGCTACCTGTAATGGAGTGAGAAGTGTAGATCTGGTCCAGCCCCACCCTTGTTTAGTAATGGGGCTTATATAGTGTCTTGCAGGCGCACCCCCCAATAAAGGACTCAGACACCAATGAAAGTGGATAACGGCATTGGGCCACATTTATTGATTCATGCCCTAGTCTGAATTATAAATTTCTATTGGTAATTGACCAATTATAATTCTTAAGGCAAGCAGGCCGAAGTAACACTGGTAAGGTACCACCCAAAATTGCCAACGGCAATTGTTACAATGTATCTATTTGTATCAATTTGTTTGTTGACAACAAACAAATTGTTGACCATAGCCAATATCTAACTAATGACCCCACCCTCTGACGCGTATCCGTAAAATCACGGGGTGATGCATGCTGTCTAGCTGTAGCCATCACCCCGTCGCCTGGTTCGTCGTTGACCGGACAACGTTTAACCAACTTATACCTGTCTAGTGTTGTCCAGTCAATTGCGAACCTGCCGTATACCTGTGGGTCATAAATGTTTACCTTACCAGTGCTACCCGCCCATGTGACCAAAGTCAACAGCAGCAACAGAAAAACCCCTATATCAAACCATAGCAACAGTGTGGGATGGGCGAAAAAACCAGGACCCAAGAGCCAATTGTGAGTCCCAGCCAAAAATTCCCACCCGGCCCCGAAGCGACCAAACTATCACACTGTTAACTAGGGAGGGGGTGGAGGGGAAAAACTTCTCCGCTCCGTCGCTTCACAAAATGGCAGCTCGGCTGCCTCGTGGCCGCCCCTTATATAAGGGTGCTGGCCACGCCCCCTAACTACCCGGATGTCTTTGTCCGGTGGGGGGGGGGGCGCAAAGGGCTCGGCGGCCATTTTGGCGCCGCGCTTGCATTGCAGGCGCACCCCCCAATAAAGGACTCAGACACCAATGAAAGTGGATAACGGCATTGGGCCACATTTATTGATTCATGCCCTAGTCCGAATTATAAATTTCTATTGGTAATTGACCAATTATAATTCTTAAGGCAAGCAGGCCAAAGTAACACTGGTAAGGTACCACCCAAAATTGCCAACGGCAATTGTTACAATGTATCTATTTGTATCAATTTGTTTGTTGACAACAAACAAATTGTTGACCGTAGTCAATATCTAACTAATGACCCCACCCTCTGACGCGTATCCGTAAAATCACGGGGTGATGCATGCTGTCTAGCTGTAGCCATCACCCCGTCGCCTGGTTCGTCATTGACCGGACAACGTTTAACCAACTTATACCTGTCTAGTGTTGTCCAGTCAATTGCGAACCTGCCGTATACCTGTGGGTCATAAATGTTTACCTTACCAGTGCTACCCGCCACACGGGGAGGCTTCCCAGAAGATTCACCGCCCCCCCCCAAGACCGTCAGCTCGGTAAACAGGCCTGCTCGCCAGTCCACTAACAAGAGGTCCATACCTCCCTGCGACAGATGGGCCCCATCCCCTGAGTAAAAGCTCGTAATTTTGGAGATTGATGTCGGGGAGGCGAATGACGCGTCCCCCACCTTTGTCGAAAAGGAACCGGGCAATAGCCCCGTTCACGGAGCATCGGCTCGGCCAAGAGCCTCGAGGCCGCACGCCCCCCTGTAAGCGTACCGCGGTAACGTGTCCGATCAATTGAGGGTTGGGGCAGGCCACACATAACGTGAGTGGGGCAGGTCACTGCAAATCGCAAGCTTCCGCGATAGGCCAGTGACCCGCCCTAAGCCATCACCCCCAAGGTACATAACCAGGACACCCAGCGAGTCAGCATCCCTGATGTAGAAAAGGAATGGCAACAGTTCCCGCCATAACATGCCGCGCTTACCATACCACCTGAGACGTGCGGATGCACCCAGTCCCAGTCGGGGTCCCCACTCTGTCGCCGCAGCGTAACGCGCTGCCCTATGCAGCGTAACGCGCTGCCCTGTGCAGCGTAACGCGCTGCCCTGTGCAGCGTAACGCGCTGCCCTGTGCAGTGTAACGCGCTGCCCTGTGCAGCGTAACGCGCTGCCCTGTGCACATGGCTATGGCCCACCAGGCACACTGTCACCGGTGTAATACGACACCCAGGGTCTGTCAAGGAAAAAAAAAGGGGGGGAGAAACAGTGCAGTGACTAAACTGGTACTCACGGTTGAAGAGGGCGAACACAAACTGAAAACATTGTGATCCCCACCCTCCCATGCGGCGTATGTCAGCCCCGGAGTACCCAAAAACAGCTGCAGTAGAAGCCGGCCCTATCCTGAATGAATGGGTGGCGCAACGAGCCCCAGGGAGGCCAACACTGGCTAGTGCCTACCGGCACCCTCCAAAATTGAAATTTAGTAAGGGGAGACCCATCTAGGTGACAGAAAAAACGGGCCATGGTGCGTGCCACACAGTGCAAGGAACTCCTGTAGGGCACCAACCGGACAGATGTCTGCCAAAGAACACCGTAGCAGTCTTATTCCACTGCCTACGCCATGCTGATCCGTCTTAGAGGAGCGTATCCTCAACTGAGCCCAGTCTTTGGCCACATAGACATCTTCGAGTTCCAGTGCCCTACGACTAGCATCCGCCTTAGACAGCATCACAAACTCGCTGATGCGGAGCGCTCCAAAAAAGGCCACCGTTGTAGCCGCATGAAACAGGGCTGCCTCATACCTATCAAAACATAGGTCCTGCCAGCCCCGTGCCAGTTGGGTAAGAACCCCTGGGAAAATTGGGTGGCGGTCGTCCGGGCTACGCCCACGCTCCCGCACCCACCCCTCCAAAACGTATCTCACACGGAAGTCAGCGATACTGTCCACATGTCCACCTACTTTGGCCATAAAAGCCAGCGCTGACAGCCTGGATGCTATGGTTCGAGGTGCAAGGCCCTGGGAATGCAGGTCAACCATGAATTGAAGTATATGGGCCACCGGGATAGGCCAGGTATCTGGCAGCCGGAATTGGGCACAGAACGCCCTGAAAGAATTGAATGCGTGTTGATACGCCTTATGCGTGCGTGGCGCTAGCGACATGCCGATCGCCCGGTTCACCTCTCCTTGCCAAAGGTCCATATCTCGTCCGGGAGTGGCAAGGGAAATTCCTCTGCATCCGGGGCCAAGGCGCGGAACCGGGAGATCTGCAGGCGGGACAAAGCATCAGCGATATCGTTATTGACCCCCAGGACATGCCTGGCCCGGAACAGTACATTAAGGCGCAGGCTGCACAATACAAACTGGCGCACCAAGTCCATCACCCTGGGTGATTTGGAAGTCTGTGAGTTGACAATGCGGACAACGGCCGCATTGTCACACCAGAAATGAATGACCGAGTTGGCCCACTCATCACCCCATAGCATCAAGGCCCCCAGAATGGGAAAAAATTCCAGGTACGTGAGGTTCCGCAGGCGCCCCGTACCTGACCAGGCTGGTGGCCACCCACCATAGGCCCACTTCCCATTGAAGTACATCCCATAACCCAGGGACCCAGAGGCATCGGACTGTATCTGGAAACGAGGGGAAGCCAGAAGATCAGACCTCCAAAATGACACCCCATTGAACTCCTTCAGGAACTGGAGCCAGATAAGCATATCTGCCTTAATGCCCTGGGTTAGTCTGACCCTATGGTGGGGCCTGGACAAGCCTGTCATGGCGTCGCACAAGCACCGGGCAAATGCCCTGCCCGGTGCGACCACCCTGCAAGCGAAATTGAGATGACCATGCAACACCTGCAGATCCCTCAGTGATGCCTTGCGTTTAGCAAGCAAGTCCGAGATAAGGGCCACTATCCTTGACACCTTATCCCCTGGTAACCTAGAAGCCTGCGCTACCGTGTCAATCTCCACCCCCAAGAAGGCTAGCTGTGTAGATGGGCCCTCGGTCTTTTCGGGCGCTAAAAAGACACCCAGTTCCTCCATTAGCGTCTGAAATGTGTTGAGGAGACGTGTGCACGTGTCCCAGCCCCGTTCACCCCCGAATAAAAAATCATCCAGGTAATGGGCTACAGACCGGGACCCTGACCTGCGGACAAAAGCCCACTGTAGGAAGGTGCTAAAACGCTCGAAGGCCGAGCACGATATGGAACAGCCAAAAGGCATGGCCTTATCGAAATAATATTCACCCCTGAACTTAAAACCCAGCAACTCAAAGTCACCCGGGTGAACCAGCAGGAGGTGAAAAGCAGACTTAATGTCGCACTTAGCCAACAGCGCACCGGGGCCACATGAGCGCACCATGCGCAGCGCTTGGTCAAAATATGTATACCTGACCGAGCAAAGGTCATCAGGTATAGCATCATTGACCGATCGGCCGGCTGGGTAGGACAAGTGATGGATCAGGCAGAACTCGCCCGGTGACTTCTTGGGGACCAAGCCCAAGGGTGACACTTTAAGGTTGGGGAACGGGGGTGCAGGGAAAGGGCCAGCGACCCTGCCCGCATCAACCTCCTTAGAAATGCTGGCGGCAGCCACCTCCTCCCTCCCCTTAAGGGACAAAAGGTTGGGGGCATCTTGGGGGGACCTATCACCCTGGAAAGGAATACGGAACCCCAGTCAAAAACCTTGAAGGAGGTAAACCGCATCTGCCTCCCTCGGGTACGATGCGAGCCAACACTCCAGCATGTCCACATTAATTGGGGAGGGGGCCTTTCGGTGGACCAGCTCCCTCTGCGGCAGTCTTGCCAGCCCCTTGTCCGCCCCTACCTTTGCCCCACACCCCTCCAGGCCTGGGGCAGGCGGAGGCCGCATGGGGGCCAGCACAAGAGGGACACTCATGCCTGTACCGGCAATTCTTCCTACTGCAGGAACCATTGGACGAGAAAGTCCAGCACAGCAGGCGGGCTGGAACCCCCTGCCCCGCCACCTGGTGGGGTGTCTGTGCTGGGGCCGCTCGCTGGACCGCATGTCCACAATGGTATCTGTCCCCAGGCGCAGGGCGCGTGGGAGTCATATACAGAAGCCACAGCTTCTGGCAGGGCTCATCCCACCTCATCTCAGGGTGCAGGGGAATCCGCATACGGAATTCCTCATCGTAAGCCAACCATGACGGGCCCGGGAAGTCGACCATCGCCCGGTAAATGTTGTCCAAATACTGGACCATCGGAATTGCCAAATCCGGCCGGGCCCTGAGGTAGACCGCCATGTATATAAGGTACGCCGGCAACCAATTGGCCCACGTACGTGGCGGCTTACGACGACGTGCCTGTTCCTTATCCTTCTCATCCTGCACCTCCCTCTCCTCTCTGGTGGGCTCTCTGTTAAGAAGGGAGAAGATGTCGACATACTCCCCACGCCAGATCTTCTCTTTGGTGGCCTGGGCCAAATGGTCCCCCAGGGGCAAGGAATACCCTGCTGTCGGCAATGCTGACACCGGCACAGTGGGAACCACGGGGATCTGAAAAGGAGCCTGGACCAACCCAGCCACCCCTAACACATTCCCAACTGAATAAGAGGTACCACCCAAAACTGGGCCCTGGGTGAGCGGTGAAGTCGCGAGGTGGGACGTCGGCGACTGAACCGTCGCACCACCCATGCGAGGCCACGGCCACTGGAATGCCCCCCCCAACGTGGGTAGGTGTGTGGGTGCACTAGATTGAACCGCATACTCACATGCAGCACCCCCGCGGGCCGCCCCCACCGGGGGTTCCGGCCCGCTGGGGGCGTCAGAGCTCACGACCGCAATTGAGCTCATCGACGGGGCCTGACCAGCATCAGCCTGTTGAGTGGGGAGCTGCGAGGCAGTGGCCGAAGCCAGCCCATGCGCCTCGGGCAGCTCGACCTGTCCTGCCGCCTGCCGCTGACCGGCAGACAATGGATCAACCTGCACCCCAAAAGGCACCCCCGGGTGGCTAACCCTCATGAGGGATGCCTCGAGGGCCGCAACGCGGGCCAGAAGGGCCTCAACACTAACGTAGCCCCCTAAGCCAAGTGGGGGCGAAGGGCCAGCCGGCCCACTGGGTGCAGGCGCCGGTCCAGGTCCCTGGACCCCGGGGCCCATATACGGCCACGACCCCAGGCCCGGCCCCTGCAGGGCCGGGGGGGGTACCCTGCCAGGGGAGGGAACCCAGCCACCCCCCATGGCTGAAACCCCCCGCAGGAAGCTGCGGACCCATGGAAGAAGGCCCCGCAGAATGGGCCGTGCCAGAGGCAGTGGCCACTGCTTGCGGACCAGGGGCCGCGGCCCCAGCTGGGCCGGTACGCAGACCCCCGGCCTCGGGCCAAGGGGTAATTAACCCCATCCCACCGGTCCCGGTGGGCTCAGGCAAAGGAGGCTGCTGGGGAGGCGCAGCCGCGGTCCTCCGACCCGGCTGGCGCCTCCGCGCAGAACGAGCCGCGTTCGCAGTCGCCTTCTTCTTCGAGGGCATAGCAGCTAACAATGGGAAGCCTAAAAGTCAAGAAAATCAGCAGCCAGAGGCTTCCCCGAGCAAGGCAAGAGCGACGGAGGTAAGAGAGAAAAACTTCTCCGCTCCATCGCTTCGCAAAATGGCAGCTCGGCTGCCTCGTGGCCGCCCCTTATATAAGGGTGCTGGCCACGCCCCCTAACTACCCGGATGTCTTTGTCCGGTGGGGGGGGGGCGCAAAGGGCGCGGCGGCCATTTTGGCGCCACGCTTGCATTCTCAGTGGTGGCTCTTTGACACAAAGTAGCGACCCGCCGGATAACCATGACTAACCAATCATAACAGGTTATATATGAAACTAACCAATAGAGAACAGGGTCCAAAACTGTAACCAATCACAGGGCTTGGATTAGCATAATCAGCGCACCCAGGAACAGGGGATTTCGCACCACTTTAGACTCCTAATATGGATGGCGGGAAACTGCCATTTTCCTCTTGCAAGGTGCCACCCATGCTACTTGCAAATGTGCCTCAATACACAACACCCGCCTATCCAAGTTTTGAGATAAAGTAGTCCTAAGTCAGGTGCAATTCAGGGCTTCCCTCTGGCCATGCCCACCATACCACGCCCACAGAGTAGGTAGTAAAAAAAAATGATTCCCACCACTGGTTCTGTCTGCTTGGAGCACTAGGTAGGAGCATATCACACTTCCTCTTGGGGAACAGGCTCATGCTCTGGGAGTTTTGCCAGACCCGGCTTTTTCAATGGAATCACAAACATCTGGTCTGTCCTGGTCCGCATTTCACCAGCTGTGGCAGATTGCCCAATTGGAACCATTCCTGGACAGGAGGTTTCTCACAACACTGGTTCATGCATTTGTGATCTCAAAAAATAATAATTAATACAATTCTATCTACATATGTGAGGCTGCCATTGAGTTTGGTACAGAAGCTGCAAAAGTCCAGAATTAAATGGACAGATTGATCATGGGGGTGAATACATTTGATTGTATCTACTTGTCAAGCCTCTTCACCTCTTTCACTGGAAGAAACCCAAAGTTTGTTAGATTCAGCTGTACCATGATGTATTTACTCTTTCCCCAACACATTCAGTTAAGAAGGAAATTAAATTTCACCATAGGCCAGGGGTTCTCAACCTTTTAAAGCCAGGGGCCAGGTCACACTACCTCAGACAGCTTCAGGGGCTGGACAGCCATTTTGCCCTTCCTCCACCACATGGCACTTCTGGTTGTGGAGGAGGCGGTGGGGGCCACATGAAATGGTGTCATGGACTGCATTTGGCCCATGGGAATCCCTGCCATAGGGCATTTACCAGGGCATTTGATGATTTGAACAAATCTAAGTGGTAAACAATGCATTTACACAGCCCTGAATGTGTAAGAAGAAAATGTTGTTAACATAAGTAGATATGTGGTATAGCAAAAGTTAACTTTGAAATGTTATTTTTCAGGCTTTTTCAGGAAATACCAATGCAGACAGTGTGGTGTATTATAAACTTCAACATTCTATCAAAACAAGATTTCTGCGGTTTGTCCCTTTGGATTGGAATCCTAATGGTCGGATTGGGATGCGGATTGAGGTCTATGGCTGTGCTTACAGTAAGTGGTGTATCTATTCTCCATTGGCCAGAATGGATAACCTGAGCCCACAACTCCATGACAAAACATGAATTACGTGTACAACACCTGCAAATTGCATAAGCATATAACAGCTATCTACAAGTGTACAGTAGCCATGTATAGCCTGACATTTCAAAAGCTCTTCTGGGAATTGCTTTTTAAAGATTGTGCTGTTAGCAACTCAAAGATATTTGGAATAAACAAAATAAAAAATAATGTAAAGGCAAATTAATCCCTGACCACCATTGCTGATAATACATTACTGCCCCTTCTTTATGGTATAATTAATATTTCTCCCATTTGGCAATAAAAGTCCAGATGGTTTTTAGGAAGAATCACCTTACATTTATTCACAGTACAGTGATTGGCCAAGTACAAAAATATAATAAGTAAACAAATGGCACAGATAAGGTCCCTTTTAATGAAGCAACTTCACACTTTGTGGAACGCCTTTCAGTTGAAGGTCAGAAAAGAATAAATCTAGTAATGCTAACATTTGGAAAAGAAAATGCTAAGGTGGAAGAGAACAGTTTGTTATGAGTCATTAGTACAGTAATTCTAGGACTAGTATAGGGATTAGGAGTCCCTACCAATGCTAATGAATTTATTAATTGATTTTTATTTATCTGCTGCACTATGTCAAGAATAGGTGACAACATATTTAAAATAGATTGAATATGTAATTTGTTCCACACTTGATGTCCTACTTTTAATGATCTAAATTTCCTAGAGGAAATGCACAGAGAGTTATAGGGTCTGTCTTTTAATTGTTGTTCCCAAAATAATATTCTTGTAATTTGATGGAATAGTTGACACAGTGGGTGTAGATCTGGGCAGACTATGCAGGATAACAGAGGACTCTGGTGTACTGTGTTCCATGGGGTTGCAAATGGTCAGACTTGACTGTGCAACCGAACAACAACAATTTGATTTTATGTGTGTTTATTGGATGGAATATCAATTGAGTTGGACAGGAGCAACTTCCAGGCAAGGCAGCATTGGATAGAGGCCTCGTTCATTTGGTGATAGGGACAAAGAACTGGGATAAAAGCAGTGGCGGGATTCAGCAGGTTTGCCCCAGTTCACCAGAACCGGTAGCAGAAATTCTGGCTGGCCGCGCCCATCCAAGTTTTGAAATAAAGTAGTCCTAATTCAGGTGCAATGCAGGGCTTTTCCCCTGTCTACACCCACCATACCACACCCACTGAGTAGGTAGTTTAAAAAATTTGAATCCCACCACTGGATAATAGCAGCAACTTGGGCTTGAAAAGAAGCCTTTATATAGTGCTTATAGCTTGGGAGGTGCTGCCTGATATTTAATAAGTGAAAGAGGAAAAACCGATTGAGGCTATATTGGGTCACCAACAATATTTTTATACTGATTGCAGTCATATCTTCAGTAAATAATAATATCTGTGTAGACTTCAAAAAGTTTATTCATGAGTTTTTTGTCTTCAAAGAGTTTATTCAAGAGTTAAAAAGTCCTCCGGATTAGAAACTTTTTTCGAGTACATTCTTCATCAGAACAATATTGACTGTAAATACAAAAGTGAAGAAAATGATGTACCAAGTGTGCTTGATTTGACTGCTATCTGTTCCTTTATGTATTTCCAAGCCAGGCTTTGACAGATTGTGGCAGATATTATTTCAGATATATTTTTGGTCTAAAATCTTTTCTTTTTCATGAACTGAGTATATAGAACCTTGAAAGGGACTAGATAAAGTGTCAGGAGACAAAATAAAAGAAAGAGCTCCTTCTTAACGTCCATTTATTGTCTGACAACTAGGACAGTTTATATATGAGAAATATTCACATACATATTTGCAGAACAAGATGTTCCCTTATGCTGTTCAGAAACATAAAAAAAAACTGTTGTTGTTTTTTCAAATTCATTTTTGCTGTAATCAATGGTAAGAATGCTGCTCCCCCTGTGGCTTAGTTGTTAAGATGCTGAGCTTGGAGACTGGAAGGTCGGGTTTTGATACCAAAGGGCTGCACTTGGGGGCATGAAAGGAGCCTCATTCGGGCATCCCCTGAGCAGAGTTTCTCCAGCAAAAATCCTTTCAACCCAGAGTAATCTCTGACATGAAATAGTAAGAATTTGGAGCATGCACTCAATTAATTCCTCTTCCTGCATACAATGAAAATTAATCCTTTTCCCTTCCCACAAAGCCTGGCAAGAAGTTTCATGAAAGTAACGTTCATGCAGTTAACAGTTTTGGGAAATGGGAAAATTCATCCATTCTTTTGTTAATTATGCCCAAGGAAAAGTGATTTTGCTCTTTCTTGCAACTGGCCTTTCACTAAGGTCTATGACCTGGCCAATGTAGATTTTTTTTTTTTTAAAAAAAGGAGGTACTTGATATCATCTTCTCTCAGCTTCTTTGAAAAAGTACCACTTGGCTATAAGGGAGGAAGTTTGTAACATGCAGCCCATGCACACCTACATCAACTATTTGCTCCTCATCTTCCTAGACAAAGGAAACTTTGGATGTCACAGTAAAAATAAATGGTGTGCCATCTAATGGTTTCCCCTCACCAAGGTATGACCTCTGCTGTCTTTCTGTTTCTGTTTCTTTTGCTCTAGGTTCCATCACTGTCTCACAATGTCTGATCTTCAGAGCTCATCGAAGAGCTCCTGCCTCAGTAAAAGTGCAGTTACTAATATGCCCTAGCAGCAGACAAATGAGAAAACATTCTCCTAGGGTGGGCCATGCCTGGTTTCAGTTTGTTTCCAGCAGTGGTGCACCTCCTCTTACTGCATTAAAGAGGAGCCAGGCCACCTAAAAGAGCAGTGGTGCACATTCATGGGAAAAAGTTTCATGTTCTCCTCCTTATAATGCATGAAGAAAATCAAAGTTAAACTTTTCTCATTTTGTAATACAGCCCTTATCTCTGTTGCTTTCAGAGTCCGAAGTGGCAGATTTTGATGGGAAGAGTTTCCTGTTCTACAGATTTAACCCCAAAGCCACGACAGCTCTAAAAGACATAATTTTTCTGAAGTTTAAAACTAGTCAAAAAGATGGGATTCTGCTCCACAGAGAAGGACAGAATGGAGATCACATCACGTTGGCATTAGCTAATGGAAAGCTTTCCTTACTCATCAACATAGGTACCAAGTGCATATTCATACTGCACATCTACTTAACAATCTGTCTTGGGAGAAAAGAAAGAAAAGACAAAACTAACAATATAAGTTACTGTCAATGTTTTTTTAAATGCAAGAGACCTAACCATTTGTTTTTCTCCTCTTGAAGGTGATGCTAAAATGTATTCTGCTGATGCCCAGATTAATATTACTCTGGGTAGCCTTTTGGACGATCAGCATTGGCATTCAGTCCTCATTGAACATTTCAGTAATCAAGTGAACTTTACAGTTGATAAACACACTCACCATTTTCATGCAAAGGGAGAATTCAATTATTTGGACCTTGATTATGAGGTGTGAAAATTCTCTTTCATTTATTAGATTTGTTATCTTTGTTATGTAAATGCAAGTATGCACTTGAAGGAGACCATGGGCCATTTAGGAGAGTGTTCTAGCATTCAGATTCTTCTTAAAAGTATACTCTCTTTCATAAATAAATATGCTTCTCTCTGAGAATGTTTACTCTCAAAGGGCCTACAAATGTGCAAGTCCTTGAATTTTCTGTTTCAACAATAATCAGCCAAATTGTCCTTGTATTACTGTAATCTCTATAGGGTGTTAGAGGATATACTATTCCTTATATGTTATAGCACTACCATGTTGGAATTAGGATGTGAGTGCATGCAGGTACAGCAGTAGCAGGAAATGCAGTTTTGCACTTATTGGGGTAACAAAGATAATTTGCAACCTAAAGATCAGTACTCTGGATATTTATATAGAATGCAACACCTTTCCATTTACCAGTAGAGTCTTCAACTAGGACAACTATTGCAAGGCAAATGGAGTTTTAACACAAGACACCTTTTGGTTGGCATTAGCAGCTGGAAGGATACTGATCCTCCTGCATTGAGTCTCTACACTGCATCTAGCTAATCCTCTTGAGGCAGAAGGAAACACAAAACAGGTAGGCTAGAGAGGGAGGGGAATCCTCCACACTCCCTTGTTCTCTCCATACAGATACCAGCTTTGATCTATCGGATAGTGATGCCTCATGTGCCAAAATGGCTAGTTAGATCTCTGTTTGCTATTCACAACATATCCACATCCATCCCCCACTTACTGCTATACAGTAATACCTCATACAAAGTCCGCTTCATACAACATTGGATTCAAACAACATCGCCTAATTCCTTGAAAAAAGTTGCCTCATACAAAGTTGTGCAACTTTGTATGAGGCACTGGGGTTTTCCGAGGTTGCATTGTGCCTAGACAGCATAAAAGGTAGGACACATGCGTGCATTGCTCTTGTGGGTTTTGCATGAGGTGAAGAGTGTTTAGGAGTGGTTTTGAGCATGATTTTGGATTTTTTGATTTTTTTCGTCAGAATTTTTAGAAGCATTCCTGGTTTTTTTGCAGCATTCTTCAGGTTCTTGGACAATCAGGGTTGTTTGACATGTTTTTGTAATGTTTTTAGCCTTTAGACAATGATTTCTTAAAGTTCTGTCAGTTTCCTGTTTGTTTCCTTGACTTTGCCCTGAAGTCTGTGCTGTTACAGTACAATGTATCTCTATGGAAACAACGTTGTATGAGGCATCACGGCAAGGATTTGGACGTTGTATGAGGCATCGCGGTTAGGATTTTGCATGCCTCATACAAAGTCCAAATCCGTATAAAGTCCAAACGTGTGGAACCAAGTTTGGACGTTGTATGAGGTATCACTGTACTAGCAATGATGTTCATTACTACAGGCACTGGAAGGGTTAGGTAATAAGCCTGAGGACAAAACAGACAGGAAATGTAGTGCTATCTTGTCTCTAAAGCATCAGATAGTTTAAGTATGCAGTCTAGATCTCTAATTGTAAATGTACCAGAGTGCATTCAGATATTTTAAACATGTTGCCTTTTTTGTGCAAGAATGAGTCTGGAGCAGAAAGATTCCTATTCACAGGTAAACTCTGTACTATGACTAAGAACCTGACACAATCTAGGTTCCTGTTTCTTGGTATTGTTTACACAGAAGCTGAATCATCTCCTTTTTAGATTCAAAGCATGATCAAATAGAATAATATGGAAGCTTAATAAAGTGACTATTCTTCAGTGACAGAGTCTAAATGTAAAGATATTGTACCACAATATCACTGGAAAGGAGGGAACATGAACTAGTTAGCCTTGCCTACTGTTGATTCTGTCTGCCTGCCTACCAATTCCAACTGACATTAGTCACCATTCATTGGAGAGTACCTTTGCCTGCCCTTAATCAAAGTGAGATCATGCTCTACTGTTTGTAGAAGATAACAAATTGTACCTTTAATTTCTGCCTGAATGATACAATGTAATGTAACCATGGGGTTTTTGTGCATGAATGGGTTTGGACACCATAAGTACTTAAAAATATAGGGACGTTTCTTTATGCATCCAAATTCCACCTTTTTACTGTCTGGAAGGAGAAAATATGATTTTGTAAGACCTTCTGTGCAAAATATAGTACATGAGAGTGTGACTGAGTGTTGCTTAGTTTAAAAAAGATTATCAAATACATTTCTGAAATGTACACATATGCTTTTCTATTGATTTTTAATATTTCTGTGAGATTTCAGGTAAACAGTGACATGCCATGTGAAAGATATCTCACAATTTCATAAGAAAAATGTATATAATTGTGAAAATTGATTAAGACTTAGTGACATATGGCTCGCAAATTATGCATATGTTTCTAGGACTGTTGTCATATGCATCTTTACTTAAAAGTAACCCAGGTTTAATATAATTTAATCTTACATATGAATAAATATTTGCAGGATTACTCTATTATAAAAATTACCTTCTAAAGTAAATATTATTTTTCTTGATTGAAATGAGATGCTACCACTATTCAAAAATAGAGGCTAATGTGTTTAAAATATTTTATTTAGCCTTCACTGCCGTGCTGTCTCTGTGGTGTGTATTTTAATTTAAATTCTTTGACAATTGAAAATACATTTAAAAAATAGATTGATTCTAAATTGACCACTATGGAGTTGACACTGTTCTTCCATTGTTATCATTTTTGTTACCAACTTTGCAAGTAGATTGTCAGAAAATTATTTAATGCTGTTATTGATTTTTCTTCTTTTTCTAAGCTCAGCTTTGGAGGGATTGCAATGCCTGGAAAATCAGTGCTATTACCATGGAAAAACTTTCATGGATGTTTTGAAAATCTTTATTACAATGGTGTAAACATTATTGATTTGGTCAAGAGACATAAACCTCAAATCAACAGCATGGTAAGACATATTTGTATGCTTGTGTGTCTGTGTCTCTAGTGATAGATAGATAGATAGATAGATAGATAGATAGATAGATAGATAAATATAGCGAGATGCTGATGTAGATGGGCCAAAACTCTACTTGTTATCTTCTTCTTCTTTTGTTTAAAAAAGCTCAAATCACAACCTAAAGCTGTAACCCACAATTTCAGAGAGTCAACTGTATATAATGTCTTCAATTGTAAAATAAGTAGTGTAATGAAGTTCATATAAGAAATGTTTTTTTGCCCACATTGTTGCACCACCTAAAAATCTTTTTCACATCAGGAGGTCATACTGAATAAAGTGGTATATGATGTTTGGAGGTTGCTGTTGGAAGGGGAACAAGATATTGTTCTATGAACCTAATTTAACATCGTAAGAGCCATGCCTTTTATTTTATTTTTTTCCTCCCCTAGCTTCCTACTATCCTACACTTTGCAGGAGTCCTTGCTCCCAAGTCTCCACAGAGGCTCTTTAGTGGGTTTCAGTTGCTTTAGGGAAGTACACTTTCACTTATCATTGCAGGCATGGATGAGAAAGTGTGCTTTTCTTCTCCTCACCCTGTGAAGACAGCCTGGAACTTGTTACAATCTTAAATCATTTGTCACATGCTAAGATCATTTTTGTGCAAAATAACTGAGAAGCAAAGCAATAAAGCAACAAAGGAAATCAAATTGGGATGGCTACTACTCTATATCATGGCCTCAGATGGGTCAGGCACACATGCACACAAGCATGCACACACACACGTACGCATGCACACACACCTTTCTCGTATAAACCCAACATATCCTTTGTTGCCTACTTAATATGTTTATAGATCGGTTTTCTCCATCAGGAATGTACAGTTCCTGTTCACAACTAAATTCAAGAAAGTTTCTCACCAAAAGCACTAAAAGAGCAAGGCTGATAAATTTCCCAGGTGCAATTTTAACCAAACTCCATTTACTCACAGCTCATGGAACATTTATCAGCCCTGTATTATATGGATCAATACATAAGGACTACTTATGAAAGGACAACTTTTTAAAAGCTGGCTCACTACTTTTGTAAATTACATTTCCCATTTCTGCGGTAGCATTGCAGATTCTGGCAGGTCAGCCAGCTGTTTACAATTGATCAGGAAACCAAATTGTATATTTGTTGAATATTGTGGCAACTCTTCTTTAGGTAATAAATTAATGCACCTATGAATACCACTCAGCTATAGCTCCACAGGACCTTAGTTCCATTCACAGAATTAACAACAACACAAATGGCATTCAAAAGCAGTCACAGACAACCTGCTCAAAAGGAAGTCTCAGGTAAAGGCAACAGACAGCTCAAATGTTTACCTTATGTTGTGTTTGTGTGGTTCCACCTCACTGCTGGGACTGCAGTGGCTCAAGTGGCTAAGACACTGACTGGAAGGCAGGAGGTCAGCAGTTCGATTCCCGAGTACTGCAGGATGGAATGAGCTCCCGTCTCTGTCCCAGCTCCTGCCAACCTAGCAGTTTAAAAGCAAAAAATTGCAAGTAGATAAATAGGGACCACTTCCATGGGAAGATAAACAGCATTCCATGCACTCCGGTGTCTAGTCATGCCTGCCACATGGCCACAGAAATGTCTGCAGAAGTAGACAGTGCTGGCTCTTCAGCTATGAAACAGAGATGAGCACTGAACCCTAGAGTTGGATATGACTGGCTTTCGAGCAAGTGTGACCTTTACCCTTTGTCTCACTGCTTGCACAGAAGGAAAACATTCATAGCAATAAAAGCCTTTCAGTTGACACTACTAGCAACCACGTGTGGAGATCAAAACACTAAATCTCTCTTGCCTCTTCTCTGATCATAAACTGAATTTGGACCTTTGCATCAGCCAATTTTCTAGTCTGGCCAGGTTATCCTGCTATGGGGATAGAGTAATCATACTGCTAGTGACTCAGCACTGAGTACCAGGCAGCGGTTAACTAAACTGACAACCCTGTCATTAGTCCTGGACTAATGACTTGGATGCCAAAGCCCACAGGGAAGGGTGATGGTGCCCAAGTGGATTAAATCCCGCTTGAATCCATCTTGATGAAGGGCAGCAGTTTCAACAATACTGGCCTGGGCCTGAGGAGGACTTTGTGTGCCAAAATGGCTCAGGACCAGAAAGGGACTCGCAGAACTGGATCAGTGGTATGGGTGTCACGTTGCAGTGTGGAAGGCAAATGGAAGGCCACTGGATTATATTGTTCCCAGGACATTCTTCATGGGTGATTGCCATGATGATAACCAATATTCAGAATTGGATATGGCACAAGGAGATCAGCAAATTATAAACTCATTCAAACAATTGCTAATGAGATGGACAGCACCTCACCTAGTTTCATTTTTAGTGAGTAGTTTTTACTTGCAGTAAACCATCTTGAGCTCATGCAGTTTCTTTCCAACTACACAGAACTTATAATTTAAACAAGGAACAGAGCTGGTTATATAACTCCCTATATAAAGACCTGATTTATATGATTCACTCAGATGCATAATGCTTCCTCTGTACCATAAGATTTAGAAAATTTATACTATAGGGCAGAAGTGGGCAATTTTTGTTCCTCCAGAAGCTGAATTGCAACCCAGTCATACTGATTGTTAATTCTAGTTGGAATGACAGTAGTTGCCATCTAACAAGATCTGAGGGTCCAGAAGATCACTGCTGCTCTGTGAAGAAAATGTTGGTGTTTGTTACTGTAAGGATTATGTTTCTGTTTCTTTAATATATCGATCTCTGTAAGCTTTTAATAATCTAAATGTGTGTAATAACATAAAAAATCACCATTATTTGAGAAGTATGTATAAGTCATCTTATACTAATACATTACCTTCATTGTTAATTCTCATGAAAATATAGTTAGAATGCAAAAGTTCCAGAATGTGTTTCACTATAAAATTTACTGCTAAATAGATAGGTGCTAGGCTCTTGTCCTAAAGGGTACAGTGGCTCAAGTCGCTAAGACGCTGACTGGGAAGCGGAAGGTCAGCAGTTCGATTCCCGAGTACTGCAGGACGGAAATGAGCTCCCGTCTTCATCCCAGCTCCTGCCAACCTAGCAGTTCGAAAGCAAGAAATTGCAAGTAGATAAATAGGGACCACTTCGGTGGGAAGGTAACAGTGTTCCGTGCACTCCGGTGTCTAGTCATGCCTGCCACATGACCATGGAAATGTCTGCAGAAGCAGACAGCGCTGGCTCTTTGGCTTAGAAACAGAGATGAGCACTGCACCCTAGATTCAGATACGACTGGCTTTCGAGCAAGGGAAACCTTTACCTTTACCTTAGGCTCTTGTCCAAAAGATGTCAAGGGAGACATTCACAGATTGTGTGTTATTTTCTCTTTCAAAATGTGTATTAGCCGTCTGATTGGCTTTTCATCATGAATCACTTCAAGTTTTTTAAAAAAAAAATATCAGACTCCATTTGTTTGTTTATTTATATTTTGTTAAATTTATATCATGTCATTCCAGAAAAGGAAGTGTTTAAGGCAGCGAAGAAAACACACATGAAACAAGAATTTTAATTTAAAGTGAGCAAAACTAGATCGGCCTGCATCCTAAGGAACATTTGCTTTAACCATAGACAAGAGTGGGGAGGGTGTTGGAATAGTTGATAGGAAGAAAATATGATCAGATGTCCCTACATAAACTAGACACTACAGAAAATTGGCTACAGAAAAATGTGTATATGCACCTTATTTTTTTTAATATTGCTTGATTGTGCCTGAAAGAATTAATTGTGCCTTGGATTTCTGAAATCCAAGCAACCTATATTTATTACTGATCATTCTTACTTGGAATCAGGAGTGTAACTTCTCTGAGAGTAGATATTATATGTGTGGTCTTGATGAAGAAAATAACAGATCTGGGCAATGGTGAACAATGAAGCTCCTAGATGGGGGTGTCCAAACTACTGCCCGGGGCCCAGATCTAGCTGCCAGTTCATCTGGCCCACAAAGCCCTTGTTGCTCCCGGACGCGGAAGTAAAATGCACCCATATGGGCCAGATGAATTGGTGTCAGGGGCTGAATCCGGCCCCTGGGCCAAAGTGACTGGCCCCCTGAACCAAGTGACTGGCCCGTGGCCTGAAAAGTTTGGGCATCCCTGTCCTAGATAGTTTCACTGGTCCTTAGAAGATGGTCATCCACCAGTGTTATAAATACACAATTGTTTCTTTCATTAAATCACATGGGCATCTGCCCATATTGACATCATCTTTTTGTGACACATATATTGTCAAACAGTGAGTGTCCTGAATTATTAAGTGATGTGTTGGATTTGTTTTTTGTGCAAATTGCAGTTTTGCTAGGTATAAATGTTAACCACCATCTATTAATTTTTTAGAAGGAGAATTGAGGAAGAAAAGAGATTTGATTCAAGAGTTTCAACAATACAGTTTTAGAATTTTAGGTGTTAAACATTCCACCAGTCAAATGTCTCGTGTTGAAGGTTAAATAGTCCAGTTTTTTCACTATTTTCTCTGACACTACATTTTTGATCTTTTAGAAACCAGGTCTGTGTTTTATCCATTGCCTAGAGCAGTGATGGTGAACCTTGGCACTCCAACTGTTCTTGATCTTCAATTCCTAGAAGCCCTGATCAGCAGAAGTGCTGATTTAGGCTTCTGATAATTAAAGTCCAAGAACACCTGGAGTGCCAAGGTTCACCATCAAGGGACTAGAAGGTTAGTTCCTCCAAAGCACACCAGAAGGAAAATTAACTTTCTTCACTCACAGTTGTTTCTAGAGGGTGAGGGGGACCTACATGAGCCTTTTTGGAACTTATGGCTATGTGGAAGACTTTGAAAATTATTTCTTTTCCATTTCCCCCATACATCATCTTCAAAAAGTTAACAGATGATAACAGCATGGTTCAACCCAAATTCAAGGGGAATTGCCATGCTGAAAAAAGTACATAAAGCAGCCTCCAGCTCTTATGTAGAGAGTCAGTTTCTACTCAGTTTGCTTGAATCATACGGGCAGTAACTTTTGATAAAGAACAACTAACTCATACCTTTCACTGCATGCAGCCACCTTTGCATTGTGTGTGTGTAAAAAATGTTCTAAGGCAGGGGTTTGGAACCTACAGCCCATGTGATGTGGCCCACCACCCTCACTCCCACCGCCACTGCCAGAAATGGCATAAGTAGCGAAAACAGCCAAAAACATGCTGCCCTTGCTCCTGCCGCTGTCAGAAGAAGCTGAAACAGCTGGAAATGCACTGGAAATGCACCCATGGCTGTCGTAAACATGTTTACGACAGCCACAGACACAGTTTACAGCAGCATTTACAGCAGGGGTACCATGTGTCCAGCCCTCTAAGCTGAGGGGGGCATGGCCAAGCCCACAGTGGGAAAATGTTGAGAATCCCTGTTCTAAGGACTCATATTTAGTCTATTCAGAAATGATGGTTTGATATAATACACAGCACATTGAGTGATGATCTAAATGCTAGCAGGATCAGAGTCAGTCTCATATTCCTCTAATTCCTCTTTGTACAGTATATCATGCTCCTACTTCCTGTATTTATTTCCTAAATTAAAGATTGATCACCATGACTACCACAGAGGGCTGGATTGCATCATTTGGCACATATGGGGTTCACTAGTGGTGCCCTAGTGGAACTACTAATTGATGAGTACATGGCAATTTCCTGACAATGAGCTTGATGACTGCCTCATGCTGAGGCCACCATCCTGATTAAACCAGCTCAATTTTTACTGTAGTTCTACCTAGACAACCATTGACCACTGTGGCTAAGAAAATGATTAAACAGATGCTTTATATTGTATCTAATTGTATTATCATATTGGAAAATTACGTTATTTATTTTATCTATATATTGGACAGGAGCAGGAAAACTAAATGCAAACATTACCTTCAGTTTTTGATCTAAATAGCTATAAGCATAGTAGGCTATAATATATGTAACATTGTCTGTTACTGCACTCATCTAATATTTTCTTTGCTTCATTTATTTTCAGGGCAATATATCTTTCTCCTGTTCTGAGCCTCCCATTATTCCTGTTACTTTTTTGAACTCCAACAGCTATCTAGCATTGCCAGGAACATCAAGGCAAGATGAAGTTTCAATCAGTTTTCAGTTTCGGACCTGGAACAACGAAGGTCTTTTGCTGTCAAGTAAACTATACCAGGCCTTCGGTGGCTTTCTTTTGTATCTGAGTGACGGGAAGGTTAAATTGACCCTCTATAAGCCAGGAAAGGGACAGAGTGACATCACTGCAGGTAAAAAGAAAGCAGAAGAGAAAAGAATTGTGATACAAAATCTTTAATTAACCTTAGCAGTTGATGGGTTTGTTTGCTTTAATAAGTGCACACTTGAAAATTTACCAAATATATCCAGCTCCATTGTGTTTTTACACGTAGAATCAGAATATAACTCAGAATATAACTCTATCAAAGCTTGATGATATTTAACTACACTGCATTCTTGTCAGTACATTGGCAGGATGTAGTAGTTTATGGTATACTACACTGCTGTAGTGTTCACCTTATGTGTAGCATCCTTATAATAACTAGAATGTCAGTTTCCAAAGTTGTTTTGGTTGTGCATGGTTGGACGTAACATGATGGGGTTCTTGTGCTGTGCTTAACTATTCAGATTTCAGATTCAGTGAACCCATGTGGGGCTTTGCTCTACCCCACGTGGAAATTAACTCAGTCCTTGAATGGAACCATCCTATGCAAGTGTACTGATATGGAGGAGTCTACTCATGCCAGTTGATAATGACTGGTGCAAGACCAAGGTTTAGAATGGACATGGATGATTGGATGAAGCCTCTATTCAATTTAATATCTGAAAGTCCAAAATTGAACCTGTGTAGTCACTTAAGAAACCATGCCCCAAGAAGATGGGAAGCTCCTAACACAGTTTTTCCCAACTTTTGGTTTTTGGACTTCAGTTCCCAGAAGCCTAAGTCAATTCCCCAAAGCACTGATCAGCCTATGCACTGACTTAGGTCTCTGGGAATTGAAGTTCCCTTGTGGGGCTTGGGAACCAGTGTCCTAACAGAATACGAGTCGGTTAGCAGCTCCCAACTTAAATTTTCCAGACAGTAGTGTTATAGTCATAATGCTTGTGTTGCTAATAATGTAGTCTAGCAGTCTTTCTCAAAGAATGGACAACTAAAAAGGTGCCTGGAAACAGATGAATGTTTGAATGGGACTCTTTCCTTTTAGCCATGGCCAGAAAGATCCATCTTTTGTTTGGCAATGTGAGAAATCTGAGCCTAATAAACAAAGTATATTTCAAAGGCTAGAATTGAAATCACCAATTCAAACACTTTATGTCCCACTCTGAAGTTTCGTAGTAAAACTCACGCTCAGATTTAGTCATGTCATCTTCTGTGCTGTACAGGTAGAAATCTAATCTCCCCCCCCCCCAAGTAAGTTTCTGTCTGGGTCTGGCCAGGTTATCCTGCTATAGTAATAGAGTAGACCATACTGCCAGCGACTCTATGCCAAGTGTCAGGCAGCGGTTAATTAACCTGGCTACCCTCAGGACTAGCATCCTTCAGCAGTCCACAGGGAAGGGTGATGGTCCCTAAATGGATTAAATCCTACTTGAATCCATCTTGATGGAGGGCAGCAGCTTCATCAATACTGGCCTGAGGCAGATGAGGACCATAAAGTGACTCATGGAGCAGGATCAGTGGTACAGGTGTCACGCTGAGATGCAGAAAGTTGGGGAAGATCACTGCATTATTTTGTTCCCAGGACAATCTTCATGGCTGAAAGTCAAATAAACACAGCCCTCAGTCCACGGCAGCCCTTCAGTCAGCAGAGGGTGCTAAGAATCTCTGGGTCAGCCATAAAAGTCTGTACCTGGAACGTCAGGAGTTTTATGAAAAAGGAAAGATTTATAATATAGTAAAGGAAATGAAGAGACTGAATGTTGATATATTGGGAATGAGTGAAACAAGTTGGCCAGGAGTGGGCCATTGCAGTGTGTCGGAGTACATGGTCCATTACTCAGGAAACAATGAAAAACATCACTGGAATGGATTTGGGGTGATCCTGAGCAAAGCGATAAAAGAACACAATGCTTAGTGTAATACCATTTTCAGATTGGATCATTATGATAAAACTTAAATGCAAACCTTTCAACATGAATGTCATGCAAGTCTGCACCAACTGCAGACAAATTTGATCGAGGAGTTTTATGATCAACTCAAACTGTGTTGGAGTAAACAAAAAGAAATGAAGTTACCATGATTAGGGGAGGTTTTAATGCTAAAGTTGGCCAGGGTAAAGAGAATGATATAGTTGGATGATATGGCCTTGGAAAAAGGAATGAGAGAGGAAACCACCTTGTACAGTTCTGCAGAGAATAAGATCTAGTGATCACCAACACATGGTTTAATATGCCACCTAGATGACTTTATCCTGCTGATAGCCCAAATAATATTGTCAGAAATCAAATAGGCTTTGCTCTTTTAAACAGACAGTTTCATAACAGCATCTTGTCAGCAAAGACCTATTCTGGGGCAGATAGTTCATCAGACCATAACCCATTAATATGTTGTCTCCACCTAAAATTGTGTAAAATTGTAACTAAAACAATGAAATGGGGGATAATAAAAGAAATAATCCAGAAAGTTAGACAGATACATCTTTGCAGACAAAAGCCAAACCATAAGAATAAGGAATGGATGACAGATGACATATTCAATTTAATGGAAATAAGAAGGATCTCTAAGAATCAGGACAAGGAAAAATATAATAATCTATAGAGGATGGTTAGGCACAAAATAAGAGTTGCGAAGGAAGCTTAAATGGCTGACAGATGTGCTGAGATAGAGGAATACCAAAATAGACATGATTTTTTCAACATACATAAAAAGATCAGGGAAGTTACTGGTACAAGACAACAGAAAACACATGCATTGTTAAAGGACAAGGACGGGAATCTTGTGGTGGAAATAAGGAATAAGATCAATGTATGGAAATAATACATAAGAGAGCTGTTTAGTGATGAAAGAGGTGAACAGCCTGTCATAAATGGCCAAACTGGACCACCAGTACTGGAGAGTGAGGTTGTAAGAGATTCACAAAGATACAAAGATGGGAAAGCAAGAGGGCCAGATGACATCCCAGTAGAAATTTAAAAATTTCTGTCCAAAGTTAACAGCAAAGAATTGACAGATCTTTTTAACACCATTTATGACACAGGGATCCTTCTGAGTGTTTGGCTGCTATCAACCTTTGTTACACTGCCAAAGAAACCAAACACAAAGTTCTGTGAGGAGTAAAGAATGATTAGCCTCATGAGTGATGCTCTTAAGGTCTTCTTAAAAATTATCCATAGTAGAATTTATAAGAAGTGTGAAAAAAGCACAGGTGAAACACAATTTGGCTTCTGGAATTCTATGAGTACCAGAGAGGCAATGTTTACAATGCAGGGCCTCATAAAAAGATGTAAAGACATGAGATGTGATGTGCATGCATGTTTTATAGATTATGCAAAAGCCTTTGACAGATGCCAGCATGAGAAGATGATCATTGCACTGAAGAAAATACAGTAGGTGTAGATGATAAAGATATCAGAATCACCATCAACCTTTATTGGAATCAGACAGCTCATGACAGAGTGGAAGAGCAGCTGACAGAGCAGGTTCAAATTTGCAAAGGTCTGTGACAAGGCTATGTGTTGTCCCCGACATTGTTTAATATATATTTGGAAAGTATTTTTTCAGAAGTACTATCAGATTTAACCATGGGCATTAAAATTAATGGGGAATACCTGAATAATATCCAACATGCTGATGACACAGTTTTGTTGGCCACAAACCTTGCAGATTTTCAGTTGATGGTGGATCGAGTTAGAGCTTCAAGTGCAGAATATGGTTTGGTTCTCAACACCAAGAAGACAAAATATCTGGTTATAAGCCAAAGTCCAATTTATGGCAAGCTAATGGCAAGAAATTGAAAAAGTGGATAACATTGTCTATTTTGGGAATAAGGTAAAGGTAAAGGTTTCCCTTTCTCAAAAAAATGGCAAGTAAATAAACCGCTTGCGTGTTGACTCTGTTTTCTTTAATAAAGTTGATTCAAAAAGTATTTCATGAGTCAAATTTGACTGCAAAAATAGATGTCTTTACTAAGTAAACAAGGTAACTCCACTATGGGTCCAACTGAAAATAGTTCATATGGTAAACAAAGTAATTCCACTGTGGGTCCAACTGAAAATAGTTCTTGTAGTGAAAGTAATTTCCAAAAATAATTTCCAATTTCTGAAGCCTTTACCCATTATTCTATGGCTTTTCTGAACATGTGTTCTTTCATCAGGAAATCTACATATGAAACATTTTAACAAAAAATATTTTGAGTATAAAAGGTATGGTACAAGAATCACACATATGTACACTTAATACAAGGTTTCCCTTGCTCGAAAGCCAGTCGTATCTGACTCTAGGGTGTAGTGCTCATCTCTGTTTCAAAGCTGAAGAGCCAGGGCTGTCTGCTGCTGCAGACGTTTCCGTGGTCATGTGGCAGGCATGACTAGACACCGAAGCGCACGGAACACTGTTTACCTTCCCACCGAAGTGGTCCCTATTTATCTACTTGCAATTTCTTGCTTTTGAACTGCTGGGTTGGCAGGAGCTAGGACAAAGACGGGAGCTCATTCCATCCTGCAGTACTCGGTAATCGAACTGCTGACCTTCCACCTCCCAGTCAGCGTCTTAGGCACTTCAGCCACTGCAGTCCCGACTTAATACAAAGATATATACACAGTGTATTCTACTGTAAATAATCTTTCACCTCCCACCCCATTGCGGTAGCTATGTTAACCCTGGATTATCTCTTACCCATTAATCTTTCAAATGGTGTTTCTTTTGCACGTCCTCATCTCTGTCCATTCAGTCTGTATGTGCATTAGGACATTAACCCCTTAATTGCTTATAGACAATATATACCTTTCTAGCCCACTTGCACCAGCAATTAGGGGGATAATGTCCTAACGCACATACAGACTGAATGAACAGAGGTGAGGACGCGTAAAAAAACACCATTTGAAACATTAATGGGTAAGAGATAACTCAGGGTTAACATAGCATGCTACTGCAACGGGGTGGAAGGTATGAAAGATTGGAAATTATTTTTGGAAATTACTTGCACTACAAGAACTATTTTAAGTTGGACCCACAGTGGAATTACTTTGTTTACTATATGAACTATTTTTAGTTGGACCCATAGTGGAATTACCTTGTTTACTTAGTAAAGACACCTATTTTTGCAGTCAAATTCGACTCATGAAATACTTTTTTGAACCAACTTTATTAAAGAAAATAGAGTCAACACGTAAATGGTTTATTTCCTTGCCACTTTCTTTACACCGTTTGGCCATACAGCTACATTGTGTTCCCTTGCTCAAAAGCCAGTCGTATCTGACTCTAGGGTGCAGTGCTCATCTCTGTTTCATAGCCAAAGAGCCAGTGCTGTCTGCTGCTGCAGGCGTTTACGTGGTCATGTGGCAGGCATGACTAGACACCGGAGAGCATGGAACGTGGTTACCTTCCCACCGAAGTGGTCCCTATTTATCTACTTGCAATTTCTTGCTTTTGAACTGCTAGGTTGGCAGGAGCTTGTACAACGACGGGAGCTCATTCTGTACTGCACTACTCAGGAATCGAACTGCTGACCTTCCACCTCCCAGTCAGCATGTTAGCCACTTGAGCCATGTTAAATGAAAATTGGGAACCTGAGATAGAGATTAAAATAAGAATAGAAAAAGCAAGATTCACCTTCATAAAAATGCAACATTTGTTATGCAACAGGCATCTAACTCTCTCTACAAAGATCTGAATAGTGAGATGTTACATGTTCCCAGTGTTGCTCTATGGAGTTAAAGCTTGGACATTGACTAAAGAAAAGAGAATCAAAGCTTTTGAAATGTGGAACTACAGACGGCTGCTAAGGATATCATGGGTTGACATGTGACTAATGTAGAAGTATTGTGCCAAACGGATAAAGAAGAAGAACTCTTTAAGACCATCAAGCAAAGAAAGCTCCAATTCCTTGGCCATATCATGATGAACAACATAAATATAGAATAATTCAACTCGCTTTACAAGGAAAGATCCCTGGGAAGAGAGGCTCTGGACCTAGATGGACTTCATGGCTGAAGAAGCTGAGAGACTGATGTGGCATGTCCTTGGAAAAGAACTGTTCCGAGGAGTTAAGAAAAGGAAGACTATCACCATGATGATAGCCAATATCCGGAACAGATACGGCACCTGAAGAAAAAAGTTCCTGTATCTCAAACATTACAATTTTCCACAATGAATGGTAAAAGAAGTATAACTTTTGAAATAATGGACTCATTGTCAGTTACTAACTTAGGTAATTTACATAAAGTGTTCATCCTAGGAAGGAAGCACTGACATTGATTTTAGTGGCAGCAGGATCAGCTGCTGTGTATGCTAACTAATTCAAATAAATAATGGAGGGAACCTGCCAACTTATAACTAACAGGTTTCCCTTGGCTCACTTCTGAAAATGTTAATTCCATGGCAAGAGTGTCATTGATGTGCAGTTTACTGTGATGTATCTGACTTCCTCTGGAACAGTTTAAATCACAGTAAAATTATATGCATGTTAATGACACAATCTTAGTTCAATGCCTCTTCTAACAGGTTTTTGGAATGCACTGTCAGTTCTAACTGGCTTTCTGACATGCTTTTCTGACAAACTCCTAAAGTACAAACACAAATCAAAATCTGTAAAATATTCTCTAACAGTCTGAGACCTCTTACCACAAAAATCAAAATGCTGTGTTGATACAGAATTTATGTTATTATATAATGTGACTAAGGTAGAAAGCCTATGTGATTGCAGTTTGAAGTTTGTTGTTGCAACTGCTGAATGTTAAATCTTTCAGTAAGACTCCTGCTTTCCTCAACAGAAAGTTATCTAACAAAACCATACTGTGAACTTCTTTCTTTTCTGGTGTGTTTGAGGTGTTTATTGTAGCTACATTCATTGAAGCAAATCAAGTCTGCAACTAGAGACTGAGTAATTAAATTATGGATGGTTGGACAGGTTTATTCCCTTACAGTCAAAGACTTATGGCCTGACTTTCACACATACAATATGTGATAATTAAATCAGAACATATTACTTTGAGTGCACTTCCAAGACTTTGTTACCAAAGATTTATAGATTTGTCTGTGTGAAAACAGAAAAAAATTATCAGCATTAATTTATAAATTATTAACTCACAATAAATCACAACTTCCTAATGCATCTGGATCTTTATATGATTTCCTATATTTTACCAGTTGGTCATCTGGTATTTCAAAAGATTGAGATAGTCTAGCAAGAAATTAGTTACATTCATTCCCCCCCCCCCCCAGAATTTTAGACTTGCAAAAAAACTAAACATTGACGTTGTTTCTATCCACTTTTGTCATTCATATTTTACTAAACTGAAAATGGAATGATGAGCTCATGATTACCATCCCTTTGAAATACAGATGTTCTGTATAAATTTGCATTATATACCTGCCAAACAGCATATTATCAGGCAGAAAAATAAAATTCTTTTATTAGCATATTAACTTGAAGGTAGAGCAGGCACACTTGTATATCAGTGGAACTTTTTGGAGGAGTTGACTCACCAACATCCCCTCCTCATTCATACCATACCTGTCAAGTATCCTGGATTGGCCGGGATTTCCCGTATTTCCACGCCGCTTCCTCCACTTTTCCACCACCATCCTGTAATTTGACCAGTGGGGGAAATAATTACTGCGCATGTGCAGAACCCTTCTGTGCAGAAGGGTTCTGCGCAGGTCCCATATTTTCCGGAGCCGTGCTTGATGGGTATGATTCATACTCTAATGCAACTTACACCACTGGAACTTGCCAATGGAACTTGCTCATTGGTCAAAAGCCTATTACTTAGGCTAATAAATCACAGTATGCTGTTTCAATAGCTAATGTTCAATTTCACTGATGGGTAAGCATATTAGGGTATTATTTAAAAGTGTCTTTGGAAAATTCAGGATGTTGCCCCAATCAGCATTTTCTTTCTTTTGCAACAAATATGCTGTTTATTGATTGTTTACATTTTTAATATCGCCTATTCACATTAAAATATAAATTTTAGTGCAGATATTTTGTATGTGTATTGGCTTTTCTTTTTGCAGATTGTTGGTTCAGAACATTGGCAGTTTAATCCACAGTAAATTAAATCATGTAAATTGTAGCAGGGTTGCAGGGTTTCTATTGCATGTCTATGTCAGACACATGACTAGACACACAACAAGCACCTAGTTAAGTAGCTGCAGTTTTGCTGCAACCTAAGTAATTTAACTTACTCTGGAGTGAAATCCTAGTAGGATTCTGCCAGTGAAGTAGGAGGAAATTGGGAAATATTTTGATATTAGAACTAGAATAGGACTATAGCAGTAAAAATCTAGGTCAGATAAAGGGCAATTTAGAAAACTGGAATAAACTGACCAACAATTATGCATTCTTCCCATTTTCTGTAAGGTGCCGCAGTGTTTTTGTTCTTTTTATTTTTTGTTTTGCTTCTTGTCTGTTGATCCATATTGTTCCTTGTAATATGGTTTGAAATGTTTTTGTCATCTTCTAGGTGCTGGGTTGCATAATGGGCAGTGGCATTCTGTCTCTTTCTCAGCTAAGAAGAACCGTGTAAGCTTAATAGTAGATAACGACGCAAGCATATCCTCTCAAGCATCAATACCTATACAGATTATTTCAGGAGACACTTACTACTTTGGAGGTAAGGCACATTTTTGTTTGTAATTTGACTCTCAAAACATCATTGATGATGTTTTGTTTCAGAGGTGTGCAAGTTATATCATGACATGAGGTAACCAGTATGACATTGAAATCTATGTTATTTTCACAATCACACTAAGAATGTTATCAGCATTGTCTGGCGATAGCTTAATTGCTCTGATATAGAGGGATTTGAGAAATGGAGGTATGATTGTTAGTACAAAGACTTGGATATCCTGGGGGTAACAAATAGGTTTTAGATTCTTTGTCAGCAAGTGTCTATTAAGAACTGAATTACTCGCCCACAGCTCAGTCTCCCTGAGGAAGGCATTTTCGATCAATCTAAAAATTTAGATTTAGATATATTGGAATGTGTAATTCCAGGTCTAATCCAGATATACTGTAAATATTATGGAGAGAGCTTGAGAGATGATTAGGGTGAAAGCTGAGGAGAAATAGAAGGCATGTTTAATGAATTCCACAAACTCTCCTATTTCCCCTCAGCTTTCACCCAAACCACCTCTTCAGCTTTTAAAAATTATTTCTAATGGGATGCCATTTCCCACTCCAGTCATATAAGCACAGAGTATGCACAATAGGATACAGCTTTGTTCCTTTCCTATCCCAAAGGCCCTTTCTGACCATGATCCCTATAGAAGGAGGCTTCAGGAAATCATCATGTTATGGAACATCCTAAAGAGTGTTTCTGCTCATATTCAGTTGAGTATACTGAGCAACCAAATAGTTAGGAAAGCTGCATTAATCTCATCTGATGCGACATAGTTACAAGTGATAGCAACACCGGGGGACACAAACACATCTGTGACAGAGGTTTCGCTCCTTCTGTTCATTCTGAACAGCTGAAGAAGCAGTTTTTGGGAACTATTTTAATTGCAACATTTCTCCACATATTGGACTCTTGTGTAACCTTAAGGAGAGTATAGGGTGTTTTTATAACCAGTTGTGTCTTCTTTTTAATTGAGGGAAAGTATACTAGAAGGGGCATAAGATTTAGACTGCTTATACAAGAAAGATGGTATTAGTGTTATAATTCATCAGTATATTAATGCCAAACAACATAGTCATACGATCTAAGGTGATCCCATACCATTACCCCAGTAGTTTAGAAAAGTATAAAGGCAAGGAAAAATTAATGAAACATTGGGGGGGGGGGGACACACCAAATTTCCGTAATTCACATAGAGTAATAATATAATTAATATTTTTATTTTGTTGTTGATCAGTTGCACAGTCAATCCCCACCCTTTGCGACCCCATGGACCATTGCCCGCCAGGTACCTCTGTCCTCCACCATCCTCCTCAACCCACCCAGCTCTGTGCCCATTGCATCTACAATGCCATCTACCCATCTCATTCTCTGCCACCCCCTTCTTCTTTTGCCCTCCACCTTTCCCTATAATTTCCTACAATTCATATAGAGTGACAATAATGTTATAGAAGATTTATGTTTTAACCAAAGGAATCATGTGACCTGGGGAACATAGTTAAAAGTAGAGACATCTCACTGCAAACAAAATTCTGCATAGTCAAAGCAATGGTATTCCTGGTGGTAATGTATGGTTGTGAGAGCTGGACCATTAGAAAGGCTGAGCACAGAAGAATAGATGTCTTCGAGATGTGGTGTTGGAGGAGAGTTTTGAGAGTCCCCTGGACAGTGAGGAGAACAAATATGTCAGTCTTAGAAGAAATCAACCCTGACTGCTAATTAGAAGGTCAAATAGTGAAGATGAAGATGAAGTATTTTGGACATCAAATGAGAAAGGAGGACTCAATGCTGGGAAAGGTGGAGCACAAAAGAAGACGGGGATGGCTAAAGATGGCTAGATGGTATTGTGGACACAATGGGCACAGGGCTGGGCGGGCTGAGGAGGATGGTGGAGGATAGAGGTACCTGGAAGGCAATGGTCCATGGGGTCGCAAAGAGTCGGAGCCAACTGTGGGACTGAACAACAACAAATGTGTATCAAAGGCCAAATGCGTCAAATTTATTACTTTTTCACTTAATAATATATGCTTGAATAAACAAAACTATGAACATTGTTAAATTCTCCACAACTGGACCATTTTAAATTTTCTGTGTGAAGAAGGATGGCAAATTTTATTCCCTTTGGTTTATTATTTATTAGTCACATTTACATTTTCTGCCAGAGTTCACTTAAAATTTCACCTACAATATAGCCAATCTACAGTTTTCCTATTTGATCAGATCAGTTATAAACAATGTCCCTGCAGTTGAGCTACTATGATTTACAAGTGTTTTCAAACAAAGAAAGAAACAAAAATGAACCAACCAATCTATTGCTTTTCACGAACAGTCATTCTTTTTTTTGTCATATTGGGACCAAACAAACACATAACCCAAACCCTCCTCCTTCTGCCATTTTTCAGCTATTGATGTTGACAAGAAACAGGCATTAAATACACAAGTTTCAAGTAAGTTGGCCTCATTTGAGAAAGCTAAGGGCTGCAGTGGCTCAGTGGTTAAGAAACTCACCTTGTTAGCTGGAAGGCTGTCAAGTCAGCAGTTCGAGACCTGGTTTAGTGTATGAGAACCAAGACAATAGAAAGAGCCGAAAGGTTGGCTTAACACATCTTTATTGCATGATGGTCCGGGGGAACATGTGGTAATGGTGGATGAACAGCTCAATATATACTGTGGCTATACATTTGAATGTGGCTCCTCGATAGCCCATTGGCTACTGTCTGCGTGACGTCACTCCCCGTCACGCCCTTCTTGTCCAGGTGAGGTGGTGGCGGGAATCTTCCCGCGCTGTAGGTATTTGGGGAATTGGAACCATGTGAGCTGGGCGCTCGCTATTGCCCCTAGTGGTCACTAGCTCGCGTCCTAATACAGAAGGTTACAGTGTTACAGCTGGTGATTGTTATATCCGCTCATTCGAGTGTTACATTACTTAAAGGCACAATATTCCAAACACAACACCTGGGTACTGTATTGAGTGCCTGTCTCTGTCCCAGCCAATCTAAACTTTGAACTTCTGCCTGTGACCCACAATGATGTCTTTGGATTATCCCTGCATGTATAGTTGCTACTGAATGGTTTTTGACCCTGGCTATTCCTGACGATGACTCTTTCTAGACCCATGATGGTGAACCTTTGCACTCCAGATGTTCATGGACTTCAATTCCCAGAAGCCCCCATGAATCCACACAAATGGGTTTACTGTGATTCATCCAGCCCATGCCGCCCTCATCACTCCTGGAAGTGGAAGTAAAACACACCCTCTGAACTGGAACTTCAGCACTCTGTCCAACCTTTGGTGCAGCAGCTGCTGGCTGAATGGCATGGCTAGTGTCTGGGGTCATAACAATGATAGAGTAACAGAAGGGTTTGGAGATTCTGCCAGCTCCTTTTATTATACTCTGAGACCTACTCCTTTGCAGCTTTCTAAACCACTCCCAATTATTTCATAAACTGAACATTGTTAGTGATGACTAAATGTATATTTTAGTAGTTGGGTGAAACAGAACATGACATAAGCAAACTTTCATGTTTGCAATGAGATTTTCTATGCCTTCCTTCCTTCTACACCCCTCCCTCCTTCTCCAGTAGGAAGATATTCCAGCCTTCTGAGACACATTTTATAAATGCAAGGAAGCTGAATGAAAGCCCGGCGCCAAAATGGCCGCCGCGCTCTTTGCGCCCCCCCCCCACCCGGACTCAGACATCTGGGTGAGTTAGTGGGCGTGGCCACCCCTCTATAAAAGGGGTGGCCACGAAGCAGACGAGCTGCCATTTTAGAAATAGCGACGGAGAGAAGTTTTCTCCGTCGCTGTTTGTCCGTAGTCTTCGGCTCTTTAGCCCTTGATCCTTCCCGGCTGGGAAGGGAGGATTAGCACTGAGCCTTAGCTTGCTGGCTGCTCTGTGTTTTTGGCGCTAGGTTTTCGATCCCTGGAAAGGGATCCTGCTCTTTCTTCGAAGATATGCCTCCCAAACGGAAGGCCCCGGCGATGAAACCGCGGCCGAAGGGGAGGACTTTTTCGGGCCCTGCGCAGGACGGGGGGCAGCCTTCAGGTCGGAGGACCAGGGCTGCGCTCCCGCGGCAGGGCACTATCCCAGCCTTGCCCACCGATACCGGTGGGGTGATTCAGGCTGATACTTGGCAGCCGGCCTTGGCTGGCCAGCCTCAGGCCAGCCCCTCAGTGGCTTCGGCCCTCGGCCCGCAGTTGCCGGCCATGGGTCAGGACAGCGGGGGAGAGCCTGGTGCGGGCACACAACCCGTTACTCCTCCGGCCCCTCATGGGCCGGAGTTTTGGGCATGGCCCTATTCTGGCCCAGGCTCTCACTTCGGTGTTCCTTTTCAAATGCCTAGTGGGCCTTCCAGCCCACCCGGCCCGCCTTATGCTGGGGGATCTGTGGCAGTGGATGCTTTACTAGCACGTTTAGCAGTGCTAGAGGCATCCTTGGGGATTGCACAGCCCCCTATGGGAGGGGGCCCTTCTCTCTCTGCCGGGGGCCCTTCGTGTGCACCGGCTACCTTGACGGCTGCCACACTGCACCAGGCGGCCAGCCGGGTTGAGCTGCTTGAGACGCTCCGGCCTGCACATGCCGGTGTCTCGCAGCTCCCTGTTCATCCAGTGCTGCAGACAGGGAGCAGTCAGGTGTGGCCCCAGAGCTCGATTCCGGTTGCGAGCTCCGACACCCGCCGTGGGCCGGAACCCCCAGTGGGGGTGGCTCATGGGGATGCACCTACTGAGTATCAGGTTCAAATTAGTGCACCTAGATCACAGCACACTTCCAGTGGTGGGGTTCAGTGGCCCTGGCCTCGTCAAGTTGAGGCGAGTGGGCATCAGTTACCAGTCTATCCCAGTGCCCCTTGGTTTCAAAACGGCACCTCATTGAGGGTGGGGGTTTCCGCCCCCGGGGCAGTGCCAGGCATCGCAGGGGCTGTCCAGGTCCTGTTGCATATGCCCCATATACCTAATGTGCTGGTGACGGCTTTGCCGACGGCTGGTTATTCCTTGCCCCTTGGTGATCATTTGTCCCAGGTCACGAGGGAGAAGATTTGGCGGGGGGAGTACGTGGATATATTCTCCCTATTTAACCATGAGCCCACTAAGGAGGAGAGAGAGGGACAGGACGACAGAGACAAAGAGCTGTCCCGTCGTCGTAAGCCACCGCGCACCTGGGCCAACTGGTTGCCGGCATATCTTATTTATATGGCGGTATACCTTAGGGCCCGGCCTGATCTGGCCATTCCTATGGTCCAATATTTGGACAATATTTACAGGGCGATGGTGGATTTCCCTGGCCCATCGTGGTTGGCTTATGATGAGGAATTTAGAATGAGAGTGCCCCTACACCCGGAGATGAGATGGGATGAGCCCTGTCAAAAATTGTGGCTCTTGTACATGACCCCCACGTGTCCGGCGCCTGGGGATAGGTACCATTGTGGCCATGCCGTGCAGCAAGCTGCTCCAACACAGGCTCCCCACCAGCCGTCGGGGCAGGGTGTTCCAGCCCGCTTGCTGTGTTGGAGCTTCTCGGCTAATGGCATGTGCAATAAGTGGCAGTGCCGATGTAAACACGAGTGTCCCTCTTGCGCTGGCCCCCATGCCGCCGCCACGTGCCCGCGGGCCGGTGGGTCATGGGGCAGAGGTAGACGTGGACAGGGAGCGGGCAGAGCTTCTGCTGATGGAGCTAGCCAGTCAAAAGGACCCCTCCCCAGTTAATGTGTATATGTTGGAGCGATGGCTCTCAACTTATCCAAGGAGGGAGGACGCAGGGTACCTGCTGGAGGGTTTCCAGTGGGGCTTCCGTATCCCATTCAAAGGAGTGCGGGGGACCCCAAGATGGGCCCAATTTACTTTCTCTGAAGGGTAGGGAGGAGGTGGCTGCCCTGAGTATTGCCAAAGAGGTAGAGGTCAAGAGGGTAGCGGGCCCCTTTTCTGTACCACCCTTCCCCAACCTGAAGGTTTCCCCTCTGGGGTTAGTACCCAAAAAGGCCCCGGGGGAATTTCGTTTAATCCACCATCTATCGTACCCGGCGGGTTACTCTGTCAATGATGCTATTCCTGATGACCTTTGTTCGGTCAGGTATACGTCTTTTGACCAAGCCCTACGGATGGTGCGCTCTTGTGGTCCTGGTGCCCTCCTGGCAAAATGTGACATTAAATCGGCATTCTGATTACTGCCAGTGCACCCGGGGGACTTTGAGCTATTGGGTTTTAGATTCCAAGGGAAGTTTTATGTAGATAAGGCCATGCCTTTTGGCTGCTCTATTTCATGTTCAGCATTTGAACGTTTTAGCACCTTCCTTCAGTGGGCCTTTGTTCGCAGGTCCGGGTCTCGGTCTGTAGCCCATTACCTCGATGACTTTTTGTTCGGGGGTGAACGGGGCTCGGACACGTGCACGCATCTCCTCACTACATTTCAGACGCTAATGCGGGAACTGGGTGTCCCTTTAGCGCCCGAAAAGACCAAGGGCCCATTCACTATGCTCACATTTCTGGGTATTGAAATTGACACGGTCGCACAGGCATCCTGGTTACCCATTGACAAGGTCACCCGGATCTCCGCGATGATTTTGGCCTTGCTGGCCAAACGTAAAGTGTCACTTCGTGAGCTTCAGGTACTTCATGGCCATCTTAACTTTGCCTGCAGGGTGGTCTCGCCCGGCAGAGCATTTGCGCGGCACCTATGCGACACCATGTCTGGCCTGTCAAAGCGCCATCATAGGGTCTGACTGACCAGGGGCATGAGGGCTGACCTTTTGGTTTAGCTTAAATTCCTGCGGGAATTCAATGGGGTCTCCTTTTGGAGATCCGACCTTTTAGTTTCCCCTAGGTTCCAAGTACAGTCGGATGCCTCCGGCTCCCTGGGATATGGGATTTACTTTGAGGGGAGGTGGGCTTATGGCCAATGGCCTCCAGCATGGCGGGGCACGGATCGCCTCCGTGATCTTACATTCCTTGAGTTCTTTCCAATCCTGGGAGCTTTGATGCTATGGGGCGAGGAGTCGGCCGACTCAGTGGTCCATTTCTGGTGCGACAATGCTGCGGTCGTGCACATTGTCAACGCTCAGACGTCTAAGTCACCTAGAGTGATGGCGTTGGTCCACCAGTTTGTGTTACGTAGCCTACGCCTGAATGTGCTTTTTAAGGCCAGACATGTACCAGGTATTAATAATGATATTGCTGATGCTTTATCCCGCCTGCAGATCCCCCGGTTCCGTGCCTTGGCTCCGGAAGCAGAGGAATTCCCCTCGTCACTCCCGGCCGAGATTTGGACATTTGGCAAGGAGAGGTGAACCGGGCGATCGGCATGTCTTTGGCGCCCCGCAAGCGTAAGGCGTATCACCATGCTTTCGTTCAATTTAGAACTTTTTGTGTGCAACTTCAGTTGCCTGAAGTGTGGCCCATTCCAGTTGAACAAGTTTTACAATTTATGGTTTATTTACACAGTCAGGGCCTAGCTCCTCGCACTATAGCATCCAGGCTGTCGGCACTGGCATTTATGGCCAAGGTGAGGGGTTTTGCTGACTGCTTGAATGATTTACGCATACGACATGTTTTGGAGGGGTGGACACAGGAACGTGGCTGCCGCCCGGACACTCACCACCCAATTTCACCGGGGGTGCTTACCCACCTTGCACGAGGCTGGCATAACCTGTGTTTTGATAGGTATGAGGCGGCTCTTTTCCACGCGGCTAACACGGTGGCCTTCTTTGGAGCGCTCTGCATCAGTGAGTTGGTACTACTGTCTAAGGCGGATGCGACTCGTAGGGCCCTGGAACTCGACAATGTCTATGTCTCTAATGAGTGGGCTCAGTTGAGGATACGGTCCTCAAAAGTTGATCAGCATGGCGTAGGCAGTGGAGTTAGACTGCTACGATGTTCCATTGCAGACATCTGTCCGGTTGGTGCCCTACAGGAGTTTTTGGCAGTGCGTGGTGCCCACCCTGGCCCGTTTTTCTGCCACCAGGATGGGTCTCCCCTTACTAAATTTCAATTTTGGAAGGTGACCGGTATGGCACTATCCAGTGTTGGCCTCCCCGGGGCTCGTTACGGCACCCATTTGTTTAGGATAGGTGCTGCATCCACTGCGGCTGCATTTGGGTACTCTGAGGCTGATATACGCCATATGGGAAGATGGGGATCTATGCGTTTTGCATTATATGTTCGCCCTCTTCAGGTGTGAGTACCAGTTAAGTCACTGTTCTCTTTCTTCTTTTACAGACCCTGTGTGTCCCCGCACACCGGTGGCAGTATGGCTGGTGGGCCACAGTTGCGTACACTGGTCAGCGCAGTATGCTGCGGCGACAGAGTGGGGACCCCAGCTTGGACTGCGTGCAACCGCACGCATACGTTGGTACGGTAAGCGCGGAATGAGATGGCGGGAACTGTTGCCATTCCTGTTTTCCATCAGGGATTCTGAACCGCCTGATGTCCTTGTACTGCACCTCGGGGCAATGACCTCGCCCAGGTCACTGGCCTTTCTTTAAAATTCACGATTTGCAGTGACCTAGCTTATTTGCATTATGTGTGGCCGTCCACAAGGCTGCTATGGTCGGACATCATACCGCGTCATTCTTACAGGGGAGGTATTGACCTCCGTGCCCTTGACCGCGCTCGCCGCTCGGTGAACAGGGCTGTTGCCTGGTTCTTTGCAGACAAGGGTTTGGGGATGGTCATCCGACACCCCACCATTAGTTTACAAAATTATGATCTTTATGCAGGGGATGGGGTCCACCTGTCGACTAGAGGTATGAACCTCTTTTTGGAAGATTTGCAAGCAGGCCTGTTGACCGAGCTGACGGTCTGGGGGGGGGGCGGTGAGTCTTCATTGAAGCCTCCCTGTTTGGCAGGTAGCACTGGTAAGGTAAATATTTATGACCCATAGGTATCCGGCAGGTTCGCAATTGACTGGCCAACACTTAGACAGGTACAGGTGTAATAACGTTGACCGGTCAACGACGAACCAGGCAAGGGGTGATGGCAGGAGCTTTTCAGCATGCATCACCCCGTGATTTGACGGATACACGTCAGAGGGTGGGGTCAGTAGATAGTTTATTGACTCCGGTCAACAATTTGTTTGTGTCAACAAACAAATTGATACAAATGGATACATTGTAGCCAATTGCCATTGGCAATTTTGGGAGGAACCTTACTAGTGTTACTGCGGCCTGCTTGCCTTAAGAATTACAATTGGATGAATACCAATTGAAAGTTATAATTCGTACTAGGGCATTATTCAATAAAAGTTTCCCAATGCCTTTATCCATATACCGGTGTCTGAGTCTTTCTTTGGGGGGTGCGCCTGCAAAGAGAAAGGGTGGTGGTGGGGATCACATTTTCCCACAACAAGTGATGCTGATTGGCTACATCAATAATTGTGCAAAGCTTGTAAACCACACACACCCAATGTTTCTCAAGAAATTAAAAGAATATTGTTCTCTTCTGTTCTAGACTTTCCAAGAAAACATGAATTATATGCAATTTAATCTTTTTCTCCTTCTTTACATTTGTTAACATATTATTTCTTCCAGGATGTCCTACGAATTCCAACAGTTCAGAATGTAAAAACCCATTTGGTAACTTCCTTGGATGTATGAAACTAATTTCCATTGACAACAATGCAATAGATTTAATTTCTGTCCAACAAAACTCAATAGGATATTTCAGTGACCTCCAGATAGATATCTGTGGCATTATAGACAGGTAAGAGTGATCTTATTTTTCAGTGGAATGGACTGTATTGTGAATGCTAGCAATGCTGGAATGCTTTATTATGTTCAAATTCCTCTCCTTTCTGGATATTATTGCTTACATAGATTGGCCACATATAATCTTCAGCTAACAGCTGCTTTTCACTTGCAGTATACATTGAAGAGTGAGGGATTACAAAAGAGATGATAGCAGAGGTGTCTTTCCCTATTTCTAGCAATTCCTTTTCTACTGAAACTTATCCTTCCCTGCTTAGCTTCCCCTCCAAAGTTTCTTGATCTACATTTTTCTACACAATTTCCTGCATTCTTGTTTTTTTAATTCCATGGCTATATTCAGTAAATCTTTGGTCAGACTGATTTTATGGACAAAAGGTTTATTGCACAACTCATGAAGTCACTGGACATAGCCATTGAGATTAGAATATGAGTTGCTTTTTTTGCTGTACTTCATTCAAACCCTCTGTGACCTATATATACAGATTTGGTACATAAATTGTCTTTAGTGCCCAGTATGCAAGGATTGTTTCTGCAGGTTGGTGTAGCCTGATGAAAGTATTCAAATCAATATCAAAAACTTCTGTTTATGTTTGCATTGTCTTGGAATGTGCAATTAAAGTCTTCCTTAAAGCTGCGAAGGTCAGGGTTCTTGATGCATGATCATTACTTCAGAAGTCCTACAAAATGTGTAAACCTCCAAGGGGGGGATCCAGAAGCCTACACCAAATAAGCATTTATTCCAATAAAAGATTAAATCCAGAATGAAATCAGACAACTATTTCAAATCATATCAAAAATCATTTGAGTATCATGACAAAAGTCTTTTCAATGGGCCTATAATTACAGGCAACGTTAGCTTATCTACTTCTTCTCCCATGTCTAGGCCAGATGTGAAACTGCTGAAAGCACCCTTTGGTCAGTTCATTCTGTAGTTCCTTTTACCTGACTAAGTGTGAGAAAGATTTGCTAGCAACACCAGGTTTATGTTACCAGGGTACACCCAATTGTGGTTCAAAAATATCTATTACTACAAGCTTTATTTATTTACATTGCTTCTAAGTTCCATTCACACAAGTATTCATTAGAATACTTCCCAGGAAATGTCCAAATATAGCCACAAAGACCTGTAGGCACCAGACTTACTTACATAGACTTAGGTCATCCTATGATATGTAGCATATCAGGCAGCAAGGGATCTCCAACGTTTTTGATCTTGTCCGAGTAATTCAGCATCCTCCCATGTCATGATCAGGGTCTTTAAAACTTCCATGAATGTTCTTTGCAATGTATTTTGAAGGTTCCTTGTTGTCCTTTGACATTATAAGAGGGTTCCCTTAGGAATTCCGATTTCTCTACATGAAAAATATGGCCTGCCATTTGAAGTCTTCTTCATGCAAGAATGTTATATAATTTGTATGGGCCACTTCTTCAAAGCCCCTCCTCATTGGTTGCAAAGACACAGTCCTGATAGTACCAGAAAACATCACAACTGAGCCAAACTGAGCCAGACTAATTTCCTCCTTAGCAAATTGCAACCTTGTGGGACCTGACAGTGGCAAATCCCCCGTCAATAACTTCATGGGCTCCAGTTTTGTTTGAACATTCAAAGCAATTAATTAATAGAGAATCACCATCCCGACTCTGTCCACAGAAGACTGAGTTCCCCTTTGTACACTGTCTGCTTATTTGTGGCTCCAGTTGCCTTCAATTCCTTGTGAAGTGGTCAGGGAGCATGGCTCCAGATCTGGGGTATGTTCCTTTAAAAGAAGGCCAGTAAAGGCAAGAGATGGGACTGAGTTTTGTGTCTCTAACTCTCCCTGGTTCCTGCCTTAGTGCACCAGCTGCTGCTTGCCCCTCCAGCAAGAGAGCTGGGTTGTGATGGGTGCCACTGTGTATTGCTGGAGCCTCAGGTTCCTGATGCCTCCAGCAGTCAAACAATCTAGATTGGGGCAGGTGTCCCCACATAGCTCTTCTTGCTCTTCTTGACCTCTCATCAGCCTTCGATACTGTTGACCATGGTATCCTTCGGGACAGCTCCGAGGATTGGGGATCCAGGGCACTGGTTTCCCTCATTTCTGCGGGGTCAGACTCAGTTTGTGTGTTTGGAGGATGGAGAGCCCTAGGACTCTCCAGTATGGGGTGCCTCAGGGCTAGGTTCTCTCCCCTCTTTTATTTAACATTTACACGAAGCTACTGGGGAATATCATCCGTTCCCATGGGGTGATATATCATCAGTATGCTGATGACATTCAACTATGTCTTGGCCCATGGTGATCCCAGTGATGTACTCAGAGTCCTATCCAGTTGTCTAGAGGCTGTTGGGGTCTGGATGGGGGACAACAGGCTACAACTGAATCCCGGCAAGACTGAGTGGCTATGGATTAGGGGTCCCACATTATCTCAGGAGCTACCATCTTTGGTTCTGGATGGGACTGCTTTGTCCCAAACAGACCTGGTGTGTAATCTGGGGGTCCTCCTAGACTCATGACCTCTGCTCAAAGACCAGGTGGCAGTTGTGGCTAGGAGGGCTTTTTGCACAATTGCATGTCATACGCTAGTTACACATGCTCCTAGATTGGAACTCCTTACTCATGGTCACCCATGCTCTGGTCACCTCCAGACTTGACTACTGCAATGCGGTCTATGTGGGTCTGCCCTTGATGACCATTCAGAGGCTGCAACTGGTCCAGAATGTGGCTGCTCAAGTGGTAATGGGGTGCGGGCAGTATGCCCGTGCTTTGGCATTACTTTGGGAGCTGTACTGGTTGCCAGTATGCCTCCGGGTGCAATTCAAGGTGCTGGTTATTACCTTTAATGCCCTACATGGTAGTGTACAAGGATACCTAAGAGACCACATCACCCCAAGAACATCTGTCCACCCCACCAGAGCAGACCTGAGAGGCTCTCTAACTGTTCCATCCGCTAGAGAGGCATGTCTTTCTAGCACCAGAAAGAGGGCCTTCTCAGTGTCCACTCCAGCCATATGGAATCTCCTGCCAACTGAGTTGCATCTACAGATGGAGTTGATGCCTTTCAGGAAAGGTCTAAAAACCTGGCTGGCAAAGCAGGTGTGGAGCCCCAATGATGTCATGGCCCCTGCCTGCTGGCTGGTTTAAATATTAATAATTCTCTCTCCCTCTTTTTAAGTGTTAGGGGTTGGAGTAATACCCGGTAACAGTTTTAACAGGAGTTTTAAATTGGGATTTTTAATTGTAGTTGGTTTTTATCTTTTGTAACCCACCCAAAGTCCTTGTATTTGGGCGGCAATATAAATCTTGAAAATAAAATAAAATAACAGCCATGCAGAAGAAGGGTGCTCAGATTTCTGCTCCTCTTCCCATGCATATTCTTCCTCTGATATGGACAACAGTGAGGACCCCTTTGATCTTGCCTCCTCCAGATGTTCCAAATCAGGGTAGCCATCCCTCCTTCACCTGTGGTGGAACATTCCCTGAGACTTGGGACAGGAAAGGCTCATCTTTCTCATGATTCCATTGAGCATGTGGAGCAGACCCAAACAGTTAGCACATGACTCTCACAGACTCTCTCTCGTTCTCTCTCTACCACATACATACGTAACCTATGCTTACCATACATTGAAAATCAGGCCTCAGAGCAGTGATTTTAACCCTTTAAGCCTAATGCTACTTTATGTGTTATATATTTCTTTCTGTAGTGCTTACAGACTGAAAGGTCACTCTTTAATTTAAATAGTTAAGGGCTGGAAATCATAGATGTGTCTTCACCCAATGGCTGGAATCATTTTCATGCATCTTTGCTGTTATAAGGCTGATGATGCCATCAACTGTGGCAATTTTTTGGAAATAAAAAAGCATATTCAATTTTTCCCCATGCTATCAAACATCCTGAGGCTGTCATGAAATTCCGTTCATTATAAGGAAGCTGCTAGGGGCCACATGATTTAAATTTCTAAAAATCATTACAGTGGGCAAAGTTGTCTGAGCATGAATTGGATTTCACCTACAAGTTAAACACAAAAGCTTGAGCAAGCTTCTTTCCTGTGAAGAAACTGTGCCTGTTTCAGCATGTTTCTCATACATGTTTTAAAATGTCATTTATTTATTATTTTGCTCCCTAGAAGCAAAAACAAACACAAACAAAAATGAAAACAAAATAGGGTAAATAGCAGCCCCCTGTAGCATAACTATTTCCCCACTCTTTGCTTTAGCAGAAGAAATTTCGCCTATCCTGTGTCCATACGTGTCAAGTATCCCGTAATAGCCGGGATTTCCTGTAATTTTGTACCACTTTTCTTCATTTCCCGCCTGGAGCCACCACTACCCCATAATTTGGCAGCGGGGAAAAGTAGTTACTGCTCATCCCTTCTGCGCAGGTACTTTCTACGCATGCGTAGAAGCGACCTGCACAGAACTGTTCTGCGCAGGTCCCGTATTGTCCGGAGCCACGCTTGACAGGTATGCCTGTGTCCTCAATTGCATCTGATGTCATGTGGGGTTGATTGTGTGCTCATGTTCCCAGGTCCTCAGAGCTTCCCTACTCCCAGCACAGATGTTACATTGACTCATTATCTGTTACTTTGCTTGAGCAATAATTCCTCTTAGCTTCATTACCCAGCCTGAAGAGACCCGTGTTAAATATAGTTTGATTCCTTATTCCTGCATCATTGATGATTTAAACACATTCAATTCCCCTGTTTCATTTTATGAAGGGGGAGGGGGGCAATCTCAGTGTGTGAAAGGTTAATTCTTCCATCATGTTGAGAAGCTATTTTAACATCTCCAGGAGTGGAAAGGAAACCAAATATTAGAAATGGACAGAGAAATTCCTTTCTGTATATCTGGGTGCTGTTTCATTTCCTTTTCAATGGGTCCACTCTATTCCATACTCTACAAAGTCATTTGTGTGTATCTGTGCCTGTGTATATTTAGGTGTGTGCTTGCCTACCTCCCTGCCTACCTCAGGATCCCTAAGAGTGGACAGTGAATTTTTGATTTCTGTGCCATGAACATGGGATTACAAGAAGCTGTATGTATGTTTTTGAATTCTGACTATGTCTCTTAGCTAAAATTATGTGCACATCTCCTTTCCTCCTTATAGATGCCTGCCTAATTACTGTGAACATGGGGGTGAATGCTCTCAGACTTGGAATAGCTTCTACTGTAACTGTGCAAACACAGGTTACATGGGGGCTACATGTCATTCATGTAAGTGAAATATGTTATTATAATTTTTTAAAATTGTATTTGAGAGAAAGATTTTAAGATATGGGCTTTGGTGTTTTTTTTATTAAAAACAACCCCACACATTAATTAGTAAGTGAGATGAATTTGTTTGTGAACACCAGGATTGAAATCCTCAGGTTGTCTCATTCTTGTAATTGAGAATGAGAAATCAACACATTCTTCCCTTTGTTCCTAAATCATACTGCTATAACAGTTAGAGCAGTATGACAGTGGAACCAACTGCCTCAGGAAGTGGTGAGCTCTCTGACACTGGAAGCATTCAAGAGAGAATTGGAACCATCTGTCATATCTGCTTTGATTAGGATTCCTGCATTAAGCAGGAGGTTGGACTCGTTGTTTAATTATTCTATGATTCTTTAATTCTAAGGACTGGGCAAGGTTTTCTGCTACTCTTAGATTGTGCTTCTTTTTTAAAATTCATACCAAAGTGCAGCACAATTTAAATTGTGCTTGAAATTACAACAATGATGTCTTCTGTTTAAAAAAAGATGCAATTTGTGCCTGCTCTTCAAATTTAGGGCCATTTGATAATCTAATGCAGGGGTGTTCAAACCTTTGGGGCTGTGGGTCGGTCACATGGTTGCACGTGCCAGTCATGTGGTTTCTCCCACCAGAAGTAGAAGTAAAATGTGCATGCACATAATGTGCCCAGCCCACGCATGCACATAATGCTGCTATAAATGACTCATGGCTGTAGTAAATGCATTTACAACAGCCGCAGGTCATTTATTGCAGTGTTATGCACATGAGGGGGCACGTTATGCACATGTGTGTTTTACTTCCACTTCCAGGAGCAGCGTGGGCCGGATAATTTGCTGCCACAGGCTGTATTTTGAGCACCCTGATCTAAAGCTCTTAACTGAGTTGCTTACATCTTTCTTACAGTCAGTCAATCCTCCTGTGTGCTTGCTTCACTATTCAAGGGGAATGGGTTCCTCATAAAATGTGGAAAGCTTGAATGAGAACACAAAAGCCCTTTGCTTCAGTGTCAACAATAATCATGGAATCTCACCCTGCTGTTATATTCCGCTCGTCTTTTTGGGTTGAGACAAGCAAAAGTTTCTTGTTTGATAACAAACTGAAGAAGAAGAAGACAGACCAATAGATTTCAGTTAAATGACAAAATATGCATACTGATTATCTGATAGGAGGGAAGAGAGCTTGTGATGATATAGCTCAACATGTAATAACAAGGGCTGTTATGGCTGTGTTCCCATAATTAATAAAGGAAACCATGCTTCAGGAAGCTGAAGTGATCTATAGATTATTCCCTGTGAGCATAATGTACCAGACCTTCCATTTGCATTGCAAGATAAATGGGTCTTTAACACTTTCCCATTTGGAAATTACCACAAGTCAGTTTGCCAAGCACAGAAAGATGGACAGTTTTCAGGGTAACAAGTTAGACTTATCCTGATGAAAAGGGATGATAAACTATGTACAATAACAGTGAAATACTTTGGTTTGTAATAGCGTCCATTTCTTCAAATATGGTTAACCAAAAATGTAGTACTGTACCTCAGGTCAGGATAATCATAGATAAACATACCAATCACATTCTGCCTAGCAAGCACATGCGTGAGTGATGCAGAAATTGGAATGAATTGTCCATCCCTACCTACAATAGCAAGGCTGCCTGTTTTCATTATGCCCTCATTGAGAAAGTCTTCAGTAGCCTTCTAATAGAGGGAAATATTTGATCAATTAAAGTAAGCCAGTTCTTATGTTCTTACATTCTCTTAGAATAGTGACAAAAAAGAAGGCCGTGAATGCCTACCTATTTTGACTCGCCTTAGCACTTCCATTGTAAATGGTACCACCAACCTGTTTCTTAATTTCTCTATTGTAAAACCACTGATGAGAAGTTTATTATTTTTTCTGCATCAAGCAACAAGATTGTTTTTGTCTACCTCCCAATGCAGCCTTTTCCTAAACAAGGCAGTAGATTTTTTTCAAAATAATGAACAATTTTACTTATACATACAGTACTAATGCTTTGGATTTTAAAAAATCCTTCAGTCTTCATTGCAACCACTATATCCTTACATGTGAATGGATTTAAAATTCTTCTAATTTCTCTTTCATGTTAATCTAAATTTTATTTTTTAAAATCCTGATTACTGTCTTGTATTTTCTTCTTTTAGTAATAAGCGCATAATCTGAAATAATACTTTTGTTTGACAAAAATGCATTAGAACATTTTGAACTAACCAATATCATTTTAAAAGCAACAGTTCTGTACACTATGATTGTGGAATTACATCATTTGAAAGGCACTTCAAATATTATTTTTAGGTATGTTCTGATAAGAGACTATGAACTGTTTAATTGTGTGACTGGATACAAAAGTTTTTCTGGAAGTTTTTATCAATGAGCTTTGCCTACAAAGGTGTGTGTAAATATGTTTATCCCTTCAGTCACTGTGAAGCAAATAATGCTGAATAATTTATTTTAAATTTGTTGCAATTTCAGAGTTTCCACATTTACTAAAACTAAAACTTTACTACACAGGGATCCAATGGTATGATCCCAGCATCAGATAGAAAGAGTGCAAGAACTGCTCTTCTGTCATTTTCACTAACTATTGAGTATAATAATAATTTTGTGTCAGAAATTATTCTGGGTTGAAAGGATTTTTGCTAGAGAAACTCCGCTCAGGGGATTCCCAAATAAGTCTCCTGTCATGTCACCAAGATCTTTTCCCACCCAAGTAGTTCCTATTTATCTACTTCCAATTTCTTGCTTCCAAACTGCTAAGTTGACAGGAGCTGGGACAGAGACGGGTATCGAACTATTGATTGTAGATCTGTTTATCTGTCTGATAGGCCCAGTCAGTGCCATATTTAGGATCTGTGGGCCCCTAGGCTGAACCTGTGGCATAGACCCTACCGGGAAAAGTATTTTTTTAAAAATTAACCTAATCTGCATTTTCAGCAATTATCCAATTAAAAACTATTTATTTACTAAAACAAAAAACCTGACTTTAAAAATTGACATAGAATCACGTGGTGCGGGTCCCCCTTTGTGGTGCGGACCCATAGGCTGCAGCCTAGGTAGCCTATGCTTAAATCCGGCCCCGAGACCAGTTGAAGTAATTTTGCTGGAGAATGAAAGCATGGCGCCAAAATGGCCACCACGCTCTTTGCGGGGGCCCCCTCACCCGGACTCAGACATCCGGGTGAGTTTAGGGGGCATGGCCACCCCTCTATAAAAGGGGTGGCCAGGAGGCAGCCGAGCTGCCATTTTGGAAAAGCGACGGAGAAGAGAAGTTTTTCGCTCCACCCCCTCCCTAGTGAACAGTGTGATATTTTGGTCGCTTCGGGGCCGGGTGGGAATTTTTGGCTGGAACCTACAATTGGCCTCCTGGTTCTGGCTTTTTTGCCCATCCCACACTGTTGCTACGGTTTGATACAGGGGCTTTGCTATTGACTTTGGTCACATGGGCGGGTAGCACTGGTAAGGTAAATATTTATGACCCACAGGTATCCGGCAGGTTCGCAATTGACTGGCCAACACTAGATAGGTACAAGTTTGTTAATGTTGACCGGTCAACGACAAACCAGGCAATGGGGTGATGGCTGGAGCTCTTCAGCATGCACACCCCGTGATTTGACGGATACACGTCAGAGGGTGGGGTCAGTAGATAGTTTATTGACTACGGTCAACAATTTGTTTGTTGTAAACAAACAAATTGATACAAATGGATACATTGTAGCCAATTGCCATTGGCAATTTTGGGAGGAACCTTACCAGTGTTACTGCGGCCTGCTTGCCTTAAGAATTATAATTGGCTGAGTACCAATTGAAATTTATAATTCGGACTAGGGCATGAATCAATAAATGTGGCCCAATGCCGTTATCCATATACCGGTGTCTGAGTCTTTTTTGGGGGGTGCGCCTGCAAAGGACAGCAGCTAATCCCTCAAACTCAAGCTACCTACCATTCAAATCTAGCTACTTTATTTTGGCACATGCAACTTAAACTCCCGTAGGTGGTCCTTATCATCTTTAGCAATATAAATAAAATTATAATGAAGTAAATATACGGCAATGCGCTGCCTTCAGTGATGCCCTGAAGCAGTTGCCTGAGGCAGCTGCCTTGCTCTGCCTACTGGCAAGTTTTGCTATGCTGCCAGGTGCTTTTCTGAGAAAATGTGAGACAGCTGAAGGTACTGATCAAATGTTTCTTGTCAAATTCTGATTATCATTGATAGTGCTTTGTCTCTAACACAGCCAGATGTTTATGCTGGCAAGTGCAGTAGGCTTGTGTTCTGAAATCTTTTGAGCTTAAAGATTGCTTTAAAACAGAATCACTTTTTGTGAATCGATACACAACCATCATTTTGAGTGGTAGATGTGTGGAGAGCTTTGTATTCAGTGACATGGACTCTGTTTCTGAACAAATAGATCTGTGGATCAAGGGGAAAGGATCATAAAAATCCTGCAATCCAGGCCTTTCTTGGCATGTGTTGAAGTGTGCATTTAAAACGGAAATGGCATCTATTCATCCATTGAAATCAAAGTCAACTAAAATGGTTAATTCCCAAATTCTTATGGTGGTAAAGGGAGTTTATTTATATTAATCTTTTTTGCTTGACATTCCATGATTGGCTATTTAGGCATTTGTCCAACTCCTCCTGCCATTTCTTGTGTGAATTATGTTGAGTAGATAAGCAGAAATGACCACTCAGTCATTTTCTTTTAATAGTAGTAAACATTGGTTAAAGAGTGTGATTGTCGTGATAGCCTTGCCACAAGTTTATTAGTGATTACCTAGTTATTTTCCTGAGTTTTGAACACATGCATTACGTATTTTGCCCTACCACTCACACAATTGTCCATGTCCTAAATAAAATGTAAAATGTACAATTATATTTGTGATGCAATTTTTTTACAGCTATTTATGAACGATCGTGTGAAGCCTATAAGCACAGAGGGAACACTTCAGGCTTTTACTATATTGATTCAGATGGGAGTGGCCCCTTGAGTCCATTTCTTGTATACTGCAATATGACAGGTACGATGATAAACTGTCTTAAGTCATGTTTCTGTCTGCATGCATGTTTGTTATATTGAAACATAATCTATCAAACAAGAAGCCTGCTTATTTTGGAGCTGAGCACTTAAACCACAGACAGAGGGAAGGTGCCTTTTCAGTCCTGAATATGGGGAATGAATAAGGAAAATTGTAATAGTGATAGGCTCAGACTGTGAAATTTCCATCCTTTTCCTCTAGCGCTGCTTTCATTTTCTGCAGTTTTGTACTTGAGGAGTTGGTACTTACTAAACATGCATGCAAGGAACTAAAAACAAAGTTGTTCCAGGGTATGAAAAGACTGAATTTGTTGAAAACTTTCATTCATTCTACATATGCAAATTTGATAGGCAGCACTGGTGATTCATTCTATTGGCAATCTCAAATATGTCACTTGGGAATTTTTAAAAAATAATGATTTAACTTTTTTAACTGACTTGTTACACCTTAGTTTGCTTTGAGCATTGTCTTTCGTGAAGTAGAATGGAAACCACTGAAAGATCGCATTTCTGTTTCTCATTGAGAAAATCATGTGATGCTCTGGAACAGATAGTGGGTTTTTGTGCATCTATTGCTAGGGCTGCATGGGAAAGGAAGGAAGGATAAACTTCATCTCTGAATGAAAGGGAGAGGGGAACAGAGAAACATCATTCCAAATATAAGTCTACTTACATAAGATTAGGAAAAGTGGAGGGCAAAAGAAGAAGGGGATGGCCAAAAATGAGATGTCTAGATGATATTGTAGACGCAATGTGCACAGAGCTGGGCAGGTTGAGGAGGATGGTGGAGGACAGAGGTGCCTGGCGGGCAATGGTCCATGGGGTCCCAAAGGGTGGGGATTGACTGTGCGACTAAACAACAACAAAGCATATGATTGGATATCATACTTGGTACATATTTGGGGAATATATTTATAATTCTAGCCAATTACAGCATGATTGGGTAAAAAGGAAACACTTTTAAGTTCTGCTGATTTTGATTGGGTGTTAAGTATGTACTCATATTTCTCCTTTTGAAATCTAGGAAATTAAAAGTCCTTACATCTACAAGCTTTTGGGCATGACCCAACCACAAAGAAATATTTATTTGCATTTGATTACTGCACCTGATAATGTATAGATTCTGATTAGAGCCAGTTGCTATACCTCCAATTTATTTTATTCCAGGCATTTTAGAGGTTAACACTTAAAACCCACATAACCCCACATAAAAACATATATGCAAAAACAATGTGCTACACACACAGTAATTAAATCATAAGCATAAACAGATCTAGGTAAAGGTAAAGGTCACCCTTGCTTGAAAGCCAGTCGTATCCGACTTTAGGGTTCAGTGTTCATCTCTGTTTCATAGTCAAAGAGCCAGTACTGTCTGCATCTGCATACATTTCCGTGGACATGTGGCAAGCATGACTAGACACCCGAGTGCACAAAATGCTGTTTACCTTCCCACCGAAGTGGCCCTTATTTATCTACTTGCAATTTCTTGCTTTCAAACTGCTAGGCTGGCAGGAGCTGGGATAGAGACGGGAGCTCATTCCATCATACAGTACTCGGGTATCGAACTGCTGACCTGCCACCTTGCAGCCAGTGTCTGTTGTGTTCTAATGGTTTTACCTTCCACAATGTATCTGAACCAATGTAACCTTGCCTATAGCAACAATGTAACCTTCAGCTGCATCATATGAACCCTGTAAGAGGACGCGAGCTAATGACCACCAGCTGGCAGCAGCGAGCGTCCAAGCTCCCTTGGTCCAAACTCATCAAAGGCAACAGCGCGGGAAGTTTTCCCGCCATCACCTACACCTGGACAAGAAGGGCGTGACCCGCAATGACGTCACGCAGACAGTAGCCAATGGGCTACCATGGAACCACGTTCAAATGTATTACTACTGTATATAAAGAGCTATCGATCCGCCATTACCTCATGTTCCCTCTGTCCACGATGCAATAAACCTGAGTTAACCCAGCCCGAGGCTGTGTCCTGTGTCTTGGTTTGCATACACCAAATTGGCGACGAAGGTGGGATCATGGATCCCCACGGAACAGCCAGGGCACAGAGCGGGTTCAACATCACCAAACCGCAAGACTGGGAGCTGCTTGAGATGGACTTCCAGGCGGCACTGGTGGAACTCAAAGTCAAAGGAGACGACGAGGAGAGGAAGAGGGCCATCCTCACCAGAATGCTCGGGATGGAAACCAAGCGGACGCTGGTGGGCATCATCGCTCCGAGGAAGGTGAGCGAATTTAAGGCGGACGACATCATGAAGCTGCTGCGAGAGCGCTTCCGTCCCTCGAGGGCAATGTTTCCCGCTCGGAGCGCGTTTTGGAGGCGAGTCCAAGCGCCGGACGAGTCGGTTGAGGCATTCGTGGCCGCCATGAGGGTAGCCGCCGCCCCCTGCAAATGGGACAACATCCTAGAGATGGCCCTCAGGGACGGCGTGCTGTGTGGCCTGAAAGACAAGGAGGTGCAGCGCAGCTTGATGAACAAGGAGCCGCCACCCACGCTGGCAGAGGTCGTAGAGGCCGCGGAAGCCGCAGAGTCCACGAATGCTGGAGTGGACGAGATGCACCAGTGGCGTGAGTGGCGTCCGAGAGCCGGCAAGGCGGAAAATTCGGTGCACGGGAAGTCCGGACAGGCGGTGCACGCAACTCGACGGGCCTCAAAGTCGTCTACGGAAGGCAGCGACGGCGAGGAGGTCCAGAAGGTCCGAAAGGGTGGTCGACGCTGCGATGGTTGCGGAGCGGCCCATGAGCGCGCGAGATGCCCATTCAGGAAGGCCGAGTGTTACACCTGCGGCCGTCGGGGGCACATCGCCAAGGCATGCAGAAAACGGAAGGAGGGCCGGAGGCAGTCACAAGACCGTTCGGCCAGATCGGACCGTCCAGCGAGGCCCAAAGATGGCGCCCAGACCACGAGGAAGCAGGATGGCGTGGGCCGCGTCTCGGACGACAGCGAGGACGACGCCCCAGTGTTCAGCGTGTCCGCGGGACAGTCCCATTACTTCGTTGAGGTACTAGTACAAGGGGCCCCTATTAGGATGGAAATTGACTCGGGGTCCCCCTATTCGATAATTCCCCAGAAAGAGTTCTTGAAAATCGACCCCCACGTGCGGCCCAAACTTAAAACGTTGAGGGCCACGCTACGAGACGTACAGGGAAACAGCATTCCGGTGTTGGGGGTCGGGAAATTTCGGGTCAATTTTAAGAGACATTCTGCGGAACTGCCCCTAGTTGTCCTTAAGGGGGGAAGTTGTAGCCTCCTAGGGACGCAGTGGTTTCAGCCCTTAGGTTTGTTCATAGGGGGAGTGCATACAGTGGGGGTGGACCCAATACAAGCGGTTTGCGATGCGCATCCCGCCGTTTTTAAGAAAGGACTCGGAAAGTTCAAGGGACCCCCTGTAGCCTTCGACCTAGACCCGGAGGTCCGCCCGATAAGACTCAAACCGCGCAGGGTGCCGTTCGCACTCAAGGACAAGATAGAGGCGGAACTGGACAAACTGGTGGGCCAGGGGATTCTTATTCCTGTTGATTCCGCGGAGTGGGAAACTCCAATTGTAACGGCTCTAAAGGCTAACGGGGAGGTGCGCATTTGCGCTGATTATAAGTGTACAATTAACAAGGCGATTCGCCCTAATGCATACCCGGTGCCGGTGATCAGCCACCTTTTGGCCAGGCTGAATGGGGGAAAGTGCTTCGCTAAACTCGATTTGGCACAAGCCTATCAGCAACTCCCAGTGACCCCCGCCACGGCCGCGGCACAAACGATAGTTACACATAAATGGGTGTTCCAGGTGTCGCGTTTACAGTTCGGCGTAAACTCGGCACCCGGCCTTTTTCAGTCGCTTGTGGAACGCCTCCTGAAGGGACTGGAGGGGGTGTTGCCTTATTTTGATGACGTGTTGATAACAGGGGGGAGTGAGGCTGAACTGGCAAAGAGATTGGACAAAGTACTAACCGTGTTCGAGAAAGCGGGGCTGAGACTGAGGAAGGACAAATGTGTTTTTTTTGAAACTGAGGTCGAGTTTTTAGGGTTCCGGATCACACCCGAGGGGATTAAGCCGTCTAAATCCAAAGTAGCAGCCATAAAGAAGGCCCCTCGCCCCACATCCAAAACCGAGCTACAGTCTTTCCTGGGGCTCCTCAATTTTTACCATACATTCCTCCCGCGGAAGGCGTCCGTGGCCGAACCGCTCCATCGGTTACTTAAAAAGGAGGAGACATGGATGTGGGGTGACGAGCACGAGAGGGCGTTCAAAGAACTAAAGCAACTCTTAACATCTGAGGCAATCCTGACGCATTTCGACCCCAAACGGCCGGTGGTCTTAGTCTGTGATGCATCCCCGGTGGGGGTGGGGGCGGTGCTTTGCCACGTGTTGGATGACGGAAGGGAGGCCCCGGTAGCGTTTTATTCAAGGTCCCTGTCCCAAGCGGAGCGCAATTACGCACAAACCGACAGGGAGGCATTAGCAATAGTAGCGGGAACCAAAAAATTTCACGATTTTTTGTATGGCCGCCCGTTCAAAATCGTGACTGATCACAAGCCACTGTTAGGGATTTTCACGGCAAGCAAGCCCACGCCGCAGATCCTGTCCCCGAGAATGCTGCGATGGGCTATTTTTCTCAACGCATACCAATATGAGTTGGAATACCGGCCCGGAAAGGAGATCAGCCATGCTGATGCACTTTCGAGATCTCCTTTGCCCTTGTCGGACGACCAAAAGGCGAGAGTAGAAAGAGACCGCCAGGTGTTGCTAATTGAGGTCTTAGACGCACCCCCAATAGTACCAGCCGACATTGCTAGGGCGACAGGCAAGGACAGAACGCTAGAGAAAGTTAGTTCATGGGTACAGAAGGGGTGGCCGGCATCGTCCCCAAGCACAGAATTCGACCCATTTTTTCGGAAAAAGCTAGAGTTGTCCCTAGAGAGGGGGTGCCTGTTGTGGGGCCAACGGGTGGTGGTCCCTACGTCCCTGCGGCCGAGGGTGCTCGAACTGCTGCACGTCAGCCACCCGGGCATAGTTCGTTCAAAGGCGCTGGCCCGGAGTTACTTCTGGTGGCCACAGCTGGACGCGGACATTGAGCACATGGTCGGCACTTGTGAGGCATGCCAGGGATCCCGACCAGAGGCGGCCCGTCTTCCGCATAGGGAATGGGACACAGCAAGGGGGCCATGGTCCAGAGTGCACGTAGATTTCGCTGGCCCTTTCCGAGGAACCATGTTTCTCCTGGTGGTGGATGCATTCTCCAAGTGGCTGGAGGTTATCCCAGTAAAGAGCACGTCCTCCGCCACGACAATTAGCCAGCTAAGGAGAGTCTTTTCCACGTTCGGTTTACCCGATACTTTAGTCAGCGATAACGCTAGTTGTTTCACCTCCGCTGAGTTCGGGGCATTCATGGAGGCAAACGCCATTCGGCATGTCACATCCGCGCCGTTTCACCCGGCCACGAATGGCCAAGTGGAACGGCTGGTGCGTACAACAAAGGATGCGCTGCGGCGCATGGGCCCGGGGGACCTGAATCACCAAGTATGCCAATTCCTCTTAGCGTATAGGGTGACCCCCTTAGCGTCAGGCTACTCGCCGGCAGAGCTCTTGATGCGGCGAAAACTGACCACGATCCTGTCCAGGCTAGACCCGACGAGAGTCGAGGATAAAGGGAAAAACATAGGGTTGGCAGTCTCGAAAGGTTTCGCCGCCGGCGACCCTGTTCACTGCAGGAACTATTCCAGCGCAGGGCCAGCCTGGGTACCAGGGACGGTTGTAGAACAGACGGGGCCAGTGTCGTACCGAGTCGAGACTAACACCGGCCTCCTCTGGAGGAGGCACGCAGACCAACTGAGGCACCGAGTGAGTAGGCCAGTCAGTGGGGCTCAGCAACAGGATTCAGCGTTAGGGTTCTCCCCCACCCGCTTAACCCAAGGGGGAGACAGCAGCGGACAACAGTCCCAAGCAAGGGGGGAAGGCAGAAGCAGCGGCCCCGACTCATACCCTTTTGATACACCAGTCCTATCAGAGGCCGGGGAAGGGGGAGAGGAGTTCGCGACCGCTGCCCCCGAATGTAATTTTGATTTTGATTTTGCGAGCCGGGGGGGGTTTCAGGAGTGTTCCCCCACCCATCCAAGCGAGAAGAGGGGTTTTTCGTTAGCCCCCAGTGCCCCCGGTTCCTCCCTAAGAAAGAGCACACCTTCCAACAACGCCGCGGAGCCGCGGCAAGTCACTAACGAGTCTCCCTCTCCAATTACAGGACAGGAAACCAGGGGACAAAGAGAAGGTAGCAAACCCGGGGAAAGGCAGCCCGCATCGAGACCCCAGCGTGTTCGAAATAAGCCATCTTGGCTGAGAGACTTTGTCTCCTAGGGGGGGGGGAGTGTGTTAAGTGTGGGCTCGAGACTTTGTCTCGTCCTAGGGGGGAGGGGTGTTGTGTTCTAATGGTTTTACCTTCCACAATGTATCTGAACCAATGTAACCTTGCCTATAGCAACAATGTAACCTTCAGCTGCATCATATGAACCCTGTAAGAGGACGCGAGCTAATGACCACCAGCTGGCAGCAGCGAGCGTCCAAGCTCCCTTGGTCCAAACTCATCAAAGGCAACAGCGCGGGAAGTTTTCCCGCCATCACCTACACCTGGACAAGAAGGGCGTGACCCGCAATGACGTCACGCAGACAGTAGCCAATGGGCTACCATGGAACCACGTTCAAATGTATTACTACTGTATATAAAGAGCTATCGATCCGCCATTACCTCATGTTCCCTCTGTCCACGATGCAATAAACCTGAGTTAACCCAGCCCGAGGCTGTGTCCTGTGTCTTGGTTTGCATACACCAAAGTGTCTTAACCACTATTAAAGACAAATTTAAATAATTCAGTTTTTAGCAATTTCCTGAACATAAGAAGAGTGGCTTTCATCCTTCTGAGGTCAGTAAAATGAGTACCCAGCACTTTAGGGGCAAATGCTAATTACCTGTGAACCATCCTAAGAGAAACCTAAGCACTATGGGGTGATACACAAGTGTAACTGCTTTTGCTATTTGTGAACACAGCTGCCCATCCCTGAAATGTTCAAGTAAGACTCCATTCCCCTGCTCAGTCTGTGGCTTGAGTGCTTGCTTGCATATCTGTCTGTCTACCTACTTACATACATAAACATTTAATGCAGTCTGTAATTTAACCTAGAATGAACTCCTATGCAACCTTTTGCATGGGCATTTGTAGATTAGCACTAGCAATGCATTTGCTTCCTTTCACAGTTATGTTACTCTTCATCTTCCATGTCTATGTCAGACATTATACTGCCAAAATGAAGCCACCTTTGGCGAATTCATTCTGCAGTTCCTTTCACTTGACCTAGTGTGAGAAAGATTATTTTGCACAAAGTTGCCATTGCCCAGGGTACGCCCAATTGCGGTTCAAAACACCACAATCTTCGAGGAGGTTCTTCCTGCGTACCCCTATGTTACTCTAACCATCTGGGTAAAAATTATTCACTGCTCAAGTACAATAGCTGTGCATGACATAACTGCACAGCACAGAAGCCATGCCAATGGAGGAAAGCAAAAAATAAAATAGGAATCTCTGTATGAAATTGTTCTGCAATTCCATAGGGAATCATTATGCACACAATATATTATTTCACCTATTCAAATAGCAGAGAGGCTTTATGTCACGAATTTACAATAAAATTGAAAGACCATAGGCAAATACAATCTGAACATTGTATTTCCTTGGCCTAGTGTTGGATTAGGTTAGAAGAAATCAGTCTATTGATTTGCATGTTAGGAAATGAGAGCAGAGAGCTAATAGTTTTCTTTTGTGTTTCTACGTTTTTGTGGCAACATTCAGAAGAGCAATGAAGCAATAATGTAATACTGAATACCACAAAAGGATCAACAGCTCTTATCCACATGGCTTCTCATTCTTCACTAAGTTTCCCATACACTTCTTTCAAGAGCTGCAGGTGTATCTTGTTGAATACAATCAAGGACAGTGTCATAATTATGGATGACATTTCCTACTTCATGCAGCCACTTGCATATACAGATGGAGACAGCAAGTGCAACTCTGATCATGTCTTGCTAAAGCTCATGTGATCATACCTGTCAAGTTTTAGACATGAAAATAAGGGAAAAGTTAAGCCATGCCCTTTTTTCCCAGGCCACACACCACTCCTCCCCAAAATCTAGGAACATCCAAGAGCCTAGAAGATACAGATCCATAGAGGAATGTTGAGTTCCCCTGATGGAGAAAAAACTACCCTATAGGAACAACTGCTTCCTCTCACAGGAAAAAAAGACAGCCAGCAAGCCAGGCTTATTACGATAATTCTATTCTATATTTTCCCCTATTCTCCCCCCCCCCCCCCCTATTCGACTGCATTTCATATTATGGTGAATTTTCATGGAACTGTTTTTCACATTTTAATCAGTTAATTGTCTCCTGTCTTAGGGTTTTGTGCCTCAATTTCATTTTCAAAAACTCTGTATTTAAGAGAAAAACACGGAAGTATGCTCTTTATATTGTATGCAAATATACTTAAAGCCATCTCTCCTGGGAAAGAGGGTGTTAAAGGGAAGTCAATGAACCAATTGGCTTCAAGTATATTTGCATACATCATAAACAGGATACTTCCATGGTTTTCCCCTAAACACAGAGTTTAAAAAATGAAATTGAGGCAGAAAACACTAAGAACGGAGACAATTAACTGATTAAAGTGTAAAAAACAGTCCATGAAAATTCACCATATTATGAAATGCAGTCAAATAGAGGGGAGAATAGGGAGAAAGTTAGAATGGAATTATTACAGTAAGCCTGGCTTGCTGGTTGCCTTTTATCCTGTGAGGGGAAGGAGCCATGCTTATGAGATGGTTTTTCCTCCACCAGGGGGAACCTAACATTCGTCTGGTATGAGCTATACACCTTATAAATAAAGATATAAGACAATAATATATGGGAGGTTTACATGCCCCTGAATTTTTTAAAAATATAGGAAATTATAAGAAAATATGTGATGGTGGGATTAGGGGCTCTAAATTATGGGGTTTTCCTAGGCAAAACAGGATACTTGACAGGTATGCATGTGATAGCCTAAAGCAGGGGTTGGCAACCTATGGACCACAGGGTGAATACAGACTGTGGCACCAAAACATTCTGAACCCTTCCCTCACGCCATCTGCCGTTGCCACCAGAAGCAGCTGCAGATGGTTATGTTTATGTTTATTCAATTTTATATCCCACCCTACTCAACACATGGCCGACTCAGGGCGGCTAACAACATATAAATGACCCTGGGACACCCCACAGGGTTTACATAAAGATACAATATTCAAATTATAATAATAAATACAATGTTATAAGTAAATACAGTATAAGGCAAGACAGTCAACAATAATACATAAGAACATAAGAACAGCTTTGCTGGAACAGGCAACAGCCCATCCAGTCCAGCATTCTGTCTCACACAGTGGCTCACCATTTCCTTCAGGGTATTCCCAAGCAGATGCCTTCACCTGCTTAGGATTCCCTGGAAATGGCATTGAGAGATATCCTGCCTATCTCTCCAGCCCGGAGGTTGTCCTTAAGTATCCATAATTATAGCCATTGATACTCTTGTCCTCCATGAACTTGTCTAATCCTTTCTTAAAGCTGTCAAGACTGACAGCTGTCACCACTTCTTCTGGCAGGGAGTTCCATAGACCAGTAATCCTCTGGGTGAAAAAGTACTTTCTCTTATTTGTTTGAGAACTAGTACCCAAAAGTTTCATGGAGTGTCCCCTAGTTCTAGTGTTATGCGATAGGGAAAACAGCTTTTCCTTATCTACTTTGTCCACACCGTGCATGATTTTATAAACTTCAATCAGGTCACCTCTTAGACGCCGTCGTTCAAGAGTGAAGAGGCCCAACCGTTGCAGCCTCAGATGGTAAGGAAGGCGTTCCAGTCCCCTAATCATTCTGGTTGCCCTCCTCTGCACTTTTTCCAGCTCCATAATATCCTTCTGGAGGTATGGCGACCAGAACTGTACACAGTATTCCAGATGGGGCCTCACCATAGACTTATAAAGAGGCAAAATGACACTTGCTGACTTATTTTCTATACCCTTCCTAATGATCCCTAGCATTGAGTTTGCTTTTTTCACTGCTGAGGCACACTGGGTTGACACCTTCATTGAGTTTTCCACCAGGACACCAAGGTCCCTTTCCTGGTTTGTCGCAGAGAGTTCAGACCCCATCAGTTTATAAATGTAATTGGGGTTCTTTTCCCCAACATGCATCACTCTGCACTTACTAATGTTGAAACTCATTTGCCACTGTTTTGCCCACTCCCCCAGTGTCAAGAGATCCCTCTGGAGCTCCTCACAATATCTCACAGTTTTCACTACCCTGTATAATTTAGTGTCGTCAGCAAATTTGGCTACCTTGCTTTTTACTCCTACCTCTAGATCATTTATGAAGAGGTTGAAAAGCAGGGGTCCCAGTACTGAACCTTGGGGGACCCCACTCTTTACTTCCCTCCACTTGGAGAAGTGTCCATTAAGTGCTACCCTCTGTTTCCTGTCCCTTAGCCAGTTGCTGATCCAGGACAAGACCTGTCCCTTTATTCCATGACTGGTAAGTTTATTCAAGAGCCTTTGGTGTGGGACCTTGTCAAAAGCCTTCTGAAAGTCCAGATACACAATGTCAACTGGATCCCCCTTATCCACATGCTTGCTGACACTCTCAAAAAATTCCAACAGATTAGTGAGCCATGATTTGCCCTTGTAAAAGCCATGTTACCTCCTTTAGCTGCACCTTCTCTTCCATGTGCCTATTAATTCTATCTTTTAGGATGGTTTCCATCACTTTACCTGGGACACATGTCAAACTGACAGGTCGGTAATTTCCTGGATCACCCCTGGATCCTTTTTTGAAAATTGGTGTTACATTCGCTACCTTCCAGTCATCATGCACAAAGCCTGATTTGAGGGAAAGATTATATATTTTGGCTAGGAGATCAGCAATTTCATCTTTAAGTTCCCGGAGAACTCATGGATGGATGCCATCTGGTCCTGGTGATTTGTTAGTGTTTAGTTTAACAAATAATACAAATATCAGCACCACATCAAAATAATATATCAATAATTACAATAGAATCACAAAGGATGAAAACATCGTGTAATATAACAAAATTACCAAAGTACCAGATGTGCCAGGAGCCAGGTGCGTGGCGGCAAAGTTCCTCCCGGCACCCCTCGCCTTTTAAATCCTAGGCGAGGGGGGAAGGGCGGAGCCCCAGGATGCCGGCCGATGGAGTGGACGGCAGGACATCTTCACCCTCGCCGGGGCCTGCATTTATGGCAGCTGTAAAAACATTTACAACAGCAGCAGATGTGTTTATGGCAGCATTTCTGGCAGGGAGCCACCAGTCAGTCCCCCTCAGCTGTCTGAGGAAATGTGACACAGCCCCCAACTTAAAAAGGATTCTAAACCCTGTCCTAAAGTTTCAGCAAGGCAGTAAAATGGTACTTAAGATTTTCTTCTGCAAAGAATGTATAAAATCAAAGTGGCATGTGAGGGCTTCCCACAGGGGATGGAAGAACAAAGTCCCAACATAGCACTTTTTAAACTGCTGGGCCTGATTAAAATAGGAGAAGGAGCAGCAAGGGAAAGGGAAAGAAATGCCATCCATGCTGCCTACCCCACCATGATTAATGGTAGTGTGCACCCTGGCAAAATAGATATTTTCATCTAAATATGTGAATCCACATATTTATTTCACATCCATCAGTATGTGCATAGTTCCAAAAATATGTGTCCAGTCTTTCAAAGTCAGGGTGGAAATAGTCCAGTATCTGCTTTGACCTTTTGGAACTCTACGCATACTAAGAGATGCTAAATATATATGTTTTACTATATTTGTAGTTTACTTCCAGTGGCGGATTTGCTCAATATATGAAATCAACCTTCCATGGCTCCTTCTTGCTTCTGAGTCCTCCACCAGTAATAACAATTCCCAATACTAAATTGAAAATAAAAGCCATGGTTATTCAATCTATACACAGAGCACATAATGTTCAATGCAGGGATGGAGGAATCACAATATGGGATCAAAATTGCTGGGAGAAACAGCAACAATTTGAGATATGCAGACGATACCACCATAATGGCAGAAAATGAGGAAGACCTAAAGAACCTCTTGATTGGATTGAAAGAGGAGAGTGCAAAAGCTGGCTTGAGACTTAATATCAAGAAAACCAAGATAATAGCAACAGGTCCGATCAGTCCCTGGAAAATAGATGGGGAAGAAGTAGAAGCAGTGACAGATTTTACTTCCCTAGGATCTAAGATCACTGCAGATGGCGACTGTAGCCATGAAATGAAAAGACAACTGATTATGGGAAGACACGCTATGAGAAACCTGGGGAATATAGTGAAAAGCATAGACATCCCCTTGAAAACAAAAAATTGCATAGTCAAAGCAATGGTATTCCTAGTGGTAAGGTATGGGTGTGAGAGCTGGACCATTAGGAAAGCTGAGCGCAGAAGAATAGATGCATCCAAAGATGAGATGGCTAGATGGTATTGTGGACACAATGGGCACAGAGCTGGGCGGGCTAAGGAGGACATACCTGTCAAGTATCCTTTTTTTCCCGGGAAACCCCTTATTTTCACCCCTCTTCCCACCCCCTCCCATTTTATTAATTTCCCCGTAATATCCCTTTAAAAAAAATCCTGACCGGAGCCCTCACAGGCAAAGCTGCATTGTTTTTTCTGCCACAAGAGGCCGCTGTGGCTTTTCGCTTGTGGAAGGGGAGAGAGAAACAGAAGGTGGTGGTGGCACCTTCTCTTTCATTTCCCTGCCACATGGTCATGGAGGCTTCGGTTTTGCTGCTGCTGGTCGGAGCCACCATGGGACGGGAGTCTACTCTAGGTGAGCAATATTACATATATGCAGGGGCAAATCAGCTCTTGGTCTGGGGCAGAGACTTCTCTCTCACTCTCATGGTTTATTGAGCTATTTCTGCCCTGCCTCCTGGAGGCTTTCATTTCTGTTCTAGAGTTAAATTGGGAGGGTGTGTGTGTGTGTGTGTTGCTTGATCACTATATGAGAGAGAGAGAGAGCTGAGGTTTATTTTGCTTGCAGTTGCCTGGCTGGGTTCGTTTTACAGAAAGGAAAAGCTGCTGCTGAAGGTTTCCCCACCCTGCCCAACAGGCACCCGACCTTCTAACAAACCATCAGGAGGGAGATTAACTCTTCAGCTGCTGGGAGGATTGGAAACTACAGAGGTTGCTTTTTTACTTCTTTACTAATTCCCTTCCTTAAGCTGGATCCAACATTCTCAGGTGTGGTGTTGGTGCTTCAATTGGTTGCAGTGAGGAACAAATAGATTGGTTAATTTGGGGGAATTAATCCATTGCTCCTCCACCCTAATGGGGTGTGTGTGACTAGCCATGTGCAGGGCTAGTTCATTAAAGTCAAGCTGCTTACAAGCAGTTGGTAACCCTAGGGGGCTGGTTTACTATTCTGCACTTTGCTTCCCAGGAAAAAACTAATTAAAATGCGTAAACAAGAAAGAAAACAAAACAAAAGTCCCCCAAGAAGATGGGAAAAGAGTTCTTTGGCCCACACAGCTTTGTTCCCATTGCATCTACAATACCATCTAGCCATCTTATTTTTGGACACCCCCTTCTTTTGTCATCCACCTTTCCTAGCATCAAGGCTTTCTCAAGTGAATCCTCTCTTCTCATTTGATGTCCAAAGTACTTTAGTGTCATCTTTACTATTTGTCTATTAATGAGCAGTCATGGTTGATTTCTTCTAGGATCGACCTATTTCTAACACCACATTTCAAAGGCATCTATTTTTCTGTGCTCAGCTTTCCTAATGGTCCAGCTCTCACACCCATACATTACTACTGGGAATACCATTGCTTTGATTATGCAATTTTTTATTTGCAAGGTGATGTCTCTACTTTTAACTATGTTCCCCAGGTTTCTCATTGCTTGTTTCCCAAGCATCAGTTGCCTTTTTATTTCATGGCTGCAATCACCATCTGCAGAGATCTTTGATCCTAAGAAAGTAAAATCTGCCAGTCGTATCCAACTCTAGGGTGCAGTGCTCATCTCCATTTACAGCCAAAGAGCCAGTGCTGTTTGTGTTTGCAGACATTTTCATGTCCATGTGGCAGGCATGACTAGAGCCCAGCAAGTCACATGGCTATATTTGGCCACACCCACAGAGAGGTGTGGCCAAAATTTCCCTTATTTTCAAATCCAAAACTTGACAGATATGGAGGAGGATGGTAGAGGACAGAGCTGCCTGGTGGAAAATGGTCCATGGGGTTACAAAGGGTTGGAATCGACTGTGCGACTGAACAACAACAACAAAAAGTTTAGATTCTAGATTGGGGTGCCCAAATTTTTTGGTCACTATGGCCCATGGGCCATATCTATCCAATTCATCTGGCCCACAAAGCCTTCGTGGGCCGGATGAATTGGTGTCAGGGGCCGGATACAGCCCATGGGCCGTAGTTTGGACACCCCTGTTCTACACTCAGTAAATCTAGGCTACCCCTTCTATGGCTTCCAAATGTCTTTGACTGCCACTTACTTCCTGCCAGTTACTTTCTGCTGCTCCCTTCCCTGAGCCCTAAGAAAGGTTTATATCAGTCTTTTGCTTTAATCATCCACTTCTTTTCCCACCCACCCCAATATGCCTACCCTTGGATTTAAGATCTCTGTCTATTTTACCCAAAATCTTTAGTAGACAATCTTTTCAACCTGCTTCTTGACCATGCCTGCCACTCCCACCCCACATTTTATGTGGTTTCTTCAGGGCAGACCATAACAATCTCATTAGCCTGACATTCTCCCAGTTCTTCATCTCCACTGATATTTTCATCAAGCTTCCTTCTCATGAAATGTACAAGAAGTTTTCCTTACAGACCCCCCAAACCCTTGCTCTGACCTGCAGCTTCAAAATTCCAGTCAAATGTGGAGAGGAGATAGCCTTTTATAGGTGGGCTGGAATTTCATTTTCATTTCACTTTTATTTGTACCCCGCTTTATTCGGCCCGAAGGCGACTCAAAGCGGCTAACATTGGTGCATGACGTCTGCATACCAGACGACAGCCAAATAGCGAACATGAAACATATGATTCAAGATATACAAAAGAATAGAATGAGCATAATTGAAAAATTACAACAGGAAAAGTACATTTTAAAATCAATACATGATACATACAACAAGCCCAGAAGGGCACAAGGTGAAGGTCCTCAATTGTGACTGCAACTGGAATCATACCTGTCAAGTTTTGGATTTGGAAATAAGGGACATTTCCTGGCAAATACGGGATACTTGACAGCTATGCTTATCCTGTGCTGACCTCCAATGGCGGCAATAGGGCAATGCAGTCTAATTAATAAGGGAATACAACGGGGAATAGGGTAAATAAGGGGTTTTCCTGGCCAATAAGTGATACTTGACAGCTATGCCTGGAATACTGTAGTCTTCATAGCAGCTAAATAGTATATGGACAATCAGCAGCTCTCTGTTGCCTGAAGGCCACTACTTAAGCTCTCCTTATGCTGAGAGCAGCCAAGAGCACAAATAGATTGATCAATAGAGTGACTTGGCATTGGGAGAAGAGGTAAAGATTATCCCTACAGAGAGCCAGGGAGAAGGAAAGAGACAGTAGACCAGGGGTTCCCAAACTTTTCAAGCTGGGGGCCAGGTCACACTCTCAGTCAGCTTTGAGGGCCAGATGGCCATTTTGCCCTGCCTGCATGATGGGAGGGGGGTGGCCATTTTGTCCCAACAGCTTCAAAGGGGTGGCCATTTTGTTTTTCAAATACCCTTGGAAGAATGAGAAGCCACATGAAATGATGCCACAGGCCAGATCCAGCCCACAGGCCTTAAGTTGAGAACCCCTGCAGTAGACCATGGTAAAGTACAAAGAGAAGATTTGCAACCTACTGTATAGACTATCAAGGAAAATACAGCTTGCCATTTTCATGATTTTAAGTGTAGCCATCTTTCTAATAATGTGATTCATGCTTTCTGGAGCTCCTACAACTATCATCATGCCTCTCAGAAGCATGGCGAGGAGCCACAGTTAATTCTTTTTTGACCCTATAAAACAGGGGAGAAGGGTGCAATTTAAGCACTCATTCATTTTAAACCCTGTCAAAAGAAGTGCAACCCTCTGAAGTAAAGTGCAGCTTGATTTATCATTGTATATCCCGGAACAGTTGCTTGTTTTCTCATCAGTCACTTCTTATCCAACACATTAAGTAAATCTCATTGATCAGCTTCTCGTTGAGAGATGCAATCTGACAGGAGGAATCTTCCGTATTTGTTTTCTTCACTGTTTCCTCACAACTTGGTATTCCCTTTTCCCAGCAGAAGCAAGGAAGGCAGATGCCCAATTTCTTACACTGCTGTCTTGTCATTGATATTCAGGCAGCTTTCTTCTCAGACAGCTGGAAAGGGAGGTACTCCTATCCTCTTTTATTCATGGAGGTCATTTTCAATATCACAAGCCTGAAGCCCAATCGTCAAATCAGATGACAACTCTTTATACAGAAACATGTTTGCAGGCGCACCCCCCCAATAACGGACACAGACAACATTGAAAGTGGATAACAGCAAAGGGCCACATTTATTGATTCAATGCCCTAGTCCGAATTATAAATTTGTATTGGTAAAACGACCAATCATAATTCCTAAGGCAAGCAGGCCGAAGTAACACTGGTAAGGTACCACCCCAAAATTGCCAACGGCAATTGGTTACAATGTATCAAATTGTATCAATTTGTTTGTTAACAACAAACAAATTGTTGACCGTAGTCAATAACTAACTCATGACCCCACCCTCTGACGCGTATCCGTGAAATCACAGGGGTGATGCATGCTGGTTAGCAATCATCATCACCCCATCGCCTGATTCGTCGTTGACCGGACAACGTTTAACTACTTTATTCCTGTCTAGTGTTGTCCAGTCAATTGCGAACCTGCCGGATACTTGTGGGTCATACTGTTTACCTTACCAGTGCTACCCGCCCATGTGACCAAAGTCAACAGTAGGAACGAAGAAAGACCCCTATATCAAACCATAGCAACAGTGTGGGATGGGCAAAAAAGCCAGGACCCGAAGCCAATGTGGGTCCCAACCAAAAATTCCCACCCGGCCCCGAAGCGACCATAATCACACTGTTAACTAGGGAGGGGGTGGAGGGGAAAAACTTCTCCGCTCCGTCGCTGAGGCAAAATGGCAGCGCGGCTGCCTCGTGGCCACCCCTTTTATAAGGGAGCTGGCCACGCCCCTAACTACCCGGATTCTCTGTCCTGTGGGGGGGGGCCCGCAAAGGGCGCGGCGGCCATTTTGGCGCCGCGCTTGCATTGCAGGCGCACCCCCCCAATAACGGACACAGACAACATTGAAAGTGGATAACAGCAAAGGGCCACATTTATTGATTCAATGCCCTAGTCCGAATTATAAATTTGTATTGGTAAAACGACCAATCATAATTCCTAAGGCAAGCAGGCCGAAGTAACACTGGTAAGGTACCACCCCAAAATTGCCAACGGCAATTGGTTACAATGTATCAAATTGTATCAATTTGTTTGTTAACAACAAACAAATTGTTGACCGTAGTCAATAACTAACTCATGACCCCACCCTCTGACGCGTATCCATGAAATCACAGGGGTGATGCATGCTGGTTAGCAATCATCATCACCCCATCGCCTGATTCGTCGTTGACCGGACAACGTTTAACTACTTTATTCCTGTCTAGTGTTGTCCAGTCAATTGCGAACCTGCCGGATACTTGTGGGTCATACTGTTTACCTTACCAGTGCTACCCGCCACACGGAGGGGCTTCACAGAAGACCTGACGCCCCCCCCCAGACCGTCAGCTCGGTCAACAGGCCTGCTCGCCAGTCACCCAACAGGAGGTCCATACCTCCTCGCGACAGATGGACCCCATCCCCTGCATACAAGTCACAATTTTGTAGACTAATATCGGGGTGATGACTAACCCGTCCCCAAGCCCTGGTGGTGAGAAACCGCGCCACTGCCTTATTGACCGCGCGCCTAGCTCGGTCAAGGGCCAGGAGGTTAACGCCCCCTCTGTAAGAGTGGCGCGGAACAATGTCCGACCAAACCAGGGCTGTGGCAGGCCAGACATAATGCAAGTAGGCGAGGTCCTCGCAAATCGCATGCTTGAGCGATAAGCCGGTGACCTGGCCCAAATCATTGCCCCCCAAGTGGATGATTAGAATGTCAGGCGGGTCAGCCCCCAGGCCAGAAAAAAGGAAAGGCCGCAGCTCCCGCCATAACATCCCAGGCTTACCGTGCCATGAGAGACTGGCGTGGTCACCCAGTCCCAGTCGGGGTCCCCACTCTGTCGCCGCAGCGTAACGCGCTGCCCTGAGCACATAGCTGTGGCCCACCAGCCATACTGTCACCGGTGTAATACGACACCCAGGGTCTGTAAGAAAATTGAGAAAAAGGAAGGTAAGGTGACTGGATTGGTACTCATGGCGGGAGTGGGCGCACATAAAACTGAAAACATTGTGAGCCCCACCTCCCCATGCTACGTATGTCAGCCCCAGAGTACCCAAAAGCAGCTGCTGTAGAGGCTGCGCCAATACGGAACGAATGTGTGCCATAACGGGCACCTGGTAGTCCCACCCTGGTGAGGGCTCTGGCTGTCACCTTCCAAAACTGAAATTTAGTAAGGGGAGACCCATCTTGGTGACAGAAAAACGGGCCGTGGTGCCAGCCACGCAGTGCCAGGTATTCCTGTAGGGCACCAACCGGACAGATGTCTGCCAAAGAACACCGTAGCAGTCTTACTCCACTGCCTACGCCATGCTGATCTGTTTTGGAGGAGCGAATCCTCAACTGGGCCCAGTCTTTGGCAACATATACATCTCCGAGTTCCAGTGCCCTACCACTTGCATCCGCCTTAGACAGCATCACGAGTTCGCTGATGCGGAGCGCTCCAAAAAATGCCACCGTTGTGGCTGCATGAAAAAGGGCTGCCTCATAATGATCAAAACAGAGGCCTGGCCAGCCCCGGGCCAACTGGGTAAGAACCCCTGGGGAAATAGGGTGCCGGTCATCCGGGCAACGCCCGTGCTCGCGCACCCACCCCTCCAAAACGTGTCTCACACGGAAGTCAGAGGTGGTATCCACATGACCCCCTACTTTGGCCATAAAAGCCAACGCCGAGAGCTTGGATGCTATGGTGCGAGGTGCAAGGCCCTGTGCATGCAGGTGAACCATGAACCGCAGAACATGGTCCACCGGGATGGGCCAGGTCTCTGGCCATTGAAATCGAGTAGCAAAAGCCCTATACAAATTGAATGCTTGTTGATACGCCTTACGCGTGCGTGGCGCTAGTGACAGGCCAATCGCCCGGTTCACCTCTCCTTGCCAATAGTCCACATCTCGTCCGGGAGTGGCGAGGGAAATTCCTCCGCATCCGGGGCCAAGGCGCGGAACCGGGAGATCTGCAGGCGGGACAAAGCGTCAGCAATATCGTCATTAACCCCTGGGACATGCCTGGCCCTGAACAAGACGTTGAGGCGCAGGCAGCGCAGCACAAAATGGCGCACTAGATCCATGACCCTGGGCGATTTAGAAGTCTGTGCATTGACAATGTGCACAACGGCAGCATTGTCGCACCAGAAATGCACCACCGAATTAGCTCACTGTTCGCCCCATAGCATCAAAGCCCCCAGAATGGGAAAAAATTCCAGGTATGTGAGATCCCGCAGGCGACCTGTGCCTGCCCATGCCGGTGGCCACCCACCATAGGCCCACTTCCCATTGAAGTACATCCCATAACCCAGGGATCCTGAGGCATCAGACTGGATCTGGAAATTGGGGGATGCCAGGAGGTCAGACCTCCAAAATGAGACCCCATTAAACTCCCTCAGGAATTGCAACCAGACAAACATGTCTGCCCTGATACCCCGGGTAAGCCTGACTCTGTGGTGGGGCCTGGATAACCCTGCCATGGCGTCGCATAAGCGCCGGGCGAAAGCCCTGCCCGGTGCGACCACCCTGCAGGCAAAATTGAGGTGCCCATGTAGCACCTGCAGTTCCCTCAGGGATGCCTTACGCTTAGCCAGCAATTCCGAGATAAGGGTCACTATCCTGGACACCTTATCACCCGGTAACCTAGAAGCCTGTACTACTGTATCAATCTCAACCCCCAGGAATACTAGTTTGGTCGACGGGCCCTCGGTCTTTTCGGGCGCTAAAGGGACACCCAGTTCCTGCATTAGCGTCTGAAATGTATTGAGGAGACGTGCACACGTGTCCCAGCCCCGTTCACCCCCGAATAAAAAGTCATCCAGGTAATGGGCTACAGACCGGGACCCTGACCTGCGGACGAAAGCCCACTCTAGGAAGGTACTAAAACGCTCGAAAGCCGAGCATGATATGGAGCAGCCAAAAGGCATGGCCTTATCAAAATAATACTCCCCTCTAAACTTAAAACCCAGCAATTCAAAGTCGCCCGGGTGCACCGGCAAGAGGCGAAAAGCTGACTTAATGTCGCACTTGGCCAGCAAGGCACCCGGGCCACACGAGCGCACCATGCGCAGCGCATGGTCGAACGATGTATACCTGACCGAACAAAGGTCATCAGGTATCGCATCGCTGACCGATCGGCCGGCTGGGTAGGACAAATGATGAATAAGGCGAAACTCTCCTAGGGACTTTTTAGGAACCAAACCCAATGGTGAAACCTTAAGGTTGGGAAAAGGGGGTGCGGGAAAAGGGCCGGCGACCCTGCCCGTGTCTAACTCCTTTTTAATGCTGGCCTCGGCTACCTCCTCCCTTCCTCTGAGGGATAAAAGGTTGGGAGCATCCTGAGGAGATCTATCACCCATAAAAGGGATACGAAATCCCTGCTTAAAACCTTGGATGAGGTACTCCCTGTCCTCTCCCCTTGGGTACGATGCGAGCCAGCGCTCCAGCATGTCCACCTTAATTGGGGAGGGGGCCTTTCGGAGAACTAGTTCCATCCGTGGCAGGCTTGCCAGCCCACTGTCCACCCCTCCCTCTGCCTCGCACCCCCCCAGGCTTGGGACAAGCAGAGGCTGCATGGGGACCAGAACATGTGGGACACTCGTGCTTATACCTGCAGTTCTTCCGACTGCAGGAACCATTGGACGAGAAAGTCCAGCACAGCAGGCGGGCTGGAACCCCCTGCCCCGCCATTTGGCGGGTAACCTGCGCTGGAGCTGCTCGCTGGACCGCATGTCCACAATGGTATCTATCCCCCGGGGCAGGACGTGTGGGTGTCATATACAAGAGCCACAGTCTCTGGCACGGCTCATCCCATCTCATCTCGGGGTGCAGGGGAATCCTCATACGGAATTCCTCATCATATGCTAGCCATGAGGGGCCCGGGAAATCTACCATCGCCCTGTATATGTTGTCCAAATATTGGACCATGGGAATAGCTAGATCCGGCCGCGCCCTCAAATACACCGCCATGTATATCAAATAAGCGGGGAGCCAGTTAGCCCAGGTACGCGGCGGCTTACGGCGGCGTGCCTGCTCCTTGTCCTTCTCATCCTGACCCTCCCTTTCTTCCTTAGTGGGCTCTCTGTTCAGGAGTGAGAAGATATCCACGTACTCCCCTCGCCATATCTTTTCTCTGGTAGCCTGAGCCAAGTGATCACCCAATGGCAAGGAATACCCTGCCGTCGGCAAAGCCGAAAAGGGGATAGCTGGCCTACCCAAAGGGGCCTGAGTTAACCCTGCCACCCCAAGTACGTTCCCAGCAGTGTAAGAACCAAGGCCCGCCCCAGCGGGCATGGTGGCAGTAGTTGTCGCCGGGTGGGTCGCCAGCGGCGTAGCCCCTGCACCACCCGCGCGAGGCCAAGGCCACTGAAAGGTCCCCCCTATATTGGGAATGTGTGTGGATGTACTCGTTTGCACCATATACTCACATGCTGCACCCCCGCGGGCCGCCCCCAACGGGGGTTCCGGCCCACTGGGGGCGTCGGAGCTCACGACCGATGTAGAGCTCATCACCGGGGCTTGACCTGCGCCAGGTTGCTGGCTGGGGAGCTGCGAGGCAGTGGCCGGAGCCGCGCCACCCGCCTGCAGCAGCTCAACCCTCCCCGCCGGCCGTTGTCCTGCTGCCGATAGCGCCTCAAAAGGTACCCCGAAAGGGGCACCTGCCTGACTGGCCCGGGCCAAAGACTCCTCTAAGGCCGCAATACGGGCCAGTAAGGTGTCTACAGTAACCATGGGTAAAGAGCCGGCCGGCCCACCTGACCCTTGCATGGGGACAGTTCCCTGCACCCCATGGCCCATATATGGCCATTGGCCAGGGCCGAAGCCCGGTAGGGCTGGTGAGGAAACCTGCCAAGGCGGGGCACCGGGCCACCCCCCAAGGCTAGAGGGCCCCGGGAGAGGCTGCGGCCCAGAAGTAGTCGGCCCAACGGGTTGGGCGGAAGGAGGAGCGGTGTCCACCGCTCGCGGGCCGCGGGCCGGAGCGCCCTCCGCGCCCGCACTCTGAACGGGCCAAGGGGCGATAGACCCCAAGCCACTAGCCCCGGCCGGGGATGGCAAAGGTGGCTGTTGAGGAGGCGGCACCACGGTCCTCCGACCTGGGTTGCGCCTCCTAACAGCCCGGGCTGAATTCGCAGCAGCCTTCTTTTTGGAAGGCATCTCGAGCAAAAAAGGGAAGCTAGCTAAGCAAAATCGACCCAAAAGGCTTCCCGGCAATACCAACGAGCGACGGAGGCGCAGGGGGAAAAACTTCTCCGCTCCGTCGCTGAGGCAAAATGGCAGCGCGGCTGCCTCGTGGCCACCCCTTTTATAAGGGAGCTGGCCATGCCCCTAACTACCCGGATTCTCTGTCCTGTGGGGGGGGGGCCCGCAAAGGGCGCGGCGGCCATTTTGGCGCCGCGCTTGCATTCTTCTGTCTTTCTGGGGCTATGGGTATAGCTTTAGAAACCACCTGGATTCTTCCTTATTTTTTAAAGGTTTGTGTAAAAAGTAATTTTACATGTAATCATGCACTGTGTAACCTTTCCCCAACCAACGCTGGCAGAACATGCTTTTAAAGAGTAATCATATACATGAATACCCAGAAGTATATCCTGTTGAATTCTATAGGGCTTATCTTCAGATGAGTGCATGCAGATTGCTGTTTTAAAGTATTGAGCCAGCCCCCTCAACTAATAGATAAACATTAATGAGGTGTTTAGTTATCAGACATGAATCTCCCCATTCCACATTCCTCCTCAAGCTGATTTACATATCTTTAAACATATTCCTTTTTACTGCCAATGATTTCCACTCTTCCATAAATAAAAGAAGCTGAAGGCAAGGTGTCCTGTTCTGCAGAATAGCTAAGACGCTTAACTGTAAAATATTGATTTAAGTTTCTCAGGAGATACGAAGCCTTTAAATAAATGCAATGACCAAGATGGAAAAGGTGAATTCTTAAATAAGGTGGGCATCTAGCAAGGGCAAAAGGGGATAAACTAATGGGGGGAAATGGACAACATGTACCCAGAAATATGCTGAGCAGTTGGTTTTAAAACCATCTTGTGAGCAGCTCTTGGCCCTGCTTCTTGGGATGCAGCATTGTAATTTCTACTACAGAGATCTCCATTAGAGAACATAAGAGCAGCCTTGTTGGAACAGGGCACAGCCCATCCAGTCCAGCATTTTGTCTCACACAGTGGCTCACCATTTGCTTCAGGGTTTTCCCATGCAGATGCCTTCACCTGCTTAGGATTCCCTGGAAATGGCATTGAGAGATATCCTGCCTATCTATCCAACCCAGAGGTTGTCCTTAGGTATCCATAATTATAGCCATTGATACCCTTGTCCTCCATGAACTTGTCTAATCCTTTCTTAAAGCTGTCAAGACTGACAGCTGTCACCACTTCTTCTGGCAGGGAGTTCCATAGACCAGTAATCCTCTGGGTGAAAAAGTACTTTCTCTTATTTGTTTGAGAACTAGTACCCAAAAGTTTCATGGAGTGTCCCCTAGTTCTAGTGTTGTGCGATAGGGAAAACAGTTTTTCCTTATCTACTTTGTCCACACCGTGCATGATTTTATAAACTTCAATCAAGTCACCTCTTAGACACCGTCGTTCAAGAGTGAAGAGGCCCAACCGTTGCAGCCTCAGATGGTAAGGAAGGTGTTCCAGTCCCCTAATCATTCTGGTTGCCCTCCTCTGCACTTTTTCCAGTTCCATAATAGAATCAGGCATTTGGTAAAGTTAAAGGTCTCCCATGCATAAAAGCCAGTTGTATCTGACTCTAGGGTGTCATGCTCTTCTCTGTTTAGTGCCAATGAGCCAAAACTGTCTGTATCTGCAGACATTTCTGTGGTTATGTGGCAGGCATGGTTATGTGGCAGGCATGACTAGACACCTGTTGTGTTCTGTAAAGCAGTGCCTTTAACAATGTACCTTTGCCATGTGTTATCAATGTAACCTTTCTGTGTGCAACAGTATAACCAGCACCTGTATCAATGTATGCTTAATAAGGGGACGCGAGCTAGTGACCACCAGAGGACAGTAGCGAGCGTCCAGCTCTAATGGATCAAAGCCACCTGGATCAGCAGCGCGGGAAGATTCCCCGCGACCTCCTCACCTGGTCAAGAAGGGCGTGACCTCCTACGACGTTACGCAGGCAGCAACCAATAGTCTGCCATCGAGCCACATTCAAATGTATAGCCAGCTGTATATATTGAGCTACCCAGCCGCCATTACCACATGTTCCTCCGGATCATCATGCAATAAACCTGTGTTAAGCCAACCCTTCGGCTGTTGTATTGTCTTTGGTCCCTTACACTAAATTGGCGACGAAGGTGGGATGGCAGCCCACGGGACCAAGACATGCGCCGGTTTCGAAATCAGGAAACCGGGCGACTGGGAGATGTTCGAAATGGACTTCCAGGCCACACTGATCGAGTCCGAAGTTACGGAAGAGGCGAAGAAAAGAGCCATCTTCACCAGAATGCTCGGACAAGAAACAAAAAGGACCTTGGTAGACCTGATTGCACCGAGGAGGGTGAGCGAATTCAAGGCCAAGGAGCTCATGTAGTTGCTGCGTGAGCACGTCCGGCCCGCCACGGCGATGTTTCCCGCTCAGAGTGCGTTTTGGAGGCGAGTCCAAGCGCCCGGGGAGACGGTCGCCGCGTTCGTGGCGGCCCTGCGGCTGGCGGCCGGCCCGTGCAAATGGGAGAACGTTGAAATCACCCTCCGAGACTGTGTGCTGTGCGGCCTGAATGACGCCGAAACCCAGCGCACATTAATGAACCAAGAGCCGCCTCCCACGCTGCAGGAGGTCGTCAGAGCGGCCCAGGCTGCAGAAGCTACGAAGGCCGGGGTCCAAGAGCTCCAGGACTGGCGGCCAAAGTCAAGAAAAGCAGAGGCTCCGGTACAGGTGGCCCGGCGAACTTCGAGGTCGTCCACAGAGAGCAGCGACGACGAGGACGTACAGAAGGTCCGGAAGGAGGGCCGACGATGCGACGGCTGTGGCGCGGCCCACGACCGCGTGAAATGCCCCTTCCGGAAGGCCGAGTGCCACAACTGCGGCCGCCGCGGGCACATCGCCAAGGTGTGCAGGAAGAAGCGCGAGTCCCGGAGGAGCTCCCCAGACCGTTCCGCGGGACGAGACCGCCCAGCGAGACCCAAAGACGGCGCCCAGGCCACGCGGAAGCAGGACGGCGTGGGCCACATCGCCGACGGCAGCGAGGACGACGCCTCGGTGTTCAGCGTGTCTACGAGACACCCCCGCTACTTTGTTGAGGTACTAGTCCAAGGGGTGCCCATTAGGATGGAAATTGACTCGGGGTCCTCATATTCAATCATTTCCCAGAGGGAGTTTTTTGGAATTGCCCCCCAAAAGCGGCCCAAGCGCAAAGCGTTGAGGGCCACACTACGGGACGTGCAAGGGAACAGTATTCCAGTTTTGGGGGTTGGAGAATTTCAGGTCAAATTCAAGGAGCACGCCGCGTCCCTTCCCCTGGTCGTGCTCAAGGGAGGAAATTGCAGGCTCCTCGGGACTCAATGGTTCCAGCCCCTGGGGTTGTTCATTGGGGGGGGTGCATGCCGTGGGGATGCACGCTGCTGGGACTGATCCAATTCAGGAGGTGTGCGAGGCGCACCCCGAAGTCTTCAAAATGGGACTGGGGAAATTCAAAGGGCCCCCAGTGACTTTCGACCTGGACCCGGAGGTCCGCCCTGTTCGCCTAAAACCACGCCGGGTGCCGTTCGCACTCAAGGACAAGATAGAGGCGGAACTGGACAAATTGGTGGGTCAGGGGATTCTTGTGCCTGTAGATTCTGTGGAGTGGGAAACTCCAATTGTAACTGCTCTAAAGTCCAATGGGGAGGTCCGCATATGCGCCGACTACAAGTGCACCATCAACAAGGCGATCCGCCCGAACGCATATCCGGTGCCGGTAGTCAGCCATCTGCTGGCCAGGTTACACGGGGGGAAATGTTTCGCTAAGCTCGACTTAGCACAGGCCTACCAGCAGCTCACGGTGTCTCCCGCCGCAGCTGCTGCGCAGACCATAGTCACCCATAAGGGGGCGTTCCAGGTGACGCGCCTCCAATTCGGCGTGAACTCGGCGCCAGGAATTTTCCAGTCACTCGTGGAACGCCTCCTGAAGGGTCTGGAGGGGGTGTTGCCTTATTTTGATGACGTGTTAATAACAGGGGGGAGTCGGGCGGAATTGGCCAAGAGGTTGGGGAAGGTCCTGACTATATTCGAAAAGGCGGGGCTGAGGTTGCGCAAGGACAAATGCGTCTTCTTCGCAACCGAGGTTGAATTCCTGGGGTTTTGTGTGACTCCTGAGGGGATAAAACCATCCAAGTCTAAGGTGGCAGCCATCAAGAAAGCCCCCCGCCCCACCTCCAAGCCCGAGTTGCAGTCGTTCCTAGGGCTGCTCAACTTTTACCACTCCTTCCTTCCCCGGAAGGCAGCGGTGGCCGAACCGCTACACAGGCTGCTTAAGAAAGACCAGGCATGAAAGTGGGGCGATGACCAGGAAAGGGCATTTAGTGAGCTGAAAAGCCTCCTGGCATCCGACGCCATACTGACCCACTTCGACCCCAAACGCCCAGTAGTTCTGATCTGTGATGCATCTCCAGTGGGGGTGGGGGCAGTGCTGTGCCACGTGCTGGCGAACGGAAGGGAGGCCCCGATAGCATTTTACTCCAGGTCCCTGTCCCAAACAGAGAGAAACTACGCACAGACGGACAGGGAGGCATTAGCGATAGTCTCGGGGACGAAAAAATTTCACGATTTTCTGTATGGCCGCCCCTTCACCATCGTGACGGACCACAAGCCCCTGCTAGGCATTTTTACCGCGGATAAGCCCACCCCTCAAATCCTGTCCCCAAGGATGCTCAGGTGGGCCATTTTTCTCAACGCGTATCAGCACGCGTTGGTCTACCGGCCCGGGAAAGAGATCAGCCCTGCGGACGCCCTATCTAGGTCTCCCCTTCCCCTAACGCCCAGCCAGGTGAGCATGGGGGAGCGGGACCATCAGGTTCTCATGATAGAGGTGCTGGATTCGCCCCCGGTAGTGCCCGCCGACATTGCCAAAGCGACAGAGAAAGACAAAACGTTGGCGACAGTAAGCTCCTGGCTACAGAGAGGGTGGCCCGCATCCTCCCCAGCGGAGGAGTTCGCTCCATTCTTCAGAAAAAAGCTAGAATTGTCCCTAGAGAGGGGATGTCTCTTGTGGGGGCAGCGGGTGGTGATTCCCACTTCCCTTCGGCCGCGGGTGCTCAAACTGCTGCACGTCAGCCACCCCGGCATCGTGCGATCCAAGGCGCTGGCCCGGAGTTACTTCTGGTGGCCCCAGCTAGACGCCGACATCGAGCACATGGTCGGCACTTGCGAAAGTTGCCAATGCTCCAGACCGGAGGAGGCCCGCCTTCCCCACAGGGAATGGGACGCGGCTAAGGGGCCATGGTCCCGGGTGCACGTTGATTTCGCGGGCCCTTTCAGAGGCACCCTATTCCTCCTTGTTGTGGACGCTTTCTCCAAATGGTTGGAGGTTATCCCAGTCACGAGCACCTCCTCGGCCCAGACCATTAGGCACTTGCGGAGGCTCTTTTCCACATTCGGCATACCCGACACGTTAATTAGCGACAACGCTAGTTGTTTTACGTCCTCCGAGTTTAAGGCATTCATGGAGATTAACGCCGTTTGGCATATTACCTCCGCCCCGTTTCACCCGGCCACCAACGGCCAAGTAGAGCGCCTCGTCCGCACCATGAAGGACGCATTGCGGCGCATGGGCCCAGGGGATTTGAACCTACAAGTGTGTCAGTTTCTGCTAGGGTACAGGGTGACCCCGTTGGCGTCAGGATACTCCCCCGCAGAGCTCTTAATGCGCAGGAAGCTGACCACCATCCTCACTAGGCTAGACCCCACGAGGGTAGAGGACAAAGGAAGGAACATCGGGCTGGAAGTTACAAAGAGTTTCAGCATAGGTGCCCCCGTGCATTGCAGGAATTACGCCAGCACAGGCCCACCCTGGGTGCCGGGCGTAGTCGTGGAACAAACCGGCCCCGTGTCGTACCGCGTGGAAACCAGCACAGGGCTCCTATGGAGGCGGCACGCAGACCAGCTCCGACGCAGGGTCCCCGACGAGCAGGACGCGGTTCACGCAGGAAATAAGTCAGCGTTAGGGTTCTCGCCCACCCGTTTAGCCCAAGGGGGAGGAGAAGGGGACCGTGGGCCCCCACCAAGGGGGGAGGAGGATATCCTCATAGATACCCTGGGGGATCTTTCCGAGGGAGAGGAACCCGACCCCATACATATCTCGCGGAAAGTCCCCACAAATGCGGGTACCCCGACCAACTTAGATTTTGATTTTCAGAACCGGGGGGGGGGGTTCGGAGTGGTCCCCCACCCGTCCAAGCGAGAAGAGGGGTTTTCCGTTAGTCCCGACGCCCCCCGGTCTGCCCACAATGGAGTTTTTCCCTTCCCCTAAGACCGCCAGACAGCGGCAAGCTACTAACGAGTCTCCCTCTCCCATTTCAGGACAAGGGACCAGGGAACAAAGAAGCAATAACGCCCCCGGGGGGGCAGCCTTCTTCACGGCCCACACGCACACGCAACAAGCCATCTTGGCTGAGAGACTTCGTCTCATCCTAGGGGGGAGGGATGTTGTGTTCTGTAAAGCAGTGCCTTTAACAATGTACCTTTGCCATGTGTTATCAATGTAACCTTTCTGTGTGCAACAGTATAACCAGCACCTGTATCAATGTATGCTTAATAAGGGGACGCGAGCTAGTGACCACCAGAGGACAGTAGCGAGCGTCCAGCTCTAATGGATCAAAGCCACCTGGATCAGTAGCGCGGGAAGATTCCCCGCGACCTCCTCACCTGGTCAAGAAGGGCGTGACCTCCTACGACGTCACGCAGGCAGCAACCAATAGTCTGCCAACAAGCCACATTCAAATGTACAGCCAGCTGTATATATTGAGCTACCCAGCCGCCATTACCACATGTTCCTCCGGATCATCATGCAATAAACCTGTGTTAAGCCAACCCTTCGGCTGTTGTATTGTCTTTGGTCCCTTACACTAAAACACCGCAGTGCATGGAACCCTGTAGTACAAGGAGAGAGGCTCCTTGTACTAGGCGATTCAATAATTAGAAATACAGAGAAATGGATTTGTGATGCACATGATAACCGTATGGTGACTTGCCTGCCAGGTGCAAAAGTTGCAGAATCACAAGAAGTCTAGATAGATTGTTAGAGAGAACTGGGAACGAGCCAGTTGTCATGGTACACGTTGGTACTAAGGATGTTGAGAAGGCCAAGCGGTCTGTCCTGGAAGCCAAATTTAGGTTGTTAGGAAGAAGATTGAAGTCCCGGACTTCCAAGGTAGCATTTTCAGAAGTGCTGCCTGTCCCTCGCACAGGACCTACCAGGCAGGCAGAGCTCAGAAGCCTCAATGCGTGGATGAGGCGGTGGTGTCGAGAGGAGGGTTTCAGATTTGTCAGGAACTGGAGAACATTTTGGGACAAGCCAAATCTGTTCAGGAGGGATGGGTTGCATTTGAATCATGATGGGACCAGATTGCTGGCACTCAACATCAAAAAGGCTGCAGAGCAGCTTTTAAACTGATAACTGGGGGAAAGCCGACAGGAGCTGGGCAGCATCCGGTTCGGGAAAGTGTGTACTTGAGTAGTGAGGAGGATGCAAAAATTACTGAGCAGAGCGAGGAGCTAGTCACTAGCATTCTAGCAGAAGGATGCAAGAGGCAGTCTAACAATGAAACTGGACACAAAAGACTGTGTCAGAAAAGCATATATAAATGCTTGTATACAAATGCCAGAAGCCTCCGGAACAAAATAGGGGAGCTGGAATACTTAGCAATAGATAAGAATATTGATATTATTGGTATCACTGAAACCTGGTGGACGGATGATAACCAATGGGATACAGTTATCCCAGGCTACAAACTGTACAGGAAGGACAGGAAGGGGCAAATGGGAGGTGGTGTGGCCTTGTATGTCAAAGAAGTGATAAAATCGTATGAATTGGAATATCTAGGTGATTTGGAGTCACCATTAGAAGCTCTGTGGGTAAGAGTACCAGGCCACAAGGATGGTCTAACAGTAGGCATATACTATCGGCCTCCGACCCAAACTCTTGAGGGAGACTGGCAGTTGGAGAATGTTGTAAAGGAGGCATCCAAGAAGGGAAAAGCCTGGTTATAATGGGGGACTTCAATTACCCTCACATAGACTGGGTGAACTGTTGTTCAGCACATGATAAAGAGATAAAGTTCCTAAATATGCTAAATGATTGTTCCCTGGGACAGATGGTTGAAGACCCAACTAGAGGTACAAGAATCCTTGACTTGATCCTGAGTAATACTCAGGATCTGGTGCAAGATGTTAATGTAACTGATCCAATAGGGAACAGTGACCACAATTCAATTATGTTTAACTTGATCATAGACCACAAGTCACTGATAAAATCTAACACAGAGACCTTAAATTTTCAAAAAGGAAATTTCCCAAAGTTGAGGAAACTAGTAAAAAAAGAAGCTGAAAGGGAAAATTGAGAGAGTCCAAACACTCCAAGAGGCATGGAGGCTGTTTACAAAAACAATAACAGAGGCTCAATTGGAATGCATATCCAAAAGGAAAAAGGGCACTGCCAGGTCCAAGAGGACTCCGATGTGGCTTACAGGAGCTGTTCGGGAAGTGATCAAGAGCAAGAAAAGCTCATTTAGAAGATGGAAGGCTTGTCCGAATGAGGACAGCAAGCAGAAACATAAATTCTGGCAGAACAAATGCAAGGCAACAATCAGGAAAGCAAGGCAAGACTTTGAGGAGCGTATAGCTAAAAATACTCAGAGAAATAACAAAGACTTCTTTAAGTACATTAGAAGTAAGAACCCAACTAGGAAGGCCATTGGACCATTAGATGACAATGGAAGGCAAGGGGTTATTAAAGAGGAAACAGAGATTGCAGAGAGACTCAATGAATTCTTTGCTTCAGTATTCACTGAAGAAGACAGAGGCCACATGCCCAAAACAGAGCCTATCTTCGTAGGGAGGGAAACCAAAGAATTAAGCCAGATAGAAATAACCAGGGAGGAGGTCCTTGCATGTCTTGTTAAACTAAACACTAACAAATCACCAGGACCAGATGGCATCCATCCACGAGTTCTCAGGGAACTTAAAGATGAAATTGCTGATCTCCTAGCCAAAATATATAATCTTTCCCTCAAATCAGGCTTTGTGCCTGATGACTGGAAGGTAGTGAATGTAACACCAATTTTCAAAAAAGGATCCAGGGGTGATCCAGGAAATTACCGACCTGTCAGTTTGACATGTGTCCCAGGTAAAGTGATGGAAACCATCCTAAAAGATAGAATTAATAGGCACATAGAAGAGAAGGCGCAGCTAAAGGAGAGCCAACATGGCTTTTGCAAGGGCAAATCATGCCTCACTAATCTGTTGGAATTTTTTGAGAGTGTCAACAAGCATGTGGATAAGGGGGATCCAGTTGACATGTTTTATCTGGACTTTCAGAAGGCTTTTGACAAGGTCCCACACCAAAGGCTCTTGAATAAACTTACCAGTCATGGAATAAAGGGACAGGTCTTGTCCTGGATCAGCAACTGGCTAAGGGACAGGAAACAGAGGGTAGCACTAAATGGACACTTCTCCAAGTGGAGGGAAGTAAAGTGTGGGGTCCCCCAAGGTTCAGCACTGGGACCCCTGCTTTTCAACCTCTTCATAAATGATCTAGAGGTAGGAGTAAAAAGCAAGGTAGCCAAATTTGCTGACGACACTAAATTATACAGGGTAGTGAAAACTGTGAGAGATTGTGAGGAGCTCCAGAGGGATCTCTCGACACTGGGGGAGTGGGCAAAACAGTGGCAAATGAGTTTCAACATTAGTAAGTGCAGAGTGATGCATGTTGGGGCAAAGAACCCCAATTACATTTATAAACTCATGGGGTCTGAACTCTCTGCGACAAACCAGGAAAGGGACCTTGGTGTCCTGGTGGAAAACTCAATGAAGGTGTCAACCCAGTGTGCCTCAGCAGTGAAAAAAGCAAACTCAATGCTAGGGATCATTAGGAAGGGTATAGAAAATAAGTCAGCAAGTGTCATTTTACCTTTTTATAAATCTATGGTGAGGCCCCATCTGGAATACTGTGTACAGTTCTGGTCGCCATACCTCCAGAAGGATATTATAGAGCTGGAAAAAGTGCAGAGGAGGGCAACCAGAATGATTAAGGGACTGGAACACTTTCCTTACCATCTGAGGCTGCAACGGTTGGGCCTCTTTACTCTTGAACAACGACGTCTAAGAGGTGACCTGATTGAAGTTTATAAAATCATGCACGGTGTGGACAAAGTAGATAAGGAAAAGCTGTTTTCCCTATCGCATAACACTAGAACTAGGGGACACTCCATGAAACTTTTGGGTACTAGTTCTCAAACAAATAAGAGAAAGTACTTTTTCACCCAGAGGATTACTGGTCTATGGAACTCCCTGCCAGAAGAAGTGGTGACAGCTGTCAGTCTTGACAGCTTTAAGAAAGGATTAGACAAGTTCATGGAGGACAAGAGTATCAATGGCTATAATTATGGATACTTAAGGACAACCTCAGGGTTGGAGAGATAGGCAGGATATCTCTTAATATCATTTCCAGGGAATTCTATGCAGGTGAAGGCATCTGCTTGGGAATACCCTGAACGAAATGGTGAGCCTCTGTGTGAGACAGAATGCTGGACTAGATGGGCTGTGGCCTGTTCCAGCAAGGCTGTTCTTATGTTCTTATGCCTTTCCAACCGAAGCAGTACCTATTTATCTACTTGCTTTTGAACTACTTGGTTGGCAGCAGCTGGGACAGACAATGGGAGTTCATTCCAATGGCTGACCTGCCAACCTTCCAGTCATTAAGTTCAGCATCTTAACCACTAAGCCACCACAGGCTTTATCAAAGCTCAAAAGTACAGACTCAAAAGCACAGACTTTTTAGTTGACAACAGAACTGGGAAAACAATGAGTGAAATAGCTAGGGAAAATTATAAACCACCACAATATAATAAAATGGAGTAAGAATTTGTACTCTGATGCAGCAATCCTATAGCCATTTATCAGGAAAGTATACTTTCAAATAGACAGGTATCATGCCAGGGTAGTATAGAACCTCAAAGTGTTAGACATGATGTAGGACTGCAGTGGCTCAAGTAGCTAAGACACTGACTGGGAAACGGAAGGTCAGCAGTTCAATTCCTGAGTACTGCAGGACCGAATGAGCTCCTGTCTTTGTCCCAGCTCCTGCCAACCTAGCAGTTCGAAAGCAAGAAATTGCAAGTAGATAAATAGGGACCACTTCGGTGGGAAGGTAACAGCGTGCCGTGCGCTCCAGTTTCTAGTCATGCCTGCCACATGACCACAGAAACGTCTGCAGAAGCAGACAGCACTGGCTCTTCGGCTTAGAAATAGAGATGAGCACTGCACCCTAGAGTCGGATACGACTTGCTTTCGAGCAAGGGAAACCTTTACCTTTACCTTTAGGAGATCAGCAAGTTGCCCAACACCAGCAACCTGCCCAACCAGCAACCTGCCCAGCAGCAACAGAAGACCTGTTGTAGTTTTTTAAAATGTGCTTTGGTACCAGGGCTTGCATTGTGGGTTTTCCTGAGCATGTAGTTGCACTACTTGTTTGTTTGGCCTTTAACATAATTCCAAAGTAAAATAATGGTGTATACCTTGAATAAATTCTGAAATATGGCCTTTTTTTTAGGCATATGGTTGGGGTGGGGGGGACTCTGTAAAATATCTTACATGAAATTTTGTCTCAGTGATACTTATACGTGCAGGTAGTTTTCACTGGGCCTGTCTTTTTTTTCCTGTTTGTTTTGCAAAGACACCACTGGGACTGTCATTCAGCACAATAATACGGAGTTAACCCAAGTCAAAAATGCTAATCGAAGGAACCCTCACAATGTGTTTTTCAAATATGCTGCTAACTCAGGACAGCTTCAGGCTACAATTAACCATGCAGAGCATTGTGAACAAGAGCTTGCTTACCACTGCAAAAAGTCACGGCTTTCAAATAAGCGAGGTAAGTTATGCAGACATTATGATACATAATGTGCTATACTCAACAAACCATGGTAGATGTTTAATACTGCCAAGGTTATGGCACTTTGCCATGATAGTTTGCTTCTGGTTGTTATTTTTTTTGGAGGGGGAGGGACTTTTTAAAGATTTAACACACAAATCCCTAAGTTGTAGCTTGCTGAATTGCTTATGAACCAGAAAAGCACATTGGTCAATTGGTGAGCCTCATTCAAAGCATTGATTATTTTCAAATTAAATTTCTCCCCTTATTCTACTGCTTAGCAAATTTATTACAAATCTTCTTAACTACCGCATATAAAAGATTTTACAGATTGTTGTAAAGAAATGAAATATTGAAACCTAACAAAATAGGCTAATATAATTGATTTATTAAACAAAATTATTTTATGCTTTTTATGACTAAGAACTTTCCAGTGTCAATTTCACAAAATTTTGCTTAAGGGATGTATAGAAAATGGAGAGGGGGGAGTGCTGGAGAACATTGTTTGTATAAAATGTAATTGAGATAGGACTGGTTTTAAAAGTGTATTAATTGCAGGCAATTGTAAAGCACAAGCCATTATGTAAATGTTCGTCCAGCAGAGCGGACTGGAGGGGCTCCCTAATAGTTCCATCGGCTAGAGGGGCCCGTCTCTCTAGCACAAGAAGGAGGGCCCTCTCCATGTCCGCACCGGCCCTTTGGAACCTCCTGCTACGGTTGCAGATGGAATTGCTGCCCTTTAAGAAAGGTCTTAAAATCTGGCTGGCAGGGCAGGTGTGGGGGCCTGATGAGAATGTGGCCTCCGCCTGCTGGCTTGCACAATAATCAAGATCCTCCCTCTTTTTAGGAATGGGGTGGTTGGGTTTTTAATGGGGGTGGTTTTTATATGTTTTTTAATATATTTGAGACTGTGTATTTATTGAGTTTTTACTTGACTGCTATGTGAGCTGCCCTGAGTCGGGTTTCCTGAGTGAACGGCATATAAGCATGAAAATTAAATTAAATTGCCCAGAGAAGTGGGCAACATATGAACGCCGATTCCACCACACAATGGCCTCGCAGAAGATCACCGACGAAGACCAGAAGCACTCCTGTTTCCTCGCTCAATGTGGTTCTGAGACGCTTGAGCTGGCAACCCACCTCATTCTCCCAAGGGACGTGGATGTGGTGCCGCTTGCAGAAATCATGTCTGCACTGAAGAGGCACCTGCAGCCAGAGGTCTCGACCTTCCCAGGCAGGGTGGCCTTCCACAGAAGGGAGCAGCGACCCAGTGAATCCATTGCAGACTTCGCTGCCGCTCTCTGCATTGCTGCTGCCCCGTGCAAATGGGACAACATTGAAGAAGCACTCCGGGACCATCTGCTGGCTGGCATGAGGGATGAAGATGCTCAATGTCGCCTCATGATCAGGAATACGCTAACTTTCAAGGCTGTCCTAGAAGAGGCGGTAGCGTCTGTGGCCGCACGGTCTGGGATCAAGCTTTTCCGGCATCACCACTCCACCACCAGTGCCACCGACTCAGCTGTGCAAGCTCAGCAAAATTCCTCTTCATCCTCCTCAGCATCGCCTGGTTCCACCTCTTCATCGGAGTCCTGCATTGCAGAGGGAGAAGTTTGAGCGGTCCGATGAAAGCACCGAGAGCACCGTGACAATCGGGAGAAGAAATTTCTTCACAAGTGTGATGGCTGCGGAGCCCGGCATGACCACATAAAGTGACCCTTCCACACCGCAGAATGCCACAACTGCAAGTGAAGAGGGCACATTGCTAAAGTATGCCGACAGTGAAAGCAAAGAACTCCAGCACCTGAGTCCAAGAAGAGTCATCACCACAAAACGTCCATTGCCAAAGTGTCACCCGAGCCTGAGCCATGCCAAGTGGGCATCGTCAGCGAGCGTGTCTTCACAGACCTGAGCCTGCAGGATGTCCCCTTCAAGATGGAAGTGGATTCAGGTACTACCTTTTCCATAATCCTACAGCAGGAGTTTTTGAGAATTCCCCCTGCCTCTCGGCCCAAGCTCAAATCTTTTAAAACTTCCTTCCGGGATGTGCAAGGTTGCCAGATTCCAGTCCTGGGGGTGGGTAATTTCTTGGTCAAATTCAAAAACATTTGCTCCTCCTTGCCATTGGTTGTAGTTAAGCAGGGCACTAACTGTCTTATTGGGACCCAATGGTTTAGGACCCTGGGAATCCGGTTTTCTGGCATTCACGCAATAGACGCTGACCCAATCCGGGACGTTTGTGCTGCACATCCTGAGGTGTTCAAAAAGGGTTTAGGTTTATACAAAGGACCCCCTGTTGACTTTGAGCTTGACCCAACCATCCGGCCCATCCGGATGAAGCCACGGCAGGTACCCTTTGCTTTAAAGGAGAAGATAGAAGCTGAGCTGGACAAACTGGTGGGGCAGGGCATCCTAGTGCCAGTGGACTCCGCAGAGTGGGAGACACCAATAGTGACTGCTTTGAAAAGTAATGGGGAGGTGAGGATATGCGCTGACTACAAGTGTACCATCAATAAAGCTGTTCACCCGGATGCATATCCTGTGCCCGTGGTAAGCCACCTTCTTGCCTCCTTGCATAGAGGAAATTACTTCGCAAAACTTGACCTTGCCCAGGCTTACCAACAATTAACTGTATCTCCTTCTGCTGCCATAGCCCAGACCATAGTAATGCATAGGGGGGCATTAAAGGTAACTAGACTACAATTTGGGGTGAATGCGGCCCCCGGAATATTTCAATCTCTTGTACAACGTATTTTGAAAGGGTTGCCTGGTGTCCTGCCATATTTTGATGATGTCCTGATCACCGCTAAGGACACCGTCAAACTAGCTGCCAGGCTCGATCGAGTCCTGTCACATTTTAAGAGGGCCGGTCTACGTCTCAGAAAAGACAAATGAGTGTTTTTGGCACAGGAAGTGGAGTTCCTGGGGTAGTGCATTACACCCCAAGGTATCATGCCCTCTGACTCCAAGGTGATGGCCGTGCAGAATGCACCCAGGCCGAAATGTAAAGCCGAATTGCAATAATTTCTAGGATTGTTAAACTTCTATCACACTTTTCTCCATCACAAAGCCTCAGTTGCTGAACCATTACATCGGCTTCTTAAGAAAGATACAGTTTGGCACTGGGGCCATTGCCAAGAGAAAGCATTCCTAGAACTTAAAAGGCTGCTATATTCGGATGCTGTATTAACTCATTATGATCCTAACAAAGAAGTTGTACTTGTGTGTGATGCATCCCCTGTGGGGGTGAGAGCTGTGTTATGCCATGTACTAAGTGACGGGAGGTAAGCCCCCATAGCATTCTATTCCCGTTCGCTCTCAAAGCCTGAGAAAATTATGCTCAGACAGACAGGGAGGCGTTGGCAATCATGGCAGGCACTAAGAAATTCCACGATTACTTTTACAGAAGGCCTTTTACCATCATAACTGACCACAAGCCCCTCCTTGGAATCTTTGTGAGTGGGAAGCCCACGCCTCAAATTCTGTCCCAAAGGATGTTGTGTTGGGCAATTTTCCGAAATGCATATGATTTTACTTTGGTGCACAGGCCCGGCAAGGACATCAGCCACGCTGATACCCTGTCACGTTCTCCACTGCCAGCGGTCGGGGAAGCTGATTGCGAGATCGAAAGCGACCACCAGGTCCTCATGATTGAGGCATTCAACTCGCCCCCGGTCATCCCCTCAGATATAGCCAAAGCTATGGCCAAGGATGTAACATTGACTAAAGTAATGTCTTGGGTGCAAAAAGGCTGGCCTGTCTCTCCTCTAGCCGAGGAATTCAGAACATTCCACTGCAAGCATTTGGAATTGTCAGTGGAACGAGGTTGCCTTCTATGGGGCCAGCAGATGGTCATTCTTGTCACTCTCAGGAAAAAGGTTTTACATTTACTTCACACAAGTCATCCGGGAATTGTACGTTCCAAAGCCCTTGCCCATAGCTACTTTTGGTGGCCTCAACTGGACCAAGACATAGAGCAGATGGTCAGCACTTGTGCCAGCTGTCAATCCTCTCACCCAGAGCAATCCCATCTTCCCTCTTGGGAATGGAATTCTGCTAGGGTCCCATGGTCCAGGTTGCACATAGATTTTGCAGGTCCATTTAGGGGTGCCCTATTTTTTTGGGTTGTAGACTGGAAGTGATTAGAGTGCCTAATACCACTTCAGCCACCATGATAATGCACCTGAGAAGTCTGTTTGCAGCATTTGGACTTCCAGATGTGCTGGTTTCTGACAACATGTCCACGTTCACATCTGCAGAATTCCAATCCTTCATGGAAAGGAATGCAATTAGGCACATCACTGCCGCCCCATTCCACCCAGTCACCAATGGCCAGGTGGAGCGGCAGGTGCACACAACTAAAGACACGCTTCGGCGTATGGGTGAAGGGGATTTGGAGCTCCAGCTATGCCAGTTTCTTTTCACATATAGGCTCACCCCCCTTGCCTCAGGGCTGTCCCCTGCTGAATTGCTCCAGCGAAGGAAACTGTCATCCTTGTTGGACAGATTGGATACCTCTAGGGTAGAGGACAAAAGCACAAATATAGCGATCCAACACCAGAAGGGTTTATCATCCGGAGACCCTGTACATTGCTGCAATTATACAGCTGGTGGTCCTACGAGGGTGTGATCAATCAAACTGGTCCTGTTTCTCACAGAATCGAAACAGCCACTGGTCTGATCTGGAGGAGGCACACAGATCAATTGAGACCCAGAGTACTGGATCCACAAGATGAATACAGATACTCACCACTAGGGTTGGTCCCCACCTGTTTAAACCCAGGGACAGAGGTAATAGTCAGCAGCCAGCCAACATTGACCCAGAGGTGCGTTTTAGGGACCAACTTCAAGGCGAATTTGTGGAATGCTCCCCTACTCCGGCCATGTGTACCCCTACATTGTCTCAGCCTAGCACTCTGGATTCCTTTATTGACGATGACCAATTTTGTTCAGTCGCCCTCCACTCTTAGTACGCACAGGAGGGACCCTGTTGTCTTTATCATCAACAGAATTAGATTTTGGTTTTGAGTGATCTCCTGCTCCTCCATCTGACAAACAGGGCTTTAATTTGGGTTTACAATCCTTCCCCTCTAGTCAATCCCTCACTTCATTCAGGTCGCCCATCCTATGAGCCCCTGAGCCGGCTCAGCCAAGTGTCCCACCCAGAAGGGAAACTAGACACCATCCTGGTTAAAGGATTTTGTTTTTACCTAGGGGGGAAGAATGTTATATATGTTAACTGTGTTTTCTGACAGGAGCGGAATGTATCTTTTCTCATGTTTCTATTCTTATGCAAATAAGTGGATCGAAAAATGTGCACACTCTGTTAGCCAATGGGCTTGCTGTATTATTGTTACTGTTACTGTTTATAGTGTATATAAGTCCAAGTTTTGCCCCATCCAAACTGTGTTCAAACCCCACTAATAAAGAGCTGAATTTCACTACTTCACTCGCCTGCTTCTTCATTCCTTGAACACAAAAACAAGGGAGACCAATACTCCCCTTGCAGTTCATAATGTTTGATTTACTTTTGGAGAATTGGGCCATCACTTCCAGTTAAATGTTTGTATGTAAAGAAGCATTTTTGGGTGTTTCCCTGTATTTTGACTGGAATTGATTCCAGGACATGGAATAGATGTTTTGTGCTTTCACTGATGGAATGTGTGTTTCTGGAAGGCTATAAACTCAAAGACTCATGAAATCATAGAATTGTATGGACCCAAGAATCATTCAGCCCAATGCCTCTACTAAAGTAGGAAATGCAGTAAGATTTATGTGACATCATACAGTTTAGAAAATACCACTTTTTTAAGATTACATCACCTATATTTTACGAGCTGGGAGGTGGAAGGTCAGCAGTTCAATTCCTGAGTACTGCAGGATGGAATAATTTCCCGTCTTTGTCCCAGCTCTTGCCAACCTAGCAGTTTGAAAGCAAGAAATTGCAAGTAGATAAATAGGATCCACTTCGGTTGGAATGTAACAGCTTTCTGTGCGCTCCGGTGTGTAGTCATGTGTTGCATCTGGCCCTTATAAGCAATAGTCGGGGTAACAATGAACAGAACAGCAACAGGCATTTATTAAACAATCTTTCAGATAAAGATTACAAGGCGCTCCGGACACAAAGTTGGCTATACGAATCCTATGAAATCAGTCCCTCCGGAATTTGCCGTAGAATATTGGCAAGGACTAAGCTACACTAGTAGTGATACCTGTAGAGGAGACCCAAGCTTAGCATGTACAGGCTACCTGTAGAGAATGGGTAGTATAGATCTGATCCGGCCCTACCGTTGTTTACCCGTGGGGCTTATATAGTGTCTTCCTGACAGTGGCTCCTTGATACAAAGTAGCAACCTGCCGGACAAGTATAACCAACCAATCATAACACGATATATATGTATTAACTAATGGGGAACCGGATCCAAAACTGTAAGCAATCACAGGACTCTGATTAGCATAATGTGCATGCTCAGAGAGGGAGATTTCGCACCAACTTTAGCTCCTAATTTGGATGGCAGGAAACCACCATTTTCTCTTTGCAAGGCGCTGCCCGCACAACTTGCAATTGCGCCTTAATACACAACATCATGACCACGGAAATGTCTGCAGAAGCAGACAGTGCTGGCTCTTCGGCTTTGAAACAGAGATGAGTATTGAACCCTAGAATCGGATATGACCGTCTTTCGAGCAAGCGAAACCTTAACTGTTACTATGCACTCTTTGAAAACAACTCTGCAAGGACCCAGGATCCATGAAACTGTAATTATTTCCCCAGATCTTTGGTTTTACTCATCACTGAGCTTTTATTGAACAGTGAGGCTTTACTCATTGGCTTATTGTGTAGAAAAGATTGTTTTTCACAATGCAACCTCAAGAGCAGATACATGTTTTGCCTTATTTCTCTGTAAGAGAACTTTTAAAAAAGAAAAGAAAGAAAGCTGATGAACTAAACAGGTGCTGGGTGATATTTCTAAAATCCAGTCAAAACATGCTCAATTGAGTAATATGGCAAGCCTAAGTCTATAGGATTCAAAAAAAAGTCTGTAAGACACTTCCAATAAAAATATCACCTTTCCATTGGGCATATATGATAAATACACCATTTGGCTGCAGTAAAAGAAAAACAAAAATAGATCTGTAATATAGTACATTGTAATATTTAGACAGAATTAGGTACTTGTTGAACTAAGTTCCTATATAAATACTGTAAATAAATTTCATTTCAGAAATTACTCTTGGTTGAAAGGATTTTTGCTGGAGAAACTGCGCTCAGGGGACACCTGGATGAGGCTCCTTTTATGTCCCTAAGATCTGTTGTGCAGCACTAGGGCATCAAAACCCAACCTTCCAGTCACCAAGTTCAGCGTCTTAACCACTAAGCCACTGCAGTGCTGCAGTTCCTGCATGAAAAGCTGTGAATAATCTCTCAAAAATTTCACAAGCTAATGTTTCTAATAATAAGCACATTTGTGTTTTTCCAGAACAGAAACTGTTGTGAAATCCATCTCTCTCTGATTATTAGCATTCATAGCTAGACCAAACCCCTCACTAATCATGGCTTCTTTATAATCTTTTAATAGTATTGCCAAACTCATATCAGCATACAAACAACAGTTTCAAGTATTCTATTCTAGATAACCTGGTGGATTCACCTAGAAAAACCCAGAAATATTTATGCACAGCTATCCTCCTATCTTCTAGCTGCTGGATAGCACTATAGTTTAGGTAGCTGGCTGAGGATCCAGAGGTTGGGAGTTCAATTCCCCACTGTATGTACCATGAGAAGAGCCACCCTGTGCAGTCAAGGGCAAGCTGTACAGTTCCAGGGTGCTCCCAGAAGGAAAGACTGGGAAACTACTTCTGTGTATTCTTTACTTTGGAAACCCGGGAAAGGGTCACCATTAGCCATAACTGATGCAACAGAATTGCCATTATCATTCTGTATCATTGAAGGTTGGAGGTACATCTGAATCACAAACATTTCAATTTTCTTTGTTAGCTAATTTAAACTTTGCATCTTCTTTGTATTTTAATATGTGAGTATTTTATTTGCATGTTTTTATATGTATCTTCACCTATAGGCCAAAATGATTGTATATAAATTAAAAAACAAACCCAGAGTAGGTGAGATCTTGAGATGAGGAGGATTAGATCTAGAACAATTGCTGGCAAAACAGAATTAGCCCTTTGAAAACTGTCACATCTCTGTCGAAAAGCTTTATGTTTGGGGGTAACATAGCGTGACAGTAAGCAACAAATCAGGCTTCAAAAGTAAAGGCTGAGTTTTTTATTATGAAAAACCCAGAAGATGGGTTTTGGATTTTGTTGAAAGTTCTTTACACTATTGCAACATTAAAATAAAGGTAGCAAAGCTTGTTCAAGCAACAAACCTATGTTGTCACAAAAGATAGCTGGTCCATGTTTTAGATTTTTAAAAACATACACACGAATACATTAGCTTACCTTCTTCTTTATTTGTTTTCTGGGATCCTTCTTTTGTGTGAAAATCGGTGTGCTTTAGATAGGAGTAGGAATTTGTAAATGAGCCAGAACTGTTTAGAACCTGGTAATGAGGGGCCTTGATTTAGAACATTTTTGTGTGTTCTAGTTCCTAGTAGATTGTTTATGTCTCTGTTATGTATGATAGCTGTGTGTATTGTAACTGTCAAGATTCAAACCGCCGAGTTCACGTCTAAACTTCTGTCAAACAGTGTCTCTGTTTGACAGCTGTGAGATCTCCGCAAATCGCAAAGTAGCGCACAATTTCAGAAAGTGCGCTATTTGAAAAGTGGCAGGTGTGCTATGTATCTCTTTCATGCAAATGAAGGGATTAAGAAGTGTACATAGGTTGATTGACCAATTGGCATTGTTCCTTGTTGTAACTGTATCTTTCTGTATATGTATAAAAGTTCATGTTTTGCCCCATCCAAATTGTGTTCAGACCCTCCAAATAAAGAGCTGTATTTCACTTTCAATTCTTCTGGTCTCCAGTTACTGAACACCAAAGTCTCCATCTTGGATCCTTTTGGAGAATTTTCCCACCCATTTATTTGGATTATTTTTTATGCTCTTGTCTAACCTGTTTATTGCTTCTTCTGCTTGCTTGAGAGAAGAAGTAATCACTAGAAGTAAAGAAGTCTCATAATATTCTGGTACAGGGATTCTCAAACATTTTCAGATGTGGTATGGACCACGTCCCTCAGACAGCTCAACGGGCCAGACTGGTGGTTCCCCCTGCCATAAACACTGCCATAAAACGCTGCCCTAAATGTGTTTATGATGGCTGTGGACTCATTTATGGCTGTCGCAAACATGGTTATGATGACCGTAAATGATTCTGTGGCCAATTCCGGCAGAGGCAGCATGGGTGGGGGCAGCTGGTGTGAGGTTGGGGGCCAAATTATTTAGCACCATAGGCTGGATCCAGCCTGTGGGCCGTAGGTTGAGAACCCTGTTCTAGTAGTTTTGATTAAGGGAGCATGTGGATTTTTTAAAATTGATTCTTTGACTTTATTTACTTGCTTACTTTCCTTAGTTTTTAGGGGGGAGGGCTTTTTTAAAGAGAGGAAGGTGTGTAAATTTTTTCACTATTTTTTGATTTGTGTATGTGTTGGGTGGGTCCTTCTCTTACTGCATTTTTAAAATTGTTACTTGGTCAGTTTACTGTGGATTTATTCTATTGAAGGTATGTATTTTGTTGCTTGCTTTGATGTATAGTTGTCTCTCTGTGTGCTAAATCACCAGTGGCTGCTGCTTCCTTACCTTTTTCCTAGTGTGCAGCAGAGGTCCAGATGATCTACTGTACTTGGTAGATGACACTGAACTCTTACTGGAATCTGCTCTTTTCTAATTTCAGATGTGTTGCTATCTGTTTCTTGCCTTATTAATTTTTCTTCTTCTCATGTACTGTTACCTGATTTTGGGATGGATTAATTCTTTCTTGCTTTTCCTCTGCCTTTTAAAGCAGTTTTAAGGAGCTCTTTCTGGCTTTTGGAGTGCCAGAACATACAAATAGGAAAACGCAAAATGAATAACGTGGAAGACCTTTCCCCTTTCATGTCAAATGGAAGAACCAATGCATTTTTTTATTGTGTCATAAGCACCCAAAGGTGCTTTCTGGGTTGAAATAAACATAACATGAAAGAGCCATTCCAGAAGAGTCCAAAATGAAATACATATGATCATTTTCACCATAACATCCCTGGTGCAGGTGTATGAAAGAACAAGGAAAATCCTTCAGGATATCTACTAAATATTCAAAATTCTTTTCGTGTATTATAGATTCTAATGACTAGTCATGAGCTCAGGTGATGAACTTATTTTGCCCATAGCACTTCTTTGATTTCAAAAGTTGAGTTCTAAAGTCACAGTATGATATCTAAATATTTCAAATATTCCCTTTCCCTCCAATTCTCCAAAGTTTTCTCCCAATTTTCAGAAGAAAAAATGGCAAAGATCAGTATGAACGTCAGAGGTCATGTGCATGAGCTACTATACTTTGACGTTTCCTTTATGTGTGCAGCATGCTAGTGTATATGCAAGATTTTTAAATGCATCTTTGCTAAATTGTATAGAGATCTTTCACTGGCTTTACCATACCTGTCAACCTTCCCGATTTGGCCGGGATTACCCCATAAATTGACGTCAATTGACATCATAACCCGGCCCCCGCTGCCAAAACCCCGTAATTTGGCAGCGGGGGAAATGCTTTCCGCACATGCGTGGAAGGGTTTTTCCGGAGCCGCGGGTTGACAGGTATGGGCTTTACACACACACACACACACACACACACACACACACACACACACACACACACACACACACACACTTTCATTCATGCACACACATGTGCACAGACACAGACACAGAGAGAGAGCATTCTCACCCCAGGGTAAATTGCTAAGTACAAAATGTGAGAGAGCATTCATTGCCTATCTTCCCATTTCTTTTCTTCCTTGGATCTATTCCTCTGTGTTTTCAAGGCCTGCTGGGCTGACAGTTGTATAGTTTCTGAAAGAGTCATTATGTTGAAGGCTGGGAGAATGCGAGAGTAGCAGAGGGCTTGTCTAACAGTGAGCTGCAATAAGTACTGACAGTTGTTCGCTTAGATAAAGGAAGCCAAAGTTCCAGTTACTTGGTGGGGGATTGTGGAAAGCATGAATTTATGTAGCAAACAAAAGCAGAACCTCTGCCACCAACACCAACACCACTATGTGTTGTGCTGCCATTTAAGTGCACATTGTTTTATTCTTGTGGCTTTGCTTATGCATTTGTTGCAAAGTTCATCTCCTTTAAAAATGAAATATCTTCATACTTTGAATTCCTTTCCAGTATATTTTATGCATTTACTGCTCTGTTTGGATGGCAACATCTTTTGCTCTAAAGCAGGGGTGCCCAAACTATGGCCCATGGGCCAAATCTGGCCCACAGTGCCTAATAATCTGGCCCACACAACCCTTGCTGCTCCCGGAAGTGGAAGTAAAACCTGCCCATGCCATACCTATCAAGTATCCTGGATTTCCCGGGATTTCCCGTATTTCTCTGCTCGTTCCTCCCCTTTCCCGCTGCCATCCCATATTTGAATGGCGGGGAAAGGGGTTACTGTACACACACGCCCATCACGTGCACATAGGGATTCTGCACACGCGCAGATGATTTCTGGTGGCACATGTGCACCCGGACTGGGGCAGATCCCATATTTCCAGGAGCCACGCTTGACGGGTATGGCCCATGCATGTGCAAAATGCTGTCATAAACCACCTGTGGCTGTCATAAATGCATTTATAATAGCCATGGGGACATTTTACTTCCACTTCCAGTGGGAGGAACCAGGTGACCAGCCCACTCAACTACGTGAACAACCACATGACTGGCCCGTGATCCAAAAAGTTTGGTCACCCTGGCTCTAAAGTAAACTACCATGGAATTAAGGAGATGTTTGTCTTATTGCCGCTGTAAACTGGGCTGAAGATAAAACTGGCCATAAAGATTTTGTTTGTGTTTTGTCACTGGTTACAACAGAAAAGTTAGGAGCCACTGTTGTTAATGTGGTGGCACCTTCGTGGATTATGTTTAATTTGCTGCTCAGTGCTTCACCTGACATCCCCAATTCTCCTGATACAGAATGATTTCATATGCTGAGAAAATGTTTTTTTCCTTTTAAATATTATTATGCCTGTTATTACTACTAATAGGTTATGGTTATTACTCTTGCACTCTTTCTTAGATAAGGCTTATTCTAATTTCATTGCTAGCAGATCCTTGATCTTCTATTGATCTTTGCTTCACAAAATAAATTACCTAGATTTTTTGGTGAGCACATTTCTCCCTCCCTCCCCCCCTCTCTCTCTCACACACACACTCACTCACTCTCTCTCTCTCTCTCACACACACACACAGAGTATTATGAAGGAAACGGCATAAGTGGTCTGCTAAAGATAAATGATTGTAATATTATGCCTGACTGAGCTAGAGACTAACTGTTCACTTTCCCCAGTAATATGGGCAGAAACCTCAATGGTAGGTTAGCTCCTAATAATGAGCTACTAAAATGAAAAATCTATCAGCATTTTACAGAAACAGGGATAATTTTACTTAAAAACAATCACATTTCAAAACTTTTCTTGAGTTATCGGTAAGAATAATAGCAATAATTTCGTGTCAGAAATTATTCTGGGTTGAAAGGATTTTTAAGGAAGAAACTCCGCCTAGGGAACGCCCAAATGAGGCTCCTTTTGTGTTCCCAAGAGGTGGTGCTCAATCTGTCATGCAGTACCTGGGTCTGAAACAGATGATTTGCCAGCCTTCCAGCTAACAAGGTGTTGTGGATTCAGGCACATCTGGAAGTAGCACGGGCAGCGCCTTTGCAAGAGGAAAATGGTGGTTTCCCGCCATCCAAATTAGGAACAGAAAGTGGCGTGAAAACCCCTGCTCATTATGCTAATCAAAGTCCTGTGATTGGCTACATTTTTGGATCCTGTTCTCCATTGGTTAAATACATATATTCACTGTTATGATTGGTTAGTTACGGTTGTCCGGCAGGTCGCTACTTTGGATCAAGAAGCCACCGCTGGGGAGACACTATATAAACCCCACAGGTAAACAAGGGTGGAGCCGGACCGGATCTATACTTCCCTCTCCGTACAGGTAGCCAGCAGCATGCTAACCTGGGTCTCCTCCATTATGCTACAATCCTAAAGTAGCTAGGTATTGCCTCCTTCCTTGGCACACTCCAGAGGGACTGATTCCATGGGACTGTACAGCCATCTCCGTGTCTGTAACACCTTGTAAGCTCATCTTGAATAGACTGTTGAATAGAGACTTGTTGCTGTTTTGTTCATCGTTGTCTGGACTATTGCTTGCAAGGACCGGACATAACACAAGTGGAGCTTCTTAACCACTGAGACACCACAGCCCTACTGAGTTATTGGTACAAGTTGTCTGTCTCTGTGTTGCTTGTTTAAGAACCAAACCAAGAACCCTCTGCATTAGCAAGTTTTGGAGGAGCACAAGGAAATACTTTCCATTTCAGGAAAAAGCTACAAGAAACAGGTGGCGGGGTGTGTGTGTCTGCATTGATTCTGGCAATCCGAGGCATATTCTGTTAGGGTTTCTTTTTTTAAAAAAAAAAGTCAGATGTTTCCCTGTATTCTGTGAGCAATATTAATTAGCAATATTACTTGAATGACAGTTGTGGGTTGTGCTGTTCCCATATGCAAAATAAAATAGGTGTGTTTTCTATTTTGCCTTATAGATGGAATTCCATTCAGCTGGTGGATTGGAAAAATCAATGAGACTCAAACATATTGGGGAGGTTCTATGCCAGATGTTCAGAAATGTGCTTGTGGAATAGAAAGAAGCTGCATTGATTCTCAGCACGACTGCAACTGTGATGCTGACAGAAATGAATGGTAATTTTTGTTTTTCACTTGGTTTATTCGCACACAGTTAAAGGTTAAATATGAAAATATGCTTTCATAATTTCTGGTCGATGGGGCCTGCTTAAAAGTCTCTGTCTGCTTTCCAAGAAATGTTGTTTGATGAAACTAACACAACACATTTCAATAGAATAAGCCAAAGTTTCTCAGATGAAGCTTACCTCACAACACATTAAGGTGTTTCTTTTTCTTTGGTGGTTTTTTTTTGGGGGTGGGTGGGTGGCCGGATCCCTTTTGAAGAACTCCCAATGAGTATTCCTCACTCTTTTTACGGATTCCATTTCTTCACTTGCCTACGTACAAGCCTTATGAATAAGATTCTAAACTACTTTTACTGCCAATGTTAAGCTTGGAAAGCTGCTATCCTATAGAAATTGCAAGCCAATGGTATCTGCATTTGAACACCATCACAATTCAAATGAATCAATATTTTTCCTGTCACATTTCTTCACTGTTTATCTTTAATATCCATACATCATAATCAGGATTATCATTGTGTAGATCAGGGGTTCTGAAACTATGGCCTGTAGGCCGAATGCGGCCCATGGCACCAATTAATCCAGCCCATGGTGAGGACACCAGCAGCAGTGGAAGCATGTTGGAAGTGGCCCAAATGTGTCAAAACCTGGCAATAACCAGCTGAAAATGCTCCAAAGATGGCAAAAACATACCACCCTCACTCCCACTGCTACGGGAAGCAGCAGATGCAGCAAACACAGGTGAAAATGCACCATGAATACACCCACCACCATCAACGCTGCTACCCCCACCACCACATCTCTCCCACACACATTTGTTAGACGGTGTGTGAAAATGTTGCCCCCTGCCCCTGGTGTAGATGATTATTTGATTTAATTTAATTTAATTGTATGCAGCCCAATCAGGAAGCCCGACTCAGGGCGGCTCACATAATAATCATACTCTCTCTCTCTCTCTCAATATATACTCAATATACAATACTCAATACACAATAAATATACAGTATTAAATCCAAGCAATATACAGTATTCAATACAAACAATATACCACATTACAATGCTGCAGCAGCCTCTGCGCCCCAGCCGCAAGTAAGTCTGGGGGTGGTGGAGGCGAAGTCCTACCACCCACCACTGTAGTGGCAGGTGAGCCCCAGTCAGGGGCAGGGCCCAGGGCACCAATGGTGAGGTGGTCCTGGTGTCCGTTGCTACGGCAGCCTCTCTGCCCCAGCTGCAGGCGAGTCTGGGGCAGTGGAAGCAAAGTCCTACCGCCTGCCACCACAGCAGCCTTTTGAGCCCCGGCAAGGGGCAGGGCCCAGGGCGCTGGTGGTGGTGTGTTCATGGTGCCTGTTGCCACAGTGGCCTCTCTGCCCCAGCCACAGGTGATTCCGGGGGCGGCAGTGGTGTTAGGGGATGTAAGCCTTCGCCTCACACCCTAACTGGTTGCAAGGCATATTGTGTCTGTGATGCCTTTAAGACCCTACTGCAGGGGCACACGGGTGCTGGGACTTTTCCCTGATGTGCTCCATGGACCAGTGTATTTAGGTCAGAGCAAGATTGCAGACTTCCAGCTACAATGCTCAACTTGCCTGAGCTTTAATGCTCACCTTCCTCTGCTGACAGTCTGGATGAAAATTCCTGCGTCTTCCAGAACCTGCTACGAGGACTAAATCTTTGCACTGATCCTGATATAGCTTTTGCCTGATATGCCATCTGGGTTTTTTTTTTTGGACAAAGAAGGACTACTTGGGGTAAGCCTCCATCAGGAGGACAGAAGCTGTAGAACTCTTTGGCTTTATCTGTAATCACAGCTTGCATTTACCCTGTTGGATTGGACTGCTACTGAACTGTATGGACTTGTATATACAACTGAACTGTCTCAGTGAGGTCAACTGAGCAGCCCAAGATAATATATCTGTTTTGTGTTAGAGTTGTTGCACTGTATATACTTGCACCTTTTTATTTCCTGAGTAAACCTACTTTGAGTTTTCTTCTACACAAAGAACTGTCTGCCTGTTTTTCTCACAAGGGACTACCTTGCCAGGTGTGAACCACTTGCTGGCCACTGCATACCACTCTGCTAACTGTTTACATCAACATGCGGCAAAGTCCTACTGCCCACCACCGTACTGGCCTTTTGAGCCCAGGGGTGGGGCCCAGGGCACCAGTGGTGGGGTGGTCCTGGTGCCTGTTGCCTGTTGCCATTGTGGCCTCTCTGCCCCAGACACAGGTGAATCGGGGGGGGGGGAGCAAAGTCCTACCAACTGCCGTAGTAGCGGCCTTTTGAGCCACGGCCAGGGGTGGGGGCCAGGGCACCAGTGGTGGGATGGTCCTGGTGCCCGTTGCCATGGTGGCCTATCCGCCCCAGCTGCAGGTGAATATGGGTGGCGGCGGCGGCAAAGTCCTACCACCCGTCGCTGTAGCGGCCTTTTGAGCCCCGGCCAGGGATCACTTTGATCTCAGTAACATACCTGTTTGCTTGAGAATCTATTTCTTTCTTGGCTGCCCTTCCAAGCTTCAAGCTTCTTTTAATTTCTTGGCTGCTGTCTCTGTTTGGATTGGTGATTGAACGAAGGCATAGATTTTTTTTTTCAATTTCAGTTCCTTCATTTTCAATACTAAACTTATACAATCCTTCTCTAGACATGGTTGTTGGCTTCTTAATGTTCAACTGTAGTAGTGGGTTTTGTATTTTCTTCTTTCACCTTTAGCAGGAGGTGAAATAATCACATTTCAGCTAATTGCTGCTTTTTTGCCAGCAATATGGCCATTTTCCTAGCCACATGTTTATTTCAAAATATTCTCTGTTGAAAGGGAAATGCATGTCTTTGCAGGCGCACCCCCCAAAGAAAGACTCAGACACCGGTATATGGATAAAGGCATTGAGCCACTTTTATTGAATAATGCCCTAGTCCGAATTATAACTTTCAATTGGTATTCATCCAATTATAATTCTTAAGGCAAGCAGCCCGCAGTAACACTGGTAAGGTTCCTCCCAAAATTGCCAATGGCAATTGGCTACAATGTATCCATTTGTATCAATTTGTTTGTTGACACAAACAAATTGTTGACCGGAGTCAATAAACTATCTACTGACCCCACCCTCTGGCGTGTATCCGTCAAATCACGGGGTGATGCATGCTGAAAAGCTCCTGCCATCACCCCTTGCCTGGTTCGTCGTTGACCGGTCAACGTTATTACACCTGTACCAGTCTAAGTGTTGGCCAGTCAATTGCGAACCTGCCGGATACCTATGGGTCATAAATATTTACCTTACCAGTGCTACCCGCCTAAGTGACCAAAGTCAAGAACAAAACCAATATGTCAAACACTAGCAACAGTGTGGGATGGGCAAAAAAGCCAGAACACAAGGGCCAATTGTAGGTTCAGGCCAAAAATTCCCACCGGGCCCCGAAGCGACCAAAATATCACACTGTTCACTAGGGAGGGGGTGGAGGGAAAAACTTCTCCTCTCCGTAGCGATTTCTAAAATGGCAGCTCGGCTGCCTCATGGCCACCCCTTTTATAGAGGGGTGGCCATGCCCCCTAACTCACCCGGATGTCTGAGTCCGGGTGGGGGTGGGGGGCCTGCAAAGAGCGTGGCGGCCATTTTGGTGCCGCACTTTCATTGCAGGCGCACCCCCCAAAGAAAGACTCAGACACCGGTATATGGATAAAGGCATTGGGCCACTTTTATTGAATAATGCCCTAGTCCGAAATATAACTTTCAATTGGTATTCATCCAATTATAATTCTTAAGGCAAGCAGGCCGCAGTAACACTGGTAAGGTTCCTCCCAAAATTGCCAATGGCAATTGGCTACAATGTATCCATTTGTATCAATTTGTTTGTTGACACAAACAAATTGTTGACCGGAGTCAATAAACTATCTACTGACCCCACCCTCTGACGTGTATCCATCAAATAACGGGGTGATGCATGCTGAAAAGCTCCTGCCATCACCCCTTGCCTGGTTCGTCATTGACCAGTCAACGTTATTACACCTGTACCTGTCTAAGTGTTGGCCAGTCAATTGCGAACCTGCCGGATACCTATGGGTCATAAATATTTACCTTACCAGTGCTACCCGCCACACGGGGAGGCTTCAGTGAAGACTCACCGCCCCCCCACCCAGACCGTCAGCTCGGTCAACAGGCCTGCTTGCAAATCTTCCAAAAAGAGGTCCATACCTCTAGCCGACAGGTGGACCCCATCCACTGCATAAAGATCATAATTTTGTAAACTAATGGTGGGGTGTCGGATGACCATCCCCAAACCCTTGTCTGCCAAGAACCGGGCAACCGCCCTGTTCACCGAGCAGCGAGCGCGGTCAAGGACACGGAGGTCAATACCTCCCCTGTAAGAATGACGCGGTATGATGTCCGACCATAGCCGCCTTGTGGACGGCCACACATAATGCAAATAAGCTAGATCACTGCAAATCGTGAATTTTAAAGAAAGGCCAGTGACCTGGGCGAGGTCATTGCCCCCGATGTGCAGTACAAGGACATCAGGTGGTTCAGCATCCCTGATGGAAAACAGGAATGGCAACAGTTCCCGCCATCTCATTCTGCGCTTACCGTACCAACGTATGCGTGTGGATGCACGCAGTCCAAGCTGGGGTCCCCACTCTGTCGCCGCAGCATACTGCACTGCCCAGTGCACGTAACTGTGGCCCACCAGCCATACTGCCACCGGTGTGCGGGGACACACAGGGTCTGTAAAAGAAAAAAGGAGAACAGTGACTTAACTGGTACTCATACCTGAAGAGGGCGAACATATAATGCAAAACGCATAGATCCCCATCTTCCCATACAGTGTATATCAGCCTCAGAGTACCCAAATGCAGCCGCAGTTGATGCAGCACCTATCCTAAATGAATGGTTGCCGTAACGAGCCCCGGGGAGGCCAACACTGGATAGTGCCATACCGGTCACCTTCCAAAATTGAAATTTAGTAAGGGGAGACCCATCCTGGTGGCAGAAAAACGGGCCAGTGTGCGTGCCACGCACTGCCAAGAACTGCTGTAGGGCACCAACCGGACAGATGTCTGCAATGGAACATCGTAGCAGTCTAACTCCACTGCCTACGCCGTGCTGATCACGTTTTGAGGACCGTAACCTCAACTGAGCCCACTCATTAGAAACATAGACATCGTCGAGTTCCAGAGCCCTACAAGTCGCATCCGCCTTAGACAGTAGTACCAACTCACTGATGCGGAGCGCTCCAAAGAAGGCCACCGTGGTAGCCGCGTGAAAAAGAGCCGCCTCATACTTATCATAACACAGGTTATGCCAGCCTCGTGCAAGGTGGGTAAGCACCCCTGGAGAAATTGGGTGGCGAGTATCCGGGCGGCGGCCACGTTCCCGTGTCCACCCCTCCAAAACATGTCATATGCAGAAATCATTCACGCAGTCAGCAAAACCCCTCACCTTGGCCATAAATGCCAGTGCTGACAGCCTGGATTTTATAGTGCGGGGAGCTAGGCACTGACTGTGTAAATAAACCATAAATTGTAAAACTTGTTCCACTGGAATGGGCCACACTTCGCGCAACTGAAGTTGCACACAAAAAGTTCTAAATTGAACAAAAGCATGGCGATACGCCTTATGCGTGCGGGGCGCTAAAGACATGCCGATCGCCCGGTTCACCTCTCCTTGCCAAATGTCCAAATCTCGGCCGGGAGTGGCGAGGGGAATTCCTCTGCGTCCGGAGCCAAGGCACGGAACCGGGGGATCTGCAGGCGGGATAAAGCATCAGCAATATCATTATTGATACCTGGTACATGTCTGGCCTTAAAAAACACATTAAGGCGTAGGCTACATAACACAAACTGGCAGACCAATGCCATCACCCTTGGTGATTTATACGTCTGAGCGTTAACAATGTGCACTACCGCAGCATTGTCGCACCAAAAATGGACCACTGAGTCGGCCCACTCCTCGCCCCGTAGCATCAAAGCTCCCAGGATTGGAAAGAACTCAAGGAATGTAAGATCGCGGAGGCTATCCATGCCCCGCCATGCTGGAGGCCATTGGCCATAAGCCCACCTCCTCTCAAAGTAAATCCCATATCCCCGGGAGCCGGAGGCATCCGACTGTACTTGGAACCTAGGGGAAACTAAAGGTCGGATCTCCAAAAGGAGACCCCATTGAATTCCCGCAGGAATTTGAGCCAAACCAAAAGGTCAACCCTCATGCCCCTGGTCAGTCGGACCCTATGATGGCATCTTGACAGGCCAGACATGGCGTCACATAGGCGCCGCACAAATGCTCTGCGCGGCATGACCACCCTGCAGGCAAAGTTAAGATGTCCATGTAGTACCTGAAACTCACGAAGTGACACTTTACGTTTGGCCAGCAATGCCAAAATCATCGTGGAGATCCGGGTGACCTTGTCAATGGGTAACCGGGATGCCTGTGCGACCGTGTCAATTTCAATACCCAGAAATGTGAGTGTAGTGGATGGGCCCTCGGTCTTTTCGTGCACTAAAGGGACACCCAGTTCCCGCATTAGCGTCGGAAATGTAGTGAGGAGGCGCGTGCACGTGTCCGAGCCCCGTTCACCCCCGAACAAAAAGTCATCGAGGTAATGGGCTACAGACCGAGACCCGGACCTGCGAACAAAGGCCCACTGAAGGAAGGTGCTAAAACGTTCGAATGCCGAACATGAAATAGAGCGGCCAAAAGGCATGGCGTTATCTACATAAAACTTCCCCTGGAATTTAAAACCCAATAGCTCAAAGTTCCCCGGGTGCACTGGCAACAATCGGAATGCCGATTTAATGTCACATTATGCCAGGAGGGCACCAGGACCACAAGAGCGCACCATCCGTAGGGCTTGGTCAAAAGACGTATACCTGACCGAACAAAGGTCATCAGGAATAGCATCATTGACAGAGAAACCCGCCGGGTACGATAGATGGTGGATCAAACGAAATTCCCCCGGGGCCTTTTTGGGTACTAACCCCAGAGGGGAGACCTTAAGGTTGGGGAAGGGTGGCACAGAAAAGGGGCCCGCTACCCTCTTGGCCGCTACCTCTTTGGCAATACTCAGGGCAGCCACCTCCTCCCTACCCTTCAGAGACAGTAAATTGGGGGCATCTTGGTGTCCTCGCACTCCTTTGAATGGGATACAGAAGCCCCACCGGAAACCCTCCAGGAGGTACCTCGCATCCTCCCTCCTTGGATAAGTTGAGAGCCATCGCTCCAACATATACATATTAACTGGAGAGGGGGCCTTTTGACTGGCTAGCTCCATCAGCAGAAGCTCTGCCCGCTCCCTGTCCACCTCTACCTCTGCCCCGTGACTCACCGGTGCGCGGGCACGCGGCGGCGGCGTGGGGGCCAGCGCAAGATGGACACTCGTGTTTATATCGGCACTGCCGCTTATTGCACATGCCATCAGCCGAGAAGCTCCAACACAGCAAGCGGGCTGGAACCCCCTGCCCCGACGGCTGGCGTGGAGCCTGTGTTGGAGCAGCTCGCTGCACGGCATGGCCACAATGGTACCTATCCCCAGGCGCCGGACGCGTGGGGGTCATGTACAATAGCCACAATTTCTGACAGGGCTCATCCCATCTCATCTCCGGATGCAAGGGCACCCTCATTCTAAATTCCTCATCGTAAGCCAACCACGATGGGCCAGGGAAATCCACCATCACCCTGTAAATATTGTCCAAATATTGGACCATAGGAATGGCCAGATCAGGCCGGGCCCTAAGGTACACCGCCGTATAAATAAGATATTCCGGCAACCAGTTGGCCCAGGTGCGCAGTGGCTTACGACGGCGGGACAGCTCTTTGTCTCTGTCGCCCTGTCCCTCTCTCTCCTCCTTAGTGGGCTCACGGTTCAATAGGGAGAATATAGCCACGTACCCCCCCCCCCCCCGCCAAATCTTCTCCCTCGTGACCTGGGACAAATGATCACCAAGGGGCAAGGAATAACCAGCCGTCGGCAAAGCCGTCACCAGCACATTAGGTACATGGGGCATACGCAGCAGGACCTGGACAGCCCCTTTGATGCCCGGCACTGCCCCGTGGGCGGAAACCCCCACCCTTAATGAGGTGCCATTGTGAAACCAAGGGGCCCTGGGATAGGCTGGTAACTGATGCCCACTCGCCTTGACTTGACGAGGCCAGGGCCACTGAACCCCACCACCGGAAGTGGGCTGTGATCTGGGTGTATTAATTTGAACCTGATACTCACTAGGTGCACCCCCGTGAGCCGCCCCCACTGGGGGTTCCGGCCCACGGCGGGCGTCGGAGCTCGCAACCGAAATCGAGCTCTGGGGCCACACCTGACTGCTCACCGTCTGCAGCTCTGAAGGAACAGGGAGCTGTGAGACACCGGCAGGCGCAGGCCGGAGCGTCTCAAGCAGCTCAACCCGGCTGGCCGCCTGTTGCAGTGTGGCAGCCATCGAGGTAGCCGGTGGACACGAAGGGCCCGCAGCAGAGAGAGAAGGGCCCCCCATAGGGTTGTGTGCAATCCCCAAGGATGCCTCTAGCACAGCTAAACGTGTTAGTAACGCATCCACTGCCACAGATCCCCCAGCATAAGGTGGGCCGGGTGGGCTGGAAGGCTCACTAGGCATTTGAAAAGGAACACCGAAGTGAGAGCCTGGGCCAGAATAGGGCCATGCCCAAAACTCCAGCCCATGAGGGGCCGGAGGAGGAACGGGTTGCGCACCCGCACCAGGCCCTCCCCCGCTGTACTGACCCATGGCTGGCAACTGCGGGCCAAGGGCTGAAGCCCCTGAGGGGCCGGCCTGAGGCTGGCCAGCCAAGGCCGGTTGCCAATTACCAGCCTGCATCGCCCCACCGGTATCGGTGGGTAGAGCTGGGGTAGTGCCCTGCGGCGGGGGCGCAGCCCTGGTCCTCCGACCTGAAGGCTGCCCCCCATCCTGCGCAGGGCCCGAAAAAGTCCTACCCTTTGGCCACGGTTTCATCGCTGGGGCCTTTCATTTGGGAGGCATATCTTTGAAGAAAGAGCAGGACCCCTTTCCAGGGATCGAAAACCTAGCGCAAAAAGCACAGAGCAGCCAGTAAGCTAAAGGCTCTGTGTGAATCCTTCCTTCCCAGCCGGGAAGGACCAAGGGCTAAACAGCCGAAGACTCGAACAAACAGTGACGGAGAAAACTTCTCCTCTCCGTCGCTATTTCTAAAATGGCAGCTTGGCTACCTCGTGGCCACCCCTTTTATAGAGGGGTGGCCATGTCCCCTAACTCACCCAGATGTCTGAGTCCGGGTGGGGGGGCCCTGCAAAGTGCGCGGTGGCCATTTTGGCGCCGCGCTTTCATTTGTCAGATATATACTTATCTACCACAGAAACATGAACTAAAGCAGTCAAGTGTCTCTGTGTTGGTTAGCTGGAACTCAGGGCTCCCTAAGTTCTAGAAGTGGGAAAAATGTTATTGTAAATGGGCCACATTTCCAAAATATGGACATTTTAGTGCAAAATGAGAACAAAAAACAAAGTAAAAAAACAAGGCCCTAAGCCAACTGGTAATTAGTCAACCACTCAAGATTGACATTTATCAGGTGTACACATCTCCACAGTCCTCAAGCAGATAGCAAGAACTGACCTTTTTCTTATAAAGAAAAAATATTCGGTTCAGTGAAATGTTCAAGGAGCAGGAGAAGAAAACTGTCAGGCATAACAAAGCAAACAAGAGTGGTCGTGTCACGTGAATTAATGTGTGCATGCATTTTGCTGTCCATCCGCCGCAAGGTGGCAACCACCTAGAGGCCTCGGTGTTCTGGGAAGAAGCCTACACTCTATGCACTGGATCTAGCCATGTGATCTATTATTTGGACGATTTCTTTTTTGTGGACCTACCAAATCCTCTAGATGTGCTGACCTCCTGCATGCATTTCAGGTGCTGGCCCTTGAACTAGGAGCCCCCTTGGCAGAAGACAAACTAGAGGGACCACCCACTTTCCTCATTTTCTTAGTGGTCCTGTTAGACACTTCAAGACAGCAGTCTTGTCTCCCCCCTTGACAAATTATCACAGTTACGATGCAAACTGAGTAACATGTTGTCAAGATGCAAAGTGACACTGAAAGAGTTGCAAGCTTTGCATGGTCACTTAATGTTTGCTTGCAATGTGGTCACACTGGGCAGGGCTTTTGCCCACTGCCTGTGCAATGCCATGAAGGGGCTGACCCAGCCATTTCACCTAGCCAGGGTCACCCGAGCTTTGAGGGAGGAAATCCAGCCAAGGTTGGAATTTTTGCTCCATTACAATGGTGCCTCTTTTTGGCATTCCAAAATTAAGGCAGAGGCACAAATGGTGGTGTTTACCAATGCCTCGGGCAGTTGCGGTTTCAGATTATACCACCACAAACATTGGTTCTATGGCACGTGGCCTGCCCATTGGAGAGAATTGGGTATCATGAAAGGCCTTACATTTTTGGAATTACTCCCAATGGTTGGGGCTGTGTTCTTATGGGGCAAGACCTGGGCCAATTCTGCAGTGAAATTTTGGGGTGGACAATTTGGCTGTGGTTCATATCATCAACACTGTGATGTCCCAATCCCCAAGGGCTATGTGTTTGGTCTGCAAATTAGTTTTAAAATGCCTAAAGTACAATATATTATTCAAGGCCCAACACATCCCCGGCATTGATAATCAAATTGCCAATGCTTGCACTGCTCTGGAGACCCATGCAGAATTGACAAGGTGTGCCGCAGCGTGAACAAAGCCATGGCTAAGTTTATGGTCATAGGATTCAGCACAGTTATTGAACATCCCGAAATCAAAATTGAATTTCCTGGCCTTTACCGGCAGGCTGGAGTACATTTATCGGAGGAAGGTTTAGAAACATTCCTCAATGACCTGTGATGGGGCATCGAGGCTGAATTAGCGGCTTGAGGTGGGGGCGTCTGTCCATAATAAACATCCTTGGTGGCGGGAGTGGGGTAAATGGTAATAAAAACTATCTTAATTGAGCATATGTAATGGGGGTTCTTGACCATAACAGAAGGACAGAGGTGCTGGAGCTGTTTACTGTCATGGGATGCAACCCTTGATTTCAAGGGATCAGGCTTATCAGCCTGAAGGAAATTGTGATCTAAGAGGTATGGAGTGAAATGTCATCACTCCATACAAGGTCATAATCAATAATCCGGATATGGGTAGATATACGCATAAGTCAATACCATTTGCCCACTAGGATGCCCCATTCCAGGTCATGTTAATATTGTATTATTATGTTTAGCAATAAAGTGGCCCATGTTTTGACCAACAAATAGTTGTTGTCTGCTTCCTGGGGTGGATTGGGTGGCAATTTTATTTTACAAGTTGCAGCTTTTTTTTCAAATATATATGCCCACGTGTTTTTTCTTTTAAAAAGCCAACCACTCGGGAGAGCTAAGATCCACTCTCCCTAACAGTATCTCAGGTGCATACTTTGGACATGGAAAGAGTTGCACATTGTGTCATAGATCTCACAAACAATTGTGCCCTTCTGCCACAGTTTGCTGATTGACTCCAGACATGGAATGGTATAAGAGTGATAGCTAAGTGGTAAAATAAAGCCTTCAGCATCTCTAATGTGCAACATCTCTTTCAAGAACCCTGGGCAGTCAACTCATCCAGCGTCAATACTGAGTCAGACAAACCAATATTCTGATCCAGTAAGGTAGCTTCCTACAAAAGCTTGGATGTATCCATGGAACCTGATTATTGAATAAAGTGTCCCTCTGTGTAAGGAATGCATGCATGGATTGCAGAAACAAGCCTGTAGTGGAAAACTCAATGACAAACTGTTTTACAATTTGTTCATTGATTTTACAACTCTGGCAATGTCAGAGAGGGTGACATTTTTGAGGTTCTGATAGACACTGAGAAAACTGAATCCTTCTACTTCATATGCAAATGGACTTTGGCTCAAGGTCCCGCATGTGTTTATTTATTTAATTATGTGATCACATGGAGTTCATATCTTTCCTTTCATGTAACTTGACTAGAGTGGGTTATATTTCTCAGTTAAACATGCAGGCAGTTTTATTACAACTACTTATCACAAGTGATCTAACATGGGGTAAGAGGACAACTGGGTTCATAATTTGTGGAGGAAATACCATGGTTTTATTAAGCACACAATTTTGGGTGCAGTTTAAAATATAGCTGCTGTAGCATGATTTTGAGACATGTTAGTTGAAATCCTTTGGCTTTATTACTCAGGCAGATCCCAAAAAGTATGACTTCTAGGCAGCAATTAAAGAGTCCCTGTAGAGATTCTCAAGCATGTGCCAATCTAGCATGTATTCCTGAGAATCTCGGTGGTGACTTCAATTAACATTCAATTTAGAAGTGAATGAATGTTACACCTTCTGCTTTTATAACAAAGCATGTGGATTTCAACCCATTTGCATTTTTACACTGATGAGAAACACAATGTTAAACCTGTAAAAGCATTACTATTAGGTGGAGACTGCATATCTTAACTATGTTATCCACCTATACTTTTTCAAAACAATAATGTTCATTAAACAGATCTATAACAAAGGTTATAATTTTCATTCACACCAGTGATGTACAATGTTGACAGTTTGTCTGAGAGAACTATATGAAATGTTGTTTCTTCTCATGTGTTAGGATTAATGATACAGGACTCTTGTCATATAAAGAGCACCTGCCAGTAACAGGACTCTTCATTACTGATACAGATCGACCAAATTCTGAAGCAGCCTACAAACTTGGGCCTTTACTTTGCCAGGGTGATAGTAAGTAATTCTTTTTCATATATTTGTATCACTTGACACCTGCTTCCAATAGATGTACAATTTTTATGACACTTTATGGGCATAATTTGAGCTGTAGCTTGTTGAGGATAAACACAGAAGCATCTTTTCCAACTAATGCTTAAAAATAACTTCAGAAGAACATTTTCCATTTTACCCCATGTCCTTACAGTTACAATGCAAAAACAGTTCAGGCTTCATTTGTTGTTATGCCTAAGGACCACTGCAGCATTCTAACAGTTAAACGGTCAAATTAGAAGATGGAGGAAGGAACTCACTGGACACAGAATAACATTAAAGGAGGATATGGCTGAAGAACTCGGCCTTCCCTATGTCACTTGGAGGACCCTGAAGAGGCTGAGAGCCAGAGTGTCTAACTGTAAGACCAACATGCTCAAGTGGGAGCTGCTGGTTGACAACAACATGTGCTGTGAATGTGGAGAGATTTAGAATCTGGCTCATTTGCATACCTGTCAAGTTTCGGGAAATTTCTGTCAAACCCCCGTATTTTACACTCTTTCCTGCCATCATCCCATATTAGTTAGACTGCAATTAGACTGGAGTTAGACTGGAAGCCAGCACAGGATAAGCATAGCTGTCCAGTTTCCTGTTTTGGATGGGAGATTTCCCTTATCTGACAGGAATTTCCTGAAACTTGACAGGTATGCTCATTTGCTAGTCTGCCAATTACTACCAGACACATGTACTGATGAGGATTTAAGTTTGGGCAATGACAAACCCAAGAGGGTGGCTTCATTTTGGCAGTCCAGGGTATGACTGGGACATGAAAGAAGAAGAACACTTAAATATACAAATAATAAAAAATTAGTACCAGCTTGCAGGTATCTAGCAGCAGCATTTGGGGTGGGGTGGGGAGAGCTGTGCTGAAGGATGGTGTAGTTGACAATGGCTATGCAGCAATGGCAGGGATAACTGCAGTGGCAACAGATTTCCTCCACTTCAGAATGGAGGTTGTCTACCTAGCAGCTGGCTAGCATTGGTGGTGACAGGGATAAGTTTTTTAAAAAGAAAGAAAGCTGTACAGTAGACCAAAGAAATCAGAAGTCTCCTTGATGCTAAACGGCAAAGTTACAAAGGATGGACAAACTGACAAAACCACCATGTGACATATGATCAGGAAGAGAGGGCAAGAGAAGGTATATTATGCAGAAACACTGTAAAGCTAAGAAGAATGAATATTTCAGGGCTCATGATCCTGGTCTGATTGCCCACTACAGAGGTCCTTGTCTGCTGTTCCCACTCTCAAAAAAAATAATTATTATATTTCTCCAGTACAATAATATGTTATCATATCACACAATCATGTTCTTCTTAACACTGATAAATCCTATAATTGTCCACCAGAATATTTTCCTAAAGCAGAGAAAAAGAATGTTTGCTTCCATTTCTGACCCAATTCTTAAGGAGTCAATAAAAGTTGTGCAATTAGAATTCTATACATTATTTTGGCTGCCATGCATTTATAATAAAAAGCCCTCTGTAAGGATAACAGAAAAGGTAAATAGATCTATAGAATAATAATGTTCTAAAATTTGTTTGTATAATAGGGTTTTATTGCTGGTATTGTTGTTTACTTTTTAAAAATTTACCATTTGCTACCCTACCCAATGCATATTTTTCTTCCTTTAGTTTAATTTTTTTCCCTGATCTATTTAAGCCTGGTTATTTAAATTCTTCATTTCACAGGGCACTTAGATGTTAAACTAGGAACTTTGTAGATTTGTGATATATATTTTAAATATAATTATTGATATTAAAAGGGTATCTGGAATCTCTGGAATATTTAGAGAATATGGGTGTATACCAGATCCACATTCTGCCATTTAATGATATTGTCATGGATTATCAAAATGAAAATGAGCATAGTGCTAGCATGAACATTCAGTCTTTCCCTCCTCCCTTTGTATGGTGGTGTTGGTGCTTCTCTTACAGCTCATTCAAACATAGTTTCTTACTTATCAAAGCATTGGAAGCAGATTTTATTGGGGAATTTTAGTTATACCTATTAGTTAGCACACAATTAAGTAAAAAAAAGAGATTAACCCTTTGGTGTATGCAAACCAAGACACGGGACACGGCCTCGGGCTGGGTTAACTCAGGTTTATTGCATCGTGGACAGAGGGAACATGAGGTAATGGCGGATCAATAGCTCTTTATATACAGCAGTAATACATTTGAACGTGGTGCCATGGTAGCCCATTGGCTACTGTCTGCGTGACGTCATTTCAGGTCACGCCCTTCTTGTCCAGGTGTAGGTAGTGGCGGGAAAACTTCCCGCGCTGTTGCCTTTGATGAGTTCGGACCAAGAGAGCTTGGACGCTCGCTGCTGCCAGCTGGTGGTCATTAGCTCGCGTCCTATTACAGGGCTTATATGATACAGCTGAAGGTTACATTGTTGCTATAGGCAAGGTTACATTGACTCAGATACATTTCAATCCATGTGTACAGTAAAACCATCAGAACACAACATCCCTCCCCCCTAGGACGAGACAAAGTCTCGAGCCCACCTTAACACACTCCCCCCCCCCTTATGAGACAAAGTCTCTCAGCCAAGATGGCTTATTTCGAACACGCTGGGGTCTCGGTGCGGGCTGCCTCTCCCTGGGATTGCTACCTTCTCTTTGTCCCCTGGTCTCCTGTCCTGCAATATGAGAGGGAGACTCGTTAGTGACTTTCCGCGGCTCCGCGGCGCTGTTGGGAGGTGTGCTCTTTCTTAGGGAGGAACCGGGGGCACTGGGGGCTAACGAAAAACCCCTCTTCTCGCTTGGATGGGTGGGGGAACACTCCTGAAAACCCCCCCGGCTCGCCAAATCAAAATCAAAATCACTATCGGGGGCAGCGGTCGCGAACTCCTCCCCCTCTTCCCCGGCCCCTGCTAGAGCTGGCGTATCAAAAGGATATGAGTCGGGGCCGCTGCTTCTGCTTCCTTCCCCCCATGCCTGGGACTGATGTCCACTGCTGTCTCCCCCTTGGGTTAAGCGGGTGGGGGAGAACCCTAACGCTGAATCCTGTTGTTGAGCTCCACTGACCGGCCCAATCACTCTGTGCCTCAGTTGATCTGCGTGCCTCCTCCAGAGGAGGCCGGTGTTCGTCTCGACCCGGTACGACACTGGCCCCGTCTGTTCTACAACCGTCCCTGGTACCCAGGCTGGCCCTGCGCTGGAATAGTTCCTGCAGTGAACAGGGTCACCGGCAGCGAAACCTTTCGAGACTGCCAACCCCACGTTTTTTCCTTTATCCTCGACTCACGTTGGGTCTAGCCTGGACAGGAGCGTGGTCAGTTTTCGCCGCATCAAGAGCTCCGCCGGCGAGTAGCCGGATGCCAAAGGGGTCACCCTATACGCTAAGAGGAATTGGCACACTTGGTGATTCAGGTCCCCCGGGCCCATGCGCCGCAGCGCCTCCTTTGTTGTACGCACCAACCGTTCCACTTGGCCATTCGTGGCCGGGTGAAACGGTGCGGACGTGATATGCCGAATGGCGTTTGTCTCCATGAATGCCCCGAACTCAGCGGAGGTGAAACAACTAGCGTTATCGCTGACTAAAGTGTCGGGTAAACCGAACGTGGAAAAGACTCTCCGTAGCCGGCTAATTGTCGTGGCGGAGGACGTGCTTTTTACCGGGATAACCTCCAGCCACTTGGAGAACGCATCCACGACTAGGAGAAACATGGTTCCTCGGAATGGGCCAGCGAAATCTACGTGCACCCTGGACCATGGTCCCCGTGCTGTGTCCCATTCCCTATGTGGAAGACGGGCCGCCTCAGGGCGGGACCCCTGGCAAGCCTCGCAAGTGCCCACCATGTGCTCAATATCCGTGTCCAGCTGCGGCCACCAGAAATAACTCCGGGCCAGCGCCTTTGAACGAACTATGCCCGGGTGGCTGACGTGCAGCAGTTCGAGCACCCTCGTCCGCAGGGGCGCAGGGACCACCACCCGTTGGCCCCACAGAAGGCACCCCCTCTCTAGGGACAACTCTAGCTTTTTCCTAAAGAACGGGTCGAACTCCGTACTCGGGGACGAACCCGGCCACCCCTTTTGCACCCATGAGCAAACCTTCGCCAGTGTCCTGTCCTTGCCTGTCGCCCTGGCAATGTCGGCTGGCACTATTGGGGGAGCGTCTAAAACCTCAATTAGCAACACCTGGCGGTCCTTTTCTGCTCTCGCCTTTTGGGCGTCCGACAATGGCAAAGGGGATCTCGAAAGCGCATCAGCATGGCTGATCTCCTTTCCGGGCCTGTACTCCAACTCATGTTGGTACGCGTTGAGGAAAATAGCTCATCGCAGCATTCTCGGGGACAGGATCTGCGGCGTTGGCTTGTGTGCCGTGAAAATCCCTAACAGCGGTTTGTGATCGGTCACGATTTTGAACGGGCGGCCATACAAAAAATCGTGAAATTTTTTGGTCCCCGATACGATTGCTAATGCTTCCCTGTCGGTTTGTGCGTAATTTCGCTCCGCTTGGGACAGGGACCTTGAGTAAAACGCTACCGGGGCCTCCCTTCCGTCCTCCAACACGTGGCAAAGCACCGCCCCCACCCCCACCGGGGATGCATCACAAACTAGGACCACAGGCCGTTTGGGGTCGAAATGCGTCAGGATTGCCTCAGATGTTAGGAGTTGCTTTAGCTCCTTGAACGCCCTCTCGTGCTCGTCACCCCACACCCACGGCTCCTCCTTTTTCAGCAACCGATGGAGCGGTTCGGCCACGGACGCCTTCCGCGGGAGGAATGTATGGTAAAAATTTAGGAGCCCCAGGAAAGATTGCAGCTCGGTCTTGGATGTGGGGCGAGGGGCCTTTTTAATGGCTGCTACCTTGGATTTAGACGGTTTAATCCCCTCGGGTGTGATTCGGAACCCTAAAAACTCGACCTCTGTTTCGAAAAAAACACATTTATCCTTCCTCAATCTCAGCCCCGCTTTCTCGAACGCGGTCAGTACCTTGTCCAACCTTTTCGCTAGTTCCGCCTCACTCCCCCCTGTTATCAACACGTCATCAAAATAAGGCAACACCCCCTCCAGGCCCTTTAGGAGGCGTTCCACGAGCGATTGAAAAAGACCGGGTGCCGAGTTCACGCCGAACTGTAACCGCGACACCTGGAACGCTCCCTTATGTGTAACTATCGTTTGTGCCGCGGCCGTGGCGGGGGTCACAGGAAGTTGCTGATAGGCTTGTGCCAAATCGAGCTTAGCGAAACACTTCCCCCCATTTAGCCTGGCCAAAAGGTGGCTTATCACTGGCACCGGGTATGCATTAGGGCGGATCGCCTTGTTAATTGTACACTTATAATCTGCGCAAATGCGCACCTCCCCGTTAGCCTTTAGAGCCGTTACAATTGGAGTTTCCCACTCCGCGGAATCAACAGGAATAAGAATCCCCTGGCCCACCAGTTTGTCCAATTCCGCCTCTATCTTGTCCTTGAGTGCAAACGGCACCCTGCGTGGTTTGAGTCTTATCGGGCGGACCTCCGGGTCTATGTCGAAAGCTACAGGGGGTCCCTTGAACTTTCCGAGTCCTTTCTCAAAAACGGCGGGATGCGCATCGCAAACCGCTTGTATTGGGTCTCCCCCCACGGTATGGACCCCCCCTATGAACAACCCTAAGGGCTGAAACCACTGTGTTCCCAGGAGGCTACAGCTTCCCCCTTTCAGGACAACTAGGGGCAGTTCCGCAGAATGTCTCTTAAAATTGACCCGAAACTTCCCAACCCCCAATACCGGAATGTTGTTTCCCTGTACGTCCCGTAGTGTGGACCTCAACGCTTTAAGCTTTGGCCGCACGTGGGGGTCGATTTTCAGGAACTCTTTCTGGGGAATTATGGAAAAGGAGGACCCCGAGTCAATTTCCATCTTAATAGGGGCCCCTTGTACTAATACCTCAACGAAGTAATGGGACTGTCCCGCGGACACGCTGAACACTGAGGCGTCGTCCTCGCTGCTGTCCGAGACGCGGCCCACGCCGTCCTGCTTCCTCGTGGTCTGGGCGCCATCTTTGGGCCTCGCTGGACGGTCCGGTCTGGCTGCGCGGTCTTGTGACTGCCTCCGGCCCTCTTTCCGCTTTCTGCACGCCTTGGCGATGTGCCCCCGACGGCCGCAGGTGTAACACTCGGCCTTCCTGAACGGGCATCTCGCGCGCTCGTGGGCCGCTCCGCAACCCTCGCAGCGTCGACCGCCCTTCCGGACCTTCTGGACCTCCTCGCCGTCGCTGCCTTCCGTAGACGACTTTGAGGCCCGCCGAGTCGCGTGCACCGACTGTCCGGCCTTCCCGTGCACCGAATTTTCCGCCTTGCCGGCTTTAGGACGCCACTCACGCCACTGATGCATCTCGTCCACTCCGGCATTCGTGGACTCTGCGGCTTCCGCGGCCTCTATGACTTCGGCCAGCGTGGGTGGCGGCTCCTTATTCATCAAGCTGCGCTGCACCTCCTTGTCTTTCAGGCCACATAACACGCCGTCCCTGAGGATCATCTCCAGGATGTCGCCCCATTTACAGGGGGCGGCGGCTATCCTCATGGCGGCCACGAATGCCTCAACCGACTCGTCTGGCGCTTGGACTCGCCTCCAAAACGCGCTCCGAGCGGGAAACATTGCCCTCGAGGGGCAGAACCGCTCTCGCAGCAGCTTCATGATGTCGCTCGCCTTAAAGTCGCTCACCTTCTTCGGAGCGATTATGCCCACCAGCGTCCGCTTGGTTTCCATCCCGAGCATTCTGGTGAGGATGGCCCTCTTCCTCTCCTCGTCGTCTTGTTTGACTCTGAGTTCCACCAGTGCCGCCTGGAAGTCCATCTCAAGCAGCTCCCAGTCCTGCGGTTTGGTGATGTTGAACCCGCTCTGTGCCCTGGCTGTTCCGTGGGGATCCATCATCCCACCTTCGTCGCCAATTTGGTGTATGCAAACCAAGACACGGGACACGGCCTCGGGCTGGGTTAACTCAGGTTTATTGCATCGTGGACAGAGGGAACATGAGGTAATGGCGGATCAATAGCTCTTTATATACAGCAGTAATACATTTGAACGTGGTGCCATGGTAGCCCATTGGCTACTGTCTGCGTGACGTCATTTCAGGTCACGCCCTTCTTGTCCAGGTGTAGGTAGTGGCGGGAAAACTTCCCGCGCTGTTGCCTTTGATGAGTTCGGACCAAGAGAGCTTGGACGCTCGCTGCTGCCAGCTGGTGGTCATTAGCTCGCGTCCTATTACAGGGCTTATATGATACAGCTGAAGGTTACATTGTTGCTATAGGCAAGGTTACATTGACTCAGATACATTTCAATCCATGTGTACAGTAAAACCATCAGAACACAACAAACCCTGTCTCATCAGTGCCTCCTTGCACTTTGCATAATAAAATCTCTCTAGCAAAGTTTAAAATAAAGAAAAGATATCTTTACTGATAGTTACCATTTGCAGCTACAGACAGAAAAACAAATAGGGAAAATTGAGTTTCCAGGATACGGAAAGAACCTCCATGCTTGTTGCTTTGTCAGAGCAACATCATCAGGATACTTGCAAACTATACATGTGGAACTAAAACATCCACACTGTGTACATCAGCTTGGCCCTGAGCATCTCTGCAGCAGAGTATGCTGCTCTAGTATGGAGTGTATCCACACACACAAAACAAGTTGGCATTTCTGTTAATGAATCATTGTGTATTGTGACAGGATGCCTCAAACCTACACCAGTTTAGAAAATATATCCTCTTTTTGGCATGACACCACCTAAGATAAGGAGAGAAGTAACAGCAGACATCGAGAGAACTAAGAGAATGACCCTCATCATCCTTTGAATGGATATGTGCCTCAAGTCCATTGCCTCAGATCCAGAAAGAACTTTATGGCAAGAACAAACACTCTTGAGAGTACACAAGACAAAACCAAATTAGAAGATGGAGGAAGGAGTTCATTGGACATGGAATAACATATGGCTTGAAGGAACTTGACCTTCCCTATGTCACTTGGAGGACCCTGAACAGGCTAAGGGTCAGAGTGCCTAAATGTAAGACCAACATGCTCAAGTGGGGGCTGCTGGCAGACAACAACACACTGTGTGAATGTGGAGAGATACAAAACCCGGCTCATTTGTTGGTCTGCCAATTACTGTCAGAAACATGTACTAATGAGGACTTACTTTCGGCCAATGACAGAGCCAAGATAGTGCCTTCATTTTGGAAGTTCAAAGTTTGATCTAGACATGAAAGAAGAAGCTTGGTCAGAGACCAGAGGAAGAAAAAATAAAAGCTATCAACAAAACAAATGGAAGCAAGAAAAACAAACACACAGGATAGAGGGCCTATCTCTACCAGAAATGGAAAATAACTTTATCAGTCAAATTAATGGTAACACTAGGCTCTCTGTTAATATCTAGTGTTAGTGTATGCAACATTTCTTTTATCCCAACAGATTTTACCTTAGTTTACTAATCAGGATATTAAATAACATAGTGTTGAAACCCTTATAAAATTTTATTAAAACTTTCTATCCTGTCTGCCACTGCAGAGTTAGAAAATAAAAGTCAGATATGATTGCTTTCACTCGGTGTTAAGAATATTATGTTAGATGTACACATTACAATTTGCTTTAGCTTGTTGTCTTTAAGTCCAATGATCTCCACCAGGGGTGCCCTAACTTTTTGGGCCATGGGCCGATCACATTGTTCAGCAGGCCGGTCACAAGGTTTCTCCCACCAGATGCAGAAGTAAAAGGTGCCTTCAAATCTGTTTTGCAAGAGGATGAGATAGATTTTAAGCTGCCATTTTCTCTGTTTAAACCAGGGGAGTCTAAACTATGGCCTGTTTAGTGTATGGGACCAAAGACACCCGGACAGCCGAAGAGCTGGCTTAACACAACTTTATTACATGCTGGTCAGAGGGAACATGAGGTAATGGCGGACGAACAGCTCAATATATACAGTGGCTATACATTTGAATGTGGCTCCTTGATAGCCTATTGGCTACAGGCTGCGTGACGTCATTGCAGGTCACGCCCTTCTTGTCCAGGTGAAGGTAGTGGCGGGAATCTTCCCGCGCTGTTGTTCTAGGTGAGTCTTGGACCAATGAGCTTGGACGCTCGCTATTGCCATCTAGTGGTCACTAGCTCGCGTCCTATTAAGGTTACAGTGATTCAGCTGTAGGTTACATTGTTACACATAGAAGAGGTTACATTGGATACACATGGATAGGTACATTGTTTAAAGGCACAGGCTTTAGGACACAACACCCCTCCCCCCTAGGATGAGACGAAGTCTCTTAGCCAAGATGGTTTATTGCACTCGCGTTTGGGCCACGATGTGGGTTGGCCCACCCGGGGGCCACTCCCGCTTCCTTGTTCCCTGGACCCTTGTCCTGTAATGGGAGAGGGAGACTTGTTAGCGGCTTGCTGTGGTTTTGCAGTTTTAGGGGAAAGGGTAGATTCCGTTGTGGTTGAACCGGGGGCACCAGGGGCTAACGTAAAACCCCTCTTCTCGCTTGGATGGGTGGGGGACCACTCCGAAACCCCCCCGGTTCTGAAAATCAAAATCAAACTCTGTTGGGGGATCCCGCGGGATATCTACGAGGACAAATTCCTTCTCCTCCCCCCTTGGTGGGGACTCTGGACCCCCCTCTCCTCCCCCTTGGGCTAAACGGGTGGGGGAGAACCCTAACGCTGAATTTGTTTTTCCAGCGGCCTGATTTCCTGGGACCCGGCTCTGGAGCTGGTCCGCGTGCCACCGCCAAAGTAAGCCTGTGTTGGTCTCCATGCGGTACGAAACGGGACCGGTTTGTTCCACGACCACCCCCGGCACCCAGGCTGGCCCCGCGCTGGCGTAGTTCCTGCAATGTACCGGGGCGCCCACGCTGAAGCTCTTGCTGGCTTCTAACCCTATGTTCCGCCCCTTGTCCTCAACTCTCATGGGATCTAGTAGCTGACCCCCCCGGGGGCGCTACTGCTTCTTTGTTCCCCGGTCCCTTGTCCTGAAATGGGAGAGGGAGACTTGTTAGTGGCTTGCCGCTGTCTGGCGGCCTTAGGGGAAGGGAAAAACTCAATTGTGGGCAGACCGGGGGCAGTCGGGGCTAACGAAAAACCCCTCTTCTCGCTTGGACGGGTGGGGGACCACTCCGAAACCCCCCCCGGTTCTGAAAATCAAAATTTAACTTAGTAGGGGTATCCACATTTGTGGGGGAATTCCGCGAGATATGTATGGGGTCGGGTTCCTCCTCCTCCTCAGAAAGATCCCCTAGGATATCTACGAGAATATCCCCCTCCCCCCTTGGTGGGGACCCGCGGCTCCCTTTCCCTCCCCCTTGGGCTGAACGGGTGGGGGAGAACCCTAACACTGATTTTTCCTCTATTTGGACTGTGCCCTGCTCATCGGAGACCCTGCGTCGGAGCTGATCCGCGTGCCGCCTCCACAGGAGCCCTGTGCTGGTTTCCACGCGGTACGACACGGGGCCGGTTTGCTCCACAACTACGCCCGGTACCCAGACTGGGCCCGTGCTGGCGTAGTTCCTGCAATGCACGGGGGCGCCTACACTGAAACTCTTTGTAGCCTCTAGCCCGATGTTCCTTCCTTTGTCCTCTACCCTCGTGGGGTCTAGCCTAGTAAGGATGGTGGTCAGTTTCCTACGCATTAAGAGTTCTGTGGGGGAGTATCCAGACGCCAACGGGGTCACCCTGTACCCTAGCAGAAACTGGCACACTTGCAGGTTCAGATCTCCGGGGCCCATGCGCCGCAACGCGTCCTTCGTGGTGCGTACGAGGCGCTCCACTTGGCCATTGGTGGCCGGATGGAAAGGGGCGGAGGTGATGTGCCGGATGGCGTTAATCTCTGTGAATGCCCTGAACTCAGCGGACGTGAAACAACTAGCGTTATCGCTAATTAGGGTGTCGGGTATGCCGAACGTTGAAAAAATTCTCCGCAAATGCTTAATTGTCGCGGCCGAGGAGGTGCTCGTGACTGGGATGACCTCCAACCACTTGGAGAAGGCGTCCACAACAAGGAGAAAAAGGGTTCCTCGGAACGGGCCCACGAAGTCTATGTGTATCCGGGACCACGGCCCCTTAGCCGCGTCTCACTCCCTGTGGGGAAGACGGGCCTCCTCTGGTCTGGAGCATTGGCAACTCTCGCAAGTGCCGACCATGTGCTCGATGTCGGCGTCTAACTGGGGCCACCAAAAGTAACTTCGGGCCAGCGCTTTGGAGCGCACAATTCCGGGGTGGCTGACGTGCAGCAGTTTAAGCACCCGCGGTCGAAGGGATGTAGGGACCACCACCCGCTGCCCCCACAAGAGGCACCCCCTCTCTAGGGACAGTTCCAGCTTTTTCCTAAAAAATGGGGCAAATTCCTCTGCAGGAGAGGACGCCGGCCACCCTTTCTGTACCCAGGAGCAAACCGCCGCCAACGTCTTGTCCTTTCTTGTCGCTGTGGCAATGTCGGCGGGCACTACGGGGGGCGAATCCAGCACCTCTATCATGAGAACCTGATGGTCCCGCTCCCCCTTGCTCACCTGGCTGGGCGTCAGGGGGAGGGGAGACCTCGACAGGGCATCCGCATGGCTGATCTCTCTCCCGGGCCGGTACACCAACGTGTGCTGGTAGGCGTTGAGAAAAATGGCCCACCTAAGCATTCTCGGGGACAGGATCTGTGGCGTGGGCTTGTCTGCGGTAAAAATGCCTAGTAGGGGCTTGTGGTCGGTCACGATGGTGAAGGGGCGGCCATACAGAAAATCGTGAATTTTTTTGGTCCCCGCAACTATCGCCAGCGCCTCCCTGTCTGTCTGGGCGTAGTTTCTCTCCGCTTGGGACAGGGACCTGGAGTAAAATGCTATTGGGGCCTTCCTCCCGTTTTCCAACACGTGGCATAACACTGCCCCCACCCCCACCGGGGATGCATTGCAGACCAGTACTACCGGCCGTTTGGGGTCGAAATGGGTCAGAATGGTGTCAGACGCCAGGAGTTGTTGTAGTTCCATAAATGCCCTCTCCTGATCATTGCCCCACATCCATGCCGCATCCTTCTTGAGTAACTTGTGAAGTGGCTCGGCCACCGCAGCCTTCCGTGGAAGGAAGGAGTGGTAGAAATTTAAGAGTCCTAGGAACGACTGCAGCTCGGGCTTGGATGTGGGGCGAGGGGCTTTCTTGATGGCGGCAACCTTGGATTTGGACGGTTTGATCCCCTCGGGAGTTACTCGGAACCCTAAGAACTCAACCTCCTTCGTGAAGAAGACGCATTTGTCTTTTCGCAACCTCAACCCCGCCCGTTCGAACGCCGCCAGGACCTTGTTTAGCCTTTTAGCCAACACGACCTCACTCCCCCCGTTATCAATACGTCATCAAAATATGGTAAAACGCCGTCCAGCCCTTTGAGGAGGCGTTCCACGAGCGACTGGAAAATTCCAGGCACCGAGTTCACGCCGAATTGGAGGCGCGTCACTTGGAACGCCCCCTTATGCGTGATTATGGTCTGTGCAGCAGCTGCGGCAGGGGTTACCATGAGTTGCTGATAGGCCTGGGCCAGGTCGAGCTTGGCGAAACACTTTCCCCCATGTAACCTGGCTAGCAAATGGCTGACCACCGGCACCGGGTATGCATTAGGGCGGATTGCCTTATTAATGGTGCACTTATAATCGGCACAAATGTGAACCTCCCCATTGGCCTTCAATGCTGTGACAATTGGAGTTTCCCACTCCGCGGAATCAACAGGAACAAGAATCCCCTGGCCCACTAATTTGTCCAGTTCCGCCTCTATTTTGTCCTTGAGTGCAAAAGGCACCCTGCGTGGTTTAAGTCTGATTGGGCGGACCTCCAGGTCCAGGTCGAACGTTACTGGGGGTCCCTTGAATTTCCCAAGTCCCTTCTTGAAGACTTCGGGGTGCGCGTCGCACACCTCCTGTATCGGGTCAGACCCAACGGCGTGCACCCCCCCAATGAACAAACCCAGGGGCTGAAACCATTGAGTCCCGAGGAGGCTGCAATTACCTCCCTTAAGAATGACTAGGGGGAGTTCCGCGGCATGCCGCTTGTACTGAACCTGGAAATTCCCAACCCCCAACACCGGGATACTGTTCCCTTGCACGTCCCGAAGCGTGGACCTCAACGCTTTGAGCTTGGGCCGTGCGCGGGGGGCAATCCTCAAAAACTCCCTCTGGGAAATAATGGAGTAAGAGGAGCCAGAGTCAATCTCCATCCTAACAGGGGCCCCTTGCACCAGTACCTCAACAAAGTAACGGGGGTGTCCCAAGGACATGCTGAAAACCGGAGCGTCGTCGCCGCTGTCGTCGGAGATGCGGCCCACGCCGTCCTGCTTCCTCATGGGCCGGGCGCCATCCTTGGGTCTCGTCAAGCGGTCTGGCCTCGTTGAGCGGTCGTGCGAGCTCCTCCGGTCCCTCGCTGGGTGGTCGGGCGAGCTCCTCCAGTCCTTTCGCCGTTGTCTGCAGACTTTGGCTATGTGCCCACGTCGCCCGCAGTTGTGGCACTCGGCCTTTCTGAATGGGCACCTGGCACGGTCGTGAGCTGCTCCGCAGCCGTCGCCACGCCGGCCCTCCTTTCGGACCTTCCGGACGTCCTCGTCGTCGCTGCTTTCGGCGGACGATTTTGAAGTTCGCCGGGCTGCGCGCACCGAACTCTCTGCTTTGTCGGCCTTTGGCCGCCAGTCCTGGAGCTCTTGCACCCCTGCCTTTGTGGCTTCCATGGCCTGTGCCGCTTTCAGGACCTCCTGCAATGTGGGGGGCGGCTCCTGATTCATTAGCGTGCGCTGAATCTCGGCGTCCTTCAGGCCGCATAGCACGCAGTCCCTGAGGGTGACTTCCAAATTTTCCCATTTGCACGGGCCGGCAGCCAGGCGCAGGGCCGCTACGAAAGCGGCGACCGACTCATCAGGCGCTTGGACTCGCCTCCAAAACACGCTCCGAGCGGGAAACATCGCTACCGAGGGCCGGAAATGGTCTCTCAGCACTGTCAGGAGCTCTTTTGCCTTGAATTCGGCCGCCTTTCTGGGTGCGATGAGGTCAATCAGTACTCTCTTTCCATCGTGCCCGAGCATTCTGGTGAGGATGGCTCTCTTCTTTGCCTCGTCCGTCACCTCGAACTCCACCAGCGCACCTTGGAAGTCCATTTCAAAAAGTTCCCAATCTTGCGGTTTCTTGATGTCGAAACCGGCGTATGTCTTGGTCCCGTGGGCAGCCATTATCCCACCTTCATCGCCAATTTAGTGTATGGGACCAAAGACACCCGGACAGCCGAAGAGCTGGCTTAACACAACTTTATTACATGCTGGTCAGAGGGAACATGAGGTAATGGCGGACGAACAGCTCAATATATACAGTGGCTATACATTTGAATGTGGCTCCTTGATAGCCTATTGGCTACAGGCTGCATGACGTCATTGCAGGTCACGCCCTTCTTGTCCAGGTGAAGGTAGTGGCGGGAATCTTCCTGCGCTGTTGTTCTAGGTGAGTCTTGGACCAATGATGAGGACTTACTTTCAGACAATGACACAGCCAAGATAGTGCCTTAATTTTGGAAGTTCAAAGTTTGATCTGGACATGAAAGAAGAAGCTTGGTCAGAGACCAGAGGAAGGGTCCTGAGCAGCTGATCCAGGGTGACTCCACCCTTAGGCTGCTGTTGATGAATGCCAGGTCAGTCTGCAACAAGGCCCCCCTGATTCAAGATTCTTTTCAGGTGGGGCGGGCCGACCTAGCATTTATCACCGAAACCTGGCTGAGACGAGAGGACGGTGTACCTCTGTCAGAAATATGTCCAGCCGGTTTTGATATCTGGCACCAGCCAAGGGATGAGGGAAGGGGCGGTGGCATTGCCATTGTAGCCAGGGAGTCCTTGTGAGTCGCCAGGGCCCCTGCTCCCCAAGTCCCGGGTTGTGAGGCCCTTCTCTTGCGGTTGGGCCCTAAGGATCAGCTGGGAGTCTTACTCCTGTACCTGCCTCCTTGCAGGGTAAGAGACTCCCTGTCTGAGCTCCTCGAGGCCATCTCAGCGTTGGTGTTGGAGTTCCCTAGGTTGATGGTTCTGGGGGACTTCAATTTGCCTTCACTGGGGACTGGTTCAGAGGTTGCACAGGAGTTCATGGCTTCCATGGCAGCCATGGACCTGACTCAGGTAATTCATTGCCTGACCAGGGGAAGTGGTCACACACCGGACTTAGTTTTTTTGTCTGTGCATTGGCAGAGTGATCTGAGACTACAGAAATTAGACGCTATACCTGTGCCATGGTCAGATCACTATCTGGTGACTCTGGACTTCCTGGGGGGGGGTGGTTCATCACAGGCAGGCAGGGCCTATTAAATGGGCCAGCCCCCAGTGACTAATGGATTCTGACAAATTCCAGAGGGAACTGTTTTTTTTTCCTCTGGATCGGTTACACGATTCATCCGAGGCGCTCATTGACCTGTGGTACAGGATGACTAATTCTGCCTTGGATGAAATCGCACCACTATGGCCTCTCCGAGCCCACAGGGATAGATCTTCCCCACGGTTTACAGAACAACTGCGGGAGCTTAAATGGGCAAAGAGACGCCGAGAGCGCCATTGGGGGAAGACCCAGAGTGATTTCGACTGGACACTGGCTAGTGCTGCTATTAAGACCTACCTGGTGGCGATGAGGGTGGTGAAGCAGCAATACTTTGCCACCCTCATTGCTTCTGCAGATAATCGCCCAGCTGCCCTATTTCGGGTTACCAGGTCTCTCCTTGGCCGGGAGGGGCCAGGGCCCGGTTGGCAGGGTTCGGCTGAGGTTTTTGCAGACTATCTGGTGGAGAAAATCACTCGGATTCACTCGGGGTTCAATCCTGGCATCGTTGGGGAGAGTCGGGATGACACCAGAGCTCAGTCTGGCTGTGTTATCTGGGATCAATTCGATCCAGTTGTCCCTGAGGAAGTGGACAGGCTTCTTGCAGCTGTTCGCATCACCTCCTGCCCTTTAGATCCCTGTCCCACCTGGTTAGTGAAAGCCTCTAAGGTGGTGACGGGAGGCTGGGTCGGTGCTATAATCAATGCATCACTATGGGAGGGGATGTTTCCTGCACCTTTAAAATGTGCTTTGATGCACCCCCTCCTGAAGAAACAATCCCTCAACCCAGCAGTTCCAGCTAACTATAGGCCAGTCTCCAACCTCCCATTTTTGGGGAAGGTATTGGAGAAGGTGGTGGTGCAACAGCTGCAGGGGGTCCTGGATGAAGCGGATTATCTGGGCCCCTTTCAATCAGGTTTCAGGCCTAGATATGGTACAAAGACAGCATTGGTCACACTGGTAGATGATCTCTGGTGGGAGCAGGACAGTGGCCATCCATCCATCCTTGCCCTTCTTGACCTCTCAGCGGCCTTCAATACTGTTGATCATGGTATCCTTCTGGAACGGCTCAAAGGATTGGGGATCCAGGACACTGTATTATCCTGGTTTTCCTCATTTCTGGTGGGCTGGACCCAGTCGGTGTGGTTGGAGTGTGAGAGGTCCAGCCCTAGGCCCCTACTTTATGGGGTGTCTCAGGGCTCAGGGCTCTCCTCCTATTCAACATCTACATGAAGCCGCTGGGCGAGATTATCCATTCCCATGGGGTGAGGTATCATCAGTATGCTGATGATACCCAGCTGTACATCTCAGCCCGTGGGGTCCCCAGTGATGCGGTCAATGTCCTATCCAGATGTCTGAAAGCTGTTGGGGTCTGGATGGGGGACAATGGGCTACAATTGAATCCCTCCATGGATAGGGGGTCCCGCATTATCCAGGGAGCTGCCAACTTTGGTCTTGGATGGAGCTGCTTTGCCCCAGACAGACCCAGTACGCAACTTAGGGGTCCTCCTGGATTCAGGACTGCTACTTGTAGATCAGGTGGCAGCCGTGGCCAGGAGGGCTTTTGCACAGCTTCGCTTCATCCGTCAGTTGCGTTCGCTCCTGGACCGGGACTTCCTGCTCATGGTCACACATGCTCTGGTGACCTCCAGGCTAGATTATTGCAATGCGCTCTACATGGGGCTGCCCATGACGACCATTCGGAGGCTACAGCTGGTGCAGAATGCGCCAGCCCAGGTGGTGATGGGGTGTGGACGTTATGCTTGTGCCTCACCATTGCTTTGGGAGCTGCACTGGTTACTAGTTTGTCTCCGGGTGCAATTCAAGGTGCTGTTTTGACCTTTAAAGCCCTACATGGTAGTGGGCCAGGATACCTAAGAGACCGCATCATCCCAAGAGTGTCTGTCCATCCAACCAGAGTGGACCGGAGGGGCTCTCTAATTGTTCCATCTGCCAGAGGGGCTTGCCTCTCTGGCACACGAAGGAGGGCCTTTTCCATGTCTGCACCAGCCTTGTGGAACCTCCTGCGAGTAGAGTTGCAGAGGCAGATGGAGCTGCTGCCTTTCGGAAAATAATTAAAAACCTGGTTGGCGGGGCAGGTGTGGGGCCCGGATGGAAGAGTGGCCCCCGCATGTTTTAGTTCCACTTCCAGAAGCGATGAAGGTGGTGTGGGCCGGATGAATTGGCATCAGGGGCCAGATCTGGCCTGTGGGCCATAGTTTGGTAACCCCTGATTTACACCAATAAAGAGTCAAAATTATCTTTCTGTAGAAGCTTTGCTATGTGATTTCATTGATTCACTGCACACAACATGTTTTATCCCCCCTAAAGATTTTCACGTGGGAAGTTTATGATTAATCACATTAAAGTGTTTACAAAAGCTTTCTTGCAAATAAGAAACAAACACATTTGTGTTGTTATTTCAACAATGGAGTGTCATAATGACATCTTATAGATAGGAGACTATAGTGAAAGATGTTTGTAATTAATTGGACAGTATTCAAAAACAGTAATTTTTCTGACGTGTGTTCTCTTTTGTATTCATATATCCATTTCTGTTTACATTTTATTTCTACATTGTTAAAAAAAACAAAGACTTCAATTAATGCTCTTTTACTGAGTCTTTGGAATTATAAATGAAAATGCTTTGCTGCATACTAATAGCAAATTAGTTCTTGCTTGGGTAGCTTGCATACGATGCTATTTATAGAAAATAGGACTTCTTTTCTTGTATTTTTATTCTTTGGGAAAGGAAATCTTACCCAATAAAATCCATCATGGAACCATTTCCTTATGCACGATAATGCTAGGCCTATGCATATTCTTTAACTGGCTTTTTCTTATACATTGTATTCATAAACCAATTTTTCACAAAGTTAAAAACCAACTTTGCTGGATCTGTCTGCAGACTAATCCTAGAATCTGTCATATTCGACTTAAGTGAAGGACTTAAAGTACATTAGAATGGGTCCAAATGCCATCCCATTTCTTGCTAGGTACATATAATGTAACGGAATCTGGCCTTCAGGTCCTAGTTAGAACATAAGAACAGCCATGCTGGAAGAGACCATAGCCCATCCAGTTCAGCATTCTGTCTCACACAGTGGCTCACCATTTGCTTCAGGGTATTCCTAAGCAGATGCCTTCACCTGCTTAGGATTCCCTGGAAATGGCATTGAGAGAGATCCTGCCTATCTCTCCAACCCGGAGGTTGTCCTTAGGTATCCATAATTATAGCCATTGATACCCTTGTCCTCCATGAACTTGTCTAATCCTTTCTTGGAGCTGTCAAGACTAACAGCTGTCACCACTTCGTCTGGCAGGGAGTTCCATAGACCAGTGATCCTCTGGGTGAAAAAGTACTTTCTCTTATTTGTTTGAGAACTAGTACGCAAAAGTTTCATGGAGTGTCCCCTAGTTCTAGTGTTATGCGATAGGGAAAACAGTTTTTCCTTATCTACTTTGTCCACACTGTGCATGATTTTATAAAATTCAATCAGGTCACCTCTTAGATGCCGTCGTTCAAGAGTGAAGAGGCCCAACCGTTGCAGCCTCATATGGTAAGGAAGGTGTTTCAGTCCCCTAATCATTCTGGTTGCCCTCCTCTGCACTTTTTCCAGTGCCATAATATCCTTCTGGAGGTATGGCGACCAGAACTATACACAGTATTCCAGATGGGGCCTCACCATAGATTTATAAAGAGGCAAAATGAGACTTACTGAATTATTATCGATACCCTTCCTAATGATCCCTAGCATTGAGTTTGCTTTTTTCACTGCTGAGACACACTGGGTTGACACCTTCATTGAGCTGTCCACCAGGACACCAAGGTCCCTTTCCTGGTTTGTCACAGAGAGTTCAGACCCCATGAGTTTATAAATGTAATTGGGATTTTTTGCCCGAATGTGCATCACTCTGCACTTACTAGCATTGAAGCTCATTTGCCACTGTATTGCCCACTCCCCCAGTGTCAAGAGATCCCTCTGGAGCTCCTCACAATCTCTCACAGTTTTCACTACCCTGTGTAATTTAGTGTTGTCAGCAAATTTGGCTACCTTGCTATTTAATCCTACTTCTATATCTATACCTATAAAATGGTGTGTTAACTGTTGGAATGTGACAAAGGATGTTTAGCCAGGCCCCACTAGCCCCATCCGAGCCTCTGTGCACTCGCCCGACCAGGGTTCACAGGTAACCATCAGGTTGAATTTTGCGCCAGTGGGACAGGAGCCCCCCGGACGCAAACAAAAAAAGGGAACTTCAATTCCCAATGTTCCTTGCGCTGCGGTGCATGAGAGCCAATCAGGCTGAGCGGCGCGAGCAAAAGGAACGTTCGGAAACGTGCCACAGCCAATCAAAAGCAAACCCACAGAAAAAAGACACACAAGCCAAAAACGCACACACCAAACTACAAGCCCCAGCGTCCTGCGCGCCATGAGCGCGCAGAACGCTGAGGCAGCTGGCATGCAAAAAATAAAAATAAAAAAGGCAGGCCGTGAAACCCACACACACCCACCACCACATACTGCGGTGATGGGATTCCCATGGTCTGGCCACCCAGGCCGGCCCACGGAAATACCCCCACCCCAATGCTGCATGTAAGCGGTGATACAATTTCCATGGTCTGGCCACCTAGGCCAGCCCATGGAAATGCCTCCCCCCATGCCACATCAAGCGGCAATGGGATTCCTGTGGTCCAGCCACCAAGGCCGGCCAATGGAAAAACCACCACCCCAACGCTACATCAAGCGGTGATGGTATTTCCATGGTCCAGCCCCCAAGACCAGCCCACGGAAATACCCCCAACTCAAAACAACACTATCCAAAAACAGTAAAAAAACAATCAAAACCAAAATAAAAACAGAAAAAGTAAAAACAAAAACATCAAAAACACAATCCAAAAACAGTAAAAAATAATCAAAACCAAAAATAAAAAACAGAAAAAGGAAACACAGAAACATCCAAAAACAAACAAGAAAAAACACACAGACCCCCTCCCAAAACCCAAAACACCTCCCCCCAATAAAACCAGAGACCTTCCAGGAGACATCCTCACTCCATGACGACCGGAACTAAACTGAGGAAAGAAAGAGACTACTTACCGGAAGAAGAAGCGACACCCAGAGGACAGTAGAGAAAAATAGCAAAATACAAGAAAAGCTCACCAGCCCCACCCAGAAGCCACAAGAGAAAAAACATTCAAAAATATTCAAAATACAGGTAATTACAAATAATTCCCAAATTACTGAAATGTTATCAAAACATTCAAAAATATTCACACAAATCACAAATAATTAAAAAAAGAAATAAGTTTTCACTCAAAAAAACAAAAAAACACATCTAAACACAGTATAGAAACATTGATTTTTTTAAAAAAAAAACCATATTCCTACACATTTTAAAAATTATTATCCAAGGTACAACTATTTTAAAAAATTCACATAGTAACACATTATTTGGTTAAATACAATAATTATAAAAAATTATATCATCCTTTCCTCTTTTTAAAAACCAAAAACCAAAAATAAAAAATCACAGTTTATAACAGCCCATGCGTAAAAATAAAAATTTAAAAAACCACAATTAAAAACTTACCTCATTTGCATAAACATAAAACAAAAACCTTCCAAAACCATTTTAAAGAGCCCGGCACCGCCGGGCAAAATATGCTAGTCATTTATAAATAAGTTCTTGTTTTGCCCCCAGCTTCTTCCTCTGGAACCATGCCAGTTTTTCACTCTTCCATCTTGAGTACTGCTTTAGTCCATATGTAAGGCAGGGCCATCCATGGTCAGCCAACAGGCTCTTAACACTCCTACAGCTATCCATACCTGTCAAGTTTCGGATTTAAAAATAAGGGAAATTTTGGCCACACCCCTCTGTGGGTATGGCCTAATCTTTGGGTGTAGCTAAATCTGGCCATGTGACTTGCTGGGCTCTAGTCATGCCTGTCATATGACCTTGAAAACATCTGCAAACACAGACAACACTGGCTCTTTGGCTGTAAATGGAGATGAGCACTGCACCCTAGAGTCAGATACGACTGGCTTTCGAGCAAGGGCAACCTTTACCTTTACCTATTGTTAGATCCAATGCTGCCTGTCATATCTAACTCTAGGGTTCAATGCTCATTTTTTGTTTATAGCCAAAGAGCTAGCACTGCCTGTTTGTAGATGTTTCTGTGGACATGTGGCAGGCATGACTAGACACCAGAATGTTCTTACCTTTCCCACCAAAGTGGTCTCTATTTATCTACTTGTAATTTCTTGCTTTTGAACTGCTAGGTTTCCAGGAGCTGGGACAGAGATGGGAGCTCAAACCGTCATGTTGGCCTTCCTGCTAACAAGGCGAGCTTCTTAACCACTGAGCTGCAGTGGCTCAAGTGGCTAAGGTGCTGACTGGAAGGTGGGAGGTCAGCAGCTCAATACCCGAGTACTGCAAGACGGAGTGAGCTTCTGCCTCTGTCCCAGCTCCTGCCAACCTAGCAGTTCAAAAGCAAGTAAATTTAAGGAAACAAATAGGGTATCTGGATTAGTCCAAGCCCCTTCCGCTCATCTTCCTGTTTGTTTAAGCCCCAACCTAGTGGGGCCTCCATCCCACCACACGGAAGTGGCTCATCTTCTTCTGCCTCTTTCCTCCCATCTAGGGCCTTATTTTTTCACCCTCAGACATCTCTTTCCCTAGGGTCTTTTAGTGTATGAGAGTCAAGACACAAGGCACAGCCAAAGGCTGGGTTAACTCAGGTTTATTGCATGGTGGACAGAGGGAACATGAGGTAATGGCGGACGAACAGCTCTATATATATGGTAGTAACATATTTGAATGTGGCTCCACGGTAGCCCGTTGGCTACTGGTCCGCGTGACGTCATGGCTGGTCACGCCCTTCTTGTCCAGGTGTAGGTAGCGGCGGGAAGCTTCCCGCGCTGCGGTCTTTGATGGGTTTGAACCAAGAGAGCTTGGACGCTCGCTGCTGCCAGCTGGTGGTCATTAGCTCGCGTCCTATTACAGGGTTTATGTGATACAGCTGAAGGTTACATTGTTACTCATCGGCAAGGTTACATTGGTTCAGATACATTGATATCACATGTAGAAGGTTACACTATTAGGACACAACACTCCTCCCCCCTAGGATGAGACGAAGTCTCTCAGCCAAGATGGCTTATTTCGAACACGCTGGGGTCTCGGCGCGGGCTGCCCTGCCCCGGCTTCGCTCCCTCCTCCTTGCTCCCTGGCTTCCTGCCCTGCAATCGGAGAGGATGACTTGTTAGTGGTTTGCCGCGGCTCTGCGGCTTTGTTGGGAGGTGTGTGCTTTGTTTGGGAAGAACCGGGGGCACTGGGGGCTAACGAAAAACCCCTCTTCTCGCTTGGATGGGTGGGGGAACACTCCAAAAAACCCCCCCGGCTAGCAAAATCAAAATCAAAATCGGATTCGGGGGAAGCGGCAGCGGCGGCCGCACACTCCTTTTCCCTCCCCCCGGGCTCGGATAGAACTGGGGTATCAAAAGGATATGAGTCGGGCTCGCTGCTTTCCCCCCTGTCTCCCCCTTGGGCTAAACGGGTGGGGGAGAACCCTATCGCTGAATCCTGTCGCTGTGCCCCACTGGACGGCCCCTCGCTCACTCGGTGCCTCAGTTGGTCAGCGTGCCTCCTCCAGAGGAGGCCGGTGCTAGTTTCCACCCGATAGGACACTGGCCCCGTCTGTTCTATTATCGTCCCTGGCACCCAGGCTGGGCCTGCGCTGGCATAGTTCCTGCAGTGTACAGGATCGCCTACGCCGAAACCTTTCGAGACCGCTAACCCTATGTTCTTCCCTTTGTCCTCGACCCTCGACGGGTCTAGCCTGGACAAAAGCGTGGTCAGTTTCCTCCGCATCAGCAGCTCAGCCGGCGAGTATCCAGACGCTAAGGGGGTCACTCTATACGCTAATAGAAATTGACAAACTTGGTGATTTAGATCTCCCGAGCCCATGCGCCGCAGCGCATCTTTTGTGGTGCGCACCAACCGTTCCACTTGGCCATTCGTGGCCGGGTGAAACGGCGCGGATGTGACATGCCGAATTGCATTTGCCTCCATGAATGCTGCGAACTCAGCGGACGTGAAACAACTGGCGTTATCGCTGACCAAAGTGTCGGGTAAGCCGAACGTGGAAAAGACCCTCCTTAGCTGGCGAATGGTAGTGGCGGAGGATGTGCTCTTTACCGGAATGACCTCCAGCCACTTTGAGTATGCATCCACCACCAGGAGAAACATGGTTCCCCGGAATGGGCCAGCAAAATCTACGTGCACCCTGGACCACGGTCCCTTGGCTGCGTCCCATTCCCTATGCGGTAGGCGGGCCACCTCCGGTCGAGAGCATTGACATGCCTCACAAGTGCCAACCATCTGCTCTATGTCGGCGTCCAGCTGGGGCCACCAGAAGTAACTCCGGGCCAACGCCTTGGAACGGACGATTCCCGGGTGGCTGACGTGCAACAGCTTTAGCACCTTCGGCCGCAGGGACGTAGGAACCACCACCCGTTGGCCCCACAAAAGGCACCCCCTCTCTAAAGACAATTCTACTCGCTTTCGGAAAAATGGGTCGAATTCCGCGCCTGGGGATGACGCCGGCCACCCCTTCTGCACCCACGAGCATACTTTCCCTAGTGTTCTGTCCTTTCCGGTCGCCCTGGCAATGTCGGCCGGTACTATCGGGGGTGACTCCAAGACCTCTATTAGCAATACCTGGCGGTCTCTTCTTACCCCTGCCTTCTGGTCGTCCGACAAGGGTAACGGCGACCGTGAGAGCGCGTCTGCATGGCTGATTTCCTTCCCTGGCCGGTATTCTAACTCATGTTGATATGCGTTAAGAAAAATAGCCCACCGCAGCATCCTCGGGGACAGGATCTGTGGCGTGGGCTTATTTGCAGTGAAGATTCCTAACAGGGGCTTGTGATCCGTAACGATCTTGAACGGCCGACCATACAGAAAATCGTGAAATTTCTTGGTTCCCGCTACTATCGCTAGTGCCTCCCTATCGGTCTGTGCGTAATTCCGCTCTGCTTGGGACAGGGACCTTGAATAAAACGCTATCGGGGCCTCCCTTCCGTCGTCTAACACGTGGCAAAGCACCGCCCCCACCCCCACCGGGGATGCATCGCAGACCAAAACTATGGGCCGTTTGGGGTCGAAATGAGTCAGGATTGCCTCGGATGTGAGGAGTTGCTTTAACTCTGTGAACGCCCTTTCTTGCTCGTCACCCCACAGCCATTTTTCCTCTTTTTTAAGTAGCCGATGGAGCGGCTCGGCAACAGACGCCTTCCGTGGGAGGAAGGTATGGTAGAAATTGAGAAGCCCCAGAAATGACTGAAGCTCGGTTTTGGAAGTGGGGCGAGGGGCTTTCTTGATGGCGGCTACCTTAGATTTGGACGGCCTAATTCCCTCGGGCGTGACACGGAACCCTAAAAACTCAACCTCTGTTTCGAAAAATACACATTTGTCTTTTCTCAGTCGCAGCCCCGCTTTCTCGAACACGGCCAGGACCTTATCCAATCTGTGGGCCAGCTCGGCCTTACTCCCCCCCGTTATCAACACGTCATCAAAATATGGCAACACCCCCTCCAACCCCTTCAGGAGGCGTTCCACTAGCGATTGAAAAATGCCAGGTGCCGAGTTCACGCCGAACTGTAACCTCGACACCTGGAACGCCCCCTTATGTGTGACTATTGTTTGTGCCGCCGCTGTGGCGGGGGTTACCGGGAGTTGCTGGTAGGCCTGTGCTAAATCGAGTTTAGCGAAACACTTTCCCCCATTCAGCCTGGCCAGAAGGTGGCTGACCACTGGCACCGGGTATGCATTAGGGCGGATTGCCTTATTAATGGTACACTTATAATCAGCGCAAATGCGCACCTCCCCGTTAGCCTTCAGTGCTGTTACAATTGGAGTCTCCCACTCCGCGGAATCCACAGGAACGAGAATTCCTTGACCCACCAGTTTGTCCAGTTCCGCCTCTATTTTGTCCTTAAGCGCGAACGGTACCCTGCGCGGTTTAAGTCTTATCGGGCGGACCTCCGGGTCTAAGTCGAAGGCTACAGGGGGTCCCTTGAACTTTCCCAGTCCACTTTTAAAAACGGCGGGGTGTGCGTCACACACTGCTTGTATTGGGTCCTCGCCTACTGCATGCACCCCCCCTATGAACAGGCCTAAGGGCTGAAACCACTGTGTTCCGAGGAGGCTACAACTCCCCCCTTTTAGCACCACTAGGGGAAGTTCCGCAGAATGTCTCTTAAAGCGAACCCGGAACGTTCCGACCCCCAACACTGGAATGCTGTTCCCCTGAACGTCCCGTAGTGTGGCCCTCAACGCTTTAAGTTTGGGCCGCACGTGGGGGTCAATTTTCAAGAACTCTCTCTGGGGGATTATAGAATAGGAGGACCCCGAGTCAACTTCCATCCTAATAGGGGTCCCTTGTACTAGTACCTCAACAAAGTAATGGGGCTGTCCCGCAGACACGTTGAACACAGGAGCGTCGCCCTCGCTGTCGTCCGAGATGCGGCCCACGCCGTCCTGCTTCCTCGTGGCCCGGGCGCCATCTTTGGACCTCGCTGGACGGTCCGGTCTGGCTGAACGGTCTTGCGACTGTCTCCGGCCCTCTTTCCATTTCCTGCACGCCTTGGCGATGTGCCCCCGACGTCCACAGTTGAAACACTCGGCTTTCCTAAATGGGCACTTCACGCGCTCATGGGCCGCTCCGCAACCATCGCAGCGGCGCCCGCCTCTCCGGACCTTCTGGACCTCCTCGCCATCGCTGCTTTCTGAAGACGATTTCGAGGTCGGTCGGGTTGCATGCACCGACTGACCGGACTTCCCGTGCGACGAGTTTTCCGCTTTGCCGGCCCTCGGACGCCACTCACGCCACTTGTGCATCTCGTCTACTCCAGCATTCGTGGATTCCGCGGCTTCCGCGGCCTCTACAACCTCTTCCAGTGTGGGTGGTGGCTCCTTGTTCATCAAGCTGCGCTGTACTTCCTTGTCCTTCAGGCCACACAGCACTCCGTCCCTGAGGGCCATCTCTAGGATGTGGTCCCATTTGCAGGGGGCGGCGGCTACCCTCATAGCCGTTACGAAGGCTTCTACCGACTCGTCCGGCGCTTGAACTCGCCTCCAAAACGCACTCCGAGCGGGAAACATTGCCCTCGAGGGCCGGAAACGCTCACGCAGCATTTTCATGATGTCACCGGCTTTGAAATCGCTCATCTTCTTCGGTGCAAGGATGCCCACCAGCGTCCGCTTGGTTTCCATCCCAAGCATGCGGGTGAGGATGGCCCTCTTCCTTTCCTCGTCGTCTTCTTTGACTTTGAGCTCCACCAGTGCCGCCTGGAAGTCCATCTCAAAAAGCTCCCAGTCTTGCGGTTTGGTGATGTTGAACCCGCTCTGTGTCCTGGCTCCGTGGGGATCCATCATCCCACCTTCGTCGCCAATTTAGTGTATGAGAGTCAAGACACAAGGCACAGCCAAAGGCTGGGTTAACTCAGGTTTATTGCATGGTGGACAGAGGGAACATGAGGTAATGGCGGACGAACAGCTCTATATATATGGTAGTAACATATTTGAATGTGGCTCCACGGTAGCCCGTTGGCTACTGGTCCGCGTGACGTCATGGCTGGTCACGCCCTTCTTGTCCAGGTGTAGGTAGCGGCGGGAAGCTTCCCGCGCTGCGGTCTTTGATGGGTTTGAACCAAGAGAGCTTGGACGCTCGCTGCTGCCAGCTGGTGGTCATTAGCTCGCGTCCTATTACAGGGTTTATGTGATACAGCTGAAGGTTACATTGTTACTCATCGGCAAGGTTACATTGGTTCAGATACATTGATATCACATGTAGAAGGTTACACTATTAGGACACAACAGGTCTACCTTATGTTTATCAAACCACTACCTCATGATGTCATTATTTGTACTTTCACTGTTATTTTTGCAGTTCTGAAGACATGTTACCTGTATTATATTGAAATTTGTCTGTTTGAGTGATGATTAATCTATACAAAATGCATTCAAACCATGCCTCACATTCCACTTTATATAATTGCAAGTAGAGAAATAGGGAACACTTTGGTGGGAAGGTAAATAGCATTTGGTGTGCTCCTGTAGTCATGCCTGCCACATGACCATGGAAACGTCTGCAGAAGCAGACAATGCTGGCACTTCGGCTTTGAAACAAAGATGAGCACTGAACTCTAGAGTCAGATACGACTGGCTTTCAAGCAAGGTAAAGGTAAAGGTATCCCTTGCTTGAAAGCCAGTCATATCCAACTCTAAGATTCAGTGGTCATCTCTGTTTAACCTGGTCTGGACCCTGGACCCTCACCCACAACACACACACAAACACACACACCATCGTGTATTCTTAGCTGCAGTTTATAGTTCTCCCACACACTCAAAAATTGTCTTCATTGACGTGAGTTCTGTACAGATGTTAAGTATACAATACAGGAACAGCTTTGCACTACTGATCAGAAGTTTGAAACATTTCCTTTCCTTTCTAGTCAGAAGCCATGCTGGGAACAAAGGGGTACATTAAGCACTGTATTTCAAGAGAGTTGTTGGTGGCATTCGCTGTACTCATAACTTTTTGAAAATTGGAGAAGCCCCAAAAGACTATTTCTTTTGTTAATGCTTTTCATTAATGATGTATGGAAAACTGTCATATCCATTTTGCTATGCCATTATTTTCCATTTTTGGATGCAGATTTTTTGAACAATGTGTGTAAATGACACAAATGGGGAAATAAAAACTTTAAGAGCTTTGCAGCCACAAAAAGACTAGGTTTAAAAGAATTGTCTGGAATAATAAGAAGTAGATCATCTGATCAGCGGATGCAGCAACATTTCTCAGGTTGATTATTTGCAATTCCATGAGGTGATTGCAATAATTATTCATCGGAAACTTTTCCAGAAGTTTGGATTTGAATATAGTAAAAATCATTGGGAACATCAGGAAGAGATAGTTGGAAAATGAGAGTGTCAAGATCCTGTGAGACTTTAAAATTCAAACATTTGTGAAAAAGTAAACCTTGTTTATTGACATTGCTCTACCAGGAGATGCACGAATTGAATACAAGCAACTGGAGAAAATCACAAAATATTACTACAGTATTTGCAAATTCAAGTTGAGTGTTTATAGAGGAAGAAATCTGTTGTTGTACACTTAGTGATTGGACCATTGGAGCAATATCTAAAGAATTCCCTATATATTTGGAACTGTTGGATCTATTGGACTTGGGCATCCTAACTCTACACAAAAAACTTTACTAGCAACTACCTATATACTGTATTTAGACATTACCTTAACAGTTCTTAAGTCTTTGGCTAGGTCTTGAACTGTTAATTTTATACCAGTCTTTGACTGTGAATCTAATAATAATAATAATAATAATAATAATAATAATAATAATAATAATAATAATAATAATAATAATAATAATAATAATAATAATAATAATAATAATAATAATAATAATAATAATAATAATAATAATAATAATAATAATAATAATAATAATGCAGGGGGAAATGGCCATTCAGCCCAGAAGCTGACTGAGATAGTGACCTGGGCCCTGGTTTGAAAAGGTTGGGAACCCCTGGATTAGATCATTGTACTCAACTATCACCAGTCCAAAGCCAATATCATTCTAATCAAGCCCCTCCCTTTCAAAGGCAAAGTGTTTTGCAGGCGCACCCCCCAATAAAGGACTCAGACACCAATGAAAGTGGATAACGGCATTGGGCCACATTTATTGATTCATGCCCTAGTCCGAATTATAAATTTCTATTGGTAATTGACCAATCATAATTCTTAAGGCAAGCAGGCCGAAGTAACACTGGTAAGGTACCACCCAAAATTGCCAACGGCAATTGCTACAATGTATCCATTTGTATCAATTTGTTTGTTGACCACAAACAAATTGTTGACCGTAGTCAATATCTAACTAATGACCCCACCCTCTGACGCGTATCCGTAAAATCACGGGGTGATGCATGCTGTCTAGCTATAGCCATCACCCCGTCGCCTAGTTCATCGTTGACCGGACAACGTTTAACCAACTTATGCCTGTCTAGTGTTGTCCACTCAATTGCGAACTTGCCGGATACCTGTGGGTCATAATGTTTACCTTACCTCCTCGTGACAGATGGGCCCCCTCCCCTGCATACAAGTCATAACTTTGGAGGCTAATAGCGGGGTGACGACTGACCCTCCCCCAAGCCCTGTAGACAAGGAAACGCGCCACTGCCCTATTCACCATGCGTCTAGCACGGTCAAGGGCCAGGAGGTCAACACCCCCTCTGTAGGAATGGCGCGGGACCATGTCCGACCAAACAAGGGTTGTGGCGGGCCAGATGTAATGCAGGTAGGCGAGGTCCTCGCAAATCGCATGTTTCAGCGACAAGCCGGTGACCTGGCCCAAATCATTGCCCCCCAGGTGTATGATCAGAATGTCAGGCGGGTCAGAATTCTGGCCTGAAAAAAGGAAAGGCAGCAGCTCCCGCCATAACATCCCGGGCTTACCATGCCATGTGAGACTTGCGTATGCACCAAGTCCCAGTCCGGGTCCCCATTCTGTCACCGCAGCATAACGCGCTGCCCTGTGCACGTAGCTATGGCCCACCAGCCATACTGTCACCGGTGTAATACGACACCCCGGGTATGTAAGGAAAAATGAGGGAAAGTAGGTAAGGTGGCTGGGTTGGTTCTCACGGCGGGAGTGGGCGCACATAAAACTGAAAACATTGCAAACCCCACCGTCCCATGCTACGTATGTCAGCACCTGAGTACCCCAAAAGCAGCTGCGGTCGAGGCCGCCCCTATACGGAATGAATGAGTGCCATAGCGGGCGCCTGGGAGGCCCACACTGGCCAGCGCTTTGCCCGTCACCTTCCAAAATTGAAATTTAGTAAGGGGAGACCCATCTTGGTGACAGAAAAACGGGCCATGGTGCGTGCCATACAGTGCAAGGAAATCCTGTAGGGCACCAACCGGACAGATGTCTGCCGAGGAACATCGTAGCAGTCTACTCCACTGCCTACGCCGTGCTGATACGTTTTAGAGGAGCGTATCCCCAACTGAGCCGAATATTGTTCACTCAGACATCTTCGAGTTCCAGTGCCCTACGACTTGCATCCGCCTTATACAGCATCTCAAGCTCGCCGATGCGGAGCACTCCAAAAAAGGCCACCGTTGTAGCCGCATGAAATGGGCTGCCTCATCTTATCAAAACAGAGGCAAGGCCAGCCCCGGGCCAAATGGGTAAAAACCCCTGGGGAAATCGGGTGGCGGTTGTCCAGGCAACGCCCACGCGCGCGCACCGACCCCTCCAAAACATGTCTCACACGGAAGTGAGTGGTGCTGTCCACGACTTGCATCCGCCTTATACAGCATCTCAAGCTCGCCGTTGCGGAGCGCTCCACAAAAGGCGACCGTTGTAGCCGCATAAAATGGGCTGCCTCATCTTATCAAAACAGAGGCCAGGCCAGCCCCGGGCCAATTGGGTAAAAACCCCTGGGGAAATCGGGTGGCGGTCGTCCGGGCAACGCCCACGCGCGCGCACCCACCCCTCCAAAACATGTCTCTCACAGAAGTCAGTGGTGCTGTCCACATGACCTCCCACTTTGGCCATAAAAGCCAACGCTGACAGCTTAGATGCTATGGTGCGAGGTGCAAAGCCCTGGGCATGCAGGTAAACCATGAACCGCAGAACATGGGTTACCGGGATCGGCCAGGTTCCTGGCATTTGGAATTGGGTACAGAATGCTCTGAAAGAATTAAATGCATGGTGATACACCTTACGCGTGCGTGGCGCTAGTGACAGGCCAATCGCCCGGTTCACCTCTCCTTGCCGATGTTCCATATCCCGTCCGGGAGTGGCGAGGGAAATTCCTCCGCATCCGGGGCCAAGGCACGGAACCGGGAGATCTGCAGGCGGGACAAAGCATCAGCAATATCATTAGTAACCCCTGGGACATGCCTGGCCCTGAAAAGAACGTTGAGGCGCAGGCTGCGCAACGCAAACTGGCGCACTGGGTCCATAACCCTGGGCGATTTAGAGCTCTGTGCATTGACAAAGTGGACAACAGCCGCATTGTCACACCAAAGTGGACAACCGAGTTGGCCTCCTCCTCGCCCCATAGCATCAAAGCACCCAGTATAGGAAAATTCCAGATACGTGAGACCACGCAGGCGACCTGTGCCTGCCCAGGATGGTGGCCACCCACCATAGGCCCACTTCCAATTGAAGTACATCCCATAACTCAGGGATCCCAGGCATCGGGCTGTATCTTAAAGCAAGGGGAAGCCAGGAGCTCAGACCTCCAAAATGACACCCCATTGAAATCCCTCAGGATCTGTAGCCAGACAAGCACGTCTGCCCTGATACCCCGGGTAAGTCTAACCCTATGGTGGGGCCTGGATAGTCCTGCCATGGCGTCGCACAAGCGCCGCGCAAATGCCCTGCCCGGTGCGACGACCCTGCCAGCGAAATTGAGGTGACCATGTAGCACCAGCAGGTCCCTCGGTAATGCCATGCGCTTGGCCAGCAAGTCCGAGATAAGGGCCACTAGCTTTGACACCTTATCCGGCTGCAACCTAGAAGCCTGTGCTACCGTGTCAATCTCCACCCCCAGGAATACTAGCTGTGTAGGCGGGCCCTCGGTCTTTTCGGGCGCTAAAGGGACACCAAGTTCCTCCATTAGCGTCTGAAATGTGTTGAGGAGACGTGTGGACGTGTCCCAGCCCCGTTCAGCTCCGAATAAAATCATCCAGGGAATGGGCTACAGACCGGGACCCTGATCTGCAAACAAAAGCCCGCTCTAGGAAGATGGAGTAACGCTCGAATGCCGAGCCCAAATTGGAACGGCCAAAAGGCATGGCAGCAGTGCAATAATATGCTCCCCGGAACGGGGGCGCAGGGACAGGGCCAACGACCCTGCTCGCATAGACCTCCTTATCATCGCTGGCAGGAGCCACCTCCTCCCTCCCCTAAGGGATAAAGATTGGGGGCATCCTGAGGGGACCTATCACCCATGAAAGGGATACGTAACCCCTGCCTCAAACCCTGAAGGAGATCTCCGCATCCTCTCCCTTCGGGAACAATGTGAGCCAGCGCTCCAACATGTCCACATTAATTGGGGAGGGAGCCCTTTGGTGAACTAGATCCATATGCGGCAGTCTTGCCAGCCCCCTGTCCACCCCTCCCTCTGCCCCACATCCCTCCAGGCCTGGGACAGCCAGAGGCCGAATGGGGGCCAGCACAGGGGGGACACTAATGTCTGTATTTGCCATTCTTCCTATTGCAGGAACCATTGGACGAGAAAGTCCAGCACAGCAGGCGGGCTGAAACCCCCCGCCTCGCCCCCTGGCAGTGGACCTGTGCTGGGGCCGCCCGCTGGACCGCATGTCCACAATGGTATCTCTCCCCGGGCGCGGGGTGCGTGGGCGTCATGTACAAAAGCCACAGCCTGGCATGGCTCAACCCACCTAATGTCGGGGTGCCGGGGAATCCGCATATGGAATTACACGTCATAAGCCAACCACGGTGGGCCCGGAAAGTCAACCATCGCCCGGTAGATGTTGTCCAAATACTGGACCATCGAAATTGCCAAATCCGGCCGGGCCCTAAGGTACACCGCCATGTATATGAGGTAGGCCGGCAACCAGTCGGCCCATGTACGTGGTGGCTTGCTACGACGTGCCTGCTCCTTATCCTTCTCATCCTGCCCCCCCTACTCCTTGGTGGGCCCTCTGTTGAGGAGTGAGAAGGTATCCACGTAATCCCCCCGCCAGATCTTCTCTTTGGTGGTCTGTGCCAAATGGACACCCAGCGGTAAGGAATACCCCGCCGTCAGCAAGGCCGACACGGGCACAATAGGAACTGCTGGCATCTGAAAGGGGGCCTGTACTAACCCAGCCACCCCCAAAACATTCCCCACAGGGTAGAAAACACCCCCCACCACGGGGCCCTGAGTGGTAGTTATCGTCGCCAGGTGGGGCGTCAGCGGCTGGACCGCCGCCCCACCCGCACGAGGCCAGGCCATTGGAAACCCCCCCAACGTGGCCACGTGTGTAGGTGCACTAGCTTGGACCGCATACTCACGTGCTGCACCCCCGTAGGCCGCCCCCACCGGGGGTTCCGGCCCACTGGGGGCGTCGGAGCTCACAACCGCCATCGAGCTCGTTGATGGGGCCTGACCCGCACCGGTCTGTTGAATGGGGAGCTGCGAGGCAGTGGCCCAGGTCGTGCCACGCGCCTCAAGCAGCTCAACCCGTCCCGTCGCCTGCCGCTGCCCAGCAGACGACGCGTCGAAACGAACCCCAAATGGAGACCAAGAGTGGCTAGCCCGGGCCCGGGATGTCTCGAGGGCCGCAACGCGGGCCAATAAGGCTTCCACGCTGACATGGGGCAAAGGACCAGCCGGCCCGCCTACTACAGGCATGAGTACAGGTCCCTGCACCCCGGGGCCCGAATAGGGCAACAACCCCACACCCGGGCCCGTTAGGGCCGATGTAGCAACCTGCCAGGGAAGGGGACCGGACCACCCCCCAAGGCTGGAAGGCCTCGGAGCGAGCTACGCTCCTATAAAGGGAGGCCCAGCGGAATGGGCAACACCATGAGAGGTGTCCACCGCTTGCGGGCCGAGGGCCGCAGCCCCTACTGGGCCAGGGGGAATAGACCCCATTCCACCGGTCCCGGTGGTTGCAAGGAAATGTGGCTGCTGGGGAGGCGCAGCCGTGGTCCTCCGACCCGGATTGCGCCTCCGCACCGCCCGAGCCACGCTCGCGGCCGCCTTCTTCTTCGAAGGCATCTCAGTCGGACCTAAGGGAAGCCGAAAAGAGGAAGATCAGCAGCCAAAAGGCTTCCCGGTGAAGGTAAAAGCGACGGAGTAAGAGGAAAAACTTCTCCGCTCCGTCGCTTCGCAAAATGGCAGCTCGGCTGCCTCGTGGCCACCCCTTTTATAAGGGAGCTGGCCACGCCCCTAACTACCCGGATGCCTTCGTCCTGTGGGGGGGGCCCCGCAAAGAGCACAGTGGCCATTTTGGCGCCGCGCTTGCATTCTTTGCCTTGTTGGTGAGATAAAGAAAAATTTTGTACAGTAACAAACATATCACATCAGTTATAGTCTTAAACTTATAGTCTTAAATGATCAGAGGAAGTGTTTAATTTGAAATATTGGAAAGTGTTTAACTGATTTAGCCACTTCCCAATATGACACTGATGTGATTGCAGATCAAGAAAACCTGTTTATCTGGAACAATCCTTAATCATTTCAAATCCTTAATCATTTCAAAGTAGCCTCCAGACCTGGCCTGTGATCTCAGTGCCGCAATTGGAGGGGGGGGGGGAACAAGTAGGACTCCCGTCCTGGACCCAGAGATGATGGGGGCCCATCAGTGCCAGGAAACAAACAATGTGTGCATGCGCAAACAGACCACACATGCACAGGAAACCATGGGGACGTAGCAGCACCAGGAAACCACCGATATACACATGCACAAACAGACCATGCATGCGCAAAAACCACGGGGTGTGTGGCAAAAATGTGTGTGTGTGGGGGTGCATACCAGGCCCGGAAATTTCTGATGTCGGCCCTGTGTGATCCTAATCATTCCAGCAAGGATCCTATGTAACTGACCTTGAAAACTCTTCCTTGGCCATGTCAAGATGAGGGATGGCAACCAAACACAGGACAAGATAAATTATCTTGTTGATATGAGCATTCCCAGAGGCTCTATGATTGTATTTTCCAGGAGAGTGTGAGCTTTCAATTGGTGCCTGAGCTTCCTGGTTCAGTTAAATCATTACCTTTTCTTCCTGAGTGAGACTCACTGATGTCTAATGTTTTTTGTTGTTTTAATTTTCCAGCTTTTTCAATTCAAGTGCCAAAGCAGTTTTCAGCACTTTGGAGAACCTCAATTTGATCAGAGTGCCACTCTAGCCTTCTTACTTAATTTCAGATTGGTTCGGAAAGTGAAAAAAAACACTGCTGCTTTGCTTCAGATTCTGAATAATTCCTGAACTGGAAGCAGGTTTCTAATTTGTATTGCTAGTAGATAACAACTTTGGTTACTTTTGTGAAAGAGCAGTTACAAGAGCAGTTGAAAATGACAAGTGCAATTGGATGGATTTAGCATAGCATCAAACATAACATCCTTACTCTTCAGTTTCATTAAAAATGTATAAAGCAAGATCAATGTTCAATAAAATGTCCACTAACCTAAGAGTACATAGTTTAATTAAAGTATTTTATTTCTCATTTGAAATACAACAGATTCCTAAAAATAAAATATTTTCTAACCTTCCCCTCCTTTTTTCCTCTACAATTAGGAGAATTTTGGAATGCAGCTTCCTTTAACACTGAGGCGTCGTATCTTCATTTCCCTACTTTTCATGGAGAGCTTAGTGCAGACGTGTCATTTTTCTTTAAGACTACAGCTTCCTCTGGAGTGTTTTTGGAGAATCTGGGAATTAAAGACTTCATAAGGATAGAACTGCATTGTAAGTTCACTATTTGTTATTTCAGTCCGCTTGATTTAAAGTTTCAGATTATCGGTCCCACATAATTTTACGGCAACAATTCTACAATGACTTGATTCCTAAAAAAATTCTATAGAAATTTGTGAGATAACTGACTTGAAAAGCCTGTGAGGTTAAGGTAGTAAAATAGAGTTTAGCTCAGCTGTTCTGATAGTGATTCTCCCCACCACCACCACCAGTAATCACAGTGGAAGTCTGTCACAATTCAAGACCATTGAATCATTCTGCTTGTATGACTAACATCACAACAACAACTATCTGTAGGAGTGAGACTTTCAAATTTCTTGGATGGCATATCCCATAATTCTCCATTTTGAAAGATCAGCCTGATAGACAGATACCTTATAGACATCTAGGTAGGCCTAGCTGCACCTAGCTTCCTGTTCAGAATGCAAGCGCGGCGCCAAAATGGCCGCCGCGCTCTTTGCGGGGCCCCCCCCACAGGACGAATGATCCGGGTAGTTTAGGGCGTGGCCAGCTCCCTCATAAAAGGGGTGGCCACGAGGCAGCCGAGCTGCCATTTTAGCTAAGCGACGGAGCGGAGAAGTTTTTCCCTGTGTCTCCGTCGCTCTTTACCTGGAAGCCTTTTTTTGGCGGCGAATCTTCTCTTTCGGCTTCCTTTGCCTAGATGCCTTTGAAGAAGAAGGCACTTTCGAGTGCGGCTCGCACGGGCAGGAGGCGCAACCCGGGTCGGAGGACCACGGTGGCGCCTCCCCAGCAGCCGCCTTTGCCGGCGCCCGCCGGGACCGGCGGGATGGGGTCGATCACCCCTTGGCCGGAGCCTCCACGTGCGGTGGACACCACTTCTGGATCTGCTGCACCAGCGGTGGTGCAGCTCCCCCCGGGGCCTTCTAGCCTTGGGGGGTGGTCTGGCCCTCTGCCTTGGCAGGTGCAGGCACCGACCCTCCCGGGCTTCGGTGCGGGACAATGGCCCTACCCGGGTCCTGGGGTACAGGGACCTGTACCCGCGCCTCTCGCATGTGGGCCGGCCGGCCCTTGGCCCCAGGTTAGCGTGCAGGCCTTACTGGCCCGCGTGGCGGCCCTCGAGGCCTCTTTGGCTCGGGCCAGCCACGCTGGGGCTACCGGTGGGGTTAGTTTTGAGGCGCCGTCGGCTGGGCAGCAGCAGGCGACGGGACGGGTCGAGCTGCTGCAGGCGCGTGGCGCAACTTCGGCCACTGCCTCGCAGCTCCCCGGCCAGCAAGCAGGTGTGGGTCAGGCCCCGATGATGAGCTCTACGGCGGTCGTGAGCTCCGACGCCCCCGGTGGGCCGGAACCCCCGGTGGGGGCGGCCTGCGGGGGTGCGACGTGTGAGTATCCGGTACAAGCTAATACACCTACGCACATTGCCACTACTGGGGGGGCCTTTCAATGGCCTTGGCCTCGCGCGGGTGGTGCGGTGGCCCAACCGCCGGCGCCCCACTCGGCGATGTCGACTGCTGCTCAGCTTGCTGGGGTTTCAGGTGTTCCCTACCCTGCCGGGAATTTATTGGGGGTGGCGGGGCCAGCACAGGCCCCTTTCCAGATGCCCGCGCTGGCTGCGGTCCCAGTTTCGGCCTTGCCAACGGCGGGATATTCTTTGCCACTGGGTGACCACCTAGCGCAAGCCACCAGGGAAAAGATATGGCGGGGGGAGTATGTCGATATCTTCTCACTCCTAAACAGAGAGCCCACCAAAGAGGAGAGGGAGGGGCAGGATGAGAAGGATAAGGAGCAGGCGCGTCGTCGCAAGCCACCACGTACTTGGGCCAACTGGCTGCCGGCTTATTTAATTTACATGGCAGTGTACTTGAGAGCGCGGCCAGATTTGGCTATTCCTATGGTCCAATATTTGGACAACATCTATAGGGCGATGGTCGACTTTCCGGGCCCCTCGTGGTTGGCTTATGATGAGGAATTTCGCATGCGGATTCCCCTGCACCCCGAGATGAGGTGGGACGAGCCGTGCCAGAGGCTTTGGCTTCTGTATATGACGCCCACGCGCCCTGCGCCAGGGGAGAGATACCATTGTGGGCATGCGGTCCAGCGAGCGGCTCCAGCTCAGGTTCCCCGCCAGGTGGCGGGGCAGGGGGTTCCAGCCCGCCTGCTGTGCTGGACTTTCTCGTCCAATGGTTCCTGCAATAGGAAAAATTGCAAGTACAGGCATGAGTGTCCCACCTGTGCGGGCCCCCACGCAGCCTCTGCCTGTCCCAGGCCTGGAGGGACGCGGGGCAGAGGGAAGGGAGGACAGTGGGCTGGCAAGCCTGCCGCAGATGGAGCTAGTTCACCGAAAGGCTCCCTCCCCAATTAACGTGGACATGCTGGAGCGTTGGCTCGCATTGTACCCGAAGGGGGAGGATGCGGATTATCTGCTTCGGGGCTTTAGACAGGGGTTCCGTATTCCTTTCATGGGTGACAGGTCCCCTCAGGATGCCCCCAACCTTTTGTCCCTCAGGGGAAGGGAGGAGGTGGCTGCCGCCAGCATTAATAAGGAGGTCAATGCGGGCAGGGTCGCTGGCCCTTTCCCTGCACCCCCGTTCCCCAACCTTAAGGTATCGCCCCTGGGCTTGGTTCCCAAGAAATCTCCGGGCGAGTTTCGCCTTATCCATCACTTGTCCTACCCAGCCGGCCGATCGGTCAATGATGCTATACCTGATGACCTTTGCTCAGTCAGGTATACGTCTTTTGACCATGCGCTGCGCATGGTGCGCTCATGTGGCCCGGGTGCGCTACTGGCTAAGTGCGACATTAAGTCGGCTTTTCGCCTCTTGCCTGTGCACCCGGGCGACTTTGAATTGCTGGGTTTTAAATTCCGGGGTGAATATTATTTTGATAAGGCCATGCCTTTTGGCTGTTCCATTTCATGCTCTGCATTCGAGCATTTCAGTACCTTCCTGGAGTGGGCGTTCGTGTGCAGGTCAGGGTCCCGGTCTGTAGCCCATTACCTGGATGACTTTTTATTCGGGGGTGAACAGGGCTGGGACACGTGTCCACGTCTCCTCAATACATTTCAGACGCTAATGGAGGAACTTGGTGTCCCTTTAGCGCCCGAAAAGACCGAGGGCCCTTCAAGCAAGCTAGTATTCCTGGGGGTGGAGATAGACACAGTAGCGCAGGCGTCTAGGTTACCGGGGGATAAGGTGTCCCGGTTAGTGGCCCTCATCTCGGATTTGTTGGCCAAGCGCAAGGCATCCCTGAGGGAACTCCAGGTGTTACATGGTCACCTTAATTTTGCCTGCAGGGTGGTCGCACCGGGCAGGGCCTTTGCCCGGCGCTTATGCGATGCCATGGCAGGGTTATCCAGGCCCCACCATAGAGTCAGGATTACCCGGGGTATCAGGGCAGACATGTTCGTCTGGTTGCAGTTCCTGAGGGAGTTCAATGGGATCTCATTTTGGAGGTCTGACCTCCTGGCTTCCCCGAGTTTTCAGGTCTAGTCTGATGCCTCAGGATCCCTGGGTTATGGGATGTACTTCAATGGGAAGTGGGCCTATGGTGGGTGGCCACCGGCATGGGCAGGCACGGGTCGCCTGCGTGATCTCACATACCTTGAATTTTTTCCTATCCTGGGGGCTTTGATGCTGTGGGGCGAGGAATGGGCCAACTCGGTCGTGCATTTCTGGTGTGACAACGCTGCGGTTGTCTGTATCATCAATGCACAGACTTCTAAATCACCCAGGGTTATGGACCTAGTGCGCCAATTTGTGCTGCGCTGCCTGCGCCTCAACGTTTTGTTCAGGGCTAGGCATGTCCCAGGGGTTAATAATGATATTGCTGACGCTTTATCCCGCCTGCAGATTTCCCGGTTCCGTGCCTTGGCCCCGGATGCGGAGGAATTTCCCTCGCCACTCCCGGACGAGATATGGACCATTGGCAGGGAGAGGTGAACCGGGCGATCGGCCTGTCACTGGCGCCCCGCACGCGTAAGGCGTATCAACAAGCTTTTAATTCTTATAGGGCATTTTCCGCCCAATCTCACCTGCCACAGACCTGGCCTATCCCGGTGGACCATGTGCTGCGGTTCATGGTTCACCTGCATTCCCAGGGCCTCGCACCTCGCACCATAGCATCTAAGCTGTCAGCGCTGGCTTTTATGGCCAAGGTGGGGGGTCATTTAATTTAATTTAATTTAATTTAATTATCACATTTATATACCGCTCACTCGGCCAAAGCCAACTCAGGGCGGGTCATGAGGACAGCACCTCTGACTTCCGTGTGAGACATGTTTTGGAGGGGTGGGTGCGCGAGCGCGGGCGTTGCCCGGACGACCGGCACCCTATTTCCCCAGGGGTTCTTACCCAGTTGGCCCGGGGCTGGCCAGGCCTCTGTTTTGATCATTATGAGGCAGCCCTTTTTCATGCAGCCACAACGGTGGCATTTTTTGGAGTGCTCCGCATCAGCAAACTTGTGATGCTGTCTAAGGCGGATGCAAGTTGTAGGGCACTGGAACTCGAAGATGTATATGTTGCCAAAGACTGGGCCCAGTTGAGGATACGCTCCTCTAAGACCGATCAGCAGGGCGTAGGCAGTGGTGTAAGACTGCTACGGTGTTCTTTGGCAGACATCTGTCCGGTTGGTGCCCTACAGGAGTATCTTGCACTGCGTGGCACGCACCATGGCCTGTTTTTCTGTCACCAGGATGGGTCTCCCCTCACTAAATTTCAGTTTTGGAAGGTGACAGGCAGAGCCCTCGCCAGGGTGGGCCTACCAGGTGCCCGTTATGGCACACATTCATTCCGTATTGGGGCAGCCTCTACAGCAGCTGTGTTTGGGTACTCCGGGGCTGACATACGCAGCATGGGTAGGTGGGGTTCACAATGTTTTCAGTTTTATGTGCGCCCGCTCCCGCCGTGAGTACCAACCCAGTCACCTTACATCATTTCCCTCAATTTTTCCTTACAGACCCTGGGTGTCGTATTACACCGGTGACAGTATGGCTGGTGGGCCACAGCTACGTGCAAAGGGCAGCGCGTTACGCTGCGGCGACAGAGTGGGGACCCCGACTGGGACTGGGTGAACACGCCAGTCTCACATGGCATGGTAAGCCTGGGATGTTGTGGCGGGAGCTGCTGCCTTTTCTGTTTTCAGGCAGAAGTGCTGCCCCGCCTGACATTCTCATCATCCACTTGGGGGGCAATGATTTGGGTCAGGTCACTGGCTTGTCGCTCAAGTATGCGATTTGCGAGGACCTCGCCTACTTGCACTACGTCTGGCCTCCCGCAACCCTGGTTTGGTCGGACATTGTCCCGCGCCATTCTTACAGAGGAGGAGTTGACCTCATGGCCATTGACCGCGCTAGGCGCGCAGTCAATAAGGCGGTGGCGCGGTTCCTTGCCGACAAGGCTTGGGGACGGGTCAGTCGTCACCCCGCTATTGGACTAGAAAATTATGATTTGTATGCAGGGGATGGGGTCCATCTGTCGCGAGGAGGTATGGACCTCCTGTTGGGTGATTGGCGAGCAGGCCTGTTGACCGAGCTGACGGTCTGGGGGGGGGCGTCAGGCCTTCTTTGAAGCCCCTCCGTGTGGCGGGTAGCACTGGTAAGGTAAACAGTTATGACCCACAGGTATCCGGCAGGTTCGCAATTGACTGGACAACACTAGATAGGAATAAATTAGTTAAACGTTGTCCGGTCAACGACGAACCAGGCGATGGGGTGATGGCGATAGCTAGCCAGCATGCATCACCCCGTGATTTCACGGATACGAGTCAGAGGGTGGGGTCATCAGTTAGATATTGACTACGGTCAACAATTTGTTTGTTGTCAACAAACAAATTGATACAAATTGATACATTGTAACCAATTGCCGTTGGCAATTTTGGGTGGTACCTTACCAGTGTTACTCCGGCCTGCTTGCCTTAAGAATTATGATTGGTCGTTTTACCAATACAAATTTATAATTCGGACTAGGGCATGAATCAATAAATGTGGCCCAATGCCGTTATCCACTTTCAATGGTGTCTGAGTCCGTTATTGGGGGGTGCGCCTGCAATGCAAGCGTGGCGCCAAAATGGCCGCCGCGCTCTTTGCGGGCCCCCCCCCCACAGGACGAATGATCCGGGTAGTTTAGGGCGTGGCCAGCTCCCTCATAAAAGGGGTGGCCACGAGGCAGCCGAGCTGCCATTTTAGCTAAGCGACGGAGCGGAGAAGTTTTTCCCCTCCACCCCCTCCCTAGTTAACAGTGTGATTTTATGGTCGCTTCGGGGCCGGGTGGGAATTTTTGGCTGGGACCCATATTGGCTTCCGGGTCCTGGTTTTTTCGCCCATCCCACACTGTTGCTATGGTTTGACATAGGGGTTCTGATATGACTACTGTTGACTTTGGTCACATGGGCGGGTAGCACTGGTAAGGTAAACAGTTATGACCCACAGGTATCCGGCAGGTTCGCAATTGACTGGACAACACTAGATAGGAATAAATTAGTTAAACGTTGTCCGGTCAACGACGAACCAGGCGATGGGGTGATGGCGATAGCTAGCCAGCATGCATCACCCTGTGATTTCACGGATACGAGTCAGATGGTGGGGTCATCAGTTAGATATTGACTACGGTCAACAATTTGTTTGTTGTCAACAAACAAATTGATACAAATTGATACATTGTAACCAATTGCCGTTGGCAATTTTGGGTGGTACCTTACCAGTGTTACTCCGGCCTGCTTGCCTTAAGAATTATGATTGGTCGTTTTACCAATACAAATTTATAATTCGGACTAGGGCATGAATCAATAAATGTGGCCCAATGCCGTTATCCACTTTCAATGGTGTCTGAGTCCGTTATTGGGGGGTGCGCCTGCAAAGCACACCTGCAGTTACTATCGGGGAAGGAAGCTAGGGCAAAACCTGGCCAAGTTAAGCTTCAGAACCTTCAAGTTCAGACCTTTTTCTCCAGTTGAGCTGCACTGAGAGTGTCTATCTGTCAGACAGATTTCCAGATTGGAGTATTATGGGATTTGTCACTCAAGGAATGTAAGAATCCCATTGCTAGAAGTTATTGTAGGTGCTGAGCTGGAAACTGGAAGGTTGTGTTTTGATATCCGAGAGCTATACTTGTAATATTAATTATTGAAGCAGTATCTCAAGAAAGCAAACATGCATTTCCCCATAATGCATTGCAAGGGTAAGCCTAAATTAATTATTCAGCACTCACAGGGACACACAGCATACCCATAGAAACTATTTGAGGGAAGTGTTGGCAATGGTAAAACCAATCTTTAAATATCTCATGTACCTTGAAAACCCTATAGGGCTGGATATAGATTAAATGAGGTTTAACAGCACACAGGATTGTTGCTGAAACGGGGTTGGGAGGGTGGGGATGTGCTTATATACACTTGTCTTTCTTGTGACCCATCCCAGCTGATCTTTATATTCTTAGCTCTTTGGCTTGCTTTTGGGCTGCAAATATTATGCTGAAACCAGGGGATATGCCTGTAAATGAATGTTTTCTGTATTGTGTGTCATTATTCACTTCTGTTCCAGGTAGAAGGAACATCTCATTCCATTATTGTGGAATAAGCTTATCCACTTTTAAAGCAGGTCATTGTGTTTATTGTCAGCTCTATTTTGCTACTGTGTATTGCTACTGTGTGCAAAGGTCTAGATGTTCTCTGAATTTTGTATCCATGCCTGAACAGACTAATTATTTTTCCAGACTAAAACTCTCAGGCATGGGCATTTATTCATATGGTTGATTGCTTGTTCCAAATGCAAGAGGCAACAAGATCAATGATTATATCTTTGCAATCCCCCTTTCACTTTCTTTTTAAAAACATAGTAAAACACATGTTTTGCATGTGAAATGTTTCTCAATCAAATCCTGGCAACTTTTGGTTCAAAGGCTTAAGTAGTAGGGACAAGAAAATACTCTCTGTGAGACCCTGGAGAGGTGTACAAATCATAGAAGACAATGCTGGGGATGACGGACACATTGGCAGAGTTGGTACAATGCAGTTTTCTGTGTCTCTCTATTCTGTCAGACCTGAAAATCAAGCATAAGGTCACGTTAATTTAGTTCAGGTGTTTCTGAAATAAATTGTCAATTGCTTTTCTGTACACTTGCTGCTATTTGTGATGGACAGTGAACTTCAAAATTGACCCCTAAATATACTGGTATGAATGGCATTAATTTGTTCTTTAATGTTTCCTGTATAGAACAAAGTGTGATTGTCTTGCTTTCTGTTATGGTGACATCAAACACTATAAAATACAATGAGACAGGCACCTCAGATAGTCATGAAACTTGAAAACAAAAGTTCACTGAATTTTAACAATTTAGCAAGGCACTTCTGAAGATATTATGAGAATCTTGTGGGATTTTAGCATTCCAGTCACAAGAAGTAGAAAAGAAAAATAATCTAGGGCTCTGCTAGAAGTTCTAGTTGGAACTTGCAAATTCAGAAGATGGGTAGGTGGGAGGCTAATTTCGGGACAGACAGCAATATATATTTTTCAATAGTCAGTGGCAACAGAAGCTTATCTTTCTTTTAAAATCTTTTCCCCTTTTTAAAAAATTGTTCACCAACATAGAAAGTTGGCACAGAGTTCAGAAAAAATCTATTAATTAATTAATTAAACTTGTTTAGCCGCCCCCTCACTGAAGCGACTCTGGGCGGCTTACAACACAAGAAACACACCCAACATAACACACTCCAACAACCCGTACATATAGATAACATCATAAAAACTCTAAAATCTCTGAATCTAAAAATCTTCAAATCACAAAATCTTAAACCTAAAAATCTAAAATCCTCATTACAAAATTGACAGATGGTCATATGAGACAGTGGGGTGGAGTAGATCCAACAGCAGCACCCCACACCCGCTCGCTGAGCCAGCAATATCTTTAAGTCTTTCCTAAAGGCCAGGAGTTGTGATTGGAGGTGGAGATATATCAACAGGAGGTTCCAAAGGGCCAGAGTGGATACCAAAAAGGCCTTCCATCTAGTGCTGGAGAGGCAAGCCTTTCCACCCACTGGTACTCGTAGAGAGCCCCTCTGGTCTGCCCTACTGAGACGGTCTCTTAAGTAACCTGGTCCACTACCATGTAGGGCTTTAAAGGTCATAATCAGCACCTTGAATTACAGTTCTAGTTTCAAAAAACCCAAAAGTAATTAGTTACTATAGCTGTCATATGTTTTATCACTTTACTATAGTTGTCATAAGTTTTATCACTCAGTGGTTAAGAAGCTCACCTTGTTAGCGGGAAGGCTGGCAAGTCAGCAGTTCAAGACCTGGGTACTTGATGGATTGAGTGCCCATCTCTGCCCTAGCTCTTGGGGACATGAAAGGGGACATGAAATGAAACCTAATGTGTCATTTGGGCATTCCCTGAGTGGAGTTTTTTCTGCAAAAACCGTTTCAACCCAGATTTATTTTTGACATGAAATTATTATTACTTTACTTTGACTCCAGTGAGACTAGGCAGATCTACAAGAGTCTTCCTGCTAAGTGCCAGTGTTTTAAATCATTATGCTGATTTCTTTTAATATTTATTATCATTCTAACTGAGATTTTTAAAACAAATATATTTAACTTAATGGTGTTTCACTATTATACTGTAACTGATTTAATTATGTTTTAGTATATGTAATGTCACTTTACTTATACTGATTTTTAACTATTTTGTAAACTACCTTGGGGTCTTGGAGAAAGTGGAATAGGAATAAAATAAAATGGTCTTCCCATTCAGATCCCTCTTGACCCATAATGCATCCAGTGCATTATTGTGTGGGGTGATATTATTCTACATTCCAACAGGATTTTTTGGAGGTAGGTTTCTTATAGTCCAGGGTTTCTACAAAGATAGGGAACCGAATTGGGCATCATGGCTGAAACAAATGTCAGAATTGACAAATTACCTATTCAGATGAGATACCCTTTTCCAAAAGACAATATACATATTTCAGTAGCCACTCTTTAACAAAATCCAGAAGACATTGTCATGATATGATTTATACCATGTGCTTTAGCCTAATCCAAGATGGAGATTTCAATGTGTGGGAGACCCTTCATACCAAAGGAATGGAATGTGTAAACATACTGGCCTCATAGGTTGGGAGAATTGAAACCTAATGTGAGATGGACAAGTTATGCTGTAAGATCATTGGTTGGAATCCTTTAGGGGAATGACTAGGTGGCAGACACCGAGAGGGAAGTTAAAATCTGAAGGTGGGGGCCAAGAGACACACTCTCTTGGATGCTATGCTTTGAACTGCAATCATGTAAAAGCCTAAGCAGGAAGGGGGCCCAATTGGCTTTCCCTCAAAAAGGCAGCTTTCTTTATTTGATATGCTTTCTGAACTTTTGCTGGACTTTATTCTGTACCTTACTTTGATTTTAATATACTTTTAAAATACCTGAAGGAGACTGGAGTGTTTACTTGGCTCACGTTACCTGAATCTACACTAATTTCATGAGCTCCCTCTCTCACCACCTAGATTTAGGTCAGGAGTGACAAGGCAAGCTTTTAGGAAAAGCCTGGACTGTTGGGCCAGAGAGCAGGCAGTATCAGGCGGGATCCCATCCAAGGATGCTGGAGTGCTACTTATGAGTAAGAGGATCCTTACAGACATAAGATGTGTTTGGTAGGGCCAAAGTGAAGTAAACCAGGGACTGCCATAGGCTTCCTTTCAGAAGCAGGATCTCTTATACTGTAATTGTTTCACTGTTGACCACCAAAATCTGTCACTCCTAAAAATGTAAGCGGGTTAATGATCCAGGGAATCCTGTAAAAGATATGGAGCATGTTTCATTTTTCAAGATCCAGAGAAGGAACCATTGGATTTGGATGTTAATAAAAAACAAAAACAAAACACTTCTCACACTTCTTACACCACTGTTTGTGAAGCAAAATGGTGACGTGTGAGGATGGTGGACTTGTGGCTTGGACCACCAGCCTGTTTTTCCCTAGTTTATTGGGACTCATTCAAGAATTCTTTTTTGGTCTGTAGCATGGTGTGTGTATTATGTATCTCTGGCGGGCTGTGTGTGGATTTTTTTTTCTCACCCGGCTAACATGTTTGGCGTTCCTGTGGTAGATGGTGGAGCCCAGAGGTTGATTTTCTATGCTGGTGGTGTCTGTGATGAGGTGTAGCCATGGTGATGCTTCCCTTTGGTGTACTTTCCTCCTCTGTTTTGAACCTGGGAGTCAACCATTTTCATAGGCTCAATCTTCACCCAATGTTGGTATGTGTCTTTTATTAAGCTGGACTGGTTTGTTCTATTAGCTTGAGTTGACCCTCATTGAGGAAGATGGAAGTGAGAGCAAAAGTGGGATCGAGATCTTGGAAATTGGCAGATCTAGTGAATTAAGTGGATGGTTGGCTGGAATGAGTGGCAGACAAAGGAGGAAGGTGCTAAGAAGGATGACAGGGAAGTGGAAATAGGAGTCTGATGGCAATTGGACATGGTGGCGGGGACACATCAGTTTGCAAAGGATAGCTGGAAGGTTGTGATCCATGCTCCATCGCTGTATATGGGGTTGTATTGAGAGGTGACTTTGGACTGACAGAAACTGGTTTGTTAGGACGTATCTTGAACAATGTGAAGTTTCTTGAGATGGACTGTATGGAACAAACCAGGTGGGAAAAGTGTAATGTGATCCCTGGAGTGATTTTGGATGGAGTTTGACAAGAGGAATAAGACATGAGGATAAGATGGACACAGGGTTGAGAAAATGGAAGAGGGAAGACAGAAGTTGTAAGGAAGAAGGATTGAGGTGAAAAAAGATTGTTGGGAAAAGGACAGTTTGTGAACAAGTGATTGAGGTGACTGACCACGTTGAGATTGCGGTTAGAGAATTTAGGGATACTGCATAAGAGATAGGAAAGTAATTAAATAGTGTTGGCTCCCACTCCTGTTGTTATATTTCCAGCTGCCAGGTAACATTGGGCAATAAGCAGGGAATAATAACAGTTGGTTCTGTAAATATGTCTGGACTAATTTACTAATTATGATGATTTATGGGTTTGTTTTGATTAATTCTCTTTTGGCTAAGGGCCCGGGTTTAGTTGACTTGATGGTTCTATTATGAAATTTGAAGTTTAGTAGATTTTTAGCCTTATTTTGTGAATGTATAGTTAAATTTTTTATATTTATATTTATAATTAGTTAAGTCTTTAATTTTAGTTAGTTATTTAATTGTTTTCTTGTCTGATATAATATATTGTAATTTGCCTAGAATCCTTAGTTGCTTGTGTTATTAGTTCATAATTGTGATTTTTTTCCCTTCCCTGCCCCCCCTCTCCCCCGGGTGGTATATTTGAAGACCAGGGGAGTTTCTTCTTATAAAGCTTTCTTGTCCCAGGGTGGGAGATAACAAGATCTCATTGATGTGGTGCAGAGGGAAATATGATGTTCAAAGGCCAGTTGGTCATTTAGAAGAACCTGCTGGGATGGATGTTTAGCCTAGGGATTGGAGGCACAGTTTTATGATGGTTCTGTTCCTCAGTGAGCAGACCAAGATAATTCAACTTGGGGAGTTTGTGGGGGTTACACAGAGTCATATCTGTATTGTTGTTTAACATCTATATGATGTTGGGAGCTCATCTAGATGTTTGTTGTTTGATGTCACCGATATGTGGATGATACCCAACTTAATCTCCCCTTTTTAACCTCTACAGTGAATGGGATCCAGTGCTTTGATGACTGCCTTGCTTTAGTGTAAGGGACCAAAGATAATGAAACAGCCGAAGGATTGGCTTAACACAGGTTTATTGCATGATGATCCGGAGGAACATGTGGTAATGGCGGATGAGTAGCTCAATATATACAGCTGGCTATACATTTGAATGTGGCTCGTCGACAGACTATTGGTTGCTGCCTGCGTGACGTCGTAGAAGGTCACGCCCTTCTTGACCAGGTGAAGAGGTGGCGGGGAATCTTCCCGCGCTGCTGAACCAGGTGAATCTGAGCCATGAGAGCTGGACGCTCGCTATTGCCATCTAATGGCCGCTAGCTCGCGTCCCCTTATTAGGTTTACATTGATACAGCTGATGGTTATAATGTTGCACACAGAAAGGTTACATTGTTAACACATGGCAAAGGTACATTGTTAAAGGCACAGCTTTACAGAACACAACATCCCTCCCCCCTAGGATGAGACGAAGTCTCTCAGCCAAGATGGCTTGTTGCATGTGCATTTGGGCCGTGAAGAGGGCTGACCCCCCCGGGGGCGCTACTGCTTCTTTGTTCCCCGGTCCCTTGTCCTGAAATGGGAGAGGGAGACTTGTTAGTGGCTTGCCGTGGTCTGGCGGCCTTAGGGGAAGGGAAAAACTCCATTGTGGGCAGACCGGGGGCAATCGGGGCTAACGAAAAACCCCTCTTCTCGCTTGGACGGGTGGGGGACCACTCCGAAACCCCCCCCCCCCGGTTCTGAAAATCAAAATCTAACTTAGTAGGGGCATCCGCATTTGTGGGGACATTCGGCGAGATATGTATGGGGTCGGGTTCCTCCCCCCCCTCAGAAAGATCCCCTAGGATATCTACGAGAACATCCTCCTCCCCCCTTGGTGGGGGCCCGCGGTCCCCTTTTCCTCCCCCTTGGGCTGAACGGGTGGGGGAGAACCCTAACGCTGATTTTTTCTCTGCTAGGTCTGTGCCCTGCTCATCGGAGACCCTGCGTCGGAGCTGGTCCGCGTGCCGCCTCCACAGGAGCCCTGTGCTGGTTTCCACGCGGTACGACACGGGGCCGGTTTGCTCCACAACTACACCCAGTACCCAGGCTGGGCCCGAGGTGGCGTAATTCCTGCAATGCACGGGGGCGCCTACACTGAAACTCTTTGTGGCCTCCAGCCCGATGTTCCTTCCTTTGTCCTCTACCCTCGTGGGGTCTAGCCTAGTAAGGATGGTGGTCAGTTTCCTACGCATTAAGAGCTCTGCGGGGGAGTATCCTGACGCCAATGGGGTCACCCTGTACCCTAGCAGAAACTGACACACTTGTAGGTTCAGATCCCCAGGGCCCATGCGCCACAACGCGTCCTTCGTGGTGCGGACGAGGCGCTCTACTTGGCCATTGGTGGCCGGGTGAAACGGGGCGGAGGTGATATGCCGAACGGCATTAATCTCCATGAATGCCCTAAACTCGGAGGACGTGAAACAACTAGCGTTGTCGCTAATTAATGTGTCGGGTATGCCGAACGTGGAAAAGAGCCTCCGCAAATGCCTAATGGTCTGGGCCGAGGAGGTGCTCGTGACTGGGATAACCTCCAACCATTTGGAGAAGGCGTCCACTACAAGAAGGAACAGGGTGCCTCTGAACGGGCCCGCGAAATCAACGTGCACCCGGGACCACGGCCCCTTAGCCGCGTCCCATTCTCTGTGAGGAAGGCGGGCCTCCTCTGGTCTGGAGCATTGGCAACTTTCACAAGTGCCGACCATGTGCTCGATGTCGCCATCTAGCTGGGGCCACCAGAAGTAACTCCGGGCCAGCGCCTTGGATCGCACGATGCTGGGGTGGCTGACGTGCAGCAGTTTGAGCACCCGCGGCCGAAGGGAAGTGGGAATCACCACCCGCTGCCCCCACAAGAGGCACCCCCTCTCTAGGGACAGTTCTAGCTTTTTTCTGAAAAATGGGGCGAACTCCTCCGCTGGGGAGGACGCCGGCCACCCTTTCTGCACCCAGGAGCTAACTGCCGCTAACGTCTTGTCCTTCTCTGTCGCTTTGGCAATGTCGGCGGGCATTACGGGGGGCAAATCCAGCACCTCTATCATAAGAACCTGATGGTCCCGCTCCCCCTTGCTCACCTGGCTGGGCGTTAGGGGGAGGGGAGACCTTGATAGAGCGTCCGCATGGCTGATCTCTTTGCCGGGCCGGTAGACCAACGCGTGCTGATACGCATTGAGAAAAATGGCCCACCTGAGCATCCTCGGGGACAGGATCTGTGGGGTGGGCTTATCTGCGGTAAAGATGCCTAGCAGGGGCTTGTGGTCTGTTACAATTGTGAAGGGGCGGCCGTAGAGAAAATCGTGAAATTTTTTCGTCCCCGCGACTATTGCTAGTGCCTCCCTGTTTGTCTGTGCGTAGTTTCTCTCCGCTTGGGACAGGGACCTGGAGTAAAATGCTATCGGGGCCTCCCTTCCGTTTTCCAACACATGGCACAGCACCGCCCCCACCCCCACTGGAGATGCATCACAGGTCAGAACTACTGGGCGTTTGGGGTTGAAGTGGGTCAGTATGGCGTCGGACGCCAGGAGGCTTTTTAGCTCGCTAAATGCCCTTTCTTGGTCCTCGCCCCACTTCCATGCCTGGTCTTTCTTTAGCAGTTTGTGTAGCGGTTCAGCCACCGCTGCCTTCCGGGGGAGGAAAGAGTGGTAAAAGTTGAGCAGCCCTAGGAACGACTGCAGCTCGGGCTTGGAGGTGGGGCGGGGGGCTTTCTTAATGGCTGCCACCTTGGACTTGGATGGTTTTATTCCCTCAGGAGTCACACAAAACCATAGGAACTCAACCTCGGTTGCGAAGAAGACGCATTTGTCCTTTCGCAGTCTCAGCCCCGCTTTTTCGAATATTGTCAGGACCTTCCCCAACCTCTTGGCCAATTCAACCCGACTCCCCCCCGTTATTAACACGTCATCAAAATAAGGCAACACCCCCTCCAGTCCCTTCAGGAGGCGTTCCACGAGTGATTGGAAAATTCCAGGCGCCGAATTCACGCCGAACTGGAGGCGCATCACCTGGAACGCCCCCTTATGGGTGACTATGGTCTGCGCAGCAGCTGCGGCAGGGGACACCGTAAGCTGCTGGTAGGCCTGTGCAAAGTCGAGCTTAGCGAAACACTTTCCCCCGTGTAACCTGGCCAGCAGATGGCTGACTACCGGCACCGGATATGCATTCGGGCGGATCGCCTTGTTGATGGTGCACTTGTAGTCGGCGCATATGCAGACCTCCCCATTGGCCTTTAGTGCGGTTACAATTGGAGTTTCCCACTCCGCGGAATCAACAGGCACAAGGATTCCCTGGCCCACCAATTTTTCCAGTTCCGCCTCTATCTTGTCCTTAAGTGCGAACGGCACCCGGCGTGGTTTAAGACGAATTGGGCGGACCTCCGGGTCTAGGTCGAATGTCACTGGGGGCCCCTTGAATTTCCCCAGTCCTTTTTTGAAAACTTCGGGGTGCGCCTCGCACACCTCCAGAATTGGATCAGTCCCAACGGCGTGCATCCCAACGGCGTGCACCCCCCCAATAAACAAGCCCAGGGGCTGGAACCATTGAGTCCCGAGGAGGCTGCAATCTCCCCCTTTGAGCACGACTAGGGGCAGGGACGCGGCGTGCTTCTTGAATTTAACCTGAAATTCTCCAACCCCCAACACTGGAATGCTGTTCCCTTGCACGTCCCGTAGTGTGGACCTCAATGCTTTGAGCTTGGGTCGCTTATGGGGGGCAATTCCCAAAAACTCCCTCTGGGAAATGATTGAATATGAGGACCCCGAGTCAATTTCCATCCTAATGGGAACCCCTTGGACTAGTACCTCAACAAAATAGCGGGGGTGTCCTGCAGACACGCTGAACACTGGGGCGTCGTCCTCGCTGCCGTCGGAGATGCGGCCCATGCCGTCCTGCTTCCGCGTGGCCTGGGCGCCGTCCTTGGGTCTCGTTGAGCGGTCTTGTCCCGCGGAACGGTCTGCGGAGCTCCTCCGGGTCTCGCGCTTCTTCCTGCACACCTTGGCGATGTGCCCGCGGCGGCCGCAGTTGTGGCACTCGGCCTTCCGGAACGGGCACTTTACGCGGTCGTGGGCCGCTCCACAGCCGTCGCATCGCCGGCTCTCCTTCCGGACCCTCCGGACGTCCTTGTCGTCGCTGCTCTCTGTGGACGACCTCGAAGTTTGCCGGGCCGCCTGTACCGGAACCTCTGCCTTGCTCGACTTCGGCCGCCAGTCCTGGAGTTCTTGGACCCCGGCCTTTGTAGCTTCTGCGGCCTGGGCCGCTCTGACGACCTCCTGCAACGTGGGAGGCGGCTCTTGGTTCATTAATGTGCGCTGGGTTTCGGCGTCATTCAGGCCGCACAGCACACAGTCCCGGAGGGTGATTTCGGCAGTCTCCCATTTGCACGGGCCGGCCGCCAGCCGCAGGGCCGCCACGAATGCGGCGACCGTCTCCCCGGGCGCTTGGACTCGCCTCCAGAACGCACTCCGAGCGGGAAACATCGCCGTGGCGGGCCGGACGTGCTCACGCAGCATCTGCATGAGTTCCTTGGCCTTGAATTCGCTCACCCTCCTCGGTGCAATCAGGTCCACCAAGGTCCTTTTGGTTTCTTGTCTGAGCATCCTGGTGAAGATGGCCCTTTTCTTCGCCTCTTCCGTGACTTCGGACTCGATCAGTGCGGCCTGGAAGTCCATCTCGAAGATCTCCCAGTCGCCCGGTTTCCTGATTTCGAAACCGGCGCATGTCTTGGTCCCGTGGGCTGCCATATCCAACCTTCGTCGCCAATTTAGTGTAAGGGACCGAAGACAATGAAACAGCCGAAGGGTTGGCTTAACACAGGTTTATTGCATGATGATCCGGAGGAACATGTGGTAATGGCGGATGAGTAGCTCAATATATACAGCTGGCTATACATTTGAATGTGGCTCGTCGACAGACTATTGGTTGCTGCCTGCGTGACGTCGTAGAAGGTCACGCCCTTCTTGACCAGGTGAAGAGGTGGCGGGGAATCTTCCCGCGCTGCTGAACCAGGTGAATCTGAGCCATGAGAGCTGGACGCTCGCTATTGCCATCTAGTGGCCGCTAGCTCGCGTCCCCTTATTAGGTTTACATTGATACAGCTGATGGTTATAATGTTGCACACAGAAAGGTTACATTGTTAACACATGGCAAAGGTACATTGTTAAAGGCACAGATTTACAGAACACAACACTTGCCTTGATAATGGAATGGATGAAAACAAACAAGCTGAAGGGAACATCTGCCTGATTAATTGGCCTGAGTCCCATTTTGAGTGAGGCAGCTCTTACCCTAGGGATTAGGTTTGCAGCTTGGGGGTCATCTTAAATCTGACACAGGCCCTTGATTTATAAACTGCAGCGGTCTGTAAGGCTGCCTGTTCCCAACTTCATCAAATTGTACAACTGCATCCCTGCTTGGACAGATGTTCCCTTACAACTCTAGTTCATTCATTGGTAATATCACAAATTGTCTACTGTAATGCTCTCTATGTGGAGCTGCCCTTCTCCCTGATATGAAAACTTCAATGGATCCAGAATGTAGCAGCCAGGCTGGTAAAGTGAACAAAGAAATTCAGGTATATTTCCCCAGCCTTAGCAAATCTGCACTGGTTTCCTGTTCCTTTCCTCATCTGACATAAGAAACTATCTTTAAAATGCAAAACCCTTATTGTCAGAATGTCTCTCCTACAGAAAGGCTACTTGTATCACTCATTAATCACAGTTGGTGCAGCTCCAGGTGCTGATACCAAGAATGCCAAGAAAAGTTACAACAAGGGGGAGAGCCTTTTTGGTGGTGGCACTCACATTGTGTAATTCTTTCCCAACAGAGCTGCACCATGCCCCATCCCTGCCCATATTTTTTTTAAAAAAAATTAGACTCTACTCTTTTAAGGTGTGTTTCAGGACATCCTCCCTAATGACATTTACTAGTTGAGTTTGAATTTAATGTATTGTTTGCCTCAGATATCACCAGTAGATATTGAGCTCATTGGGTTGTTGTTGTCTTGTTGTATTTGTAAAACTTTACAATATAGTACACTGCCCAGAGTGGGAAAACTACTCAGATAGGTGGTATAAATGAATGAATGAAACATAATACCTTATTTAAATTACAGTGCAAAAAACTAGGACCTCATTACAATCTGGTTTAGCAAAATTTAAGAACCAAAAATGTTCATATAAAATGTATGAGATTATCCTTCCACTTTATTAGAACAGGTTAAATCCTCGTTTTCCACATATACAGAGAGAGAGAGTAAAAATAACTGGCAATTAAATAATTTCAAGCAAAAACAGTAGGCTTGACAATCAAATAATAGATAAAGGTATACTAATACTAATGATACTTTGTTGTAAAACCTAGTTATAATGTTCTTTCCTACTGGAGGTTCATTTGATTCTGTACATCTCAGCCTGTCGTGATCCAAGTGATGTAGTCGAAGTCCTAACCAGGTGCCTGGAGGCTGTAAGGATCTGGATGGGGGACAACAGATTACAGCTGAAAGACTGAGTGGCTGTGGGTTGAGGGGCCCATGTTATCCAGGGAGTTACAACCTTTGGTTCTGGATGCGCCTTTTCCCCCACAGACAGTCCTGGTGCATAATCTGGGGGTCCTCCTGGACTCACGACTCTTGCTCGAAGAACAGGTGGCAGTCATGGCCAGGAGGGCTTTTGCACAACTTCACATGAGCCGCCAGTTATGCCCACTCCTTGCTCACGATCACACATGCTCTGGTCACCTCCAGACTAGATTATTGTAATGCACTCTACATGGAGCTGCCCTTGATGACCATTTGGAGGCTGCAACTGGTGCAGAATGCAGCTGCCTGTGTGGTGTTGGGGTGTGGGCATTATGCACATGCCTCACCCCTGCTGCTAGAGCTGCATTGGCTGCCAGTATGCCTCTGGGTGCAATTCATGGTGCTAGTAATGACCTTTAAAGCCCTACATGGTAGTGGACTAGGGTATTTAAGGGACCACATCACCCCAAGGACATCAGCCCATCTCACCAGAGCAGATCAGAGGGGTTTCCTAAAGGTTCCATCTGCCAGAGAGGCTCATCTCTCTGGCACTAGAAGGAGAGCTTTCCCCATATCTGCTCTGGTCCTGTAGAACCTCTTGCCGGCTGAGTTGCACCCTCAGGCAGAGCTATTGCAATTTAGAAGAGGGCTAAAAACATGGTTAGCACAGCAGGTATGAAGCGCTGCTGATGGGGCTGCAGCCTCCCATAGGCTTATATGAAGGCTGTCTGGGTTGTTTTAGCTTTTTTAGTCTAGTTTTAGTCTCAGTCTAAATGGTGGTATTATAGGTAGAGTATTTTTAAAGGTTTTAATGACTTTAAGATTAGGATTTTTATGATTTTACCACTATGGTGATATTTTATGCTGGAATCTGTAATGTTTGTTGAGGGCCACCTGGAGTGCTCCGGCAAGGGGTGGCAATACATATCAAATAAATAAATAAATAAATAAATAAATAAATAAAGAAATAAAGAAATAAAGAAATAAAGAAAAAAAGAAAAAAAGAAAGAAAGAAAGAAAGAAAGACTGAGAAGTAGTTTATCATTCTCTTTTTCTTAGGACATTTCTGATACTGAGAATGCACATTGCAGACTCCAGCTCTTAATGTATGGCTGTACAGCCAAGTACCAAAGTCATAGAACTATGTTCGTCATTTGGTCTCCTGGTCTAAGATGAGGTTTATAAATTTTCCTAAACCATGCCTAGACCTAACATCCTTGTAAACGTTCCTCCCTTCCCATTAAAGATGTTTGCATTCTCAGTACAGAGATCTAAAAGATACTTGATAACCACTTTCTGTCATAAGGGTAAAGGTTGCCCATGGTCAAAAGCCAGTCATAGTTGACTCCAGGGTTTGGTGCACATCTCCGTTTATAGCCAAAAAGCAGTGTTGTCTGAATCTGGCAGGCATGTGGCTGGCATGACTAGACACCAGAGTGCACAGGATGCTATTTCAACTGAAGTGGTGCCTATTTATCTATTTGCAATTCCTTGCTTTTGATCTGCTAGGTTGGAAAGAGCTGGGACAGAGACAGGCGCTCACTCCATCACTCACTCCATCATGCAGCTCTCATGTCGCAAACTGCTGACCTGGCAACCTTCCAGTTGTCAAGTTCTTAAACACTAAGCTACTGCTTGGCAGAGTTCTTCTACTTAATTTAATTTAATTAATATTGATGCTTACTCTGCCAGATTCTTAATGAAGTGTTCGAGGTATCTGACTCATCCACACTTATCTTTTTTTAAAGTTCATAAGTGAGGTTGATCGTAAACACTTGGAATCTTTCAGCATCGGCAGGACTTCCAATGTTGTGCAAGAAATCGCTCTTTGCTGTGCATTAGCATGCAGTTCTGTGCCTTGCTATCAGAGCTTCTGGTCTAACAGGGACACTGAATTAAGAGTAGTAATGTTGGTACTCAGAGCTGCATTGTGCATAACTTGGGACCGTAATGCATAGAAGTTTATTATACTAGTCACAGTCTGTATCTGAGCATCCTGTTAGGAGAGCGAAAAGGTATTGTGAATGTGATTTGAAGGGATTTAAAAAGCCATGCATAGAATATAGATATAGTTCTTATGGTGCTGTCATAAAGTATGTTACAATAATCACAGCAGAAGATGTAAAACAAATTTATTTATTCACCACTGATCTGGTCCATTTCCCTTGTTATGTCAGTGTAACAGTAAATTAAGAAAATTAAGAAATTACCAAAGCTATTATCAGTTTCATAGTGAGTTGTTGGACTTTGAATGTAGCTTACAATGTCTATGGTGATTTTTTCCCCCAACTGAGGCAATTATAAAGCTTAAGTTACACCATTGCAGGCGCACCCCCCCAAAGAAAGACTCAGACACCGGTATATGGATAAAGGCATTGGGCCACTTTTATTGAATAATGCCCTAGTCCGAATTATAACTTTCAATTGGTGTATTCATCCAATTGTAATTCTTAAGGCAAGCAGGCCGCAGTAACACTGGAAAGGTTCCTCCCAAAATTGCCAATGGCAATTGGCTACAATGTATCCATTTGTATCAATTTGTTTGTTGACACAAACAAATTGTTGACTGGAGTCAATAAACTATCTGCTGACCCCACCCTATGACGTGTATCCGTCAAATCATGGGGTGATGCATGCTGAAAAGCTCCTGCCATCACCCCTTGCCTGGTTCGTCGTTGACCGATCAAAGCTATTACACCTGTACCTGTCTAAGTGTTGGCCAGTCAATTGCGAACCTGCCGGATACCTATGGGTCATAAATCTTTACCTTACCAGTGCTACTCGCCTAAAGTGACCAAAGTCAAGAACAAAAACCCCATTTGCTCAAACACTAGCAACAGTGTGGGATGGGCAAAAAAGCCAGAAACCAGGGGCCAATTGTGGTTCAGGCCAAAAATTCCCACCCGGCCCCGAAGCGACCAAAATATCACACTGTTCACTAGGGAGGGGGTGGAGGGAAAAACTTCTCCTCTCCGTCGCTATTTCTAAAATGGCAGCTCGTCTGCCTTGTGGCCACCCCTTTTATAGAGGGGTGGCCACGCCCCCTAACTTACCAGGATGTCTGAGTCCGGGTGGGGGGGCCCCCACAAAGAGCGCAGCAGCCATTTTGGCACGGCACTTTCATTGCAGATGCACCCCCCAAAGAAAGACTCAGACACCGGTATATGGATAAAGGCATTGGGCCACTTTTATTGAATAATGCCCTAGTCCAAATTATAACTTTCAATTGGTGTATTCATCCAATTGTAATTCTTAAGGCAAGCAGGCCGCAGTAACACTGGTAAGGTTCCTCCCAAAATTGCCAATGGCAATTGGCTACAATGTATCCATTTGTATCAATTTGTTTGTTGACACAAACAAATTGTTGACCGGAGTCAATAAAATATCTACTGACCCCACTCTCTCACGTGTATCCGTCAAATCATGGGGTGATGCATGCTGAAAAGCTCCTGCCATCACCCCTTGCCTGGTTCGTCATTGACTGGTCAAAGCTATTACACCTGTACCTGTCTAAGTGTTGGCCAGTCAATTGCGAACCTGCCGGATACCTATGGGTCATAAATATTTACCTTACCAGTGCTACCCGCCACATGGGGAGGCTTCTATGAAGACTCACCGCCCCCCCCCCCCCCCCAGACCGTCAGCTCGGTCAACAGGCCTGCTTGCAAAACCTCCAGAAAGAGGTTCATACCTCTAGCCGACAGGTGGACCCCATCCCCTGCATAAAGGTCATAATTTTGTAAACTAATGGTGGGGTGTTGGATGACCATCCCCAAACCCTTGTCTGCCAAGAACCGGGCAACAGCCCTGTTCACCAAGCGGCGAGCGCGGTCAAGGGCATGGAGGTCAATACCTCCCCTGTATGAATGACGCGGTACGATGTCCGACCATAGCAGCCTAGTGGACGGCCACACATAATGCAAATAAGCTAGGTCACTGCAAATCGTGAATTTTAAGGAAAGGCCACTGACCTGGGCGAGGTCATTGCCCCCGAGGTGCAGTACAAGGACATCTGGCGGTTCAGCATCCCTGATGGAAAACAGGAATGGCAACAGTTCCCGCCATCTCATTCCGCGCTTACCGTACCAACGTATGCGTGCGGTTGCACGCAGTCCAAGCTGTGGTCCCCACTCTGTCGCCGCAGCATACTGTGCTGACCAGTGCACGTAACTGTGGCCCACCAGCCATACTGCCACCGGTGTGCGGGGACACACAGGGTCTGTAAAAGAAGAAAAGAGAACAATGACCTAACTGGTACTCACGCTTGAAGAGGGTGAATATATAATGCAAAACGCATGGATCCCCATCTTCCCATCCGGCGTATATCAGCCTCAGAGTACCCAAATGCTGCAGCAGTAGATGCAGCACCTATCCTAAATGAATGGGTGCCGTAACGAGCCCCGGGGAGGCCAACACTGGATAGTGCCATACCGGTCACCTTCCAAAATTGAAATTTAGTAAGGGGAGACCCATCCTGGTGGCAGAAAAACGGGCCAGGGTGCGCGCCACGCACTGCTAAGAACTCCTGTAGGGCACCAACTGGACAGATGTCTGCAATGGAACATCGTAGCAGTCTAACTCCACTGCCTACGCCGTGCTGATCAACCTTTGAGGACCGTATCCACAACTGAGCCCACTCATTAGTGACATAGACATTGTCGAGTTCCAGTGCCCTACGAGTCGCATCCGCCTTAGACAGTAGTACCAACTCACTGATGCGGAGCGCTCCAAAGAAGGCCACCGTGGTAGCCACATGAAAAAGAGCCACCTCATACTTATCATAACACAGGTTATGCCAGCCTCGTGCAAGGTGGGTCAGTACCTCTGGTGAAATCGGGTGTTGAGTATCCGGGCGGCGGCCATTTTTCCGTGTCCACCCCTCCAAAACATGTCGTATGCGGAAATCATTCGCGGAGTCAGCAAAACCCCTCACCTTGGCCATAAATGCCAGTGCCGACAGCCTGGATGCTATAGTGCGAGGAGCCAAACCCTGACTGTATAAATAAACCATAAATTGTAAAACGTGGTCCACTGGAATGGGCCACACTTCGGGCAACTGGAGTTGGAAACAAAAGGATCTAAATTGAATAAAAGCATGTTGATACGCCTTACGCGTGCGAGGTGCCAAAGACATGCCGCTCGCCCAGTTCACCTCTCCTCGCCAAATGTCCAAATCTCGGCCGGGAGTGGCGAGGGGAATTCCTCTGCTTCCGGAGCTAAGGCACGGAACCGGGGGATCTGCAGGCGGGATAAAGCATCAGCAATATCATTATTAATGCCTGGTACATGTCTGGCCTTAAAAAGCACATTCAGGCATAGGCTTAGTAACACAAACTGATGGACCAACGCCATCACCCTGGGTAACTTAGACGTCTGAACGTTGACAATGTGCACTACCGCCACATTGCCACACCAAAATTGGACCACTGAGTCGGCCCACACCTCGCCCCATAGCATCAAAGCTCCCAGGATTGGAAGGAACTCAAGGAATGTAAGATCGCGGAGGCGATCCGTGCCCCACCATGCTGGAGGCCATTGGCCATAAGCCCACCTCCCCTCAAAATAAATCCCATATCCCAGGGAGCCGGAGGCATCCGACTGTACTTGGAATCTAGGGGAAACCAAAAGGTCGAATCTCCAGAAAGAGACCCCATTAAATTCCCGCAGGAATGTAAGCCAAACCAAAAGGTCAGCCCGCATGCCCCTGGTCAGTCGGACCCTGAGATGGCGCTTTAACAGGCCAGACATGGCATCACATAAGCGCCGGGCAAATGCTCTGCTGGGTGTCACCACCCTGCAGGCAAAGTTAAGATGGCCATGAAGTACCTGAAGCTCACGAAGGGACACTTTCCATCTGGCCAGCAAGGCCAAAATCATCGCGGAGATCCGGGTTACCTTCTCGATGGGTAACCTGGATGCCTGTGCGACAGTGTCAATTTCAATACCCAGAAATGTGAGCGTAGTGGATGGGCCCTCGGTCTTTTCGGGTGCTGAAGGGACACCCAGTTCCTGCATTAGCGTCTGAAATGTAGTGAGGAGACGCGTGCACGTGTCCGAGCCCCGTTCACCCCCGAACAAAAAGTCATCGAGGTAATGGGCTACAGACCGAGACCCAGGCCTGCGAACAAAGGCCCACTGAAGGAAAATGCTAAAACGTTCGAATGCTGAACATGAAATAGAGCAGCCAAAAGGCATGGCCTTGTCAACATAGAACTTCCCTCGGAATCTAAAGCCCAATAGCTCAAAGTCCCCCGGGTGCACTGGCAGTAATCGGAATGCCGATTTAATGTCACATTTTGCCAGAAGGGCACCCGGACCACAAGAGCACACCATCCATAGGGCTTGGTTAAATGAAGTATACCTGACCGAACAAAGGTCATCAGGAATAGCATCATTGACAGAGTAACCCGCTGGGTACGATAGATAGTGGATTAAACGAAAATCACCCGGGGTCTTTTTAGGTACTAGCCCCAGAGGGGAGACCTTCAGGTTAGGAAAAGGTGGTTCGGAAAAGGGGCCCGCTACCCTCCTAGCCGCTACTTCTTTGGCAATACTCAGGGCAGCTACCTCCTCCTTACCCTTCAGGGAAAGTGAATTGGGCCCATCTTGGGGTCCCCGCACCCCTTTGAACGGAATACGAAAGCCCCACTGGAAACCCTTCAGGAGGTACTTAGCGTCCTCCCTCCTTGGATAAGTTGAGAGCCATCGCTCCAACATATACACATTAACTGGTGAGGGGGCCTTTTGACTGGCCAGTTCCATCAGCAGAAGCTCTGCCTGCCCCTTGTCCACCTCTATGTCTGCCCCGTGACCCACCAGCCCGCGGGCACGCGAAGGCGGCATGGGGGCCAGCGCAAAAGTGACACTCGTGTTTATATCGGCACTGTCGCTTATTGCACATGCCATTAGCTGAGAAGCTCCAACACAGCAAGCGGGCTGGAACCCCCTGCCCCGCCGGCTGGCGGGGAGCCTGTGTTGGAGCAGTTCGCTGTACAGCATGGCCACAATGGTACCTATCCCCAGGCGCCGGACGCGTGGGGGTCATGTACAAGAGCCACAACTTTTGACAGGGCTCATCCCATCTCATCTCCGGGTGTAGGGGCACCCTCATTCTAAATTCATCATCGTAAGCCGACCACGATGGGCCAGGGAAATCCACCATCGCCCTGTAAATATTGTCCAAGTATTGGACCATAGGAATGGCCAGATTAGGCCGGGCCATAAGGTATACCGCCATATAAATAAGATATGCCGGCAACCAGTTGGCCCAGGTGTGCGGTGGCTAACGACGACGAGACAGTTCCTTGTCTCTGTCATCCTATCCCTCTCTCTGTTCCTTAGTGGGCTAACGGTTCAATAGGGAGAATATATCCACGTACTCCCCTCGCCAAATCTTCTCCCTCGTGACCTGGGACAAATGATCACAAAGGGGCAAGGAATAACCAGCCGTCGGCAAAGCCGTCACCGGCACATTATGTAGAGAGGGCATACGCAGCGGGACCTGGATAGGCCCTGCGATGCTCGACACTGCCCCAGGGGCGGAAACCCCCCGCCCTCAATGAGGTGCCATTTTGAAACCATGGGGCACTGGGATAGACTGGTAACTGATGCCCACTAGCCTTAACTTGACGAGGCCAGGGCCACAACCCCAGCACTGGAAGTTGGCTGTGATGTAGGTGCACTAATTTGAACCTGATACTCACTAGGTGCACCCCCGTGAGCTGCCCCCACTGGGGGTTCCGGCCCACGGCGGGCGTCGGAGCTCATGACCGGAATCGAGCTCTGGGGCCACACCTGATTACTCTCAGTCTGCAGATCTGGATGAACAGGGAGCTGCGAGACACCGGCAGGTGCAGGCCGGAGTGTCTCAAGCAGCTCAACCCAGCTGGCCGCCTGATGCAGCATGCCGGCCGTCGAAGTAGCCAGTGCAAACGAGGAGGCCCCGGCAGAAAGAGAAGCGCCCCCCCTCCACAGGAGTCTGTGGAATACCCAAGGATGCTTCCAGCACAGCTAAACGTGCTAGTAAAGCATCCACTGCTACAGAGCCCCCAGCATAAGGCGGGCCGGGTTGGCCGGAAGACCCACTAGGCAGTTGGAACGGCACACCGAAAGGAGAGCCAGGGCCAGAATAGGGCCATGCCCAAAACTCCGGCCCATGAGGGGCCGGAGGAGGAACGAATTGTGTGCCCGCACCAGGCCCTCCCCCGCTGCCCTGACCCATGGCCGGTAACGGCAGGCCGAGGGCCGTAGCCCCTGAGGGGCCAGCCTGTGGCTGGCCAGCCAAGCCTGGCTGCCAAGTGCCAGCCTGAATCGCCCCACTGGTATCGGTGGGCAAGGCTGGCATACTGCCCTGCCGTGGGGGCGCAGCTCTGGTCCTCCGACCCGATGGCTGTCCCCCGTCCTGCGCAGGGCCAGGAAAAGTCCTCCTCTTTGGCCGCGGCTTCGTCGCCGGTGCCTTCCGTTTGGGAGGCATATCTCCAAAGAAAAATTAGGATCCCTTTCCAGGGATCACAAACCTAGCGCCAAAAGCACGCAGTAGCCAAGCGAACCAAGGCTCTGCATATACCAATCCTCCTGTCCCAGCCGGGAAAGGATCGAGGCAAAACAGCCGAAGGCTAGAAAACAAACAGCGACGGAGAAAACTTCTCCTCTCCGTCGCTATTTCCAAAATGGCAGCTCGTCTGCCTCGTGGCCACCCCTTTTATAGAGGGGTGGCCACGCCCCCTAATTTACCCGGATGTCTGAGTCCGGGTGGGGGCCCCCCGCAAAGAGCGTGGTGGCCATTTTGGCGCCGCACTTTCATTTTTGTAGTTATAGCAGATAATTTTGGCCAATGGCTAGTCAATAATGCTAACATTTCAATTCAGTCTTTGGTAAATCTATGTCCTTAGCATGCCACTCCTTTGTGAAAGCAAAAATTCATTGCATCTGTGTTTCAAAAGTAAGAGCCTATCCATTATTCACTAAACAACAAACAGCAATAGACAAGGTAATTACTCTATCTGTTGCTAGGATGTTTACATATTCAACAATGTGAAAGTTCATTGCTTGTATTAATAAAGCTGTTGTCATGTTGAGAGTTTGTTACCAGAATTAGTAATATGGTTGCCATCTTCAGTACTCAATTTCATTTTTCTATCCACCCCCATAACCCTGTACACTGTTCATATAAACCAAAATAATTTGCTCCATGTATTAGAAGTAGATTGTAATCTAAGAAAGCTCTCACTGAAACAATCTTAGTCTTAAGGCTGTTACAATACTTTGATTTTCTCATTATTTGGTTTGGTTTATCAACATGACTTGCTATAATAATAATAATAATAATAATAATAATAATAATAATAATAATAATAATAATAATAATAATAATAATAATAATAATAATAATAATAATAATAATAATAATAATAATAATAATAATAATAATAATAATAATAATAATAATAATAATAATAATAATAATAATAATAATAATAATAATAATAATAATCTAAAATTGTACAAGAGAATTTCAAAACAAATTTAAAATTTAACATGTAATTTGACCTAATTGAGATTTGCATCCATTAAGTATGAATACAGCAAATGTTATTGCTTGTTGGGAAATTCATTTTGATAATCTCAGAACAGGTTATTTCAGATAGCACCTTTTAAATGTAAACAAATTGTATTCAGAAAGAAATATTACCTATTTTACAGTTATGTACATAATAATGACATTTAAGATTATTGATACTATGCAAGATGGATTTAACATATTATTAAATCTATATGACAAAAGTCATTTTAATACTTTATTAATCTGGTATACTTATTAAACATATTCTATTCTTGTGGATATTTCCTTCATTCTTTGTCTCAGCCTAGAAACCTAATTTAGCATTCATGGTATAGTCAGCATTCATTGTCAAAAATGATCCCTAAATTAAATTCCTAGTTGTTGTTGCTTTAAAAAAATCCATTTCCAGAACCTAACAAGTACAGAGTTTGAAGTATGTTCTTCTATTTAACAAATAAAATCTTTCTATTGCATGAAGACCAGAAAAAGTAGGGGAGGGAAAGGTGGGTGGGTGGGATTTACTGTGCAGTTTTTAAAAGATGGATTTTTAGTTACCTCACATTCTAAACTCTTTTAGGTGTCTTTACTCTTTCTAGCACCAACTGCAGTGACTTTCTCATTTGATGTGGGTAATGGACCAAAGGAAATCACAGTGCAGTCGCCCACTCCCTTAAATGATGATCAGTGGCACTATGTGAGGGCTGAAAGAAACATCAAAGAAGCATCACTACAAGTGGCTCAGCTCCCTCAAAGGATTCATACAGCTCCTGCTGATGGGCATATCCGTTTGCAGCTCAACAGCCAGCTCTTTGTTGGTAAGGTCACTCTTATATTAATGTCTCCTCATTCTGGCTGGATGTTGGGATGCCCATGTATGGTAGCTGTATATAAAGCTAGTTGTTTCTTTCTTCATAATGTTTTTACAGCTCTGTAGAAAGCCTAAGAATGTAGAAGAGTTTGGGCTCTTGACAGATGAACGAGGTGAAGCCTGTATGCCTGGCATGATTCCAGTGAATCAGATGGGCACTCAGGAGACACCATGAGTCATCTCTGCAGTACATCCAATATCCATTCATGTGAATAGAGTTGGAAATGCCTGCTGATTTGCCTCCTGAATTTAGCTGGTCTGGGCAGTAGCTGTAGAACAGGGGTGCCCAAACTTTTCAGACCATGGGCCAGTCACCGGAAGCGGAAGTAAAATGTGTCTTGCAATCTGTTTTGCAACAGGATGAGATAGATTTTAAGCTGCTATTTTCTCTGCTTAAACCAGGGGTACCCAAACAAATGGCCGCAGGCCAGATCCTGCCCCCAATGCCAATTTGTCTGACCCACACTGCCCTCGTCTCTCCCGGAAGCAGAAGTAAAATGCACCTGCATGGCCACGTTTCACTTCCGCTTCCAGGAGTGACAAAGTTGGTGTGGGCCGGATGAATTGGCATTAGGGGCTGGATCTGGCCCACAGGCTGTAGTTTGGGGACTCCTGATGCAGAAGGTATAGCACTCCCCAAGGGCAAGGGGATTTTATTTATTCACCACTGATCTGGTCCATTTCCCTTGTTATGTCAGTGTAACAGTAAACTAAGAAAATTAAGAAATTACCAAAGCTATTATCAGTTTCATAGTGAGTTGTTGGACTTTGAATGTAGCTTACATTCTGGAGTGGGGACAAGGAGTTTCCTGCTCCGGTATCAGGTTTAGGACTACCACCCTCTCTGCAGGTCAGGGGATTAAATTAATTAATTAATGTCTCCAGATGCCTTTCACCACAAATCTGTCTGTTGCCTCTTTATTTTATGGGTGGGTAGGTGTGAGGTGATGGATATTTCCAGCTGTTACCAAGTTTCTTCTTCGGTGATGATGTTTCCTCTGAGCTACACTCCTGAGGAAATAAACTTGCAATTTAAGCCCATGTTTACCTTGTGATGGCAAAACAACACAAATTGGCATACAAATAGGAAAAATGTTATATGACAAACAGACCTCTTCTACCACATAAGGGAGCACTACCTTTAAATACCACCTAAGGGTATTGTTTAATTTGAGTCCTAGAAAAATGGCTCATTCTTTGGAGTAGATTTTTGGCAGTACAGCAGGCTATGAAGTGGAGATGAAATGAAGAGTATTCCATTGTCATTAAATTATGATTTCTTAAATTCAGTATTTGGTGATTAAGTAGTTATTACTTAACAGAGTTTTAAATGTTCACATACCTCAAGGGCACATTATGAAAACCATAGGAGGGAGTGATAATTAATAGATAAGTGTTCTAGCATTCATTTGTTTCTAACATTTATATAGTCCACTGCACTGGGATAATTCAGGTGATTACTTGTTACCTACTAGTGTACCAAAAACTTGTCTTTCATAAACAGCTTTCAGAACTTAGTATAATTACTTTACAAAACCCAAAGAAATATTCAAGCTATGAATTTGAACAGCAGTTATTTTGAAATAGTTTTGGCAGCACTCATATAATCATATGAACCCAGAACAGAATGTTTGAAAATCCAAATACTATTTTCAAACATTTACCTTAAATTATTTCCATTACAGGTGGGACAGCATCAAGACAGAAAGGATTTTTGGGGTGTATTCGTTCTCTGCACTTGAATGGAGCAGCCCTTGACCTGGAAGAAAGAGCTAAAATAACCCCTGGTGTAAAACCAGGTTGTCTTGGACATTGTAGCAGCTATGGTAACTTGTGTCACAATGGAGGAAAATGCATAGAGAAATACAATGGATTCTCTTGCGACTGCACTTTCTCTGCATACACGGGGCCATTCTGTAAGAAAGGCAAGCATGAATAGTAAATTTCTATGCACTTTTAATGTTCTTACATGTAAAAACTCAACTAGAGAAACCTATTAGCTTGCAAAATACATTTTAGAATGGTGTTTAATGTTGAGTAAAAATTATGAATGGCAACCCAATATCCTCATTAGCTAAGGAAGGAAGAGAAGTGCTTCTTGTATCATCAGCAGCATCATTCACTTCTCCCCTCAGCAAGACTACCTGCCTTATTTCTCTACCTCATTTGAATAGTTTCCCTACCTCACCTCCATCTTGCTCACCTCCCTCTTTCAGACCACATCTATCTGTTTCCCACTCCCTTAGACCTGCTGCTTTATATGTGTGTGTGTTTGGAATATATGAATAAAATTCCTTAAGATACATACAGTATATGTATATGTCCAAGTTATGCCCTAACCCCCCCCCCCCACATCACTCTACAGCAATTGTGAAAGTGGCCAATAGTTCTGTAGACCATAGAGAATGCTTGTTTGTTTGTTTTTAAGTGTGTCTTATAAAGGCAGTATACACTTCTTAAAAAAAACTGGTATATTTGATAATGTGGGACTGCAGTGGCTCAAGTGGTTAAGACACTGAACCCACTGACTGGAAGATCGGAATTCAATTCCTGAGTGCTGGAGGACAGAATGAGCTCCCGTCTCTGTCCCAGCTCCTGCCAACCGCAGTTCAAAAGCAAGAAATTGCAAGTAGATAAATAGGGATCATTTCAGTGGGAAGGTAAACAACATTCCATGCACTCTGGTGTTGAGGCATGCCTGCCACTTGTCCATGGAAACGTCTGCAGAGATAGAGAATGCTGGCTCTTTGGCTAGAAGCAGAGATGAGCACTGAACCCTAGAGTCGGATACGACCAGCTTTCAATCAAGGGCCACCTTTACCTATACTGTATTTGATAATATGCAGAAGCAGGGTTCCTTCTGCAGCAATTCTACTTCTTATATAATGGCAGAGAAGGTTAAATGTTAGGCCTCAAACTCCAGTAAATAGTAAAGTGATTGGTATAAATGTTATGTGATTTCTGGATTCTACATGGGGTGCTATTAAGATCTCACTCTGACCATGCTACACAATGCAACTCTGATGCAAACCTTATAGCGCTCAGTGGACCTTATATATCCAGGTAACTGCATAAAGATTGCAGCCCGAGTTTATTTTTAAATTATCAGTCCTCTACTTCCACGTTCATTTACAAAGGCAAAATATAATTCTGAATTTCTTTCCTTTATGTATGGTATCCTAGTTTTGAACAAAATATATCACCATTCCCTACATTTACAGGTGGCCAGAAGAATCTAATAGGTGTACATTATTTTATTCTATTTTGAAAAGGGCAGTCGTTAAGAGTAAGGACTGGCCAAAAAGAAAAGAAAAACATTGTGAGTTATCAAAATGTGAGGTTTTAGGTTTATTCTGCTTACTACCTAATCAGCTGTCCACAAACAAGTTCTGTTTTATTTTCAGTGGAGAAAGAATGGCCTCTATAGGAAAAGTCTGTTTGCATACTTAGAGAAGACAAACTCTGTGATATTCATAGGTATACTCATACTGGGTCATCGTATGGCGAATTACAAAATTTTCTTTACTGTGATAATAATGTAGCTTAGGGTTTTAAGAAGAGATATGGCAAGCCTTGAGGTATGGGATAATCAACTGAACTTCAGACATTATTTTTCCTTCCAACGCTTTAAAAACATTTTACTGCCCATTCAATTTTGTTGTTGTTGTTCAGTCGCACAGTCGATTCCGACCCTTTGCGACCCCATGGACCATTTTCCTCCAGGCGCCTCTATCCTCCACCATTCTCCTCAGCCCACCAAGCTCTGTGCCCATTGTGTCCACAATACCATCTATCCATCTCATCTTTGGACGCCCCCTTCTTCTCTTTCCCTCCACCTTTCCCAGCATCAAGGCCTTCTCAAGTGAGTCCTCCCTTCTCATTTGATGTCCAAAGTACTTTAGCTTCATCTTCACTATTTGTCCCTCCAATGAACAGTCAGGATTGATTTCCTCCAGTATTGACCTATTTGTTCTCTTTGCTGTCCAAGGGACTCTCAGGACTCTCCTCCAACACTACATCTCAAATGCATCTATTCTTCTGCGCTCAGCCTTCCTAATGGTCCAGCTCTCACACCCATACATTACCACTGGGAATACCATTGCTTTGACTATGCGAATTTTTGTTTTCAAGGTGATGTCTCTGCTTTTCACTATATTCCCCAGGTTTCTCATTGCTTGTCTCCCCATAATCAGTCGTCTTTGTATTTCATGGCTACAGTCGCCATCTGCAGTGATCTTAGATCCCAGGAAAGTAAAATCTGTCACTGCTTCTACTTCTTCCCCATCTATTTTCCAGGGACTGATGGGACCTGTTGCCATTATCTTGGTTTTCTTGATATTGAGTCTCAAGCCAGCTTTTGCACTCTCCTCCTTCAATCCAATCAAGAGATTATTTAGGTCTTCCTCACTTTCTGCCATTAGGGTGGTATCGTCTGCATATCTCAAATTGTTGATGTTTCTCCCAGCAATTTTGATCCCATATTGTGATTCCTCCATCCCTGCATTGCACATTATGTGCTCTGTGTATAGATTGAATAAGCAGGGTGATAAAATGCAGCCTTGTCTTACTCCTTTTCCTATTCCAAACCACTCTGTTATTCCGTGTTCTGTCCTAACTGTTGCTTCTTGGTTCGTGTACAGATTTCTCATGAGGCATATGAGGTGTTCTGGTATTCCATTTCTTTAATTAGACTTGTTTCTGGTATTCTTTTGTTTTCTCCATGATCCAACGTATGTTGGCAATGTGGTCTCTAGTCCCCCTGCCTTTTCTGAAACTGGCCTGCACCTCTGGTAGTTCTCTCTCCACATGTTGCTGAAGTCTATCCTGTATTATCCTGAGCATCACCTTGCTGGCATGTGGGATGAGAGTAATTGTTCGGTAATTTGAGCATTCTTTGGCATTGCCTTTTTTGGGGATTGGAACGTATACTGATCTTTTCCAATCCTGTGGCCACTGTTTTGTTTTCCAAATTTGCTGGCATATTGAATCCATTATCTTTTAGGGCTTTGAGAAATTCAACTGGGATGCCATCATTTCCACTAGCTTTATTGTTTGCAGTGCTTTTTAGGGCTTTTCTGACTTCACTCTCCAGAATGTCTGGTTCAAGTTAAAATTTATCATTATTGTTATTATCAGGAGTGTTGAGGTCCTTTTTGTAGAGTTCCTTTGTGTACTCTTGCCATCTTTTTTTGATCTCTTCTGCTTCTGCTAACTCTTTTCCATCTTTGTCCCTTATCATGTTCATTTTTGCTTTAAATGTTCCCTTGATTTCCCCAATTTTTTTGAAAAGATCTCTAGTCCTGCCTCTTTTGTTGTTTTCCTGCATTTCTTTGCACTGTTTGTTCAGGTAGTTTTCCTTATCTCTCCTTGCTTTTTTTTGAAATTCTGTATTCAGGTGGTTGTATTTTTTCCTTTCTCCTTGGACTTTTGCATTCCTTCTTTCCTCTGCTATTTTAAGAGCCTCATCAGACAACCACTTTGCTTTCTTACGCTTCTTTTCTTTTGGTATGGTTTCTCTTGCTGCCTCCTGCATGATGTCCCGCGTCTCTGTCCATAATTCTTCTGGTACTCTGTCTATCAAGTACAGGACATTAAATCTGTTCATGACCTCCACCGTGTATTTTTTAGGGATGTTGTGTAGGTCATATCTGTCTGGTCTAATTGTTTTCCCCATTTTCTTTAGTCTAAGCCTGAATTTTGCGATCAGTAGGTTGTGATCTGAGCCACAATCTGCTCCAGGTCTTGTTTTTGCTGACTGAATGGAGGTTCTCCATCTTTGACTGCAGAGTATGTAATCAATCTGATTTCGATGCTAGCTATCTGGTGATGTCCATGTGTAAAGTCGCCTCTTGTGTTGCTGGAAGAGGGTGTTTGCTATGACTCGTGCATTCTCTTGGCAGAACTCTATCAGTCTTTGCCCTGCTTCATTCTGTGTTCCAAGACCGAACTTGCCTGTTATTCAATTTACTTTTTGATTTCCTACTTTGGCATTCCAATCTCCTAAAATAATGTGGACATCATTTCTTGGTGTCTGTTCTATGAGGTGTTGTAGGTCCTCATAGAACTGGTCAACTGTGGCTTCATCTGCACTAGTGGTTGGTGCATTCAATTTTACTGGAGGGTTAAGAATGTGCATGTATCTCTAACACTGACGATCTAATTTAATTTTCTTTGTAATTAGGTACAATAAAATATCTGCCCAGTTTTTAGTGTTATGCTTAATTTCTTCACACATACAGCAAATTCAGTTTTAGAAAACATAAGCTATCTCCTGTCTATCATATTTTTAGTTTAACATGATAATGGCAGAAAGAAAATTTTGCAGAAATTCTCAGAAAGGAGGGAAACCAGCATGATCACAAGCAGAAACATACAGTGATACCTCATACAACGTCCAAACTTGGTTCCACAAGTTTGGACTTTATACGGATTTGGACTTTGTATGAGGCATGCAAAATCCTAGCCACGATGCCTCATACAACGTCCAAATCCTTGCCACGATGCCTCGTACAATGTTGTTTCCATAGAGATACATTGTACTGTAACAGCACAGCAAAGCCAAGGAAACAGACAGGAAACTGACAGAACTTTAAGGAATCATTGTCTAAAGGCTAAATACATTACAAAAACACGTCAAACAACCCTGATTGTCCAAGAACCTGAAGAATGCTGCAAAAATTCCAGGAATGCTTCCAAAAATTCTGATAAAAAAATCAAAAAATCCAAAATCGCGCTCAAAACCACTCCTAAACACTCTTTGCCTCATGCAAAACCCACAAGAGCAATGCATGCATGTGTCCTGCCTTTTATACTGCCTAGGCACAATACAACCCAATGCCTCATACAAAGTCAAGTGACTTTGTATGAGGTAACTTTTTTCAAGAAATTAGGCAATGTTGTATGAATTCGATGTTGTACGAAGCGGACTTTGTATGAGGTATTACTGTATATAGAGAAAATCCCATCATCATTGAAATGCCACTATTGTTGGTAACTAATCTATTTATTCACAATCCATATGCTCAACACATGAAGTAGGATTTAGGAATGTGCCTGTGGTTCTTCCACAGTTTGTGCAACTTTGCTGAAAGATCTATAGAGAAGAGGTGGTGTATACAGCTCTACCTGACTAACTTCACACAGTCTGTTATCTTAAATCTTTCGGGTTCTGTAGGGTATATGCATATAAGGGTCCTTTTTGGAAATGTTATGTCAAACATGTGACTCTCAGGTGGGTGATGGAATTCATGTAATACCATGTAGTATACTACATCCATAAAGTAATCATGTGCTTACATTCTTTTAGAAAATACAATTAAAGAGCAGAAGAAATCACAGCATGTGTGTGTGTTTGCTTGCTGGCTTGCCAAACAATTCTAAAAGATGTACTTACACAGTGGTGTACTAAAAACCAAGCTGGAATGAATTCACAGCTACCTCATCATGAATTTATAAAGCTAGAAATTAGCAAGAAGGGGATTTTTCTATGGCCAACTCATGCTGTGCAGCTCCTAAGAAAAAGCCCTGAAATCATAGCTAATGTTCTTAACTACTATGCAGAACAATAGTGATTCTATTTTTTCCCCTTTCTCTTGGAAATGTAATTATAATATGAAAAGAAGGAATGACAGCTTTAGTTTATTTCTGGATGCTGTTAACAAAGCCAAAATTGTACATTGTTTCAGAGATCTCTGCATATTTTGGAGCTGGCTGTTCAGTGACCTACAACTTTCATGAAACGTTCAACTTGGCTAAAAACTCCAGTTCCCATGCTGCTTCTTTCCACCCTGATATGATACTCACTAGAGAAGTGATCACTTTTACCTTTCGAACTACACGGATTCCAAGCTTGCTTCTTTATGTAAGCTCTTTCTACAAAGAGTATATTTCCATTATTCTTTCCAAAAATGGTGAGTATGTGATTTAGGAAATGGCTGAATAACTATATACATGTATTTTATATTTACCCTTTCTTATGAATACTATTTATTAAAATTTTAACTAATATACTACTAGACAGTTCTTCCTTTGTTTTCTTTTATAATGACTTAGAGAGAGAGAGAGAGAAAGTCCAGTTCAATTGAAAGGAACATGAGAGAGGCTCCTTCTAAAGGAAATATTGATTTGATCTTAATTAGTAACTGTGTGGTGATATATGCATAAAATGTCTACAACAATGGTTCCTAACATGGGCCCCACACCCCACAGGGGGACTTCAATTCCCAGAGGCCTACGTAAGTACATTGATTTTGGGAATTGACTTAGGCTTCTGGGAATTGAAGTCAAGAAACCAAAGGTTGGGAATCACTGGTCTACAATCATCTTTCCCAGTTAAAAGAATCAGGCCAAATCTACCTGTCTTTCTGAATGAGTTTAGAACTACTGAATGAATGGTTGTCTGTTAAGTTGACAATTATGTACATCTCATAGATTTACTGGGCATTGTTTAATGGAAGAATAATGGATTTTGACCATGCTTTCTAGTTAGGCTTTAGACTTTGACTTAGATCCTCCCATGCTATGTAGCATATCAGGCAACAAGGGATCTCTAGTAGTTTTGGTCTTGGGCAAGTGCTTTGGCATCCTCCCATATCATTTTTAGGGTCTTCAAGTCTCTCATGACATGATGGTTCCTCACTATGCATTTTGAGGGCATCCTCATTGTTGTTCAGCATTAAGAGGGGTCCAACCCATTGCCACCTTAGGGATCCTGTTTTTCTCCATACGGAAAATATGGCCTGCCATTTTGAGTCTTCTTCGTGCAATGATGTTCCGTAATTTGCATGAGCCATTCCTTCCAAGTACCTCCTCACTGGTAATGTGGTCAAAATAGCAAATTCTTAAAATTCGGTGGTGGCACCTCTGCAGGAAGATGTCATGTCTCTTATTGATGCTTACTGATGCCTTCCAAGTCTTGCAAACATAGATGGCTATCAGTATCACTATGAAGGTAAACAAACAGTTTAATTTTAGCAATATAGATGATGAGGATTAGATCTTATTTATTCTCTGGAAGACTGCTGTTGCTTTTCCAAGACAGTATTTACCGTCCACCTATGCATCTCCATTTTGAGCAATCACACTGCTCAAATAAGTAAACTTCTACACTTTTTCTAGCTGCTATGACTCAAATATGATACTCCGGTTGTGGAGTTCACATGCAGTTAGGCTTTAGGGCTATTAAACTTCTGTGAGTTATCACTTGCTATAAGATGATTTGTACACCAACGTTATTGTTGGCTAAAACAAGTACAAGTATCATCAGTTGATGCTGCAGTAAATGCACCTACATATAAAATTAATCAGTCATTTCATTTGCTAGGGTTTACTACCTGTCTGACTCATATTTACGTATATTTAGTAGCCTTTTGAGATAGATCATATTGTAGAATCTTATTATTATTATTTTTAGTCATAGAGTGAAAATTATATTTCTAATCAATCTGAAGTGGTTTTCCTAGAATCTTTTATATATTCAAACACTATGGACCTGAGTTTAATATGAGAAAAAAGTTCAATTGCACTCTGTGGAATATCAAAGTACAAGCAAGATCCATCAAAGCCTATAACTCCAAAGTTAAAGGCTCCTATATCCAGTTTGCCATCCATTAGAAACTCAATGACCTTATGTCTTTATAGAGCCCTGTCATAGTGCTCTAATATACAAAAGGTACTTTTATGGCTTCAATCTTCAACATATACATTTTACTCATGAAAAGTGGTTATTGCATTCTTATACATAATAAAGAGTAACATTAGAGTATTGTGATTTTCTTTTGTTAGGTATCAGTCCTGTCATGTATGTTTATTTGTGCATATGTATGAAAGTGTGTGCTGTTAGATTAAGATTGTCCCTGAAGGATATTCAGAGAGCAAGTATTTTGAAGATGATTGTTTACATTTATATTTTCATGACTGATCATGCTTTTAAAACTCTCCAAGGCAAAAGAAGTTAGAAGACCCTCAACACAATGTACTGTTTTGCTCTCTATGTGCTAATGTTTGAAATTTCTCTGTGATTCTGCAATCCATTTCAAATATAGTTCTTGGAAACAAAAGCTATCTATATCTGACCTCATGCGACTAAAAGAGTTCCATTTTGTGCCCTAAAAACCTTGAGAATCCATGCAGTTATTGTTTTAGATTTGACAATCAGTTGTCATGGAACTATTTTAATCTGACAAATCTATCATTCTATTTGGTTTTTAAATGTTTATAATTTTAAAGTTTAATTTTTAGAGCTTTTTATTTTGAAACAAATATTTTTCCTATTATTTGGAAAGTTGTAATAATCACTGACCACAAACAATATAAATATAATATAATGTGCATGAATATACAGGATATCTTTAAAACGTGAGAATTACAGATACTAAAAAATGCATAATAGTGTTATGGCTTCAGTCCTCAACTGAACAGTTTCAGTTACTGTTCAGGGAATTTGGAGTAAAGTACAGTACTATTAAACTATGCTTTCCATCTGTTAAAAGTGAAAATTAACTTACCGGTTGTGATTTAATTTTGTAGAAAGAACTGTTACTTTTTCCTTATATTTTTCATCATTTTTAAAAATTACTGTATGTCTCCCTAGCATCTCTTCTTTCTCTTCTAGCTTCATTTAAAATGTTATTTTGAATAGATCAAATACTCTTCCACAATGGAAAAGGTAATTTGGCTATTACCTGTGTTAGTCTGTTGTTGCACAAGATAAATCAGACGCTTTTGGGCTTCTAGTTGGTCTTAAAGGTGCTAGGAGACTTTTTGGTTTCCCTTCCATGGTGATTTTTCAAATGTTCTTCTTTAAAAGTGAAACCACTATACTTTTCTTTTTGTGTATTCACCAGTCATGAAAGTGAAATTTCATTTCCCCTGTTCCTTCAGGAAGTTTACAGATTAGATACAAGCTTGATAGTCATCAGGCTCCTGACATCTTTAGCATCAATTTCAAAAGCATGGCTGACGGGCAGCTCCATCATGTCAAGATTAGCAGAGAAGAAGAAAAGCTGTTTGTGGAGGTAATGGAAAAAATAATTATCAAAGTAGACTGTTGTCAAAGAGGACAAGCCCCAAGGCAAGGCAAAATAAAAAAAACACAATATAACATGTGCCTTTGAATAAATTGCTCACTCTCCATCTGTGTGCATGTGGGTGAGTTGGGTGAGGATGGGGAATTACTCAAGGATGTAAAGCAAAACACAGCAGATTCTGTGCAGAAAAAATATTTAGCTAAGCAATGGTTTTGGTGTTCATCTTTTAATATTTTAAAAGGGCAAGTTCTCTTTCACACTTCAGTACAACGACAAAATCCTGTCAGCTTTCGAACAAATACAATCATGTCAGTTTTCTGACAAATATGACCATGGGTGAATACAATGGATAATTTATGCTGAACAAACATAAACAACTGGTTATGTAGAAGAATTATGAAGGTGATAGGACCTAAATATATCTGTTGTGGGTTTCCAAGGCAACCTAGAAGATTTTTTAAAAACTAGAAATAAATTTTAAAAATACTTAAAACTCTAACATTCTAGTGGTTCAAACTATTACATAAACACGATGAAACAGATTTTAAAAGCTTCGTAAATCTCTCCTCCTGTTGCCTTCTGATTGTGTGATTCTCACTGTAGGACTTTTCTCATGTCCTAACATTAAAAAACTTTGTTGCTTAGTTTTGTGATTTGAGGACTTAAGCAAGATCCTTTGATGTTTGGGTTGCCATTTGGGTCATATAAGTGCCATTTTACTTGCCAGCTTAGAAAGAAATCTCACACAATATTTTGGAGGGTTTGGAGCCTGCCAATATTATCAAAAATGAAAAGAAAGTGCTACAAAGAGGCGGCTATCTCATTTTGGTTTGTTTGTTTTTTTGTTTATGTAGAGAGCATAAATGCTTACATGGGTAAACACTACTCCTTAACTGATTGAAAATAAGCTGACTTGATTCCCTCCACACCAATGAGTTTCCATGGCTGAGTAGGATTCGAACCTAGTTTTCCTCAGTTCTAGTCCATCACTCTGTCTACTACACTACACTGGGTACTGGACAGGGGTTATTTCAGATTAAAAATGCATTTGATTTCAAAATGTATTAGTCATATAAACTGGATAAAAATCTTTCTAAGTTAATAAAAGGTAAAGGTAAAGGTCACCCTTGCTTGAAAGCCAGTCATATCCGACTCTATAGTTCAGTGCTCATCCCTGTTTATAGCCGAAGAGACAGCGCTGTCTACATTTGCAGATCTTTCCGTGGACATGTGCAGGCATGCCTAGGCACCAAAGTGCATAGAACACTGTTTACCTTCCCACCAAAGAGGTACCTATTTATTTACTTGCAATTTCTTGCTTTCCAACTGCTAGGTTGGCAGGAGCTGGGACAGAGACAGGTGCTCATTCTGTCATGCAGTACTCAGATTTTGAACTGCTCACCTTCCACCTCCCAGTCAGCATCTGAATCACTTGAGTACACTAGACCCCCGCGTAATGACACTGCTTGGTTCCTTCAGTAGCGTCATTAATTGTGAAACGTCGTTAATTGGGACTACTCGTACAACGACGCTAAAAAATTGGCTCCCTATGGGAAAACCTCAATTAATGACATTTTCGCATAGCGATGCTAAAAAAGCGGCTCCCTATGGGAAAACCTCGATTAACTATGTTTCCATTGAAATCCATTGAAATCTTCACAGACTGCAAGGCAAGTCAATGGAAACATGCTGGAACCTTACATTACTGTACTGTACCTTAGGAAACAATAGTCTAAAGGGTAAATACATTAAATAAACATGCAAAAAATACAAAAGAACTTTTTTTAACTTTAGAAAACTTTTTACTGTACAGTACTGTATAAAGTGCATTTTTAAATGGGGACATGGAACAGTTTTAATACATGTAACATTTTAACACATGGAACATTTTTAAAACATGGAACATTTTTTAAAAAACAGTACATTTCAATATTGTACAGTACAGTACTGTACTGTACAGAGTAAGTCAACTAGGAAGTGCTAAACCATTTTTTTATATTTTTAAATTAAATTTTATACATATAAAATACAAAACACAACACAAAACTATACAACATAATACTTAAGAAAAAGAAAAAAATAATTATTGAAATACACAGTAAAAAGGAAAAGAAAAAAACAACAATTAAAAAAATAGATGTATACACCTACCGAGTTCCTAAAAACCATCATTGTAAATAAAAACTCTTGACTTGTTACTTAAAATTTATTCTCTAACCTTAACTACCCTCTCTAAATCTCATTTTCCAATAAGTCAAGTAGTACCATTATAGGTAGGAATACAATAATATAAATGTAAATACTGTATTTTCTGGCGTATAAGACTACTTTTTAACCCCGAAAAATCTGTGCCAAAGTCGGGGGTCGTCTTATAGGACAGGTACTTAACTGCAGCTTGTTTCCCCTTGCTTCATATGTCCAGCGCATATGATGGGGGGGGGGGTGCCGCGGCCAAGTCCCTGCTCTGTGCGGGGAGTATGAAGCAAGGGGAAGCAAGCTGCACACATCTTCCTGTACCTCGAGGAGGAGAACGTGAGCGTGGATTGGCTCTCCACCAGAACCTGCCCATTCGACTCGGAGGGCTGCGCGTCTTCAGGTTGAGTGTGGGTTAATTTTTATTTGGTGTGCATTGGAAGAGAGGTAGTCTTATACGGCAAGTATATTCCAAACTCTATATTTTGACTGGAAAAGTTGGGGGTCGTCTTATACGCCCAGTCATCTTATACGCCGGAAAATACGGCAATAAATCACCCTGTGTTTATTTACATTGCCCTGGAGAGCTCAGATTGTCTCAGTATTATTAATTCCAAAATCCACTTTGATCAGGTACAGGTCTCCTTCTGTCATCCCCCATAAGGGAGTGATCCACAAAAGGTTTCCAAATATTCCAAAATCTGTTTTCTTTCAAATTATCCCTTTTTTTTCTTTATCTCCCAAGTCAATTTATCGTTCAGGGCTAAATTCCACATTTCTTTATACCACTCTTCAGTTTGTATGTTTACATCGTTTTTCCAATATCTAGCAATACATTGTCTAGCCGTTGTAATCATTATTTCTAATAACTCTTTCTTATCCTTATTTAAATTAATGCCTTCCACATTTTAACAGAGTGATACCTGATCCCAGTTTTACCATCTTGCCCCAAAATTTTCCAATTTCTTTTTCAATTCTATTCCAAAAAACTTTAATCACTTTACAACTCCACCACGTGTGTTCATACGTTCCAATAGTATCCTTGCATCTCCAACACATTTTATCGTTTTTATTGTCTATTTGGTGTAACCTCACTGGGGTCAGATACCATCTCCACAACATTTTAAAATTATGTTCCTTTATTCTAACTGACACAGTTCTCATAATCCTCTTTTTCCATTTACTTCTCCATATATCCTTTCCCATCTTTATGTTCAATTCTTGTTCCCACCTTAATTTCAAATCCTCTTGTGGATCACCATCCCTATTTAGTATTGTATACAATTTCCTAACTAATCCCTTAATATTTTTATCCCCCTTTCTCTTTCCAAATCATATTCACTCATATATTTACTGTTCCATTTAATGATCCTCAATCACTGCAACCAATTAATTTTTAATTGCTCAAACAATTTTTTCCTACTAGCCTCATCTCTACATATCTGCAACCAGTCCTTCAACAGGATAACCTCATTCTTCATCAGTACCTCCTTTGTCTCCTCATTTATATTAAGTGGAAAACTCGCCATATCTAATATTTCCAATATGGGTGAAGCATTCAGAACCAAATCCTTCTTTACCCTCTTCCATACATTTAGTGTAAGGGACCAAAGACAATGAAACAGCCGAAGGGTTGGCTTAACACAGGTTTATTGCATGATGATCCGGAGGAACATGTGGTAATGGCGGATGGGTAGCTCAATATATACAGCTGGCTATACATTTGAATGTGGCTCGTCGACAGATTATTGGTTGCTGCCTGCGTGACGTCTAGAAGGTCACGCCCTTCTTGACCAGGTGAAGAGGTGGCGGGGAATCTTCCCGCGCTGCTGAACCAGGTGAATCTGAGCCATGAGAGCTGGACGCTCGCTATTGCCATCTAGTGGTCACTAGCTCGCGTCCCCTTATCAGGTTTACATTGATACAGCTGAAGGTTATAATGTTGCACACAGAAAGGTTACATTGTTAACACATGGCTAAGGTACATTGTTAAAGGCACAGCTTTAAAGAACACAACATCCCTCCCCCCTAGGATGAGACGAAGTCTCTCAGCCAAGATGGCTTGTTGCATGTGCGTTTGGGCCGTGAAGAGGGCTGCCCCCCCGGGGGCGCTACTGCTTCTTTGTTCCCTGGTCCCTTGTCCTGAAATGGGAGAGGGAGACTCGTTAGTGGCTTGCCGCGGTCTGGCGGCCTTAGGGGAAGGGAAGAACTCAATTGTGGGCAGACCGGGGGCAATCAGGGCTAACGAAAAACCCCTCTTCTCGCTTGGACGGGTGGGGGACCACTCCGAAACCCCCCCCCCCGGTTCTGAAAATCAAAATTTAACTTAGTAGGGGTATCCGCATTTGTGGGGACATTCCGCGAGATATGTATGGGGTCGGGTTCCTCCTCCTCCTCAGAAAGATCCCCTAGGATATCTACGAGAACATCCTCCTCCCCCCTTGGTGGGGACCCGCGGCCCCCTTTCCCTCCCCCTTGGGCTGAACGGGTGGGGGAGAACCCTAACGCTGATTTTTCCTCTGTTTGGTCTGTCCCCTGCTCATCGGAGACCCTGCGTCGGAGCTGGTCCGCGTGCCGCCTCCACAGGAGCCCTGTGCTGGTTTCCACGCGGTACGACACGGGGCCGGTTTGCTCCACAACTACGCCCGGCACCCAGGCTGGGCCCGTGCTGGCGTAATTCCTGCAATGCACAGGGGCGCCTACACTGAAACTCTTTGTGGCCTCTAGCCCGATGTTCCTTCCTTTGTCCTCTACCCTCGTGGGGTCTAGCCTAGTAAGGATGGTGGTCAGTTTCCTACGCATTAAGAGCTCTGCGGGGGAGTATCCTGACGCCAACAGGGTCACCCTGTACCCTAGCAGAAACTGGCACACTTGTAGGTTCAGATCCCCGGGGCCCATGCGCCGCAACGCGTCTTTCGTGGTGCGGACGAGGCACTCTACTTGGCCATTGGTGGCTGGGTGAAACGGGGCGGAGGTGATGTGCCGAACGGCGTTAATCTCCATGAATGCCCTAAACTCGGAGGACGTGAAACAACTAGCGTTGTCGCTAATTAATGTGTCGGGTATGCCGAACGTGGAAAAGAGCCTCCGCAAATGCCTAATGGTCTGGGCCGAGGAGGTGCTTGTGACTGGGATAACCTCCAACCACTTGGAGAAAGCGTCCACTATGAGAAGGAACAGGGTGCCTCGGAACGGGCCCGCGAAATCAACGTGCACCCGGGACCACGGTCCCTTAGCCGCGTCCCATTCCCTGTGGGGAAGGCGGGCCTCCTCTGGTCTGGAGCATTGGCAACTTTCACAAGTGCCGACCATGTGCTCGATGTCGGCGTCCAGCTGGGGCCACCAGAAGTAACTCCGGGCCAGCGCCTTGGATCGCACGATGCCGGGGTGGCTGACGTGCAGCAGTTTGAGCACCCGCGGCCGAAGGGAAGTGGGAATCACCACCCGCTGCCCCCACAAGAGGCACCCCCTCTCTAGGGACAGCTCTAGCTTTTTTCTGAAAAATGGGGCGAACTCCTCCGCTGGGGAGGACGCCGGCCACCCTTTCTGCACCCAGGAGCTAACTGCCGCTAACGTCTTGTCCTTCTCTGTCGCTTTGGCAATGTCGGCGGGCATTACGGGGGGCGAATCCAGCACCTCTATCATAAGAACCTGATGGTCCCGCTCCCCCTTGCTCACCTTGCTGGGCGTTAGGGGGAGGGGAGACCTTGATAGAGCGTCCGCATGGCTGATCTCTTTCCCGGGCCGGTATACCAACGCGTGCTGGTACGCGTTGAGAAAAATGGCCCACCTGAGCATCCTCGGGGACAGGATCTGTGGGGTGGGCTTATCTGCGGTAAAGATGCCTAGCAGGGGCTTGTGGTCCGTTACAATGGTGAAGGGGCGGCCATACAGAAAATCGTGAAATTTTTTCGTCCCCGCAACTATTGCTAGTGCCTCCCTGTCTGTCTGTGCGTAGTTTCTCTCCGCTTGGGACAGGGACCTGGAGTAAAATGCTATCGGGGTCTCCCTTCCGTTTTCCAGCACGTGGCACAGCACTGCCCCCACCCCCACCGGGGATGCATCACAGGTCAGAACTACCGGGCGTTTGGGGTTGAAGTGGGTCAGTATGGCATCGGACGCTAGGAGGCTTTTTAGCTCACTGAATGCCCTTTCTTGGTCATCGCCCCACTTCCATGCCTGGTCTTTCTTTAGCAGTTTGTGTAGCGGTTCAGCCACCGCTGCCTTCCGGGGGAGGAAGGAGTGGTAAAAGTTGAGCAGCCCTAGGAACGACTGCAGCTCGGGCTTGGAGGTGGGGCGGGGGGCTTTCTTAATGGCTGCCACCTTGGACTTGGATGGTTTTATTCCATCAGGAGTCACACAAAACCCTAGGAACTCAACCTCGGTTGCGAAGAAGACGCATTTGTCCTTTCGCAGTCTCAGCCCCGCTTTTTCGAATATTGTCAGGACCTTCCCCAACCTCTTGGCCAATTCAAGCCGACTCCCCCCCCCCCGTTATTAACACGTCATCAAAATAAGGCAACACCCCCTCCAGTCCCTTCAGGAGGCGTTCCACGAGTGACTGGAAAATTCCAGGTGCCGAATTCACGCAGAACTGGAGGCGCGTCACCTGGAACGCCCCCTTATGGGTGACTATGGTCTGCGCAGCAGCTGCGGCAGGGGACACCGTAAGCTGCTGGTAGGCCTGTGCTAAGTCGAGCTTAGCGAAACACTTTCCCCCGTGTAACCTGGCCAGCAGATGGCTGACTACCGGCACCGGATATGCATTCGGGCGGATCGCCTTGTTGATGGTGCACTTGTAGTCGGCGCATATGCGGACCTCCCCATTGGCCTTTAGTGCAGTTACAATTGGAGTTTCCCACTCCGCAGAATCAACAGGCACAAGGATTCCCTGGCCCACCAATTTGTCCAGTTCCGCCTCTATCTTGTCCTTAAGTGCGAACGGCACCCGGCGTGGTTTAAGACGAATTGGGCGGACCTCCGGGTCCAGGTCGAATGTCACTGGGGGCCCCTTGAATTTCCCCAGTCCTTTTTTGAAAACTTCGGGGTGTGCCTCGCACACCTCCTGAATTGGATCAGTCCCAACAGCGTGCATCCCAACGGCGTGCACCCCCCCAATAAACAAACCCAGGGGCTGGAACCATTGAGTTCCGAGGAGGCTGCAATCTCCCCCTTTAAGCACGACTAGGGGGAGGGACGCGGCGTGCTTCTTGAATTTAACCTGAAATTCTCCAACCCCCAACACTGGAATGCTGTTCCCTTGCACGTCCCATAGTGTGGACCTCAACGCTTTGAGCTTAGGTCGCTTGTGGGGGGCAATTCCCAAAAACTCCCTCTGGGAAATGATTGAATATGAGGACCCCGAGTCAATTTCCATCCTAATGGGAACCCCTTGGACTAGTACCTCAACAAAGTAGCGGGGGTGTCCTGCAGACACGCTGAACACTGGGGCGTCGTCCTCGCTGCCATCGGAGATGCGGCCCACGCCGTCCTGCTTCCGCGTGGCCTGAGCGCCGTCCTTGGGTCTCGTTGAGCGGTCTTGTCCCGCGGAACGGTCTGCTGAGCTCCTCCGGGTCTCGCGCCTCTTCCTGCACACCTTGGCGATGTGCCCGCGGCGGCCACAGTTGTGGCACTCGGCCTTCCGGAACGGGCACTTTACGCGGTCGTGGGCCACTCCACAGCCGTCGCACCGCCGGCTCTCTTTCCGGACCCTCCGGACGTCCTCGTCGTCGCTGCTCTCTGTGGACGACCTCGAAGTTCGCCGGGCCGCCTGTACCGGAGTCTCTGCCTTGCTCGACTTCGGCCGCCAGTCCTGGAGTTCTTGGACCCCAGCCTTTGTAGCTTCTGCGGCCTGGGCCGCTCTGACGACCTCCTGCAACGTGGGAGGCGGCTCTTGGTTCATTAATGTGCGCTGGGTTTCGGCGTCGTTCAGGCCGCACAGCACACAGTCCCGGAGGGTGATTTCGGCATTCTCCCATTTGCACGGGCCGGCCGCCAGCCGCAGGGCCGCCACGAATGCGGCGACCGTCTCCCCGGGCGCTTGGACTCGCCTCCAGAATGCACTCCGAGCAGGAAACATCGCCGTGGCGGGCCGGACGTGCTCACGCAGCATCTGCATGAGTTCCTTGGCCTTGAATTCGCTCACCCTCCTCGGTGCAATCAGGTCCACCAAGGTCCTTTTGGTTTCTTGTCCGAGCATCCTGGTGAAGATGGCCCTTTTCTTTGCCTCTTCCGTGACTTCGGACTCAATTAGTGCTGCCTGGAAGTCCATCTCGAAGATCTCCCAGTCGCCCGTTTTCCTGATTTCAAAACCGGCTCATGTCTTGGTCCCGTGGGCTGCCATATCCCACCTTCGTCGCCAATTTAGTGTAAGGGACCAAAGACAATGAAACAGCCGAAGGGTTGGCTTAACACAGGTTTATTGCATGATGATCCGGAGGAACATGTGGTAATGGCGGATGGGTAGCTCAATATATACAGCTGGCTATACATTTGAATGTGGCTCGTCGACAGATTATTGGTTGCTGCCTGCGTGACGTCTAGAAGGTCACGCCCTTCTTGACCAGGTGAAGAGGTGGCGGGGAATCTTCCCGCGCTGCTGAACCAGGTGAATCTGAGCCATGAGAGCTGGACGCTCGCTATTGCCATCTAGTGGTCACTAGCTTGCGTCCCCTTATCAGGTTTACATTGATACAGCTGAAGGTTATAATGTTGCACACAGAAAGGTTACATTGTTAACACATGGCTAAGGTACATTGTTAAAGGCACAGCTTTAAAGAACACAACAATACATTTAAGAACATACAGTACTGTAACATCAAAAACACAATAACATTCAGCACATCAGTGCATAAATATTTCAGAACATAAAATTACAAACATATGTATAGTACAGTATAAACTTCAGGAACATTTGAAAAGTACTCTGTCAAAATTAAAACAAACAGCAACGTTAAGTACTGTGCAGTACTGTGCACAATGAAATGAAAGCGCAAAAGCATTTTAGGAGGAGGAGAGCACCTGAACATCAGCTGAACAGGATGGCTCTTCATCAGTTTTTTGTTTCTTAAACCACCTGCCCAGCGTCTGCTACTTCTCATGGTTCCTGAGTTCCCCTCTGACAGCAGTGACAATGCTGGTAGTATCCAAAGAGAAAAATTCCATTGCTGAGTCCTGCTTGGGGTGGTAGGCCATTTGTCTCTGATAAACTTTGTGAGCACCCAGCCATGCTTTCAGTTCACTGGTGGGCAACTCAGAAATCCTTTTCTTTGGCTTACCCTCCTCATCAGATGAGGACTCCAGCAACTCCTCCTCCTGCCTCTGAACCTGCAACAGTTCCTGGGTGGACAGCTCTGTCAGGTCATGGCTGTCCACCAGCTCCTCAATGTCATCGTCGTCCATATCCAGCCCTATGGACCGGCCCTGCTCCACAATCTTGGTGACCACCGTGTCATCGTGCAGCTGCTGTGATGGAGCTGCTTCGGGCTCAACGGCAGCCAGAGAACTGTCGGGCCACAGGGGACGCCAGGCAGCAATAAGGTTCTGCTGACTGACGCCATCCCATGCCCTTTTAATCATACCCAGGGAGTCCACAATGTCAAAGTGGTCCTTCCATAACTGTTGGATGGTCAGCCTGGAGGACTCGGTGACAGTCACACAATGCCTAAACAGTTCCCGGGTGTAGAGCTTCTTGAATTTGGATATGACCTGCTGGTCCATGGGCTGGAGAATTGGTGTTGTGTTGGGGGGAAGGAACACAATCTGGATGAATTTATACTCCACCTTGAGGTCATTTTCTAGCCCTGGAGGATGGGCCGGGCAGTTGTCCAGAAGCAAAATTGCCTTTAAGGGCAGGTTGTTGTCCTCCAGGTAGCGCCTCACTGATGGACCAAACACGTGGTTGACCCAAGCGGTGAAAATGGGGCGAGTCACCCACGCATTCCTTGTGGCTCTCCAAAAGATGCCCATGTCATCCTTGCTCACCCTGCATTTCTTGAATGCCCTTGGGTTCAAGGAGTTGAACACCAGCAAGAGATTCACCTTGAGGTCCCCACTAGAGTTAGCACAAAACAGCAGGGTAAGCCAGTTATTTTTCTCCTTGTGCCCTGGCAGTGATGTGGCCTCCTCGGTGATGAAGGTCCTCTTTGGCATGCACTTCCAAAAGAGGCCTGTCTCATCCGCATTGAACACCTGCTGTGGAGTGTACCCTTTGTCCTGGATAAGTTCATAGAAGGATGTGGCAAACTCCTCAGCAGCTGGCACGTCACAGCTGGCCATTTCCCCATGTTGGACCGCACTGTGTATCTTGGACTGTCACCTGAAACAGGCAAACCATCCACTGCTTGCCATGAAGACCTCCTCATCTGATGGTCCAGGCTACTGTGCAATCAGGTCCGCATGGAGCTGCCGCCTTCTCCCAGATGATGGCCTCGGTGACAGTGTCGGAAGCCTGCTGTCTGTCTTGGATCCACAGCAGCAGCAACTTCTCCACCTCATCCAAGACTGGTGTCATCTGATCACCCCCTTGGCCACTTCTCTCTCCATGAACTTATCCCAATGCTGGATGATGATGGTGTCAACTGTTGACTGGGGCCTCCCATACATTTTTGCGATGTTGATGATGCGCATGCCTTCATCGTATCACTTTACAATCGCCTCCTCCTCCTCCACCAGAATCTGTTCCCTCTTTCCTCTGCCTGAAGGTTTTTTTCGTTTTGTTTTTTGTTTTTGCTGATGATGCCATGGCACACTGATGAACTCTATGATCAGCAAAAAATAAAAAATCTGCATTTCAGTTTTGCAGCAAACAGGCCCTGCATAGAATCTTGCTAAAATTTGGAGGACTAAATATCCCAGCATGCAGCTTCTGCACTTTCTGCCTGCAATGTGCTCAGGACTCCATTTTAGAGTAAAATAGGCCCAGCATAGAATCAGGCTTCAAGATGGAGGGCAACATGTCCCAGCATTTAACAGTGCCAGCAACTCCAGCCTACCATTTGCTGAGAACAAATGACTCCATTTTTGACAGAAACAGGCCATGAGTTCACCAGAAAAAGGGGTTACCAATAAAGACACCATTTTGGGAGATTTGGTGTCCCTTTGTCAACTTCGCTTTATTAGGTGATATCAAGTTTAACCCAAGCCCTGACATGATCCAATTTTGGAAACAGAATTGAAGGTAAATGGTCAAGAAACCCCTGCCGACATCCCCCGACAGAGCACAGGTGGTCGGGTTATATTGTTTTACTGTTTTAGGTATCTTTTATAATGTATAGATTTATTACTGTATTTTTTTGTATTATTTTCTTTATTTGTTTTTGTATTATTTCAGTTCTTAATAAAAGTTTAATAAAAAAATAAGAAACAGGCCATGAGTAACTAAAATGGAGGAAGAAAAGTCCCAGTCACAGAGAACAGTTGTCAGGCCCACACACACACCCCAACCCCCCCCCAAAAGAAAACACAGAAATTTAACTTTTGCAAACCACCCACCCACATGCAAGGCCACGCAAAAAACATTTGCAAGGCATTTTAACTTTAACCCCACCAAAAAAACCATCACTGTGCAAAAATGCCACAACAACATCTCTTACACACCCACACAAAGAAGGCCACCAAAAAAAATTTTGTAAGGCATTTTAACTTAAGGAATTTTAACTTTAAACCCTCCCCCACACCCCACACCCCAAAAAAATCTAATCGCAAGTGCCTACCAGTGCCAAAGAATTGTTGAAGAAACAGGTCTGCAAACAAACCACATCACAGTAATCTCTCTCTCGAACTTGCTCTCAAAATCCTCAAACTCGCTCTCAAAATCCTCTACCTCTTCTCTCCTTCGAATCGTGCAACCCACAAGGGGAACCTGCACCTGTGCGCCACTTTTTAAATCGCCCAGGCGCAATGCAACATGGGAGGGAGAAAAACACGAGGCAAAAAAAGTTTGTTCGGTTAACGATGTTACATCGTTAATCGAACGGTCACTTGGCCGCTGATGACGCGTCGCTAATCGAATTCGTCGTTACACGAACGCATCGTTAATTGAGGGTCCACTGTATCTCTGTCTTAAGAATTAAAAAGTAGATTGGTTTAATACACTTCAAAACTGTCAAATCATATTACATGGATGACAAGGGTGAGACAGGAATAATGTGTGTGTGTGTGTGTGTGTGTGTGTGTGTGTGTGTGTGTGTGTGTGCGTGCGTGCGTGCGTGTGCGTGTGCGTGTGCGTGTGCGTGCGTGCGTGTGTGTGTGCGGATATGCACTTCTAACAGAATTAATGAAAAGGTTACTTGGAAAAATGTGTTTATTCCTATTATGCACTATCTAAGAGAACTGGAAGATTAGTAAATGTAATTTACAGATCGTACCACAGAAATGTCTCTGTCAAAATAATATATATTGGGCTCAGCTCTGGTGTAGCATAGATATGTGCTTCAGCATTTGAAGGCAAGCAATTTATATAAGACACGGAGACTTTCATAGTACTGTATTAATTTTTTTTAAAATGTAAAGTTCATTCTCAAAAAAGAGTTTTTACATTTGGTAGGAAAGCCTTGGCAATTATACAGTACTTAAAGAAATTACAAAAGAGCTATCTGAACAGATTATAGGACTTGCTTTGGGGTTGCTATTGCTTAACTAGCATCCTACCCAGAATAAATTCTTTCAGAAAGAAATATATATTGAATTATTTGTAATTATATGATAACCCTTTTAATAAATGTCAAATTATCTTAGTATCTCTCTGTTAAACATTAAGTTATTATTGACAGACTTTTACTTTTTTCTTCCTTAATTACATTATGCTATTTTTATCCCACTGAATGATATGGAAGGTTGACCAGAACAAAAGGATGAAATTCTTTCTGTCCTCAGATACACAGTTCAATGCAATCAAGTCACTGACGCTTGGCAAATTCTTCGGTAAGTACAATTCTTTCTTTTTTTAAAAAAAAAGTTAATAAAGTAGGTTTTCTCTTGAAAAATAGTAGTAATAACAATAATAGTAAGCTTTCTCTTGTTGAGAAAAATTTCTTTCTCCGTTTTGATTAGGTAGAGCAGGATTTCTCAACATTTTAAAGCTGGGGGCTGGGTCACGCTCCCTCAGACAGCTTCGGGGGCTGGATGGCCATTTTGCCCTTCTTCCACCACATGGCACTTCCTAGTGTGGTGGAGTTAGTGCTGGGTCACATGAAATTATGATTTGGGCCACATCCGGCCCACAGGCCACAGGTTGAGAATCCCTGAGGCGAAAATACACTCAAATTATATGTAACATCAACAAATCAGTTGCCCAAATGAAATTTCCTTTTAAAAAGTGCCATAAGAGATTTTTTTTTCAGATGGATTAATTTATAAATTATCAGGTGATACATCAAAACCCAGTGGAACTAGAAAGGTAAAGGTTTCCCTTGCCTGAAAGCCAGTCATATCCGACTCTAGGGTGTAGTGCTCATCTCTGTTTCTAAGCCAAAGAGCCAGCGCTGTCTGCTTCTGCAGACGTTTCTGTGGTCATGTGGCAGGCATGACTAGACACCGGAGCGCACGGAATGCTGTTACCTTCCCACCAAAGTGGTCCCTATTTATCTACTTACAATTTCTTGCTTTCGAACTGCTAGGTTGGCAGGAGCTGGGATGAAGATGGGAGCTCATTTCCGTCCTGCAGTACTCAGGAATCGAACTGCTGACCTTCCGCTTCCCAGTCAGTGTCTTATCATGCTATATTTATACACTATTCTTCTGTTGCTGCATGACAGGGTACTTCATAGTGTGATTGTTTGTGGGTTAAACTGGTTAAAGTGTTCATGGAGTTTAAGTGTTGCAAATAAAATCCCTTTTATACTTGATGTATTATAGTAGAGCCTACCAATTTTAATGCTCTTCTACAAAACAAAGTGGAACTCTCCAATTGCTGATAAACCCAGGTTATAAAGTAATCTTCAGTGGTACTGTAATGCTGTAGCTTCATATTACAATTAATTACAAGATATAGATTCTTTCTTTCCTTTTTTTCATTTTTGCAGTGTTGGGGTGCAGATATGTTCTAAAATCTTTATTTATTTATTAGTCAAATTTGTATATGCCGCCCGCTCAGGCATGCCCGACTCTTGCTTGTAAATGACAACAGGATATCTAGTGATTAGTGTTTCTCAACCTTGGGTCCCCAGGTGTTCTTGGACTTCAGTTCCCAGGAGCCTTGATCAACAGGTGTATTAACTTCGGCTTCTAGAAATTAAAGTCCAAGAACACCTAGGAACCCAAGATTGAGAAACACTGAATGATGTTAAGTTGAAGGTGAGTTATACCTTTATTCTCCCCTTTGGCATACACACCGTGGAATGAGATGGCATTTTTAACACACACACCCCTTTTTTTTGTTCTATCCACTGGCAATTCAAGTCTACCTAATAATTTGGTAATCCATTTTGGTGCTTGTGATCTCGGCCAGGTCACATCAGATACGCTAAAGTGAAGCCCCAGGTGCATGCACATGTCAACGAAATAGCATGATGGGCATTCCCAACTTGTAGCTGTGGCCAATGAGGCACACCCATGCCATAGGGTCCAGGGGCTCGGGAGCTGAAATAGAGAACAAAAAGACAAGTGCCAGCGAGGTGCCATTGCAACATGGGGTGAACATATAAACGAAGGCAAGTAGATCACCACCGGCCCATACGACGGATGTAACCATCCAAACATCCCAGGGACCGCAGCTGCCGATGCAGCACCCATACGAAATGAATAGGCACCATATTGAAGGCCAGGGAGGCCGAGTTGGCAAGGGGGAGCAACAGCAATCCCCCAGAACAGATAGCATATCAAAGTTAACCCAACCCAGTGACAAAAGATGTGCCCTCGGGTGATACCCCAGATAGCCAAAAGGGGATCAAGGCTAGCACCAGGTGAATCACTCGTGATGTCCCATGAAACGTGAACATGACAGCCAAGCTAGGCTACAGGTGCCCGCCCATGGTACAGGCAGCCAAGCAACTATTGAGTAAGTGTACCATGCATTGAGGAACATGGTCAAACAGCACAGGCCACGAGGCTGGCGGAGGTACATTCATCAGGATGTAAGAAAAGCCTGAGAAGCACATTGTCATGCCCCGAGGGTGCGGCCAGGAAGGGATGGGCCTGGGCCCACTCCCTCCACCTCCCAATGTCGCCCTCTGGTCCGAAAGTTGAGATGCAAGGTCCTAGGCCCTTGGTGCTAGTGCCTGAAGCCGGGCCAGCTGCAGGAGGGATAAGGCAGCAGCAATACCGTCCTCGATGCCCGGAATATGACTAGCCTTAAATGGACAATTAGAATGGCGTGAGGAGCTCAATACAGACTGGAGGGCAAGGAACATAACCCTGGGCTAATGAAACTTGCGGGGGTGCAACGTGCACCACTACCGCGTAGGCGCACTAAAATTGTACCACTGAATTCTCCCTGATAGTCCCCCCCACACACAGTAACAGGGTACCCAGAATGGGAATAAGACCAATTCAAGACCATGAGCCATCCTGTGCCCCACCATGCTCCGTGCCAATGCCTACAGCATCATTGACGGAATAAATGCCATAACCCCAATGACCCCATAGCACCAGACTGGACCTGAAGTTATGCATGATGTAAAATTCAGAACGCCAAAGGAAATTCCCATGAAGTTGGCCGGAAACGCGGGCCATACTCGGAGGTCAGCCCGCATACCACCCAAGTGGGACTCTATGGTGTTCCCGGGGAAAACCAACTAGGCCTTGTTAAAGCACCTGGTGAATGCCAGACCAGGTGTAGGTGCCCAGCCAGCAAAGCTAAGTTATCCATGGAGCACCTGGAGGTCCATGGGCAAACCCCGCACCTGGCCAAGAAGGGCAAGATAGCATACAACTCCAGCCAGCCCTGTCCCCAGGTAGCGGGAACATCTGTACTGTGGGTCGGTAACTACCCGTAAAACTACTGGTGTGGTAGGAGGGCACCGAGTTGCCCCAGTAAGCAATTGCCTTCCCAGCGCAGCATGAGCAATCGGGAAGGAACCAACAGTTGGGCACCTGTCCCCTGGGCGTGCCCCCCACTGAATAAAATCTGTCCAAGTAATGAGCCAAATCATGTATGCTAGGCCGGTGAAGAAATGCCCATAGTGGGAAGGAACTAAAGCATTCCAAGGCTGAACAGGGTACAGAACAGCCACAAAGGCATGGCCCCATCAACAGTATATTGGCTTCAAAACGGAATCCCAGCAATATGAAATCTAATACTACAATTCATATTAATGATATAGGTGGGAATACTCTTTATATCCCGTCTTAACAAGGGAAAAGGCATGAATTCACACCGTCTGGCCCCCCTCCAAAGGAAATCCTTTTCATAATTTCCATAGAGCCTCCAGTGGCGCCATTAATATTTGCTTATAATACATAGTCACACTAGGCAGATGCGCCTGGCTGCTGGAAATTATTAATGAAGCTTCCTTCCTGTGGATGCTAGTGAGATATGGACAAATCCATGCATGTATTACAGAGCTCCTTTTTTTTCTTCTGTTTTTTTTTTTAAAAAAGAAATATGCCGAATGGGTATAGGAAACTGAGCCATTGTGTTTAATTCATAACCGTTTGGGCAGATATCACTAGCTACATCCACTCCTCAGCAATTTGACTCAGTTGCCCTATATGCAGATAATTTAGGCTCTATAATAAATCATTCCAGATGGCTTCTGGAGCAAAGTCCCTAGCGTGTGGGACCGGAAGCAGGGGCCAAAAGTCGCAGTTGTCTGCCGCGGCCAGGGCCATTGGGCCACGAGAGCCAGGAGGCAGAAACCTGCATGTTGTGATCTTACTTGACCAGTATACTCACCAGATGTGCTCGTGGCAACCGCCCCCACTGGAGGTTCCAGTTGCCGCAAAGTGTTGGGGCTCCCAACCGAATTAGAGCCCGCCGGTCCCAACAGGTGTAAATGACCTATCATGTTCAGAGCAATCAGCCAGAGGAAAGGAAGCCAAAATGACCACCATAGGGCCCTCCGGCTCCAACGCTGTAGGCGGCCGGGCAGATTCAAGGTATTCCGCCCTATGGATAAAACTATACAGGCTGGCCCTTATTAAGGGGGGGGCAAAGAGAGGTGGAATCGAACTACCAACCTCTGGCACAGCAGGTGGGGGCTAGTTCATTGAGCTATACAGTGTGCTCCAAATCAGGTCAGCTACCTGGCGGGCCAACCGTCCGCAGGCCGGTGTGTGGCCGAGGAAGCATAAAAACCTGCCGAATGCCCAGTGCAGCCAAGGGGGCCAACAAGGTCCATAGCTGAATGGGCATTGCCTCTATAGTACTGCTGGACCCAGGCCCGCTAAGGTTTATGCTGAAGAAACTCTGCTCAGGGGAACCCCGAACGAGGCTCCTTTCATGTCCCCATGAGATGGGTGCTCAATCTGTCATGCAGTACCCAGGTATTGGACTGCCAACCTGCCGGCATTCTAGCTAACAAGGTGAGCTTCTTAACCACTGAGCCACTGCAGCCCCTTGGCAGCAACCCAAGCCCAACAAGGCCCAGCAAGCATAGCTGGGCCAGAAGGAGCCCCAGGCCCATCGCAGGCCGCAGCCTATAGAGGCCCAGCAGGTGGCGTGGGGCCTGGTGCGGCCCTGGGCCCAGCAGCCACTTGGCTGCCCGAGGCCCAAGGTCCGTGCAGCCCAGAGTGACTGGGCCCCCGAGGGCCTGGCTTTGGTGTGGGTGACCTTCTTTGAGAGCCAAAGTGAAGCCCCCGAAATAAGGGGGGAAATTAAGAACAGGCTGGGCTGGGGACCCGAGCCCGAGCCCCAAAAGAGGAAGGGGCAGAACCTGCCCGCAGGGGGGGGGTGATTGGCTACCGCGACCCACCTACCAGCACGGAGTGGGGCACGGACTGAGCTGAGCCCCACTGCAGAGGCGCATCAGATCACCGCAGCCCGGAGGTCGAGCAGAGCAGTTCACCCCCAAATTCCAAGCAGCCAAGCGCCACCGCCACAGCCACCGGAGCCACGGGATCGGCTGAGGAAGTGCCCCCCCATCCCAGAGCTGGGCCGCAGCGAAGTGCCGTGCCTGCACATGGTCACATGCTCACACGCCGGGCCGTGGATCGGGGGCCAGTAGGACTGCTGCTGGGAAAAGGCCAGGCGGCATCCGATTTATGCCCGGCAATGCTAGAATGGGGCCACGGCAAAGCACCGTGGCTGCACCCCACTCGAGCCACAAGCCTCAGATCGGGTGGCAGTCAAGCACTGCCGAAGCCCCAGCTGGAGCACGCTGATCGGCTGGGCAGAAGGGCCAAACGTGTCCTGGCCCAGCTGATCTAATAATGCCAACGGGGCGTGCTGAACCTCCCCCTTTAAGGGAAGCTCGGCCCCACCCCTCCATTGGCCCCATGCCCGTCTCTGAGGGGCTGGGGCTGGCAAAGCCACGCATCCCGTCACGTGGTTCAGGGGACCAGTCACTACAGCCTGGGGGCTGGATCTGGCCTTTGATGCCAATGCATCTGGCCTGTGAAGCCCTCATCGCTCCCAGAAGGGTTTCGCAGGCTGGATGAATTGGTGTCAAGGGCCGAATCCAGCCCCTGGGCTGTAGTTGGGCACCCCTGTTTTAAATCATCAAAATGTTGCAAGTCTGTACTAAGGTCAAAACCTATTTCATCTTTTATAGCATCATTGCTCAGGTTGTTTGAAAATTATTAGATTTGTTAATTGCAAATCATTTTTTTAAAATATGAAATTGGAAAACCTTATTGAAGATGATCTTTAGCCACATTGGAGCTGCATGCTACATGCTGTCAGGAAGTGTTATATTCATGAAATGTTCATGCAGAAAGTTCTTGAGACTGTAGAACCTATAGAGAAAGTCTTCTAAGTCCAAAAAAAAAAAAGCTATCTGCAGAACTCCATAGTGGCCACCAATCCAATAATGCCCTTAAAAATCTCTTTAAAGAGGAACAATTTTAGTTGTTTTTAAAAAATCGATAGAGCTGGAACCTAGCGCAGGTCAACCGGTAGAGAATTCCACAAGTTGGTGCCACTACCGAGAAGGCTCTTCTCTGAGTCACAGCTTTTCTTACTAATGTTGGTGTTTGCACCTTGAGTTGCTCCATCTGGGAGTAATGCAAGCGTGGCGCCAAAATGGCCGCCGCGCTCTTTGCGCCCCCCCACCGGACGAAGACATCCGGGTAGTTAGGGAGCGTGGCCAGCACCCTTATATAAGGGGCGGCCACGAGGCAGCCGAGCTGCCATTTTGCAAAGCGACGGAGCGGAGAAGTTTTTCCCCTCCACCCCCTCCCTAGTTAACAGTGTGATATTTTGGTCGCTTCGGGGCCGGGTGGGAATTTTTGGCTGGGACTCACAATTGGCTCCTGGGTCCTGGTTTTCTCGCCCATCCCACACTGTTGCTATGGTTTGATATAGGGGTTTTTCTGTTGTTGCTGTTGACTTTGGTCACATGGGCGGGTAGCACTGGTAAGGTAAACATTTATGACCCACAGGTATCCGGCAGGTTCGCAATTGACTGGACAACACTAGACAGGTATAAGTTGGTTAAACATTGTCCGGTCAATGACGAACCAGGCGACGGGGTGATGGCTACAGCTAGACAGCATGCATCACCCCGTGATTTTACGGACGCGTCAGAGGGTGGGGTCATTAGTTAGATATTGACTACGGTCAACAATTTGTTTGTTGTCAACAAACAAATTGATACAAATAGATACATTGTAACAATTGCTGTTGGCAATTTTGGGTGGTACCTTACCAGTGTTACTTCGGCCTGCTTGCCTTAAGAATTATAATTGGTCAATTACCAATAGAAATTTATAATTCGGACTAGGGCATGAATCAATAAATGTGGCCCAATGCCGTTATCCACTTTCATTGGTGTCTGAGTCCTTTATTGGGGGGTGCGCCTGCAATGAGTGAAGTGGGCTGATGTTCTGAGGGGCAGTCATTTCACCAGGTAGGAATAGATCTTACATTTCTTTAAAAAGTGTACATTCCAGTTAGCTATATAAGTCACACTTGATGCTGATATTTTAGTGCAATAAACTCTACATTTCATTACCACATTTCATACCAGCATCATTTTTTTGGTTAAATTTATAATTTAATGCTTTGAATAATTTAATTTCAACTCTGCATAAATGACAATCTCATGCTTCAGATAGTGCTGTTAGTAGAAGCAGGTCTTTACTTCTTAAACTAAAAATAAAAGGAAATTGTTTATGGATAAATTTGCAGGCTTAATGTTTGCTTTTTGAATGACGTTTCGCACCTGGAATCTGAAAGAGAATGTGCAAGTAATTTGTTTTTTTTTTTTGTAACTACCTTAATTTACCAACAATTAAAATTTAAATTCTCAGTGGCAAGAGTTAACATAGTACTATAATTGGATGCCTATCAAACTCTAGATGCACTGCAGGAGAAAAACAATTCCAGGAATACTGAAAGAAAACAAAATGTGTCAATATAGAAAGTATGGTCTATAGAAATGTCTAAAATCAAGTCCATGAATCTGCAGGCAGGCAGCCTAACAGAAGTCTCATAATTATTCTGTTTTGTTGAGAGTTCTGTTATGTGCTATGAATTTCTAACTATTGTCTCTTTTCTTCTGAGAATAAATATGTGAAAAAGAAAAGGTATGTTCAGTCATGAAACCTCTATGTGACATGATTGTATCTTGTTTTCCTGAACACTCGCAAAATATAAAATAGCAAAGAATAGTTCATAGATCAGATATAAGTTCAAGAAATGACAGCATGTCTACAGACAAAATTTTGTTTTCTGTTTCCTAAATACCTACATTTATATTTCTTCTATGCTCATTTGTTTTACAACGTTTACAGGTATAAAGCTAAGCAAAAAATATTTCAAACAGTGTTTTCAGATAGCCAGATCCTAACCCCTTTATGAATTCAAAATATTCTCCAGCACCTGAATTTTGTCCAGAGGTAGTCTGCCATCCAGTAAAGCTCTTTAAGCACTAAAGACTTTTTTTCTAACTAGTCGATCCCATTAAACTATCAGGTTGCTGTATCTGAAATATACAAAACAAGATTATGAGGAATTGTCAAGGATAATTTCATGCCCCATACATTGTCAATATTCTGTCTTCGTAGCTCAAAAAAAGTTGAGAAAACCATCAGCCATGCTCTGCCAGAATTACAGCTTCACAATGCAAACAGCCACCTTCAACCCAGAAAATAAGAAGAATGTTGGTGGTGGCAGGAGGCATGCTCATGTGCTATGTTTCATCCCTCGCATGCATTTACATAACACCTTTCTGAACACAAGAATAGACTTTTATGGTGTGTTTTTTCTCTGTGTTTAATAGAAGTGTAGTGCTTGCTGACATGTCTTGATAGATAAATCACGTGGCAGTAGTAATAATAATAATTCCATGTCAGAAATTATTCTGGGTTGAAGGGATCTTTGCGGACGAAACTCCACTCAGGGGACACCCAAATGAGGATCCTTTCATGTGCTCAATCCGTCATGCAGTAACCAGGTCACGAACTGCTGACTTTGCCAGCCTTCCAGTTAGTTATTGATGTTCTGATGAACATCTATTTATGAATGTAAAACCGTGTCACGAATTTCTTGTATACTATGCAAATGTTTGAGTAGAATTGCGCAGTGAATGTTTGACAGAGACATTAACCTGACATTTTGCCACAACCCAGTGTAATCTTCACTTGATATGATAAAATTGAGCTCTGCATTCTATTATCCTGCAGATAGGAACAAATTAGCATACAGGTGTTTACTGAAATAATAGTGCTGATTACAATTGTCAGAAAGGCTTGGATTCCAAAAAAATAATATTGTGCACTATTTACAAGCCTTGGCAGAGTGGTAGGTAATATAATCTGAAATAGATTTGACTTCATGAAACAATGTTTTTCATCATCTTTGCGAGGAAACAGGTCTTCTGCAGGCTTCTCCTTTGTGTGATCAATATTATATGCTTCACCATTTATACATTAGAAACTACTCACATGATTTGCACATAGTTTACAATGATAGTAAGCTAGTATGAACAAAATTACACCCCATTTCTCCAGTTCTTTTCCTACACAGTGTATAAAGCAAGTGATGGTTTTCTATGTAACACATAGTTGTGAAATACAAACAAAATGCAGAATTTCCATAATATTAGTAAGATATGCCTAGGATCTGAAGCCTGTGAAGACAATTGGATTTAATTCAAGTTCTGTTGATAGATTTTTCACAGAATGTTGTATAAATGGACTGATATTATTGCTGGGATTTCTTTTAATGAATGATTGATCTTTATGTAGAACTGAGAAAATAGGTGTGTATTAATTTAAATATATGAACTGAGTTTTATATACCTTTTTCTTTTCTTTTTTTGTTTGGAATTTGCTATGCTAGTTAAAAGGATCTACCGCAGCAGACCAGCAACTGTCATTCATACTTTTTTTAAAAAAAGTTGAATACATTTGGCTATCTTTTCATTAAAGACTGAAAAAGGAGGCAGAAAGCAAATTTGCATATGTTGCCAGAGTATGCAGAGACACAGAGGAACACAGGTTAATTATTCAATTATCCATCTGCCTCCTGGTTTTGTACATTTGCGCTATGATTAATTGTGTTCTGTGTCTTTTTTTTTATTAGCAGAGAATAGCGATGTAGACCCGGATACCTGGAAGGCAAACTCTCAGGGTTTTATAGGATGCCTCTCTTCAGTGCAATTTAACCATATTGCCCCTCTGAAGGCCGCATTGGACCAATCCAGCTCAGTTCCAGTAACTGTGAAAGGACATCTCACTGAAACCAGCTGTGGCACATTCACAGGAACTGATTCAACCTCAGGCGAAACAACCCATTCACTTGCAGGTAGCAAACATTTACCTCAGATGTGTTTGGTCTTTTGAACCAGAAACCAAGGCAATAGTTTAGATTTATGTTCACTGTTTGATATGTTGTCTAGCAGTGAAAAGATAGCGTGCAGCACTGTTGGTTTCTTCCAAATCACCTCCTCAACCTTTGTCTTTTCCCCTTTGTTGGATATGTATGTGTGAATGTTAGTTATACACAGTGTGACTCCAAAAATACTGATTGTATTTTGTTATTGGCAGTTTTGTGTAGATGCTCTAGGTCTGTGATGGTGAACTTTGGCACTCCAAGTAATAATAATAATTTTATGTCAGAGATTACTCTGGGTTGAAAGGATTTTTCCTGGAGAAACTCCACTCAGGGGACACCTGAATGAGGCTCTTTTCATGTCTCCAAGTGCAGCCCTCAGGTATCAAAACCTGACCTTCCAGTCCTCAAGCTCAGCATTTCAACCACTAAGCCACTAGAGGAGCTTTGTTCTTGGACTTCAGTTCCCAGAAATCCAAGTCAGCACTCCCGCTGATCAGGGCTTTTGGGAATTGAAGTTCAAGAACAGCTGGAGTGCCAAAATTCAGCATCACTGCTCTAGGTTGTACAACCCTTTTTATAACTGTATGTAAAAGCATACAGTTATGTAGACCTCAGCTGTATGCATCTTGAGAACTTTCCTTGTTGCTTGCCTCTGTCATTTTCCTTTTTTGTTTCTGCTACAGATCATTCGGGACCAATAGATGAGGGAGAGCCTTTAGCTAATGCTCTAAGAAGTGACTCTGCAATAATTGGAGGTAATAGGGACAATAAGACCCCAGTTGAATCCATTTTGAAATATGTTACAATCCTTTTGTTCTGGTGCAAAGTAAACAACACAATACATAAACCTTTTTCAATGCCAAGGCAATTTATTTTAGACATACAAAGAACTTGCTGATTTCTGTTGTTGGGATGTTTCTGGTGGCAAAGTTAATTTTCTTTGCTTTCATATACAGCTTTGGAAAGTTTTTTTTTTTTTTAACTACAACTCCCAGTCACTACAGCCTCTGAGAATCCTAGTTCAAATTATACTTCCACCACTGCAGGTTTCCTTTTCTTTTTGACTTTTTTTCATATTGAAGGACATTCACAGTTCTAAAGTCTATGGTAAAATGCGGCCAGAAGACATAGTTGGTCATGGCTCCAGTATGTATGCTTATCACGCTCTTTCAAACATATCAGTGCCATTCATTGTTTACAGTAAACATGTAAACCTATGAGATAGAGACAGGCACCCCACCTTTTGACTAACATGAAACGGCTCTCACTGAATGTGGGAAATGCTTGTCAAATCTGTAGTAGAAGAAATGTTCATAACAATCAGTTATTTATTAATGATCAGAACAGTACCATACACTATAGTTATCAGTGTGAGTTGTCTCCTAGGGAATATCATGGCTGAGCAAAATCCTATAGTTCTTATAGCTAAGCCAGAAAGCTCATTAATTTGACCACATTGTTACAGTTTATTTTGCTGCTTTTTCAGCATCTAGATAATTAGCAGCAATATTTGTGGAAACCAATGATGTTCCTTTCTAGGTTATTCTGTTGTTGGTTGAGATCAGAAGTACAATAAGTGTAAATACGGATCAAGCAAACATTCTGAAACTCTTGAAGTTTTTGCTTCAGAAGTGGGGTTTTCATTCTGAATAATTTTCCTTCATAACAGTCCATCAGTACTTACTTACTTACTTACTTACTTTCTTACTTACTTACTTACTTACTTACTTACTTACTTACTTACTTACTTACTTACTTACTTACTTACTTACTAAGGTAAAGGTAAAGGTAAAGGTAAAGGTAAAGGTAAAGGTAAAGGTAAAGGTAAAGGTAAAGGTAAAGGTAAAGGTAAAGGTAAAGGTAAAGGTAAAGGTAAAGGTAAAGGTAAAGGTCACCCTTGCTCGAAAGCCAGTTGTATCTTACTTTAGGCTTTAGTGCTCATCTCTCTTTATAGCCGAAGAGCCAGCACTGTCTGTGTTTGCAGATGTTTCCATGGACATGTGGTGGGCATGCCTAGACACCAAAATGCACAGAATGCTGTTCACCTTGCCACCTAAGTCGTACCTATTTATCTACATGCAATTTCTTGCTTTAGAACTGCTAGGTTGGCAGTTCTTACTATATCTATCTATCTATCTATCTATCTATCTATCTATCTATCTATCTATCTATCTATCTATCTATCTATCTATCTATCTATCTATCTATCTATCTATCTATCTATCTATCTATCTATCTATCTATCTAATCTATCTATGCTTTCATCTCTGGTCATCTACAAAAGATTTTTATATACTGTATCTTCTTTACATTCCCATACAGATGTCCAAGGAAGGAAGACTGGATCTCTGTCTTCATGCACATACCAAGTATAAATAATCAAATGTCCCAAATTATTTTGATAAACCTTGTCTTTCTCTCAGAAATATAACAATGAAATAAAAAAACTATGTCAGCTGTGCCCTAAGTGCATTTTATAATTAAAAAAAACATAACTGCATTGTTTCTTAGGGATCGCAGAATATTTTCAAGAAGAAGAAAAGTTTCTGCCATGTTTATTCAGCTAGCAACAGCTGCCAAAGGGTCATAATAAAAAAACATAAGCTTTATATCTTATCAGAAAATACTCTTTGCAGGCGCACCCACCCAAATAAAGACTCAGACACCGGTATTGGATTAAAGGCATCGGGCCACTTTTATTGAATAATGCCCTAGTCCGAATTATCACTTTCAATTGGTGTATCATCCAATTGTAATTCTTTAAGGCAAGCAGGCCGCAGTAGCACTGGTAAGGTTCCACCCTAAATGCCAATGGAAATTGGCTACATGTATCAATTTGTGTCAATTTGTTTGTTGACAAAAAAATTGTTGACTGGAGTCAATATACTATCTACTGACCCCACCCTATGACGTGTATCCGTTCAAATATCAAGGTGATGCAGGCTGTGAAGCTCCTGACATCACCCCTTTCATAGTTCGTCCTTGACCAGCCAAACCTGTTTCCCCTGTACCTATGTACGTGTTGGCCAGTAAATGCGAACCTGCCAGATACCTATGTGTCATAAACCTTTACCTTACCCAGTGCTACCTGACTCCCCCCCCCCAGACTGTCAGCTCGGTCACCAGGCCTGCTTGCATATCTTCCAGAAAGAGGTTCATACCTCTGGTTGACAGGTGGACCCCATTTCCTACCTATAGGTCAAATTTTTCGCAAGCCTATCCCCGGATGTCTACTGGCTGTCCCAAGCCATTCTCAGCCAGGGTCCGGGCAACAGCCCTGTCCATTGACCGCTGGGGACGGTCCAAACCACAGAGGACCATGTCTCCTCTAAAACGGTGTCTCGGCACGATGTTAGACCATGGCAACCACGTGTACGGCCATAAATGATGTAAAAAAAAAAGCCAGGTCACTGCACCTCGACATTTTAAGGAAAGGTTAGTGATCCGTGTGAGATTATCGCCGCTGAGGTGCAGAATAAAAACATCAGGCGGTCCAGCATCCCTGATGGACATCAGGAATGGCAACAGTTCCCGCCCTACCATGCCGCGCATACCATACCACCGCATACGTGCGGATACACGTAGCCCGAGCTGGGGTCCACACTCTGTCGCCGCAGCATATTCTGCTGCCCAGTGTACATAGCTGCGGCCCACCAGCCCCACTGCCACTGGTGTGCGGATACACACAGGGTCTGTAAAAGAGGAAAAGGAAGTAAGGACATAACTAGGTACTCATACAGTGAGGGGACGTACATATAAGGAAAATACGCGCAAACCCCCACGTGCCCACCATATCCGCCTCCGAGTACCCAAACACAGCCGCAGTCAATGCAATGCCTATCCTAAATGAATGGGTGCCATAACGGGCCCCACACTGTGAAGTGCGGTACCGGTCACCCTACAGAACTTAAATTTGGTAAGGGGAGACCCATCATGGTGGCAGAAAAAAAAACAGGGCAGGGCGCGCAGCAGGCACTGTCAAAACTATATGTAGGGCACCAACTGGACAGATGTCAGCAAATATACATCATAGCAGTCTACACCACTGCCTACACCATGCTGATCGGCCTTTGAGGAACAAATCCTCCACTGAGCCCACACCTGGTTGATAGGAGCATCTTCAAGTTCCAGTGCCCTACAAAAAACGTCCCCCTTCAACTATGGGACCAGCTCACTGAGTCGTCGAGCTCCAGAAAAAGGCTACAGTGGTAGCTGCATGAAAAGAGACTCCTCCTACCTACTGCAACCTCATCTATGCCAACCTCATGCAAGGTGGGTCATAATATCTGTGAGAATAGGGTGACGTGTGTCCGGGCGGCGGCCACATACACGTGTCCCCCCGTCGAATACATGGCGTATGCAGAAGACCCTCACATAGTCAGGAAAAACCCCGTGTCCTGCCCATGAATATCAAGGCGTAAAGCCTGGTGGCTATGGCGCGTAAAGCCAACCCCAGATCACAAGGGCGGACGATACATTATAAAACCCAGGTGATCAATGGCAGCCACATTCTTTGGGCAATTGACTTTGCCCACAAAATACTCTAAAGTGAAGGAGTGGATGCCGATGCACCATGCGCGTGCGAGTTTCCAAGGCATGCCACTCATCCGGTTCACGTCTCCTTGCCAAATTACCATATCTCAGCCAGGAGTGGAGAGGATAGTTCCCAAGCATCTGGAGTACAGTCATGGAACCAGGAGATCTGCAGGCGGGATAAAGCATCAGCAATATCACTATTAATGCCTGGCACATGTTTGAGCCTAAGGAGCGCCTCAAAGCGCACGGACCCAAGAACAATAGGCGAGCTAAGGCCATGACTCCGGAGGATTAAGACGCTTGGGCACTGACAATGTACATACCGCAGCATTGCCACACCAACAGCGAGGCACAGAATTAAGCCATCTGTCCCCTGAGAGCCTAAAGGGTACCCAGAGTTGAGAAAATTTTTCAGAAACGTAAGATCGCGTAAGCGATCCATGCCCTCCCATCCCTGGGGCCAATGACCATAGGCACACTGTCCTTAAATAAATCCCCCCACCCCAATGAGCTGGAGGCATCCGACTGTAGTCGGGACTGGGGCTGACCAGAAGCTCAGACCTCCAAAAGGAGACAGCATGAAAGTCCTGCGGAATGTGAGCCAAACCAACATGTCTGCTCGTAAACCCCTAATCAGCTGTACCCTGCGGTGTCGTTTATCGGACCCACCATAGTGTGTCTGAGACACTAGGTGAAAGCACTGCCTGGTGCTACCACTCTGCAGGCGAAGTTGATGCGGCCATGCATCACCTGCCATTCTCGGAGAGGCACCTTCCACTTGGCAACAGTGCCACATTGCAGCAGGGGCCGCTCCCCTTGACCGACAATTCGGTCACCTGGCCCTCTTGCACGTTATTCAAAAGAGAGGTGCATCCACTTGTTGACCGGTGAACCCCATCTCCAGAATACAGGCCAAAGACCTGTAACCCTATCCCCAGATGACAAATGGCTGTCCCCAAGCCATTCTAGACAAGGAACCAGGCAACAGCCCTGTTCCCTGACCATCGGGCACGGTCTGACCGCTGGGTCAAAGTCTCACCTATGATATTGCCTCGGCATGATGTATGACCATAGCAATCGTGTAGATGGCCATAAATGGCCAAGAAACGCCAGGTCACTGCACTCGGAAGTGTATAAGTCCGGGCCAGCAATCCGTGCAAGATCATCGCCTCCGAGGTGCAGAAGTAAAACATGTGGCGGCCCAGCATCCCCAATGGACATCAGGAATGTCAACAGTTCCTGCCACCTAAATGCCGTGCACACCAAACCACAGTATACACGTGGGTATGCGTAGCCCGAGATGGGGTCCCCATTTGACAAAGCAGCATTCTTTGCCGCCCCAGTGCACAGAATTGTGGCCCACAAGCCACAGTACTACCAGTGTGCGGAAACACACAGGGTCTGTAAAATCAGGAGGGAGAATAGAGGGCAGAACGAGGCACTCCTTTAGTGAAGGGACGGTCAGACAGAAAAAATTGGGCAAATACCCACCTGCCCATGCAACATATGTCAGGCTCCAGGCACCCAAACGCAGCCACAGTTGATGCGGCGCCTAACTGGAAGCAATGGGTACCAGTTCTAGTTCAGTAAGAGTAGACCCGGCTTGGTAGCAAACGACAGGGCAGGGCATGAACCATGCGCTGCCACAAACACCTGTGGGGAAGCAACCAGACATATGGCAGCGCCAGGCTTGTACCCTCTTCCGGCTGATCAGCCCTTGAGGAGCGAAGCCTCCACAGAACTCACTCCTAATCGAGCCGCACATAATCTATTTCGATTGCCTTGCAAAACATGTCCCCTGTTTAAGATGGCAGCAGCTAACTTAATCTGAGAGCTCCAGATCAAGGGACAAATGTGGTCGCCCGAAAGTAGGCCCTCCACACGGAGCATAAGCGCTGCCACATAGGAGTCATATATATTAACTAAAAGTGCTAGCAAGGCTCATCACTGGCATCTCAGGGTGAAGGGCCGCCCTAATCCTAAAGTCTAGACCTAGGCTAACCATGACGGGCCAGGGAAAACCACCACAGCCCGGTAATCATTGTCCAAGCACTGGACCATTGGGATGGCCAAATCAGGACGGGCCCTATACATCCTGCCATGGATGCCCAATAGGCCGGTAACCAATTGACCCCATAGGGAGGCAGCTTGTGGCAACAGGGCAACTCCTTGTTCCTGTCATCTTGCCCCTCAATGCCCTCATCAGTGTGTTCACGTTGCAAGAGGGGGAAAATGTGAATATATTCACCAAGCTACATAATCTAGCTAATAGCCGGGGACGAATGGTCACCCAGGAGTATAGAGTAACCGGCCATTGGCAGAACCACCGTTGGCACGGAGTGGAGTGAGGAAACACATAATAGGCCCTTCGGGCCCCAGGGAAATTAAGTAAAAGCATAGGGGGGTCACCCAGGTAAGAACCAGGGTGTAATTGGCCTGTTGCGACGATGGCCACTATACCCCCCCAGCGTGGTGAGCTAGTGTCACGGGTGTGCTGATTTGACCAAGATACTCACTCGGTGCACCCCCGCAAGCCGCCCCCACTGGGGGTTCCAGCCCGTGGTGGGTGTCGGAGCTTGTGATGGCCCTCGAGCTCTGTGTTCCCGTGCATCCAGGCCGGATGGGGAGGCACCAGCCTGCGCTGGCCTGATGGCCTCCAGCAGCTCAACCCTGTTGGCAGCCTGCCGTGCAGCCGTGGCTGGCATGTGGGCCGGAACCGCTGAGTTTGCACGCCCACCATCGAAGGTGGTGGAGCAATGTCCATTGATGCCTCCCATGCCGAATTGCAGGCAGGGGAGGATCCACAGCATCTAACCCATCAGGACAAGGTGGGCCGGATGGGCCAGATGGCCCCACCGGGTAATTGATGTGGGATAAACCCATGTGGTAATCACTGGCCAGAACAGGGGCATGCCCAGTAATCCGGCCCATGGAGTGTAGGAATGACGGCGGGGCGGAAACCCGCACCATGCCCAAGTGGGCCGCTATGCCCCAAGGGGGGGCAAAGAAGCAGCAGGAGTAAGAACCCCAGTGGCGCAGGCCTGTGCCGCCCACCTCCCGAGCCCTCATCCTGGGCTCATTGGCGGCAGTGTGTTCAATGACCCCACCACCCACCTGCGGGGGTGCTGACCGAGCCCCCCGGCCCAGTGGCACCCCTGAAAAGTAGAGGGGGTGGGCTGAGCCTCCCCCCTCAGGCGCGACCAAAGGGGCCACCCAAGTAAAGGGTATCCCGTCCTGCAGTACTAAGGAATCAAACCGCTGACCTTCTGCCTCCCAGTCAGCATCTTAGTCACCTGAGCCACTGCAGTCCAGAGCTGTTCGGAGGAAGGAAACCTCCGATCAAGGGGCGTTAAAAGAGAGAGATACGTAAATGTCTCTCTCCTGAAAATTGCTTGCCAAAGAAAGCCTCCAAAGGAGGCGAACAGGGGAGGAAGCGACGGAGCAAACTCCTCCGCTCCGTCGCTTCGCAAAATGGCAGCCAGGCTGCCTCGTGGCCACCCCTTTTATGGAGGGGTGGCCACGCCCCCTAACTAACCTGGATGTCCGAGTCCGGGTGGGTGGGGTGCCCACAAAGTGCGCGGCGGCCATTTTGGTGCCGCGCTTGCATTCTATGCTTTCAGATTTGTATAACATAGGAATTTTTATCTTTCCACCTAAACAGAGATACTTAAGCTGTGTTTTTTTTTTAACTTGGAGCACATATTTTCCAATATAGGATAGTGGGTTGGAGGGAGTTACTAAATATATATCCCACATTCCACTCCAGTATTCCCAAAGCACCTAACAAATTCATTACTATACAAAATGAATGCTATGTGTTTATTTTGAAAAACATTTATGGTAGTAGGTTACTCTTGGGGACTCCATAATGTTACACAATAGATTGCTTTCGAAATGAACTTTTCAAACTGGCTCTTATACTACTGTCTTCAGATTCAGCGTATATACTGGATGGTAAGAGTTGACAAACATTGGGATTAAGCCAAATCATATTGAGTCCTGATATGGCCATCTTCTCACCACTTTTAGATCTTCATTGAATATGTGTGGAATGTCTTAATTATTTATAGATAGTGTTCTCATGGATTGGGAGTTATAACTGTGAAACAACCAGATCAACCCAGGAACATGGGGCTGTCTCCCGTCCATTCTATCCCAACCCATTTTGCATTTGTGCCACAGACAGAACACTGCTTCACCAAACCTGTGGTGATTATTCTAAAGTCCAAGTAGCATCTTACAGGGTTTGGCTATGTGCAGGAGGTCTACACATTTCTGCAGTCTGATCCAAAGACATTCCAGCCGTTCAGAGGGCTGTTCTAGCATGATGCTGGTGCCTATAGCCTGTTTCCCATTTTCTGTTCTGCTTTGAGTGCAGCAGCTGCTATCTTGGAACCATTAGAGAAAATGACTCACCAAGTGGCATGCTACAGTCTGGCTGGCAGCGTGCATAGTCAGGTGAATAGTGGCACTTGGTTACCCAATAGTGTGCTAGTCTGGCATCAAGTGCACAATCATGGAGATACTGAAAACAGTGGGAGTTTGCATGTTAGTAGCTTGTAGGAAATGCACTTGTTTCAGACCAATTGTCAGGGCATGATACTCTCATTCTGCTACCCTTTTCAGTCTGTTACCTGAGACAAGTCTCTTAGTCCCAATAGTAACAGGGCTGTTCTTGTCCTTACATAAATTCATGGAACAACTGCAAGGATTTATGTTGTACAACAGCTGTGAAGTAGGAATATATATTTAAGACCATCTAATCAAGCCATAGGGACTGCAGTGGACAGCATTCCGTGCACTCCGGTGTTGAGCCATGCCTGCCATGTGTGCAAAGAAACCTCTGCAGATGCAGACTGTGCTGGCTCTTTGGCTATAAACAGAGATTCGTACTGAACCTTAGAGTCGGCTATGACTGGCTTTTGAGCAAAGGCGGCCTTTACTTTTACCTAATCAAGCCAGGTTGGGTTAAATTAAAGCATCCAGGTTTTAACCTGGTTTATTTCTTTACTGGTGCATTTTGGGATATGACAGAAGATAGGGATGACCCTGGAGCTGAGACAGAGGCCTGGCAATGATGAAACCTAACAGACTTTACTCTTCACAGCATCTTGTAAATGAAGCACTTCTATATCTTGAGAAAGAATGGCAAGAAATCAGGATATATGTGCTTTAAGGATTCAAAGTTCCCTGGAGGATTCCAGTTAGAGATGGAGCACATCTAAGTCTACATTTCAGTGATTATTTTTAAACAGGTTTTTCTGTGGCACTCTGAATTTCTGATGGCACTATTTTCCCATGGGAAGAAAGGTTCACCTCCCTGAAACTGCTTTTTCTTCAGTATAGTTCAACCACTTTCAGTTTAGTTTTTTTGTTTGTTTGCTAAGGTATGGAGAAGAATCAGCTTGACCTCAGGTTAACATCTAAATAGGTTTTTTTTGTAAAGTCACTAGGCAAATAAGTCATTAGTTACCTAATTAATTTTTATTATCTATATCAATCACAGTAACCCAAACAATAGGTGATCAAAATTGTGTGACTGCTGCTTAAATGAGAGGTTTGCCATTTTCAAAAAGTTTCACATCTAAATCTGGAAGGTTACAAGAAGGGCTCACTGGCTTCAAGTAGTGTGATCTAGGTGCTTATGAAAAACCTTATTTGGTGGTAACATTTTCCCCCAATTTTTTGGGTTGTTTCCCCCAAGAACTGGTCCTAACACTGTGCTATCTCTGAATATGGAAGCAAAGTTTGAAGAATGCATTCTCTCACAAAAAAAACACACACTCACACAAAAAAACCAACCTTCAGCTGCCAGGATTTCATAAAAAACATATTCAGCGACAGTGGTGGGCATCAGTAGGTTCGCACCAGTTCACCAGAACCGGTAGCAGAAAATCCGGCTGGCCCCTCTGCCCACCCAAGTTTTGAAATAAAGTAGTCCTAATTTGGGTGCAATGCAGGGCTTTCCCCCTGGCCACCATACCACGCCCACAGTGTGATAGTAAATTTTTTTGGAGCCCACCACTGTTCAGTGACCTTGACAACTGATGATTCTATGAGTATCTCCAAGCTCACACATAAGTTCAATTTACCCATCATGGCTGTTAGTTATGGGTAGCTGTTGTGAAGCTGTTTAATTTTCTTCAGCAATCGTCTAAGTCAGAAATGAACTTCCAACAGACGTCATCAAGTTTAGAAAGTGTACCCTCTGTTATTCATTGTACAAAATGAATACACACCCATATTTGTTTTCTTCTAAAAGTGTAACCATCATTTCCATTGAGCTGCGTCCAGCTCCAGAATTATTTGAGATGGACATTTTTTTCCTGTCTTTTCATTTTCTCCACTGTAAAATTCATTCACGGTCTCCCCTAGCCATATTATTCTTTACCAAACTAACACATTCTGTATGATGTAGTCTTACCTTATGGGAAAGCTCTCCAGTCCCATAGAAAATTACTTTTGTTTCTACACAACCTTTTCCAGTTCCTTGCTAATCTATTAGAGATGGGGCAGTCAAACTGTGCACAGTACTTTTGATGTGACAGCATGCATAGATTCAGTGTGCCGTGTTACTGGTTATTTTCAGTTTTTTACCTAACAACCACCAGACATGGAATTTGCCTTGTTAAAACCACCATTGCATACTGAATTGCCATTTTCTGGCCACCATGTTCTGACTCCAAATTCTCTTTACAAAAGAAGTGAGGATCTTTTTATCCCTGTCTCGCCCGGGGGCCCACGCCATTGGCTCTGGGAGTGGAGACAGGTGGGAGCCGCCACCGGAGCCGCCGCAGCTGCCTTCGCTCTCCGGGCCCGCCCGCCCGGAGAGCAGAAAAGGACGCCGCCGCCGCCGGCCCTCGAGGAGCTCCCTGTCTCACCCGGGGGCCCACGCCATCGGCCCCGGGAGTGGAGACAGGTGGGAGCCGCCGCCGGAGCCGCCGCAGCTGCCTTCGCTCTCCGGGCCCGCCCACCCGGAGAGCAGAAAAGGCCGCCGCCGCCGCCGGCCCCTCGAGGAGCTCCCTGTCTCGCCCGGGGGCCCACGCCATCGGCCCCGGGAGTGGAGACAGGTGGGAGCCGCCGCCGGAGCCGCCGCAGCTGCCTTCGCTCTCCGGGGCCGCCCGCCCGGAGAGCAGAAAAGGACGCCGACGCCGCCGGCCCCTCGAGGAGCTCCCTGTCTCGCCCGGGAGCCCACGCCATCGGCCCCGGGGGTGGAGACAGGTGGGAGCCGCCGCCGGAGCCGCCGCAGCTGCCTTTGCTCTCCGGGCCCGCCCGCCCGGAGAGCAGAAAAGGACGCCGACGCCGACGGCCCCTCGAGGACTTGTTGGGGTCGGAGAGAGATGTATGAGATGTTATTGCACTACTGAGATGTTACTGTGTTTACTGTATTTTATTATATTGTGTATTGTATTTTTCCTGTATTGTATTATTGTTTGATATGTTGTGAGCTGCCCTGAGTCGGCGTATGCTGAGTGGGCGGCATACAAATCAAATAAATGAATGAATGAAATGAATGAATGAATGAATCCCAGCCTTTATATGTTGCACTTATGCTACACTATAATGTTTTAGTTATTTTCTATTGCAAACTCACTCAAACAAACAATTCACCCAGTCTGATGAGAGTCTTTTGGAATGTTGCACAGTGTCCTTGGACTTTTTCAGGTGACAAAACAAAGCATAATAATAACCCTCCTAACGTATATACAGTACTTCACAATGAATCCTCTGCACTAGATCCTTAATGCATTTTAATAAATGTCTTGCAATGCGATGGCTCCGTGGTTAAGAAGCTTGCCTTGTTAGCTGGAAGGCTGGCAAGTCGACAGTTCGAGACCCGGTACTGCATGACGGATTGACCTCCCGTCTCTGTCCCAGTCTGTGGGGACATGAAAGGAGTCTCATTTGGGCATTCCCTGAGCAGAGTTTCTTCTGCAAATTCCTTTCAACCCAGAATAATTTCTGACACAAAATTATTATTAGTATAATGCAATTCCCTAAGTAAAGCACAAGCACATACTGGTCATATATACGTCTTCACCTTGTTGTGTGCCTCTGAAATATATATAAAGAGACATGATAGAGCTAGAAGTCTCCAGTAGTGGCCTCATTTCTTTGCAACAAGGTACAGCTCTAGTGCCCTGTTTTATCACTCCTCCAAGTACGTTTATATAACTGAAGATCAGCACTGTCTCAGTCTTCCAAGATTCACCTCCAACCTCAGCATTTTCAAAGTTTTCAATATTACTGCAAATCCTCAGATCTGTCTATTAAAACTAGGTTAGCCACCCAAGGGATTAAGGATGTACTGTATCTGGGAGAAAGCAGCTTCTTATTCTCTTTTCTGCCCACCCAATATCAAGACTGCATGCTGACATTTTAAAAAATAAGCATTTTAATCTGCATCACAAGGACATCATTCGGCCCTCATGCAAGGTGGCTTGAATTTACCAAGGAAGTACAGAACTATGTCCTACTACTTCCAAAAAGTTATGTGCTTATTTATCTACAGAGAATTTGAAATGGTATGAACTAGAACTATGAAACTTTACTACTGAGTTCCCATCTGAAATAACTGGATAGGTTATATGTTGAAATCTCTTATCCAGCCACTGGTATATTTATTTTTCCCTAACAGTCTCTAAAACTGTAGGAGCTATATACATATGATATTTTGCATGGATACTACTGATTTTCTATTTTAAATAACTCAGTAGCTTATACCTTCAAAGAAGTTCCCCTAGAGCCTTGTTCGGTTACCGTAAAAATGTCTAAAACAGTAAGAGATAGAAATATGGAATTTAATATAGATACCAGGGCAGTGATGGCTAACCTTGGTACTTCATGTGTTCTTGTTGATCAGGACTTCTGGGAATTGAAGTCCAAGAACACCTGGAGTGCCAAGGTTGGTCATCACTGTACTAGGGAATTACTCACATAAAGAACTGAATTGTTGCATCTTTTTATACAACTGGAAGTGGTTTGTTGACCACTTCAAGTTTCAGAGGTGAAGGGAGGAGATATACAGGGAATGCTTGGGGAAAATGATCCCTGGAACTCTGGAGTTTGCCAATCCTGATGTGAAGAATGTTTCCCCAGCTTCCTCACCCTACTGATTGACTCATTCAAATGATTAGTTTGTTTCATCCCTTTCTTCCATTTTTTTCCTGGCTTGGACTGTACTGCTTGATCCCATTGTGAGGTTGTTGTTGTTTTTTGACCTCTCAAAAGTGCTACTTCACAAACTACAGCTAAGTAACTAACCGTGGTTAGCTCCCATTCTCATCCATCTTGTTGTTTCAGTACAGAGATATATGGTTAGTTTCATCACTACTAGCATCTTATTTAGTTTTAGCCAATTGACTCAAATGCTACAATCTGCACAAATCAGTTATATTATCTTTGCCATGACAATTTTAGAGCCACCAAGTCTATAATGGAGAAAATACTAAAATGCCATTTCAGCTCCTGAAATATTCAGATCCCTAGACAAAGTGATAGTAGTAATTAAGATGTGAAAACTTGACTAGAGCAATTATAATTATGTACTCATTGTTCTTTCGGAATGAATACTACACCTTTGTAAAAGACGCTCTTGAAATTCTGCAGAACATTCTGTGTTGGTAAGAACTGTACAAGTTCAGCACAGTTATTCTGAAGGGAGTAAAGACATCTCAGCCTTTGTTGTTCCTGATTAAATTATAATGATCTTCAAATCATTTCATACATAATATACATGCAGGGTATTCACAGAACATCTCTAGTTCTGTTTAGATCCATGGTTTCCAATGTGGGGCACACAACCCACAGTGGGGCAATTTGATTTTAAGGGGGATTTGAGAATGTTTAGACCAAGTTTATGGCCTTTTAGGCTTCCTCAGCATGAATAGGAAGGAGTTCACTTTTTGAATAATAAGAATTATATATCATGGTGGGGGGGGGGTTGGGATCAGGATTTTAGAGATGCTTAGGTTGGGCATGGCTAAAAAAAGTTTGGGAACCACTAGTTTACATCTTCTAGTTCTCATGTATTCAAAACTACATGATGGAGAATAAGAACACACTATATGGTCCTTCACATATAGTGTCTACTGCTTGACTTTTCCAACTTCTACATGTTGGAAAGACAACATCTATAGCAGGGGTCAGCAACCTATGGTCCATGGTCCGAATCCAACCTGTGGTGCCAAATATTTAGGCCCCTGCCCTTGCTTCAACAGCCACCGCTGCTTCTAAAGGCAGCCACAGACATGTTAACGGCAGCTGCAGATATATTTATGGCTGTCATAAATGCATTTATGACAGCTGTGGACACACTTATGGCAGCATTTATGGTGGGGGACCACCAGTCTGGTCCTCTCAACTGTCTGAGGGAGCATGACCTGACCCCCGGCTTAAGAAGGTCACTGACTCCTGACCTATAGCATAAAGACTAATCCACACAGGCTCCCCACACCATTTAGAAGCCTCAGCATGCAATGGGGCTACAACACATGTACTACAGGCACCTTGCTTCAGATCTTTCCCCAGAAACCTGTAGAGAGAGTTTGGTCAGATATACCACAAAATTCCTTAAATGTTCTGCTAAAGATAGATAAATCTTTATTGTCATTGTCCCCTTGCGGGAACAACGGAATTTCTCGGTTGCTATATATCAACTCGAATAATGCATATCCCTTAATTTAAAAACAGCTACAGAAACACCAATTAAGATAATACCATACAGTACAATTTAAAAATTTAAAAACTTCAAAATTTCAAAATTTTAAAATTTCAAAATTCTAAAATCCTAAAAATTAAAAATATAAAAAAATTAAATTTTAAAATAAGATAAGATGACTTCAGAATCCAGAGTTTCCATGTAAGGCCAAAATTACTAAATAATTTTACTCACAAGATTGTAAAATCTTATCATACGGGCTGCTGCCTTTCAGGAAAGAGCTGAAAACCTGGCTGACAGGACAGGTGTGAGGAAGTGGAGAGGGAGCAACCCCCGTGGCTCATTTAGAGCAGGATCACTCATGTTTTTAAAAGTTTTTAACTAGATTTTTAATTGCTGCAGGTAGGAGGTAGTTTTTCAGTGTTTTTTAATGAATTTCAAGGGTTTCTATAGTTTAAACATTGCGGGGTTTATGTATGTATACAAATTGAATGAATTGATGGATGGATGAATAAATAAATAAATAAATAAATAAATAAATATGAAAGGAATGATGTGTGGCCCTGAGAGTCTGTTAGATAGAATACAATTCCCATCATCCTTCACCATTGGCTGTGCTTTACAGTCCGACAGCATCTACAGCGACACATATCCCCCACCCTATCAAAAGCTAAGAAATGTGGCGATATCGATGAATTGGCTTTCTTCTTTTGCTACTGAAAAAGCAGGACTGCTCACTTTGTTATTCTCTTTTTTCTCTCCCAGGTGTGATAGCTGTTGTGATATTCATCCTGCTGTGTGTTGCTGCCATAGCTGTACGGATTTATAAAAATAAAAGTGTATATAAGAAAAAGGAGGTGAAAGGATCAGAAAATGAGGACAGTGCTGAGACTGCCCTGAAAAATGAGCTCAGTGTGCAAAACACAGTCAATGAAAACCAAAAGGAATACTTCTTCTGACTCACCTTTACAATGTACTTTAAAATAATAATGCGACAGCCTGACTTTCTACTAATCTCAATGGACACAAAGAGAAAGAAGAAAAAAAATGTGTTGCACTCAAAGAACACACAAAATGGACTTGAAATCTATCAAGCTGCATATGTTAAATTCTCATTGATTGTTGTGAGGGGTCTCTTCAACTGACATGCATTCCTTAGCTATTATAACGTAAATGCATTTTATGTAACAGTGACTTAGATATCGTAACCAATTCCATTGTTGGTAGTTTTCAGCTGTTTTGCTGTGACTTTCTAGAATGGGAATTTTATATGCATACTGAACATAGGTTTTGAATTGTGGGGGGGGGGGATCATGATGCACTTCTCTCTTTTCCCATTTTCAAAACTTATTTTGAGATATTTATTTTTTAGGAATGTCATTAAAATGAACTGTAATATTTTGCACTAAAATCCGGGGCTGCAGTCCAAAACAGAGTTAATCATACTCAGGTTAAGGGTTCAATTAACAAGGTTAAGCATTCTTAACTCTGTTTTCGATGTGGCTCTTCATATAATAATTTTTTACTAGCGATCTGTTCATTAATAATACAAATGTTGCAGCCATTCACTGTTGGCCAATTTCAGCATCTGTCATGTAAAACAAACCCACATATGCACATTTACTTTTTTTCATAGATTCATCCCCCCCCCCCCAAACTAGTGAATCAGTATCACTAGTTCATAAATACTGATGTGAATTCAGGACACAGATTTACTCTCTAAACTTATTCCAATGGCAGATGAATTATGAATGTCAGTATTCTGTATCTTGTACTAAGTGGTTGTTCAGCAGCTAAACAACAAAGTTTTAATTTCCAAGGATGTCACAGCATTGACTTCTGTGCAAAATATGCCCATGTGTTCCATCTCTGAACTACATCTCCAACAGGCTGTACTTCTTCTTCTTGTTCTGCCTATCTGAATCCAAATATTGGCGATCATCATTGTGATCAGCCATGAAAACTGTCCAGAGAATATAATGCAGTGGCCTTTCATTTGCCTTCCACATCACAGCATGACACCCGTACCACTGATCCAGTTCCGTGAGTCACTTTCTGATCCTGAGCCCTTTTGGCATGCAAAGTCCTCACTAGCCCCAGGCCAGCATTGATGAAGCAGCTGCCCTCCATCAAGATGGATTCAAGTGGGATTTAATCCATTTGGGGACCATCACCCTTCCTAGTAGATTTCAGCACCCAAGCCGTTAGTCCTCAGGGTTGTCAGGTAGTTAACCGCCACCTGACACTCGTGTTGAGTCACTGGTAGTATGGTCAGCTCTATTACCATAGCAGAATTTGCAGGTTTTTATGCATATTTCTATTCTAAAAATGTAGCAACAAATGGCAAGCAAGGTTCCACAGAAGAAATGTCAGATTTTTGGGTGATGGAGACCCTAGTTGCATATTCTTCTGATGGTGTCGGAACTGCTCCCAAATTGGTAAGGTCCCAAATTGTTGAATACATCCCTGGATACTTTAACCAAATGAGTGGGGTCAGTTGCAGACATCTTTATTACCATCATAGTATAGCAGTCAAAACAAAAGTGTGCAGGTCAAATCCAAAAGTAGCAATATCACCTAAAATGCACAGCAGGCCAGACAAAGTAAGACAAAGCAGGTTTTTGACAAATGCAAAGAGCAAGTTGCTCACACTTAAGAAAGCCTGGAACAGAATACTAGCCAGTTCTTCAACTTAATTGTTCTGATGATAACCATTGCCTTCTCTGGCCATGATTGGGCTGGTGCTTTAGCATCACAGAAATCAAACTGATTATTTTATTTTGACAGTTTCTTCTGTGGTATAAAAGTGACTTGGTCCTGGCTGCTGGAGTTCCAGCTCATATGTGGCTTATAACCACATTTTAGTTGCCCTCTCTTCCAGCTAAATATATTTAGGAATGTCCGTGCAACTGACTCCATTTAACTGGTTTTAGTATCCGGGTACATAATCTCATTGATATGAGATCTTGCTACACTGGAATATGTCCTATATCTTTAAAGTGGTATATGTGACTTCTAGCAACAGCAATAGTAATTACAACACTCTTGAGTGGTTCACAAGGTAATTAGAATGTTTGCCCACAAAAAGAAAGGTACTCATTTTACTGTCATTGGAAGGATAGAAGGCTGAATCAATCTTGAGCCCATCAGGAATGAATTCAGATCATGAGAGTATTGGCTGCAGTAATGCAGCTTAACTGTTGTGCCATGAGGGCTGCTTTATCATGGGAAAAGAATAGTACTCTATCATATGAAAAGAAAAGGTACTTTATTATAAGAACAGAAAAGGAAGGGAAAGTATTAAAACAAACAAGAGGTTTCTTAGTTCTAATAAACAGTTGGTCTCTGATGGCCTTTTGTTTTTAAGCCATTCCCATACTGGATTTTCCAGCCCTCATATCCTGTGCCATGTTTGTGTACCACTGGTTTTTGGTTTTATGCTCAGGTCTTGCCTTTTCTGCAGCTTTGCTGATGGAAAGATAAAATTCCTACTCTAAAATGGATCACTCCTATTTCATCTAATGTATCATGAACATCGGTTTGATTCTTTTATACATTAATGTTGGGGGAGTTGATTTTCTTTCAATGTAAATGTATAGATTTCCTTTCAGAAATTTCCTGTCTGCTGTTTTTCAAACTCTGGAATGAATTTATATAAAATGTAGATACTTGCACCCAAAGATTTGTCCAGTTAGTTGGAATGAATAAGTGAAATACAGGTTTTCTTTCACCCTATTCCTCCAGATTTTAAAGCTCTTTCCCCTTGCTAGGATCTTGTGACCAGTTCTATAATAATAATAATAATAATAATAATAATAATAATAATAATAATAATAATAATAATAATAATAATAATAATAATAATAATAATAATAATAATAATAATAATAATAATAATAATAATAATAATAATAATAATAATAATAATAATAATAATAATAATAATAATAATAATATTCATTTATATCCCGCTCTCCTGGCGCGAACGCCACCCAGAGCGGCTAACAAAATTTAAAAATAAATACATACTATCATAAAAACATCTTTAAAACCCCAGCCCAAAACCTACCCAACCCCTTAAGAGAAGATAAAAACAATAAAAACTAACAAGCTAAAACCATACAAGCTAAAATCATACTACTACATAAAAACAACTGACGACTCCAGCAATGACCTGTAATCTTGCGCCAACTAGACTAGCCAGCGGACCTGTGCCATACCACCAGATGGATCCCAGATCTGCTGGCACAGCCAGGTCTTGAGGGCCTTCTGAAAAGGGAGAAGCTCCGTCTGGAGGCACAGTTCTGAAGGTAAGAGGTTCCACAGGGCTGGGGCAGACACCGAGAAGGCTCTTCTCCTGGTCCCAGCCAGATGTGCTTCTCTTGTTGAAGGAATCACCACAGAGCCTCTCTGGTCTGCCCTCGTAGGACGGGTAGAATGCCTTGGGGAGATGCAGTCCCGTAAGTAATCCGGTCCATATATCATCTGATGGGAGACTTCTTGGATCAAGGCAACAACTAAGAGCCCTCACCCACTCAACATGCTGTAAAAATGGAGGCACTGAAGCTATCCCCACCCCACCTCTGGCCATGAAAAACTTCACTGAATGGCCAATGCTAGGAAGCTTCTCCTCCTCATCCAACATAAGCCCTACTGCTGTTCAAAAAAGTGCAGATTGGATGTCATTTACGAATCACAGTAGGTCTTCAGTAATATTTAGTGACAAGCAACTATGCAATTCTACACAATTATTCCTAGAATGTACTACTCTGGCCACTTGCACAGAGAGTAAGGGAGAGAAAAAGCACATTACAAACATAAACACTGTATTGGGAGGATTTATATTGCAGGAGAAAATTCACTCAGGAAATGCCCAAATGAGACTCCTGTTATGTCCACAAGAGCTGGGACAGAGATGGGCACTCAATCCATCATGCAGTACCCGGGTTTCAAACTGCCGACATGCTGGCCTTTCAGCTAACAAATTTTCTTAACCAATGAAAATAAATGTTTTCTGTAACACATCCTTCTCCCCTGACAAAACTAAATGGCTATAGACCTACACTGGCTGGCGCTTTGAACAGAAGAAGTACTAATTTTGAGACCTCATAACTGAATACAACTTTTGCACTTCTCTGTTTATACTATTTTAGTCTCTCTGGCTAGTTGAAATACCTGTATAATTGCTGCTACTATGCCATAGAGTTAAAGATAGAGAGAAATTGTTGTTCTTCAAAAGTACATTTTGTTCTCTCTAGAGTGTCATACCCAAGGATGCAAACACCCATTTAATTGAGCTGTTCAGCATTTTATTAGAGAATCCTGAATTTTGCAGTAGAAAGCACAAGCGAATCCCTGATGTTTCTGATCATTTAATGAGATTGAGCATGATGAGGCACAAAATTAAAAAAATAAATAAATTGGAGATGAAAGAAGTTAATGTTAAATAAAAGGAAAAATAGCATTATGACTGAGTAGAACTCTCTGAGTCTTCTTTCTCATTTCCTCATATATCTAATAGCAGTTAGATATATGATTTAATGAAAATGATAAGAAGGAAGACAGAAAGTAGCAAGAATAGGTTAATTAAATTTTATTTAACTATCCCTATGAAGCTCATTTCATAGTAGTGGATTTCATTTTCCAAAAATAGTTTTGTGCCCTGTGTAATACAGCATGGAATGCCACTGTTTCCAATGACTGATGAGGGTGTTAGTGAAACTAACATTATTCCCTAAACATATCAGGGGATATCAGGTTAGGGGTATGTTATTAAAAGGGTCTGTGGTGGCTTAGTGGTTCAGACAATGAACTTGACTACTGGAAGGTAGTCAGCAGGTCAGCAGTTCAAGACCCAAGTGCTGCATGATGGAGTGAGCGCCTGTCACCTTTCCCAGCTCCCATCAATCTAGCAGTCTGAAAGAAACAAATTGCAAGTAGATAGATAACACTTTGGAAGGGGGGGAGAGATAACAGCATTCTGTGTGCTCCAGTGTCTAGTCATGCTTGCCACATGACTATGGAAATGTCTGCAGATTCAGACAGTGTTGGCGCTTTGGCTGTAAATGGAGATGAGCACTGCAGAGTTGGATACGACTGGCTTTCGAGAAAGGGTGAAAGTTAATAGTTTATGCAAATCCAGTTGATTTAATGAGTCAACTAGATATGGGTCTTTATCACTGTAGCAAATGTGTACTATGTAGATAGTATAGGCAGATTAATGGTGAATGAACTTATATGGTTGGGGTTTCCTCCAATATACATGGAAGGAGGACCTTTTTATAAAAAAAAACCTGATCAAATCATGGACAATAGTCTTCTCCTCAACTACAGAGAGGCTTTGACCTGGATTGGCTATGCAACAGAAATATTATAGTAAACTGAAAGTGACAACATTTTCCAAGGATAAGAAATCACCTTTTAAATATTTTATTCCCTTTTTTTTTAGATTTTATTGCATAACATATAACATGTAGAAACATAAACATTTATAACATTACATTACAATACAATAAAAAAAGAACAAATGAACAAATATACATTGAATACATTCACCCTCACCCACCCTTCACCTCCCATAACCCACAATAACATATAACATATGAAAACATATACAGACTTCTCCAATCACCCTCACCCAGCTCTTCACCTTCTTCTGTCTTCTTCACTCCCCTTATCCTTCCGTTGAAGGACCACCTCCAAAGTGCTGAAGAAGGGGAGGGAGACTGGAACTAGAGCAGGTTCTTGATGCTATTTGAGACGTTAAGTGAATTCTATTATTCATAGCAAAGCAGCTGTTTCTCTTTCCCTCCTGCTAATGGTTGTCATACCATTACTCATTTCATTACCTTTCCTTCAAATCATTTCTATTCAAATTTTGATCCCAAAATTATCCCCCCTTTTTTCCCTTCTTTTTTTCTATAGTTGCTATAATGATCAAGATTATTCAATTTTCTTTCTATAACCAGTTGCAAATTCTTACTCTTGTATTTTTATTTATCTATATACTGCACATCCAATGCTTTCTGCGAACCTCCTTAACATATATCACCTCATAAGTTATTATCTATCTATCTATCTAGTTAAACTTAACACACCTTGACAGAGGATTATTTACATATTTCAATCAATCAATCTCTTTCTAGAACTAAGCTTCCTCCATCTTAGGGCAGAACAAATATAGAAACCAAAATCACAGCAAATAAAGAATCTTTTTTTTAAAAAAAGAAAACAATTTCCAAAACATCACAGTCTACATTATTACTTTATGTTCTGGGCTAACCTCCCATAATTAAAAGCTCTTCTTTACATTTCCTTCATTCTTCTGATCCTTCTTTGATAATACTACATGATTGCATTATAACCAAAAACTCAGTTTGTTTACTTATCAAAACAACTTTCCTTGCACAGAAAAATCTTAACTGTTGTAATTGTTGCCAATTATAACTTATATCCTTATCCCTTGAAAATTTTAATTCTCCTCCTCCACAATCTTTCTTCTTTTGTTTTATCCTGATAGATAAGAGTAAGGCAGGTTTTTGCTGATATTTCACACATTAAATAAATTTTGTTGTTCATAACACGCAGCTGTTTCTCTCTCTCCTTTCCTCCTACTAATGGTTATTCTACCATTACACATGTCATTACCTTTCCTTCAAAACTTTTCTATTCAAATTTTTGGTCCTAAAGTCCCATCCCCCTACAATTACTGTAATAATTAAGCTTATTCAATTCTCTTTCTATACCAATTGCATATTCTTACTCATATATTTATTTATCTATATACTGCACATCTGATATTCTCTGCAGGCTTCCCCAACATATATCTCCTCATAATCTTAACACCCCTTAACAAAAGGTTGTTTACATGTTTTAGCCTCTTCCTTAAACCAAACTTCTTCCATCTTAGGTCAGAACAAATATAGAAACCAAAATCACAGCAAATGGAGACTCATTAAAAAAAAATTTCCAAAACATCACACTTCACATTACTACTACTTGCTTGCCCTTCCTTGACATTCCTTGACAGAGGCTTATTTACAATTTCAAACATATTAAACCTTATATTTCAAACTCTACACTGTAATTTTCCATCCAACTTACCCCCTTTTAACCTTCCTTAACAAAAGTTATTAACCTTTTCATGACAATTTCATGAAGATTCCCTTTTACCCTTATCTTTATCCTTGTATTTTTCACTTCTTTTATATTTTGGATTAACCTCTCATAATTAAAAGCTCTTCTTTAAGTTTCCTCCATTCTTCTGATCCTCCCTTAATAATATTACAAGATTCTAGTATATCCAAATACTCAGTTTGTTTGTTTATCACGACAACTTTACCTGACCAAAAAAAACCTTAAATGATGTGATTTTTGATAATTATAACTCACACCCTTATCCCTTAACAATGTAGTAATTGGTTTAATTTTCTTCCTCCACAGTCTTTCTTCTTTAGTTATGTCCTGATAAATATCCAGTATTTCCCCATCCAATTTTGGTACTCGTGTACCATTTCTTCTTAAAAATGCCATTAACTCTAATTTTCTGTCCAGACCTGCAAATTTTACCAAAACAAACCTTTTAAAAGTCCCATTTCTTCTCTTCCCCAATCTATAAACTGCTAGAATATCCTCCTGTGTGAAATCCCTTCCCATCTTCAATTCATTCAACCATTTAATAATTCTTTCTCTCAGCCGGTCAGGACTTCCCTCTGGAATATTTTTAATCACCACGTTCTTTTGTCTCACTGTCTCCTCCAGCATGTACAGTCTTTTTTCTTGATTATCCATTCTTTTATCCTTTTCTTTTTCTTGCAAATCTTTTACCTCTGTTGTCTCAAAATTATTATTTACTGCTTTCATAGAGTTGGCCAACAGATCTCTTAGTTCTTGTTGTCCATTCATGGTATCTTTCCTTTGTTGCATTCTTGTCACATCCATTCTGTCCAACCTTTTCTCAATTTTACTCCAAGTGTCCATTTCTTTCTCCACTGCTTGCATGTCTTTTATCTCATCTTCCATAGATTTTAATTTTGCCTCTACTGTCATAAAGTTATTATTTAATATTTTCATAAAGTTAACCAGCATGACCCTTAGTTCTTGTTGTCCATTCATAATATCTCTTAATTTGGCTTCTATTGTCTCCTTCATGTACTGTCTTTTTTCTTGATTAGCCATTCTTATATCCTTTTCCTTTACTTTTTCTTGCATCTCTTTTACCTCCGTTTCCACATGTCCATTACCTGCAAAATTCATTACTGCTTTCATCAAGCTATCCAACTGATCCCTTAAAATTTGTTGTTCTTCCCAAACCATTTGCATTTTGATAATTTTAGGATCTCTAGAATCTCTGGGGTAAGTCTAGAATCTGAAATCTTTGGGGTGATAATAACTTATTTAGGGCTGACTGTTTCTCACTTCTTTTTTCTCTCCTCTCACTACTTTAAGGTCACAGCTACTACATCAGCTACTTCTCATCTTCAGGGGGCCTGTTCTTCTCTTCTCTCTCTCCTTTTTTATTTTGTTTCATCTTTCAAAGGTTCTCTCTCTCTCTCTCTCTCTCTCTCTCTCTCTCTCTCTCTCTCTCTCTCTCTCTCAAAAAAGGGACAGACAGACACCCTCTTCTTCAGTCCATCAGATCTCTTGCTTCAGAGTTCCCCTTTTATCTCTCTTTTTACTTCAAAACTTTGCTCCAGTACTTTAAGGTCATTCAAGGTTTCTCAAAGCTTTCTCCTTTCTCCCCTTACTTTTCAGGACTTATTTCAAGCTTGCTTTCTCTACCTTGCCTTTGAAACCCAATCTTTCACTCTCTACCACAATTCTGTTTTTCCTTCTCAGTCTCATCAATCACACCTTCCTTAATTAGGTGGTCTTTACAGCCCAAAATAAACATTAAGAGCAAACAGAGGACTTACAGAGGCTTGCAAATCTGAGTCATCCCATTCAATCGGCATCTCTCTGCCTTTTCGAGCCTTTTCAAGCTCTGTCATGCTGGCCCAGACTCTCTTGACCCCTGAATTCTTTGCCCTCTTCACCCCCTCTGTCTTTTTTCTCACATTTATCTTTGGCAGCCTTTGTTTTTCCACCTTTTTAATGCATTTATCTCGCAGCCTGCTTCACTCATGTCTTACTCCCCCGCCATCTTGTTCCAGTCTCCTTTTATTTCCTACAAGCCTATCCTATGCAGAAGGCAATGAAGCACACCCAGTTGTGAAGAGGGGCAATGAGCATTAGGAAATGCCATCTGCCACCAGAAATGCAACCTGCAGTGGTACAATAGATCTTATCATCTCACTCTTTGTCACATGTAGAACAGCTATTAGTCCTCAAAACTTCAAGTACAATGTTCTCATAGTAGTATGATTAAATGGTTTCACATCCAATGTATATGAACAGTTTTACCTATATTATATGTGGGAACCCATATATTTATGTACTTCTTATTACCCGAGAGAGAGAGAGAGGGAGAGAGAGAGAGAGAGAGAGAGAGAGAGAGCATCTCTAAAATCCTGATCCCTGCCCGCGTGATAAAAATTCTTATTATTAAAAAAGTGAATTCCTATTCACATGGAGGAAGCCTAAAAGGCCATTAACTGTTATTACTTCATTCTGGAATTGACCCCTTAAAACCAATCCCCCCAATAAATAAATAAATAAATAAATGATGTGTGTGCTCCATGTAGGGAACCATGGGTTTAGACCAGGCTTGGCCACCCTTTTTTCACCACGGGCCTGACCATGCCCCCGGAACAGCTGAGCAGGGCTGACAACGCCCCCTGGAAGCAGAAGTGGGTGCATTTATGGCTGCCATAAATGTGCCCACTTCCATGTTTATGTCAGCCATGGGTGTGTTTGCATATGTGCCAGCTCATTTTACAGCTGACATAAATGCACCCACTTCCACTTCTGAGTATGGAGAAGACAGCGATGGGCTGGATTGAATGCCATTGGGAGCCAGGGCTGGCCCATGGGCTGTAGGTTGGGAACGCCTGGTTTAGACCAAGTTAATAGACTTTTAGGCTTACTCCATGAAGGGAGAGGATCAGAACTTTAGAGATGCTTTGGTGAAGCATGCCCAAAAAATGGTTGGGCACCACTACTCTAAGCCTTTCAAGTTAGACCTTTTCTCCCATGTGAACCACATTTAGATGTCTGTAAGGTTTGTGTCAGTAAGATCAAACACCCAGAATGGGTAATTATTTGATTTATACTCCAAGAAATCCACATATCCCAACCTGAAAAATACCTGTGGGGGCAATAGCCAATGCATGTGCAAAAATAATAATATGCAAACAGGATTTTGGTGATTGCAACATAAACTTGAAAGTGAGAAGGAGGAATTAAGGGAAACAGCATCCAGGCTACCTTTATTTTCTTCTCTTGTTTTTTGCACTGTTTCTGGAGAATGAAACCTAGAGGAGCCATCATAGCACTTTACATTTTAGCACACAATGACTACAAGAGCTTCCTTTTTTAAGGCAGCAACCAACTGTAAAATATTGTAATAGTCTTTTTCTTTGTAAAATACTACAAGGCTAGGTTAATGGTAGAAACTGAAAGCAATAATGCTAACTCCTTATGTCTTCAGCCATTGCTGTTCTTGTTACGTGCCATCAAAATTGCCCCAACATATCATAACCTTATGCATGAGCAATATCCCAAGTGTTCTGTTCTCAACAGCCCTGCTAATCTCAACCATATTACAGTTGATGGTAATTGAAATAGAAAGCATTCAGCATTTTGAAAGTTGAGCCACAAAGAACAAGATACGAATATGAACCTCAAGTGCTGACAAAACATCCTTTCTAAGTGCTGAAAGTAATTACCATGACTTTTACCATTTTTGAAGTGCACCTTGTACAGTACTTCATAATTTTTGTGTGGTTGACGCTGTATCTAGTGCAGCCTTGATAAAAACCATCAACCTTTACACTCTATCCTTTCTGATTGATTAGAAAGATGTGAAGAATAATCTTTGTGATTTATGATGCCTAATGAATGACTGTAAAATACTTTGAAGCTGAAAGCCAGCATGTGAGCTGCAGCCTCCAGATTTCAAACTGCATATCTATGAATATGCATTTTTGGCAAAATGAATGTCCAACACAAAGATCTACATTCAGCAAGGTGGTTAATAATAATTTCATGTCAGAAATTATTCTGGGTTGAAATGTTTTTTTGCTGGAGAAACTCCACTAAGGGGACTCCTTTCATGTTCCCAAGAGCTGGGACAGAGAACAAGCGCTCATATCATCATGCTGTACCTGAGTCTCAAACTGCCAACTTGCCAGCCTTCCATCTGACAAGGTGAGCTTCTTAACCACTGAGCCACCACATCCCCGAGCAAGGCAGTTAAACCACATGTACACTTTGCAGGTGATCATCAGTACATACAGGCTTAGCATAATACATTGCACTGGAGTGGGGATTTGGTGACTCAACATTTAAGGTTCCATTGATTCAATTGGTCTACTTTAATGAAGCCTACTTTAGCCTAGCAAGTTACTGTACAGTAGGCCCATTTAATCAATGCAACTAACAGATGATTTGACTTACTAAATTCCATTCATCCAGTGGGCCTACACTAATGCAATTTACTATACTATGCAACAGGATTTGGGCCAGAAAATCATTTAATTCTGTACAAAGAAATCCCTTTTAACACAAGGGAAATGTTTGAGATAAATCTGTACAGTGAGGTTCTGGACTCCTTATCTAACAGGTGTTTGTGTATAACTTGTCTAGCCATGTGCTTGGCATACAATTTTGTACTTTTTTCATTTTGGGTAGAAGTAGAGGGGATGTCTCTTCACCTTTGGTTTTTTTTTTCATGAACTGGTCCTTTTTTTTTTTTGATGAAAAGAAAAAGTGTCTTTCCAAGTTGTGCTTTCTGGCATCCCCAAAGCCCAAAAGAATTCTAAAAAACTACTCCAAAATCTCAAGGCAAGATATCAGGGAATCAATCTTCTCTCAAGAAAGACAATGCATGGAAGAAAGGAAAATCATAATCATACATGTAAAATAAGGGAAATTTCCATCAAATAAGGAAAGTTTCCCGGCCAAAACAGGAAACTGGACAGCTATGCTTATCCTGTGCTGGCCTCCATCTAATTGTAGTCTAACTAATATGGAATGATAGCAGGAAAGTGTGTAAAATATGGGGGTTTGACATAAATTTCTCGAAACTTGACAGGTATGATCATAATCTGACAAATACAGGCGTTAATTTATATTATCACAATGAAAACAGAAGCATGCTTTCAATGCCAGCCATCTTTTGTTTTTTTGTTTTTTTAAAAAAAATATCCTTGGATTATAATAGAAAAAAAAAAAAGACTAGCAGCCAGGTAGGCAGTCATTAGAGCAACAAACAGCAATACAAGATTTAGAAGAACAAAAGACAGGTTTCCCAAACTGTGACAAGCCAACCACTGCCACCACCCACTCAGTCCAGTGGCCCATTGACAGAATCCACTTTCAGGCTCACACCCACACAGAGAGAAGCAAATAAAATAGTCTCCCCCACAAAAACAAACAAACAAAACAAAATAAAATGTAACTTTCAATAACATAAATACAAATGATTTTTTTATTATACTGGGATCATCACAGATATAACAGGGCTTACAGGGAGGATGCTTTCTTGTGGTCAAAATATATCTACAACGGACCCCTCCAAGTGTAATTTATGAAAGGTCTGGGAAAGATGATGATGATGAAACAAAACTATGCTTTGAATAATTATTTCCAAAAAATTCTGTACTATCTTTGTGTGTGTCTACCTCATGGTCACTGCCACCCAGCATCAGCAGATCTTAGAATGACACTAGATTGAGGAATAGTAAAGTAAAGACAATCGTGGTCAGCTGCTCATACTGCGGCGGTGGTTGCCATTTTTAGCAGAGATGCAAAATACAAAAACTTGGAGAGAGAAGAATAAAGCTTCACTGCCATCATTGATGATGGAAAGCACCACCAGTCAGAAATCGTTGTAGAGTACTGTATCTCTTTAAAGTAAAGGTCAAGGTTTCCCTTGCTCAAAAGCCAGTCGTATCCAACTCTAGGGTGCAGTGTTCATTTCTATTTCAAAGCCAAAGAGCCAACACTGTCTGCTTCTGCAGATGTTTCCGTGGTCATGTGGCAGGCATAACTAGACACCAGAGCGCATGGAATGCTGTTACCTTCCCACCGAAGTGGTCCCTATCTATCTACTTGCAATTTCTTGCTTTTGAACTGCTAGGTTGGCAGGAACTGGGACAAAGACAGGAGCTCATTCCGTCCTGCAGTACTCAGGAATCAAACTGCTGACCTTCCGCCTCCCAGTCAGCGTCTTAGCTACGTGATGCACTGCAGTCACTGCAGTCTTTACCCTGGGAAAAAAAAAATCAGTGGCATTGTCTACCCAATTTATCTCCCTAGAAATATGATAGAGGATTTTGAAAGGAGGGCAGTGTAGAGATGTGATTTGCATGCCAACAGCCAGCATGGTGTCATTGCTAGAATGCTCACTTCTAGGTTTACACCCAGTTTCATCTCCCCAGACAGCCATGAAATCTATTGATTGACCTTGACTGGTCATTATCTCTCAGCATGATTTTCCCCACAGGTTATTGTGAGGATAAAGTGGGGAGGAAGAAAGCTTTGTATATTTTCTACAGTGAGTTTAGAAAGTTAAATAAGGTATTTACCCAGGAGATGCAGGTGAAGAGGTTTGAAGGCAGAAGGTAGAAAATTTGAGAAGAAATCTGACACATTCAAGCCCTACCAAACAAGGAAAAATGTCCTGGGGTAAAACAATTGAATAACACACATGAGCAGTTTGATTCATTTTGCTGTTGTTATACTGGGCTGTCTACATCAGGGGTTCCCAAACTCTGGGCCATGGGCCAGATCTGGCCCCTAATACCAATTTATACAGGCCACGCCACCATCATTGCTCCTGGAAGCAGAGGTAAAACATGTTCGTTGCTCTCGTGCAGCTAATTATTGTGGCCAGCCAGTAGTTATATATCTGTGATCCTGGCCTGCCTGCATTGGTTGCCTGTAAGCTTCTATGGCTGATTCAAGGTATTAATTTTGTCATATAAGGCCTCACACAGTTTGGGATCTTTTGAAACAACTCTCCTGTACAAATCAGGATGAGTTACACAGTCCTCCCTGGCACTGGAGCTGTGAATACTCACCCCAAGAAAGTCCTGCAAGAAACTGGGTCTTCTTGGTGGTGGTTCCATCAGCTTGGAATGTTCTTCCACCAGCTATGTGTTTGATCTCCTCTATACACATGGATGAATTAGATCAGCCAATCAGTGTCAAATGTCTCAAAAATCATGAAACATGGTAATATTTATTTGTGCCATTTACATCCTGCCTTCCTCCATGGGGAGCTGAAGATGATAACTTTCATGATTCAAATTATAAATAGTGTTGAAATCATAATTCTAAGGAGAAGTAAATAACCATTTCTTAGGGTTTTCTTGGGATTTCATTTCTCCTGAAGGACTAGGTTCAGGATCTGTGCATAATCTACCTGCAACCTCATCCAAACAAAGCTAATTGATCCTCAACCTTTCAAGGAGGACCTAATAGCAAGATCTCCATGGTGTCTGGATTCAGTTTAAGCCTGTTTGGCTCTCACACAGCTCATTATTGTGGCCAGTCAACAGTCCAGAAACCCCTAAAAATGTGGCCATAAGTCAGAATTGATAGCACTCACACAGAGCTTACTGTCTACCTTATTATTTACTTCTCTTTAGAATTATGATTTCAACACTATTTATAATTTGAACCATGAAAGTTATCATCTTGATCTCTCCACAGAGGAAGGCAGGATGTAAATGGCACAAATAAATATTACCATGTTTCATGGTTTATGGAACATTTGACACTAATTGGCTGATCTAATTCATCCATATGGAATTTTGTTCAAGGACAAGGAGGTTTACAACTATGTTTCCATGAGGGCAGGGGGAAAAGTCAATTTAGCTTGTGCAAAAACCTCACACAGTTGCAAGCTACAGACAGGTTAGAGGTCAGGGTGTAAAGAGATTATAATTTATACAGACAGTAACTCACAGGGAAGAAAAGTGAGGGAGAGCTGTGTGGGAAACTGTGGGAAACTGTGGGTGGGTTTCAATGACAGAGAATGAAAAAGAAAATTTAAGGGGAGTATTTGGCTTGAGGGGGGGGGGAGTGAGAAGCCAGTCTTCTGGAAAAAAAAACTCAGGCTTTATTCATTTCAAAAGAGACCACAAATTATGGGCAAAAGAAAAGGAAGAATGCAAGGCTAGTCAAAAGGTAGTAGATTGATGGAGGTATAAAAGAGCAGGCTATGATTTCAAAAGCAGGAATCTGAAGAAAGAGCCTTCTTCTTCATTGATTCAAATGCATGCAATGTACCCACACACAAGAACCCAAAGATCTATAATAATTATAACTCTGTGCCATCAAATAAATTTTGACTAATGGTGATATGTTTCAAGATTTTCTAGATAGACAGTAATCAAAAGTGAATAGTTTACTATTTGCTTCTTCTGAAGCCATCCTAGGATTGTGCAGTTTATCCAAGACTACCTGGGGCTGGTTTTTCTGCAATGCACAGTTGAAACTGAACTCCCTACCTCTGCTCCACAGCCACATGCCTAACTCACTCAGCTATCTAGCTAACTGGTTAAAAGTCTACAAAAATATATCTAAATTTGTATAGCTGAAGCATGTAGATTGGGATTCCTCTGTAACTGATAGAACAGCTATCAGTCCAGGATACTCCAACTAGATCTAATGTATGGATTCACAACCTATGGCCTGCAGGCCAGCCCCGACACTATTCTATCTGGCATACAGAAATGACCCCGGAAGCATAAGAGGGCACATTTATGACAGCTGTAAACGCATCTGTGCATACACAAACAGGCCCACTGTTGTTCACGACAGCTTTTGCAGCAAGAGGAACCCACGTGTCCGACCCGCTCAGCTGTCTGAGTGGCCGTGGTCCTGCCAATGGTGCAGAAACATTAAGAACCCCTGATCTAGTGTGTTCCACAGTGATGACTTTTCCTAATGCATGCTCTTTCCATGCATTGAAGGTGCAGTGGTTAAACTGCTGTACTGCAGCCAAAACATTGTGAGTTTGATTCTGATGGGGATCAAGATTGACTCAACCTTCCATCCTTCTGAGGTTGGTAAAATGAGGGCCCAGCATGTTGGAGGCAAAATGCTAATTAACTTGTGAACCACTCAGAGAGTGCACTAACCAAAATGGGGTGGTATACTGTTACTGACAAAAGTGTCTTTGAACATGTTTTAAATGGTATGCAACTTTGGTTATGTGAACTCTTCACAATAGAGATACTATGTACCTCACATCTGTGTCATCCTGTTACAGTTAAATAATTTTTCCCCGCGCCCTGCTCAATTAAGCGGAGTTACAATAATAATCTGAGGAATACTTTTACCGGAAGAAGGAGAAGGAGGAGAAGAAATAGCTAAATTCATTTCTTTAGAATTTTAAACTTTCATCCAAAGTTTTTTAAAAAATAAATTACATCAGATAAAACATCACTTTTTTATTTGAAAACATTTCTAAATAATAATTACTTCCATACTTTTGAAAACAGATCTTTTTATTGAACCCAAAGGTACTGAATTCAATTATATTTTAAAATATTTTTTATTAATTTTTTTAACAATAATGCAACTTTAAAAAAACAACTATGAATAAAAATACAGACATCATACTTACACATACAATATATATAACAAAAAATAAGAAAAGAAAAAAGCATAACATTACAATTAAACTACGACTTAGTAATATACCACCTTTCCCTTTCTTCCATACATCTTTAATTACATTTCCAAAAATTTTAATAAATTATAATATTCTTGCAACTATCCTAATATACATATTCAAACTCTGTTCTTAAACTCATCAATTTAATACAACTACTAAGTCAAAGTAAAAATACAATAATTAAAATACAATAAACACTTTTCACATAATACACCCAGTGTTATTTACAATGCCCTGGAGAAAACGGAGTGTCACAGTTGTTTTCTAACCCCAAAAACACATTTGATCAGGTACTGGTCTATTCCCTTCATTCCCCTTCAATGAGTAATCCTCAAATAATTGCCATATTTTCCAAAATCTATTTTCTTTAACTATACCCTTTTTCCTATTCATTTCCCATTTTAGCTTATCATTCAATGCAAGATCCCACATCTCCTTATACCATTCTTCTATTTTCAGAATTGCTTCATTTTTCCAATTCCTGGCAATTCACTGTCTGCCCGTTGTCAACATTATCGACAATAGCTCTTTTTTATCCTTATTTAAATCCATATTTTCCACATCTGTCAACAAAACAGTACTTGGCCCCAATTTGAGTCTCATACCCATAACAGCACAAATCTCTTTCTCAATGTTCCCCCAAAAATCCTTTACCACATTACAACCCCACCACATGTGTTCATATGTTCCCAGTGTGTCCTTACATCTCCAGCACATTTTGTCTTTATTTTTATCTATTTGATGTAACCTCACTGGGGTCAAGTACCATTTTTACAACATTTTATAATTATGTTATTTCACTCTAACAGACATTGTTCTCATGATCCTTTTCTTCCATTTATTTTTCCAAACCTCATCTACTATCTTTATTTTCCATTCTTGTTCCCAATTTATTTTCAACACTTCTTGTGGATTACCATCTTTATTTAACATTATATATATTTTACTTACTAAGCCCTTAATACCCCTTTCTCCCTTTCTTATCTTTGATATAAATTCATCAAACTCAGTCATACCTCTTTCCAAACTGACTTCCGTCAAATATTTGCTATTCCACTTATTTACCAACACTATCTGGAGCCAGTTCAACCTCAATTGTGCCAACATATCTGCTTTTCTCTCTCCATCATTGTAAACCCGTATCCAGTCTCTCAACAGGAAAACATCATTTCTAAAGAAAACTTCTTTCACCCTTTTGTCAATTTGTATTGGAATTTTTTTGATATCCTCTATTTCTATTATAGGAGATGTATCTGGAGCCAGTTCAATCTACAACTTTTTCCATACTCCTAATATTTTCTTCATCATTTTATTTTTTTGTAACAATTGTCCCCATATTACTATCTAAAATGACCATTTTCCCCATTTGATTTAGATCCCTCATCTCAATTTCTCCCCATATTGCCTTTTCCGTCGCTAAAATTTTCACAATATTTTTAATTTGAAAAGCTTTGTAATAATTCCTCAAATTTGGCAATCCTAGTCCTCCTTCTTTCTGAGATAAGTACCACAATTTTTTTTACAATTCTAGGTTACCTTCCACCATTATAAAAATTATTTAACAAACTTTGAAATTCCTTAATTTCCTTATCATTTAATTGGATCGGCAGGGCATCAAACAACAAATTAATTCTTGGTAACAACATCATTTTACATAGCGCAATCCTGCCAAACCAAGACAACTTCAACTTTTGATATTGCTGTATTTTATCTTTAATTTCCATTTTCTGTTTTCCATAATTCAATTTCTTAAGATCCTCAAATTTATTTGAAATATTTATTCCCAAATACTTCAAATTATCTGTAACCTGTAATTTAAATTTACCCTTTATTTTCTGTTGTTCCTCCTTATCATTATTACACAGTGTCATTTCCAAATTATCCCAGTTTATTCTCAAACCTGTCATCTCTTCAAAACCTTTTAACTGCTCTTATATTCTTTCTAGTGCCTTCCTAGGATGCTTCATTGTTATCAAAGTATCATCAGCATACAAATTTATCTTATTTCCTAGTATACCTTCAATATCCTTCTTCTCTTATAGCCTTTGCCAACAACTCCATTGCCATGATAAACCAAATTGGTTATAATGGACAACCCTGCCTTGTTCCAATCTCTAATTTTACTTCTTCTGTAACATCATCATTTACCCTAACAATGGCAGTACCATATTGATATAATTGTTCAATCGTCCTTCTGAATTTATCTCCAAATCCATAACATTTAATTATCTTGTTAATTGTTATCCACTGCAATGAATCAAATGCCTTAAAATGCCTAGTGATAATAATCCAACTTTCTCGTTTGTTTGTCCTACAATATCTATTAAATATAAAATTCTCCTTGTCAAATCCGCCATATGTCTTTCTTTCAAAAAACCTGTTTGATCCTCATTTATGTAATTACCCATTAAACTATTCAGTCTGTTTGCCAATTTGTTGTTGTTGTTCAGTCGCACAGTCGGTTCCGACCCTTTGCGACCCTATGGACCATTGCTCTCCAGGCGCCTCTGTCCTCCACCATCCCCCTCAGCCCTCCCAGCTCTGTGCCCATTGTGTCTACAATGCCATCTAGCCATCTCATCCTTGGCCTCCCCCTTCTTCTTTTGCCCTCCACCTTTCCCAACATCAATGCCTTCTCAAGTGAATCCTCCCTTCTCATTTGATGCCCAAAGTACTTTAGCCTCATCTTTACTATTTGACCTTCCAGTGAGCATTCAGGGTTAATTTCTTCTAAGATTGACCTATTTGTTCTCCTCGCTGTCCAGGGGACTCTCAAAACCCTCCTCCAACACCACATTTCAAAGGCATCTATTCTTCTGCGTTCAGCCTTCCTAATTGTCCAGCTCTCACATCCGTACATTACTACTGGGAAGACCATTGCTTTGACTATTCTAATTTTTGTTTTCAGTGTGATGTCTCTGCTTTTCACTATGTTCCCCAGGTTTCTCATTGCTTGTCTCCCAAGAATCAGTCGCCTTTTTATTTCATGGCTACAATCCCCATCTGCCGTGATCTTTGATCCCAACAAAGTAAAATCTGTCACTGCTTCTACTTCTTCCCCATCTATCTTCCAGGAACTGATGGGGCCTGTTGCCATTATCTTGGTTTTCTTGATATTTAGTCTCAAGCCAGCTTTTGCACTCTCCTCCTTCAGCCCAATCAGGAGATTCTTTAGGTCTTCCTCACTTTCTGCCATTAGGGTGGTATCGTCTGCATATCTCAAATTATTGATGTTTCTCCCAGCGATTTTAATCCCATATTGTGATTCCTCCATCCCTGCACTGTGCATTATGTGCTCTGTGTATAGGTTGAATAGGCATGGTGACAAAATGCAGCCTTGTCTTACTCCTTTTCCTATTCCAAACCATTCTGTCATTCCATGTTCTGTCCTAACTGTTGCTTCTTGGTTCATGTACAGATTTCTCAGGAGGCATATGAGGTGCTCTGGTATTCCCATCTCTTTAATTACTTGCCACATCTTGTTGTGGTCCACACAGTCAAATGCCTTAGTGTAGTCAATAAAACAGAAATAAACTTGTTTCTGGTATTCCTTTGTTTTCTCCATGATCCAGCGTATGTTGGCGATGTGGTCTCTAGTCCCCCTGCCTCTTCTGAAACCTGCCTGCACCTCTGGTAATTCTCTTTCCACATGCTGCTGAAGTCTATCCTGTATTATCTTGAGCATCACCTTACTGGCGTCAATATCGCCTGTTTGCCAATATCGCTGTAAAAATCTTAGCATCTTGATTTATCAGAGAAATAGGCCTATATGATTCCACTTTTTCTAGATCTTTTTCAGGTTTTGGTAATAAAACAATTATAGTTCTATACCATGTCGGAATTTGCCCTACTTCCAAAATATAATTATATAATTTCAACAGTTTTGGAACCATAATGTCTTTAAATTCCTTATAAAATTCTGCTGATAACCCATCTTTCCCCGGGGCTTTATATGACTTCAAGTTGGCTATTACTTCTTCTCCATTATTCACTCTTCCATTCTATTTCTATGTTCCTGTTTTATCTTATTTTTTTATTTGTTTCCCCAATTGACCCTTTAACTTCCCCAAATCTATATTCCTTTTAGCATATAAATCCTGATAAAAAAATCTTTGACAATCTTACATTTATCCCTAATCCTATTACATCTTGTTCCCTCTTTATTAATCAAAATTCCAATTTCCCTTTTATTTCTCTTTTCTTTAGCAGCTCTTACTAATAATTTTGAATTCTTATTCCTATATTCAAAATATTCCCTTTTTAAATATACCAAGTCTCTTTTTACCTTTTTCAATGTCCTTTCCTACCAATTATGTCTTTAATCTTTGCATCCTGTCAAAAACCTTCTTATCATTTGTCTTTACATGCTCTTCTTGTACCCGCTTTATCTCTTTTTCAACTTTGTCTTTGTTTCCTTAAATTGTTTATTTCTAATACTAGCCAACTTAATACTCTCCCCTCTAAAAACTGACTTCATGGCATCCCATACCATATTAAAACTCACCTCATCCGTATCATTCCAATACCAACTTTCTTTCCATTTTTTCAATTATTTGCTCTTTACATTTATGGTCTTTAAAAACTTTAGCATCATATCTCCAAATCCTTCTAATTTTATTTACTCCCTCTATCCTTAATTCCCCCAAAACTTTTGCATGATCTGATTCTTTAAAAATTCCCACTTCCACCTCATCTATATTCCTGATCATACTCTCTGTTACAAATATATAATCTATTCTGGAGTATGTATTATGCACATGTGAAAAAAATGTATAAGCCCTTTCTGACCCTTTAAACTCCCTCCATGTATCTTTCAAACCTAAAGATTTCATCCATTTATCAAGAATCTGCATTTTAAATCCTCTTCCACTCCTTGCTTTATTTGTACAATCTAAGTTCGGCCTTATTAAATTAAAATCTCCAGCTACAATCATTTTTGTTGCTTTTTCTTTCTCCAGTATACCATACATTTTATCTAAGAACTCCTCTTGATGATCATTTGGTGCATGTATATGCACTAAAATTATTTCCTCATCATCAATCTTCCCTTTTATTATTAAGTATCTACCTTCCGGGTCGGAAATACTATTTAGCATCTCAAAACCTAGTCTACTCAAGATCAGAACCACTTTTGAAGTACCATAGGACTTTTCATACATTTGCATCCATCCTAAAAAAATCTTGTTTGTATCCCCCAATTTTTGATGAGTTTCCTGTAAAAAGACTATATCTGGCTTATCGTTCCTCAGGGCTGATTCTATTCTTCTCCTTTTCACTTGAGAGCCAGTACCTTTCACATTCCATGATAACACCTTAATATTTCTCATATCTTGATCTTAAAAACCATCTTCTATTACCTCTGCTTCCTCCTACGGGCATGTTTCCCTCTAACACACATAAACAATAACAACAGCTAAAACAATAAACATTCATACCTACCCTCCCCACTTCTTTCTACAAAAAGTAACCCTTGACTATCAAAGAGAGGAGGGGGAACATGCAAGATGTGCCTACTATCTAATGCTCCAGCGCACAATCTTATTTTTGAAAACATACAAACATTTCTAAAAATGATTTCTCTCCCCTGCATCACTCCATTTTCTTCTCCATCCACTAAATCCTGATTCACCCTTTATCAACCACCATCAATGCTTTAGAATCCACATCTGTTCCTCCTGTAGCACCCCTCTCTTCAAAATTTCCATAATCTCTTTTTATTCCCCCCAATTCTATTAAAGCTTTCTTTAGTCCAAGCCATTCTTGTGACGCCGCCTTAACCAAACCAATTAAACATAAATATTCCAAAGCATCCAACCCTGCATCAATTGTATGCATTTTCTTATCATAAAAAATCTCAATTGTTGCGGAAATCTCAAATTATATTTTATCCCATGCTCCATCAAAATTTTTGTTGCTGGTTTCATCTTATATCGCCAACCACGTTTTTCCACTGATATGTCATTGTAAACCTCAACATCATTCTCATCAATTTTTAAAATGCCAGACCCAGCTTGTTTTATAAAGGCCATCACCTTTAATTTATCCCCCCAATTTGCAAACTTAATCAAAACATTTCTTTGAATGCTTTTCCCTTTCCTTGCACCCAATCTATAAACATTTGCAATATCTTCATTCTCAAAATCTTTCCCCATTTTCAAACTGTTTAGCCAATTAACTATTCTTTTCTTCAGCTGGTCTGGCATTTTCCCCAAAAGGTTACGAATTACTATGTTCTGTTTTCTCATCATCTCTTCCATCATATCTATCCTTTTCTCCTGCGATTTTACTTTCATTTTAGTATCCTTTTCTTCCTCATGTAACCCTTTCATGTCATCCTGCATCAATTTCATATCTTTTTGCATCGACTTAACACTTATATCCATCCTCTGAAAATTAAAATCAACCTTCTTAGAAAAATCAGTAAACATTGCAACCAGCTTATCCTGTTTTTCCATAATTTCATCTTTGTCTTTTACCCTTGTTTCCTTAATTTCACGAAAACCCTTCACATTTGCCTCCTCCATCCTCTCAAATTTCTTAAACAATTTACCCAACTCAACCATAATTTGTGTTTGGTCCATTGGTACAGGTTCTGGTGCTGCTGTTGATGGGGGTGCTTCTTCAGTTGCTGATTTATCTTTCTTCTCATCCTTCTTCACATCCATCTTCTTAGGCTTCACCACCTCTTCATTCT